>CAXIVR010000003.1:3782647-5250147 GCA_964035755.1 Teleogryllus oceanicus | reverse complement strand
AAGCGCCCCACGGCACCGCCGGCTTTCTCCAGCCTTTTGCCAGTACAGGCACATCGCTCGCCAGACGCCACTAATACGAGGAGAGAAGGGAGTTGTTTCATCCAAAATTAAGATTAGAAAGTAATGATGTATATACGGGATAGTACAGTTATATCTATTGAAAACCCTTCCCTTACGATATGGAAAATATTATTGGAAAAATTGAATTGAATTTATTTCTATTTCTTATGATAACAGTAAATAATCTTCCGAACGAAATCTTTCCATTGGGACTCATGTGAACAGTTTTACGCCGATAATATCATACCGATAATATTAGCCGACGATTTCAATTTTAAAGACCAAGAGTAGGATAGCAACACGATATCCAACTCTGACAATCACTTAAATGTACACTTAAAGAAATTTAAACAAAGTAAATCCATTAGATGAAATCTCCGTGTATCCATGTACAAGTGTAGTAGTAGTGGTAGTAGTAATAGTGGTAGTAGTAATAGTGGTAGTAGTAATGGTGGTCGTAGTAATCGTGGCCCAATCTCGACTCTGCATTTACAATTCAACAAAATGTAAACATTTTACATCTTTGTGAGTTAAATTTCCCACACAGGGCAGTAGTAATATCTTTCAAATATGCAATCAAAAAATTAACATTAAACAAGAAAAATATGTAGCGGGAATAAATTGGAGCATAAACTACTGTTCTAACATTCCAAAATGTTGAACTCTTTAACCCCTCAAGCGTGTGGTATGTTTTATGACCAGCCCTACTAGAGCGCTGACTCAGCGTGTGATACATCATTTGATGTTTATGCTTTTCAAAGAACTTTTAGAACAATTACGCGTAACTGCCTTTGACCGGCAGATGATATTACAAAACAAAATTAACGTTTTGATTGGTGAATTTAATGTACTTTTCCGACATTACGTCTGTTTTTAAGTCTTTTAGTGATCGTGTGTGCAGCACATAGAGGTGTACTGGAGGTGTGTTTTGCATTGGCAGGTCTTAAAAATAGTGAAGATACTAAAATATACCCATACATATCCCATCCATCCAAATATACCCATCCGTCTTGCTGCCCTCAAATTCCTGTAACCTGTTTCCGAATTTCTAATAAATATATGGGCGCCAGGAAATGGTTACGAGAATGAGCCAAATTATATTTAATTATAACTCCGTTGCTGATTCAGTCGGCGGGTTCTTTACCGAAATAATCGTGAATACTTACGATTACTTAATTCGCCCCCCATACGGAGAAGCGTGGAATCTGAAATGCAAAATTTATATATCCTACTGGATTGCACGTGACGGCAAATGATAATCAACTTTCATCAATAGAAAATAACAAATTTATTTATAAATTTTGGTAACTTTTAAAATAAACAAAGTGTAACATGCTTTTTGGTCATGACCTTTACTATAGCGCTATAGAACCTGTTGTCCATGAGAATCTTGGGCGCTGTCCTGGTAAAGGATGTCTCCCCGTAGACTTCAGCAATGGGCCTCGTCCAATCTTCTTTCTTGCTACCGACCAAATCCGTTTCTTGTCGTTTCTTCTCATAAACCACTATTTACACTGTTTATCAATTGGCTTTCCATCCCCATTCACCAGCTTGAATTGCTACAAGTTCTTTATTGTTTACCTAAGAAAAATCTTAAGTGCTATTAAAATATTAGCATATAAGTTCATCGGGTTATCATTGGGTTCCTATCATCGGAGACTAAGTTCGATTATCATTGTCCGCTTAGTAAAATTTAAAAATCCCATTTTGGGCATTCACTGTTCACTACGTATAAAACAATTTCTGAGTTCTATCTTTCGAATACTAATAACGACAAATCACTACGTCCGAATTCGCGTAAATTTTCTACGTTCAAATAAACTGCTATATGTCCCTGATCCGATCGCTATCGTGTCGAGAGCTCGAATGAATATTTTTGTATCCTACTTCAACATGTCAACTTTTTTCATCTTTTACTCTCTTGTTTAAAACAATATTATGCGATCTATCTCTCGGCGTCATCTACGTCATTATTTTTTACCAATAACCCACGGATGCTACTTATCGTCCGCTTTTGAACTAATGGGCATTGTTTATATGTTGCACTCCGGTACCATGGCAACCAGCATCGTTTTGCTAATAAAGTGTTATTTTTAATGGAATTCGCTGAATTTCATATTGGTGACAATCTGGTATGTCACAATACAAAAAACAGAAATGATGATACAAAAAACAGAAACTGTAAAGTGTGCACAATAAAAAGGCAAGGCGAAGGACGTCTTAAAAATGCAAAACTTGGCCTGAAAAGCCAGCTTTGCGTGTCGTGCAAGTGTGAGTCGGACACAAAAAGGTTTATAATTTTATTAATCATTAATTTTTTTAAACGTTAATAGCTATGTAAATTTAGTAAACGAAAGTTTCTGAACATACGGTATTTTTTTACAAAATTTTATGAAAAGTTTTGTAGGAACAGCTATTAACCCAACACTGGACGACGGGTGATTGACGAGCTCTACTTCGATTTCAATTGTTTCTATTACAAATTATAATAACAAAAGATACTTGGAACTACGCCTAGCTTCGTAAAAATCTACACTAATAAAACTGAATTCAACGACGTGTAACCAACATCGATACCACAAAATATAGCGTATGAATACATATGAAAATTTTACAGGCTCTTCTTCAGGATTGTCGCAGTGTCCTAGCAAAATTGGTAAAGATTAACACAATTCAAATGCGGAAAATAAATAATTTAAATAATGTGTTTGTAGATGCACGGCGACCATTTTTCGTCTTTTGCTTAGAGCATGTGGTTTCTAATATACTACGCCAGAGCCCAGTGGTGCTGCAGCAAAACTGGTACCAAATTTATTCGCTAGAGGCCAGTAGCGGTGCATAAGATTAACAATTTCATCTAATAGCAGTGTGTTATAAAATAAAAGGAAAGAAAATTATAATATTTTATTAAAATTTGAACCAGATATTTTTCAACTTAATAGTTGAAAAATAATCTTAACCACCGTGGTTTATATCAAATTGATATTTTCCCTCATTTTCAAGGATTGAATTTGTAGAAAGCCCGGGAACGTCAGGTATTTTGCTAGTATATTGTAAATGCGACAGTGAAATATCGGTAGCATCTGCACATTCAGTTGCCAGTGGGACGTTATTTTTAATACTACTGCGTGAAAGTGAGCGCCCCACCCACCGTTGACCATCCGTTTAGTAAATTATTCTCGTATTGCAATTTTTTTGTTTAACTCACCATCACTGATCTAAACATAGAAATATCCTGTCTGTTATTACTGAAAATGAATAGTTTTTCTTCATATTATCTTTCGTTTTTACTTCTACTTTTTGTGTTTATTTATAAAAAATCAAAATCACAGCCTATCCCTTGTCTCTGAAAGAAGTATTTTTCTAATGTACTTTCAGAGGGCACACGGTAAACAGTATCACAGATTTGCTATTAGGGTAAATAGGATACCTGGACTCCGTTACCTTCAAAATCAAACATGATACTACATTATAGACGATTCTGAGGTGGAACAAATTGATAAGATAAGTCTCATTTTTTGGAGACTTGAACTTAAAGAACGTAGTAGTTCAAACACTGCGTAATATAACTTGGTGCTAGCTGTCTCGTAACATGAAAGAGTCATGTAAAACAGTAAAATTGTTAATATTATTGTCATCATAAATAGTTTACTGCCCTTCTCCGGCAAACCATCGCCAAAACCATCGAAGTACAGCACACTCTTCAATAATTCTCAAATATTGTAAGACTTAAAACAAAATCCGTTTAAAAAAATTTGGAACTCTCGTAACTTAATTGAAATTGATGTGAAAACTATTGCCTTAATTATTGAACATCTTGTCAAAATTGTACTGCACCGATTATTATCTTCAAAATTTCAAAAATGAAGATATCTGACATGCGTTAAGCAATTATGAAGATTTATGAATTCCGAAAATTCAAACGTTTAATTGAAAATGGAAATCTTAAAGTGTTAAGCGTACTTTTATCTACTTCCTGGTAATTGAATTGAAAGAAAATTCGCAGTTTTTGAGTAATCTTGAAAATGGAATACATACGTCTCAGATAATCTACAGTTGCCCTCTAAATTCGCAAGATCTTTTTAGACTCGTCGACAGAGGAATATCCATTTTGTAAAAATATTTCTACTTGAATGTTAAAAATTAATGTTATTCACGGTAGAACTGACATATTTTCATACCCAATGTAAGGGATTCGGTACCCCAAACCCTTCATTGATATCAGTCCGAGATCGACTTTCCGACTGAAAAACATATTTTCTTCAACATTTTAAGCGTAGTTTGAATATTAATTAGAAACATGTTTCCTAGAGAAAAAATAGTTTTTGTACTACAAAAGTCTACACTTTGCGAGATAAATGTGCCTGAGATTAATAAATGCTAGCGACGAGATAAATGTGCCTGAACAATATAGTATGGTTAAGTAATGATCAGCAAAAAATGCGTTGTAATGTTAGAAAGAGAACCTGGAAAATGTGTATTCTCAAACCTGAAAAACCTGAAAAAAATCTTGTATTCCAAAATCCGAGATTGCTAGCGAATCTGTATTTTTACCAGTGATTAGGTTGATAATGTTGTGTATGCAAAAAGTGCGAAGTAAGCGTTCCAGCAAAACAGTTATCTACCCGTGCTAAAACGGTTAAACAGCAAGTGTATTAGGGTTTGCAAAGTTTCCAATAAATATAAGTTTAAATGCAGCCTTGTAATTCATTATTACCCTAATGAAAATAACAATACATAACTATTGAAGACAAAATATTAGAATTAATTCAAAGTGAAACTCATTATCAGAAAAAAAATGGGCTCAAAAATATACCACTTCAGTACGCTATACGTGTAAATTTGCTCAGGTCTGCTAAGGTGAAATCGTTATATCAGCAATATTAGGTTTTAGTACAACGAGGCCTGCGACGAAGGCAAGATCAGCAATAAATCGGAAACAAAATATTGCAGCGATAACAGCACCAAATCAGCAAGAGTTTAGAGTACGTGTTTACTCTTAGATTGTGTTATTGTTCTTTAGAGAACTTGCCTTTCTCTTATAATAGCATGCGTTACTACCTACATCAATGAAATACGCTATCAACCTCTACAGATTAGTGACAATTTCCTCCTGTGAAATGAAATCGAATTCTTCTTCGAAAACTTCCCACACATTGACCGAATGATGACTCTAACCAGATTGTCCCACGAGAGGATTTACATCTGTGTTTCTAGCTGTTAATCCACTGAAATATTGCACTTTTCGGGCCGGTGAGAGTATTTAAAATAGGATAATTAAAAATTTGTGAATTTCCTTATAGATCTATTTAAGGAACACACTAAATAATTAAAATGATTTTGATAAAGACCTGAAAATATTATTTCAAATCGACATCGATTTATGTCGCTGCAGTGTTCTGACCGGAAGTTCCTAGGGCTCGACTTCTGATTGGTCGCACGACTTTCGACACCAGCTAGATGGCTAAATCGATTTCAGCCGTTGTTTGGAGGATAATTTCGAGAATTATCCTCCAAACAATGGCGGACTACAGCCCGCTGTTGGAGTTTCTCTGATAATGAGCTTAGAGCTTGGCTCAGAAACTGGCCTATTGAAACGGCCAGTTTCTCTGATCAGCAGTTTTAAGTAGTTTCCCAGATTGATGCTAGGCGAATACAAAAGCAGGAACTAATAAACAAGCCACTGAGAGTGAGCGATCTTTCCTTCCTCTTCTTTGTTTTATCCTCACCCCTCAAGTCACCATTGCGCAGCGGAGCAATTTGCGCCCCGGCAGAGTAGCCAGAAGCAGAGAAGCAGTTTCACTTACATGCACTGCACTACCACACATGTTCAGAGCTTAGAGCTTGTTTCAGCTGAGGCGACGTCTGGTGGAAGATACCTGGTTGGGGAAAGCTCCGTAAGCTGACGGATCTAGCAACCAGGGGGGAATATCACCATAACCTTCTGCGATAAAAAGCATTCCCCATACTTATGGGACAAATGGCCTTAGCCCTTGACGCTCCCGGAATCACTAATTAATCGACCGGGCAATATTTAATGTATGTGTCTTTGTCTATTCCTTATTGCGGAAGTTATCACGTATACAGTTCCAGCGGCATATGATTTACTACTAGTTTCTTCACCCACAGAATCTATAAATATTCTCTTCAATGTAACATATCATTTAGTGGAAAGTAAACTATGCGCTGCTATCCATTCACGAAAAATCATCTGGAAGAGTACACAGCTTGTTACTGAAGTCATCAAATACACAGGATGTTATTCATCCAATAAGTCGGGCTTGATTGCCAGTTTCTTCGAGAGCTGAAATCTGGAAAGAGCTGTAATTTGGAAATAACTACTTCATCGCAACACTAACATTCTCATTTGGTTGTGGTCGAACCACAGCCACCACGCGACTATTGTGACTTAAATGCGAGCGCATAATTCTTTCACTATTCGCTCGTTGGCTGTATTAAGATAACGCGTCAGAAAACGCCCTCTCCAAGGTAAGTGAATGAACAATTTTGGTCACCCAGCTCACCAATGCTCAGTGGCCCAATTTGCTTCACAGCAGAGATGCCTATTCGCTAGCACTCATTTTCTCTTTTCTTCTCTCTCTCTCTCTCTCTCTCTCTCTCTCTCTCTCTCTCTCTCTCACACACATTGAATACACACAGCCAAAAATCACGTGCAAGAACACTTAACAAAAACTCGGTATCCACATCGTTCACCGAGATGTGCTATGGTGCGAGTCCCGAAGTTGGAAGAATTTTCGACACGAGCTTGATCGAATTTAGAGGGCGTCTGGAGGAGGAGAATTTCAGCGGTCAACTGCTCTGATCGGTAGTTTTCCGTGTTTTCTTATCAATATTCGGCGAATATCAGAGTACTACGATAAGAAACGAACAACAGACAGCCCGAGATTTTTCCTTCTTCATCGTTTTTCCTCTTAACCACTCACACAAAAACACACACGCACCTTACATATAATACACTGCCACACATGCCCGGAGACGATAGGGAGCTTAAAGCTTTTGGCTGGGATGTTGTCTCGCTGAAGGACTTACCAAGAGACGAAAACACGCAAGGCGTCGTGTAAGGCGGCAATGGATCTTACGTTCGAATAGGCTGACGTTCTCCGCCACCAACCGAGATACAACATACACTATATGCACTACACTTCTGGGACTAATTACTTCAGAAGTTCACGCTCCCAGTGCCAATATTCACCACTTAGGCAAACGCAAGTATGCACATGTAGGAGCCCACACCCACCATCACACTTAAGCACGCCCCAACACACACACAGGCACTTATGAATTAACGAGGGAGTCGTATTCATTTGGAAGAGCTGAAAAAATAGTATCTCATTTTCTTTTCATGTTAACTTAAAATTATTTACTTTATAAACTTATAATTATAAACTTGTAATTATTTACTCTTTAAACTTTTAGTTTCATGAAGTGGTTTTTAATTAAAATTAATGCATAATCATTCGTTTCATAACGAATGATTATGTATTAACATACTATTAACTAAGTTTAATGTATTAACATCGCATTAGTTTCATTCTCAAATTCGAAAGAGTAAATAGAATATGCTGTAATTCCATAAAAATTTAAAACTTCATATACGGGTGTTTTCAAAACTGCAATTATAAGATAAAATGAAGATATAGTAAACGAGAAACAATTGCGAGAATGTGAAGACAGTAAATTAGAGCGGTAACGAAGAGAAATAAAAAAAATATAACCAAACTTTCTATTTTTCTAACATTCATGTGCTGAAATGAATTCTAATTCTAATTTGTATTGTAATTACTTTATGTACACTGTTGTTCTTCAATTTGCACTTAAATTTTAAATTTTCCTGTTGACTCAAGAGAAAACAATGAAGAATGAAAATACCGCCTTGTGTTTTTCACAAACAATTTTAAAGATATTATGCTCGTTGAAAGAATCACACAAGGGCAAAATGGAAGTGGTACCGCAAATTCTTTAAAATGAGAAGAGAAAGAAGATTTTCTGGATTTTACGACTATCAATCAAGTCAGAATTAGGGACGCTACACGTCTCTGTATTTATCTCGTCGTGAAATCTGGCGCAGAGCCAAAGAACGTAGTCATTTCAAAATAAGAAGGTTATGTCTCGATGCACTTTGCCCTTTTTTTATTTCGTCCTAATGATCTCGCAATTGGAAGTTGCTAGTCTATAATCTTTTAGCTGGTAATACATACCTTCCGCCTAAGTCAGACTATTAAGTAGAGCTGTGATTAAGACCATTTCACTAGCTCTTCTCACTGTAACATTTTAGACTTTGGAGAAGTAGTTCCAAACTGCCTCTAAAATAACTCAACTCAATACAAGATCAACTCAACTCAACACAAACAGATTTTGAGATTCTTATTGGGTAATTTGTAAGTCAATCAGTACATCTTTCAGATAATCGACATTTTTAGATAAGCTTTCGACATTTTTCGTTGATTTTAATGACAGAAACATTTTGAAACAATTTAAAAATTAGAATCAAAATATTTTTAATATTGCTTTCAAACAACAAATTCATCATATAACTATAACCAAAAAAAGACATATCTCACTGCAATCAATGCTTTCTTCCACAGTCAAATATACAATAAATTTCTTATGTTCAGGAATCCACAACCCTTTAAATAATGATTTTTAACAGTATCTAAAATTATTGAAATTAGTAATTTGTTTTACTACATATGTCCAATTGAGAGACGAAATATCCAATTTTTTTAGTGTTTTTAAATTTTTAGAGACAACTGAAATAATAAAATCTGAATTTACTGTAATTTAGTGAATTTCCACAGTAAACTAAACTACAGTTTAGTGTGAAGTTTCTTAACATTAATAATACTTTGTAAATTTACAACTGACAGTAACAAAATTTACAACATTAACCGATACTCTGTACAAGCACAGATTGTTTGGGTTCATTAGAAATATAAATAATCCTGTTGTATGAATATATAAATTTAAATTTATGACATGAATTTTTCATATTTTCACGTCTGAATTAGCAATATTGATAGTTTTTTGGCACTGTAAGTCGACCATCACAATATTATTATAAAATATGACCACCGCAGATTCCTGTGAAAAAGAACTTCAGATGTCGCATTTACAGTAATGCTTAATCCCCATTTTCTTAAAAACATCTTCAAATTTTTCAATGGAAATTTCTATTTAAGACAAAGTTTCACTATCCTTTAAAATTCTTGATGTAATATTTCGGTTGTACTATTAGGAAAGCAAAAAGTTGAGAATATGTCAAAAACGTACTTTGGGCAACGATAGAAGGCAGATGGCCAGAGAATGGAGTAAGACCTTAAAGGCAGACCACTCCAAGGAAATTAGAAAAAAATGGTACGAGAAAGTCTGTGCCATTCTGTAGCACCTGTAGTTTTTCTTAATTTAGCAACTGCATTTATTCACTTTCTCGTTGGGAGGGCCCAGCAATGAAATTTTGTGTCGAAAATCCGCCGTTTTCTCGCGCAGCATTACATAGCTTTCTCTAAACTACATATATAAGTTCGTATACGAGAAAGTAAAAAATATTCATTGTAAAAACACTGTAGTACATGCACTAAGACAATCTTTACCAACCAACAAAGCTTCATCTCAGCAAAAGCAGTTGTCTGACGTTTGTCACCTTAGATGTAACAGACGAGTCACAAGTGCAATTAAATGATTTAAAAGCCACTCTTAAAGCCATGCTACGAATAGATAGCTACCATATTCTTTCCGAAAGAGGTCTGAACAATGCTGTTTTTAAAATATGTTTTATTATTTATTGTTTTTGTACATAGATCAGTTCCTATGAAACTACAAATATGCAGTGGTTGGAAGGTATTTTTTTTGGGGAATATGGTGAATATTAGAGAAGAATTTATGGGATAGGTAAGTAATGTGGTGAATGATGAGGTCGAGGTTGAATTCATTATGTAATTGATGATTTGATATGAACCAGGGTGCATTCGTGATGGTACGTAGGAATTTCTGTACTATTTGTATTTTGTTGATGTTTGTTTTTGCAGCATTAATCCATACTGGACAGGCATAGAGAAGAGTCGGTCTGATTATTGTTTTGTATAGTATTGTTGCTGTTTTGTATGGAAGGTATTTATTTCTATTTATTAGTGATTTTAGTTAACAAAGTTTGTTTTTAGTTTGAATTATTTTGGTGCCTTGTGTTGTTTCCAATTCAGTCTGGTGTCCAAGTGCAGTCCTAAATATTTAATGGGTTTATTTGGGGGGTACCATGGGATGGGCTCGTTATTTAACGTTAATGTGGTTGGTGGAGTGTACGGCCTTAAAGAAAAGATTTTTGCTGCCGTTTTGTTTGGGTTTAGTTTTATTTTTAATTTGGATGACCAACTGTCTATTAGGTTTAGATACAATTGTATGTTGTTTTTAATGTTAATTAGAGAGTGATTGGAAGCGAATATAAGGGTGTCGTCTGCAAACTGTGCTGTTTTTACTGTTGGATGTTGGGGGATGTCTGCTACATAGAGATTGAACAGTGTGGGTGAGAGGGGGGATCCTTGATAAATAGTTTTCGATTATTGAGGTGATATACTGTGGAGTGCCGACTTTCTTTAATTTGTAAATTAGTGCCTGGTGCCATACTCTATCGAATGCCTGTGATATGTCAAGTGATATGAGTACTGAATTATTTTTTTCTGAAACGCTGTGTTGATATGTTCTGTAATTCTGAGGAGTTGGTGTTGTGTGGAGATGTGTTCAGTAAATCCAAACTGCTCTTTTGGAATGGCTTTTGTTAATTGCAGGTGCTTTTTCAGACGTTGAAGTATTATTTTTTCGAAGATTTTAGACAGAGATGGTAGAAGGCTTATTGGGCGATAGCTGTCGGTGTTTGCTGCATTTTTATTTGGTTTCGGAACGGGATGAATGATGCATGCTTCCAAGTGGATGGAAAGTGATTTGTTCTGAAGCATGAATTGTAGATGTTTGTTAAGTACGCTATTGCGGGGGCAGGTAAGTGTTTTAGAATTGAATTATTTTTATCATGACCTGGCCTTTTTTTTTTTTTTTTTCTTTAGGGTTTGTAAAATGGATTTTAGTGAGGGCCATAGATTGGGTGGTTTATTGATTGAATTATTGTGTTGTGTTCCGGGTGCGGTTTTACTTGGTTGAAGGTGAAAGTCGACTCAAAGTAATTGGATATTTCCTCAGCCTTGTCGGTTGGGGTGAATAACTTACCTCTTGGTGAGTTGATAGGTGGAATAATTGATTTTCTTTTAAGTATTTGTTTTGTGAAGTTCCAAATAGAATTGTTTTGTGTCGTTAATGATTGTATCTTGTTTTGGAATTTGATATTTGATGATTTTTATTGATTTCTTAACAATATTAGTTAATATGTTAAGTTCTCTTTTAATTTGTGGGTTTTTAGTTACGTTCCCAAGTCTTCTGGTCTGGTTTTTTATATTTATTATATTTCTAATTTCTGCCGGTAGAGGTGAATGTCTGATGCTGTTATGGGTATATGTATTTTTGGGTTGAGTTTCTGTTATTGCTGTATGTATTATGGTGTTTAGTAATGAAACGGCGTTGTCATTTCTATAATATTTAGGATTTTTATTTTAGGTATTAAATTGCTTATTATATTTTGAAATTTAATCCAGTTCAATTTACGAGTGTTTATTTTGGGGATTGGGGATCGCGGGGGTGGGATCTGTTGTGTTAGTATGTTTACCGGAATGTGGTCAGAGTCGAGTTCATGATATGGGATTGAGTAAAAATAGATATTTCCATCTGTCAGTCCGATATCTAGGATGTCTGGCTTTTTTGTTACGTCTCTTGGATAGTATGTTGGTTCTGGAGGGGATAATATTTTGATAGTCGTATTATTTAATATTTGTGACAGTGTTTTTCCTGTTTGGTTGCTTGTTCGACATCCCCAATTTGTGTGTTTGGCGTTTAGATATCCTAGTATTAATTTATTTTTATTTGGGGTGAATAGATTAAGTATATCTAGGGGTTGTATTTTTATTGTTGGAGGTTTATATGCAGCTATTATATTCCATGGTTGATTATTTATTATTAGGCTTATTGCTACTGTTTCAATTCCTGTGGTATTTGATATGTCAATTTCGTGATGGTTTACATTGTTCTTGATTGCTATTAGTACCCCGCCTCCTTTATTTTAAATCCTGTCATTTCTGTAAATTTTATATTCAGGTATGTAAAATTTGTTTTTATTGTTTAGGTGTGTCTCTGTTATGCATGCTATATCTATGTTGTAAGTATGTAAGTATTGTGTCAGTTCTATTTTTTTGGATGTAATGCCGCTGGCATTCCAATTTGTGAATAATATATTTCTACGGGCTTGTGTTGAAATTGTTATTAAAATAACTGTTACTGTATTCTGGATTGTATTGATTATTGATGAATAAGGAGTTGATGAAGTTAATTACGCAGGACGTTATGGAATTAATTATTGTATTTAGAAGAGGATTAATTTATTACTTTGTTGGTTATGTTGTGTGGGGTTGCTCCGTGATCTGTTATTGTTAACGGAACTTGATTGGTTTTCAGGGTAGTAAAATTACCTAGTAAAATTCATCTAGTAAAATTTCGGATTGGTTGGGCTAATGGTAGTGATGGGAATTGTTCATGTTGTTGGTTGCTAATGGATGGGGGTTGTGCTCTTTGGGATGGGTTTTTTGTGCTATGAGGTGGGGTGGTTCGTTTTTCAACGATTTCCTTATAGGATGAACAGTTTTCATTTCTTACATCCGCACGGTGATTGCCCTTGTAGAAAATGCAGGTAGGGTTTGCGTTAGCAATGTGACATTTATGTCATCGGATAGAGTAAATTGGGCACTAACACTACCAAACATTTAAAGAAAAAATTTAGAGCCGTATTGGGGAAAGTCTTGTTTTTGTAATTTTTTTAAATTCCAAATATGTCACGCTTATTGCACAAAAACTACTAAAATTTTCAAAAACAGTCTACACGACCTTAATGAAAGAACTATTTATGAACAACAAATTTCATTTGAAGAAAATTCTGTGTTTTCAATTTTCTATGAAGACCTCCAAAAAATTCAAATTTTCGCAATTTTCGAAAATTCAGGAATAGCCATGAAAATGGGACTTACACCCCTTTATAAGTGTATTTTACTTTATTTTTACAAGACTTTTAAAGAAAAAATTTGAACCGATTTTTAACAAAATTTTGAAAATGTCCGGGGAGCTTCATGTAAAGTGCCCCCAAATTTTATATAACTTTCTCTGTACTCTCTATATTACTCCCGTATATATGTATGTATACGAGACAGTAAAAAACCTACACAAGGTTTAGACGCTAGTGTTTTCCAACATACATCGGACAGGCAGACAGAAAGACAGACAAACGGACATCCAGACAGACGAACACAGGGACACACTGTAAGACGGATAGACATACTGACAGGCGAACAGACGGACATACTGACAGACGGACACACTGAAAGACGAACATATTTACAGAGAGACATACTGACAGAGCGACATACTGAGAGACGAGCAGGCTGACAAGGCTGACAGGGGGGAGATACTGACGACGGAAGAGGACGAAGGACGGGGCGGGAGACGGACAGAAGAACAAAGAGATGGACAGATGGAATGATGGACAGACAGACCGACAGATGGACAGAAGGACGGAAAGAAAGACAGAGACGGGCATCTAGACGAACCGACAGTCAGACAGGCAGACGGACAGACACACGAACAGAGACATGGATCGGCAGATGGACAGACACACGGACAAAAAGACGGACATGATCGGACAGAATGACGAACAGAGAGACGAACAGACGGAAGGACAGCAACGGACGGGCAACGGAACGGACAAACAGGCAGGCGGGCAGACGGATATACTGATTGAAACACAGACGAACAGGCAAACGGGAAGGACGGAACGAAAGACGGAGAGACTGACAGCCAGTCGGTCAGGCAGTCAGACAGGCAGACGTACAGCCTCACGGACAAAAAGACACACGGACAGACGGGAAGACGGGCAGACAGAGTACGGACTGACCGACAGACAGGCGGACATGCAGACGGACAGAATGACGGAATGAGAGACGGACAGCAGACGGAGAGAAAGACGGACAGACAGATGGACAGACGGGTGGACGGACGTACAGATAGACGTACGGACCATGGGACAGACAGACGGACAGAGGCGGCAGACAGACGGGCGGACAGACGGACAAATAGCGACGGACAGTGGGACAGACAGACGGACAGAAGGCGGCCAGTTATACGGACAGACTCGTAGACGGACAGACAGATATAGAGGCAGACAGCAGCGGAAGAAGGATAGACATACAGAAGGAGGAAGGTTGACAGAAAAAGACGGACAAAAAGACGGACAGAAAGACGGATAGACAAATGGATAGACAGACGGACAAACAGGCGGATGGCCGACGAACATAGACGGACTGACCGAGAGACAGAAGGACAGTCAGACGGAGAGACTGACTGGCAGACAGACGGACGGACAGACGGTGAGAGAAATGATTTGACAGACGGGCAGATGTCCGGACGGATGATTTGAAAAAGAAAACTTTTTCGCTCTAAGGGACTTTAATACTTACATTTCCATTGAAACCTCAAAATCTATACAGTGGATGTTCCAAGCGTTCCCAATTAAATGTTCCTAACAGGTCCTGCATTGGTCTTGCTGTGTGAGGGCGGGCATTGTCATCCAGTAGAAGCACACCCTTTGACAGGAGTCTATGTCGCTTGCGGCGAATGGCCTGTCCGGCGAATGTTCCCGCAGAGTGGTGCAGTACGACGCGGCATTCACAGTTTCACCATGAGGCTGGAATTTCTGCAGTATGACTTCCCGCATGTCCGAAAACACGGTGAGCAAAAACCTTGCGGGCCGATGGAATCTTCTCGAACTTTTTTCTTGTTGGGGAGGCGGTATGTTTCCATTCCATAGACGAACATTTGGATTCTGGTTGAAAGTGGTGAAACCAACACTCGTCCCCCGTAACAATTCATGCCATGAAGTCCTCTCCTTCCTCTGTGTACCGAGTGAGATGCTGCAAAGACAGACCCATTCTGTTCAGTTTTTATTGCTCAGTCAACTGGCGGGGCACCCACCGTGCACAAACTTCACGAAACTGCAACTGCAACTGCTCATGCACGAAGTTTGATGCGGTTCCATGTGAACAGCCTACAGCATGCGCCATGTCATCAATCTTCACACGCCGGTCATTACGGATGAGTTGATCCATATGCTGCAATGTGGTTGCAGTTGAGACCTCCGCTGGACAACCAGGACGCTCCCCATCTCTGATCCTTTGCCTTCCACGGTTAAACTTCTGGATACAATTGAACACAGCTTTCCGTGAGAAGCATTTGTCACCATAGACGGGACGCATTTCACGATGGACTTCTTATGTGGACAGCCCTTTGGTCCACAAAAAACGCACAACTGCACGCTGTTCTCGTGTACACTCGTGCAACACATGCGCCATCGTGCACTAAAAACCTCGGACTGACTGAGTGCCTGCGAGATGTCGTTAATTTAATTTAAATATGATTTATTGGTATATAAAAACAAGTTTACAGAGCCAGGTTACATAGTATTGACCTTACATGAGGACTAAAGAACCAAATACATTTTATTTATTAACAAACAAAATCCAACATTTATTTCATACATTTATATATTTTGTTTAATTCTTCAAATAAATTTAACAGTGCTAATAAAAATTTCTTTGTCATAAAAAAGGTGTCACAGAATAGGGACTATAACATCTTACGAACGACTTTTAACATTATTTCCCTTTCCTTATGATGAATATTGCAATTCCAGACAACGTGTTCTATGGATTCAATTCCTTCTCCAAAATTACAAATATTTTTTTTTTTTAAATTTTTTTTTAAAAATATTAATTAATTCTGTACATAGATACAATTTCCTTTAAATTATAAAACCAAGGTCTAGTAGATGATTCCACATAGTAATTTTCAAAATAAAACTATTATCTCTTTTGCCGCAGTCTTTGCCATTTCATCTACCTTTTGGTTACCAATGATACCTTTGTGGGCTGGAACCCAAACTAATTGAATTTTCACGTCAATAGAGTTAGCATAAGCTAACTTTTTTCTTAATGTATATATTAGGGGTGAATTATCCCCAGCAGTTGTATTACTTAATGCTTTGAGAGAACTCTCCGTATTGAAAAAAAATCACAAAATGTCAGACTGAAGTCTGAATAATTCTTTCCACAGCAAAAATCAATGCTATGCATTTTGCAGTAAAAGTGGATGCAACATCTAAGATACTGTGCGCAAGATTAAATCTTCAAAAAGCCTAAGAAAGACTTTGGGTTTTTAATTTAAATTTTTAAAAATGTTTGAAATTTCTTCCTGGGAGCCATTTTGCCAATCTTTTTTCCGATTTGAGATCAACGTGAGGCATATAAATAGAAAATTTGTAATCACCTTGATATTTGTAATGATTATTATACATATTATAGAGTCACTAATAATGCAATCTTCAAAGATTTAATCAATAAAGACTTTTGAAAATTATTTTCATACATAAAATTTTCAGCATTTCTACTAATGCTTAAAATATTGATCAGCTTATTACCATTCAGTGTTAACATTTTAAACAATTTATAACCCATTTCTTTAAACCTATAAGTTAGATAAGGAATTTTTGTTTTTGCTCTCATCACATTAATTGGAGTGCTGTTCCTATAGCCCATTATTATTCTCAACGCAGTGTTTTGTATTTTTTGCAATTTTTCAAGACAGGCATCTGTGCATGAGGATATCAAAGAAGCCCCATATTCCTTTTTCCATGGAATTAGGGATTTGTACAACAATAATAGGCATCTGGTACTGGCTCCCCACCAGGTTCTCCTCAAGCAACTGAAAATTTTCATTGCTGATTTGCATTTATTTACAACATTCTTAGTAAGTATGTTTCTGCCAGTTTAGACGACTGTCCAGTAACATTTCCAGAAATTTCACTTGTCCAGAAACGTTTATATTTAAATTGTTTATTTTCACACTAGTGGCATTATCCACATTTTTAGATTTGTCAAAAACAACTAGTATACATTTTTTGGGAGCTACTTCAAGACCTCTGGAATACAGATGTTGTATCACTTTATCGATTTCCATTTCTAGTGACTTAACTCGATTTTTCGCTTTGTATTTGTTTTTGGTACCACAAATACACGAAACATTATTTCATTTATATGATAATATATTTCAAGTTTGAAAAGCAACTTACTATTTGTTTTTCACATATATGTAAATGTCATCTGCGAATTGCAGAACCGTAGTATTAATGTCTAGAACTTCATCGAATTTGCTTGTATACATTGAGTATAACAGAGGACTTCAGACACTCCCTTAACAATTTTCTTTTCAATAATATCTGTGTAGGTACAAAAGGTTACATCACGATCAAAAATTAGATTCTTTATAAAACAAACATTTTCTTAGGTAATTTTAATTCTATTAATTAATTTATCAAGGTTTCTGGGACAACATTATCATATGCCCTTTTAATATCTACGAATAAAGCTGAAACCGACTCCCTCTTGTAAAAAATGTCACTAATATATGAAACTAATAGATTCAAATTATCAATACAGGATTTTCCTTTTCGAAAACCAAACTGTGTATCGTAAATAAATTTGTTACTTTCTACCACCATGATAATCTTTCATTTACAATTTTTTCCATTATTTTCAATAATCAGGAAGCAAAGGAAATAGAAGTTTGATAGAATTGCTTTTTGGAATGAATATAACTAGGTATTTTTCCATGGCTTTAGGAAAGTATTAAGAAATAAAAATGCCGTTATTCAAGTCTAGAAGCATCATCCGATAAAATTCAGAGTATTTGGTAATTTATATTTATATTTGGTAATTGAGTAACTTATTTTATCCAATCCCGGGGCAGAACCTACTTTAATATTATCAAAAGCGAATTCCAGTTCATTGTACACAAATGGGACTTCCAGAAACGCATTCTCGTTTTCAGAGACATTTATATTTTCTATATCCGTTAGGACGTCAGTCTTTCTCAATTTTGGGGAACACAAACTCGATATACTGTCCCTGATGCATTTATCTTGTTTCATATTACCTTCACTTGACCCTGGCTTGTTAAAATTAACTTTGAGTTTCTTAATTAAATTTCAAAATTCTGAAATCTTAGTCTATGGTGTGATTTCTTCACATTTTTCTTAAAATATTCCATTTTTTTCCTCTCTAAGAGTTTTAATCACTAAGACCTCCGTTACTTCAAAAAATTTCTGTTTAGAATAGCTAAACCTGATAGATTTTAAAGCAGCTTTGCGCAACCGTACGGCCCTTTCACATTTCTCATTCCACCATAAAGGTTTAGATTTACAGCAAGTTTTTACTCTTTTTTGTATTACGTTTTTGTCGTTAGTTATACTAGAGTTTTCCCCTTTTTCCCCGGAAGAAATTTTACAATTGAATTACTTAAGAAAATAATTAGCTTATCATTGGCTGATTGGATCGAGGTTATTCAATTCTAGATTATTAATTTCTTTTTTATTTATTTCCATCAGCTCGTAAAATTTATTCCAATTTATTTTTTTAGTGTTGTACTTAAAATCAGGTTTCTGTTGATAGGATGATCGAACATTAATCTTTATACTTATTGGAAAGTGATCCCTCCCCCACTTGTCCTCTAGCACTTTCCAATCACTCAATAGAGCTAAGTCAGGGGATACTATGGTTAAGTCAATGTTTGAATAGGAACAACCACTCTTTGTTACGTTACATGAGTTGGATTTTTGTTATTCAAGATGACAAAGTTATCAAAGTCCAAATTTTCTGCTATTATACATCCGTTTGCGCAATCTTTCATGCTCCCCTATATTTGATGGTGGGCATTAAAGTCCCCTCCTACAATGCATTGTTGGACGTTTTGTTGACTCATTGCGTCTAAAAAAACTATTACATTCCATTGCGTCCAAATTATTATTTAGAGGTCTCCTGTAACATACGGTAATTAAAATTTCCCATTATTTGAATTTATCATTATTGAACCTGTCTCTAAAGAACACCTGAGCAATTTTAAATTAATTTTATCAAAGATTATTCTTTCGTAACTAAAATTGCTAACCCTCCTTTATCTCCAACATTCTGTGACATCTATGTCAAAATCTTTCAATATAAAATTATTATTGTCTTTTAGCCAAGTTTCTACTGGTAATATGATATCAAAATTGCTAGCATAAAATGTAAAATCTCTTTTATTAATAATGCTACGGCAAATCCATTGTAATATTTTAATTTGTGAAATCATTAATATTGTTTATAGTGAAATAAACTGCAATTTGTCATAAATTGTGACGAAATTCGCCCCACATTGGGACGTCCTTTTGAACGAAACTGAATATATTCAAAACAAACTACCTGAGTCGATGGGTTTTATAGAAATAATCACTATTGTATGCTAATAGATGATTATCCGATCTGCCATCTATGCAGAGTGGTCGAGGAACCTGAAAAGCAAATATATTTCTATCTTGCTACTTCATTGCTAGAATTGGCTCAATGAAAATCATTTTTACCTTTCTTACCTTTTTCGGTTTTGCTTGATAGTTTATCAGCCATAGGCATGTTTATATTATATATTCTTTCTGGCTCCGCGTGGCAACCTTCGCTGCACTTAATGTCTTTTCTACTGCTGGTTTTTCACTTCTGGAACATACGTTGCTGTTACTGCTGATAGTGCTACAATCACTGATACTTCACTGAACAACAATACACTACAATCACTGAATCTTCTGATCGTCCTTTAGCGAACCATTTGAAGCTGAGGTCATCATTGTTGAACCAGTTTCGACTTGATAATTAGGAACGCGTTCAGGTGGCGTGAGTTGAGCTCCGTCAGAGTCTTTGGCACTGACGTGCGTCTCGATGTTCTGATGATATTTTCGTCTGTTACAAATCCTCTGTCTTAAGGCATTTCTATATGAAACACTTTCTGTTGTGGGAATGTCAACTTTCACCCTTCTAGGAGCTCTGGGGACTCCAAATATCTTCCTTCGGGCTTCTGCTATGAAATATTTTCAAAAGCCATTTTTTCACACACTGATTTACATTTCTTAAAAGCTGGACAATCGCGGTTAATCGATCGGTGGTTCCCCTTGCTGTTCGCACACTTAGGAGTTGCCCCTTTGCACGCTCCACCCTGATCTTCCTCTCCGCATGCCACAATGCTTCTTACCTCGGCAATCTTTCGCTATATGACCAAATTTGTTATAATTGAAACATTGCATTGGACGACGAACGTAAGGGTCTATTTTAGATTTCACTAAATAAAGCGAAACTTCTTTAGGTAAAATGTCACCTTCAAACACGGTCAACACAGAAGTGATCTTTTCGTCCAGTGTTGATGCTGGATCTTTTCTATTTCATCTTGTTACCTTCACTATTTCAACTGACGTGACTACGTCCTTGAGGTCTCCGTCATCTAGATTAACTGTGATGCCTCTAATAACTTATTTTCTCACCTTCCTGAAATGTGGTATAAATGTTTTGAAGCCATTGTTTTGTAATTCCTCGTCACTCAATGCTTGATTGGCCTCTTCCCTTTTACTAAATATTATAACGGCTTTGCTGCGCCCTTCCTTCGGTGATAGACTGATACTTCTTGATAATAATCTTGTCAATCCTGTAAATATCGAAGTTATTCGAACTTCGATTTTTGTTTCCGATCCATACGCCGTATGGACCGATACTTCTCTTCGGACTAATTTCCCATCCTGGTGAACCTTCAATTTCATTATTAGTAGAATCAGATTTCTTCTTGTTTTGAATGTCAGGGAGCATTAATTCCCTCTTCTCATCTTTCCTCTTCCTTTTTTGTGTAGTTCTTTTATTCAAATCACGTTCCATTCCGTCTCTTCTACCTCCATTGTGAAATATCAAATCCGCCCGGTAAAACAGGGGGATTATGATATGCGCCTGACTTCAAAGGTTAAGTCTGTCCTGAACACTATTTCTTGAAATAACTGTTTATTAGTTCAAAGGTTTCAGTAACAGAAAATCAAACAAAAAACAAAATATTTACTCGGTCACGTTACTCGCTAACTTCACACAGATGTTTACTCCATCACGTCCAAGTCCGTACTCCCGAAATGTCGTACGACAAGCATACATATGCTGCCATGTGCTGGCGAAACTTGCGCGCGAAATGTCAAATGGTATACGGCACACACATGTTTGCGACTTATTTATTGACTTGCCCTCCTAATTTAAATAGCATTCAAATGCCTCCAAGCACATCTCAAATTACGTCCACGAAGCCCAAGAAATTTGAAGTGGACGACTATGTTTACCAAATTACACAAAAATACTCATATATTTAAAAAAACATGATCCCATTGGAGATTTTTTTTATTCACACATATCATTAAGAAAAAAATTGTATCTTCACAATCGTACTTGTAAGAAGACGAAAAAATTAGAATTTTTGCAATTTTCAAAAAATATGTTTTTTCAAAGAACATGAGATCTGCACCATTATCTTAAACGTTCTTCACACTATCCAATAAAAAAATATAATGAAAAACGCTGGAGCCTTATTTTGAAAATGTCTTAGGTGGTTCATATAAAATACTCCCAGAATGAAACTATCAGTTTCAAATTCTAGGGACCGCAACATCAGCCAGATCGATTAGGGAATATCAGTTTTGGAGAAAATCGGCTGAACTGTTTAGCCACTAGCATTTTCACAAACAAATGGACACATGTTTTGGAAAATGAACATTCTATTTCTCGGTATCAAGGAAACACAAAACATGGATTCTGGCTGCACCACGTGACAGAGGATTATTTTTTTAAAATTTAGAAACGAAACTTATCCACTTCTTCGTTATTAGGGAATAAGAGTTTTCTGCCGAAAATTTGCTGTTTTTTCGCACAGTATTACATAACTTTCTCTATACTGGGAAAGCGGTAGCGGGAAAGTAGTGTTCGTGTTATGGAGTATTTCTTCTCATAAAATGTAGACAAACAAGTACAATCAATGTTGGTAGGATAATAAAATGGAGATCGAGGAATTCGAGATATTGAGCGAATTGATGTTTTGAAATTCTTCTATATTTAATATTTAATCTGAATAATTTTGAGACGGTTTGATCCTTCATTTTAATGCAATTTAAAGAATTTCTTTTGTTTTAATGCAATTTCAAGAGATGAAGAGCTACTGTTTAAACACTTTTTTTCATTGTCCGTTTGTGAATCTCCATTCCAGCATTTGAGTCGCTGCTGGGCATGCCACCGGTGCGAGCTGCGTGGATTGCCTGGAGCTCGGTGTCAGTCCAGAACCCGACGAGTTCTTGTGCAGCGTGGCCTCGTTTCGGCAGCGGCGCGTGAGGCCACGGCGACCGGAGCACTCGCAAAGCCTCCAACGCAGCGGCCGTGCGCCCCGCCAGGCCGCAGCCTTGTTCCTTTCTTGCAGATGGGGGTCCGGCTTCTCACCTTACATCTTCGAGTACCAGGTTATTACCATAGGGATGATCCCTATGGTAATGCTCGACATCCAAATCCCTGGCTTTGAAATCCAGAGTGTCAAATCAGCGGAGATTTATGTGAAATTTAATGTGGACGAAAGCGTTTTGTAATTTGTCTCGAGATATCCTTGTTTCCTCTATCGCTCATACCATCGTTGTTCCATCATTCAAATAATCAAAATTTCAACAATTCAAATCAATATTTTCATTGAAATCATTTCAAAATTACGCAATTTCCGTTCATCATAAACATTCACTCAAGTTTGGCCCAAACGTTTTGTTGCTGAGAATCATTAAGATTCACCGCTTGCAAGACTTAACATACACTGTCAGAAATTTCTGCTCTACTTTTAATGTAAAAGTACATGAAAGTAATTATCATGTACGTACATTAAATTTAATGTACACGTACTACAGAAAATTTAAAACACGTGAGCATTTAATTTAATGTATACCCCCTTGCACAGAATATGGGTGATGCCCTATGCGGCCAAATCTGGCTTTTCCACAGCTTGGACAACCATCGCTGGACACTTGACCGATCCTGGCGTCTAGACCTAGCCGATCATATCATTGGCTTTTGCTCCAGATTCAGACACTTAACGCTAAGAGGAGAGGGAGAGGTCAGAGGGAGTAAGAGGAGGTAACAGGAGAGGGCACGGAAACGAAACGGATTGGTGCGCGCGGGCGCGAGGATCACCCACCCAATTGCACTGGACGCAGCCCTGTCAACCTCGTGGATGCTGACGAACCAAGGGGCAGCGGGTCACGGGAAGGGGCTGTGACATTTTCTTTCCATGAAGTTCCATGAGTTCCATGAGTTCTTTACCATGAAAATTAACTCTAATTTACGGTATTTAATATTGTGAGAAATTTGTGTCAGATTAAATTAATAGTATTGAAAGTTTTGTTTCTTACAAACTATTTTAAAATGCTAATGGTTCTAAAGCAAGGAACACTAATTATTACATAATCATTTTTGGGAAACACAAAATATAATACATTTACATAATATACACATTTCCTATCAAGTAAATTGAAATTCATGTTCACGTTTTTAAAAATGTGTATTTTGACATTATTACTCCTTTATTAAGGAAATTCAAGCAATACACACATTTTATTACGCATTATGAAAATGTACTCGCCTATTTTTTCTATATGAGCAAGTGCATGCAAACAGTGATTTCGTTAATCAATTAAACATCACTGCCGGATGTTCCAAGTTAATTATCATTGCAAAATTGGTACTTCTCACTATAATATTGCAAAAATAATTGTCTTATTCTTCATATATTTTTCAAAAGTTGCTATTTTTCTGTTACACTGCTGAGAAGATTATTCTATTCCTTCCCAGTGATATTAATAGCAAAATTGTAATAATTGATATCGTTAATAAACAGCTAATATATAATAATATTTATTAAACAATTATATATAATAATATTTATTACAATTAAAAAATTGCTATAAACAGCAATTTTTTAATTTTTTAATTTGTGAAAAAATTTTTTAAATATTTTTAAATAACCACATAGTAAAACAAAATAAATTTAGAAAACTTAAAATGTTACGAATCAATATAATTTTCTTAAAATGAGCTGTTAAGAAAGAAAAAAAACGTGTTTGAATAAACTTTAAAGAGATTGAGTATTAAGTTAAAAAATTTCAATGCCGGGTCAATTTTCTAAACACAGTGTCTCGTATATCTTTCCAATTTATGTTAGTTTTTTGTATGACCCCCAGAAACAGTTTCTGGAGTGTTTAGTTCGATTCAAGAAGCTCTCTCGCAATTCAAACATCCGGAAACCTTTACACGGTTATCGCTATTGAAGTAAGAAACCGTATTTATTCACAGGAAACACACCGTCCTTGTTTTCTACTGATTAATTGTGAAATAATTTTAGTCATTGTAAGATATACGCATGACAAATATTTTTTGCTCATAAGATCCTAATACTTGAATGCATAACTAACCTGAAAATACATTTGGTTTTAGATCAACACGGAAAACACAAGAGTTTCAATGAGATAACAAATCCTCAAATCTGAAAACTGAACTACTGTCTTTATTATTTACACGAAATGAAACTTTATACCTTCTTTCATAATCTAAAAGAAATGTGTATTGTGCTCAAATATCTTGACAGTTACATAGTGCAATATTATTCGCAAAATTTTCTGAAAATTAGTATAGAAGTCAGTTAAAATAATTTTTATTAATTACAAGATTAAAAGAGTAAAAACAAAGTAAAAATGACTAATTTTAAAATGAAATAAATGACAAAGACAGTGTCCCATGAACAACGCAAAATTAGTGTATATAAGGCATGCTAAAATCATCCCCTTCACGCATATTTGATTTATAAATCCATATTCTCTAAGAAAGTTTAAAGAGTTTGCGGAGGACAGTAGCCAGAACCTCCTCCATAGTAGACAAGCTATGCCTTCTTCGGCGGTTTCATTATCGCAGTGCACAGGAGCATGCTTTACGGTAAGGTCTGTTCTTTATTTCTGGGGGATAGGGGGTGGGTAACTGCGCGAGATGTCCGTGCGAGAAGTGGCAGTGCCCGATCCGAAGGTGAATAACAGTTCTTGCCTGGGGCTGAGAGCCACAGGATGACCACGACATGGGTCTTATGATCCTTGTGAGTTTGAAAAGAGTTCTGCCAATCTGTTTGCACTCAAACTGCAACGTTGGATAAAAATCTTAGTAGTAAGAGCAGATATTACCATAAAGATATCTTTCTGGCTTCCTCGAGGCCAACTTTACTACCTAGTCAGCGATTTCATTTACACTCATTCCCACATGGCCAGGGACACAGGAAAAAACATAATTCAAATGATGGAGAATTAAGCAATATCATCGATGTATTTGATGTTGGATATTTGATGTCAAAGGTTTACAAGGAGAGAAAGAGGAAATGGACGACCAGCCCATAGCTGCCTGGGTTCGAAGAGCCGCGGGTTTATTTATTTATTTATTTTTTTATTTTACGTCAAAAAACAGTTAAAAACTGCGTATGACGTGCTATGGGGAAAAGTGAATTGTGTGCACATTTTATTTTGAATTTTGAAAGGGAGAAAAAAAACAAACAAAAAACTCCCATGTAATAAATCTATTTTCAAGGATAAATAAGCAATAAATTTTGAATTTTGAAAGGGAGAAAAAAAACAAAAAACTCCCATGTAATAAATCTATTTTCAAGGATAAAAAATTTTGAATTTTGAAAGGGAGAAAAAAAACAAAAAAACTCCCATGTAGTAAAATCTATTTTCAAGGATAAATAAGCAATAAATTTTGAATTTTGAAAGGGAGAAAAAAAAACAAAAAACTCCCATGTAATAAAATCTATTTTCAAGGATAAATAAGCAATAAATTTTGAATTTTGAAAGGGAGAAAAAACAACAAAAAAACTCCCATGTAATAAAGTCTATTTTCAAGGATAAATAAGCAATAAATTTTGGCTCTTATTACTTCCTGCCCCGACAACATGGAAACGATAATTTTAAGAATTGTGTTTCCCACTGAATTCTAGAAGACGTGCACAGAAAATGAAGTTACATTTATGTCCAGAAGCAAAACAAGGGGCCATCTCAGCATTTGCTCAATGGATCAGGGAAACTGGACGAAAAACCTGATCGAGATGGGGATCATTGACCCGGAAGCTGTAGTACAATAGTTGTTACAGGTTGTTTATATTCATTTATACAGTCCAAATGGTAAATAATGCATTATGTATCATTGTTAAAATTAATGTTACTTTTTGGGATTTAAACTTTTCTATTGAATTTAATCGTTTAATGTCATCTGGCAAAGTGTTGTAAAATAATGTACATGTATTGTATGTGAATTTTTTGTAATGAGCTGTTGATACTGTCACCTGATGAATATGATTTCTACGTCGAGTGTTATAGTAATAGACTTCGGCATTTTCTGAAAATATATTACCGCCCTTGAGCAAGTCATTTTTTACAAAAACCACTGATTTGGTCTGGTTTATTATAACTATTATTCGTAAATAAAAGACACGGTAATGGTAGAATTCCTAGATTAATGAAGAGAGGCTTACATGAATCACGTGGGTGGGATTTGGTTATTATTCGTACAATTCGTTTTTGTAATCTAAAAGTCTGGGAGCTATAAGATGTATTTCCCCAGAATATTATGCCATATCTCAGGCGGAATGAACATTCGCGAAGTATACACAACGAGCAGTATGAAGGCTGACTGAATTTGCAAGAATTCTGAACGCGTAGCATAATGAACTTAATTTTGTGTTCAATTCATTTAAATGGACGTTCCATTTAAGGTTTGACTGAATTGAGAGACCTAAAAATTTTGTTGCCTTAACATCAGTCAATGGTACACCGTTCATTTTCAATGGAGCACAGAATTGTTTATTTGAAATGGAAAACTGCATTAAAACCGTTTTCTTTTCGTTTACTATTAATTTGTTATTTCGGAACCAAATTGAAACATCTGATATTGCACTATTTACTGTTTCTTTATTGCAAAGGATGTTCGTATCATCCGCAAAGAGAACCGTTTTTCCGTTTCGAATCGTCGAGGGCATATCGTTTACGTAAAGTAGGAACAGAGTAGGGCCTAAAATCGATCCTTGAGGAACTCCACATGCAACGGGCAAGAAGTCGGAAAAGTGCGTACGTAATGTTCCATCATTCCAGTGAGGTATTTCAACTCTCTGAGATCGTTGTTTAAGGTACGAACATAACCAATCTAGAGCAATACCACGAATTCCATATGAAGGTAATTTGGAAAGTAAAATGTCATGATCAATGACGTCAAAAGCTTTTGAGAGATCTAAAAATAATCCAATAGGTGCCTCGTTTTGATCCAATGATGAGGCGACATCTTTAAGAAAAGAAAATATAGCTGTTTCCGTTGATTTTGATTTTCTAAATCCATGTTGGCAATCTGAAAGCGCGTTGTGTTTACTGAGAAAGGTATCCATTCGTACGTAAAAAAGTCTCTCTAATATTTTTGAAAAAACTGACAGAAGAGAAATGGGCCGATAATTTTGAATTTCATTTTTGTTGCCTTTTTTGAAAAGCGGCTTAATTTTAACTGTTTTGAAAATATCTGGAAACGTTCCAGTGCATAAAGATGCATTAAATATGTGAGTTAACAGGTGTATAATGGCATACGTACAAGTCTTTAACAAAGAATCCGGGAATTCATCTAAACCGGACGATTATTTATTTTTTAGTTTACCGATTATTTTGAGAATTTCATAGGAAGAAGTTTCGGAAACGAACATTGTGTCTAAAATTTTGGGTGAACTGTCTGTTTTTGAATTTTTCATGATTTTGGCTTTTTTTTTGGCCTGCCTTATGACTTTTCGTAACAATGTTTTGTATTTTTTAAAGTAGATAAGGAAATCTTGAGATACGTCATGACGTTTAGAAATGAAAGAAAGAATTCGCTTGTTTTTACAAGATGTCCTAATCCCTTGTGTTATCCAAATTGCTTTTCCGTGAAATATTTAATTTTCGTTTTGAAGAGGAAAGCAAGTGTTAAAATGAAATGAAAGGGTTGAAAAAAAAAGAATTATATTTGTCGTTTGTATCAGTAGTATTATAAACCGTTTCCCATGACTCCAGCATCAAGTAATCAATGAATAATTTAATTTTACTTTTAGTAAACAATCTAGTCATACGTGTATTATTTATTGTGTCAGTGATCGCATTTCTTATTATGGTAAGAATTTGTGCATCGTGGTCACTGTATCCTAAATCTTTTGTTTCAACTTCATATCGAGTAGTAGTTTTGTTAATTATAATTTGATCAATTGCCTTCATCGAATGTTGTGTGATCCGTGTAGGTACTTTAATTGTAATGTCTAAATTAAAGGAATTAATTAAATTGAGAAACTTTTCTTTCTCGCAAGATTCGACCAGAAAATCAATGTTAAAATCTCGGCATACAACAATGGATTCAAAAGAGTGATTTCTGACTTTGTTAAGTGTTATCTCCAGGTTTTCTAAGAACAAAATATAATCTGCAGTTCTCTTTGTTGGAGGTTTGTAAATGCACAGTATTATCACTTTCAGTGAAGTAAGATGTACAACAGAAATTTCGAAAATATTTTCAATGGAGTACACATTTAATTCCGCCAAGGGGATAGAATCAATATTATTTCTAACGTAAATACATGAACCCCCATACGTAGGACCTTTATGGGATTCTCTCTCTCTCTGCAATAAAAGCCTGCGAGGTAAAAGTTTGGAATTTGGAAAATGCTAAGTTCATTAGGAGATAACCAATGTTCTGTAAAGCAAAGAACGTCCATTTGATTTAGATCGCTCTGTAGAGCTGCCTCGATAAACTCAGTTTTATTTGAAAGGGATTGAACATTATGGTGGAGAATGTTTATTTTTTGCAAGTACCTACACGAATGTTTTTCTGCTGCATCTGACTGTAGTTGCTATGTATTTACTCCATTTTTACCTCGAGTGCGTGGTCGAAGGTTGTAGTGTGTCCCGGCAGTGACAGGTTGTAAGGAAGATGGGGCATCGGATGTACACGAATTGGTAGTGGGAATGGGAGAAACGGGAGTAGGTTCAGAGGAAGAGGCAACAGGGTTCGAAATAAGGGTGGGGGTGGAGAACGTAAGGAAGGTGAGAGGGATAGATTTTTGGCAGGAGACTGCGTAGGACTGGAGTTGATGATGTATTGTGCAAGCTTGTTACCGACTGCATGTTTTCCAGCAAGATTCATGTGAAGACCATGCCGAGTGAAGTGTTTTGCTGAGAGGAAATTAATTTCAAAACGTGTGACATTTGTTTCTCTCAGCTGCAATCTCAGTTTCAATTGTTGGTTTGCGTGCTTAATCTCGCTGCATAGTGTTGGTCTGTTGTACCAGAAGGGCAGAGTCGAGACTACAATGTTAGTATTTTGGGCGGCACATTGTAATTTGTTAACATGTTTTTCAGGTGTAAAGTTACCGCCCAAGTTAATGTCATTCTGCCCTCCTATGATAATGACTGTGTCCTGATTGGTCAGTGTTTTCGTGTGGGTGCCCAATTCTGCAGTCACATCTGCAAACCTCCCGTTAGGTTTAAAAATAGATGCGACTGAGAAATTGGAGGGTAACTTCCTACTGAGAATGGAGGAAAGATGGCGGCCATGACTGTCAGCTAAAATAAGTACCCGTTTTTTAGGTTCAGTAGGAATGTCTTTGTTTTCAAGTGAGCTAGGATGCGCAGCTTTACGTGTTTTGGTTTTAACGCGCTTCCTAGCCTGTTTGCGTTGGTTTGTGCTTGTACTTGTCGATGGTAGAGAAGGGTGGTGAGGATCAGGAAGGCGAGGAAAATCTGTTTCATAATCTAAAACACTAAATTTGTTTTGAGTTGTGACTGGATGCGGTGTCTGTATCTTTTGTACAGTCACGGGTGTACGGTTGGTATTATTCGCAGTGTTGCCGACTTGTACCCAACCGTCTGTGTAGAGAACGACCTCTTCCTACCTTCGGATATGTTGATCTAAATTATTGCTTACTTGTGTGAAGGCTTTTAGAAGGTCGGCTTTGAGAGTGTAGAGAGTAAAAAGAGTAGAACGAGCAGTAGCCATGTCACGAATGCGTTTTAATGTACGTGATAAAAATTGAAAAAAAAAAAGCAAGATTGAATAAAAAAAAAAAATTTTTTAAAAACTAGAAGGTATGCTACACACAAAATCTAATGGAGCTAGTACTTACGAAATTTGGCAATGTGGCTACGTAGAATTTCGTCAATTGTTATCATTTCCGACATAGATGTGTGTGTTCGTGTTGTCCTTACGTATTTTCCCAACAGAAAACCCCAAAGATAAACAATCACAGTGGTCGTTATATGAGCTAGTAGTTAGAAAGAGACATTAAAAATATATACTGAAATAATTACGCAAATATGTCATAAATTGTGACGAAATTTACCCCTAGTTGGGCCGTCATTTTGAAAGAAACTGAATATATTCAAAGAAACTACCTGAGGCGATGGGTTTTATAGAAATAATCACTATTGTATGCTAATAGATGATTATCCGATCTGCCATCTATGCAGAGTGGTCGAGGAACCTGAAAAGCAAATATATTTCTATCTTGCTACTTCATCGCTAGAATTGGCTCAATGAGAATCATGTATTCATTTCACAAAAACATGGAAATTTATTAAACAATTTTAGTATCGTATAATTTTACCCAATATAAAATTAAACCTTTGTCATGACCGATTCCAACCTTATAATGTCTTTACGCGCTTTTGGACCATCTTTATTCATCTCCGACGCCGCCGTCCTCAGGCCAGACACCATCTTCTCTCTTCTTTTCTCGGAAGCACACTTCATTCACCGTTCATCGGATCAATAAACTATTTGCTGCTAGCATTCCAGTCCAATCACTGACAACTTCGCCCAAGCTCTCAATATCCCTCCAACTCGTTCACTTGAAATATTTTAAGCTCCACTGTCACACTTAGTATTCAAATTCGACGTTCTCTCAATATCCATTCCCTAGTAGATGCTTACAACTCCCCAAAAAACTCCTAACATTAATTGGAGCACGATCAAGCCCACGGCATCAGTCAGAATGAATGTCTCTCGTATTCTTTCAGCCCTGCAAAGCTCGGTCCATTTTTTCGATTGTTTATTTGCAGATAACACTTGATGTACCTTCGTACCTAGCCAATCCCCAAATTTCTTGCAAAACGAACTAGCCGTCTTCACGACTGTCACTGCTTTTTCGGCCAATCCCTGAATTCTATACAAAATTAACTAGCCGTCTCTGCGATTGTCACTGCATGAAGATGTTGACCTTGACGACGGCTCGCTTACCGTTGCTATGCTAGCATATTCACATAATTTATCCCCTTTAATTGACGCCATTTATAATAAATATTGTACAATATTCAGTGACATATTGGTATGTCACAATACAAAAAAAAAAAAACTTCAAATTGTTTTAATTTTCCAATAATAAAACGGGAATTTATTAATCCAAAATTAGTTTTTCATATATTGTCAACTAATTCTATTATTATTTATAACTTAATATTTCAACTCTCTCACAGATTTCCTACAATATTGCAATGATATTCATTGTAGCCAATACCTATTTTATTCACACTTTCTCTATTTTGTTGGTGAAATGAACATATTTATTTTCAACTGAGTACCACTGAATTTATTAATGTTTCTTTCATTACAATATTTCCATAGTTTTGAGCTGAGGAGCAGCGACGGAAAAGAATTGGCCTAATATTGAGTTGAGACTTCAATATTTTACTGTATTTTACATTCTCGAATGCGCAGCATACTACAGAAATAATGATTTCAAGTAAAAATGGTATTTAAGGGTTTTGAAGGAAAATTCGGCTTTTGAAATCCTGAACTCCAAGAAATATTTTTTCAAAAAGACTCTGCGAACATGTATTTATTTTTAGACTGGTTGTAGGAAAAAGACCTCCTGTGTACGCATGGTACCGCAAAAAATTAAAACATTGCTGACTTCTAAATCTATGTATTCTTTTTCCAAATTGATATTATACTAGCAAGTAGATTGGGATTCTGAATTCAATGAGAATCCAATATTTCTGGGGGGGGTATGTTACATTATGCTCATATTGCATTATTGAAACTTTCTGAAAACGAACTCTTTCTTTTTTACTTTATACTCTTCATTTGAATACACTATACCATTATTACAAATACTGTAGTTAATGTCACATTTTATTAATATCTCTGGGATTTTTCAACATTACAATTACTAATCTGTTTCAAATTTGGAAGGAAGATTCCTGTCTTCAGCTAGCAAACCTCAACAAGTATCACTCGTCAACACATCCTACTATGTAAAACATTGTATAAGTGACTGTGGGAAAGCAACTCGTCCTGTAGTTAAGGTGCTACAGTGCTTGCTTGAACTGGAGGACTCGAGTTCAGGTCCTGGTCTGTTCATGCAATTTTTTATTTTTGAAAATGTGTGAGATTTTAATTAATACTTTTCCTTTTCAATAATTTAACGTATGCATATGCAGTTGTCGTTTGAGAGTTTTCAAAAACTAAGGAAGTGGTAATAGTGTAACATTTGTTATATATTAAGAAAACATTACCAATAACACGAGAAACTAAGAGCTTATTTTTATTTAAATGTGAGTAGATGAACGAAAAGATAATAACTGCGTATTGATAGGTGATTTTTCTTGAAGTCAATAAATGTTTTTAGATTCTAGTAATTACTTGCAGCAAATAAACTCTGAAGGTCGGATCGTGTCAAAACTTGTCTTTTAGGCCAACGTTATCACGTCTAATAATCTCACCTTGGACAGAGGCGATAAGGGTTGAGCGTCAGGCTAGAACCGAAGCACCTGCTAGCAAAAAGTACATAGTACTAAACTGAAACATTCTTAAGTAGAATTAACTATTTTATAGTGCCGCGTAGATTTCTTTGCTTTCTTATTGTCTCCTAGAGGTAATTTATTTAATATTTTAAATTGCAGATGTGCGGAAAGGCAATGAGTTTGAAGACAAAATTCGTAAGATTCTTAATTGAGTAAGTTCACGGAAAGGCGTACGTACGTCTGTGTTGGTAGCGCAATCGCTAAGGTGCGTGGTTTCGCAATAGAGGAACGCGTGTTCAAATCCAGTATGTTATCAGCGGTTTTTTACTTGATGAGCAATGAAAATCAATTCCTAATAACGATGTCGAGAATGTTCTAAATATTCCTTTTCTTTGCAGGAAGATACGATTACAAAACTGCGGAAAGAATTTGACGTACTTTCGATTTCTGGTCGTTTACCAGATCATTCAAAACTCCATATTTTCCTCTTCATGGACCGTTTTTAGTTTTTGCATTAGTACGTTCGTTTCCTTGCAATCCCTAATACGAATATTACGTCCTTTGTAATTAATGTTTTTTTAGCTAGTTCTCTAGTATCTCTGCTAGTTCTCTAGCTGAAATGTTGTCTTTGCGTTAAAAAATTAAGAAATACTTACACTTCGCTACTACCAAAATATGAAGAACTAGAGGTGCTACAGAATGGGACAGACTTCCTCCTAACAAATGCTTATAATATTCTTTGTGTGGACTGGTTTTTAAGGTTTTGCTCCGTTCTCTTGCCAGCTGCCATCTATCGCCGCACAAAATACATTTTTTGATATTTTCTCAACTTTTCGGTTCCAAATAGTAGAATCGAAATATTATTTCGAGAATATTAAAGAAGGCTAAAATCTTGTCCTAAATAGCTATTTTCATTGAAAAATTTGGAGCCACTGTTAAAAAATGGCGTTAAGCGTTACTGTAAATGCGAAATTTCAAGCTCTTTTTCATAGGCATCTATTGAGTTTGCGAAAAACTTCCTTTAAATTCATTTGAAGCACTTCTACTCATAAATAAAATTAAGTGAAGAAATTGCCTGTAATGTAAATATTACCTACGCGAGAGACAAGTCAAAAAAATTACATTTTTGTAATTTTTGAAAAAAAAAGAATAGAGCACTATCTCGTTTATGTCATTTAATAGGGTGCATTTGCCATTACCCCAACCAAAAATTTAAAGAAAAAATTTGGAGCCGTTTTTGCGAAAATATTGTTTATGTAAATTTTTAAAATTGCAAATATTGCATGCCATATTGTGCGAAATCAACTAAAACTTTCAAAAAAATTTGCAGGACCTTATTAAAAGAACTAATTATGAGCAACAAATTTTATTTGAAGCAAAAATCTCTATCTTTAATTTTGAAGTTGTAGGAAGACGCCGCAAAATATTCAAATTTTCGCAATTTTTGAAAATTCGGAGTTAACTGTGAAAAATTTGACCTATTCTACCTTTATACGTGTATTTTACTCTATTCTTACAAGAAATTTAAAGAAAAATTTGGAGCCGTTTTTGAGAAAATTTTGAAAATGTGTGGAAAGCTTCAAATAAAGTCCCTTCAAAAATGAATGTTTATCAAAATCGCATAGCTTCAGCTCAGGCAAAAACGACAAGGGTTCCTTCAATTTAGAAAAAATCGTATGCATGGTTTAGGCGCTAGAGTTCTACCAGACGGACAGACGGACGTTTTGCTTCCAATTGGTTTTGCGGCATCAAAGATCCACAAAACTGGGGTTCTGGCTACACCGCATGTTAGAGGATTTTTTTCTCTTAATATATCATTTGGTTTGATTCAGTTTTTCGTCACTAGAGTGCGGCAATGATTTTTTTCCGCCGAAAATTCGCTTTTTTTTTCGTGCAGCTGTACATAACATTCTTATACTACGAATATTACTCCGTAAGAATACGAGAAAGTAATATGTAAAGTGTTTGTTAACATGCATTACGCAGATAAATTTTCAGGAATGAGTTAGGATGAAGTGGAAAAAAATAATTCTTGGTTTTTAAAACCATGTATTTATATAATAAATATTCGATTATTAATTGAAGTAAATATGTTTATCATGCCCATTTGCGAACATTCAGAAAGGCTACATTGTTGTGAATGATAAGGAGTAATAAACAAGCCTATTATTAAATATTATTCTCAATCATTCATTCAAGAGTATGCCACAACTATCCCAACCGCGGATCCAAAAGAAAAGACTCAGTGTCACGTGACCCTCTCTTGATCCTAGAAAATATTCTTTTATCTCTCCTAATGAAATAGTGGTAAACTAGTAATGAAGATGAAGATCTTTAATTTATATAATATTATTTTATCAGAAACAGTTCTTTAACCCTTAACTTGACGTTGAAATATTTGTTACATTATTTTAGGAGACACCCAATAAGCCATGCAAGACTGGTAAAACAAAATGTTGAAATGTTTGTTTAGTCCATAATTCAAATAACTAAAAAATGTTGGTGGATATCGTTTAACACTTCCAGAACGGCTGCAGAAACTTCTGAATTCATACATAAGCGATTTACCGCTTTTTGGAGTTAGCGTATCATTTGAAAAATAGGTAGAAAAATAATATTTTTTTGTATTTGTAACATTTAATCCAGACATTAATAAAAACATAAAAAATGGAGTCTCAAAATAAATAATGAAAAGTCAAGACACATGTTGTAGGGAAATCTCGATATTATCTAGAACAGAAATAGGTATGTTTCGAGTAGTAAAGGAATTTAAATATCTCGGAGTGACTATTAGAGAAGGGGGGATCTAATAATAATGACTTTATTAAAAAAATAAGCAAGGGAAAGTCAATTGTTAGTAGACTTCATAATATTTTATAAAACAAGAATTTTTGAAAGAAAACTAAGAGACAATGTACAAGACAATGTTGAAGAGCTGTGTTACGTATGGAGCAGACATTTGGATTAAAAATAATGCAATAAGCTCTGGGTTAATGCTATGAAAATGAATTTCTGGAGACGATGTTGTCAGTATAGTGTTTGATAGGATACCAAACGAAGAGATTAGAAAGATAATAAAGATTGAGAGACAAGTGATCGAAAATGTAGAATCCGAACAACTCAAATGGTATGCTGCAGAATGATGCTGACAGAATATAAAAAAATTATCTTTGAATGAATCCCTTTTGAAAGAAGAAAACGATGAAGGCCAAGGAAATATTGTATGTACGTCATCGATTCGACAATGAAGAGCAGAAGAATAGATGAAGATGCCTGACGGAATAAAAAACATTTGCGTGTAGATTGCGAAAAACGGTCATTAGAACTGTAAAATACTCGCTTAAGAATTAATAACAATTACGTTAAACCCGAAGTGGAAGATACCGGATGAAGAAGCCTTGGTATAATGTGCTGGCACAAGTAAGCGGGGCTAACAGATCTCGACGGAATACCAAGCCAAAAGCAACGTTGCGTTCTTATTAGAAAAGATTAAATGAAAACAAAGAAAATTTGATTATTTTCTAGAGGGGCGTCCTTTAGATAACAAATATCAGATATTACTCTATTTGGTATTTATAATATTTGCAAACTTTGTCCATTTATCCTCATGATCGCTTTTTCAATGGGAACAAGTATTCTTCCGAATTTATAGGTCCGTAAAAGTAAATATAGTATTTAGGTAAAGAAAAAGATGATTGAATTATGTTTTCGAAAAATTTACAGGACTGAAGTAAAAAGAGAAAACTATCACAAATAGTCAATTCACATTTATTGTATGTTGCACCAATGAATAGTGTCAATTACGCAATTAAAATCTATTTTCGATCCACCAATAACATATGTGGGTCTTTTTAACCTGGAAATGTTTCGCTTTAGCGGCGATAACATAATTCACCGGAAAGTGTACGGCATTTTATCGATGAATGACAGAAAATATAATTACAATAGCCAGTGGAACTTCTGATGCAGTATTCCAAAGGCAGATTTTTTTTTAAACTCCAGACATTTGTTCATCATTTCTCTCTTATGGTTTGCAACATGTATTCTCAAGTTAATGATGAAATATTTAGTATCACTTTCGGAATCCTAAGACTTAAGTAAAAGGAACGCAATGGTGACCCTGAATATTTGGTTACGAACCCAACATCGATAGCGCAGATTTCTCCTTCTTCCCGACCTTGCATTAAAGTGGTCGCCGAAGACTGCGACCAAATGTGAATGAATTATGAATTATAGGTTATTTCGTTTTTATTTAGATTTTCTTTGTAAAATCGTCTCTGTGTGAGATATACTATATACGAACACAAACTATCAATCAGTGGGCAGTACATTTTAAAGCGTTACATTGCAATATAGTAGCAGTGCGTTTCAACAATAACAAAAATATTTTAGTGATAATTTTAAAATTCAACCTTAATTCATATTATAGTACTTTAATTAAATTACTTTATAAATATGTATAACTTGAATGAAATTTTTCCCAAATCAAAAAAAGTTAATTGCTTATTTTGTTTACAATATTACAAACAATTCATTAAACATTATTAATATGCAGTGCATTATTACTGAAGATGCGTTAGTGAACGCATATCCAATAAATTGGCAATTTTGTATAAAATGTAAAAAATGTATAAAAATAGACAAAATTCTATTTTGCAACAATATTTTACAGAAGAGGATCCCTATTCATTTTCTAACGATTATCGTGTACAGATTTCCGAAGTTTGACAAAATTTTGAAACAATATTAACAATTACAATTTTGAAATAATTTATGACAGGAGAATCTCTGGGTCTGTGGATGACCGTCGCGGTGTAAGCATCGTCCCTTGGCGCTCCGAGCTAGGCAGCAGGTAGTTTCTTTCGCAGGTAGCCACCGTTATAACTTTCTCACTCAACGATCGCCTGACGCTGTAGAAGCCCGAAAAGATAAGTATATTTTGCTGTACTTTACCATTCAGTGAAATTATATTGCATCTTTCTTCTTGAGTTTCATTTGTATTCTTACTTATCTTACTCTTACTTGATCTAAGATCCGCTCTACTGTTCTTTTAGTTTTCTACTCCTGGGCCACTCTCCACGAAACTTCTCTCCTAGTGTCTTTTCTGATCTGACTTTCTGCTTAATTCCTTCTCTTAAGATGATGAAGAGCAGCAAGAACGCATCTAGTGCCAATATTGATCTTGAAACCAAAATTACGGAGCAAGTGAATGAGGCACTGGATAAGGCAGTAACTTCGCCTACTTCTTACGCTCTTTGGATCTGTCTAACTGAACTTGTAGCAAAGCAATTGGAAGACTCAATGAATTTCAATGCTAATCTTGTGGCAGGTTTAGAGAAAAAACTGGCTGAACGTGACCGTGAGATTTCAAATCTAAAATCTCAGTTAGAAGAAAAGACAGACCAGCTCGAGATGTACGCACGCCGAAACTGCTTGCGAATATTCGGCGTGAAAGAAAGTGATAATGAAGACACCGACAAGCTGGTCATCGAAGAAGTTGCCAAAAAGATAAGTCTAAACTTAACCTCGTAAGATATTGATAGGAGCCATCGGATAGGTCGTCAAGTACCTGAAAAAAACAGGCCAATTATTGTTAAATTTATTAGTTACAGGAAACGGAGTGAAATGTTTCGCTCGAAACGGCTGCTGAAGCATACTGGAATGGAGGATCTCACGAAATCGCGCCTGATTTTGCTACAAGCTGCCATCAACCGCTTTGGCTTCAAGAACGTGTGGACAGAAGACGGCACCATCGTCATCAAACATGGTAACAGTCGTGCCAGGGTGCAAACCAGGGAACAGCTGGAGGCAGTTCAAGCTTAGCGTAGGAGCGCCCCACCCATCCACCTCCCCACTCTACACCCCTCTTTCACAACCACTTTCGAATATTTCCGAGAATTCTCCTTCCTTTCTTCTTCTGCGAACGTCTTCAAACCCTCAGTTAATGCTACCTACTCTCTACTACTACCTAAATCCTTTACCTGTGGGTGACCGGAACCATAGACTAAAGAAGCATACATCTTTACTCTATGCCGGAACCTTTCCCCGACGGTACAAGCGTCTGACGCTAGAAATAAGCCTAATCCTCGCTCCCTCTGTCTGTACGTTGCACATTTAAATGCTCAGTCTCTGCCCTGCCATTTCGATGAAGTAACGGAAATAATATCTAAACACCTATTTCATGCAAAACCTGGTTGAAAAATTCTCTCAATTCTCTCAATTCTAGTAGCAATTCCAGGGTACCGCTTGATAAGAGCTTTTGTTGTTGTTTTTGTAAAATTTGTTTTCTTCCTGTTCGGCAGTTTTGCCTTTCAGGGGTTTGTACGTTTTTATTGTAATACATAACGTTTGGGCATTCACGTTTGAGCATACAACCTCTCACTCTTGTATCTTACTACTAGCTAATTTACAGGATTTAATACTTATGTTTCTAATACTTACAACTAAACAATTTGAATAAAAGACACAAATATTACATACATTGTACATTCTTAAATCTAGATACACTCAATACTTACATTGGGATGAAGATTTACATATTTAATACATATTAATAGGATTTTTTGGGGTTTCACATTTTCGTAAAAATTTGTTCTGTACTATTTGGAGTTTTTCAATGTTGGTTTTAGTTGTGTTATTCCAGACCGGACAGGCATATGTGAGTGATGGTCTAATAATAGATTTAAATATTAAGATAGCACATTCCAAATTTAAGGCTGAGCAGAAGTTTATTAATGGGTACAGTTTTGATATTGTGGCGTATGTTGCATTGGTTATTACTTCAATGTGCTTTTTCCAAGTTAACTTGCTATCAATATGAACCCCAAGGTATTTTACTGGTGTATCGGATGGAAGCCATGGGATTATAGTGTTGTTTAATACTAGTGGGCGAGGTAACTTTGGTTTACAAAGAGTAAAAATTTTGGCCTGGGTTTTAGTTGGGTTTATTTTTATTCTCCACTGTTGAGCCCACTCTAGAAAGCATGAGATATCCGCCTGGATGTTATCTTTTGCTATATTTATATCTCCATGAGTTGTGTATATTGCAGTATCATCTGCGAATAGCGCAAGATTTGAGTCTCCTAATGTGGTAATTGTCTGAAAAATAAACATTGAAGAGGAGCGGCGATAGTGCAGAACCTTGAGGAACCCCCGCTCCTATTGTTCTAGTTTGTGAAAGTGCGCTGTTTACTTTAACTCTATACGTTCGGTCTGCAACAAAACTACATATAATATCTTGTAAATAGAAAGGTACTCCCAGATGTTTGAGTTTGAAAAGTAATCCAGTATGCCAAACTTTATCGAAGGCTTTCTCTACGTCTAAAAACAATCCTATTTTATGCTGTTTATTATGGAAACCGTTTGCAATTTGTTCTACCAGGTGGATGAGCTGATGAGTTGTACTACAATACTTTTGCCTAAATCCGAACTGCTCATCTGGCAATGCTCTTATTTATATGAGGTATTTGGTAAGTCCTTTTTGTATCAGTTTCTCAAATATTTTAAATAAAGAGGATAATAAGTTAATAGGCCTATAGCTCGTTACTTCCTTCGGATTTTTGCCTGGTTTACTGATTGGAAGGATAATGGCTTGTTTCCATGATTTTGGATAATACCCAGTTCTAAACGCTGAGTTGTACACTGCTGCCAGAACTGCAATCGAGCTTCTTGGTAGTTCTTTCAAGACTGTTATTTGGTCAAGGCGTGGAGCCTTCCTAATTTTGAGGTTATTTATAATTGTAGTTATTTCGTAGGGGCTAATAAATTTTATTGGAATGGGTACTCTGTAGTACGTGTCTCTCATATACTCAATTTCTTTGTTATGCTTAACATCGATCATTGGGTTGGAGGTAGAAGTTTTTTCAAAATTTTCGTTGATATAATCGGCCTTTTCTTGGTCCGTATGTACAAAATTTCCTGTTTGGGTGTTTAGAGGAGGATATTTGTTTTGAATTAGGATCCATTTTAACGAAATGACACCCATTTGCTGCTTTATATTTTCATTCCTGATTCTTTCCATTAACGTTGCACTACAGCTGCGTCTTCAAAACTCCATTTCCATAGCCTTTAACTTTTTCTCATTGCTTTTTAAGATCTCCCACAACTCAGCACCATTCGGTGATATATTTTCACAATTGCTTTATAAATTTTATTTTACTTTATTAGAAAAATTTATTCCATACTATTGAATGCAATTGTCAAATAGCAGATTTTTCCTTGCACGTATGCGATGTATAATATCCTCTTCACTGCCCCCTTGGCCTGTTAAAATTGTTCCTAAATACTTATACGTCTGACAACACTTAACAACCGAGCCTTTCCAAATTTTTGTCCCATCTACCACCATGTCCACCATGCCTTCCGTTTTGTTTAATTTGGAATTGTTGTTTTCAGTTTGAAGTATGAGTTCAGTTGGGTCCTCAATCTTCTTAGTTGTGGGAGTATTGTTCTTGTGTAGTTGTTTCATTGCATTGATTTTAGTTGAGATAATTAATTTGTATTTGTTAAAGTCAGCTTCAGAAAGTTTCCATTTGGCAGAACACTTTGTTTCATTTGATGAATTACATCCTTGTTTGGTGATTATAATAGGAAAATGATCCCTACCAAATAGTTCATCAGAGGTTTTCCAGTCCCAAAGATGAGCAATTGATGTAGAACAGATGGTTAGATCAGTGGTACTGAAGGTTTTATAAGTATTATTAAGGTGGCTTGGAGAACTATCATTGAGTTTATTAATATTTGTATGATCCAATACTTAGTATCTTTCCTCTTGCATCTTCTTTGTGAGTTCCCACATGAAACTGTAACTGTTAAAGTCACCTAATAGAATAAATGGTACCGGCAGTTAGTTTATTAAGTGGGTTAATTCACTAGCAGTAAAGGGATGGCTGCGGGGAAGATAAACATTACATATTGTTATGGGCTTATTTGTGAGGTTGATTGTGACAGCAAAGCATTCAAGGGTAGAATTTAGGTGAATTTCGTCTGCTTTAGGAGATGATGATGTGTAGATGGCTACACAACCACTAGCTATGTTTGCATCTGTTCTGTTTTTTAAACACAACTTGTAATTTTTTAATTGTGGTTTTTGGTTGATTTTTTTTGCTTTTCAATTAGCAGTAGCAAATTCTCTTTTTGTGGATTAAAGCCATTTATATTCCATTGGAGAATTGTATATGCCATTTCAAGAGCAAAATTTGGAGAGAGTGTTAGTTTGAATCTTCATCACTGATTTCACTAAAGTTTGCCAGTTCTCTGCTTATGTCAATTCTTTTTAATCTCTTTTTTAAATTTGTGAAACGTCTTTTTTAATGCTTTTATCCGTAAGGAAGGGGTAAGTATCTTATAACATTTGTAGTAACAGTTTGATATCTGGAGTGAATTCTAGAACAGCTTCCTCAACATTTATGCAATTTTTTCTTTTTTCAAAAATACTTTTTAGTAATAACCATTAAAACATATTTGTTACATTTCCTTTAAATTGATTTTTAGTCTATCAGATTCCTCTGAAGAGAAATTTCAAGTTTTGACTTTTTATTGTTTTTTTGGGTTTGATTTCATCACTGTAGAATTTTTGGATTGGTGGCCTTCATAATCCATTTTCTCTGGTGTAATCGGTTGTATGTTGTTAGTATATGAGACACTTTCTCTAAGAAAAGTTAGGTTTTCTTCACCTACAACTGAATGTAACGTTTCTGATGTCTCCGATTTAGAAGATAGACTGAATAAGGGACTTTTGGCATTTTTTGTAGGTCGGTTGTCAATAGGAGGATGAGCAGTGGAAGAGGGTTTAAGAGCTGGGAAGAAGGAGGGGGCCAGCTCGTTTTTTTCATTGGGATTAAATTCACAGTACCCAGAGGGGTTATCTTTTTGTTCATTCATTGTGCAGTTGTTAGCAAAATGACCGTGATCCTTGCATAGAAAACATGATATCTGATATCCAGAAAACTGTGCATCATAGTCTAATTTTATTTTCTGGTACTTTGTCCATATCATCTCGATGCATATAAATTTGTCTCCGGAAACTCAAAATGTGACTAAACCCTGGTTCGTACATGCCGGCTCTCAGGAAGGTCATTGTAGAGCCTGTTCGTATTTTGAGTTTCGTTAGGTCGTCGATAATTACTGAAAGTGGGATAATAGGATACACATTAGAAAAAATGAGTCTTATATTCTGCGTAATTAGCGGTCTAATGGATAACGTTAGTTATTAATTGAAATGGTTGATTTATTGTCAACTAGGTTTTTCACAGATTCCTTAGAATCCAGATAGACACATATACGGGTTTTTGAAATTCTTGAAACCGTATGGTCTGAGGATTGATAACTTTTGCAAGTTCCTGGATGTACGTTTTAACTGATATACCGTCTACCGAGTCCATCACAATCGCGTGTTCTTTTGTAGGAAACATACCTTTCTATGCAGCAGTTAAATATCGGTTGGCATAATCTTTATTTTCATTACTAACTTACTTGTTTGATGGGTTTCACTGTTTGGGATGACTCCTTGATCAGAAGCCATCTTAGGATGGACGTTAGGTGTACTGTGTACACCTACTAAGGTTTAAATGCGTTTTACTCACTCACTGGATTTCATTCAGTTGATCGTTAACACGGAAGTCGACACAACACAACACTCGGTACAGCGCGGCCTTCAAGGGCGCTCTCCGAACTCGCTGCCGCTTATCGCACTACAGGAGGTCTTTACTCGCCAACGGCCGGAGCGACACTGTGGGTAGTTTTGTGATGGATGTTTTGGTGATATAGGGGCGGCTAGTTGTCTTGTAGGCATTTAACTGTGTTAATGATTATGTTATTGAAGTATGAGATTGATTGTTTGATTTCCAGTGAGGTGTTTAACATTTTAAGTTGAGATGTTTTATTAATAATTATTTTTTAAACATTTTCCAATTAATGCATGTGTTTAATATGTGGATGTGCTTGTGAGGGGAGGAAAGTTGATGAGTTGAAATGATGGCAGGAGGATGATCTGAATCTAATTTAAATATGGGAGAACTATGGAATTGACTGGTCTGTTGGTGATTACAATATCAAAAATATCCGGAAATTTGTTTTGGTGGTGGGGGTAGTGTGTTGGTTCACGGGGAGGATATTTGCAATTTGTGATGTTATTGTTTAAGACAATTAAGGCCTGCGTATTGGAATTCTGTAGCCCCAGTTAAAGGTTTTGACGTTGAGTTCGCCAACAAGTATTGTAGGAGTATTTTCTTGGAATAATGATCCAAAATTGGTGCTATGAATTTTGATTTTGGGAGATTTGAAGGCTACTATGAGAGTTTTTATTCTTTTGTCAAGTGGAAATTTAATGATCACTGTTTCTAGTTCAGGGGTATGGGGTAGGTTAGTTTGAATATATGGTACAGATTTTTCGACTAGAATTAAATAAACCGCCTCCATTTAAGTTTATTCTCTCTGATCTATGATTATCATATCCAGGTAACTTGAATCTTTCGTTCGGTTTTAAGTGTGCGTCGGTTATGCATGCTAATTTGATGCCTTTGACTTCTAGTAAATACTATAATTCTGTTTGCTTATTTTTGATCCATTGGTATTCCAATTTAGTAGTTTTTGTTTGTTGTTAGTGTGTCGCAGAGCCATGATTGCTATTAATACGGTGACAATGTGGTTTGTTTGTTGCTGATAATTGCTGGGATGATTCAGTTTATAATGTTTACGATATGAGTTGTAATATATTAGAGTGTACGAATAATGAATGAATGATTATTGTAATTGTTATTAGTACTGGGGTTTCTGTTGTTTGGTGCTGAACTATTTTGGTTGGGTTGATAAAGTGGACTTGAGTTGGAGGTTACTATTGGGACAAAAGTAAAATTAGGGATGCCATTTGTGGGTGGGTGTTATGGGAAATTGCGAGAAGGTAAGCGAGATGAGGTGTTACTGTTGGATCTGGTTCTGGGGTTGGTTGGTTGTGAAATGTTAGATGGGGGTACTACATTTTCGCTGAAGGAACGTTTTTTACTGAGCGTAGGTCTCCACTATGAGCTTCATTAGGAAGTGGGGTACAGTTATTGTTTTTTGTAGACGGGCATTTGTCAGAACGAACGTCTGCACGATGTGATTCGTTGCAGTTCTTACGAAAAGGGATGAGCATTTTATTTGGCCAATTACCAATAATGATCTTTTGAGCAGTACATACAGACCAAGGTATAGCTACAATTATTGCGGGTATGACCAAAGTCTAAATACCTTATTTGTCCAAGGGCAAATCCAAGGGCAGTTATTCAAGAGCAAATAAGCGAAACATTTGGGCTGTTATTCCTCATCATGCCCTTCGTCAACTTCCTGGTGCGACAAAATGAAGAACGATATTTTGAATAACTATATTTCCCACTGAATTCTAGAAGACGTGTCCAGTATGAAAACAAGGAGCCATTCGGCGTTTGCTTAATGGATCAGGGAAACTGGACGAAAAACCTGATAGAGATGGTTGTCATTGACCCAGAAGCTGCAGTACAATTTGTTCAGGTTGTTTAGAATTATATAGTCCAAAAATATAACTGTTAATATTTATGTGGCTTTTTGTAATGCACAGTATATCTCTAATTGTATGGAAATAGTTATGCAGCAGAAATGATTTTACTTGACATATAGACTTTTCTATCGAATTAATCGTTTAATGTCATCTAGCATGTTGTAAAATAAAGTACATGTATTGTAAAATAAAGTACATGTATTGTAAGTAAATTTTTTGTAATGAGCTGTGATACTGCATAATGGATATGGTTCCTACGTCAATGTTATAGTTATAGACATGGGCGTTTTCTGAAAATATATTACCGCCCTTAAGCAAGTCAATTTTGACAAAAACCATTGATCATAATAATCAACGACGTAAATCAACAGACAAGGTAATGGTAAATTCCTAAATTAATAAAGAGAGACTTATATGAATCATGTGGATGGGATTTGATTATTATTCATAAAATTCTTTTTTGTAATTTAAAGTCTGGGAGCTATAAGATGTATTTTCCCAGAATAGTATGCCATATCTCAGGCGGGAATTAACATTCGCGAAATATACACAACGAGCAGTATGAAGGCTGACTGAATTTGAAAGAACTCTGAACGCGTAGAATAATGAACATAATTTTGTGTTCAATTCATTTAAATGGATGTTCCATTTGAGGTTTGGCTGAATTGAGAGGCCTAAAAATTTTGTTGCCTTAACATCAGTCACTGGTACACCGTTGATTTTCAATGGAGAATTATTTATTTGAAATGGAAAACTGCATTAAAACTGTTTTCTTTTCATTTACTAATAATTTGTGAATTCGGAACCAATTTGAAAATCAGATATTGCACTATTTACGGTTTCTTTATTGCAAAGAATGTTCGTATCATCCGCAAAGAGAAGTTTCGAATACACGAGCGCATATCGTTTACGTACAGTAGGAACAGAATAGGGCCTAAAATCGATCCCTGAGGAACTCCACGTGCATTTGGCAGAGTCAGAAAGGTGTTCTGTGGGATGTTCATCATTTCAGATAGGTATTTCACTCTCTGAAATCGTTGTTTAAGGTACGAACATAACCAATCTAGGGCAATCCACGGATTCCATTGAAGGTAATTTTGAAAGTACAATGTCGTGATCGATGACGTCAGAAGATTTTGAAAGATCTGAAAATAATCCAATAGGTGCTTCATTTTGATCGAATGATGAGGCGACATCTTTAATAAAAGAAAATGCGTTTCCGTAGATTTTGATTTTCTAAATCCATGTTGGCAATCTGAAAGCGCGTCGTGTTTACTGAGAAAGGTTTCCATTCGTGCGTAAAAAAGTCTCTCCAATATTTTTGAAAAAACTGATAGAAGAGAAATGGACCAATAATTTTGAATTTCATTTTTGTTGCCTTTTTTAAGAGCAGCTTAATTTTAGCTATTTTGAAAAGATCTGGAAACGTTCCAGTGCATGAGGATGCATTAAATATTGAGTTAACGGGTGTATAATAGCATATGCACAGTCTTTATTAATAAAGAATCCGGGAGTTAATCTAAACCGGACGAATATTTATTTTTTACTTTACCGATTATTTTGAGAATAGGAAGAAGTTTCGGAAACGAACATCGTGTCTAAAATTGTGGGTGAACTGTCTATTATTGCAAAAGCTGACAGAGAAAAAGGCCGATTATTTTGAATTTCAGTTATGTTGCCTTTTTTTGAAGAGCAGCTTAATCTTAGCTGTTTTGAAAATTTGTGGAAAAGTTCCGGTGCATAAGGCTGCATTAAAATGTGTGTTAATGGGTGTATAATACCAGGCGCACAGGTACACATGCACAAACAATCCGGAAATTTATCTAAACTGGCCGAATATTTAGTTTATAGTTTACCGATTATTTTGAGAATTTCATAAGAAGATTCGGAAACAAATATCGTGTCTAAAATTTTGGGGAATGTCTGATGTTGAATTTTGTGGCTGAAGACGCTTATGAGATCGGCAGCAATTCTCGAAAAGTATTGGTTAGAGACACTAGCCACTGTTGCCCGATCGTTCATATTTCTATCGCTATATTTTAAGACAATATTCTCCACAAGGTATCTAGTTGACTTGGTTGTATTTTTATTATATTCCACATTGCTTTTGTTTTATTTGAGCCTTTTTTTATATCCTGATCGCATTTCATGATTGTAGCCTGCCTTATGACTTTTCTTAACAATGATTTTAATTTTTTAAAGTAGAGGAGGAAATCATGAGATACGTTATGATGTTTAGAAATGAAACGCTTGTTTAAAATGAAATAATACGCTTCTTTTTACATGATGTCCTAATCCCTTGTGCTATCCAAGAATTACGTTTCCTTAAAATATTTAATTTCCTTTTTTGAAGAGGAAAGCAAGTGTTAAAATGAAATGAACGTGTTAAAAATATAATTAAATATATCGTTTTTATCAACGACATTATAAACCGCGTTCCATGACTTCTGCATCAATCTGCATCAATGAATATTTGAATTTTAGTAAATAATCTTCTCATACGTGTATTATTATGCTTTCACTTTTAAATTGAAAATTTCCGTTATTTGTAATACGATGCCAATGCTCTGCTGACCGTTAAATTTGGCAGCTACCACTGGGAAAGGAATGTCGGTTTGCAGCCTAGTAACACTGATTACGAAGGGACTTCTCTTGACGTTCTCGAAGATTTCTTGTAGTGATAGTAATTCATGATCATTTTTAAATACTATGGAGAATTTTTATTGTCGGGTCTTTGTAGATGTGGAAATGTCTTTTAGTATTTAACAGATATTTCATTGTTTTTCTGAAGTCAGTTATTGTTTTGAACATCAGCTTTATTCGGTTCCTTATTATATTCGAGATGAATTGATTAGAAATATTGTTTTTGATTTCTCTATTAAACTCTGATAAGTTTGTTATGTTATTCGCATAAATTGGCGTAATCTTGACTTTTTCGTCTTGGCTTGGGGTGATGTTTATATAATTAAATCTGGTGTCAGAGTCAGTGTTGCGTATTATCCAAATACACTGCCCTACACCCGTGACGTGTTCCAAGCAAGTTCAATAATTCAAGGCCTACAATCACCAGCAAGCTCCAAGACCAGTGCAATCTTGTATATTAAAAATTTATTTTCATATGCTATTAACACTAGAAGGTCGGCGATTTCCTTTCTACCTAGTAGGACGAACCCGTCATATTGACGTGTACGGTGTCTTTTTAGAAAAATATCAATATAATTACTTGAATTTGAACTGCAACTTCTGTATTGTTAAAGAATTTTATTGTTGTGCTAACAATGGATGCCTTTAACAATATATAACATTAATATTTAACATAAATAAAAAGATTTTCATTTTTATCTTGCATTAAAGTCTCCTCCTGCTATAAATGCAAAGCATACACAGTGAGGATCAAGGCTCATCACTACGAGAGGACGAGACCTCCAGAAAGCTGTAACATCACTTCAGCTTGAAACCATCTCTAGAGAAAAACCAACGTATTGGCCTACAGATCCAAACAAAATTCTAGACTTACTAGATTTTTTCGTCGCCAAAGGTATATCATCTGGTTACTACTCCATAGAAGCATCCCATGAACTATCATCTGACCATACTTCTGTTATTGTCACTATTAGTAATACAATATTACTACGACCCGCTCCCGTCATACTTGTAAATAGAAATACCAATTGGAACGTGTACCGAAACTGGATCTCCCACAGCGCCCAAATTCGAATGCCATTAAAATCTGCTGATGACATTGATGAAGCAGCTGAGTATGTCACGCACAGCATACAAACTGCAGCATGGCATGCAACAATTCAACGAACTTCCGTTAAAAATTGCACGATGTGGTCTGCGGAAGTCATCAACAAAGTCACTGAGAAAAGAAGGTTAAGAAGAATACGGAAAACTTCAAGACTACCAGGAGATAAAACCATCTATAATAGAGCCACTAGACAACTCAGCAGGCTTCTAAAGAACTTCAGAGATAACAAGTTTCAAAATTACGTCTCCAGCCTTTCCCCGACAGAAGCTACAGATTACTCCTTATTTAAAGTCACAAAATACTTAAAGCACCCAATCAAACCTGAACCCCCAATTCGAGACGAAAATAGTAAATGGGCCAGAAGTGCTATAGAAAAAATTCAAGTATTCACACACCATTTCGCTAACGTTTTTCAGAGCTTCCCGCCTACGAATATGAGAGATGGAGAGGAAATCGAAGAATATTTAGATTCACCAGCACAAATGGCCCTTCCTATAAAGTTTATTACAACTAAAGAATTATGTAAAGTAATACAGAAAGACCTGCTCTGTTTGGATTTCGCCAGCAGCACTCCACTATCGAACAAATAAACAGGATCACATCATATATAGAGAACAACTTTCAAAACAAGCAATACTGTTCTGCTGCCTTTCTTGATGTCACGCAAGCCTTCGATAAGGTATGGCATAAGGGCCTCCTGTATAAATTAAAACTCTATCTACCCCATTCATTCCTGGATATTTTCAAATCTTATCTTACGGATCGACAGTTCTAAATCAAATATCAAAACGAACTCTCAGACCTTTATCCTATTCAATATGGGATACCACAAGGTAGCGTACTTGGTCCAGTACTATATCTGTTATATACAGCAGATATTCCTGAAACAGAAAATACAATAATTGCGACATTTGCTGATGATACAGCCATTTTAGCTTCAGACCCTGATCCTAGAAGAGCATCGGATAACCTGCAAGACCATCTCATCACACTCGAAGAAAGTTTAAAAAGTGGAGAATAAAAGTAAATGAGAACAAGTCAGCTCAAATTACATTTACTCATAAAACCATGACTATAGGCTACAGATCCAAGCTGTCCCTGGAAAATAAATTGCTAATTTATAAAACCATCCTACTTCCTGTATGGACATATGGAATCCAAATCTGGGGCACAGACAGCAGAACAAACTTATCAATTCTTCAAAGATTCCGGTCAAAAATTTTAAGAGTCATCTCATCAGCACCTTGGTACATGTCTAATGCAGCACTCCATCGAGACTCAATATTCAAACAATTCAAGAGAAGATACAAGAAATTAGCCTAAACTACAATAAACGCCTGGAAACCCATCCAAACCATCTAGCCCTAAACCTTTTAGACAATAGCCAAGAAATATCTCGCCTCAATAGAACCTCCTCTTTGCAACTTCCTTACCGCTTTAGTATTTGACATTGACATACACAAAACAAAAATAATTCTCCGTTTTGTGTTCTTATTATTCTAATATTTTTTTTCTCTTTATGTTATGGTCTTTGTGTATTGATCTTGGAAAGTACCAATGGGGGACTTTTCTGTAATTTATTGTTTCATTGATCATTTTATTTTGAATTATCATATTTACTTATTTAGAATTGAAATAGATTGTAAATTTTCATTGTGTTAATAAAAAAAATACTTATCTTGCGATGATCTTGATAATCAGTAAATTTTAATTAATCAATCCCTCCAGAAGCTCCAAAGCAATGTGCACATATTTAATAGCATGCATTGCGCTTGCATATGTTCCTGGATTGGTTCTGGCCTTCCTCCTATCAGGCAGGTTTTGCGTATATCGCTACTCTGAAGAGTACTGATTGCTCGGAGAAGATTTTGCCTTCTATTTGTTACATAGGCTGATGCTAGTTCTCCTGATAATTTGAAGATACAATCTCGGTGTGATATTTTATCTCTAATTACCTCCCTGTTCATGCATTGATGGTCTCTATATCCAGAACATTGAACAATACGTGCCTTAATCACAATTTCCTCCTGAATTTCACTGTATACATACGCGCCATTTGATTAAGTATGTTAACGATGTATTTGGTTCATTTTAAAATTGTACAGTCACTGGAAGTTTCTTGGAGCTGTTTTCATCAATACTTACAGTATGATGCAAGGTCCTAAGAATCGCGTTTTTATTTACTTTTCCCTGAGACGATGTCAAAAATGTTAGACAGAAAACTTAGTACCCGTCAAAATGACGGATCTTCGCCCTTTCAGTAGCATTTGTAAATATCGTAATTGATTTTCAGTGTGCATTTCTATTTTTTTTAATGTGTATAGTATGATTAAATATTACAAGTCACGAAGCACTGAATTTAGAAACAACATAGGGTGTCCGGGGAGGAAACGTCGAAAATTCGTAAATAAGCTCACATGACAATTTTAAGCATATTTTGTCTGATAAACTACTTGGATATTCTGAATGGCTGAGCCACGATAAGGACTCAAAAGTTAGTTTGAAAAAATGCTTTCTATGGAAAAGTTTGCATTGCAGAAGCATAGAAACACTCCAGAAACATGTAAACTGTTTATTATTTACAAAAGAAATGAATACATATGCTCAGAAAGAAAAATTAACCTAGAAATAGAAAAGCAGCCGAATTGTGTAAATAGGGTGCTTTTTCAACATGAAACTTTAGCAACAATGATAACAAATTAAACAATCGTAGTCGCATCGCATGAAACATTTCCAATGCGTGCTTCGCATAGTGGTATAAAGAAATAATACTCTGTTTTATAATATTACATAATATACACGAATATACAATGTATCTATTTGTGAGTTTTGTCATAAGAATAAAACAAATCATCATAAAACATCTGAATTTGAATAGACTAGGTTTGAAGAAAACAAACTTTTAAACAAATACACAGGAATAAACGGGTAATTTTAAGAAAATTTGAAAAGAAAACGCAATATTTTAAAATGTGGTTTATTTGTTTTTATTATTTACAAGTTCTTATTTGCTCCAACAAGCGCAATATTACAAACAAACCAATACAAAACTTGCGGTGACAGCGACTCTCGCCTTGGCTCGGTTCGTACACGTGACGTCATTTCCCCAACGTCACGGTTTTGATCTCTTACCGAAAAGGGCACCATTTTCTCAACAAATCATTTCTCAAGATTTCATCAGTCCACGATCTGAAATTTCTTGTAATTTCGTTTTTCTTCAGGCGCCCTGACACATGCTATATGGGTTTTTTTAATTTTTTTTAGTTCTATGATGATGTTCTAATATTTTTTAAAATTTTCTTTTTGAATCGGATATAATGGATCACTTTAACGATACAAAGATATTGAGAGTGTAATTCTTTTACTCTTGGTTTGTTTACACACCTGGTTCTGGCAGTTCTAAGTAAGTTTCAATGTATCTTCAATATTGTAATTTTAACAAAGCCTGGATCAAAATAACATCGTTACAAAAATTGCTCATAAAAGGATAGCATTGGACAGCAAGATGTTTATGCGCAACGGAGGAAGAATGATAGCACTAACAGAACGTGAGCTTACGAACCTACTAATGAATCTGCATAAAATTGCAAATTCTTTATCACTAATACACACAAATATATACTTTCCGTAAGAGTAAGTAAGAAATGTATAAAGGATTCACACAATTTACAAGAGAATGCGAGAGTTCATGTAACGGGTACACCAGTATTCTGCGCAATCATATTAAAAATGTATGAGCAGTCATTCACAATTTTATTAAATGCCTCACGGAAGTACATTCATATAGGCCGCAGTCAAGAGATTTAGAATAATATGTAAAAAAATAAACGGAGCGAGTGTTAAATTTACAAAAAAACGAAATAAAGAGAACGTATGGTTCCAAACATGGTTAAAATTGTTGTCTACAATTGTCCACATTTCTTATATCTTTGTCACTCAATGGTATCAAGAGCTTCTTTTTTTAAAAAAATCTTTACATATGCTTTCAGCGGTCTCTCGCATCCTCTTCCAGATCTCAAAAAGTTGCGCAGGCGCAGGGGCGGGCGACATGGTTCAAGCTCCTTCCGCAAGGGCGCACTAACTTCTCATGGCAAGATGGCGCCCGCTGAGCGCGCGGCGCGCAGAGGGGTCAATAGCAAAATGGACCTACAAGAATTAAATACGGGATTAGTGTCAACAATAACACGGGAGGCGTTAACATAAATAGATAGGAGGGGAAGTGGGAATGAGGAGTGTGGAGGAGAGGCAGGAAATAAGGGTGGGGGACACAGGCGCACGCCGCCGCCGGCCCCCAGCTCCACCGTCATTTCCGGCCTGATGAATACTGTCAACACTATCGTCTTCCTGGCGGAGTTTTGTCGCCTTCATGTCAGTAACAATTATCTTATTTTTGTATTTGTTTTTCAATTGTTTTTTATAATATGAATGCACTTTGCCCGTATTTATAGTAAATTGTAGAGCATATTCTTTACTAAAATATGACTTAAGGAGATGTTACTGGCTAACGCGTTTAATGGCCAATCGATTCTTTCAACACATTCACGCGCTCCCTCTTACTGCCAGCGGAAAAATTAAATGTTGTGCCCTCGTTCTACTTGTATATAAAAACGTGACGCTAACAATGAGTGGCAAGATGTCTTCAATCACAAAATAATTTCGCGGGAATTTTTTCCTCTTCCGTCGGACGGCCGCTCCGTCTGGAAACCTGGCGAAGTCCTCTGCGTGAGGAGGCAGCAACGGCGGCGGTGGACGCGGGGGCGACGCGAGGGCGAGGAAGAGGGAGCGTCGGGGGAGGGGGAAGGGGAGGGGCGGGGGTGGGGGGCGCGCGAGGAGCTGCGTCCTACGCCGCGGGGGGCGCTGGTGTGTGTTGCTGGCACCCTCCACGTTCTCGGGCCAGTCGCACACGTTCTCGTTGGGGTTGAACACCAGGTTGGACGGACAGGGCATGTGATGCTTGCGCTCGCCTTCGCACATGTAGTACATGGTGCAGTCGGCCTTGTCCGGGTGGTAGGAGATGTGGCCGTCCTCTTCTTCGCACGACACCTCGTTCGCTGCAATCACACACATTTCGCGTTTAGACTCGGATGATCGCCATGAGAAATACATGCAGTGGTGTACATGTAATGAATGTAATGCACGAAATTACATAAGATTAGCTAGAAGAAGTCTGATTGATAAGAAAGTAATTTGAAATTCCTATAAATCTTTAATTTTGTTCATTATAATGAAGACTAGCAGCAATATATCATTATTTAACATTTATGATCTATTCTATTTTAAAATTATACCTTAGTTTATTTAGAAATCAAATTGAAATAATTACAAAATCCATGATCAAAGTAATAACAACGCGACTATTGTTTTTTCAGTATTTCACTTCTAAGTGATGTGTTCGAGTTTCAACATATGTGCACAAAAATTCTGAAAATTTATTAGTTCTTTAGATTTATTTCTCTCTCTCTCTCTCTCTCTCTCTCTCTCTCTCTCTCTCTCTCTCTCTCTCTCTATTTCTCTCTCTCTCTCTCTCTCTCTCTCTTTCTCTCTCTCTCTCTCTCTCTCTCTCTCTCTATATATATATATATATATATATATATATATATATATATATATATATATATATATATATATATATATATACAATAAACAATTTACGTTGTTCTTAATTAATATTGAGCCAGATCAAAGAAACCAGGATAGCTTTAATAAAAAGAAATTCAAGCACAAAGAATATTTAACACCATCAATTTATAACATTTACGTAAAACCTTGGTGTAAAGATGATTTTAATGAAAGTCATGTTACATTTTTTAAAACATTTAAAAGAAATTCAAGCACAAAGAATATTTAACAAAAGAAACCAGGATAGCTTTAATAACACTGCATTTCCACACTTGAAATACAAGAATTTTTTAGGGGAAAAGCTGTATGGTCATTAGCAAACGCCTTTATTAATTCCAATTATGAGAGTGAACTAAATATAAAAGTTTAAATTCAATGTGAAATCGTTTCTGCTGCATAACTGTGTCTAATTCACGAAAAGTAACGTTAATTTCAACAATGATAAATAATGCAATATTTACAGTTTTGACAGTATAAATGTGTATAAACAACCTGTAACAAGTATTGTACTGCAGTCTCCGGGTCAATGACCCCCATCTCGATCCAATTTTGCGTCCAATTTCCCTGATCCATTGAGCAAATGCTGTGATGGCCCCTTGTTTTGTTACGGGACATAAATGTAACTTCATTATCTGTGCACGTCTTCTAGAATTCATTGGGAAATATAGTTATTCAAATTATCGTTTTCATGTTGTTGCGGCAGGAAGTATTATTCCTTGACGAAGGACATCCTGTATAAGAGCCCAAAATTTATTGCTTATTTATCCTTGAAAATATATTTTATTACATGAGAGCTTTTTTTAATTTTCAAAATTCATATAGTATATGACTTAGTGTAGGGATCACAGAATTTTGAAAATGTTCCCAGAATTCACTTCTCCCCATAGCAGGTCATACGCAGTTTCAACTGTTTTTTGACGTAAAATAAATAAATAAGTGTAAACAGTCTGTGGAATGTCTTAAGTGAGATCAGGAAGTTGCCGTAAACTGTCCAGTGGCTTAAAGGTTTGTGGAGACAGGAGAGAGTTGTCGACCGCAATTGGAGGTGAGTTGGGGTAGGGCCGAGATTCCTTCGAGTGTACAGGGGCCAAATGCAGGTAAGGGGTACTTACGGTCCTTGGTGGTGTAGGCGCCGCGGGGGCCCGTGCTCTCGTAGGGGCCGGCGTACTCCAGCTTGACCGCGTAGTCCTTGAGCTCCTGGCGCAGCGCGCGAGCAGCGGGAAGCGGCCCGCGCCGCACGACCCGGTGAAGTCGTCCATGTCCACGGACCAGATCATCACGCCGCCGTAGCCCGCCTCGCGCAGCCACTCCTCTGCGCACGACCACGCACCCACGCCCCTCAACGCCTTGCACTCATTCAGCTGCTTTAGCTTAACGCACTGCGTTTGGTGAGTGCCTCGCTCACTTAACGCAACTAACTAGCTGTCTCTACGCCTGTCGATCGTCAGTCAACCGGAATTGTCTTCTATCAGTTTGTCTCTCAGTCAATCCTGCTCTCGGTCAGTTGAACGCTCCGTCTATGTCTTGTATGTAGACAGTGGATCCCTCGGTCAACGCTGCTCTGGATCACGCCTGAATCCGTGTCAATTCTTTGCGCTTCGCCAATCAATGCACTTGTCGGTAAATATCAAGTTCTGCTGACGTCTGTGCTGACGCTGGCGGTAGACATCATCAATGCTATGCTTTGTTAATGTTATGGACTTGTAAAGACATTTAAATTATTGCACGTAGCTTATGGAACGCGTCGGTCAGTCAACATTACAAGTATTTGGTATTGTATTTGTTAAAAATTATATTTATAATTAGTCAAGACTCCAGTAAGGTGAGAAATTGTCTCGAAATGCAAAGTGTAAGTACAGTGATTAGTTATAGTATTCGCGTTTATAATATTACTACCAGTTATAACAAAAATGGATTTATGGTAGTGTCTTGTATTTGTGTATGTATTATTTTTGTGTACTGTAGTGTCTTGTATTTTTGTGTACGGTAGTGTCTTGTATTTTCAGAAAGCCTCCATAACGAGAAAGAAATATTTGAAAGGCTTCTTGGGCGTTCATTGGCAGCTCCGTGGCGTATCGTCATTATACGAGTAGTGTGTCTAAATTGTTTTCATATAATTTCTATACAAATAAAATGCTTCCTTTTTATCAACGAAAAATACTTCATACATTTTTTTTACTAAATATAGGCACACCATTAACTGCAAATTAACACTAGAGGCATCATTTCGACTCAAAGCGATATTTATGTTCTCGCAACGTCTTTGTTTTTGAAGATAGGATTTGCTAATTTTGAGACTTTTCATCGTTTTAATTTTTTTTGCAGTATGTGAAAAATTGATACATGTAAAATATATATTTCATGAAAAATAATCGAATTTACTTACAACGGCCAAGAAGCATCATTTCGACTTGTGTATTGTCCACATCCTTAAGCTTTTGTTTCATATATTTCGATGCTGAAGTTTTTTAAATGTCTCTCGTAGTATTTCGGATACCTTCTGAAGAAATATGCGACTATTCTTTCCTTCTTCGTTTTTTTTCTAGCTCTCACGCTCAATACATGCAAATTCATTAATTGTTTCGTGACGGTATCAAATATATCACTAAGTTTCGAATTATTATCACATGAGCATTGGTAGAATGAAAAAAATTTCTTCAAATAATTCAGAAAAAGAGAAATCGTCAAGTATAAAAAATATTTTTTGTGTGTACAGGAGGGCATTTCGAATTCCAAATGGTAATGGTATGGTCAGATATTCTTAGTTTTTTCTCACTGTCTTGTTTCATGATTTTCGAAATAGTAAGAAAGGTTTGGAATAATTCAATGGCATATTTCACTGCTTTCATCTTAAAAATTATTTTGCTTTAAAATGAAGTGATATCTTTACAAACTGTACCAATATTATGCGCCAGAAAAATACAGTTGAAATGCAGGAATTTACCTTCAAACTGATGTATTTACACATTTCATGACATGAAAACCAGTCAAAAGCAGCAAACAATTGTGACATTTGTGAGATGATCACTAAAATGTTGTGTGTCAATGTTTTTACATAAATTTGAAAGATTGTGGGAGTTTTGTGAAAGACGAGAGGAAACGACGGGAAAATGTTGCCATTAACCACGCGGATACAAACCACGTGTTGAAAGAACTTATGTAGTGTGAAACAAATGCGATCCAAAACTGTAGTCTGTACACGTCATTACAGTTTTATATCCACAACTAAACGTGTTTGTACTGTTTCTGCCTAGTCAGGTCAGAAATGTAGGAAGTAAATACAATGAAAATCTGAACAATAACTACTGCCATTTGAAATATGGGATTAAATTTCTTTTACAACTCCGTCTCGTAACACATATTAAGTTCCTATCGGTGTGAAATAAATATATCTAAAATATTTCAAATAAATTTGACATATTGCGGGATAGTACGGAAGTGCACTGCTAAGAAATATATTATTAGGTCAAATGTGAAACTAGTATTATTTAAAATTAAATGTTAACAACATTTTTCTATTATTATTTTTATTATTACAATATTGATACTATATTAAAATTTACTTTTCAACATAAAATTTTGCTCGTTTACTTGTACTTTCCGTTCAACATGTTTCTGTAATTTCCATTTCGCAAGACAGTAATGACAATAAATGTTTCAAATAAAGTTAAGTTCTAGCATAATACTTCTATTATACAATAAATTATTGTTTTTAATAATATTATAGTGATGTAGAAAAAATATTTCAAGTATTTCCTTTAAAGAAGTAACGAAGTCTCGGAGCCTAAACGACTCTGCTGGTCGTTCTAGGGGGTATTAGTCAGCCGGGCGTTCTAGTGTTAATGCAGCACAAAATATTGTACGAAATGCAATGGCAATTTCTCACATCATGTGCATGCATTCTTGTCAAAAGCGATGTACAGATTACCTTTTGAAAAGCGTGAAATATTATTGAAGCATTAAACGTTTTATCAGTTAATTTCTCACAAATATCACTCCCGTGTTTATTACCGATTACTGGATATTTTTCTTATCATGTTTGTTTTAAATTCATGAAGATATTAGGTATTAAATGCGAAGGATACTCGTCATTGTTCAATAGTAGTGTGAACAGAAAAAGCATCTTAAATGAAAAATGTAAGTATAGTAATTAATAATATTACTCGACTTACTACTTACTGCAAAAGCTGAGTAAGTTCAGTCAACTCTGTCACATAGGTAAGTTCTGTAAACATGTCCCACTGAATTACTTCACTATTCGAAGAACGGATATTAGCCCTAGAACTTCACACTGGGGTCTACTGCACCCCAGCAACTTTTCAAATCCACACCGAGTGGAAATTTTTGACGACAGTCGCATAGCGCCGTAAGTAAATTTGAACCATACCATTGGATTGCCCTCATGCGACTCAGTTGTTGCCAATACATCGCCGAAGATAGATACTAATTCTTCAGTTGTGTAACAAAGGTATGCTGAACCCCAACGTGTAGTTTCTGACTATTATCCACAAAAATAGTAAAACAGAAATACTATTTTTCGTTTAATGTTAAACCGGTGCGATAATGGGAATTCATAACATTTTTGTTTCTGCGTTGTGATTTCAAAGTGTATTTGTAATAATTCTGTTAAAATCTGAAAAAAATCTACGTTAAAAAACAAGATAAATTTTACTTTTTAAATTCACTTTTGTGTTTTCTTACTTGCATGCATTCTTCAATGAAAACATAATACAATTTCACATTTGTACATCATTTTCTGAATATTTTGTAAGAGGAAGAATCTTTGGGGTCCGTGAGATCCCAGTGTGCTGAGTATACAATTGCGTCTCCTTCAATCACCCAGGCGTGCGTGTCGCGTGAGCGGCCTCTTTACCTTCATCTTGAGCGAGCGCTCGTCGTCGAAGCCGACCCATTGGTCGTCGCGGTAGGCGAACGGCACCTGCTGCTCGTTGTCCCAAACCAGCGTCGTGTTCTCCTGGTGCAGGAAGTCGCACACCTGCACACACAAGGCAATCACGTAAACATATATTGTCGTTTCTATATGTGAACTTTCTTCCAGAAATTGTGTTCGATGCGTTGCTAATACTCTATATTTGTGAGCTACTTAGCCCTAATTCTGCATAGGAAATGCATTTTGTGATGTAAATTACAGTACATATATTTAAAACAAATTAGAATTTAAAGCAAAGAGAAATGAAAATTAACTAAGCACGTCCCTAGGTAAGAAATTCTCCCTTTTGTCGATTTTTGCTTACAAAATTGAAGAAGTTTGAAATTTGGCCAGAGCAATGAGAGAGAGAGAGAGAGAGAGAGAGAGAGAGAGAGAGAGAGAGAGAGAGAGAGTAATTAATAAATTGAAAAAGATAATAAATAGGAAAGAGTCCCTGTTAATTTAAATAACTTTTTGTGTACATAATGGTCACCACCTTTTTGGACGCGTTTATGCTTGAAAATCCGCATCCGTAAAAGATTTTGAGTTATTAAAATAATAAAACTGTTTGAGTTATTAAAATACAAAAAGGATGAGAAAAGTAGCTAGAAAGCATACAAAAAGTATGCTTTCAATGTATATAAACATTTTCAAAGTGAAAGAATATCCGGATACTGTATATAAATAAAAGGTCAGTTTTAGCATGTGTTGAAAATATCTACATTCTTTGAATAGAAGTATGTGACATTCCAGTAATATTAATAAGAAGAATGATATGAACAACTAATTAATTGCTTTAACAAGAGTGCAAATATGAATTAGGAGTGTTCTTGAAACAGTCCATCATCTGGTGTTTCTTAATTATTACTTCATTTTTGCATGGGACTAACAAAGTCCGTTGGAAACAAAGGGTGGTCTAAAAGACAATATAAAGCGTTTTAGGTAGGAGACTAGGAGTCGGAAGTAAGCAGTGGTTGTGAGAGCAGATCAAATATTTCAGAGGTGCTCGCACTTCATTCAGTGCAGTGCATTTCTACTCGTGCTCAAAATTTTTCACTGTGCTACTTTTTAGTGCTCCAATCCAAGCCCCCCTAGGGGACATCTCTTCCCAAGCAAATGTCTCTGCAGTGCATCACCATCAACTCTACCAGAACTCAACAGTCAACAGCAACATTCATGTACTAAGGCCACACCTAAGTAAACGCAGTCTTGACAACCTCCAGGTAACCGACGCCAAACGCAAGGCTAATTCTCTCCCCAGCGCAATAGATTTACCAACGAAGAACAGATTTGTCCCGCTCGGGCATCAGACGGACGATGACCGCGAGAAAAATTCCCAAATTTCGTTTCCCTTTACTAGGCCCTGTGATCAAAAAGCCACCTCCAAAATTTATTCACGAAATTACCAACTGTAAAGAACTTGTTAATAAATAACCTCCGAGATAGGAGAAAACTTTTCACACAAATAAAAGGTAATCAGTAAAAACTAGTCTAATTCAAAAGACGATTTCAGAAAAACTATTCACTTTCTTGATCAGAATAAGTGTCAAATGACAGTTCAACACCCTTCAGCCAACACTATAAGTGCAGTTATTCTGGAGTGCCGATAGACTACGAAGAAGGCAAAATTACTGAAGAACTTAGCAAGGCTAATATTCTGAACTTCAAAGTAACCCGCTTGTTACGATTTGATAAATATCTCATGCCATTATGTGCAGTTTTTTGACCTTTGAAAAACTATTTAGCATCACTAAACTTTTCAGCGCCGTGGTTTCAGTTGAACTCACACGCCGTAATTCACTTATTGTGAGATGCAAAAGATGTTAGGACATCGGAAACACAAAAAATATTTTAAGAAAACTTCAAAATGTGTAAGATGCGCTATCTTCCAAACCGGGTAAATGCAATTTAAACCCCCAACTTAATATCACTTGCGTAAATTGTAACCAAGTCTCTAGCGTCATCACGCAAATGTGAATATTTCAAAGAAGACAAGAAGCATTCATGCAAAGAAGCTCATCTATCTTTATTCACAGGCAGTTAACAATTTCCCTCCCACTCCCATCTCATTTCCCCACTTCATTATAGTGCCTACTATCGCCAGTCTAGAATCCCCCCAACACTACCTTCCTCCCCGCTCCCTCGAAATCTTCCCCCTCCTCCTCTCCCAAACAAATATTATCCAATTATTCAACCCCCTCAACTTACCCATTGATATAATCTCACAAATAATAAACAAGTCATCAAAGCCCTCATTCCCATAATCAACAACCAAATTCAAATAGTCTTGCGTCACATCATATTTATCTCAGATAAATAATTCTCAAAACAATCAGAGCATGTTTCAAAATAAATTAAATCCTACTCTTTAAACTGGAATATAAACGGAATCATCCCCAAAATCAATTTTATAAAATATCTTCTAAATAATTTTAATATAGATATTGCTCTCATCACTAAAACGCATCTTACATCCACAGATAAGATTAATGTTCCGGGTTACTTGACTGATAGATCCGACAGACCTCGATGTGCAGCAGGGGGAGTAGCGATTTTCATTGAAAACGGATTCGACACGGTCCTCTGCCACCGTTTATCACCCAAGGACTTGAAAATATAGCAATAGTCATCTGTCATACGGTACACCAATCATGCTATCTGCAGTATACAAGCCTCCTAATATTCTCCTGAAACAAACACACTTTAACATTCTGTCTTCAACCCCAACTTCTACCATAGGCACAGGCGACTTCAACGCCAAAAATACCGCAAAGTGTTGCAGAACATGCACCCCGAATGGAATTGTTCCCTTAGTTATACTATCACTAATAATTTAATTATCTCTGCTCCCCGGCTAATCTCGTAGTATCTAATCACCCCAATCCACATATACATAAGAATATCAATTGGAAACTATTCGAAGAATATCTTTCTACATACATCTCTTTATCACCTTTCTTAATCACTCTGATCAAATTGTTCAGTTACCTCTTTCTTCGGCAACACCATCGGCTCTGCAATAAATACGGCTACTCCCAATTAGTACTAGAGGCATCTCCCACCAAATCCCCTTCCACCCAACATCCTGAATCTTATTATACAAAAGCGATATATAAGGCAATAAATGGCAAACATTCCGGCTACCTAATTTAAAAACCGCTTTAAATCAGATAACGCGAAAAAAATCACTAAGAGTTAAATAAGTTTCGCTATCAAAGCTTCCAAAAACTTCTTCTAAATATTGATAAAAACTCCAATACTTTGTGGAAAATCTTTCGTCATTTTTCCCACCCAAATCAAGCAATCCCCTCATTATCCGCCAATTCTGAAATTGCTTACACGGAAGCAGACAAATTAGAAATGCTTGCCAATCATTTCAAAGATGCTTTTTATCCCAATATTTCTGCAGATTTGAATTTCCAAAACGTTGTAGAGGTCTTTTTAAGACCCCGATACTATACTACTCCATTACCAATTAGTTATATCTCTCTCTCTAATGTCAAAAAAAATAATTAAGAATACAAAAAACAAATCTTCTCCAGGAATAGACGGTATCTCCAACAAGTTCTAAAGTATTTACCTCCTCTTTTCCATTGCTTACCTAACTACCATTTTCAACAGCTGCCTCAGATTAAGCTATTTCCCGGCAAGCTGAAAAAAATCCATTGTAATCCCAATATTAAAACCTAAAAAATTCCCGAAAAATCCCTGTAGTTACAGACCCATAAGCCTTTTACCCACTCACTTTTGGAATGTTGTATCAATGCTCGCTGCAAGCTTCATCTTCACCTGATTATTGTATCAGGGAGGGGCACGAAAGTCATAATTCAAGAAAAGATGCGCGGGTAATGCTGTCGCCATTTTGTGGATAGATGAATAACATAAAACTGGACTGATTGATTAGTAATTCCGGGCGCGCCAACTGCTAAGGTCATTAGTCCCGTAAGTGTAGCGCATTTTTTCTCGGGAGGTGGCGGTGATCTTCCCCCATTGGATGGTGAGGTCCGGCGCCGACCTCTCGTCGGCTAGCGGCCTTCCCCAACCAGATTTCTCCCACCAGCGAGGCACCGCTCTAGCCGGGGTAATCTCTAAGCTCCCGACTGACCTCCCGACATGTGTGGTAGTGAATGCATTAAGTGTTTGTGTAAAGAGAAGGGATGAGGATAGGACAAGGAAGAGGAAGGAAAAATAGCGCGCGGTTTGTGGCCCTTTTGTTTGGGTACTACTCCGGCATTTGCCTGGAGTGGAAACCTAGAGATCAGAGCAGCCCATAGCTAGAATTCTTCTCCAGGCAGCTGAATTCGACCTTGCTATCTAGCTAGTGTTTAAATTCCTGACACCGTTGGAAGTCGAACTTCCTGGACAGTGAGGCTGCAGTTATAAAACTGGAGATATTAAAGATACAACGTAATGCTCACCTCATAGTAGGACATGAAGCCCGCCTCGCCGGTGTACTTGCCGGCGGCGCCGCCGCCCGACGCCGGCGCGCCGATGTCGAACTTGGCGGGGTCCACCAGCGTGAAGGAGCGTCCGTACGTGGGCATGCCGATCATCAGCTTCTCCTTGGGCGCGCCCTGCTTCACCCACTCGCGCGCGCTGTAGTCCTGCGCACGCGCAAGCACACGGCCTTCACTCGCCAGGAAGGGATGCGCTCAGCAATTCAACAAAAAATACAACCTATCCGTTCCTTTAGGACGTAACTGCTGGGGCAGATGAGTATATCTGCCTCCTCAAAGATATTTTTTAATTTTTTATATTGTACGACTTCATATACAAATAGTTCTAATTTAATTGCGAAAAGTTGTACTAATGATATATCACACGCGGAAACAATTATTTAAAAACTCATTACGCAATAAAATGACTGAACTCTAATTTATCTTGCGACATTGAAGAAATATGCTTTAAGATTACAGAGCCGGAGAATTCGGGTAAATATTTGAAATATTCGAGTTCAATAACTAAATACAGTATCAAAAAGTAAGAGAGTAAGCACGTACAACTGTGAGTTTCTTCTGGTAGCTGGTGGCGCTCTCCAGAGGGTACAGAGGGCTGTTGTGGCCAACCTGTCGCTCCCATTGACCGTGGAAGTCGTACGTCATCACGTTGATGAAGTCCAGGTACTTGGAGACCTCGGGAACGTCATATCTATTTAATCACACGTGAAACATACATCGGAGATATGAGGTTTATTGCTTAATTCTATGAAAAATAGAAAAAAGCTTTTGATTTCAACTTACTCGAAAATATAAAATCATATAAATTCTAAATATTATGATGATAAAATAGAAAACAAGGAATTCCTTTGAAGCAGTACAATAAATGCAGGTGAATTTGCACAAGTAGAAAAAATGTACATACACTTATGTATTATCTATAAATGAATGTTTAGACAAATCAAATTGTAAAGTTTTGTTTTTCATATTAAAGATGCATAGCTTGTACTATTTCATAAAAGAAACAAAACAAAAATCAAAGCCTTCATTTAAATAAAATATGTTAAGAAATACAAAGAAAGTATTAAAAAATGGTATCTTTACAGAATTGTACTTCAAAATGGAGAAACACGGAGATAACTTCAAAGGGCTAAATGAAAAGACATGAGATGGAGGTTAAAAAGAATCCTAAAATCTGAGACAATACCAAGAGGTATGTTCTTTTTTAATAGAAAACTTATAAATATAAAGCGAAATGAATCCGCAACACTAGCTCAGACGTGTCTCACCCTGCGGCGATGGCCTCGAAGGAGGCGGGCACGGCGGCGGAGAGCAGCAGGCGCGGCTCCCCGGACGTCTTGGCCTCGCCCTCGAACGCCAGGCGCAGCTCCCGCAGCAGGCTCACGTACGACACGCGGTCGTCCGCGCCCCTGCCACACCAACACCTCATTCACTTTCCGGCGTTTATATAATATTATTCAATAAAATACTCACATTATTCTTTCAATAAAACAATGTATTGATCTTAAATTACTTTCAAAATATTTTCAAATTTCAAGATTGTATGTATTTTTAAATTTAATTTATATTACAATATTTATTCCAAATATTCTAATTCACAAATTATAGCTTTTTAAAATTTCACTAATCAGTGAATTACTGCTGATATCAATATTGCCAACTGGAGAGTTAGAAATGAAATTGTCCAACTGTTTACCTGAACTGAAATACTGAAATGATTAATTTTTATAACCAGATTGCTGATGGAAAAATAATGCATTAGCTTACATGCAAAAAACAATGGCAAAATATTTAAAAATATCTTTGTATTGTAGCACTTACACACAAGTACTTGCACATTTGGCGAAAAATAAGTCACATGACCTCACCTCGGGTATTCCCAGTCCACATCGAGACCATCAAACTTAAAGTCACGCAGCAGATCAATGGCCTCGTACACAAACTGGTTCATGCGGAACACGTTCTGCGTCAATTCCTTGAAGGGAGTGGATCCAAAGGCCCATCCGCCGATAGCCAGCAAAACCTGTTACAAAAATATTATTAGAAGATTTAGTGATATTAGAGTCAATGCAATTATGGTAAAACAGATCGCACTGAATTTCTTTAAAATACCGACCAATTAAAAAATCAGTATTTGTATATTTATATAATATAAACATCAATAATTACAATTATGTATTTGTCTTTCTTATTGTTGAGGTTCTCGTAAGAGTATTTCTGCTATTGTCACGACAATGCCTTCCGATAAAGTGTGTAGACAACTCTTTTATCACAACTGTTAGGCGGCTTGCATTTAATTTTAGCGCATTGTCTAAATTTACTTCCCTGGAATGATCTAATAAAGATGCTATAGTATTAATACTGAATCTGAACTTAATGAAATACATTTTATTTTAAATATCTCTATTAAATATGAACTTAAGACTAATTACAAAATTAGCTGGAACCTCACATACAACAAAAAAAAATTGTTTCAATAAACTTGAAATTTTTACTTAAAGTATTTCGTAGAGTTTAAAATTTGAAAGTCCACATTAGTATTGGCTTTAAGAAAAATATTATGAAAAAAACTTCGATCAAAGATAGTGAGATGGTTTATGTTAATGGTTCTGAAACAGTATCCTGTACCCTAAAAGATAAGCAGTAACCTTTTATGTATGACATGAACAACTTAAAAGAAAGATTTGAAGAAGAAAGTAAGGACTAACTGAAATTTTGAGAACGCTCTGGAATAATCTGCTATACTATTAGTAATTTGGCCTAAAATAATACTTAAAACTTGTAATTAGAGAATTTCATCATTGAGACATTACATTTTTAGTGATTTATGAAAAGTAAATACTTCAAACTTTAACAAATACTTTTGGTGTATTTGAATGAGAATATCGGAAAGTATTATGTTTATCTCCATTGTATCTGGAGACGCAAGTGTCGAGGTGAAATAAGTGCAATCATTGATGGATGATAGAGTATGGTAACGGATTTACGGATTCGGTTTTTCTTAGTAAACTACATTCCGAATGGCGTTTTTATACTGTATGATTTCATAACACTAGTAAAAGGAAGGTCCTGTTGTGATCTTCCCTGGTACTAATAAATTTATTGAAATACATCATATCATTGCTCTAGAGAAAATACACTATCTAGTTAAACCTTCTTTTTTCCTCAAGCTGAACGATTGAATAACATGAAATACGAAACATTCAACCATGGCATGCAGTAGCTGTTGGCTGGACATTTTTTCTGTGGTATACACTGTACTTGTATATACTATATTTGTGAACACTTTTATAAGTGTTCACAAAAGCAGCGTATCAAAAAGGTTTTTTTTACATATCACAGTATGATTATTCATTTAGAAGTAGCGTTACAAAATTAAATTCCTACGAACTAAAAACATGAAGAAATTGTAAGCAATTTTATTAAGTAGATACTATTCTTCATAATGTATATAATTTGATATTAAGCCATTAACTTTCGCATATCGTTGCGTATTTCTATTGGGAATAAAATTTTAGACATAGCAAAGTATTCCACATACTTAATAACACTAATATATAATATGAGCCGTGAAATATATTTCATATTTGAAGGGCTCATGAGAAAAAAGTAACCCTCGTAATAAAAGGTTTAATGTTACTATGATTTCTGCCTCTTTAGTCTTAAAGTTCATACAGTGCAATACTCAAATATATCAATTTATCGCACAGTGGTGTAATAAGGTTTCTGAGAATTTTATAGATTTCAATTAAAACCCCTTCAAATAATTGTTGACTCTCTCCTTCCGTTAAGGTTGTCACCTTTATGAACTCTAAATTTAATGCCACACGTACGTGAAAACAATAAAAATTCTAGAAAATTGTATATAACACGCCAGTTTCTAAAGAAATAAAAATACGAAGTATATTGCAAATCAAAATAATGCCAATATAAATTAATTTTTATTAATATTTTAAAATCATTTATCCTTAATAACTTTTATATTTTTTGTTATTTTTATTTTAGTTGTTTACGTCATATTTTGTTCTTCAAAAAAATGAAGTTATATTCTCTAAAACTACTGCACCTAGATAAATCAAATGTGGTTCACAACACATACTGACTCTGTTTATGCTCTATTTTTTTGTGAATGTGGAAAATACATAGCAACAATGGCCGATCTTTTAAATGTAATGTACAAATGGCTGACCTTGAGGTTGGGGTTCCGCTCGCGCAGCGCCACCACGCGCTCGTAGGCGTCCTCGTCCTTGTCGTCGGCCGGCGCCAGCTTGTGGTCCTTGAGGGTGGCGAAGGCGTAGATGACGTGCGTGCACAGCGTGGGGTCCACGCTGTCGGGGGTGAAGCGGCCGGCGCCGGGCCTCTTCTGCGACCAGCTGGTCATGTAGCAGAACACCTGCGCGGGGCGCGCTGCAACACACCGCCCTTCACGTCAGCGCCCCAACAACGTCCCGAATGGCCAACTGAATGCTCCAAGCGTACACATATTAAGGATCATATCAGCTTTAAAACTCAATATTATCCCAGCTCTACATTATTATATTTTCTTTACATAACTAGCATCTTAATGTACGTTCCTTTTTTATTTTTATTTTAACAATTTTCTTCCGGGGGATTTTTCCAGCTTTAGGGAATGCATTTCGTTATCCGCGCCGGGTACCACCTATCTCTCTCATGGGGACACTTTAAATTATACTCACTTGCAGGCTTCTCGGTCTGTAGTCAGCAGACTCACAAGACCTTCCGCGATACCACACATTCATGAAAGACAAGGGAAAACAACCATGCTCACGGCCGGATTCAAACCCGCGATCCTTCAGACCCAGGCGCTGAGTCGCCACACGTAGAGCCACCTCGACCATCCAGGTCGCTCTCTTTACATTAATAATGTATTTGAAAAAAAAATTATTTACATGCAGTCAAACCTGGCCGAAATTCATGAACATTTGACTCAGCAAATTCCATTCGTGCACATTCCTCGGTAAACTAAGTATTAATAATTTTGTTACATCTAAAATATTTATAAACAATCGAGGATTGAAAGGATTGAAGAATTCGAATTTTACAAAGTAATCATTCAAAATTTTTTAAAAAAATTATACAAAATGTGTTTAAAAGGAATATTAAAAGTGTATTTAGTTGGTTTTTCGTGTGCAAAGTTGTAGTCATTAAAATAGGAAAAGCAGACGTAATTGTTTAAATCAAATTACAAATGACAAAAGTTTAGGAAACATTATTTTCTATACTTTTTGTAGTCCGCAAGTTGTAATTCACAATGTTTTGGAAACGGTAGTAACATTATTATAGTTCCGTTGCAACTTTAGAGTTATTTTTATTTAATACATTAATTTTCATTAGCATATTTGTTGTATTTGGTATCTACTTTCAGTCATGTAGGTGTATTTATAATATATATTCCCTCACAAATCTTCGTTTCATACAATTATATGTACTCTTGTCTTCTATGTTGTTGTTTTTTTGCCAGTTTATGTAAAGTGCAAGGACATCAGCCAAGTCCAGGCACGTCTAGCCGCGCCCGCACGCGCTTCTTGCCGCCTGGGGCACCCGGCACTCGTACGGCACGGGCCACTTCCCCTGACTCCGCGCTCATTTCCCTGAAAATCCACAAAGGGGTGAACACGCAAGCTGAAGCGGCGCGAGGCGGCGAATAGTGGCTTCAAACGAAAATATGGTTTCCAGATTTTTTCTATCAAATACACCGAGAATTGTATTATGTTTATATTCTTCACTTCTTATTAATACTCGTATTTCCTGTTCATTTTCTTACTAAATTCTTCTTTATATAAACATCTTTGCTACGTGACAGGAATGTGTGAATGGCGAATTCTTTCCTTGATTTTGTTTTGTCTTGTGTTATTAAATCATTCAGTTATTTATTGTATTTAGCAATAACGTGAAATAAATTGAAATGTCTCTATACGTTACAATTCTCGTGACGGACGGACAGCATTTTTAACAGACAAGAATATTTGTCTACTAAAACTCCTAACCTGAATGTAGATCTTACGTAGAACGTCAATGCTTTTATATCACTTTTAAGTAAACAGGATTACAAAATCAAGATTTTTAATCATTTTTTAAATTGAGAATTTGAAATCTGACTGATGTAGTATTTTATTTCAATGGATCATTTCCTTGTTCTAAAGAAAAAATGGGAACTAATGTAACCAAATTTGTGGCCATAACTGACAAGTAACTTCTCTCGAAGACTGTCATGAGCCAGGTATCCAGTCGTCCGGGTATCCAGGTATAGCCACTTCGTAGCAATTTGAACAACCCTTTCTTTTAAATTTTGCGCTAATTTCTCTGGACGCAGTGTCCGCCAGCTCTAATAAGGTGTTATCTTGCCCGCGACCTTGACATGCCTGGTTTAGACGATCATGTTATATTCGGCAATTCAATTACTGCTTGTTAACGGGTAAAAGAGTTCATTTTGTCAAATTATTTATAACAGTATTTGCAATACTCTATGTGCAATTAAAATATACAAGGATTTCTCTGCAATTCCTTTCACGTCTTACGTTAATATTGAAAGCTCATGTCTTTAAATTGAATACCACTCCTTCATTTTATTGTGTTAAAGCGTTAATTGAACGATAAAATGTTTTTGTAATTATCATAACCAGGATATTAAGACTTAATGAGATATACTTAATTACATTGAGCTAGAACTGAAATGCAGGACTCGGCGCTCTCCAACAGTGTTGAAGGTACGGTGATAGTACACGCACAATAAAAGTTGGTAGTCACGCATACCAATTATCACGGACGCCAACCTTTTCGTGTAGCCTAGATTGAAGAAAGATGGCAGACCTGGGAGACACGCTCGGCAAAGTTCGCCATCTACTAAAGAATTAAATTTATGGTTTCTAATAGAAAATGTCGCTCACTTTCGCTTTACTTCCAAAATTACAATTCAGATTTCGCTAAACCCCAATTATCACATTTATATTAGAAACACTGACAAATAGTGATACAAAAACAATGTACAATATATAAAATATGTGACGTTAGCTTTTTTAAATGCATGTTAATTTTTCCTGACAGTTTTTACTAGCATGTAAAATAGTATATTAAGTCTAATTATCTGCCAGTTTTTCTGTTTCACCATATTTACCGATTGTATAGACTTGTAAATTGGAAGAATTTGAAAAAGTTATTTAACAAGAGTCTTAAATATTTATTAACTGTTAAGCGTTTATGATAAAAATGTTCTGAAAATTATTGTCAACGACATCTATGAAAGAATTAAAGCTCGCTATTCTTGTCTGTGGTCGACAGCCTGTGTAATGCCAGAGGTTCACATCCAAATACGGTGGAAGCCATGTCGGAGCTGGTGCCGGGAGGCGGTAGTAATGGAGGCGGCAGTTATGTATTGCGCAACAGCCCGGCCGGTTGCACAGTCGCCCTTCACCAGCGGGCAACGAACCGAGGAACCGGGTCGCTAACGCCTGTGCTCTGATCTCAGCCGCTGCCGTCACTGCGAGTGGCTGGCAAAAGCGCTGTTGCTGTCGGTGCTTGGACGGCTTATAAACTCTCAACTAGAAAATGCAGCTACACAAACTTAAATTCACTTCAATCTTCCGATAATGTTAAAAACACCTTTGAATGTGCATATGGATGTGAAATTATTTACACAATGCACAAATCGTAGATTTTAAACTCTGTTGGAGCTTTTGCATTTCAATCTGTCAATCTTCAATTTGTTTTCGAGCTAATAAGTCACCATATTTTTTTATATAATTTCAATTCCTCTAACATTTATCGTAATCTGCGTATTCAGTTATACAAACATGCTGCATTAATATTGCTAGCTAAATCTACTATCATTGCATATTTGAAACGTCCATTAAAAGAAAACTACCGAATGTAACTTACATTGTACACTGAACTGAAAGTGAACACATTTCTAATAGTAAATAGCCTGGTAATTATTATTATTATTATTATTATTATTATTATTATTATTATTATTATTATCATTATCATTATTATTATTATTATTATTATTATTATTATTATTATTATTATTATTATTATTATTATTATTATTATTATTATTATTATTATTATTATTATTATTATTATTATTATCATTATCATTATTATTATTATTATTATTATTATTATTATCATATCATTATATTATTATTATTATTATTATTATTACTGTGACTGTTATGCATCCGGGATGTCTCATGGGCAGCGTACTAGCTTCCCATGCTGTGGTCGATTCGCGGTCGAGGCAAAAATTGAGTTATATCTTTCCCCTAAAATCGTCCCAATTTCTGTAGCTGTGTGACGAACAAAAGCTCAAGCAGGCGGATCTTGCTAGTCACGGTGAAGAGAATACGTTATGTTCGCCTCATGTCACTCTTACCCTAAGCATGGGAATTTAACGAGGCTCCGGTATGGGGGACACCGATAGCTGGCTGGCGAAGTCGGACTACCGACCCAATAACGCCAAATAAATACATACATTTTTATCATGACAGTCTATAAACATTACATTAAGGGTAAAGGGCTCGTATAAGCAGGGAATAAAGAGTTGCTTTAAGACACAGTAATTCATAATAATTTAAAAACATGATATTTTTTTAAAACCACTTAATTACTATTATTTGGATTATTTGCGTTGATTCACTTGCCACATGTGAGCATTGATTAATATTCTGTGATTCTGCCTTTTTAATGACCGTTTCCTAATGAACATGAAGTTCCAATTCAGGTGAACAGTTCATTTAAAATATTCTGTTCTGAAAACTGCGCTGGGTCTTCCGGCGACGCAGGAGGACGGCCTGGCACCACCGCCACGCCACTGCCGTGGACACGGCGCGCAGCGAGGGGCTGCTCTCGCGGGTTGCTCGATTTTCAGTGCTCCAGGGAAGATGCAATGCAAGGCGTCAGAGCACGGGCGTCTCAGCAGAGTTCACTCTGTACATTTATGGCTGGTGGCACGACGGTCGCACAGTCGGTGGCTCTTCCTTTCGGTTTTTGGGACGAGGAATTTAAGTCATCGTGCGCTTCGCGATAGAATTGCTAATACGCTATTCAGAGAAGTATATTATTTTCTTTAGATTTGGAGTATTGAATGGTTTCTTTTGGTTTCTGCGTGTAGAATTAACTTCGTCGACATCCGTTTCACTTTTAATTGTTTACAGTTATGCAACACATTTGTTTTCTACAGTAAACCACGTAAATTAGTTCAATTTTTTTTCTCAGCAGAAATTTGATCTATCGCGCAAGTATTATAGCTTTTCGCTACATAAACGTTCATTAAAATTATCTGTAATAGTTCCAATGTTTAAAATAACATTTATTTTTCGTATTCAAGGTACGCTGGTGTAAACTCATACTCGTACGTTACTTCACAAATAAATACTTAGCCATTTATCGTTATTTCCATAAGTATTGAAATTATTATGTGTAATTCTTCGAGTGAAACTGGCGCAGATAGCATCGACGGCAACTATTCCGCTAGAAAAATAAATTCCACTTTTTTCTAAAGTAATCAGAGGGAATCAATAACTTCAGCTTGTGATTAAATAAAAAAAATGACGAAGCATATGAACATTCGTATTTTCGCTTAAAGCATAACAAATAATACCTTTTCAAATCACTCTTGTTTTACCTAACCACCCGATAAAACCACGAACCTCTTCTCTGATACGTTTGGAAGCCAGAATATCGCCGAGAAGAATGTATAGATGGTCACTTTTCAAACTTTGCCACCTCTGATTTGAAGTTTGTCACCTCTGCAGTCAGCACATTCCCTAAAGGTGGCTCCATATATTTGGAATTCAGCAGGCGCCCGCCGAATCTCGTGGGGAGGTTGTTTGTTGCTTGCCGCGCGCAAAAAACCCTCGTTGCTCGCCTTGCACCCCAAACAGTAGCCGTACTCTCCCAACATTCGGTGCTCGCCACACACAACTAAGAAAACAAACATCCGCGGCTTCTCGTGAGTGGGCGAGCGGGCGCCGAGTCCCGCGTGGTGCTCTGCGTGCGGGCGCGGGTGAGGGTGAGGGGTGCTTGGCGCGCTTTCTCTTGGGCGGGTGGCGTTATGTAAAAGCGGCGGCAGGCGGCGGCCCCTGCAGACAGGCGGTCAGCGCGTGCCTCTTGCCAGAGCCTTCCTCCCCCTCCTCCTCCTCCTCCTTCTTCTAAGCGGTGTTCTGTCCTTCTTGAGCTCTTTATACTTTTTTTCTACATTTTTTTTTTCTTTTATTTCTTTTTTCTAGTTTTGCTCCTCCTCCCATTACCTTTTTCTTATTTTCTTATTTATTCTTCTATTCATTCACTTTTATATTTTTTCTATTTATCGATAATCTTCTACTCTTCCTTTTTTTCTACCCCTTCCCCCTTATTCTACTTTTTCTTTTCCTTGTTCGAGCTTGAACTCCTTCAATATTTTATATCCCCTTTTCCTTCCACCCACAAACGTGCAGGAACTCTATGCATTGCCTAATGTTCTTTTTGTGTTATTTTATTTGTAACTACTAGTCTTGAAACCTCTCATCTTGAGTGTCCCTAGGCTAATAACATTCTGAACTCAGTGGCCATGTCTTGTAAGTAATTGATAAAATGTCTCCATCTTTTGAATTGAACATGGCGCTGAAGATGTGGCACGATAAGACAATGAGGATCGGATACTTAGGAGTCAATGATGTGACATGGAATTGCTCGAAGGACATGTTCTCTCTGGGGAAGTTAAACACTTTTCGCGCCACATGCGACAATTAGGTAATGCTTTTCATACCAAACAATTTCCATCACGAAAACTTTGTGTGTTTATGTGTGTTTATTAGTGTTACAAAAAGTCTTAAAGTTTTCTGTTTCTAAACAGAAAATGAATGAAAATGAAACCATTAACTCCGAACGGCCCGCGTGCGGACTATGCGGGACGACCCGGTGGACAGCGAGGAAGGGGAGGGGCATCAAACCAGCGCCCCCACCCCACCGACCGATGCGCTGCTCCACGGCAGGTGCACAGCGCCCGCTCCTCCCACTGGCGCTCTCCTTGCTAGAAGGGTGTTGAACACCGTTATTCAACGAGGACGGACGATTTGGGAAGACGAAGAAGATAACTACGAAGGCAAGCTAGAACGCCAATAAGAAGATGAATAAATTAGATGACTAATAACGGAAGACCAGTAACAGGAGCGGTAAAGTTTGTAACCTGAGATTATAGTTGATATTCGTCTTTATGACGTTCAGTACTTTTTGTAATAACACCTTCTCGTAAGAAAACTTCACATATATAAAAAAATATCTTTGCTTGGAATAGAAAGTTGTACGCCATTGAGTACCACAACCACACACTGAAATCACAATTTGTTGTGATTGTCCTTAACGGTCGGGGGCCATGAGTGGAACTTTTCATGACTGTTAGTTTGCTTTATGGAAAGACATAATTTTTAAATATAACTTTATGGTAAGACATAATTTAGAAAAATTTAACATTTTCGCTTTTCTTTGGTAACATTAATGTTTTAAGCATGTGAAAATAGTGTTCTAGATGTGCCTTCTCTCATGACTCGGTCCAGCAAGCATCCGCCTTTCTTACTTGTTCTGACAAATATACAATCAGACGAATCGGCGCATCCTGTTATATTTGCTCACACATGTGAAATCCCGTTATATTAAAAAAATAACACCGTTAGCTGGGCAAAGCCTGGTACAAAGTCCCATTAGTCTCTAGCATTCGAGGTTTTCTTGGCTTACTCAAAGTGGTTGAAAGTGGCAGATAGTATTAATGGTCTCAAAGAAAAATTGCCAATCTGACTTTCTTTCAATATATCATTGCTTTTCATTTTATTTAACAGAAATTTGAAATGAATTCGAACATTTTTAAAAACTTTTCTTAATATTTTTCGTTTTTATTTTCTATTTTGTAAGAATAACGTAAGTTGAATGTCTGCAATGTGCCAATGCAAAACATTTCTTTTGCACAGAAGTACTGAATCTCTCTTTGAATCATTCGCATGAAATATTCGAATGCACTGAAGAAACAAATACACAAAATAATTAAGTACTCGTATTTATAACGCAACACCATGCATGATGACCACTCTACCAGACACCTGCAGCTGTCGCCTTTGTTTAGCGAGCGACCTGTAAAGCGCGTCTCTTAACTACAGTTGGCGCCCGGCAAACCGCGTCGCATTCGGTTTGCAGTTGAGGCGGTGATGCACCGCGCGGCGTCGCATCGTGTCGTGCAAATGGTGAACCAGGCGAGCGTATTACCTCCGCGCATGTGCCGTGCAGATGCGAAAGATCAAGGTGAGGCTGCACGAGTAAACAAATTAAGCGTTGGTTTAACGAGGTTCGTCGCTTTGTATGAGGCCATGAGAGGCGCGTTTCCGTCGTGGTGCACCGGAGGCCTTGCCGTGCGGGACGTCGTTTTGCTAATTGACCGCCCGGGTGAAGGGTTTCTGCAGCCAAGGGTTTTGATGGGGGATAAACACTAAGAATGGAGAATCAACGCGCAAGATTAGATGAGAACTTGAAATTTTTGAAAAGTTTTCTTGGGAATTGTGGTACTGATTGAATTTAATAATAATAATAATAATAATAATAATAATAATAATAATAATAATGTTACCTAAAACATTATCTTAAGAAATTCTGTATATTGGCCTTGCTCATATTATAAATTTGTGTTTTAAATCATTTTTTTAAATCCATGGTATGGAAAATAATACACTTAATAATGTAAATAAATTCCTAAATATTGTCGAACAATTTCTACTAAAGTTAAAATCACAATGTTGCAATTACTTTTTAACGATAAAAACAATATAAGTTATTGATTTTAAAGTAAAGTTTAAGATGGAAACGCCAGCGCTAAATGTGTTTCCTCAATGGGGAAAAACGAGGCAGCATTGGGTAAGCAAGTACGAGGATAATGCATTTGGATCAAATTTATAGTCGGCTAGTTCAGTTAGAAAAGTACAATTTTTATTGAATTTAAAATAATAATGATTTCTGTGAATTTTTTACACTTTTAATTTGATCATTGTTTGGAAAATAATCAACTTTGAATGTCTACGCGTGTGCTTTCAGTTTTTGCTTACAAAAAATATTGCTGCAAAAAGTGGTTCAAATTGATTGCTTGATTAGTGATTTCGGGCGCGTCAATTACTAAGGTTATTAGTACCGTAAGTGTAGTGCGTGTTTTTGCCTCGGAAGCTGACGGAGATTTTCACCCGTTAGATGGTGAGATTCGGCACCGACCTACCATCGGGTAGCGGTATTTTTCCAACCAGGTATCTTCCACCACCCGGGGAACCCCCCAGCTACGATCAGCTCTACGCTCCTATGCTCCTACGCTCCTAATATTGTTGACAATGACAACGCCTTCAATCATTCCAATTATGTAAATGTCAACTACACCTCACCACTGAATCAATCTACGCTCCTCACCGGTCTTCGGGCATGTGTAATCAGGTACTGGATGTAAGTGTAAGTGTGTGTAAGTAAGGGGTGAGGATAGGACAAAGAAGAGGAAAGAAAGATCGCACGTGGTACGTTTGTTAGGGTTCCAGCATTCCCGTGATATTGATCGAAAAAACTACGGAAAACGACCGATCGGAGCACCCGGCCTCTAGAATTCTCCTCCAGACTGGATTCGACCTAGCTATCTAGACAGTTTCAGTCATTTCATCATATGAGCAACAGGTCATTGTAGAGAAAATCTCGTACGCTTTTATCAACAAGGACACATCTTCCCTCGCACATTAGCGGAAGCAGTTATTGCCGACGAGCAGGTGGAGCTTTGAGAAGCGTCAAGGTATAGCCGGGGGGGGGGGACTCACAGTTGAGGTCGGCGAGCGTCTGCAGGGCGGTGGCGGCGGACGTAGGCTGCTTGACGCGCTTGTTGGCCGTCGCCAGCACCTCGCTCACGGAGGTGACGGTGTCCAGGCGGATGGTGTTGGCCACCTTGGTCCAGTCGATGTCCTGCGCGTCCTTGCCGCGCGACACACCCAGCAACTCCTCCCTAAGCACACGCACGCACATTGCTTGCACTGCATCTAAGCGCACACAAGATTCTTCTTGTACTTGCAGAGTAACATTTAAGACCCTCCTTGTATTTTAGTGGTTTATAGAGAAAATAAATATTCACCAACTTTTAGTGTATTTTGTTTACGTGATTAATATGCTTATTACGGAAGATCTTTAATTTCTGTGATTTAATGCTTTACTATTTAAATCTTTATAAAGATATAAATACAAAATTTTGAAATTAATTAATTTTTCCATATTAAACAAAATTTCAAATTTCCTCCGTTGTTAATTTTTACTTTTTTCATAATAGAAAACAACAAATAGCATAAGGAGGGAAACTTGTGTTCTAACAGAAGACATTAAAAATGTATAAACTTACTTTTGGAAATATTTCTTTTAGAAAGAAAGGGAATTAGATTTGATATTTTGGGTTCTTATGCTTCTTACATTTCCATCATTACTTTTTTCTGCAATTTATATACATTTTAGGATGTTTGCAAATTATACCCTTCAACATTCATGCATTAAAAGACACGAAAAAGACGATCTTACGCTAGTCATTCACGATAAGTACCAAGTCGACATTTATTATACTACTTGTACTTTTCTAATACTTCTCCTTACGCGTAATTATTATCAAATTACATAAATTGATGGTCTTCAACGACATCCAATGAACCAATGAATGAAGTTATAAAATCAATAAATGAAAATAATTCTATCTCCGCGGTGTCACCGCCAGCCAGTGCTCGGCTGTGCCGTACCTCATGGCGCCGATGAGCGGGTACTTGACGCCCGAGCCGCACACGCTGCCGGTGAAGTCGTCCATGTCGACGGTCCACACCATGGCGCCGCCGAAGCCCTGCGCCTTCAGCCACTTCATCTTGTTGCGGATGGAGCGCTCGTCGTCGAAGCCCACCCACTGGTCGCCGTGCACCACGTACGGCACCTGCATCTCCTCGTCCCACACGTACGACGCGCCGTTGCGCAGCATCTCGCACACCTGCCAACACGCGCACGGGACGGTTCTGGCTGCGTCAACTTATTCCTTCCGAAAGCGTAGTCCTCCGGAGGGCGGTGATCTTCCCCCGCTGGATGGTCAGACCTACCGTCGGCTAGTGGGGTTTCCCCCTAACCACGACTCTCCCACGAGCGGGGCACCGCTCCCCCGCCTGAGGTGAGATCGGGCTTGAGGGGGATTTACCCCTCTTTTACCTTCCTCCAGCGGGGCACCACTCTACCAGACGGGACAAACTCGTCTCCCGACTGGGTGGCAGTGTAGTAATGTAAGTGTAAGTGTATGTGTGTAAGGAAAGAGTTAACGACAAAAAAGAAAAGAAAAATATGCGCGGGCCATGGTCGTTTGTTAAGGTGGCTAAGAATATGTGGTGGCAAATGTAAAATTGTAAAGAGGCGCACTTCACATGAAACAATTAAAGACAACGAATAAAAAGATTGATAGATATAATAGAAATGTTGCGGATTAAGTCCTAAATATGGCTAATGTTTGAGCAGTCAGTTAATTTGCACATTGACAAGACTGTGGATTGAAATGGATGTGTGGATAAAAATTAAACAAATAATTTCCAATTTTATCAAGCTAATGTTAGCATCAGCCATTGGGCTCTGGTTAACGTAATGTAACTGTCGGAGGCTGACATAGCAAGAAGTCGTTCGGAATACAAATACGTTTTAAAATGAAGCGTTATACATACTCGAAATTGTTTTACGCAAATTGCAATCGCATAAAGACAGTGAACTCGGAAGTTACATTCAAAATATCTACTTCAAATACTTTCATGTTCCTTTTTGTAAATTTTCTCTGTGTTATCTTTTGAGACGTCAAATAAGGATAACATTTCCACTTTCGGTAACGTGGTCTCTAACTTGTAGGTTCTTTTTAGGACTTATTCAGACATATCATTCGAAGAATTAAGGAAAAGAGGGGAAAAATTGAGAATTGCGTAAGCAATAAGCATATGAACTTTTACATTTTGAATTGCACCGGATAGGGTTGCTGGAAAGTTTATGTTTGCAGTTCCTTTTGGAGAAGAAATAAAATATAGTTGCTCACCTACACTAATAATATTTTGAAAGACAAATGTAATTTCAGCATTGGAACAGGCAATTTTTATATATGAACAATTGAATGATACCATCATTTTGGGGGATATAAAATACGTCAACATTTTATCTTCCGCAATTTAACTAGAAACCCAGATTCATGATGTATACATCCTGTGACCTTCTTTTTTGCATATCTACAACTGACATCGCCGGATCAACGAAAGGTAAATTTTTATCTATATCGTACTTCTTATCATGTAATCTATTAGTCAGTAATACTGAAGTAAGATACTGTAACATACAATTATGCAAATTATCTTCAAGGACATTATTTGTTTGGCTGAAAATAAACGTGAATTAGCACAGAACAATGTTCCCTATCGCATCAAATTCACTCCTAGCTTTGCAATGCTCTGGGTCATTGTGTTGTAAGGAAACGAGTGTCTTGTATCCATAGTTTGTGTGTGTATGCCTCTTGAATCCTTTGTGTGGGCACATTCTATTCTATTTCACTCGTAATCTAAACTCAGTTAAAAACGATAGAACATAAAATTTGGAAATGTATTATTAAAAACAGATTACTAGTTTTGAAAAAATAGTCCTAATAAGAAAAAAACCTATCTCTCTGAAGAAATATGATTATTTAGTTAAAATCGTAAAGATGAAAATGAAAATAAATATACTCATCGCTTGTTTGGGACGAGAAAACACTTTATGTAAAGCTGTTCAAGTGATTCTAAACGAAAAACTATAAGTTAATACAATCTTATACTGCATATCAACAATGTAAAAGTATTGTAAACGTTAAAAACAGACATTTAAAACCCATCACAATAGTAGTGGTGTATATTTCTCCCCGAACAATAGTACGCATGTATTTAAAAAGTGTTTTTGTATCATGAATATTTGACTATTTATTTAAGTATTTAAACGTAAGATTGTAAACCAGAACTGTAATAATGTAAGGATTCAATCAGTAAATCTGAAAAAAATTAACTTGTGCCATAACAAGTAATGCATGCTTGAGTATACACTAAAATGAAAAGAATCACCTACCTAAAAAACGCGGAAAGCCACCTACAAAGTAACTTAAAGCTAGTCCTTGAAAAAGGAAGCACAAATAAGTTGGGAACATGAAAGTGACATTCTCTTGCCAAAGAGAAAGGAAAGAACAAGCTACAATCCAACCAAGTGGCAGAGAGAGCCAGGTTCTCCGGGTCAGGGGCACAGTTCTCCTTTGAAAATTAAAAATTAAAATAAATAATACATGTATGATTAAAATAACAAATATTAATTTAACATTGATTTTAATACACTTAACAATGATTTTTTTTAAATTGCTAATGTTAAACGTATCAAAGAATCAAAATTATTTGAAGTTGGATTGAATCTATTTCTGGTAAAAAATAATACTATAAAAGACAATAAAAATATCGTTTAGATATTTTATTTTCAAACGATTTATAAATTATAATATACAAACAGAAAGTAATAAATAAACGACAAAATTATTTTTAAAATGTGTTTTATAGCTTGAAAAATCACTTCTTCACACGAAAACCACACACAAATATTTTTTTAAGCCGCCCTTGAATGTTGCGACGACTTTTCTTAAAAATTCTTTGCAATATTGGTAATTATTAATACATAAGTTAGTTTAACTTAACTTTCAATATGTAAGAAGGCTTAATTTCTATCTTAAATATACACATAATATGATAATAGTTACATTATTCATTAGCCTAATCAGAACTAGGTTCAAATAATTTCTTAACGAATATACAAAGGGGTAACTTTATTTGCAAGCCTTTGCTATGTCTGTAGACTGATACGAGTAACGAAGAGATTTGGGATATGTTCGAGTAGAATTTAGTGACCAAATAGTTATGTAATGAATGCAATTAATCAATGGATGGATGAAATGTGTGTAGTTGTTCTTCGTAACATATTATATAGCATTTGAAATAATTCTGAAACATTAGTTTTGTACTAGTGCACTTCTTTTTATTGGTTAGTTTTTTCTGCAGTTAACTATATTGGGCCAACGGGTAATAGTAAGTATTATTATTGCTTATTTCATAGTTAATTCTCAATTACGCCCCTCAGTTGGCTCAAGGTCAGTGTGGAAGCTTTCCGAGGTTCGATCTTCGATTCGATTCCTAGTCGAGGCAAACAAAGATGCAATTGTCACTACAATTCCCACGTCATACCATGTCCGCCGCACAACACCGGGATAAGGATCCCCAGGCAGATATTGATAAGAAATAAAAGCAGTGATGAGGCCGGGGAACACCGCTAGCTGGCAAAAGTCTGATTAAATCGACCCTAAAATGCTAAATGCCACTCACCTCATAGTAGGCCAGGAAGCCGCCCTCCTTGGTGTATTCGCCGGCCTTCCCGCCACCGCTGGCGGGGGCGTTGACCTTAAAGTTGGCGGGGTTGCTGAGGGTGAAGGTGCGGCCGTAGGTGGGCATGCCGATCACGAGTTTCTGCGAACACGCGAGCGCCCCGTGCGCGTTACATGCATGCCACGCACGCCACGAGCATGGCGAGCACGCGTGCACTCCGCTACACTGCACTTTCTCTCTGCACTCGGCTGCACCGAAGCGCGTTGCAAGGCAGTGCATTGCGATACTCTCCGCCCAAGTGGTGTTTACAAGTCTCTACAAGTAAAATGGTTTCCTGTTGAGGTAGGGGTTATTTCTCTTGATACCCTCCCACCCAATTGGTGTATAAAAGTCTCTAAAACTAATATGATTTGCTGCTTAAGTAGGAGCTACTTCTGTGGCTTGTGTATGTTTTTTAGAGTGAAGTTTCTGCGGGAGGGCAAAAGTTCTAACACCGTTGATAAGATTTACTGGCTCTGTTGCAGGAACTGTCGTTTCTTTGATGAAATAAAATGTAGCTATCTGCAAAATGCACTTACAATAAATGACATAATGTAATACAAGGAATAAAATTTTAAGTATAGTAAGTTCTCATATTTGCCTTTATTCTTTTCTACGTAACTCTGCGTTCGTTACCAATCGAGGGGAGGCATGCTCTAATCCAGTAAAAGGCAAGTGCCACGTGGGTCACAGTAGTGGATCACCGCCGGCCGTCTAGCCTTAAATCTTATATAATTCCAAGAATTTATCTGAAATCTGAGCAGCTCAGACTTACACAATACCCGGTATCACATTCCAAAACTTTATAGAAAGACTTGCCCGCAATTGTTGTGAAATTACCTACAAATGTTTGTTTGAAGATAATAGTGAAACAAGCGTTAGTGTATGGATTACAATTATGTTAGTTTCAGTACATGCTATGAATGATATTATACAAACCAACGCCAGGATCAATAATATTCTTCCTAACCCACCACGAAAATAATAACTTTAAGAATAGACCCTGGGAAATGGGTAACAATTTAGTGAACAATACTAAAAATGAAACTTGTAGTTCGTATACAGATGCAAATAAGTCTTTCAACTATGGTTAAAAGATGGGAAAGAGATTCATCAACCTAAAGAGAACACGCGCAGATTTTATTCACCTCATGGGTCACATACAATTTATACAGTTCTTTGACAAAATAATTCAAATCATAAATCAAAGAATGGTAAAATAAATTCATCAAATAATTATTTTGGATTATAAATAATTTTTTATAATATTTATTTACGACATTACATGAAGTTAAACCATTGATGAACTTCTCATGTAAGCCACCAACCCCTTGATTCTAGCAAAGGTAAGTCCTCTTAAGATAATGTCCCCCTACTGCGTGTCAAGGCAGGGCGGCACTCATTTCCCTTTTCTCGGATTAGGCACTCATGCCCCATAATCCATTTTCAACGTTCAACTCCATACAGAATTAGTCACCTTCCATCAATCATCTCATCGCCCAACTCTCGAAGAACTTGTATTGAATATATTTCAATTAATCAAATAGCTTTCTCGAACCTACCCTCAATGTTTCTGACCAGAACTGGAAATAGACATCTTCTGTATGCCTTCCTCAATACAGTCGTCGATGTTAACTAAACATAAGTACTCCATGAGCCTCCTACATCAATGTAGCGGTTAGAATATATTTAGAATTAGGTAGGTAAATTACAAATGATTCCAAATGCATGTGGAAAAGTAAGTGTTACTGCACCGTGTGCTCCTATACCATCAGTAAAATATATGTGTAAAGAAGCTGCTCACCTCCTTGGGCGCGCCCAGCTTCACCCACATGCCGGCTGCGTGGTCGACGCTGAGCTGCTTGCGCCACTCGGAGTCGGAGGAGGGCGCGTAGAGCGGCGCGTTCCATGAGGTTGATGAAGTCCAGGTAGGAGGCGACGGCCGGCACGTCGTAGCCGCCGCGCACGTTGTCCGGCCCCACGGGCACCGCGGCCGTCAGCAGCAGGCGCGGCTTCTTCACCTCCTGCGCCTCGGCCTCGAACGCCTCGCGCAGCTCTGCGTGGCACACACCCGCGCGCTCAGCCAATCAACGAAGCGAAGCAATGGACGAATGAAGGATGAGTTTATGAACGAACTAATTAATTGTGTGGAGGGATTATTTGTAACTGCTCGCATTATTTCCAGCACAACATAGAGGCAACAAAGAATAATTTCACATATAAATTGAACATCTAGAACTTAAGGTCATTCAATTACGAATGTATTCGAAACGGCGATATCATTACCTTATTTGTACCTTTGTATACACGGTTTTACCCACTTAAACAAATGTTGAATATACCATTTCATTGAACGTAAAGAACATTAAAACACTAACGTTTCTTGTCTTGTCTTTTCCATCATATTGCCGTTAAACAATTTACTTCTCAAATATACATAGCAGCATTGTTTCCCAAAGCAGTGTACAGTGGTAATATTAAATTTAAATAAAACATTTTTAAAATATTAAATAAACAAATTAAAGTAAATAAAATTCATGTTTAATGAAAGTTATTACAAATGTATGGTACTTAATTTTTCTTTCATGTTACATTTAAATCGCATTTTGAAGAGAGAAAACCTACTTGGGCTAATTTCAATTAAGGTTTGCGAATTGCTTGGAAGAAAATACATCTATACATTGAGAATACAAATGAATAGAGTAAAACTCTATTTAACATTGGAATTTTCAACAGTAAATTATAATTAAAATTAAATTAATTACTTCTCATATCCTTTCAATTCATTCCTATTCTCCGAAGATTTTTCTCGTGGCCTGTAGTTGCCTGCGGTTTGTAGACGGTGTGGTTGTATGTATTTTATTAATTTCAAGCAAAAAATTCGTGACAACCTAGTTTTTTCAAAGAGGCGTTCATGACCTTTTAATGAGCTGACTTTTTTCGAAAGATTTTGTTTAAGACAAATATCTCTATCTCACATTTTGTAGTTTCCAAATGTTGAAGTTTTTGCAATTTTTGAAAATAATGAGAGTTCAACAAAAATGAGGCTTGAACGATTTTTTTAAGCATCCCTTTTTGCAACCCCTTTGCAACGAATTTGTCTGAGGAGAAAAATCTCTGTCTTCAATTTTGTAGTTTTGAAATGTTAACTTTTTTTCCTTTTTTGTTATCTTCAATTTGTAGTTTTGAAATGTTAACTTTTTTTAATTAAAAAAAAAAACGTAGTGGTAATCGAAAATGGGACTAGCACCATATTTTTTACCGTCCCTTATGACATAGTGCAAAATTACACGAAAACTATTGATATTTTCGAAAAATTGAACATGATCTTATTTTAAGTTATCTTTAAGAAACCGATTTCATTACAAAAGGCTCTATCTTCAGTATTATAGTTATAGGAAAATGACCAAATATATTACACTTTTGCAATAAAAAAACTGGAATTTCAACGATTATGAGACCATTTTCTTAAGCCAGCGTTCATTATCCTATCCGACAAGAAAATTTAATCAAAAAATTTGGATCAATGTTTTTGAAAATTCTGAGAATGCTCCTGAGGCTTTATCTAGAGTACCCTCCAAAATTCGATCGATCGATTGGGGAATATCAATTTTGCAGAAAATCGGTAGAACGATTTTGACGATATCGTTGATCACAGACGTACGGACAGAAGGATAGACAACGTTTTGCCGTCAAAAGGACCCAGAAAACATAGATCTGACTTCACGATGTGTTAGACACATAAATTACTATGTATAGAGACAAGATTTATTCCCATTTTCGTCACATGAACCCGGCAATAAGAGATATTGTGCCAAAAATGCGCCGTTTTTACCGCATTATTACAATATTTTCTCCATCCTAGCCGTAGCGATAAAGTGAAATAAGTTATTGACGCCGTATGTTGTATAAGAAGGTAAACTATCTTTGTACACTCTTGGTTAGATCAATCTTCCTCCTTCAAGTTCGAAACGAAATGACTATTTTTCCCTTTTCTATTGTAAATTACCCACTTGTATTTAACGTGCTTTATCTCCGTTCTTAAAAGAAGGGTTTAGACCGCTTTTGCGCTGGCTCCCTATTAATTAGTGGTGTGATAAATTCTGTTTGGATTCGATGATGCATGAATGAGTGAATGATTCATACTTCTTTCAGTTTCTGTACCTTCACTCTGTGATGTTTGTTACAAAATAATTTAAGATGCATGTGCATAAATTATTATTTATTTATGTGAACACAAAGAGGAAATATAAACAGTAAAAACAACCATAAAATAAAACAAAAGATAAACATTAAAATACAATTTAAAAAAGATCTCCAAAATAATCTTTTCAGTATGTTTTATTGTAGTATTTCTATACTCAATTTTCTGCTTGAATTATTTCCTCTAAATCATGAAGGTAAAGTAAAATGCAAGTCATATGTGCGTAGTCCTACGAGAATAGAATGGGTACATGAGAAATTTTGTTCTATAAAAGTAAATGGTTAACCTGTGATACGTTAAATAAAAAATAAAAGAGTTTTAGCACGTGATTTATCCTGATTCTACCTGACACTTTTCATTATTCTTCTTTTACCATTTCATATTTCTCGTATACACAAATTGCGTCATAAACGTAATTTATAATATTTAATAAATTTTAAAAAGCCTAATTTATACTTTTTGTAAGATCCTCCATTGTTCACTGTTCCATTGCCACATGAATATCTGTTTCCAATCCATGCTTTGTAAGCTATTTTCAGTACACTCGTCAATTTGTATCAGCGAATTGTTGTTAGATTGCAAATTTATATTGATATTCATAGCACATATAAGACACAAACCGTTGTTTATGTAAGTGATAATGTTATTCTCAAGAGGATCAAAATCATTGATCTTAACTGCACATACCCCGTCAACATTGGTGCGGACCAACCACCGTGTACTTCACACGTTAACTCCTTCCGACGTAACCCCAGGCATAGAGCAGCTAATCACAGCTTTAGATGGAGATTCGAACCGCGACGCAAACCATAATAACACTCTAATTTCAGTCACACAACACCTTATCAGCTGGGAAAACAAACCAAGCATTTGAATTTGTGTCCTAACTAATCCCCCATTCTCACCGCGGTGCCAAGTGCACGCGAGGGAAAGCGGCGAGGCGCTCGCAACAATGCTTCCTCGAGTGGCGCTCCGCCGCTTTACGAGCTGCCAATGAAGAGGAAGCGGCCACGCCCATGCGCAGCGCCACCGGCGCATCGCGGCACGGCCGCCTTCGCGCACGGCCCTCGTCTGGGTGCAAGGAATAGATTTTACTTTCTCATCTTACTACGTAAGAAGTAAAGATCGTGCGGAGGAATTCTGCGATTTTTCAATAGAAAAATTCTTATTGCCGGGCTCTAATAACGAAAAAGTGGGTAAATTGTTTCCGCATGAAGCAAATTTGTTCTTATAAAAAAGGTTCTGTATTCAGAATTCCTGTTTTATAGATTCTTGATATCGAAAAATTCATTGATGGCAAAACTGTATTTTGTCGACTCAAGCGTTTAACCGTTCAGACGTTTTCTCCCAAACTTACATTCTCCCATCTGAACAACTCGTTGCCCTGAGAGTTTCAAATGGATTTCGGGAGTACTTCACATTACGTCTCAACAGCATTTTCAAAATTTGTAAAAAAAAGCTCTACTTTGTTCTTAAACTTTGTCCTCGAAAAGCGTAAAGAACGCTTAAAAGAATGGCGCAGGTCTCATTTTCGTTGAACTATCTGACTTTTCGAAAATTGCAAAAGTTTGAAATAATACAAGAAAATATGTGCTGCTGTGATTCAATTTCTTATTGAAAGATGATGTAAACAAATCTGTAAATCGAATCTGTCGGTCGTTTGCCGTTGCAAATAAGTTTTCTAGTCCAATTAGACTGTGCGTTGTTTGGGCATTTAGCGATATTCTCATCTAGTCATCAAACTCTACCAAACACGCTTGTTGGTCCTTCATACATTTTTTCATTATGTGTAGAAAAATAGAGGAATAGCACTTTGGAGTTCAAGCGAACGTGCCCAATTTATATCCTTCTTCCCTCATGTAACACGTAATGTTTTCTGTTTTTGACGATAATAAAATAAAATCATTACTATCGAAAATAAATACTCAAACATGACATTTCAAATCACAACCATTAAGTGCTTCCAAGAAAATTACACATTTTGTATTCTAATACTTTGTTAGTATTGAAATATTTTATGGCAATAATACATTAACAGTTGAGTTGCGAAACTACGTTGAGAGACCCCTGAGCTGGAATATGGGTTAATTATTGTGTGTATCATTGTGTGTATACTTTAAAATTTAGTTGTTAATGCTGTAGATGTATGCTAAAGAGTGAGCTAGAAGTTTTCTGTCTCCTAATATAAACGCTCCACAACGCCTTTGTTATAAGTATACAAGATACATTGTCGTTGCGTTTATAGAAGGAGAACCTTTAGAATTAAAGCGTCAACCCACTAATACATGTACACGAGTGCGCACGCAAGCATTAATTAAACTTGTGATCTGGGCTGTCCGGGTGACGCCGCGTCGAAGGCTGGGGTGCCGACGTTTCGACCGACATATCGCGGTCCTCTTCAGGGCTGTACTGCCTGAAGAGGACCGCGATATTCGTCACGTCGGCACCATCACGCGGCGCACGACAGCAGATCATAACTCTGGCCGCGGAAGCCTACGATATCATTAATTAAACTTGTTTCGCGCCTTACTGCTAACTTTTCCGGTCCACCTCGGCGAGTCAGAACACTAGAGCATGCTTTGGACTGGCCCCAATTTAGTTTTCAGAATATGTCTCGCCTTTCTTTAAGCCACTTATGAACCTTTCACGTATATGAACATATTATGTAGGCATGGGGTGCATATTCATAAGCACACTTGCCAGACGTGTTGAAACTCTGGAAGAGTATACATGACGGTGACTTTGCAAAGTGTTCCCTGAGCAGCCAAGACAGACGTTGCCTTGTGTGCGAGCATTTTTGAAAGCCGGTTTCGAATAGACTGTAACCGTTAAGAATATATTCTGTTCGTTCTAAGATTTCAAGGAATTACTGAACTTTTAATCATAGAGAAAACTATATATTGGCGAACGCATTATGACTTTCTTTGAAAATATTACTGAAAAACTATAGACAGCACGCACTTTAGGAGCAACTCATTTCATTGTCTTTGGTTGATAACTTTCCCGTTCTCTCAGGATATTTTGGTAATTCTTTAACATATCTCTAGTTATTCTTTATCATGAGAGAAAGTCTTCTAAGAGAAAGTCTCGATACAGGTAATTGATTGAAATTATCAGACATGTAGTAGTTAACTAATAAACTAAATTTTGAAAATTGACGTCGTAAAACTAAATTGTGGGATAGCAACCCAGCCCTATGATTGTGAGATGAAACCCGGCATTGAGCATAGTTACTTCATCTCGTGACACTGATGTAGATGATGACGTGGGAGCATTAGTAAGGCAACCTACTTCGAATCTAATATTCATCATCACCATTCACCATTTTGAAGAAATGAAAAACAAAGAAATATTCTTAATACTTATGCATGAAGAAGTGTTTCCAAATATCTTATCACAGATTCGGCTCGGCATATGGTTATGAAGTTAGTAACTAATTAGATACTTCAAAAATCACTTTATCTATAAATATGTTGTTTAGTGTTCGTGCTACGTAAACTAGCAAAATGCAAATGCAGTATTAAATTATCCTAAAAAAACTGTCATGATAGGAACAGATTCACCTTCACAATTACAAGAATCGGGTCAGTCTGCAGAAAAAAGTTAAATCATACTTTGTGTTGACTCGTTTTTCTCTATCTATTAGTTTTATAACAGTTAATAGTATTCTCATCAATATGTTTTCACGTTCATTTTCTTTATTTTATCAAATCAGATGCCTATAAAAATATTGTGAATGACTAGCAATGAGTAAAAGGTTCTATATGTCACATAACATACTACGTCGAATGTAAACACCGCTAAATCCAACCCTGGCCGAATCAATTATTTTCTTTGAGAAGTTAAAATTTTCGTTTATGGATTCGACACCCCAAATATCCTTCTTGTCCCAAGCGCTGTGTTAACACTTGCCCGTGAATCGTTTGACCAAGCAGTGTAGAAGTGCGTGCGGTCGTGAGCACAAAACACACACACACATGTACACCTACCCACACGTACACAAAAATAAAACATACCCACACTGACACATACACTCGCACGCGCTGTCCTCACGCGCCGTGCGCTCTCCCTGGCGGCGGCGTCGACACGCGTCGTGTGCGTCCGGCGGTTGCGCCAGGGGCGCACCTCGCGGCCGCGTGAGGAAACGCTGCCGCCGCCACGCCGCACGCGCAGTGACGCAACACCCTACTGCTTGCCGCGCACGCATGCTCACGCGCGCGCTCTTTCTTTCTCCGCGCCAGAGGAGGGGAAGGGCCCGGTAGAGGCGGGGCGAGTCCATCCGTGCGGTTCCTTGCGGTTGCATCAACGCCCGAGCAATGAAGGCGCAACAACTTACGTATTTTCGGTAGTTTAACAATGAAGTACACGTGATGCCCCTGAGCAAGGCGTGCTGGGAAGTTTGAGCCACCAGAAAAATGGGAGGCATCTATTAATAAAATTTGATTCTAGACGCATATCAAAATATAAAGGGTTGATGGCTGCAACCCGTTCCATAATGATACACATTACAATACAGATTGCATTATAATTCATGTTCTTGACCAAACACAGAGACATTTACAAACTAAGCATTGACACTAACTTGAACTAATATTTGAGAATCGTTCTAGTTAATATTTCGTTCGATTGTGTATTGGATCGTAATTTCACTTTGTTTTTATTTGACTAGTGCAGTAGTAAACCTGCGGCAGTTAGGTGAGGGAGCTGTCCGCTAAGTGGTCTTGACTAAACCCTGCATGTCAACTGCCACGAAACGATTTAATGTAAAAGTTCAACTTATAAAAGTAACTATAAGTCGTAGAAAAAGTACCCTATGAAACTCAATGTACAGCGTTTTATCACACTCATGTATTAATACACATCATTTCCTCATTGCTTCATAATGTACTATTTTCAGATTAATTGTCTTAAATGCACAAGCCATTCAATTGGTTATTCCATTTTTTATATAAATGAAGATTTAAAATTATGAATATGCATTCACGTTACATGGAAATTTATTCAATGATCACTTTTAAAATCAGGAAAGTCCGAGGGTGTTGAGAAGTTACCGCTCAACATGACATTAGCTAAGCCACTGCCACTGAGAACACTACATGTTTTGAATTCGTGATGTGAATGTTATTTCACATTAACACAATGAACTGGCTTGGGTCCAATCAGTAAAGAGATTTTTCAATTTGGTCAATAATAATCAGAAGGCAATCTTAATTTAGTAAAATTTAATTCCTATCAAATACGTTAAGAAAACGTTCCAGACAAGTTGCTGCAGAATCGTTCACTAACAGATTTGTTTATCCAATGGGACAGTAATCGGCCATTTCGATTTTGTGGTTAGGTGTGTTAATGTGCGCTTGTGTGATGCGATATCATGATAAACTACCTCTTTCCCAATTACCGCCTTCCTATTTTTCTTCTCTATGCTCCTCATGGTCAATTAAAACACTGTGCACGCTCGGAAATACCTTCACTGAAAGTATTCGGACGGCGCAATTCATTTGTTTCTCGATAGGCACCTTAGCGGCGTCTTGTGCAATTTGTGCAGAAAACGTACAGACCGTGTATGCGCTACGTATGGCTTTTATTCTTTTAGTTTGGAATATTCAAGTTTCTGTACAGAAATTGTATGGGATTGTGCATGAAAACTGTACTGTGTATATCGGCTTTAACGAATCACGCTTTCATAAGTGTTAAGTTTCAAAGAAGAGATAAAATAATATATTGCCACGGTTTTTCAATCACAAATATATTATTCTATTCGTCAACGATCTGGAAATTCCTTTCGTTTTCACTTTGATATCTTCTTCCGTGTTTGACGTTCAATAATTCAATAAGTGTTATGAGACCGGGTGTAGTAAATAATATCTGGCAGCGTAGTTGTCGTGAGAGGAAGCTTACATTCTTAGGCAATAGTCTGTGCCAAAGACTTTGCACATCCCTGTTTAAACATCCCTGTTTAAAAGAATTTTTATTCCGTCACACCAATACAACTAATATGTAGTAGAGATGTACCCTTAACAGCTAAACTGTTATTTTTAACAGTTAACGTTTCGTAACTGTTACGCAAAATAACAGTTACTTCGTTTGTCCGTTATTGAAAGTCATAGAGCTGCAATCTACTGGGTCAATTCCGAATTACAACAAGCTTTTGTGGCAACCATTGAGTACGATAACAGCTTCACTGCAGCTAATTAATCGCGATTGTTTAAATTAGAGATTCATTAATACATAATTCGTCATTATTATACACCATGTGCCACAATATTTTTATATTTTATTGTATACACTGCTATAAGAAGTTTGTCCTTTAAATTAAATCCGTCCAATATGATTGCTAACTTCTTTCTGCACCAATTGCTGCTTATGTGAGATCAACTAATATTTCCCTAGGTCCGATAAAATAAAATGAGTTAGGTCAAATAACACACATTATAATATTCGATTTTGAACAGACATTACCACTTTAGCTATAGGCAAGCAAAAACGCAGTTTCTCATTGTTTTTGGCACTCGTCACTTCACTATGCCCAAGTTGCATATTTGAAAGAATATTTGCAATCTGGAACCGAATCACCAATCACTTTTATTTTAGTAATATTCTATACACATTTGCCAGACATTATTATATGAACTACTATTCTTCCTTGGTAGTTCATCCAGTCTCGTTCATATCAGTTGCTTCTTTGCCCAAACGTTTAGGGAAGTAGTGCAAGCGCCGTAAGGAAGCTGCACAAGCTTTACGGTCCACGGTCCTAACAAAATTATTCATTTAGCGTGATTTAACTCTTAGCAGTCGCCACAACTGATTAAACTCTTAGCATTAATTTGCTGTATTCTTGGAATCCAGTTGTGCGATTACAGGCGTCATTTTGTTTTTTGAAAGTGTTAGTTAACAGCAACCATTGATTTCCTCCTATAGGAATGAGAATACGTTCTGAGAAATAACTTACCCTTTCCAAGCATGTATTATTTCCCATTGTATTTTACATGTTTGCATTTTTTATCTATTTAGACTGAAATAAATTTGTTTGAATACTCCACTAAATTTGGCTTCTATTCTTATTCTTCTTGAAACAAGATGCACTCTCTACACAATTCTAGCATCGTCTTCTCAGAAAATTGTACATTACAAGGAACGAAAGGTACTCAAATATAAGATTTTGCATTGTAATAGGCTGTGCAACTTTTTCCATTTCGAAAGAACTTCATCGGAATATTGAGTGAGAAAATCACCTTCAATTCAGAAAAATTAAAAACCTGTTACGACAACAACGCGGTGAAAGGAAGTCTTGCTATTAAATTTGTTAGGCTAGATGGTTTTACTTGCCTGAGTGAAATTTTACACATAGTCTGAGACAAGTAGGCCTACCTTTGAGCAACAGCACGAAGTTCTTCTTGTCGTCGGAGCCCTTGGGGTACTCCCAATCCATATCGAGGCCGTCAAAGCCGCGTTGACGCAGGAAGGGGATGGCGCTGTAGATGAATGTCTGGCGCGAGTAGCGTGTGGCGGACATCGTCTTGAATTTCTGGGTGCCGAAGGACCATCCACCTGCATTCACACAGAGAAGATATATTACTCCTCTTCATGCATCTGAAATTAAACATTTTTGAATTGATTTTAACAATCTGAAAGTCAATCACACGCATGTGTGATTGTCCTACAATTGTAATTGAAACAAATAAAGGTGTGGGCGGGCGAGGTGCGACCTCGTTTCGTGCATAGAGACGTCAGGTTGATGAAACTGTTGAGACAGTCTCCTGAGTTCTGGGTAAAAGGCCGCCCTCACGTTAAAGGATACCTCTTTTGAGACAGAGGTCTTCTCTGCAACTCCTCTCGCGCGAGCCGCCACGCTGTCTCTAGGGAGAGACCACAATAATCGGCAGCACGTCAGGTAATAGAACATTCTAAGCAAGGTCTGCAAATTTCTTCGAACCATGCCATCTGCACCCCCTTCTCTTCCCAGACTTGCGTTCAATAGAACGAATGCGACGACAAACGACCTGGCTACATGATAGTTTAAATTACAAACACCCTTTCAAGACAGTTATTAACTTACCAGCTCCAAAATATTCAATACTCGTGCGTCTGTTTCTCATAGTAATGGCATAGTAATTTCTCTATAATGACATAGTAAAAAATCGAAGTTATTTTTTTAAATAATATCACAAAATTTGTGAATTGTAATATTCTTTTATAATTTATCGATTTCTTAGAATTTCTTTTTAAAACTACTTCAAAACGAGTATATATTCATTATCGAAAATTTATAATTTAGGAAAGACCATATTTGAACATAATGTATCTTAATATTTACTTGAAATTACCTCCGTAAAATTAAATCACAACGAAGGAAAATTACTATCAAGATCCTAGTCAATAATCAACGATCTAGATCGAATTTCATGATTTTAATCAATCAAAGACGTTAACTGAACCCATTTCCGAGAAACACTATGGTATAAAACATTGTAAGTAAAATAATGTATTATTTCTGAAGCTTCAAGGAAAATTGGTCACATCCTTAGGACGTTAGCTTAGATAATATGTCCATGTTTCACTTCAACGTGCAAGAAAACGAGAGGACCTCGCAAGGGAAGCAAATGTTTGCGATTGCCCCAAGGCATCACTTTGAACGCCTGAATAAAAGAGACAAGTTGGGCGTTCTTGTATGTGAGGGAATGTAGATCTGCGGAGTGGGATCTCTTCAATAGTTCCGCTTCGGGGGCCTTCGCGCGATTGCGAGCCAGTGATTCATTATGTCCCTGGCCACACCCAAAGACACGCTTCGCTTACTGCATCTCAGGGTTGGCTCTGTTGCAAAAGAGTGTCGCAGAGTTCGAATATTTGTTATTCACTTTTACCATTTGTGTTCACGCTCTATCGGGAAATTGCATCACAAGTTTCTGATCTTTGCGCCAAATTGCAAGATTCATAACTGTTGGGTGAAGGTCAAATTGGGTCAAAAAGTGAAGGCCAAATTTTCGAGTAATATGTTATTGAAGCCTGTAACAAATTTTAGTACGTATTTCATTATTTAATCCAACTTATATTGTTTTTACATATTATTCCGAAAATTCATAAATGAACATATAATATGCAGAAGGTACACTTATTTGAACTCAAAATATAATTTTCCAGAACAAAAACAAAAACTTCCACATACATTTATTTTCGTGTTTGTGGAAGTTTCATATCGATAACTTGATTAGTTTTCGAATCATAATGAAAAATTACTTCCGAATCGGTGAATTCCATTACGTTCTCACTGAACACGTTCCTTTTAAATCTTATTTTCTGAGAACATACATTCAAAAATTGGCTTGTCAGATAACATTTTATCTAATACATGGATTTGTTTGTAGTTAGTTTTATTGAGCATATACATTTTTATATTATTTTTGTATCCCATTTATTCCTTCCTTCCCCTACATACCCATTACTATTATTTCCTTGTATCAGCTATTTTCCCGTAGGCACTGTTGCAAATCCTTTTTATTTTGCTCTACTCTGTTTTTATAACAGAATTTCTCCCCTACTGGTACAACTATCACCGTCTTCCATCGTCTCATCATTTAATAGGGAATTACAATTCTTTGCTCTTAACTCTCACCTTATAATTATTTTGTATTCTAATTTTTATTCCCCTTTATTAATCATTCTATCATATCTTTCTTTTCTCACGTTTTTTTATAAATTTCAGGGACTATTATATGTCAAAATCTACATGTACGAGAATAAATTGTTACATTAATTAAAAATAAGTCATTGATGGTGTCTAATATGTAGGCGAATACAATGTGAAAATTACTGATTATAAATAATCCGTACAAGTTGCACCTACAGCATTCCTCCCCAGTTACCAATTGATAAAGCCAACAAATGCGGCAGTTTAATTAGGGAAATAATAAATAGCAACGTTTTTGGAGATATCCGATTTAAATAAAAAAATGAATAGTTGCGATACATATTTCAACCAAACAATTATCTTCGATTGATGAAAGCCTACGAAAAACACATGCAAAAGTTTGATTATAAAATCATATGTAAATGTTGAAAATATGGCATTTAAAAAATAATCAACATTTCTCACATTTCCCAATAATCCTATTAAGACTATTTGAATGCTATTTCTTCAGATACTCACCATATCAACCTTCAAGTACTTAAGTGTTAATGCAGGTTAAAATGAGTACACTTTCGTAATTCAGATTTCGTAATTGATCTATAGGTCGTTGATTTAGAAAAAATGATATTCCTTCTGGGTGGTTCCACCAAATTATGTTTCACGGGGTGGATATCAGATTTATGCTCAACATTTCTTTCGTACGTCGGCGATATCCATCTTGGGTTTTCAGTTGGATTCGAAAGTACGCTGTCCGAAAAGAGGAACTTTCTCGTCTATGCTGTAGGGCGTGGAAGAAAATTTGAGAACTCTTAAAACAAGTTTATCGTTTCTGCAAGCCAGCTGACTTCAGTCATTTCACAAACTTCCCACAGATTGTTGAAGCAAAAAGTTGCATGGAGTCACAAAAGGTAGTCGAGAAATAATTACACGGTTCGTGTGGTAATTATTCTTGAGCCTATATATAAGATAGGAAAGTCTATGGTTTAATTCTTTAAATCACTCATTATATTTATTAATGCTTTGCAAATTAAGCTCCCAGAAACAGCAAAAGCATTGAACTCAAAGATGTAGAATGTGACAAAAGTGCTTAACTGAAGTGTCACAGAACAAACAAAAGATTATGAAAACAAGCCAATCTTTCCAAATTTCAATAAGATACAATTGGAGAAAATCACTTCAAACTATATTACTGGCTTGTTATTAGTCCTTGTTCTCGCGAAATATGGCTATATTACTCCTTGTTCTCGCGAAACCGACCAATTATTTCCTGTGGTCCAGTACAGGCGAAATAACAGCTCCCAATTACCGGAAACCTTATCGGCCGCCGACTTGCATAACGCAGCGCTCAGGGAGGCGGGACAACCTCCGGTAATTGGAGGCATCCTCCAGCTCTCCGGCGCGGCGTCGTGACTGCGGCCTGGCGGCGGTTGCCGGAACTCGGTGCGCTGCCGTTTATCACGTTTGCGGATTGCGAGATGGCCCGCCCCTGGTCGATCAGCTTACGCCTCAGTTATCGCGATGTTTAACACGAAAGCTTCAACGATATTACGTATTATGCGAGAGGTCAGCTTGGTATTTTAGAAATAATAGGATAACTGGTTTAGTAAAAGTAATGATTTGCACTGTACTTTCAATAGGAAGTTCACTCGTTGCTAGAAATAATACCCAAGTCCATACTATCCGCCTGCAAAGGCAAATCCTCATTCTACAATTTATTTACACGTATTAGCTTCGATGTGGTAATATTTTTAAAACGCCCAAGATGCTGTAAAGCAAAATATATCGCAAGAGTAGTGTTTAGAGCCGTAACGAGTAAGAAAGTGCACCAGGAAACGCAACCGGTTCGGAATGACTGCTCTGACATTTCAAGCTGCCAAGAGACAGTTCGTTTGGTCGGTTAATTGTCGCATTTTCCGCAATTTGGCGCCGAGTCCCACTCTTTTATGGCCGCTTCGTGGAATATTCCCGGCGCATTGGAAATCAGCGTCCGCCACGACCGTTGAGGTGGTCGGCGTCGGACGTCATTTTTGCGAGCGCTTCGTGCAGAAGGCCCAGATCAGAAGAGGTATCAGCACGGTTTGCATATTCCCGATTTTTTATGGATCGTTTATCCTTCTTTATTATAAATACATGACGCGAGACATTTATAATACTATACAATAATTCATAATAGAAGACGTGGGACGTTCTGTTGTCTCTACTTCCACTCGTGCATCAATTTATTTCACTTTATTATTGTTTTTTTTTTTACATCCATTCATCAAATAACGTAATATAGTATTTCCTCGATATACATCAATTTAAAATTCCGATCTTGGCTTCTCCACAAATGTTTAAATCAGTTGCGACGGAAATTGCATGCCTTCCCAGACGTCTGAGTTCATTGTCGATTTAAGACACTGAATAGCATTCGACAATGCTTAAGGTTGGCGATAAACTTTGTTCTGAAATACTTCCAATGATCAAAATTTCGCAAAAAATGGATCGCAAATGACCCAGAATTTTTGCATAGCGAAAAAATACCGACACGAGAGCAGTATATTTTTAAAAGATATATAGGTGTATTTAAAAGTTAATTATATAAAAATGGCTAAATGTGTTGAAAACCTTTTTTACAAAATGTCATCACACTCAATATTATTAATGTAAATATCTTTACTGAAATGCGTTTTGTACTTTTTACTGGCAATTTCTCTTATTTATCTATTTATGTATTCATCAAACTGGGAAATAATCGCCCAATAAACGTTTATTGAAATTTCAGGAATTGACATTTACAATACGTAGTGTTCAGAATTTTTCCAAATATGTTACCTTGTACTAGAATATTTTTTGGTCTAAAATATATTGTTTAGGGAGATTATGAAAAATAAATGTTATATTTATTTGCTTATCTACTATACTTATCTACACAAGTGTGTAAAAATATAATTGTTTTGGCTCTCATGAGGAACGTAAGACGAGTGCATTGAAAAAGTGGAATAGGCCGGTATTATCTAGTTATATTGAAGGAGTGGCAGATTACATACACAACTGATAGATTAACTGAATAAAAAGTATTTAATTAACAAATCTGATGTAATAATGTTTCTTGTTATTACTTCCTCCTCTTTTATGGAAAATCTTTTATCAAATGTTTCATTGATTTGGTGAATCAACGTGTCAGAACAATTACTTTAAAGTGAAAGTTTGGGATGTTTAATCAATTTCAGTGATATCCTACTGTGATATGAATAATAAACTTCAGCATCAAGAGTGAACAGTATATACAGTGAACAATTTTAAATTCAATCTTTACAAATCATGTATTTGCAAAATATTTAATTGCATTTGGGCGGGTCTATTGCGGAAAACTGAAAATGTAATATATCCCAATGACATGATTATTTCAATTGAAAATATAAAGTAGTTCCTGATTGGCGTTAAAATGTGCTTACAGAAAGGGATGTGTAATTAATTTTCATAATGGAAATTCTTATTCGGTCGTTTGATATTCAATCTTATCAAGTATTGAGTGACATTTTGCAAGAACATTTCAAAACGTTTTTTGTCATTTTAATCTGTTAGCTTTAACTTCGAAGAGAAAGTTCGTCATAATAAATATAGATATATTTTGCAGCTGGTTAACGTTTTGCAACGATTGCTTCTTAAAACCTCCAGTAAAATGTTGTACTCATATTGACATTTTTTTATTTATTATTATAATTTTATTTTTGATTGACATTACATTATTCAGTTTACAGATTAACTGTGCAAATGGTTCATGGTCTTACTCTATCTTATACTAACTTAAAATTATACACATTTACAATTATATTTTTTAATGTAGCGAGAGAGGAAGTTAGTCCTGTTAGTGCTGTGTATGTTTTCCTCGAGAGATGGCGGTGATCTTCCCCCACCTGATGGCGAGATCCGGCGCCGACCTACCGTCGGCTAGTGAGGTTTCCCCCTAACCAGGACTCTCCCACCAGCGGGGCACCGCCCCAGCCGGGACAAGCTCTAAGCTCCCGACCGGTCTCCCGGAATATGTGATAGTGTAGTGCATGTTAGTGTAAGTGTGTGTGTGTAAGAGGAGAGGATAGGACAAGGAAGAGGAAGGCCAGATCGCGCTCGGTCCGGGGTCCGTTTGGTAGGGTACTACTCCGGCATTCGCCTAGTGTTGATCGGAGAAACCACGGAAAACTACCGATCAGAGCAACCGGCCGCAAGAATTCTCCTCCAGACAGCGACTGAATTCGACGTAGCTGAAAAGCTAGTGTCGAAAATCCTGCCGCCGTCAGGACTCGAACCTAGGACCTCCCGGTCAGAGGCGCTGCAGTGACATCAGTCACTGAGCTACCTTTACCGGTGGGAAAGTGGTTAACCTTGGGGAACCCTAGCAGCAATGTTTCTTGGATTAGAACATTGGCCTTCGACTCACACTGAAAATGTTCTATTTGTGATATAGTTAAGGATGACAAATAATAGACATTTCTAATACAGGGCTGGATGCTATATTATATCAAATGCTTGCGAGTGTCTACAAATGCAGTGATGTTGTCCCTTTTGGAATGCAAAGTGAACGTGTTCTGTAAGCCTTAGTAGTTGGTGGGTGGTATAGTAATGTTCAGCCGAACTGATGCTGTGGTATACTGTTTTCTTGATGTTTGTTCAATTTGATGAGTATTAATTTCTCTAAGATTTTTGATAATATAGGTAGGAGTCTGATAGATCTATAATTTTCTGCTTTTGAGTGATTCTTGTTAGGTTTTGCTATTGGGTGAATGACTGAGTGTTTCCATATTTGAGAAAAATACCCTGTAAATATAGAATTGTAAATATTATTTAGGAAAGCAATGGCGTTGTCGGGTGGATTTTTAAAAATGATTGTATTGATCTAATCGTGTTCTGGTGCTTTTTTATTGGGCATTTTCTTTATTATTTTTCTGATTTCATTAGGGAATATAAATTGTATTTGGTGGGGAACATTATATAGGGGAGCATTGAACTTTCAAAATTTCATCGTTTGGGATTCTCAAGGGAGTTATTGGGGGTAAATGTGTCAAGAATGTGGGAGACTAGTACTTCAGCCTTTTCCATTGGGGAATTTTTTTTACCATCACTAATTGCTAATGGGGGAATACTTGTTATTTTTTAAGAATTTCTTGGAAAATTGATGTCTCTTGGTAAAATTAATTGTTTTTAGTATTTAAGTTATTGATATAGGAATTGTAAATTTTTAGGTATATCTATTGAGAACCTTGTATTGACCAGTAAAGAAAATAGTTCTAGGAATTGTTGAATATCTTTTTCAGATAACAATTCCAATGGCCATTTCATCATCATTTTTACCTTTCTACTTTTAGGTTTATAAATATTTTGTTAAGACTTATTTAACAGTCTAATGGGTGGTTCTGACTACAGTGAGCTATAGCACGCAGAATCAACACAAGTATCAATCTTCCTTACTTCATCACGGAAGGGTTATAATAACACGTGTTATTTTTAAGTACTGTTAAGAAACTGATATTAAAGCATTCGCTTAACTGAGTATAATTAAAAATTTCTAATATTTCTCGTAATCAAACATCATTATTAGGTTAATTTCCAGTAGTTTTTTGAGAGGCATCGAGGAATTCCTAGTGGAACCGCCTAGTGGATCCCAGTCGCGTCGGGGCCTGTGCAGTTAGGCCGGTGGCTAATGACCGCATTTGCGTTTGTAATTGCACGGGGCGCACGTGCGACCCTCTGCGCGTGTGGGACCGGGCCCAAAGCCGAGAGTAACGAGCCGCACCTGAGGTAACAACGTTGTTTTCCTAATCGTTTGAGTTGCAAATGTGCCTACATTCATTCGGACGCGATATACGCGCTTCTTGAGAGGCTCTCATTTGCCGAAGGACGTACGGAGCAATTAGAGAACATGGAGGCTTCGTTTAGGGACAGGTATTCAGAATCTCTCTTCTTCCAGGACTCTCAGGGTTCGGGAATATCAGAATAAAAATTGTTAACTAATGAACACATGTCAGCAGATAACTAATTTGCGAGATGATTATCGTAAATCTAATGCGTTTACCAAAAAAATTACAGTTTTTGTAAAACAATCATTTTAAGAAAATGTAATTAATGCTAGAAATAAGTGAACAAGTAAAATACCATTCTGAGAGTGACATAGACAATTTATTTTAAAAAATTAAAATTTTGAGAAACCTGTTTATAACTAAAAAATATTTTGCTGAATTTATCGAAAGTGCAATTTAAAACACGATTTAGCACATACAGGAATTTAGAAATACTTATTTTTTTAAAAATATTCGGAATTCCATATATAACAGATCTTTAGAAAGATCTATAGAACAGATATAAATATAACAGATCTTTAATTAAGTTCAATGAACACTTTAATTTCAGTTTCCGAAGAGTGATTAAAAATATGTGTTATTATAACCCTCCATGATGATGTAAACAAAATTGATAGTTGTGTTGATACCGCATTAATCTCAATGAGGATGTAATTATATAAATTCGAAAATCTGATCAATCTATAAAATAGTATTCGAGAAAATGGAAAATTAAGGGCACAAGCTACTGTGTCAAACTAAGGATTCTAACTGTCGCACTCTCTTGGTTCACTTACCAATGGCGAGCAGCACTTGCAGCCGCGGGTTGGCCTTCTTAGCGCCATGATGCGCTCGTAGAGCCCTGTCTTGCCGTCCTTGGTCTCGTCGTTGCTCTCGAAGGAGGAGAGCTTGCCCTTCTTCAGCCAGCCGAAGGCGTAGATGATGTGCGTGCACAAATCGGGCTGGATGTCCTCGGGCAGGAACTTGCCATGCTTCGTGCGGTATTGCGACCAATTGGTGTAGTAGCACACAATCTGATGGAGAATCACTAGGGTAAATACATGTGGGCGTTTGAGCAAACTTCAACATTAATTGTTGGCAAAATGTAAAATAGAAGAAAAGTCTACCTTTCTGAGTACAGATGTTAAATGACAAGTGGCAATGTTTAATAAGGTAAGATTTGGGCGTGAATTGAAAAACCGAAATTGACGGTTATACCAATATCACCAAAATAATTTTTTCAGAATTTCCAGAAGCGAAAGAGTCATGTGTCATTAAATTTATATCTTGAAAATACAGAGAATCCGAGTTCATTTTCATTGGCTACAAAACATCGAATACAACGGTTTTATACAGGTGTTGATTGTCGTTTGAAAAGTTGTTTTCACGTTTCTCTCAGTCGCGTATAGAAATGTATCCGCCACGTGTATGAAAATATAATCCCGGAACCTACTGCTTGTTGGTGTTTACAAGTTTATATGGCGACTTTACAGCTTTACAATTGGAAATAAACATCTTGCGGAGAAAACCTGTTTTTCTGATTGTCGGATTACTTTCTATCTCCTTAAAACTACGAGATAACGGTGAGTATTTTACTAAAAAGGGGAGAAAATATAATTTTTCTTTGTTGTGATTGGACTTACAAAGGTGGCTCAGGGCATCAAGTGATGTCACTGCAGTGCCGCTGGCCGGATGGTCGTAGCGTTCGAGACACGACGGTGGCAGAATTGTTGCTAGTTTTCCGCGGTTACTCCGATCAATCTCAGGCGAATGCCAGAGTAGTACCCTAACCAAAGGACGCGCGCCATCTTTCCCTCCTCTTTCTTGTCCTATCCTCATCCCTTTCTCTTATTCTCACATACTTCACTTACTTACTCTCACGTGCACTTCACTACCACATACGCCGGTAGACATGTCGATAGCTTAGAGCATGTCTCGGATGGGACTGGTGGGAGATACCTGGTTTGCGAAAACACCGCAAACTCTTGTTAGGTTGGCGTCGGATCTCGCCATCTAGTAGGTGAAGATCACCGCCATGTCATGAGGGGGGAATGCACTACTCTTACGGAACTAATGATCTTAGCAGTTCACACTCGCGAAATCACTAATCAATCAATTAATTGTGATTGGGAGTACCATACATGAGCTTATTTTCCCATCAACAATTTTATTCTTTGTTGAAACCCTAGCAAACATTAAGCGAGTTTTGGCAATCTTGATTTAATTTCAAAAGCATACATCATTCTCATATTAATAGTTGCGTCTTTTGATGAGGTAACAAGGATTTAAATTTTTTGTCAGAGTAACGTTAACTAAAGGTGTGTCTATAATTAGGCACTAAATTGAATGCTGTGCTAATGTTAATTGTTTTATGGATAGTGGAATAACGTTAACTTCAAATATCTATATTGCCCATAATTAGAGAGGAACTACTGAATTGCAGAATCGAAAGCTAATATTAATGATATACATGAAATTTCAGATACAGAAAAAACACCGTTTCATAATTGTTTTATTATTTATGTTGATATTTCTGGAGAAATTTTATCATTTTATTATTTACCCTTGGTGAACAGGCAAGGCATTGGTTTGCGATCTTACGACACTTATTGTCGCATTAAGATTGATTCATTTATTAGTGTTTCCGGGTGCGCAACTGCTAAAGGTACTAGTTACGTAAGTATGGTGCATGTTTGTTATGGAAGGTGGCTGTGAACTTTTCCAGAAGCATGGTGAGATCCAGCGTCAACCTACACGTTGGCTATCAGGGTTTCCTCAACCACGAATATCCCACCAGCGGTGCAACGCCAGTATACAGAAACTTTGAAATTAGGACTAAAACACATTAATTTAGTACGTCAATGAGAACAAAAACCATGTAAAAGTGCACAAGTGAAAGTTGTTTTTTCAAATTTATTGATATTCTAAAGAACTGTACCCAAATAAATGTGATGTAATAAAAAAAAGGATTTAAAATAATTTATATTAGGAATAAGATAGTCAAATGTTCTCACAAGGTGACGAACAATTACTGATAATACGTCCAAATAAAAAAAAGTGATTAGAAAAAGGTTACGAATATTATAAATATCTTGGAATATATTTAGAAATGTATGCCAACGCTAAAAGGCTATTAAAGACAATATAATATAAAAAAGGACGTAAAGGAACAGTATATTGTCCGAGAAGAGTTTTCTTTTGTTGAAAACTACGCGGTATAGTGGATCAGAACAACAATTTTAAAAAAATGTGATTGAGATACTCTGGCGAGCGCATCGTGTTATTTTAGTGGTAGGAGTGTCTTTGCTTCTTTTGGTGAGATGGTCTTGAGTTGCCGTAGTAAACGCATCACGTGTTATTTTGATTATATAATAAAAGAGATGAGACTGTGATACCGTAGTGAACATTTATATAATTTCGCGTTTTAGTTTCGAAGTTTTACATTTTTGGGGGAGAATTTGAAATGGTGGAATGTTGCCAGTAGTGGCAGCCAATCGTCGTGCAGCAAAAGGGGAAGTTTAAAAACATGATATTTTTGTTTTCCATTACCAAAAAAATTATAGCAAAGTCAAGACTGTAAATTTTAAGATCCTAGAGAAATGAGATGGCCATTTTTTTAAATTATTCAAACTGGTAGAGTGCACTGGAGTGAATGTTGGTAATATTTAATTGTGTGAATGGTGGAACCAAAAATGTATTGTTATATTGTAAATATTAGATTATAGTTCATCTGTCAAAGGGCACTTTAGGTGTTTGTTTTTGTTTATATATGCATATGTATTTTGATGTCATCATAAGCGAGGTAGAATTCGCTTAATATTGTCAACAAGAGCAAGGAATAAATAAAGCAGGTATTCTTATACGATTTTATGACTGAGATTCCTTGGAGTTATTATAATAGGTGGCAACAACCTAATAATAGGGAATAATTAAAATATATACATCTTCCTAAAGTAATGGTAATATTATTCTCAATTTCCTGTAAAGGATCGATTTCGCACACTCACGATCTATAAATTCGTTGGAATGGTATATCAACACCCGTATTCTTTAATTGTGTGAATGGTGGAACCAAAAATGTATTGTTATATTGTAAATATTAGATTATAGTTCATCTGTCAAAGGGCACTTTAGGTGTTTGTTTTTGTTTATATATGCATATGTATTTTGATGTCATCATAAGCGAGGTAGAATTCGCTTAATATTGTCAACAAGAGCAAGGAATAAATAAAGCAGGTATTCTTATACGATTTTATGACTGAGATTCCTTGGAGTTATTATAATAGGTGGCAACAACCTAATAATAGGGAATAATTAAAATATATACATCTTCCTAAAGTAATGGTAATATTATTCTCAATTTCCTGTAAAGGATCGATTTCGCACACTCACGATCTATAAATTCGTTGGAATGGTATATCAACACCCGTATTCTTTAATTGTGTGAATGGTGGAACCAAAAATGTATTGTTATATTGTAAATATTAGATTATAGTTCATCTGTCATAGGGCACTTTAGGTGTTTGTTTTTGTTTATATATGCATATGTATTTTGATGTCATCATAAGCGAGGTAGAATTCGCTTAATATTGTCAACAAGAGCAAGGAATAAATAAAGCAGGTATTCTTATACGATTTTATGACTGAGATTCCTTGGAGTTATTATAATAGGTGGCAACAACCTAATAATAGGGAATAATTAAAATATATACATCTTCCTAAAGTAATGGTAATATTATTCTCAATTTCCTGTAAAGGATCGATTTCGCACACTCACGATCTATAAATTCGTTGGAATGGTATATCAACACCCGTATTCGGAAGGCAAGGATTTAGATGTTACAACAGTATTTTTATTTGTATTTGTAAAGAAAGGGGGAAAAGGGTTGTCTGTATATATGGAAACCATGGCAGTACGGACGCCATCCTATAATTAATGAACTCGTACTAGATCAATGAATTCTCGCATTGCTTCTAGTATTCAGTCGTATTACTCGGCTAATAGTTTGTGTTGATTATAGAACATAGTTTTTGTTTTGAAAGGTACTAATCGTGTACCAGTTTCACAGAGCAAGTTTACTCGTCGGCTTTCTATACAAGCATCGCGAGTAGAGAGTAGTCCAGACGACAGCTTTACTCACTTCACTGAGCAAGTATCAAGCGTTTTAGCGAATGATTTTTAAAGTAAAATTACTAAGTAGAGTACTACGGGAGTTAAAGTTTTATTAGCGCACCCGTAATAATCCAATGGAAGCCATGTATTAATTTGTTTCTGAAAATAATGTCGTGTCGTGAACGAGGGCCGGTTACGACTCGGTGACGGGAGTCGATTCAAAGAACGAGGTTAGGTTATGGGATAAGACCTGACGTTGGAAGTCGATTCATAAACAAGGACAGTTTAAGGGATAAGACCCAGCGTCGGGAGCCGAGTCGTGAACGGGACCAGGTAAAGAGAAGATCATAAAGCGTTCACCTTGTAGCCACCGTCCTTATCCCCGGCAGAGGCTACGGCGGTGGAGCTAGAGCCACCACCCTTGCGGCTGGCGGCGGGGGTGAGTCGGTTCCTCACACGGAACCGGTTCACGCTGGCCGACGTCTCCTGGTCTCCGCGATTGCGCTTCGAAGAGGTCCCGCTGCCGGTGCTGCTGCTAGATGACACCGACGTCGTGGTGGACGGGCGACGTAGTCGACGTCGAGCTGCAACAGCGAGCAGAGAGACTCCATTTAGACACTCATTTCTTCCCATTGCACCCCAAAACAACAATCAGGTGCAATGGTAGATGTGGTTATCTTTAATTGTTTTTTATCAGCTCACATATCTTATTTTGTGAATTTTATATCCTCAACAGGCATGTAAACATTCAAGACGAAACATATAAGCAAGTTTTGGAATTGAAGCCAGAACCCTAAAGTATGGTTTGCTCCTAACCAGGAGGTACTCATGACTTGTGCCAGTTGAATTGTGGAGAATTATTGTGACTCATACAATGAGAGTATGTTTAATCTTTTTTTAGGCAATAACGGATTAAAGTATTGTGGCGAATTATTATGACTCAAATGCCAAACACATATCATGAGATTAAGAAACTGGTAGTAAAGAGATGTCCTCAGGTACTACCTGTCGACAAAACAAATAACCGGAAATTAAAGTACACTTAAACAGACTTTTGTTGTAAATAGAGTTTCAATAGTGATACCATATGTAATAAAGTTGGGGAAATAATTGAATCTGGTTTATCGCTCAACGTCAATAGACATATTTCGGTAGGTCCACTGTTGAAGATTTCTTTTGCATAGAACGTGTCTATAGTAAAAATAAAATCCTCGAATTTTATAATGAAGAAAACACTAAATTTTATTTAATTTACACTCACATTAAATGATTCCAAGGAGTTTTCAAATTTCAAATCTATTTAGTTCATAAAGAAATTTCTTAATCATGGTTAATCTCATGTGCAATACAAAGATATTAATACGAATCTGAATTTTAATTTTAATCGTTCGTTTAGTTACAAATTTCCGCCAATCCAAATGCTATTAGCCCAAAGAACCTTTAGGGAATATTCTTGATATCCACAATTGATTTTTGAAACAGTATAAAAAAATACGACAGATTCTTCGTTTGCATGTAAAAGCATTAATATTAAGAGTTTGTGACGAAGTACATGGAGAACAATTAAAACTGAATTTTCAAGGAAAAAAACGCAAAAATGAATTGAAAATTACACACCGTTTTCATTTGTGTATTGCTAACAAATTACCTAAAAACGTAGCTGTGGAAATGTAATGCTATTTTTACCCAATGTTGAAAACATTTTTGATTGAATTTATACATGAATACTTTTATTTTTACTTGTAATTCATACTTCTCACACGTGAAAAGAAAGGAGAAACGACTCTCTTGTATTGTGATTCCTATACATATTTTCTAAGCAGAGAATAACTTCTTTATATCTATGGAGTTAAGGGCTCTCTATCAAAAAGTTATATTATTTTCTATTCTTTTTCTTATCTGTAGTTTTGCACTCTCTCTCTCTCTCTCTCTCTCTCTCTCTCTCTCTCTCTCTCTTTCTCTCTCTCTTTCTTTTCTTCTCTCTGAGCTACATTTGAAACTTATTTTTTCCTTCCTTGCGTCCCTTCCCCTTCTAACCCTTACATTACAGTTTGTAATGTCTTGCCACATATGCGTCCTGATCTACGTTTATTTTCTACATCTTCATTTCACTTCATTATATGATTAAACAAAATATACACAATGAAAAGGATCTAATCTTTTTATCATATTACCTAAATAAAGTTTCACCATTACTGTCGATCAAAGTAACCTAATCGTCGTTCGTAACAAACTGAATACATATTTGTTAATGTTCAAGAATTAAGAAATTATGATATGAATTTTATATTTCATAATATCGAATTTAATTTGTTTGTTTTCATACAAGTTTCTGTTCCACATCTCTTGTTTGGTTTTGCTTCTTTTACTCATTTTGAAATTAAATACTCTTCCTTTCTCCAAGGTTCATCAGTAGTTGATCAAGTTTGAAGTTTGTAATCATCTGTGAACTACATTTTCACGAAGATTGAGACAGAACATTATTCAACAGTGCCATTATTCAACAGTCGAGTACACGTTCAATACGACGAGCAATGTGCTCGCCAGCCATCTGAGGAAATATTCCCCACGAACAAATATTGAGCGATCTAACCGCAAAGGGTAGAGAAGGCAACTATTGCATGCACTTTCACTACCGACGTAAACGTGCCGGCCACGTCAAAACATCTCCCTGACCGCTGGTAGTCGTTCGGTTGTTTTCTTAAGGCAGTGAACATTACTCTTCTCTTGGGCAACGACCGTCGGAGAAATCGACGACTAGAAAAATACGCATTCGGTTCCTTGCTGGTAGATGCTGAGATGGCGCCTCGTGCCACGAACAACATCCGCGAGAGAAAACCTCCGAAGGGAGAAAAGGTAAGAAGACGGGAAGTACGAGTCGTGAAGGAAGGAGGGAGAGAAAGGAAGAGAAGGTGGATGCAAGAATAAGAAGAACGTAGCAGGAAGGCAGTGAATGGCAGAGACGGCTTGAGAGTAGCAAAGGGTGGCAGGAGGGAAGCAGAGAGACGAAGCGGGAGAGGAAACCTGTAAAGCTTGGGGGGAAAGAGAGAGAGGGAGGGAGCGTGGGAGGGAGGAGGTTAGGAAAAGCTGCGCTGCTCTTGCGGGGGCGGCGAGGGTTGAGTGCGAAGCGTGCGGGAAATCACAGTGGCCACCGCTTGCGTGCTCACAGCTGCCTTCGCTCGTAAGCCTCGATTCTGCGGTCCACGAGAAGCTGCAGGAATTATTATAAGAACCATTTCACTGGGTGTTCGAATTCTGACATCCGTCCAATTATGATTCAAGATTACGAAAAACAAATTCCTCCGGATTTCATCGCGTACAAATCCTTTACGTTGAAAAGCCTTTATTCTCTTTGTTCTCCTATTGTTTTGAACTCTTTCGTAATGCTGCACATATTCTTTTATGCAGAAAGTAAACGTTTCTTAATTTAATTGCTGTAAAACCAAATTTGGGAATTGAACTGCATCCTTCATTGTCTATTTCCTTATTACAAAGTAGTATGTGTTTACCATCAACAATATGACTGCATATAAAGTCTTATTTGGGGGCGATAGTTGAGAAGAAATAAATCTAATTTTACTATTGAAATAATTTTAAATAACGCAGTATTTTCATTGATTCAAAATCATGAATGTTCTAGAATTGATTCTTGATTGTGGCATTCTGGCCGCTGATTTTCTTTTACAGTGTTGATATTTCATTGCAGAGTCGAGCCTTTGCAAGGCGATTGGACTTGTGTTCACTTGAAATCGACATATCTAAAAATATAAGTATCTACAAGTACCTCTAAATACGTGTAAAAATAATACAGAACATTAAGTACATATTACAAGCCTGGCAAAGTTACTGGTTCTATTAATGTTGTACATACATGTTGTAAATTCGCATATCTACTTCAAGAGCTCATACAACAGGTTAAAGATTATCTGCTTAAACACGAGTCGATCGCTCCTTGAGTGCGGAGGTGAAACAGCTGCGGCAGGCGCTAGTGGCGTGGCGCCTCGCAAATGCCGACCCGGCGCCGGGCTACTAGCGCTGAAACACGACGTGTTCATATTTCTGCAAGTGTTTTTTTTTAACCTAGTAGAAGATCACTGACATTCAATTTAATATATTTACACATTAATGTCATATAACTTAGACTTGATTTGAAATAATAGTAGTAATAATTATCATAATAACACTAGTAGCAATAATTCCAAATGCTTCTGAATACTCTACATAGAACAGAAAATCAAGACATTTTGAATTATAACGATACATTGTAAGCACTATTCTTTATTTACAGTAATGTCAAACGTGTGAAAAGAAAAGGACGAAGCAATTCGTCTCAATGGAAAGGCATTTATTATTGTACGTATATATTTATTTACATATCTATTTACCGAAAGTGTTTTGTGTTCTTTTGAAATCTGCCGTTACATTTTATTTACAATTATATTTTTTACTTCTTTATTTTTGGCCCTCTTTATTTCCATATACTTTATTTTATTCAAGGACTTTTGTTCTTGAATACTTCTTTCTTTCTAGGGTTTTTATCCAACCGACAGCCGATTACCCTTTACGTCCCGATGGGACGCATATTCGACAATACACTAGACACCAACACACTTGCGGGCTCCTCTGATCTGGGGACAGCAGAACGCGAGGCCCTCCGCGACAACACATATATACAAAGACAAGGGACAAACAACCATGCCCAAGGCGGGACTCGAACCCGCGACCCTTCGGACCGAAGCGCTGAGTCGGTACTCGCTCTTAGCCACCTCGGCCATCCAGGTCGGCTTCTTGAATACTATAAGACATATTATTATCTTCATCAAGGTTCATGTTAAAAGTTATAGAAATTATACATCTATTTTTCACTACATTAAATTCCGTTGATTCATAAAAACTGATAATTTCATTGAACAAAAGGTTATAAACCATCCAAGAGCATATTTCAATTGCTAATGGACCAGACGTTTCATTCCTTCGAATCTTCGCATCTTTTCTTTAGAAAGAAACCAATTCGGGTTAACTCAAGTTTCTAGAATACATATTTACTAAAATATACTAATTTGATTCTGAATAGTGCTGGTGCGCGTGTCGGGCATGTTCGCCCCAGCTGCTGCGCGGTGCGGTGCCCGCTCAGTGGAGCTCGCAGCGCCTAACGACTGCGTTCTGCAGCCGACGACACGCCGAGAGGCGTTGAGCGGCGCTGAGCAGTTGTTGGGAAAGGGGTGGAGGCGCAGGCGCTTCCTTCTCGCAGAAGAGATTGGCAGCCCGAGAAAATGATGCTGGGTTGCGCTCGCGAAACACGCCCGTCCTTCTTTGTGTCGAGGGGACAGGGCTTGGGAAACCAGGGTGCAATGCGACCTGCGTTCACGACCTGTTTCTTATCTTGTCTTGTCGGATGGAGGGTGAAATCTGGACAAACTAAGGTTTGTGTGTTCTCTTGAAATGTGGAATAATATTGTTGAAGGTATTCCAAATCATTGCAGGTCGAAAACAAGTGAAAGGCGGAAAGAAGAGAAGAAGAACAAATGAAAGACGGAAAGGTGGGCGAAGGAAAGAAGACGCATTCACTGATCCCATGTTGATTGCTGTTGGGAAGTTGCAATTCCTTGTGTGGATTTTAAACTTTGAACAACGGAATAAGGAAAAGAGATATTCATAAAAGGAATAAAGATAAAAAGGCGACAGTTGCAAGGGATACAGAAGCAAATAATGCCCGTTTAATTTAAAATCACATGTCAGAAAGATTAATTATCTAATTTTAAAACGATACATCCTTCTTAATAGTTAAACTACAAAATACAAAATATTAGTCTGTTTGCTACTTGCCCATTAGATCATTACCAGATTTATAAGATATAATGCAATATTTTATATAAATAAACATGAACATATGTTTTGATATTTCATATGCGCCTAATAAAAACAGTGGTTAAAAGTTGGAAACTTTACATTAAAGGTAAATTTTGAGTAGAACGCAAAATAACTTCAATTTTTTTTTGTCTGGTGAAAGTGTGCTTTCCTAATACGACAAGCATCTTTTATGTGATTTTGTAATTTTTGTAAAAAAAATGATCATTCAAGAATTAAATCTTTTACTTTACACTTCAAATTCATTACATTTATTTGAGTTATAACACAATGTTAGACTTTTTACATTCGTTTTTCCTAAAGTCAGAATTTTGTTGACGAATGTCGGCTATTGGGTTTCGCGAAGAGGTCGTAAAATGAATTAAAATGGCTTGGTAAGGTAAGCAAGTTGAACTCTGGAGGAGTGGGTGGCCGGCTACGTGCGCAGTGACCGCCAGCGAGAGAACACGAGCGGCGCCCGCCGGCCCCCCGCACGCCACGCCCCGCCGCGCCATTTCGGTTTCTTGCCAGGGCCGACGTACCAAAAGTATACAGGTGTCCCAACAACCGTGCACCACCCCTATAACTTCTAAACGGTTTGCGATGTGGAAACGTAGATTTCGCTCAACAATGCAGAATCACGGGGCACGTAATATTCTGTATAGACATTGTTCGCAATATTTTTACTTTTTGAGAAATTTAATCATCTTTGGTTTTTTAAATGGAATGCTAAATTTTTCTCGCCAGCAATAGATAGATCATGGAAAGAGGAATCAAATAATGTATCATATGTTAGTATTTTATTAGAAATTTTAGTATAACAATAGGTTTTTGACATGTGATTTTAAATTAAACAGTTGATATTTCCCCTTCCCACTGTCGCCTTTGGGGAAGGTAATCTTCGCGGCGACGAGCCTGTTTCGGACGGCGGCGCCGCAAAGCGAAAAGCTTTCCCAAAGGCGACAGTGCAAGGGTGACTGAAGGAAATTATGCCCGTTAAACTTAAAATCACATGTCAGAAAGCCTACATTTATACTAAAATTTCTATCAAAATACTAACATATGATACATAATTGAATTTCTCTTTTTATGCTCTATCAGCAGATGAGAGAAATATATAGTTCCATTTAAAAATTCAAAGATGATTAAATTAAAACTAAAAATATTTCAAATAATACCTCTATGGCATATTACTCATGATTCCGCATTGTTGAGAGAAAACTGCATGTTGATACCGTGAACGGTTTTAGGGGTGGCCCGTAGTTGGTGGGAGATCCGGTATAGGGCGGCCCGCACATAAAACTGCACATATATTCGGCACCGGGGATTGTTGATTGGTTAGCGGACGCGGAGCACGAAACCGCGCGAAATGTTCTCCTTCCACGGATACCTGCAGAGCCACAGTGAGCGTCCGTGCACGTGGACTCGGCTACTGTGTTCGTGGACGCAGCGATCGACTCTCGTTTTCCTCTGACATCAGCTGTGATATTAGTCATTTCCATTATGGGAACTAACAATCCAACGTGTTTTGTTAGTAAGTACTTAAACTTATATTCTGTTTTATATGAATAAATGCGAACTAGGAAACTAAATTACATTTCTTTCAAAAAATTACAGTTATGAATTTATAATAATAATATAAATAATAATGAAGAAGAAAGTGCCATATGAAGTGCAATAAGTTCATTCGAAGACATTAACAATTGGATAGAGGGATACACGAAGATCACACACGAAATGGAATGTTAGATCATGAAAACGATTTGTTTTTTCGTAAGTTGACAGAAATACACCTTATGTTTTTATTTTATTATAGTAAATATGGATGAATATGACATCATAGTACATACAGAAAAGTAGTAGGAGAGAGAAATTGAACTTTCTAAAATTGCTGGCTGTCCAGCAACATTGTCTGTAAAAATAAAACTTTACACTGCATACACATGACGAAAATATACATTTATTAAGGTAAGTAGGGTTTTCGATTTGTTTACATTGTTTTTAAATTGGTTACAGACGTCTTGATACAGCTTCAAAAACCTTTGCCACATACAGTATCTGTGAAGATGTGTACATTAATTTCGAGTTATAATAGTTGTTCCAAAACTGATATCCTCGATTCTCCAAAGAATTATGAATAGCTCAACTCATTAAAAATTGGAGCTACTTGTGATTGTTGCCATTACGTGCCTCGTTCCGTAGAGGAATTGAATTTAGTTTTTCTGCAACTTGGTTAGATAGTTTAGGCACACAGCATTCTCTTTTTTTTTTATTTTATTTTACGTCAAAAAAACAGTTAAAAACTGCATATGACGTGCTATGGGGAAAAGTGAATTGTGTGCACATTTTCAAAATTCTGTGATCCCTACACTAAGTCTAATACTACTTAAATTTTGAATTTTTGAAAGGGAGAAAAAAAACAAAAACTCCCATGAATAAAATCTTTTTCAAGGAAAAAAAATTTCAAAGATAAATAAGCAATAAATTTTGGCTCTTATTACTTCCTGCCGCGACAACATGGAAACGATAATTTGAATAATTGTATTTCCCACTGAATTCTAGAAGACGTGCACAGAAAATGAAGTTACATTTATGTCCAGAAGCAAAACAAGGGGCCATCTCAGCATTTGCTCAATGGATCAGGGAAACTGGACGAAAACCTGATCGATATGGGGTCATTGACCCGGAAGCTGTAGTACAATAGTTGTTACAAGTTGATTATACTCATTTATACAGTCCAAATGGTAAATAATGCATTATGTATCATTGTTAAAATTAATGTTACTTTTCTTGTGATGCTCAGTATAGTCTCTAATTGTATAGAAACAGTTTTGCGGCAGAAACGATTTCACCTGGGATTTAAACTTTTCTATTGAATTTAATCGTTTAGTGTCATCTGGCCAAGTGTTGTAAAATCATGTACATGTATTGTATGTGAATTTTTTGTAATGAGCTGTTGATACTGTTACCTGGTGAATATGATTTCTACGTCGAGTGTTATAGTAATAGACTTCTCGGAATCAAACCGCGTGTGCATACAAATTTAGACCCACTGTATTCGTAGAAATTTCCTCCACGTAATGACGCGCAATCAGGCGTTTAGGATTGCAAATATCCAGTATATCAATTAACTCTTGGAGCTTATCAAAGAATGAAACAGTGAGTTCGACGGTCCATTTATATATCCCCAAACACCATTCGTGCTTTTTTCAGTCCAGTGTAAGAAAATTGAGATTATGAAAATTTATCTTCCTTCTGCCTAGCAAACTAAACCTTTTCAGTAGTATACACGAAAAGGTTGATACATTAAATTGTGAGCATTATAACTTATATTAGGTTTATCCCTTTAAATTGTCAAACATTTTCATTTTAACAATTGAATTTTCAGAAAGGATTGTACGCGGTTATAACAGTAAAGAACAGTCATAACCGCAATGTATAAACTACTGAAACACTGCGGTTCCTGCCAACTGATAAGGCTGCAAAGGAAGTATTCGTTCTGTATTTTAAAATTAGAATGAGTATTGCAGAATCATAAAAAATATCCTCAATAAATGTGTTCAAATTCATTGAGTTGCCATTAACGGCCCATTACAAATATTGTGAGATGATCAGATAAAATAATTGATTCACCTGTCAATGAACAATATATATGTATTAACACGAAAAAAAAAAAAACTGAATAACAAAATATGAACAGAAAGACGGAATGAAACATATATGTATAAATAGTAATAAAATTAAAAAATATATGCAGTTTCCAAAATGACAAAACAGTGCTTAAAGCGAATCTTCAACACTTCCGTAGAAAGAGAACATACGAATTTCGCGCGTTTTCGCGCTCCGCGCCCGCCAGCCAATCAAGGAAGCCCGGTGCCGAATACATGTGCAGTTTGCTTATATGCAGGCGGTCCGTGGCGTAGTACTCAAACTGCCTTCCACTGCCAGGGGCCGGGGCCAAGTTAGGTTAGGCGGTTACAAGTGGAATTTGTGGTGGACAGTGCCGGTTCGTGGCAGGTTTTCTTGAGGTCCTCCCGTTTCCCCTGCCAATCCACCGGTATGCTGTATCAATCATTTCCTGCCCTCTCCTATCATTAACCATCATTTCGTTAATTAAATATTTAAGGATCACAGCAGTGCCCAGGCGATAGTCGAGGAACTAGCTGAGATGGACCGTGGCTACCTCAAAGAGTTATCTCTACTTCACCGGTATGATGAACTAGAGAGTGAAAAGGGAAATGGTGAGAGTGGGGACTCCCCGCTAACCCCGACCCTAGTTACGGATGTCGATGGAATGTTAGGTGAGGCGAGGGATATTGCTTAGTTGAAGATGGCGTGGAAGAAGGGAAAAAAAACAAAAGTTGAGCTTAGTATCAATATCCCTAAGACGTCTCTCCCCCATGCTGCCAAAAATGTTTAAAAATTACATTTCTCATGTGTTAAAAGGTATTAGTAAACCGCTGGCCGTACACTTTTCCCTTCCTAAATATTTATTTCTTGGGGATACATCACTTTGGAAATAAGCTCTTTAATTGTCTTCAGAGAAGAGTAGAACAGTTACTACGTATTTGAAAGCTATCATTCAACCAGTCAAGGAAGGTATTAAATGTATAAGTAAAAGTAAACTAAAAGAAATCATACAAGATGACCAAGACGAGTGCGCTGCTGATGGTAGGCCAATGTGCAGTATGAAACCACAATTCTGATTTAATAAATCGAAAATATTGAAGTCACACCACCCTTCAGAATTCTCCTCTTCTTCTTATCCTTCTTCTTCCTCTCTTTATTTCCTCCTCACCCTCATTCCCCCTCACCCTCATACCCGCAATGCATTTTGCGGTATCAGGTGGCACCTCCGTGTGACTCGCGCGCTCCTTTGCTCCATTCCACCCAACGCGGGGCGCCCGCCGAAGCCTCGCTGCCCCGCGCGGGGGCTTCCCCCAAGCGATGGCGAAACAGCCAAGCGAGTTGCATCGGGTCGATAATATCGAACGTGAAGTTAGGATCCAAGCACGTTGTTCGTCGACTGTGGTGAAATTCTCATGATGAGATCCAGACCATGTCGAAAAACCGCATGAATCTTTATTGTTAAGCAAGGTACAACAGATGGCATGGGATGTTCAGAGGTTCGTCAAGATCATAAATAGGGCAGAGTGTGTTCATTCGGTTAGAGGGAAGTAACAACTTACGCCCACATATTACTGATCTGTCATTTTGTTTCAAATATACAAAAACGGATCTACACTTACATAGTGTCTTCAAATATGAGTTCCAAGAAAATCAACGTATATTTTGTAGTATTATTTCTGTAACTAATGACAATAATTTGAAAAGGGTTTAGAAGAAACTTCATTTTGGCTATTGAGAAATTAAGTTGAAAAAATGTATCTTCTTGATTTCTTAAATTAAGAGGAAGCACATTTTTAAAACGTTATGCATTTTATCAATAATAACACATTTGAAACAAAAACTTGAAGCAGTTCAAACTGAATAATGCCCGAATTGGACAAAAATGCAGAAGTTAATGTTTGAAAGTCTTTCAACAACATTACACGCATTCTTTTCTAATTGTATAGTTTATTGGGGATATTTCTAAAACATTAAAGAAAATAGAAAAAACGTAATTGCAATTTGAAATAGCACAATGCCATAAATTAATTAATTCTTAAGTTATATACTTCTTATTACAAACGTTCAAGTATAATTTCCGACGTCCTGGCAGCGTTCTGTATCGTGGGTCTGTATTTGAAGAAATAATGGGAACTGGATGTCATCATTTTGTGATTGAAGCATGGAAGATGTAGATAAACCAGCACACATCACGTTCCATATATTTTAAAAAATTATCTTTATCATGTAGCCAAGTAGCAGTTCCCCCATTTTGATCATCATCTCGATACGGATCTGGCACTAGAAGAAAAGGAGAAAAAATAGAGCGTGCCTTCCTCGACCCCTCAAGTCGCCTTGGGCCTGCACCTCTGGCTCCTCGCCGGCGGGGGTGCGAAGGCCTTCTCGCCGCCCCGCGCCCGGCTCCCACGAGGCGAAGATGCGCTCCTGACGCAACGGGTTAATCGTCCTCCTCTCGCTCAAGGGACCTCGGTTCGAACCGCGCACCTCCCCACGCCGCCGGCGCGGAACGGCGGGGCCAACCGCACCGCCCCTCTACCGCTCGCTCGTTCGCGCGGGGAAAGGTCGGTGGATGGGTCTGGCGGTGCTGGGGCGGCCGGGGGACGAGATGCGCCAGCCCGCCTGCAAATACCAAGGCCCCAACGGCGCCCACGGACCTGCCCTGCCGTCGGCGCGCCTGCGGCACCGCGGGGTGGAAGGGCCGTCCCCCTCTCGGCTCCACCCCGCCCCCTTCCCACCACCCTTCGACGTTTTCCGGCATCTCAGAGGATGCGTTGCTTTTGTGGTTGGCTGGTTCGATGCTGTCCATTCACAACGACAGTTGGGAAACATCTGCAAAATACTATACAGTCCGATTTTTTCTGCAGTTTCTTGTATCATATCCTTGATTATCAAATTTCCAGAGTTATGATTCTTGGTAATACCACGAAATGTAGTGAAATGAGGATTTATATATATATATATATATATATATATATATATATATATATATACGACACGATCATGAAAGGGAGCCGTAATTGTTTTGACAACGCTTAACTATCGAGAGAGTCGTTCATTAAGAGATCCCAAAATTGATTCCTGCGAGAAATTTGCTTGGATTTCTCCTCCTCACAATAAAGTCGGAAAACCTAGCTTTCTTACGTGGGATTCGAACTCACAATCTTGGGCAGGGTGGTAAGCGTTGTAACCGCCTTCACCATTTTGATGTCGTAATGCACTTCTTATAATCAATTTTATTGTATTAATGTTTTTCCATGATGCTCTGGGTAGTATGGGTTAGGCTCAGCTTTCCTGGAGCAGGCATGTCCGTTTAAAGGGTGTTGATTTCGAATTCCACTATATAATGCCTGATCATTGTATGTATTAATGTGGCGCAAAATGCCATGTTCAAGGAGTTAGCCCGAGAATGTGTTATTGTCCAATGAGATGTAGAAATTTAAAAGTGCAGCGAGAATGGTTTCAGGATAATGCAATAATAAATATTTTTTAATCGCATATTGATCATTCTATGTTCTACACTAGTAAATTTTTGAATTTTACATTTCGTTGTTTTAGAAGCAAAAGTCATCTACTTTTGTAAAGGGAACAAACGTACGACAGTAATACGAAACTCGCGCAAGTTATATTCTTAACTTGCAAATTTACAAGAATTAGTAAGCGATATATTTCATACTTCATGCAAGATTGATTGGCTAAAAGCATCGAAACTATGTATGACATTTAGGGATGTTTGGTCCTTTTTATTGCGTCAGATTGGCAAAGTGATGATGCAGAATTGTTGCTGATATCTTCTGTTAAGTTGATCAAATATGAACAAGACTTTTTGAAAAACATTTGTTTGAATATTAGAAAATAAAAAAAGCAGTGCACACTACTTTTCGACATAGATTTCACCACTATTTATACATTTTTGCTATCTTATTGGGAATTTAATAATTCTGTTCTCAAAAAAAGTTTTGATGACGTGTGTTTAGCCGATTGTGTGCAAATTCTTAAATCTCTTCAGTAGTGGAAAATTTCTTGCCACCCAAGTCGTCCTCAAGTGGTCCGAAAAGATGGCAGTCCGAAAGCGCCAAGTCTGGGCTATAGAAGGAATGCTCTAACTCTGTCCAGAATAAGTACTTCAATTTTGATTGGGCAACTGCTTCACTATGGGTCCTTGCATTGTCATGAAGGAGAAGACCACTGCGTTTTTAATTCCTGCGCCTTTTCGACTGGTAGGCATCTTTCACTTTCCTCATAAGCTTCAAATAGTAATCTCCATTAACTGTTCGTTGCTCCTTGAAATCAATGCACATCACCCCTTTGACTTCTCAGAAGACAGTCATTAGGACTTTACGGGCAGATAAAACAAGTTTTTGTTTTGACTGGTGCTGTTTCATGTTTTGATTGCCATTCCAAATTGGATCTCTTCGTTTCAGGAATGTAGTGGTGCACCAACATTCCATCACATGTCAGAATACTCTTAGAAATAGTATCATCTGCACCTTAACGATTCTAGTCTTTCATAAGCTTCCATACTTGCAATATTCTCATTAGCATCAAAAGTTGTGGTACCCACCTCACACAGATTTTCCGAAGTGACTTCTGATAATTATTTGCATACGTTCATAAGATAATGAACTTTTTTCACAGACATCACGAAAAGTTCTTAGTCTGTCTCCGCGAATAATGTCTTCCACTCCGAATGTTGACCAACGTAATGCTCGCCCGTGGACGAGCGTCAAGAATAAAACGAGTGTGAGTGAGGTTGGAACCTCTTTTGCGGTCGTTAGTACATAACTTGTACCATTTGTAGACTTGAGGCTTCGAAAAGGTCTAACCACGTAATTTTCCACCCAATGGCTTCAACATTTCTGATGGTCTTACACTTACATTCGCTAAACTCTAATAATGACAATGCGTTGCGCAACTGAACCGCGTTCCTCTTATTCACTCACTGTGATATATAGAACAATACGGATTACAGAAACGAAAAAAATGCAACGCTGATTGAGAAAAACACTACTACCAATTGCGGACATTTGTGACGTAACTGACGAAAGAAAAATTTCACGTTGATTACAAAAGTCTCGTTCATATTTGATCTACCCTCGCAGATCCTGTCAATATGTCTCCAAAGATTGTAAGTGGGACTCATAATTATCAGTATTACACATATTTAAGTTAGGTTGTGTTTTATCCGTATACGTCGTAGCGTTAAAAATTATTGCAATATTTTCATACAAAACATGTCTACAAACACGATTGTATATTCTTATTCAAGACCAGACAATTGCAGACGTTATCGGGAGAATTTGTTTGATTTTGAGTCAATAACTCCAGGAATAATACTGATCATTGCTAGTGATGTTTGTGAAGAGGTGGGCAGTGGTCGTGCAGCCGCGAGAAAGCGCTCCCTCGCGCATCCCATGCCCTCTGCGCCCTCCGCCGGCGCCCAGGCGAATCCAGCGCAGCGCGGCGCAGCGGCTGCGCAATGCGCTCTCCCCGATTGCCATCGCCGTTGTTAGTTGCTCTTTCCCTCTCATTCTCCTCTTTATTCATCACTTCATTCCACCTTACCCCAGTAATCTTCACCTCATTTTGCTTCGTCTCATTTTACTTAATCTCTTCTTCTTGGACTCCTGTTACTATACTTCTCTTATTATGCACATTTTGTTTATCATTTGCACTGTGCCACGAAATGCTATATAACATGAGATACGATGATTTATAATTTTTTTTTCCTTCTTCACTAACATATCTGTGCTATACACCCCGATTCGAACTTAACATTTTAAGTAATTTGCATTATAATACAGTTGCAACTATGATCTTTTCTAACCAGGCCACGAGAGTGTTCATCATTTCAAAATGAAATATTAATAACTCGATTAAATATAATTCAGTTGATGCAAAAACGTTAGAACCATACATTATATCATATTTAACTATACATATTTGAATCACTTAACGAGTTGAAAAGGAAATTACACGGAATAGTATGTAGTTATTTAAAAAACATTTCTTAAAGGAAGGATTTTACAAGCACTAAATATATTTGTGAATACAATAGTCTTATTTATAGATCACGTTGGCGGATCAGCCACGGAACTGATAGTTGATTTAATGCATTCTTGAAGTATATTTTGACAAAAAACGAAATCCGAAAAGTAAATTGACACAATTAAGGATTTGCTTACAAGGCGAGTAATTTGAGGTAAAACAAATCAACACCAATAAGTTTCCCCCAACATTATCAATAAATATTTATTTAACCATTTCAACTTCTGAGGCATGGATACCCGTAAAACATGGTCAAAATTTTCGAATTTCGATGCAGCCCGAACCTCATCAGCAATGGAAAATGCAAAGCTTCTCTGTCACATGAGATAACGCGCAGCCACCTCCATATAGGGCTTTCGTTATTCGCATCCCAATTCTGCTCGTATCAATTCACTAATTTGAGTTCATCGTTGCTTATATAAAAAATCTCAAATCTCAATCTTTATTCGAAAAATATAATAAACGGAATCTTTTGGACTTCGTTATAGATCATAATGAGTCAACAAACTTCTGTGCCGTTACGAAGCGTTGCTCAGCAAAGCAATTCAAATAATATTTGTTTATTTGAATATGGAGCACGCAACAATGCTTTTACACATAAAAATTTTTTCAACATTTATTTGTTCTTGAAGTTAAGAAAAATGTTGTATTTTTCGGAAATTTTAATAGAATGTTGAACGTTCTACAGCGAAATAGAAGTTCCAATATATTACAAAGAAATGTTGAATTACTTCACTTTGGGCATCAAATGACGCGCTTTCCTCGCCCGATCGTCGCTTGTGCCACGTCCCATCTCCCTGAACGCCTTCGACGCCCCCGGCCGGTACGAGGCAAATGCCAGGTGGCGAGCGAGAAGTCGCACGTACGAGGTCGGGTCGCCGCGCCGCGCTGCAACTCTCCTCGGGACACGTCCGACAGACGACTGTAATCAGCGGGAAGGCGAAGCTGCGATGCAACCTAGATTCACCTGAGAAATACAGCTTGCATCGCCGTGAGAACATTGAACAAGTGTTTTCGATTTGTTGCGGACAATATTTATAACAACTTCTACAAACTGTCTCGTATGTTGGGTCTGAAAGAGGCTTCTAGCAACCAGCTGCTCTTGTAGGTAGTTCAGTGGTGTCTCCGATTAGTACCAGGCGAATGTTGGAGCAAAACCCTTTCAAACGAGTCAAGGGCAGCGGACGATCTTCCTTTCCTTTTCCCTTTCCCTTACAAACACACGTCCAAACTTACCGGGAGACCATTCCGAGACTTAGAGCTTGTGAAGGCGGGGCGGTAACTGGCTGGGGAAATCACCCGCAAGCTGTGTCATGTTTTTCGTAGGTTTGCGCTGGATCTCACCTTCCAACGGGAGAGGAAGGCCGCCTCCTCCCAGGATAAAGCATTCACTTTCCTAACGGGACTACTGACCAAAGCAGTGTCCGTGTCCGGAAACAGCAATCAATCGTGTGTTGGGGGGAAGGAAATATTCTACATTTAGAAACACTTTTATTCAAAAGGATGTGTAGCGAACGTAATATTAACACCACTGGATGAGTGGTGACCTATCTATGCGGTGGTTTTGATATTTTCTTTCATTTGATTTGCTAAACTAATGGCCAGAGATATCTTACTATATGATGCCAGTTCCTAAGTCTTGTATTCATACCTACGGTAGACGAATGATTTTGAGGGATTGATGGTTCTGTCATGGTATGAATGATGGAGTGATGGTGGAATGAGAGACAGTGAAACTCCATAAAACCTGCTTCAAACCCACATTGTACACACAAATTCAACATGGATGCCCAAAAGTGAAAGGACCTTCCACAACACCATGCAAGCCTTGCTTATACTCGAAATTGATGATTTCCATTTTCAATATTTTTTTCATGACGTGCTCATCATTTTGATCTTTTCTATATTCAATTTCATATCCATGCAATTTTCTTCAAAACTTTGTAATACCTATTTGTTTTTAGTCCCACTTCTTTTGAATGTTCTTTTTGTTTCCACTGTTCTTCGATACATATATTTTCCAAAGTCATGGTAGTGAAATTTTTATATTCACTACACATACACTTTCAGAAATTTCTCTATTACCTTCACAATTGCGCCTGTACATTGTGCATTGCCACTATTACACGGCTTTTCTATCCCCATCGCTGGCGACTGTTGCCCTGTAAACGAACACTGATATTCTAGGCTAGTTTTGTTACTAGTAATCTGCTCTGACTAATTGTAGCCCATTATTTTATTTGTCTTGTTAAAATTACCAAATTGTGTTTGGACACTCATATACTATGTACATATTATCGTAACTCGAATTGTTGATTCCTGACACAAAAAAGGCAAAATTCTTGTTAATATATGTTACTTGTGTTCTTGTTACCATGTGTTCCTCGTTTTGTGTGTTGGGTTACGGCAATAGGTGTGCACTCCACTTGTAAATTCGTGAACAACGCTGGCGGCTAAACATTGATATGCCCCTGTAGATCTGGTTTAATATCAGGGCCACTTGAATTTGAAACGGATATTTGAATTTTTGGAAGTACTTTACATGAAGCCTTAATGACATTTTCAAATGTTTCTCAAAAATTACTTAACATTTTTAGACTACATTTTTATTTCGGTTACAGGAAAGTAAGATTATGAAAATTTGCAGGTCATACTTTCTTTGAACTCTCTGAGTTTTTCAAAAATTGCAGAAGTTAAAAATGCTTTCAGCGTCTTCTTACAACTACAATATTGAAGATAGATATTTTTCTTTTGAACAAAAACTGTTCTTCAAAATTAAATCTTTAAATGAGGGCATGTATAATTTTTTTCAAAATGAAGTAGTTTCGCGGAATTTTGCGTGAAATAAAAGCAATTTTAAAAACAGGATTTTCTCAAAAACCCTTTCAAATTCTTTCTTTATCCTTTTGTATCGGATAGAACGAAGTACGCTTATAAAAGGGTGCCATTCCTATTTGTATTGATCTCTCTGGATTTTCGAAAACTGCAAACATTACAAATAATGCGAGAAAGGATGTTCTGTTGTAGCACTATTAGTTATTACAGCGCCAACGTAACTACCTGAAGGCCGAACGAACTCTAGTGCTCTCACGGTTTCCCATGATGTGTCATGGCTCTGGGGCACGTACAAAATAAGTGAGTGCGCATAAGAAGATGAAAGAAAGAAAATTTTTTTTCATTAACATTCATAAAAAAAAAACCCAAAATAATTTTCAATCTGAACCATACAAAGTGCGAAAAATATCAAGTGAATGACACTGCTTTGACTAAATTTTGCGAATTCACTTTATTTTATTTTTTAATTAAAATAGAACTTAAAATTACCGAGCCGCATTTTGACACTTGTTCCTTTTTGCGACTAGTTCATCAAGGTAAATATGAAATGTATAAATGTTATGTCTCAAGCAATCTGATGTCATAATATCACGGCAGTTCCTTTCTGTCAAAACACGACACGGAATATTCTGAGGAAATGCCGCACAAGTACGAAACATTAAATCGTTGAATACGCCCAAGACTTGCGTCATACTGACGTAACGACGGCGTTTCGAAACCGAAGAGTTGCAGGGGCAATGTCACTGCGTGCATCCGAATGACACTGTCCCTCGCATCCGCCTTGCCAAACGGTGTCATGGACTTACCACGATGTTCTATCAAAAAACCGACAACCTATCGAATCCGACGGCCTATGAAAACCTATCGAAACCAACAAATTATCGAAACTGACGACCTACCGAAACTGACACCCTATCAATGCCGACATTCCATTCTATCGAAAGCGCCGGGCCGCGCGGCGCCATCTCGTTTCACCCCCTCCCCCGATCGCCGCGGGCGGGTAGATCCGCCAAGCGAGCAATTATCAAGCCGAGATAATGGGGAGATGTTTCCTCATTACAGAGGAAGCTAATTATCGGGTGAAAGTCCGCGATGGAATTGCCCTTGACGCCGCTTGCCGCGTGTGTGCGCGCATGCCCGTCACGCGTAATAAGGCGTTTGTTTCCGTGGCGGGGGGCTGTGGAGTGGAAGCGTCAGGAAGTGGAGTACAGCTTCATCTGGCGAGGAGAGGGCTCGGCTAATTGGGTTATGCGGAGCTGTTTGGCGCCGGATGGGTTGAAGGTGTGCATGCTGGGAGTTAATAGGTTCCGGGTTCGAGGAAGGAATTACGCGGAGATGCGTGAAGATGCAGAGCGGCCTGATTCTGAAGATTTCTAGAGTTTACTTCCAGGCTGAATATGAAGAGTCGACGAAATGTGTTGATGCTTTGTCGGGGTCTAATAGCTTAGAGACAAATTAAAATGTTCTTAGAGAGATTGGTGCCTTTCATTTAATTAATGACACTGGCGTAGTATCGGTATATAACAATTGATGGTCTGTAATAGTTTTCCTTCGAAAAATATCGATTGATACGCGAATTATCAGATCTGAACATTTACAATATAATCTACGTCCGAACAGCTTGACGTAAATTCTAAGCTTTGATTATTGTTACGATATCCAATTTGCGAACGTAATTCGTACATAAGACAAAATTATTCGGTGCCTAGACAACACGAGTCCTCTTTCTGTATTGAAAAACGTTAAACACTTTTGGGCGCCCGGCATTTTTGTGAAAGAGCAGTTCATTAAATGTAAATATATATTAGTGTAGATTTCTCCTTAGACTTCATGTTTCTTACAAAAACTTATGTGAACGAACGATCATCACTGGGATGACATCAGGATGCAATGCAAAATTCGCTGCAAAATGATTTCGAGCTGTTTGGCGTAAAGTTTGCTTTAGCAAATAGTTATATTATCAAGAGATCGGGATATTTTTGTCGATGGCTGTCATGGTGACAATTTCAAAAGAGACATTGTACTTTGCAACTGGAAAGAATAGCTTTCGTCTTTTCTGAAGCACGGCAAATGTATTTATTGAAAACATTCATATTTCATTTACATTAATTGAAACAAATCAACCACTCTACGATTTTTCTCTCACCACTCAAACATATTTGTATGTAATTATGTACGAATGTGTGAAATGTATTTTGGGTAACCAAGATGAAACTTTGTCACCTTAAAATTTAAAAAAATAGTTTATCAAATAAATGCTTATTCTAAACAAGCATCAGTTTTCGTTGGTTTACTCATGTATTAACACGAAACAGGTCTGTACATTCCGGTACAGCTTTTTCCACGAATCGGCAAAAACATAACGCTTCCTTAGTTTACATAACGACGATGTAAACAAGCGTTGTAAACGTAATTATAGACATACCTTCAATTTATATCCCGCATAAATGTACATTGAGTCGTGTTATTTATTCCACTTTCTATCATCTGTTTTTGTAACGATCCATGGTACACCGATAAAATTACGACAGAAACAATTCACGTCCCTTTCAGTTATTTTCCGAAACTTTCCTTTCCGAAGGGAAAAGTTGGGAGAAAAACCACTGCCGTGCCATTTCGAGCGTATCCGCGTAAGAGGTCCACTTAGAGCCCCTTATTGGCATACGAAACCTCGCCGAACACGGCGAATGGACTCACTGGCGCCATTGACAAAAACGCATGCCTCAGGTAGAGTGCCTGGTGTTGAGAGAGTACTTTGACAGCGCAGCTAAATTTCTCCGCCGCCTCCTGTAGCAATAAGGAATACGGTCGCTCCCGCGTGAAAAAAGCGAGAATCGTTCACCTATCTCCCCTGGAGAACCGAAGAACTGCTCCGTCTGCGGTCGTGCGGTCATGAGAGAGTGGCCGCATACAGCGGCGGTATTGCGACCGGCCTACCTTGGACTTTGGACGAACGGATCATTTAGATCGTGCGGTGAACCGGCAGATGCGCCCCGTTAGCACAGGAATTGTAGGCTCCGTCACGTGTTACACTTCCAGGCCTGAGTGCCGGGCGCTGTGCGGCGCCGTGAAAGGACAAGGCCACGAGCCGCGCTAATTGCCCGCCAGGGAGAGAAGTGGGAAGGCCTTGCTACTTAATTTCTCTCTGGAATGTTGAGGGGGATTTATGTGTTATGGTTTTTGTTTGCTTTCATTTCGAAGGGAGGTCGATCGAGAGTCGCCTACAAAGCAGCTGACTTCGATTTTGCCAGTGTCTACAAGTGAGTGAATTAATAACACAAGCAAATTTTCTGTGAGTCATTAATGTTAAATGAATTACTTTCAGATATAGTTCTTTCTGGAAGGAAAGATCTGAAAAATGCTTATGATAAAAGTCGTTTCCAATGTAAATTGTTTGCATCGGAATCACCATTTTGTTGCTCAATAAACCTAGAGTTCCCCCTCGGGAATCCGGTAAATTGTACTAATAATTCTGTTACGAAATGAAGATAGAACTTGGTACGAGTGTATCAACTCGTAGGAGATAGAATAATTGAGGTGGTAGTGGATTGCTATTGAGGCGAGTTTTGTTTGTGAGATGTTAGGTAGAGTTCGAAACAAATGGCGCCTGCAATTAAGTCGTGATATTTAAAAAAAACTTGTTTCAATTCCCAATTAGTAACGACTTCAAGAAATTACAAAATTGGCGAAACCTTGGGAAAGGAATTAGATATAATTTATCGGTGATTCAAGAATACAGAACAAGATATCCGCGAAAGCGGAGCAGGTAAGTTTGCCGATTGATTAGCCATCCAGAACTAAGGAACAATATATTTTCGTTTTGTTAGAAACTTTAAGTGTTTCATTTGACATTACCTCAAGAGTGAGGTGAACGGACAACGGCGTTAAGCCAGTGGAAAGCATCGGCTGAAGAATTATATTAGAAACACCCACGATCTCGGGCGCCTATGAGAGTAGACACTGTTGTAGGACGGAAATTTATTAGATCCGAAACAAATTCTCTTATTAAGATTCAGTGAAACATTGTTAATTGCAAATTATGTTGAAATTCTGTTAGTTATGGCTTCAAGATAAGAGAATAGTATGAAAATATTTTTTTCTAAAACGCCGAAGATAACGGCTTGATAGAGATGCCTATCGGTTGATCGGTTGATATGCCAATCTTCAGAAAAATGGAATTGAATTGCAATCACTTGAATGTATTAATGAAAGATGAGAGTTCCCTTTTCTTCTACATCACGTTCAAGACGAAAAGTACAATACGAACCAACAGTCCCCTACTATACCACCTTAGTCGACCAAAGCGAATCCTGCCAGCGCTTCAGCCAGGCGCGTTCCTTGTGTAGCGTGACGTTTCTACTACGCGTCCCGCCCGCCTCGTGGTGTGCGTGTGGAGATCAGATGGTAAAGATCCCATCTTTACTGCATGCGCAGCGGCTCCTCCTACGGATTTCCCCGATCTTCTCCTTTGCTTACGAGGGGGGGGGTATGTTTTGCATGGCGTTTCCACGCGCTTTCCCACTGAGTGCAGCAGGGAATCGTCCGACCAGTAGTCTCGCGGTTAGTTTTCTCTCCCCCTCGCTTCCCAGCTCATTTCCTTTTACTTTTCGTTACCTGACAAGGCATAGTTCAATTCCAACCAGTGTTTTGGAAGAAGTAAAAATTTATGTTAAGTTTGCATTAATAATAATAGCATAAAGATGTTCTCGTCAATCAAGAGAAAACCTCGGACACAGGTGAACAAAGTGGAATCTTTGGAAATGTGTACGTTAAGTCAGCGAAGTAAGAAGATGCTCGTGATAAGTGATTTCATGTTTTGTTCCCACAAACTTTTAAGAGGTAGTTTTGAACGCTGGCAATGTTCTAAAAGGACATGCAAATGTTTTGAAAACAGACAGAAAGGAATAAATTATAGCCGATCAATGTGATTCTAAGAAGACCACGGGAAACGTACCCAATCAATTATCATTATAAGAAGTAAAGACATAACGATGTGGAATCAGTCTATGACTTTTTCGAAGGTAGGTTAACTTAGGAAAAGTTGACAACGGATGGAGTCGGTATAAGGCCGAGTAGGGCGACGCGCGCACTGCCCCTCACAGTGAGACTCGCTCTGGGCAAGGATCATTGGCCCTTTGTAGATGTACTTGATTCAGTTTTGCTAATACTGTTCTGTTATATCAACTCGATTAGCTATGTCGAAAGGAACACACGAGGAAGTCACTGCAATGCCTCAGACCTCTGCTCTGATCGGTGGTTTTTCGGTGGTTTCTCCAACCAACATCAAGTGAATGCCGAAACAATGCCCTAACAAAACTTGCCACGGACCGCGCGTAATCTCTCCTTCCTCTTCCTTGTTCTTCCCTCATCCGTTACTTACACACATACTCACTTTACTATAATACCACACCTGTCGGCAAACCAGTCGGGAGCTTAGAGCTTGTCCCGGCTTGTGGGGGGTCACGCTGGTGGGAGATACTTAGTTGTGGAAAATGCCTGTAGTCCGACGTAGGTCAATGGCGGATCTCGCCATCCACCAGGACTATACACTTACAGGACTATTGGCCTCAGCAGTTTACGCGTCCGGAATTACCAACCAATGAATTAATAAATCAATCGAGATAAATCATTTTCCAGTTAACTGTTTCATTTCTACGAACGTAATAAAAGTATTAGTAAAGAACAATATGTTATTATAAACTCTATTTTTGTATTTTTTTATTATCATTATATGCATATTCTGCCAGAGCTACAATTGTTATTAAGTATGATTTACTATTATAAAATTATATTACACATATATAACTGTATCTATTAAATTAATAATTAATTTGGGAGTTTTCCGGGACATATTTTTTTATAAATCAAGCACTGTATGCACAGGGTATAATCAAGCACTATATTTGAAGGTAGTATTAAGAAAAGTATTAATTGAACAATACCCTAAACTTCAGTCACGTTAATTATTTTATGTGCGATAATAAAGTTAACAATTTAAAACAATTCCATCCAAAAAATGAACACCAGTATCACATAATCATGTACAACAAGATTAGGACGGTGTGTCTAAAACATATCCCATAATCTATCAGATTTTCCTCTGCTGTCCAATTATGATGCGTGCATTATCCTATTAATATTATTATTAATTATTAGAGAAGTGGCTAACAGTAAGGATGAGTTTCATTAATGTAATTAATATTTAGTGCATTATGAAACTCTCGTAAATGTAGTCTCATTCGTAGAATAGTGTTATTAGATGCTACTCGTGATTGGAAATTATTTTAGCAATTACAATTATTGCAGGTTTAAAAAAAAATTAATTTTCAACAACCTAATTTTTCAGGTTTTGTTTTTATGTAACTCTTCTAATAAGTCAAGTCTGAACTTTGTCTTATTTATTTATTTATTTATTTATATATTTATTTCGTTGTGACTCGTAAGTCAGTTTTATAGGAATAAATCACATATTCGTAAAACAAAATGTATTTGTTTGGGGTATGATATGAATGTATCTATCATAACTGAGTATTCCGCCTATTCTTTACAAAGTTCAAACGAATTGGCATTTAACATAAAAAACTATATGTTTTCAAACAAAATCCAGTTACCTTCTAGTGGTAAAACTTTCTCTCGACCTCCTTTACACACTTTGCATAGAAATATCAATATTCAGACCATATCGCGTAAATCAGCTACCCAGCTCCCGCAGTGCTTTCGCGCGTATCGATCAGCCCATAACCATGCAGACGCGTTGCGATCAATCGATCTCAATCGAATTCCTTGGCGCGTTATGCATTTCAATGCGCGCTCCAAATACGGCACGAGACTAGAATTGGTCCGGCAATTTTCGCGGGGAAAGTTCGAGCGCCTGCGGGACGCTAGCGCAGCCTGCTCTTTTGTGGCCGTTCGCGGAGCTCTCCTAAAATGGACGTTACCCTTTCGAGCGGGTGGGGACGCTCAATTAGTAAAAGTGTGTCTCTCTTGCGCTATTGTTCGGTCGCTTTCTTCCTGACATCCGTGGGTGTTTCCCAGGGCGCTATGCCAGTATTGTTCCGTTCGTCTCCAGGTGCGGCTGCTATCGTTTAAGGGACGAGTGTTTTGAGAAGAAGGTGGTGTTTGCTTTGTAACAAATGGCCTACTTACACTACTACTATTTTTGTTTTCTGGGGAAATCATACTTGCTCAATTGAATTTTAAAACTAGAAGTATGCAGACTCTAAAATTCTCTGAAAAGGAAAATATAATTAAAGGAGAACTTCCAAAACCAACTCTGTGTCATTACGAACATTAAAAAATGTTAGACCATTTAATAACAAAATTCATGAGTTGGAATCATGAACTGCATGGTGCATTTATTATTAGGGTACGAGGGAACACAATTATATATTGTGCTAGATCATAAACTACAGTAATTTTTTTATAATCTTCCACCAGTAGATGAAGTACGTGAACCATTATTACTTTTATTGAATCTGTTTTTATTTTAAATTTAAAAATTACTTCTGTGCTCTAATTGAGCAATGTATTAGAAATGGTATTTGTGAATAAGGAATACTTAGAATTATTCAAATTATTTTCTCATTTATCAGGCTACGCCACTGCTGCAGTGTAAATATTGCACTAGTTCTGGAAAATTGAAAGGCATTTTTTTTTCTCCCAGGAGAGTAAAAGGTTTAATATTACCTTGCAGCGAAGAAATTCTACATTGAAACCAAGAAAGTGTGCGTTTACACCTGATGATGTCAATCTCTCATTTTAAACTATCGTTTCTAAACTTATTTTAAAGACCTGAGATTTTAATTTGTGAAGCAACAGATGTTTTAACTTCCAATACATTTCAATTTAGCTTGAAGGAAATTGTTAATATATTTTAAACTTTCTCCACGTTCACCAAAGGGATGCGGAATCAAGAACATAAAATTTATTTAAATAATAGAAAAAATACAATTGTCACATCAAAAAATGATATAGCCTGCGATATGATTATTTCAAAACGTACCATAAGGAATTAATCCGTTTTGATCTGTTGATTTTCGATTAATATTTTATTGACATGAAAAAAAAAAACATTTATAGTTGTGGCTCATAGCTTGAAATACGCAACTAATTAATCATTATTGATTTAAGAATTCAAGATCTTATAAATACAAATGCATTTGGATTTCGATATTATTGTTCATATTCAATCGTAATTACTGGTAAGAAGTCCACAATGCATTACATTTTTACATCATGATAATTGCACATGCAAAATTCAAGCTCAGGCGGCCGGCTTCATGCAGCCTTGAACAATAAGTATTCAACGAGTGTATGTAAAATTAAACCATGATAAAAACATGTCAGGTCCTATTATTATTTAGTATCTTATATACCACAGTAAATTTCGTACCACGTAAACTCACCATTGTAAACTCATAAATATATAAAAGCAGGTAATTAATGATGTAGAAGTAGAGTACATTTGGAAGTAGGCCTGTGGGGTACTCGAACTCAACATTACTGTTTGCTTTTGCAGTATAGTAACCTCAATGCATGCTTATAGCTAAGATTTCTTAGGAATAAGTAGGGGCGGAAACGTTTGCTGAAACTTGTACTCATGGTCAACAGTCAACTGTTTTACGGAAGTAAACTTATCATAACATATTATAAAACACGATTTCTATAAGGTTATATGATTTCCCAATGCAAATGATTTTCTCCCATCTATCTTTCTTATGTTATTGTGCTGATCCAGCAGTTTGGGTTTTCAATGGGAAACAGCATTATAGAGAGATTATTAGTAATAGGAACAGAGGTTTACGGATAAGCTACAATAACGTTCTCAAGACTTTAGCAATTGCCGCCTATCACCCACTAATCACCCGGATCTCCAGCAGTCACGTTTTTTAACAAAATAAGGAATGATCGCTGCAATTATAAATTATCGTGAGACATAGTACTTACAGCGGCTGCTTTGGATTTGGATAGTCCAGGATTGTCCAACTGGCGACCCGGGAGCCGCATGCGGCCACCGGGGTCATTTATTGTAGCCCACAAAAGGTTATTACTAGTTATTCGTGAAAGTCCCTTTCATCCATATCGGATGAAAACACAATGCGTCTAGTGCACACGTGCTGCAAAGTTCAACACCCCCTATAATGTAAAACTGGGTTAGGCTTAGATTTAAGGAATTTTTGCTAGTAGTAAGTTCAGGAATTCAAAATTATCGCTATGTGTTTCACTGCGTTTGCATGGTACGACCTGATATCACGCATGGTTCCATCCTCCCCCCGCCGTTTCAGAGCAGCCGGTAAACTGCCAAGATAATTAATACGAGGAAGTCAGGTGTGTATCTCCGTAGTAATACAGATGTGGCCCGCAACCAAATTGAAGGTTTTAGTTTTGACCCTTGATACCTTGCTAGCTGGACAGCCCTGGGACAGTCAATGACGGAAAATACATTATACATATTGAAAATTACAGTTAATTATACCTGATCACCTATATAAAATTTAATGTGAGTCAGCAAATTGACAGATTAAGTCAGAACATTTCAATGAAAACGTTCTAAATGCTTCCAATTAACACTTTTTAAGTAAAAAATCTTGTATAATATATATAATCTTGTATGTATTATATATATATATATATATATAATTTTTTATCATTTGCAGTTTCTTCGTTCTACGCACTCATTGGATACGCTATCTGAATAGCAAATTCTATATTCGAATTTATTAGTCAGAAAATCAGTAACAGTATTCATTGTTTAATGATAAGAAATATTAATTTATATAAACGGTTTTATCAGCTATTTTTATTAATGAAGTAACTTCATATTCAGAGAATATTGATAAGAATCTTTCAAAACCAAACATAATCCAACACTAAACTTCTTTAAATTAACATCTTAAAGTTACTAAATTCCTGTTACTTTTGTTCGCAACACTACTTTGTCTGCTAAGACGGCCGCCGCTCCCACCAGCGTCCTTCCGCCGCCACCTCGCGAAATTGCTCCCGTGCGCGCCGCCCCGTTTGCACCCGGCTCCGTCCCCACTACTCTGCTTTTGGCACCTTCCCTACCTCCTTCCTGCCTCGGCTCCGCCTGTCTACCATTCTGCCATTGCCCCATCACCCCCCTGCCCGCGCTGATCGCACAACGGATTTGCCTTCCTTGCACCGCCTCTTCCCTCTTCGGCGCGACACTGCCGTCCCTCCTTCCTCGCCTCCAGCCCGCCCACTTCTCAGCCTGCGTGTCACCAATTGCCCCCGCCACCAAACCTAATTACAAAATTCATGAAAATAAGTAATTAAATTCCAATCAACAAAATTTATTTGAATTTCAGTCTAACTGCGCCAGCTTGCACGTATTGAACCAATACTAAAAGAAATACTGTATAAAAAAGTTGATTAATTATTACCAAATTATCATTTAGATAATCAATACGTGTAAATTTTTGTCATAGAAACAATAAAGCAAAAATAAAACTTCATTTTATATAATACAACACTCGGATCAACCACCTTAATACAATAAACCAAACCCATCCCAATCTCCACTTCAGCCTTACGACATTCGCAGCACCACGCGCGCTGCCTTTCTCCGCTGCCCATCGCCATCACCCGCGCTTCCGCCCCGGCCCCCTCCGCCTTCGCCACCCCACTGCCCGACTCTGCAAGTGGCTATTCATGTGGGGCGCATCAAATTCGTAGGGCATTATGCTTTATCCGAGGATGTGGGTTCCTCCTCAAACGGGTTGTGAGATCCGGCGCCAGGACAAGATTACGCTCCCTACTGGTCTCACGAGATTTGTGGGGGTGTTATGTATGCCCTAGGGAAGAGGAGAGGACAAGGACGAGCAAGGAAAGATCACACGCTCCGTGGTTCGTTTGTTAGGTTATTTCCGGTACTAGCTTTCGCCTCCGGCATTCGCCTTGTGGTGATCCGAGAACCACTGAACACTACTGATCAGAGCAAGTGGCCGCTAGAATTCTCCTGACGGCGGCTGAATTCATGCTAGCTATTTACCTACTGTCGAAAATCCGCCCCCGTCGGGACTCTTAACCGAGGACCTCCCAGTCCACGATTCCGTAGACGCAACGGTGTCGCAACGGCTATCGCCCTCCCACATCGCTTCTGCCTTCTTTGCCGCCACAACTACCCTCGGCCCCTCGCCCCCTTTCCGTTTCCATTGCGTGCCCCTCTCGCCGCGCCAGTGCGCGCTCGCTCACTCGGGCGCCGTGCATGGGGGTCACGCCCGCGCGGGGCACGCGACGGAGGCCTCCGCAACTTTCTCGCACCGCCCCCGCTTCCCACGCGCTGCCCGCTGCGCGGCGCATCCGACGCCCCCGCCCCCGCCCCCGCCCCCGCCCCGCGCCGGCAGCCAGGCTTTCGCGCCGCGCCGCGAGGGAGGTGAAAGCCGCCGCCGGCGCGGTGTCGTACGGCCTCTCAGCGCAAAGAAACCGCTGCCTACTACATTTATTCAGCGCTCGTATTGACTGGGAGGGCTCGCGAAGTAGCGAGGTTTGGACATGCGGCTGACATTTAAAAAGAAATTGTTCTACTTGGACAGCGAGGTGTCAGGAGCGGAGTGCGAGTAAGGGACGGAATGTACGGGATCTGGTGATAGAAACGATAATATAAGAGGGAATAATGGAAAAATAATCGGAATGATGCCGAGTTCATCATGTACTTCATTATGTTCTTATGCAGGGGTAGATAAGAGTGAAGATACGCAGTCGTCATTGAAGAGTTGGTTGAGAATTTGCAGTGTGGGGTAGTTGCTGTGTTTAGCAGAAGACAAAGAATTATCCTATGTGATTGCCAACATCGGATACTCAAGATGAGATTTCCATATCTCTCTCGAGGACTATGACCTTAATGTATACATGACCTTAATATATGTTTTTGAGTTAAGAGGTTATAAATATATTCCCCAACCAACATAATTTTCCTTCTCGTTGAAAATTGGTAGAGTCAATAAACTACTAAACGTTTGATACATTTCTAATGAAAGCGTTATTTTTAATAATCGTGATATGATGAATGCGTTTGGAAAGGATAATAATGAAGACGTTTTCTCTAATAATTTTACAGTTCAAAATTCACCACGGAATAGATTTAGAAACAAATGTACAGAAAGGGGAATATCTATTGGTAGAAACGCGTTGTGACTGAATATATTTGTACATTCCATTATTCCAAGAGCAGTCTCTACTATCGTTGGATTCATCCTTCTCTTATTTATCATTTCTTCTTTCAGAAATCCACTTGTGAGAGATAGTTTTGGAAAAAGTAGAGATATGATGACGTGAAGCAATCCTAGGTTGAAAATATGTTGTAATAACTCATGTGATAGTGCTTAATGTTTTTGTTTGGAGTGATGATGAAAATTGACAAAAAATTATCACAAGATCGCACGTTTCCCCTCAGTATCTGATGCTCTTCAACCCAGTTTTTTTTCTTTCAGAGAAAACCTATTGCATACGCAGCACGATCTTCTGATCTTCAAGTGCCCGACAACTAACGTATGTGACAGCTGTGTTAAATGATTCATGAAATTGGAATTTCCTATTTTTACTCTTCCAGCTGAGGAGTGAAATGAGTTTTATTGCACTCACAACCTGTCGCACCTCAGCGGCGCGTTCAGTGACGCTGCGAGAAGCAGGTGCAGGTGGCCGTGCCGGCCGCTCTCCGGGCTCTGGAGGCGTGCGGGCGAGCTCCCGTCGAGAGAAACTGCCTTCCACTCGCCCGCCTCGCCCCGCGCCTCCCCCTACCCGCCCTGCTCAGTAGCGATGGGCGACTATTAAATAATAATTGATTAATAGCTAATCGATTATTTTGTTATGATATTAACATGCATTGATTATTCGTTATGAATTAATCGATTAATCTGATATAATCGATTAATTTTTTACATGTTTTAAATAATGCGTAAAATCGTTAATTTATAATTTGGAAATTAATATCGTTTATTAAGAGCTATTTTAAGAAAAGAATCATTCTCAATTTTCTAAATTTTTAAATTATGTTTAAGTCAAATTTAGTTGTTATTTTAATGAATTTAGAAAAATTATGTTCATTAACTAAAATAACGTTAACGTTTTTAAATGAAATATAGAAAAATGTAATACACGCTGCTTTTACGCAAATAAAATGTAACTATTTAATCAACAAATCTCCGTTCTTTTATTTTCCTTTAATAAACGACAAAATAAATAAAATTATCTTTCATGAGCAACGAGGAATTCCATTGCTAAAGTTCAAAAGCAGAGATGTACTTTCATATTTTGCTTATCTTAAAAATTAATATTTTAATTAGAATAATTGATCTAAAAATCGGAAAAATTAATCGATGTGTATCTTTTAATCGATGTAAAAATAATCGATTTCAATTTTTCGATTAATCGAATAAAATAATCGTTTGTTATACTAATCGCAAATAAATCGCCCATCCCTACTGCTCAGCACTGCCGCTCTCCACACCCCATTGTCCCGCCCTGCTCATCCCGCTCCATACCGCATCTCCACATCACCGGCTCGCCCTGTAAAATCTGACTCCGCTGCGCTCTTTCCACTCCGGGCCTCACCTCACACCGTCCCCCCCCCATTCTCCCCCGTCTTCCTCACCTCGTACACCCAGCCCCATCTCCTGCGCTGCCCAACACGGCCCCGCCCAGCCTCCCTTCCCGCGCCTTCCACTCGTCCGTCCGGCCCCGCCCAGCCCCGCACTTTTACCGCTCCTTTCCGCCTCCCCTGCTATTGCCTGCTCCATTACCTTCCCCACCCGCCCGCTCCCGACTACCATTCCCGGTTCCCCCCGCTCCAGTTCGCATCGTCCTGCATCCCTCCGCTCCGCTCCGACCCGCGTCTCCCCACTGTCCTCTGCCCCCCACCGCCCGCTCCGCAGCTCATTGACGAGGGAATGTGCGTCGTGTGAAATAGATGAGGTACGTTCTCATCCCCTACACCCGTCTACACAGGTGTACACTGAACCTCGGCCATTCAACATTCTTTATTCATATCCATTCCATTATATATAATGATATTTCGATTTCTTGTTTTTGTTATTCGGTCCCATTCTGTCACAGATCTGGAAGCTGTCTAACGTATTCCTCCATTTCAGTGTTCATTAACGAGTAAAATATCCTTAATGGAAGTTGCTAAAAAATCGTATCGTATCTCAATCTCTCGTATTCAACTTGATTAATTCTCGAAATATTTTTTCGGTAGAAGGAGAATATAAATCATCGAATTCAATCGATTGGTATTGAGATTGTGTGATACTTGGTGTATAATTATGGTTTTACGCTAAGTTGTGCAGCACAAAACCTTAAACTATCTTGCCAATGAACGTTTCACTATGATAATGTCAAAGAATCTGAGTCGCGTGAAAACCATCCACTATGCTTTCATCACTTAGTTCTGTGTTAAACTTAACTTGAATCGTTCAGCGAAGGAAATTACGATAATTGGCTGCTTTGATAGAAATTTCTGTGTTTTTAGCCGTTGTAAAACCACAGAATTGGACACCCGAACCTTTCAGCATGTCCTGGAAGGGCGGGGACAGTGTAAAAACGATCGCTACCTTCGCACCTCGTTCTACCTTAACCTAATTCGTTCACAAATTTTAGTTTTTAAATTATTCTCTGAACCTCCCGTTTCTTGTAGTCAACGACTGAATTGTTGTATCAACTATTTGCATTTTTTAAAACTTATTTTTGGCTGCGGCTAGTTAATTGGTTTATGTATAAATTAAATGAAACCGTTTTTGAAGAAATATTAGTTCATTTGGCAATTTTGATTGTTGTTACTTTCCGTATATAAACATTAAAATTCACTCGATTACACTCATCTAATGTTATATTGCTGAATGAATTATAGAAGTAATGAAGGGAAGTAGATAAGTGGATCTGAAAAAATGAACTTTAATATATGCGAATACTTAACAATTTTAAGGAATAATTTTGAAAAAATTAAGTCATAAAATCAAAATTAAAAGTGAGTTAAGGAAAAATTAATCTTGAAGACTTATGTGTAATTATAATTGGAATTTAGTAAACACTATTGAAAACATAAAATTGTTTGCAATTTTTCAGTGTTCTTCATTTATACTTACATTATTAAAGTCAAGAAATCAAGCAAAGTTGTATGACGTAAATAAAATAAAGGGGGTAAACGCGAGTAATTTTCATCACGTGTTAATTATCGTCTTTCATGTCATTTTTCATTATTTTCAAGTGGATTTAGAGCAGAAGCTGTATTGAATATTTAAACGCTCATATCTGGATCTCAAGCAAAGAATTATACATTTCTCTTGTAAAATACCCAGGTTTCTGCATTCTGACTCAATTGTAAGCTCACTCTGAAATGCCCGCCGTTTTCTCTGAACCACTATCTTCAGAATTTCGCTTCAGCTCCTTATCTTTACTTCTTGTCACGCCTTCTCTTCCTTTTCCCAAGGAGTTAAGTGCAGTTGTGAGAGTCCTTGCGGAAAGAGAAGGCACGACTTGGCCCAGTCATCTAAAGCAGCCGCCGTAGGGTAATTTGAATAATTTCCAACGCCCGTCGTCAGAGATGTCTGATAGAAAGTGAGACCTGTGTGGCAGTTTTCGTGTCAAAGTGAGGCTCTGTCCTGCAATATACCGCAATGATGATGGTCCAATGAATTGTAATCAGTGGCTTTACACTTCCGCGAATGAGGTTCTAAGGTTTTGTTCCGAGTTGAAGCTACGTGCATGTACAACTCGTGTAATGTTATCCTTTGTCGTCTTTCTCTGACAGCATAACTCTCATCTGCAAAATTTGCAACGCTGACTGTTCTTAATAGGTCATGTCTTCTCTAATTGATGATGAAAGACTGAAACTTTCACTTTTCTTTCCTCTTTCCTATACATCTTTCTTAATGTGGCATTAAAGTGAACTTGTTCCAATGTCCCGATTAAGTAAAAATACGTATGGGAAAATCTTTGAAGAGTATTTGTAAATAATTTATTATGTTTTAATTTAGTTGCATTTAGTGTAAAATACAGCCGGTAATTTTTATTTATATTATAAGTGAAAATAAAAAATGTCGTAATGTGTTTGTATTTATAAAACGTTGTAACATTTTCTGCAAGTGTAAGGTATTATATGTTCACACTACTTGAAACTTGAAACCTCACACAAAAGATAACAAAATATTTTGTAGGCAAACGCAGTTTGAAAATTTTGACATATTTAGCACACCCCAATGACATTCAGTCCTTATACGATCTATTGTAATTTCGCCAGTGGTTTACCTTGGCACGTTGTCGATACATTCCCGTTGTTCTGTAACCATTAGCGCACATTACTACCACGTTAAGTTGCATCTTCAAGAAGGTTCGACCTTCGTAAGGTTTAACTTCTGCAGGGAAAACGATAATATTCGAAGGCTTAATTCTATATATGTCTTGTATTTAATGTTCAGATTATGTTAGAATAGCTTGATGACCTTCACCGTTAAAAAAAAAGACTTTGATGTCGGGAACGTAACACAATCGGTCAATGCAACAGTCGTTGCAGGTATGCAGTATCTATTAAATTTACTCTTATTCTTAATTAACGTAGACATCTTATAGTATACATCGTTTAGTAGGGTAGAGATTGTTCAGCGGCAGGGATTCTGAACGTAAGGTAATCCTTCCCTCAAACTACCTCTCTGTTTAAAGGAATTTAAACTGCCAACCGAGATTACTGCCTGACGTTCTTCCTTGAAATGAATACAATCGATAGGTTTTCTTTCAAGTTTGGGGATAATTAATAAATAAATTTCCAATGTATAAATTGAAAAATGTTTCCTCGATTGTTGCCCAATGTTGATGCACAGTAATAAACATCGCGAAAATGAAGGCAGTTTGATATCTCTAAAGTGCACAATCATATGTAGCAAATTCTTTCTTTTTCAGCCATCAGAAATAACTTATTTAGCTAAGTAGTACTAACTGAACTTCGGAAAGGGCAAATTCACAGTTCTAAAACTTCACAATGCCTTTTACAATTTACAATTTATTTCTCTTTAGTATTTAACATTTCATAGTAATCAACACTAGTAATATAGAAATGGACAACGAACATTTCCTTATAGACGAAGTTTTACTATTCTATAAGATTTTTAAAGTATTATTTCTGTTCTGTTTTTAGAAAACCGAAAACTTGAAAAATTGTTTAAAAAATGTACTATGGGCGGACATACATGACAGCTGGCAAGAGAACGTACCTATACTAGAGGTGCTACAGAATGGCACAGACTTTCTTGTAGTATTATTTTCTAATTTCATTGGTGTGGTCTGGCTTTAAGATTTTAATCCATTCTCTGGCCAGCTGCCATCTATCGTCTCTAAAAGTACATTGTTTTGACATTATTTCAACTGTTTGCTTTCCTGTTAGTACAACCGAAATATTACTTCAATAATATTAAAGAAGAGTAAAATAACGTCGTGAATAGAAATTTTCATCGAAAAATTTGAAGCGGTGTTTAAGAAAATAGCGATTAAGCATTACTGTAAATGCGAAATTTGAAGCCCTTTTCACGAGAGAACTTTTTCGAAAAAGTTCATTTGAAATCATATCCCCTCACTTCCACTCACAATTGTAATAGTGGCTACAAATCGATGAAAATGTCCATATTAACGGACTGAGAGAAAAAATTGTGTAATTTTTGAAAAACAACAACAAATGAATATACCAAAATGACTTTTACATCATATTAAACAGCGCCCATAGCAGTATCTACTAGAAGAATTTTTGAGAAAATGGCGTTTGAGCGTTTCTGAAAATGCGGAATTTTGAGTTCATTTGTACAGAAAACGGTTTAGTTTTCGATAAACTTTATTTGACATTATTTAAAGCACTCATGTACTCATAAATATAGTAATGTGAAGAAATTGCCTTTAATATGAATATTACCTACGTGAAAGACAAATAAAAAAAATTCATGTTTAAAATTTTTTTGATACAAACGAAACAGAGCAAAATGGCGTTTAGATCATGATATAAAGTTTGTTTGGCCCTAACAATATCCAAAATTTTAAGAAAAAATTTGAGCCGTTTTTGAGAAAATCTTGTTTTTATAGTTTTTTAAAATTGCAAATATTGCATGCACTATTGCACGAAAACTACAACATTTTCGAAATAATTTACGTAACTTTATTGAAAGAACTGTTTATGCACAACAAATTTCAAACACCAGGCGAATGCCGGAGCAGTACCCTACCAAACGGGCCACGGGCCGCGCGCGATCAATCCTTCCTCTTCCTTGTCCTATTCTCTCCTCTTACACACACACACACACACACACACACACACACACACACTTACACTAACATGCACTAAACTACCACATATTCCGGGAGACCGGTCGGGAGCTTAGAGCTTGTCCTGACTGGGGCGGTGCCCCGCTGGTGGGAGAGTCCTGGTGAGGGGGAACCCCACTAGCCGACGGTAGGTCGGCGCCGGATCTCGCCATCCGGCGGGGGAAGATCACCGCCATCGCCATCTCCAGAGAAAAAACATGCACTACACTAACGGGACTAATGAACGAAGCAGTTGACGCGCCCGAAAACACGAAAAAATCAATCAAACAATCAACAAATTTCATTTAAAGAAAAAATCCATGTGTTTTGTAGTTGTAGGAAGACGTCGAAAAAAATTCAAACTTTTGCAATTTTCAAAATTTCTGAGTTAACCGCGAAAATAGGACGTATGCCGTATTTATAAGTGTATTTTACTCTTTTCTTACCAGAAATTTAAAGAAAAAATTTGGAGCCGTTTTTGAGAAAATTTTGAAAATGTTCGGGGGGCTCCATGTAAACTACCCCCAAATTTTAAAAAAATGTTTCTCAAAATTTCAAAGCTTCAACTAGAGCCAAATCGACATAGGTTTCTTCAATTTGAAAAAGATTGTACGTGTGGTTTAGGCGTTAGTATTATTCACAGACGGACGGACAGAAGACAAGACGAACGTTTTGCATCCAATTGATTTTTCGGCATTAAGGACTCACAAAACGGAGATTCTGGCTGCACCACGTGTTAGAGGATTTTTTCTCTTAATTTAGCAACTGGCACGCCTTTTTCGCTACCAGAGCCCGTCAATGGAGTTTTTCCGCCAAAAATCCGCCGCTTTACATAACTTTGTCTATACTACGTATATTACTCAGTACGTATACGAGAAAGTAAAAACTAGTTCAGAGGAAGGAAATTAAAAAAAATTAGTACGAGGAATTATATGCCTGTCTGTAGCACCACTAGTTATTTTCTTGTACATGTGGTACATATACATGGTGAGTCACGTAACTTTAGCACCTTCCGCAATTTTTCAATGGTTGAAATTATTGCAATGCCTTTTTCATAGAAATGCATGAGGAAATAAGGCTAGTTTATAAATATTCCATTTCATCACTTGTATTTTACGAGATATTGATGGAATGTCTTTTAAAAAGGAACTACACTTATATTCAAGTCTATCATGACAAGCATAGAAAGACGAATCCAATGATATACATATTTTCATATGTTAAATAAGCATTTGTGAGTAATTTTTACTTTCTCGCGCTTAAGAATAAACTTCTTAAAAAGAGAACGTTATGTAATGCTTCGCCAAAAACTGGCAAATTTTCGGCAGAAGAACTCCTGTTACAGGACCTTGGTAAAAGAAAGTGGATAAATCCAGTTGCTAAATTTAGAAAAAAAAACTCTAACACGTGGTGTAGCCAGAATCCATGTTTAATGGGTCCTTGCTACCGAAAAATCGATTGACGGCAAAACATCGGTCTGTCCGTCCGTCTGTGAACAACGCTGGCGGCTATTCCGTTCAGCCGATTTTCTCCACTATTGATATTCTCCAGTCGATCTGACTGATATCGGGGCCTCTTGAATTTGAAACCGATAATTTAATTTTGGAGGGTACTTTACATGAAGCCCCTCGAACAATTACAAAAGTTTCAAAAAAAATTGCTCTATCTATTTTGATTAAGTTTTGTTGTTGGATACTGTGAAGGACCAACGAGAATGTGGTCGCAATTTTATAAGTGTTTTGAGGCAGCTGGATACTTTGTAAGTTGGAATATGTACATTATTTCATATTTCTCTGTTCATTTCGTACATTGGAGCTTTTGTTATACGTTTACAAATGAATCTTTTAGAAATTATTAAATACCTATTAGAAATAAAGATGAAATAAAAATTGCTGGCCTTCAGTCGCCCGCTCCCAATTTACGCAGTTGGATGCTACGTAAGTTAGAATTTGTATATTATTTCATATTTTATTTTATTACTTATTACGTTTAGGATATTTCATTTTAATCTGCCTTTCGTTCACAGTAATATACACTAATAGTTATATATACACAATATAATTAGTAAGAAAAAGTCTGTGCCATTTTGTAGCTCCTCTAGTTTCCTTAATGAAATCTGTTATTTAAAGACAGATCTTGAAATAATATATTGTACAATTCTTGGAAAATATGATTAGTTTTCGTGTAATTCTGAGCAAAATTTACACAGTTTTAAAATGTTTAACAATTATTTTTTCAAAAACCTCTTCAATTTTTCCCCACAGATAGAACAAGGGACGCTTAAAAGAATGGTGCGGGTCTCATTTTTGTTGACCTCTCTGAATTTTCGACAATTACAAATTTAGACATACACACGCGCGCGCAGTCACTTCCGGCGTCTGCCGCGTGTGAGATCAGAGCGCGACAGGCGACCATCGCCGCGAACGGTTCCACGGCCGTCCCCGGTGGCGGCGGCGGCGGCAGCGGCGCCGTATAAGGACGGGGCGCGGGGAAACTACTCGATTTCGCTTTCAGACGATGAGTGATGATAACTGCCGAACAAACACGCGTCGCCACCGTCGTCGCCTGGCCACTCGGCCTCGCACACGACTTCCGTTGGGCGCCTTTCCCGCGAGTACACTGGGGCGCAACCGCAGGCAGGAAGCCTTTGATCCGGACTTCTCGGATAGCAACGCGAAACAGTGAAGACATAGAATGCGAGCAACGAAAACTGGTGTTGAACTAAAGAGTAATGAGACTGATACATATTTCCCAAGAAAATAAATTATTTTAAACTTTATATATTTCTTCAAAACAATATCATTATTTATTTTTTATTTTATTTGGTTTTTCTTTAAAAACAGGATTTAGTACTTTACAAAGTAGTTTATGAGTACAATGTTTAGAATAATACTGAAAATTAAATCATTCATATACTTCCGGTAAGAAATTACATTGACTCATGATTCATGAAATATATAAAGTCGAAATATGAAGTTAGGAAAGATATGTGTTGAAATATTTAGCTGTCTTTTGAAATACAAAAATCACATGCACTACTATTGATTAATTAAGAAGTTATAAATAATTAAAGGATTCAAGAAACCTATTATAAAATGTAGTAGAAAAACCTTCATACAACTGTCATTTCTTTTTGTTAAAGTTGCAACCCAACTTTTTGCTACTATTCACAACCCCAGAACGATATTATAATCTGTATTTACTAGTCATTAAAATTAAATTATTAAGTATTATTTTCGTTATTTTGAAGTAATATGATGAGACAAAGCCTTCTCTTCGTTGATAAGACATTCTTGATAGTGATACAACCAAGGGAAGAGAGTTGTAAAACAGAGCTTATTCGATTCCATACAAATATGCTAAGAATTTTTGGCAACTTTCGATGAATATATAGAGAGTTCCTCCTTCCGGTGGCTCTTTAGGCTTCGGCAATTTCGTCGTCTCGAGGGCACCGCTCAAGTGACTCCATCACTTTCCCGTTCGGAACTTCTCGCTCACGGAGGAATCGGTCCGGCATCTCCCTGATGCTATCGCGTAACAGTCGTTCTCTTTGATTTTCGTGTACTTGCTGTTCTGGAGACGTCTTATGTGCGGAGAGTAATCGACATATCACGTTTCTACAGAAGAAAGTTATGAGCACAACGTTGGTACAGCTGGAATTTCTGACTTCTCGAGAAATAAAACCGCAACAACTTAGCCGAAACAATAAGAAACCCGTGACAAATATAAATCTTGAAATGGCCGTATCTGATCGCAGAAACCAGTCGAAGTAAAAGTACTCGTGGCAGTTACGTAAGGAGAGTAACACTTCCAGAGCAAGAGAGAATGTGGCAAGAAAGTGACCGATTGTGGGTCGTCACAGTTCGATATCTAAAGAACCTAATTGACTCTTACACGAGATATCTCTCAAGACATTTTACTGTGAGATGCTGTAAAGCAATGAATGAGATCCCCGACGAATAGATCATGCGATCCTATCGTTCAAACTCTCACCGTGCGACGCAGAATGGTATTTTATGAATCAAGACATTCAGTTTAAGTCACTTGCAGACTTTACAGGATGTGGTGGTCGATTTGGGCAAGTTCAGGAGGTCAATTAGTTTTTACGTGTACCGTTGAGTGATCTTGAGAATTGTCATCATTCAGAACAAAGAGTAGTTTAGAATAAACTCACAGGAGTGACCTTTAAGAAATCAATGCAATTTATATCGGTAAGCAGTCATTTCGTTTCGTATTTGTTCGTTTGGTATTTGTACTTCTCGGAGTTAGAAACGTGACGTTGATGCGAAGCGAGATATTGTTCAAGGTGGTAACTCAAGGAGGCAAGAAAACAAAGGAAAGGCTCCATGGTTTATCGATGGAATAGAGAGAGCTGTATTTGCAACTTCTTTACAGGTTACTGATCTTCCACTTTCTCTCCGCCGATGATTAATGTAGAAAAAATCATGCATGTGGAAAAAATACTTGTTCATTTTGCACGCATTATCAAAAGTTCAATTGAAAGAGGTCTAATGTTTTACAAGAATTACAGACGCTTATTTTATGATAATTTTGTCAGATAAATGGTACCATTTTAAAACTAATATAAAATAGGATAAAATGTAGAATATTAACTGACTCAGTCAAACAGTAAATAATTAACAAAGAAAGCATACGTAAAAATAAAAATGTTTAAAAATGAGAACGAGGCAATAAAAGTTCGCTAAACAGGGAAATGATTATTAGACAGGACAGGTCTAAAAAATATAAAGTAAAGGTGAAATTATTTTTTAATTTTCACATTAATTATTTATTTTAGCCTCACATTAAGATTTAGAGTGAATGACTGGTAACGTTTCAGAAGGAGATAGCGAAAGTCAAAACAAACAAGGCGCAAAATTTAGAAAGAAGAGAGAAAAAGAGAAGATGAGAGTGGAAATGACAGATTCATACGAATGATTTACCGAATGTTTTTGAAATAAATAAGCAGGACTCATCAAATTCGGTGTAGCGAGGTGCTGTCAATAACTGCTTTAACTTTGATATTATTGAGTGACAGGAAATGGAAGATAATTTCCAAACGATTTGAAGAGGTCATGGTAAGAACATAACTCATACGATTTCAACGATTCTTTGTGTATTGTGACATACCAGACTGACACACAATATTTTGATGGGAATTAGGGGCAAAAAGTTATTAAATTCATCTTAAAAAGTGTAAACGTTGAGGGCATAGGCATGCAGGCAGGATGTTCCTTAGCAACCAGGGAAGCGGAAGTAAATAAACATAGCGTGGCAAGTATCTTCGGTATGGAGAGTGGATCGAATGATTGTTTGCTAGGAAGAAAGTAAGTATCGGCGACGATTATTTTCGTAAGAACACAACCGGCAGAGCTGGTAGGATAATTATTTCCCTTTAGATGTGTTTGCGGGAAATTTAAAATCGCAACCCTTTCCTGAAGCCCAAAAATGATATAAATTCGGAAACCGGTTGCAGAAACGGAGAGCGTTTCAGTATAATATGTAAACTATTATAATGCAATACTAAAGTCAGACTTTGAACTAAATAGTTGGTGGGAACTATTAACTCATTTTGAAAGTTTCTGAATTAACATCTTCTTGCCATAACCTCTTCAATTATTGTACGAACTCTGTTTATTCAGTCAGTAATCAATATCATCAACGTCATCACTGGCAGCATTTCCCTAAATATCAAAGTTAAAGGCGTCTTCACCCATTTGACACTCGTCACGTGCTGAGCCCCAGTGACCGAGGGGCCCGGGGAATGTTTGGTACATTTGATGTGACCAAAACACAGACCCGCTGGGAGTTCAACGAGCACCAAATGTTTGGCGCTAGGCTCATGTAACAGCAAGCAACCCATGCTGCTGCTGACAGCAAGCAGCCCCTCTTCGCGGAAATGGGCGAGCGGGCGCTCAGCACACGCCGAATGCCGAATGTGTGGAGCTACCTTAACAATCGCATATTTCGTGGTACCGATACAGAGGGCCACCTGATCATAAACGAAAGTATCCGGGCCTCACCATTTTCTCCATATTAGACAAAATAAAGGAGAAACATTCAGCGTGTACACAACGCCTACAAAGTATGTAAGATAATAGCCCTTTCAGACCCGACATTACGTTGGACTTAAAAATTTACATCTTAATGGTTTTTAAACTTAAAAAATATAAATAAAATAAAGTCCCAAGGAAATTGCCATATCTATATTTGTCCCCGAAATATTGGACCCACACATTTGTGCACATTAGGCTTTAACTAATATATAAAATCGAATATCAACTGCATCTTGAATAATGTTAATATGTTAAATATTGTCCAAGAAATTAAAGAAAAATGGGGAATTGAAGTGCATGCATTTAAATATTAAAAAGACACACCTAATACATGATTAAATGCATTTGATTGGATGAAATATTTGTTATATGGGCTCAAATAACAGAAATAAAACAAATATCAAAATTACACAAAATTATTTAGATCTTTATTTGTGCTATAGTGCTACATTAAATTATGTTGCTACAATAAATCGAAATGATATGGAGCTGAAATATAGTGTTACTGCTTTGTGTGAAACAATTAGACACTTTGGAGAGGAACAGATACATATTACATTAGGTACATCTTGTCCTTGTTCTTTTTGTACAATTTTTCATTCTGCAATGTCTCGCAGATTTTAGATCATCAACCGCAGGCCAGTGTGAGTGATCATCAAGTCTTTTGTCTATACAAGGTTGAGGAGCAGGTCGATATTTCTTTGGAGGTGTATTTTTTGTACTGCTGTCTGTGTCTTCCTGAAATGCAGTTTTCTTAGCTGAGGAGACAATTGCTTCTCCCAGAGTCATTCTGAAAGATAAGGGATCCAGTGTGTCCTCCCGGAACTTAATTTGTTGCACATCCTTCTTTGTATTCTATCCACAAATTCGCGCAGGCAAGATCCATTACATGAATTATTGTTTTAAGAGTCCACTTCCTTGTTTTAATGAATGTTCGATAGTCTCCATCATCTGATCGCAGATATCAACTCCGCCCATGCTAGTGTTGTACTTTTTAATAGCAGAGGGACAAGGTACACTCAAATACTCCTTTTCTGTCTTGCTCCACCGTTAAACGTTTGTGACGGGATCACATCCAAAGCAAGTAGATGCCAAGGTCACTGCCTTTGTATCTTTCCATTGAACAACCACTATACAATTATCATCCCTACAGAATTCCTTCATATCGCCCCTTTTCATGTTCTTGTTCTGTGTTAAGTGTACATTTATTCTATTTCACATGATCGTTCCAGTTTCAAACATTCCAATAGACGTAAGAGCGTCTAATAAAGGAATTGAACTAAAATGTCTATCAAAAAATAGGTAGGAATCCTTTTGCAAAGACTGAGCTATTCGGAGAACAACTTTAGCCCCTAGACCATAGTTTCCTTCAGAAAGAGGAGCTGATTTTCCTTGATATATCTCAACCCTCCTGATCGCGGCTTATTCGACACATATTGCAGCAAGGAGCAACGTCCTGTAAGTGGTATCATTTGTTCATCTATTGAAAATGCACATCTACTAGGTCGAGGCAGTTACCAGCACGGCTTCCTTACAGAATCTATTGCGGGTTGAACTTTCCAGAGTAAATTTTTTCTATTGTGTTCTGGAACGTTGTTTATGTCAAAAACATGTAATGCATTTTTCAGTAAAGAAAAACGATCTCTCGACATATTGTCTGGTATTGTGGGGAAACGAAATCCCCTTTGCCAGTACATTCTGAGGCATGGGGACTTTGTATTCCCAATAACAGTAATAATTCCGAAAAGTATTTTCATTTCATGAGAAGTATCACCAAGAACAATACCTTTTGTGACAAATGATACATGTTTGTAAACATGACTGATTGCTCAAAGAATTATCTGGAAAATATTTCCTAAAATATTTCATGGGAGTCTCCAATGATTCACAAAATACATCAACCATTGTTAGGCCTCTTGAAGTAAATGGTCGTTTCCTCCATAATTGTTTTCGTGCATTGACCTGTTGTTGCAACTGTTGGACATCATTCTGTTTCTGTTGACATTGTTGAATAACGTTCTGATGCTTTTAGCATTGTTGAAAATCATTTTGTTGTTGTTGGAATTGTTGTATCTCATTTGGTTGTTGCTGGCACTCATCTTCTTCCTCAGAATCGTCGGATGAAGAACAAGAACTTTTGCCAATTCTGTTACTCTGACATGGCATCCCAGTTTTATCCCTTACATCATCGTCACTGCTCAGATCTTTCCAATCAGATGCATTTGTCAGTAGTTTTATTTCTGCGTCCGTCAAAGCGCTTAAAACAACATTGCATCGTTGCAGCATTGCCGTATTTCATTGACACAAACTCAATACATAAAATAAACGTAAAGTCTAACATACACAAATGTGTTGCATCAAATTCTAAATAAAAGTTCAGACATGTCTGTAATTTTTTTAATGGAAATTATATACGTAGGTACAGAAAACACGACATACCTGCATTCCCGCGCCTCGTGGAAGCCATCTTCGAAAATCCTAATGTTTTCCGTATTGTGCTTCGGCAACGCAGCGGAATTTTCAACTGCGGGTATAATGGCGCGTAACGCGCAACACCCACAATTGTGCGCGTTCATCTTTTAAGATCAAGCAAACTCAGGGGAACCACAGGGACACCGAAAAGCGAACCCGCACAATTGTGTATATACGGTCTGAAAGGGATAGGCTCACAAAAGTAACTTATCTTTACCAATCAGCCGGAAAAAGAGATCCTGGTCAGCCAGGAAACGATGAAGTGAATCGGGAGCAGACCACACCGCGCAAGAAAGAAAGAAAGAAAGGAGAAGACTCACTCTGCGCTGCGTCCGCCGCCTGGGCGAGGGCGATGAGCGCGACCGCCAGCAGCGCCGCGCGCCACACCCAGCGTGGCGCCAGCTGCAACAGCAACAATCAATTAAAGCCCACACTTCATTTATGGCTGGAGGCAGTATGGCACAGATGCCAACACTTCGGCTGTCGTGCTGCGACCTTTCTCAGAGCCAAATGAAGGACTGCGCTCGGGTTTAGTTCCAAGTTCTCCTCCACCCACCCGCCGATCGACCCCTTGGTCGATCGTCAGCTCAACTGACTGGCGGATAGAGGGGAACCTCGATCTGCATAAATCCGTGCGCAGACCATATTCGTGCATTTCGCCCTGAGGAAGGTCGCAGCATGACGGCCGAGATGTTGGCATCAACGCGTAGGACGCGGTGACTCCCTAATAGTCAAATAAATACTCTGAATAAATGTTACATGTATTTAATTTTGTAATGTGAAATTTCTCGCCATATGTTTATTGGCAAAAGGTTATCATCTTCAACCCCTCTACATGCAATAGAAGTTTGGAACATTTGTTTCGAGATTCCTGTACTTAATTAACAAATGAAATGCAATAATGTTCGTTGTGAAATTTTATTTCATTTTATTTCTTGGTTGTATGTGTTTTTCATTTCATTTTCCCAACAATTAGGTTTCTCATAATTTATTTTACTAGTAGAATAAGTTTAACTCTTTCCTAAAGTAACAATTGAAAGGATCTGAATCACAAGGTTTTATGTTCAGTAGTTCTGGTGTTAACAAAATTCTAGCGAAGTTAACAAAATGATTTAGCGTTTTCAATTTATCTTGTTTGCATTAATGAAAAAGAAGTAATTAATTGCTATAAATGCATTGTGATTAAAATTTGATTGTAAATGAAAAAAAACGTGTTTATTCTCATAGCAAAATGTCATTTCTCTCTATACAGAAAACAATTCTTAATTTAGATAAACCGCAAAACGTATTGTTTGGTTTTACAGTATTGTTTTATTACTACTTAAAACAAGATTCGGATCCCGCCAATTGCCTTATTGATTATAAACTTATATTTTTATTCATTATATTTTCCAATTTCCGTCGTGATAGACGTTAATTGTTATGGTGATATACTTCATTATCAACCCAACTTGTAGGTCAGAGTCGTGTTATTATCGTTGATATTACATTATATTATGATTCATTAATATGGAACAGACATTCCAATGCTCTTTACTCATGAGGTACTTGGAAAAAATATCTTAATATTCTTGGTTTACAACCCGAGTTTGTTTGATGAAGTATATTTGTTAGTAAAGTGATAGAAAATGTTCATACAGTATATTACAAAAAACAAAAACACTGTTAACCCGAAAATAATTTTTCATCCTTTTTGAGTGCTAATATTTAAATGCCTTAAACAAAGTGTTTAATTTATTTCGAAGAAGTTGCAACCCACGTACCTCATCACACTAAATCTGCTAATTTTTCTTCCCACGGCAGAAACATTTTCAAAAAATTGATAAATTAACGTTTGGTCAAATTTAGGTTTTAAGATGGTTTGGGGTAAATACATGAATTAGTACTTTAAATGAAGTTTACCAAGAATATTTCTCACAATGTGTAACAGTCTGTTTGGTTTCACTTTTAATTGAGTCCTATAACATTCAAATTCTCATTTCCACATCTTAAATAAATTTGCCTTCATAGTTGATACATTACTACAGGAATATTATTATTTGCCTATAACATACATAAATTGCAAATTTATCCTGATCAAAGATCATACCACACATGTTTTCTCAGTGCGAAAAATTTTCATATGTATAATCTGACAGAATACACACTTTCATGAAGTTTGTTGTCAGAAACCAGTTTTGAGAAGAGGGCATTTGATGTAGAAGGAATCAAGTATTTTTACATAACGCAATCAAATATATTTGAATTTGCAGACCAGTCCTGAGGAAGGTCACAATAAGATGGTCGAAACGTCGGCATTACAGCTTTCAACGCGGCGTCAGCCAGACAGCCAAGAACACTTGGATATTTCCATAACGTCTGTTATGTTACACTTTCCGGTATTTTGCATCATACTACTCGAGAAATTTGTCAAGGAATCAAATATTAATCATCATATTTCTCAGTCAACTTTATAGTCAGTATAGTGGTAAATATAGCGATTAAATGTTTTTTGCAGATATCTATTTTTCTTTGAACTTTTATCTGGGTTTCAGGCGCTATTCTTGTCATGTTTTTGTTTCTTTTGGGCCTATAACAATCGTCAACTTTCAACCTCTGGTTCTCACTCTCAAATACTTGTTGGTGACTCCACAGTGAGTCGTAGGACCTCCCGGTAGAGGCACTGCAGTGACATCAGTTGATGCCCTGAGGAAGCCTTTGCCTTTTATCTCCTTGGCGGTCGTCGCGTTCTCCTGCGGCAAGGAAAGCGATTGGACGCGAAGCGCCTCGCTCGGGAGGCGTCGCCCGCCTGCTGGGAGTCGGCTCGGGGCGCGCGGAGGCGAGCGATTCAATTCAAATCGCGCATTTGCATGGGAGAACTGGGGCAGGCGCCGCCAACGCCGCGCCGCCAGGCGCTGTCCTGGCTGCAATCTGGAGCTTCGGCCGCCAAATACAAGCGCACGGGATGAGATTTTTATCAAGGTGCGTTCATAGAGTGATTTATGTACATCGATATTAAGTAATTCTATTTTAACTTTCTCCATTGTTTAAAATATTGCATTTTTTGACATTTTAACTCCAACCTGAAGATGGAAATAATCATTTCAAAAACGTGGCTATTTATGTATGACAAATTTTAGTGTATTGTAAAACATTTTCCATTTTGATGAAAAACTGCTAAGCAAAATACAATTTTCTCCTTATAAAATACAATTTTCTGTCCAAAAACAGTCTAACGAAATTGTTACATCTACAGACAGAAAATAATAATAATAATAATAATAATAATAATAATAATAATAATAATAATGATAATAAAATTCCTGAAATGTTAAATTTATTGCAGATGTCACTATCGGTGCTTAGTGTTTTTTAGAGCGTACAGAATAATTGATCTACGCTGGTGTTTTTTATTGAATAAACGAGAATGCTCAGATTGCATTTGTATGAAATTCATAATTTATTTGTGAGCACAGGCACTTTGAAGCTGATCCAGAATTTTGTTATGAAGTACAAAAGTTCCTTTCCCAACAATTTGCTTCTTTGTAAAATTACGTATATAACATCATTTCGGTCAATGACATGATGTTTTGACAAAACTTTTTTCTCTATTTGAGCCTACACACGACGTGAAGTGGCAAGTGTTCTATCGTACTTTCGCCTTGTCCCAGATTACGTGTCGTTTCCTTCTCACAGAATCCCCTGTGAGTATGCATCCTCGCTTGGCCAGAATGCAATACAGGTTGCAGCGAAGGCGTTAGGCGTTGATCTACGCAGTGCAGGCAGATAAATTCCAGGTGCAAGCAATCGTTTCCTTGCGAATGTTCACACTCATTTTTACACTTTCTTTCCTTATGAACTTTTTTTTACAACGTAAATTAATTATTGAAATTAATGTCCAATATTGCTACTCATTTATACATTCATACGATACTTCAAAACATGGCAACCATAGCTTCTTAACAGGAAACTAGGGCTCTCCAAGTATATCATGATTGCATTTAAACGATCACAAAACACTGGAATAGTCAAAATCACTGCGACTTGCAATTTCAGCGTGTACGTAGTTCAGCAATTGTTGTTATTATTATTATTATTATTATTATTATTATTATTATTATTATTCACACTTTCTCTGCTTTAGCAGGAAAATCTATCACCTGTCCAATTGATGTTATAAGACTAGGCTCGGAATACGCAGGAAGTAAATTCATCCTGACCTACATGAATGTCACGCATTTAGGAATTTCCTGACAATATGACATGTTTGAAGAAGGGTGGCTTTCTGGGCTTCATTAAAGATATTTTTGGTACCTAAATTCTCCAGATTTCTTTTAAAGTTCCTGGTGACGACTCCTTCAACGGATATAATCATGGAGAAGTGGGAGATTTCATGAAACTTCCAAATGTTTTTAATTCAGTTGCCAAGTTCTCATATTTTCTGAATTTTCTGCTTGTGAGGTTGTAAGTTAAAAAAATTGCAACATCGAATATAGGGGCTGTTTTTTTTCTTTGTCTATTATGAGGATGTCAGGGCGGTTATAATCAACCGTTTAACCGTCATAATAGGCCGATCCCAGTACAAGACATGCGTCTTCGTCTCGAGCACAGCATCTGGTTCATACTTGTAGTATGCTGGAGCATTATTCCCCAACACTCCAAGTTCCATTTCTAGTTATCGGTGAATGAGTTTTGCGAATTGGTTATGTCTGCCTAAATAGGCACTCTCTGACAAGGTACTGCATCAAGCCATTATGTGCTCGATAGACTCTCCGTTGTTACCACATCTTCTACATTTGTTGCTGTCATTTGTTTTTAAAATATGTTTTTCATAGTTTTTAGTTCTTGTTACTCTATCCTGAATTGCTGTTACAAAACCATCGGTTTCCGGGTACAAGTAACCATTGCTCAACCATTTTAAGGACGCAGATTAGTCAATCATAGGGACCAACAGAGAATTTGGAAATTTACCGCTGCCAATTTTGTATTTCCTCCTTTGGAGTTGGTATTATAATATTCGGGCCTTGGTTGCTTAAATTAAGTGGCGTGTATCCAGTATCAGCGCTCACCACCTTCTTCCCTCTATATTATATCCTATTATCAATTTCAATCACTACTAAGAACTTTAGACTTCCTACCAGTAACAATTACTACTTAATAAATTCCTAACAATCCACTTTAATTATAAGTCATTGTGGTTGTTTCAAATGCGGCAATCTACGCAATGAAACACGGCCTAATGCGTATTTTCTTATGTTTACCGAAACACTCGTGTGTTTGTGAGTGAGCTCACTAATTATTTTGTGAAGGACAATCTTCTAACTTTCACTTTCTGCATTCAACTCGCGAACTAAGACACGTTCTCGTCAGTCGGCGATTTCAAACTTTCCATTTTCTCTGCACAAGGTTACAGGTCGAGTAGGGAATGCGTTGTAATTTTCTGTTGATATATTGTACATTTTCAAGAAACACAATTTTATAGTGCGTTAGCGCCTTTGTCATTCTTATCTTGGGGCCCACAGAAATCCTTGAATTGACGCCTTTCTTGTCATCGAAAAACTCTTAAGTAGTAATGCAAGAATCACTTAGAAAGTAAGTTTATTTCTGACATTTTTTTCTTGTCTATGCAATGCGCTGTTTCATGTTACTGTTAGTCTCTAACGGATTGTTTTAAAGAACTTAATTCTGAATAGGCTTCGTGTGAATTAAAACAACAGAAACTAGTGGTGCTAAAACATACTTTCTCGCCCTTAGAAATGTTTACGTAATACTATTTATATCGTAATTTCTCTCCGAATTAACACATTTTGTCATCAATTTTTGTAAAACTCATTACAAATGGTAGAATATTAGAAGCGGGCTCCTCCATCTGTGGTCTCCAGACACACAAGGTCTTCCGCGACACTACACATGGAAGAAAGACAAGGGAAAATACTCAATCACACCGTAGGGCTTGAAAACACGACTGTTGAAACCGAGGCGCTGAGACTGCACACGCTGTAGCCACCTCGGTCAACCAGGTCAGCGGCAATTACAACTGCGTAACATACAGCTAAATCACATTCGACAATGAGACATAATTCACAGATCTACAGCTACCATCTCGCAGGTAGGAATTTTTGCATTCCGCATTCCAAACTGATATTTTCTAAAGGCTAGAATTTTCTTTCATATTACAATTAAATCGTATTTTTAAGAGAGAAAACCTAATTGGGATAATTTCAAATAAGGTTTGCGGTTTTCTTGACAGAAAGTACACCAATACACTGAGAATGCAAATATATTCTTCGAAGATAAAAAATACGGATTATCAATTAGCTTTTCAATAATTTCTAAAAGATTAATTTGTAAACGTATAAAAAAGTTTGAATGTATAAAACGAAAAAGAAATTTAAAATTATATTCAAATTCTAACTTACGCAGCATCTAACTGCCTCCAAATACTTCTCAAATTACATTCACGAAGCGTAGGAAATTCGAAGCGGGCGACTCAGTTTGACTTTAAAATATTACACAAAAAATACTCATATTTTTGAAAAATTGAACAAGTTATGAAACTCTGTTTTTGATGAACACATTTCATTAAGAAAAAATATGTATCTTAACAACTGTAGTTATAGGAAGACTCTGGAAAACTGAAATTATTTCAATTTTCGAAAAATCAGAGATTTCAAGGAATGTGATAATTACATATGTTTTACACAAAATTATCATGGTTTCGAAAACTTGAACGTAACGTTATTTAAAGATTTTTTCATTAACACATTTTATTGGGAAAATAATGTTTAGGCCTATCTTCATAATTGTCGTTGTACAAAGATGCAGAAAAAAATATTTTGCTATCCGAGGCCAAACTTAAATAAAAGAATTGGTGTTATTTTTACACAAAAATTGTTGACACAAAATTAAAAATTGCCTATATTTCTAAAAAAAAGAAAACTATACGAAAAGTGCTTAAATTTTCAAAAAAATTGTACTACATTGATACTCTGCCACACAGAATTTTAGAATTCGGATAGTCTTTTACCTTCCGTTCACTTGAGAATATCATTTCTTGACGTAAACACATACCGTAAATTCTATTTAAATTTTGTCTTGTCGTATTTTTGTTTTCATCGGTTTAATACAATTAATTATTAATTAAAATAAATTAATAATCAAAATGTAATAATTTTCTACGCAAACACTTCACAATTTAGAATTTTCAAACCATTGTTCAGGTTTACCAAAGAAACATCAGCACGGAACCTTGAATAACACTTCCTTTTACAAAGAAAGTAAAAAAATCTTTTAGGTGCTTACCAGTCACATAAGATGGGGTTACGAGGAGACCGAATTATGTGCACGAGTTCGCGTCCTCTTCCGCACCCCTCTGTCCGGGGCTTGCGTCACGGCCAACAAGTGCTACGGACGTCCAAAGAAGGACTGAGCCCCGCAGCTCCTGGCGGTTTCTCCGCTTTCTCACATTCATTTGTCTACGACAGCCAAGATGAGCGTAAACGGTACTCGGGAACGAACGTACGTGTTTAATAAAAGTCATTTTGTTCTTGGGAAGCTTATTAAACGCTATTCAGAAGGTCATTTAACTTAAGCGACCGTTACCATCCATGATGTGATATCAAAAATGGCAATATTGAAATGGTCATAGTGGATAGCGTTTATTATTGCGGTACATCTGTTAGTGTCCTACGCCATGTACTACATGTAATTACAATTCAAAGAGTCAACATTTAAATGTTGACGCATATCATATGAGGATAGTGTGAAAAGAGAAAAAGTGTTCGCAACACACATGGTCATAAGGCATTTTCAGCTGTTTGAAAGTGAACTCATTAGCAATTTAAGAAAATTAGTCAGACTCGTTTCGTTTTACTCACTTCTGTGTAGCATAAAAGACAATCAATAAAATCAACAAAAAGAACTAAATAATTATTATCTCATTAAACGTATTTTTTGTGTTCTAAACTTTGTAATGATCGTCCCGTACTAAAACTTTCAGAAAGCTAGCTGCCTTAGACGTTTCTGAAATCTTTGCTTGTCCAATTGATGCACTCGAACTCAACATGAGATAATTTTTGCCTTTCGCATGTTTATTATATCTGCAATGTCTCAGACATTTCCATGTATTTGCTAAGACATTGTTGGATACTATTGCACGCAGAACCACAGCGAGAAGTTCTTTCTCTTGAATATATTTCTTCCCTCAGGACTTTATGATCTATTAGAAGAAACTTGCTGTAATTGTGTCGTGATAATCTGAAACCTGCTTACTTAGCGAAAGAGTTCATCCTTTCAAAGTTATTATTATTATTATCGAAAACGCACATTTAAATTTTTCGGTGCGTGAAACTTGAGACTGCCCTGCGGGGACGTGCATTTGCGCAATGACTCAACCCTGCCGACAGCGCATTCTCCTCCGCACGCGTGTACCGCGAGCCCCGTCACGCCCCCGTCTGCAGGGCACGCGCAGCGCACGCGTCGACGCGTCGCGCTAGTCACGCTCGCCCCACGCCGACCGCGGGGTCACTGCCAAGATCTCGAGCGCGCGATCGGCGATGGGCCCGCGCCCTACCGGACAATGCTCTTCGCCGTCTGCTGTCCCCGCGCTGTTTTGTTCCGCTTCGCCATTGTTTTCGCTTCGCGACGAAGCGCGCGACTTCACGGCCGTCGCGACGCCACGTCGCGGCTGAATGTCGGCAAGTTCTTCCAGGTGTCGGATCAGTGCAAGAACAAATGAATAATTCTTTTCTTTTTCTTTACTGCCATTGTTTACGAGTCTGATTGCGATGCTTCTTTTAACACCACATGTAGAACAAAAAGGTTGTTTTTCGATCTTTATAATATTTTTAAAACATCAGAACAGAAATGGGTAGCTCTAAAAAATTTTACAGTACGATATATTAGACACGGCCACAAATTCCGAAGAAAAATAAATATTTACGTCACTTTGTAATCCTTCTTCTCGTTACACAGGAATTTAGACGTTTAGATCTATATGTCCCATGAGAGAGATATCTTAAATGATTTTACCACTCGACCTATTTATACAATGTATAATGAAAATCGATTCATCTGATAAGTTTTCGACTCTAAATGTATTTCTAGTTTCTGGACGACTACATAATGTTAAAAAATACGTCATAGTTTTTTGGATAATACGAGGGTGTAAATGTTTTCTCTGAGGGATTCGTAAAATTTATAAGAGTAACGTTAGATGAAGTCAAGAATATCTTCATAAATGTTTGCAATAACCATGAAATATTACAAATATAACAAGAAAAAGAGATTAGTATCTGGAGGAAAAATTATGACACAAAAAGTAGACAGCACAGACAAAGATTACCGAGGAATGAAATATATTTTCCATATTTTTCGAATAAAATCTTCCAATTTATTATACTTAAAACTATTATAAAACTATTGGACATGATTTTTGCAACAAATGACCATTATTTTAGATTCTTTTGTGAAGATATGAGCCATTGCATAGTGAGCGGAGAGCATTAAGTTGTGTAAAATTAAATCAATATTTCCAAATCTGTGTTCATTCCAAGTGGTTGACAGGGATTTAAGATACAGTGACAAACCCAAAAGCGAAATACGTAGCTCGTAAGTTGTGAGGACTTGCATTAGTAAATAAATCATGACTCACAGGCCATGAGCCATTAATCAAAGAAAGGAACCATGAGCCACGAACGTGAGCTAAGAGTCCAGAGCCATGAGCCTCAAACCATTAACTTGAGCCAAGGGCCGTGAGCCATACGCTGAGCCTTGAGCCGTGCGCCCCGAGCAGGCGCGTGCGTGCGTGCGTGCGTGGCGGCGCAGGTGGCCGGCGCTGGACCAGTTCGCCTTGGGACGGCGGCGCTCGGCGTTCGTTCGCTCCGCGCCTGGGAGGTAGGCGGCTGGCCGGCCGGCCCGCGCGTGCAGTGGAAGGTTCCAGAACTCCCCTCCACTCGCACTCACAGCCGATGCCTTGCCTTTTGACCCACGATTTCGGAGATTTCAGCGAACGCGCGCATGCACACAGCGGTGCTGCTGCCCCAGAAGTCGCTGTATGCATGCGCTCGTACACTAAAGTCATCCGTCAAAAGAAAGCGTGAACATAGAGCCTCAGGGATACTTTTATGCCCTTACTCCACTATTCTTAATGAATATGGCTGTCAGGATGAAGAGACTTTTGAAGTGATCTCTTAAAAATTATCAGATTTCAGGAACGGAACAACGGATCACCTTGTTTTCTACATGTTTCGGCACATGTTTACATGTTTCATGATTCTTGTTCTTTCTACATGTTTCGGCACTATTGACACAAGGATCTTCACTATTTTCTGTATGAGTGTATTGGAGGGATTTGGGTTTTCCCTGCAATGCTACTGAAGTCAGGCACTGGTGCAATCGTCCCATTTGACATTTTTTCCTTCCACAGCATATGTCTAGAAAAAATGCATCATTTGGAATCGAGATGAACTTCTTCGAATGGTTTCCGGATGTCGTCGGTGCACAAGGAAAGTGACACATCTCAAATAGCGTCATTTTTCAGGTTAACTAAAGAACAATTATGTTTAGAGAATAGTACATTTATTATTAGTAGTAGTGATATAAATGTGAAAGATATTTCAAAATTCAGGACGTAAAATATAGAGAAAAAAACTGACTGACCGCAAAATAAATGACTTTGCTCACTGTAAGAACGTTCTCCAACAAAATAACAATGTTTGAGACGTGTTACTTTTTAACACAGCAAAAATACTCGTATGTGCAGTGTGCAAATATGTAGGAGCATAATAAGGATTGCCTTCCAGGAGATTCAAGGGAATAACATATACTCGTAAGTGGCCAATTTTCTGATTATGTCATCAGTTTTCTGCGAAAAGTAAAAATATATCAGTGTATATTCAGAGGGGCAAACATAAAAATGTATCTTGAAGTTTGTTTCTGAGAGAAGGAAATTCAACCGCAATGAAATTCAACCCTTTCATGTCTCTCTGTGCGGCACAAGTAAAAAGTAAGATAACTTTCTGTCACATTCTTTCACTTTCCCGTACTTTCCTGCCGAAAGATGCATGTTATCGTAAAGTTTTATTTTTATTTTCAAATACACGGCGATATCTTTTTTTTCAGCCACAGGTAATACAGTAACACAGGTAATACAGGTAATACAGCACACTTTTAGATCCACCTTCCTACATTTTGTTACTGTATATATAAGCATATTTTGTTGCTTCTTCTTCTAAGCTATTATTGTTCTCCTTCGCCATGTATTCCGCTGGTGCACTCCGCAATTATAACTTTCTTTTTTTCTGATTCCATCGGCGCTGGAACTGCCGAGGCGTCAACGTCATGAGACATAAACGAGGTTCGTTCACATGGCGGTCTCATTAGGAAAATTGACAGCAATGGTGCTACTTTCATCCAGTATTAGTTACTATTTTTCGCACTCTGCTAGCTCGTGAGAGAAGGTAAAAAAAGGGTGTCTTTGGCTTTTTCCTTAGATGAAATGCACAATATAACTGTACGGATGGCTACGTATGCCATGACATTCTTCAAATTTTACATTCTGTAAATGTATACTGTTCTTCGACAACGCGAAAAATGGTTTCTCGACTTCTCTGTTATTTGAAGTTTCATTCATTTCTTCACTTTTCTTATGTGGGATGCGTTAGATGTCTCAAATATCAAGAAGAGATACTATTGTATTGGGAGTAATTACCTCCTTTTCATATTGAGATAGCTCGATTACACTGTATTTATTTAAAAGCTCGTGCATGAATTTATTGTCGTATTTAGAATATCATCTTGGGGATAAATAATTTTAATTGTATTCGATCAAATCATCAACTTCAGGAAAAGGTCAATTAAAATATTTGAATCTCGATACAGCAGTAGTTCACCAACACTATTCCCGCATGGTCCACATTCACCAGCATTCAAATGCATTCATAAATTATGAATTTTTATTCGTGAAGGAAAGGAGACATAATGAGTGTTGTTTAGATTCTCGTTATTCTCCTGAAATGTTGCTCCTATTCACAACGCGTCACGTGGCTTGTTTCGCCTTACTCGGCCGTGCCCCTCGACCCCCAAACGATCTGCAAAGGCCGTCCAACTCCGAAGGAGGTCGACTGAGCTGCGCCAAACTGCCTCGCTGCGTTGCGGCAGTTTGTAGGACGCCAGGCTTCCTCAAATTTCACTGCGCGCATACATTAACACGAACACTTTTTTTGTATTTCTGTATTGCTGTTCATCATTCATTTTCTTTCAGAATCGATTTCAAATGGTATCACTTTTTTAACCCAACGATTTTAACATTTTAGGAGCACATTTAAGATAGGATGGCTGTACTACATATTTGTTTGTTTTAATTTTTAAACTGAAAATAATGATAAGGGAGTTCTTTTTTTGTTCGTCAATTTTGAATAAAAAATTCAATGTGATAAGACATATTACTATTATATTTTTATTTCAAGAGGAAGATAAATCCTGCAGGTTTCAGTTTATCCTTGGGAAAACGGGAATACATCGAATGTGTGTCATTTCTGATTTGTGAAAAATAAATTATAAAATAAATGTGAAGAATGATATCAAATCTGAAACGTGTAATCCAAATTTTCGGAAATCCATAATTCACTGACATTTAATTTGAAGTTAATTTTAATCCATAAACTGTCTGAACCTATATCAAAGATGCAATACCATATTAATAAAAATATTTTTTATTTAAAAATTAATAAAACAAACAAAAATGTAATTAAGTATTATTGCAACGTCGTCTCGTGCTATATTTTGCTTTGTACTATTGATGTGGTGCTCCTCAGTTGAGTTTGCGAATATGATAACTTCGAAATGTTCAGTCAATCTGTTTGAAATATTTTGATTAAGAACCAAACATTTACAAAAGTAAGTTAATACATTTATTTTTAACGTTAAAGGAACAAAACATAAAAGTATCTCAAGTAGATCTTTGACTGTTTTTTCTAATGTTTTTTGTGCGAGTTCAATGACTGAAGTATCGTGCACAATACTCTTTAATTAGCAATAATTTTCTGCAAACCGCGTCAGAACAAGTTTCTGACGTGTAAATGCGATCGAGAGTATTTAAAACACTTCAAGAAACTAGGTGCAGCAATTTAGGAGATACTCTTGAATGCATTTTTATACGACATTTTTCCCACTCAAATTACTGAAATGAATTATTAGTTTCTAATTAGTTAAATTATTGGTAAATAATTTAGGAGTCGTGACCTTGCTGTCTGTATTAACCGTCTTTTCAAAACAGCTTTATTTTCAACCTAGATACATAATTAGTAAATATTCTCATTAAGTTTCTAAGAAGAATGTGAGTTCTCCAGTCTTGGAGCTCGCTGGTGCCGACGGCGCAGCTGTGGTGGGGTGAGGGCGTGGCGAGGGTCTCCCCGACCTTTTTGCCCGCGACGCGACGCGACGCGACCCGCCCTAGGCCTTGGTGGCTTCAAGGGCGCGGCCTTGCGGCGGAACGTCACGCCCCGACCCCGCGACCCTGCCGCCCCGATCGCCCTCCGACGACGGCGGGCGCCACGCCATTTCCTTAAACGCCGCATCTGCAGTTGCTGGTGGCTAAGCTCTCGGCATTTGGATTTTGGGTTTCGATTTATTAATTCTGCAATTAAATCCAATCTATTTTCCCATCTCGATCAGGTTTTTTTCGTCCAGTTTCCCTGATCCATTGAGCAAATGCTGAGATGGCCCCTTGTTTTGCTTCTGAACATAAATGTAACTTCATTATCTGTGTACGACTTCTAGAATTCAATGGGAAATATAGTTATTCAAATTATCGTTTCCAGGTTGTCGCGACATGAAAGATTATTCCTTGACGAAAGACATCATGGATAAAAGCCCCAAAATTATTTCTTATTTATCCTTGAAAATAGATTTTATTACATGGGAGCGGTTTTTTTAATTAATTCAAAATTCAAGTAGTATAGAACTTAGTGTAGGGATCACAGAATTTTGAAAACGTGGACAGAATTCACTTCTCACCATAGCATGTCATACAGTTTTAACTGTTTTTTGACGTAAAATAAATAAATAAATGTTATAACTTGTGGCAAAATACCTGAACATTATATTCATTATTCATTGCCTTCACCAACAAGAAAATACTTTTCTGTATACCAGCATTATAAACAATCTTTTCCATTCAAAGAAATCGTTCATAAATTGTCATTTTATGCTACAGCCTGTCCTCTCCGCCCGTCCTTCCTTCCCGCCCGTCCTCCCTGACCGTCCTTCAGAGTTAGGTCGGCACTGGAAATCACTTTCCAGAGGAAGATGAAACTCACCATATTGTAGGATACAACGTACGCTGCTATGGGACTAATCACCGTAGTTGACGCTCCCTGAGACACTATATACTCACTTCCTCAAGTACACCGACTGTTGTCCGCTGCTGAAATCTCGCCCCGATGTGCTAATGATGCTAACTGAAGGGCTTAGTTGCAAACTGACGTATATCCATTTCCTTCTCTTTTCTACTTTTACGTATCTATATATTCCTATGACGTTTCTCCAATATCCTGACAAATACTTTTCTAAAGTGGCTTTTCTTTTATGTTTAACGGTATTTGAACATCGTTGAATTCTTATTATAAACTACGACTGAATAATCTTACCTTCCTGAAAATTTGTTTTTCTTGGAGATAGGCCACTGAGAAACGCTCAACTGTCGCCTCCAGCTAAGTAGCTGATTCGGACGAAGACAGTTTCAGAACGAGAGTTCTAGAGCTCTTTTCCTCTGTTAAGGATTGTATGTGGTTTTCTCATATCTATTCCAGTTAAAGTAGCATCAATGACTCATATACGGGACTCTTTCTCCTCCGACCTCTTCTCACTACCATCCTTAATGTCAAAGGATGGACTAATCTGGAAAAACTTTTATTGCTTCTAAAGAAGAATGCTTTATCTAATGGTCAATAAATGAGAATGAAAACAGCTCATGGGCATTTTCATCGAAAATATGAGGTTGCCCATTCTCGAATTCTCACATCAATACTCAATAGACCTTCTGTGTGTATAACCTAATAAAGCATTAACTCTTTTAATTGTAATATGCTTACCAGACTCACAAGTTCTTAGGATCATTAAATTCTTACATAAAAGATCCAAAACAAATATTTAGAAATGGCTTACTTCTGTATTGTTCAAAATGAGGTAAGAAAATCAAGATAAGATATCTCATTAGTAGTCAACTTCTCGAGAATATTCTGCATCGTGCTTCGTCAAGAATTGAAATCATCGTCGAAAAGCTATCTACTTAAACCCATATCATCCCGAAGTTCCTAATCAAAGAAAATCGTAGCCTTTCTCTTGACATTAAAAGTTATTGACAAAACATGGTAGGCTCTGTGCTTTCTTTATTTGAATACCAAATACATGTATAACGATTAATCGCGAACTGGAAGATCTATAAGATGTTTTAATACTGAGTTGACGTTAAGTCAAAAATGCTGATAATTTAACTAGTCTTTTTTTCTGGCCTGTTTTATCGGCACGAGATAATATATCTTAAAGAAATTTCATTTGAGTTAATGAGGATAGATGCATCATGCTCAGTTCACGAAACTGAGCTTCAATCTGAGGTTTGAGTAGGCGGCGTTGAAGGGTTCGACGGTGGGCGAAAGTTCGCATAATGAAGCACAAGGAAAGAGACGGGCGCCGCGGAGCAATGACCTACCGGTGTCGTCACTTTCTCTGCGGTGCGATATCAGCAGAGGCTCGCGCGGCGCCTTCGGCACTATTGCTCCCCCAATTTAAGATGATTTTATCTACGTGGGGAGCTCGGAAATTATTCAAATTATCCTGCTTTAAAGTAGACTGCATGCAGCTTAAATAGTATCTTTTCATTTTTACTTTCTCGTATACGCACGTATGTACGGAGTAATGTGCGTATTTTGGGAAGGTTATATAATACTGCAGAAAATAGATTTCACACGTCAAGGGAAATACACGTTTTGGGGAATCCTGACACCGAAAAAGATTTTTTTATAAGTCCATCTGTCCATCTCTCCGTCCGTCCTCCGTACGTTCTTCTGTCGGTCCTTCCGTTCGTCTGTCAGCTGTGAACATTATTAGAGCCTAAACTACTTGCAACATTTTTTTCCAACCTGAAATGAACCCTGTCGATCTGGCTTCACTCGAATTTCTGCGACTTTGAAAAACATTTAATTCTTGGGGGTATTTTACATGAAGCCTTTGCAATATTTTCAAAATTTCTCAAAAAAGTTCTAAATTTCTTCTTTAAATTTCTTTTAAGAATAGAGTGAAAAACTCTTATAAAGATGGCATGGTTCGATTTTCACTGATAACTAAATTTTCGAACATTGCAAGGCATTGGATTTTTTTCCAGCGTCTTCCTACAACAACAATATTGAAGTTCTAGATTTTTCCTTCAACTGAAATTTGTTCCCTTTGATTAGTTCTTTCATTAAGATCATGAACATTTTTTTGAAAATTTTAGAAGTTTTCGGGCAATATTGCTTGAAATATGTCCAATATCAAAAAAAATAACAAAAACAAGAATTTTTTTCGACGGCTCCGCATTTTTGCTTTAAACGTTTGGTAGAGATAGTGACAAACGTACTGCGTTAGATTACATAAACGTCGTTTTCCTCTATTCTTTTGTTGTTGCTTTTTTCGAAAACAACACAAATGAATTTTTTCTATATCTCTCTACGATAATATTTACTTTAGTGGCGATTTGTTCACATCATTCCATTAGTAAGCACATGTGCTTTAAATTAAGTCTCATACAGTTCCTCGAACTCAAAATTTTTCTGTAAAAGTGAGCTCAAATTTCCACATTTTCAGAAACGCTTAAACGCTATTTTCTGAACAGCTTCAAATTTTTTTCTTCATGGTTTTCGTACGAATAAAGCTGAGAACACGGTTTACAATGACATAAAATTAATTTTGCTGTATTCTTTTTTTACTTTCGTTGATGTATTGTTTTTTAAATCTCACATTTCCAGTAATTTGTAATGTACACGTTTCCAGTAATTTGTAAACATTATATTGCATTTCCGAGTGGAAGAGCTTACAATTACTTCCAATGAATTTTTTTCGTAAACTCAAAATTATTGTGTGAAAAGAGGTCGCATTTACAGGAAGCCTAAGCACCATTTTCTTGAAAACAGCTCCATATTTTTCAAAGAAATTTTTTATAGGGTGAGGATTTTATTGTATCAAATTCATAAAGTAATATTTCTATTCTATTATTAGGAAACCGAAAAACTGAGAGAACTACTTTAGAGGCCGATAGATGGCAACTGGTAAGAGGATGGGATAAAACCGAAAAGCTAGGGCAGGCCAAAAATATTAGAAAACTAACTAGTGCGAAAATGTCTGTGGCAATCTGTAGCACCACTAGTTTGATTACCTAACACTGTTTTTCGTGTTCTCTTAAGTAAAAATACACCTTATATAATATTAATAAAGTGGCATGTCTGCAATGGTCTGTACGGTACTTTGAATTACTACTTTAAGCGTGGCTTTGTTTTATGTTTTGAATGGCGAGTCTTTGTTTTATCTTATGGCCGTCCGTCTGTGAACACCACTAGAGCCTAATCCATGCGTACGATTTCTTCCAAAAATATTCCGTGGCCGATCTGGCTGACTCGAGGCTCTCCGATTTTGAAAACTTTTTTTTTTTTGAAAACACAATTTGGGAAAACACAATTTACAACAATGTAATTTTTATGACTTGTCTCTCACGTTATTAAAATTTACATTAGCGTTGAGCTGTTTAGATTTTTGCATTTATGTGTTCATATGCATCAAATGAGGTCTTATCAAATTTCTCAAAACCTCAAAAGTTTTCTGGGAAAATGAGCTCCAAATTCCGCATATTGAAAACGTTCAAACAATTTGGAGCCATTTTCTGAAGAAAAAAACGGATCCACATTTTTTCTTCAAACTTTTCGTATGGATAGTGCAAAATGCATTGTTTAGATGACTTAAATGCCATTTTGCTGTATTGTTTTTGTTTTTTCAAAAATTATGCAAATGTATTTTTTAAATATCTATCACGCCGCTAATACGCACCAGCTGCTCCAAATTTTTCAACAAAAATTCCCTTATATGTAGAGATTTTCCTCTTCTGTAATAGTCTTTGAGTAATATTTCTGTTCTACCATTAGGAAACCGAATAATTGAGAAAATTTCAAAAAAAATATTGTGAGCGGCAATAGATGATTGCTATCAAGAATATGTGACAAGTCTGAAAAGCTAGCCCAGGCCCAAAAATTAGAAAACTAAGAGAGTACTACTAGTTTTATTTCTTTTTGCTTGAAGCAAACATCTTAACATTTCCACATAAATATTTTTTCCAAGGTTTTCCAAAAAACACGTGAAAATACTCTTTCGAATGGTGCACTCATCAGTAATATTTGTTACTGAGCTCTTGGTGTAAACATTTTCTCCTCAATATCTCTCCTGATATTGATCAATATTTCTCCTGATATATCCTCATCACGATGTAAATTCACTATTGTTTGTCGTTGCAGTAGACAGTTCGCTTCTCTAAAAATGTATTTTGTTGAAAATACTATTTAAAATGCACATTATACGCATATGAGTAAATAAGAAAATGATATGTTTTACTTAATTCCAAGTGGTATGTGTTTGGAGATGTTTTTGCCCATTTGTAGAAAATAATTTTTGTACGTTTAGGATACAATACTGATTTCAATGTTTACGATACAAATTTTGTATAACGATATTTCACTTTCACTATCTGAGAAAGCTGCGATTTAGAGATGTGTCAAAAGGAGAAATCGAGAATGCCAAGAACATGCTCATAAACAGCAAAAGCGTTAATGGCATGGCTAATAGCAGCCAAAGATTTCTATTTATTAGATTTTTGGCTTACGTAGCTTTTTATCGTGGTATGTATTATAGTAGAGATTTTTGCAAGTCGTTGAATTGAAAGACGTAACACAATTCTGTGGAGAACTGAACTGCGCATGCGTCCGCATCAAATGTCGGGATTTGAATTGTTGGGTCCCGACATTCTCTTTGTTTTGTCGTCTACGACAAATGTGTACTTAAACTTACACTTATGTAGTTTTCGCCGCCACCTCTATACACGATTTGAACACTAACACACAATAAGCATGGAAGTAGAGAAAAATACAAACCCATATTACCAATATAATAAGGCAGCAACTTAATGGCTAATTTTATTAAGTTAATTCAAATATGTCAGAAATAAACTAACGTAATTGATAAGGATTAGGAAGTTATGTGTATATTGAGACTCATTTGATGTCGTGTAGGGGTATATCATACGTTCTACTATCTTGCAATGCTTATAAAAGCAAAAATGGATTCAGAGATACAAAGATGTTCAATAAAAGATTTTATATCCTGTTAGAGGTATTCATTTCCAATTAGTTCCTCGTTTTAACATATGTTTTCGATTGTACGACATGCAAAAACTCATTTTCCTGAAAATACGTTAATTCCTATTGACGATAATGTTTACGTACTACGAAAATGGATTATCCGTCTTGCAAAACCACTCTAACAACGTGGTGCGACTTGCTTCCAAAATCATGCTACTTTAATGATTACTGAAAATATGAGAATCGAGTCGAAAGCTCACATACGTTTTCAATTATGAAACTGGCGGGAAATTTGCTCCAGAAAAAAATAGAAGAATTGCACAAATGTGAAAATAATATCAATTAAAAAACGACAAAAATGAAACATGGAGGTAATAATGCGAAACATTGTTGTGGTATGCCTGAAAAAACGGTATTAATAAAATTGACTGTGCCGATGTGTTGGAGAACGTCTCCTTCAGTCGCCTCGTACCTTTTAAGTTAGAGCTGATAAAATGTATTGTTTCAGTTTCTATTTAATGTTAATTAAATTAATGTAAAAATATATGAAAGAACTATTTAGGTAATGTATTATTACATTATTACAATTATGTATTCATGTATGAATATTAAAACAGTTCCACGGCAATACAATGCCGAACAAGAAGAAATAAATTATTTAATAGGTATTTATGCACCAAGGGGCCCTATTGATCGAGCGGCGACCAAAACCCCGAAATCATTAGAATCAATTAACACCAGTTAACGACAAAAGATTTAATTTCTTCCCTAATTTCAACAATTTCGATTTACTTATGAACTAGATGCAAAATTGATTCGGTTTGTCGTTTCGGTTGTCATCATGAGCTGGCGCAGCCGGTAGGGTTCCCGCTCGCTGCTGTGGCTGCGAAGCAGAAGGGTCCGCCCCGACGAGCGCTGCTTCCTTCGCGCTCGCTTCCACGCCGCGCCGCCCTCCTCGCTCTCAAATGGCCCCGAATATTGGCATAGCCCCGTAGCAACACAAACAATCGACAGCTTACAAGCCAACAACTGCTGGTTGTGACTTAGATGGCGTAACAGACAACGTATCGGACTGTTAGAGCCAAGTTCGCGGGTTTAAACCCGATCGAAACTGGATTTTTAAGGGCGAAAAAAATCCTTCGTACGCCTTTCTTCGGAGAGGAAATAAACCGGCTGTCCCATGTTGAAGATTTACAGCATGTAAAAGATTCTCAAGCTTAAAAGAAGGTTCTGAGCAAAATTAAAATCGCTTGTTTCGTCGCCCGAGATATGTTCTTTTTTTCTGCCCGGCGTTGAAAGGAGCGTAGCGGAAAATGCGTGGTCACGTGGCAGAGTGGTCACTAAAAATGAGACTTGAATTGAATGGAACAAATTTAAAGTGACATTCTAAAGGTTTGAGTTAACGGGTCTTCCTATATTTAATTGTAGATAGTTTTACTTCGTTTAATGTAATTTAATGTAATTTACTTTATTAATTGTAATTAATTATATTGAATTATATTTTTTGATTTAATTTAATTCTGAACAATATCACTTTTTCTTTAATATTATTTTATTTTATGAAAAAAATTAGTGCACCTCTCATTATTTTCCTTAGAAGTGTATCCCGTTCTTTGAAAACTTGATTGTGTTTCGCTTGTAAGCCCATGATGTAATGTTTCTCGCCGCACAACATTTTATCATGTATTATCTTCCCATTAAAAAACTTCGACTAGCATAGCAACGGGTATAAATGTGGATGTTATGTATCTGGTGTATTGAATACGTAGTGCATACGTATTTTTACTTTCTCCGCCTTTCGAAGCTACTTTGTAAGAAGAGAAAGTTATGTAATAGTGCAGGAAGACGAATTTTTGGCAGAAAAAACTCCAATTGCCGAACCTGTAACAAAACATTCTTTATCACGTGGTGTATCCTCATTCCATATTTTGTGAGTCCTTAATACCGAAAAATCCATTGATGGCAACACGTCTGTGTGTCTGACTGTGATCAACGCTAGCACCTAAATCGTTCAGCCGATTCCGGATCAGAAGACAAGTTATACAGTGCTACATGAGCTCTTAAATCTAATGGTTTTGAGTTAAAATCTAGGAGTCAGGAGTATTCAAGATCAATGTGAATATCACAGAAACGAATTTGTGGTGTTTGGCAGTTTGATAATATTCATCTGCATTTTTTTACACATATTACAGGATTGCAGAAATGAAACTCACTTTAATTATCATATGGAATTGGCGTGTACTTTTCAAAGAGTATGAATCAGAGGGATGGGAATATCATTTTAGTAGGGTGGAGAATGCCCAAATTACAGTTAGCGCGTGATGGGGACCGCTCATGGCTTCGCCGGCTTGTTAACATAGACTTTGCGTCGACTTCAGCTGTTTTAGGGCGATACGTAGAGCGGTAACAACGTGTAGAACGACCAGTCTTTATGACACGTACGTCCCAATTGGCGGAATGTTTCACTGTTTTATGTGCGAGGCGGTACTGTCTTTTGTGATCATATGCGGACGTTAGTAAAGTAATATTCTTCCTATTTAATGCTTCATTCCTGCGGATCTTGTAAGGTCTTGAAAGTCTTGAACACATTTTTTCATCGATTATTATTGGCAAAGTGATGAAAATTGTTATACAGTAGCCGATGTTCCATGAATCGTGCTAATATCATGGCATCATATAATCAATATACAAATATTTCAAATACGTTCGAGGCGTGAGAGCGAAAGACGTACAACACTAATTTCGAATTGAAGTAAATAAGTTTTGTATGACATAGTTTCAATTTCTAACCTTCCATGACGAGAATAGAAGTACTTATTTAAGTCACTACTAGCGAGAACCCGTCAAAATTTGACGGTGAGAACTAAGATAAATGTAAAATACTGTGCCCAGACTAATGTTTACAATATTGCATTGTTTGGATCTTCAGGGTATAACGAAGATATTCTGTGATGTAGAGTTCCCAAAAATTTGAACAGGTATGGCCCACGACCAGGTGGCAATGCAATATCGGCATCAAATGTCACAAAAGAAAGAGCACTATTATACTGATGGATATTATTTCTAAAGTTTTTTGATGTGTCATCATCTCCTATGAAAACTTTGTTTTCTTCCGGCATATTGCTCGAAGATAAACTTATTTTCCCATTTAAGCAGCACAGTAAACTCGTTTGCAGAATTTCTCTCACATGGGAAGTACAAAGCAGAACAAAACTGACATTACATAGACAACGACCCAACAGAAAACGAAATGACCTCACTAATACGACACCTACGCTGACTTTCTCTTTCCCTGCATCCACTTAATGTACATTTGTGTCTTTTGGGGCGCATGAGCAACGATTCGGAATTCGACATAACCTGTGAACAACTCACTACTTCAGTACAACCGAGCAAAAACCACTGTCCGAATGTTCTCTACAAAAGACATCACAAAAGCAAATACATGCAAACTGTCAACGCCACAATGCGATTATTACACTTAAACAAAACCTTGATGAATTGTAAACAAATCTCGACAATCAAATCAAAACAGCGCCACCATGAAACATCGTGGGCTCACATCTATCGACTCATGTATATCGATTTTGAAGGAGCCACCCTTTGGAAGAAAACAATTGTCTATTGATAAGCGAACTATTAAAGAATGATTTAATTAATTAATTTACACTGTAAATGTCGATGAATGGACACAAAAAATATCTGGTAACACATCTAGGGATCACATTCTTTCATTTAAAGGGAAAAATACTACAATCGATTCAGTAGAAGCTCTAAACGAAGCCATGGAAAAATACCTTATTTTTTAATATATAGATTAGCAGGTATACCACATTACCTCTGTTTCCGGTATCACGATATGTACAAATAAATAATGTGTCTAAATATGCCTTCATATACAAGTATTAAGGTACGAAGCTGACGTTACGTCTAACAATGTACAATATATCTAGAAACGGGAAAAGCGCTTTTTCCTGCCAGAGCAGATCCAACTGCCACCTACCTCATAAAAGGCGTGGGATATATTTTATACTTTATATATATATATATATATATATATATAAATATATATATAAAGTCTTCATACAGTATAAAATTATAAAAACATCCATGTAATTAAATATCCCGTAAGAACTTTATGCCTATTTTTCTTACAAGCGGCTTGCTGCTGTGTAGCCTATTTTTTACTACCCCAAACCCTTCTTAACGCGGAGAACAGAATACATTCTGTTTTTGAAAAGGTGTAGAGCCGGGAGTCAGCGTAGTGTCGAGATGCCTTGCCTCACAGTTGAGTAACGCGACGCGTGCTCGCGTTTCCGCTGGCCACGCCCCGTGCGCCACGCGCCCGTCGCCCGTAGCAGCGCTCGAGATCGTTTATTACGCCATCGCCGCAGGCGCACGGTCACCGCCATGCACAACTGAAACCTACCTCATTTTATTAGAAGTTAACTCAGAATGATTGAATGAATTCGTCTGCGACAGCACAAAGATAGCGAGTGCATAACTTAAGGTTCGCAGATCTGCAGATCTTACGTTTGAATTCCAACGCTGGAACGATTTTCGACACTGTTAAATCTTAATTAAGAGTCTGTAATTAATAACATAAAAGAAAATTAATACGCTAAGGAATCCCTTTTTAGAAAATTCTTCTAATTTTAAACGATCTCTTGCCCACTGATTTCTCTTCTGCATCCGCCAGCCCAGTAACAAATCAACGGGTATTATTCTGCAAAGAGCCTCGCGCAGAGCCCTCCTCGTTCGCTGTGGGCAACGGACGGGGCGGCCCTCCGCCACGCCTTCGATGCTCGGCAGACACGGGGCGGCAAGAAAATGGCGACGGAGTCAACGAGAAAGCGAGGCACCGCCAGGAACAAAAGGTCGAGTAGCATTTAGTCGTGAAAAAAAACCCATGATACACTAGGTGTTTGTAGTAGTACGGAAGAAAAGACTCACATGTCACACACTATGTCACACTTAACAAAGTACAGTAATAGATATATTCACGATTCGATGTAGCTCCTTGCGTAAAACGGAACAAACGTCTTCAACTGTAGTTATTGAAGCAAACTCAATCTTCGTCCATTTTTGCACAAGGAGAAAAACAAACAAATCGCGAAGATGTTTGTTACTGCGTTTTGTAAAGTGTGACATACTGTGACATGGCTTGTTCACAGTAAGTTGGAATGAATCATTTGAAATGAAATGAAATTTATCTTTATCATCACAACTAATGCATAGGAGTAATACTTTATAACGTTTTTAAACCATATTAATGTATTATGTATTATTAACCGTATTATACGAATTACAAACAATTACTAAGAAGAATAAGCATTTAACATTATCATTAATTTGCATTTTCTTTCAACTATTATTGTGTTGTATCGCTCCAGCTTTTCACAAATACGCAAGCTCAGTCTTCCGAGTATCATCTCTTGTATAGTCTATTTTTCATAAAGAAGGAATCATGATTCCAAGCGAATATTTGAACATTTTACCTTTTACGCTCTATACCGAAAGGTTATTGTACAACCACATAAACATAACTTGAAATTTCCTGCTGCAGTAGTAGGAAACCTAGTTTTTATAAACTCATAATGTTAGTTATTGAGTCACATTGATAGGTGTATCCTGTACATCGAATACCAACCATGTAGCGTCCTAGAAACAAAAGATCCGACGGAGACGCCGTCTCCGCCTCGGCGCCATAATATCCAATGCGATCTAAGGCAAATTGCTCTTTGAGGCTGCTTCCAACAGTGCTCAGGCGCCTCGCCAAGTCCGTTCCAAGCACTCCTAGGCGCCAGCGACAGCCGACGATTTGTGCGCAAATTGCAGCCGATGAGGTCGCTGCGAGTCGCCAGTGCCCAGTTCCGACCACACCCACCCAGCGGCCTCCAGCAGCCCCTCGATGCAACAGATAAGATTCATCTCCTGCTGCCTGCAAGGTTACACTGGAGGCGCCTCACCTGAAATGGGATGCTCAGAGGATTCACGATGCGTCGGGGGTTTGCGATACCTCACATTCGGTGTGATGCACGATTATTAGGGCAGACATCTCACAAGCTGATTCATATACATAGTTCCTCTCCATTGAAGACGTGGACATGAAATTTAAAAACACTAGATCACGTATTACAAATATAAGGGTAAGATACGTAACAAATGCAGTAATACAGCGTTCAAAAAATTCTTTGGAATTTTAGGTTAAAAATATAAGCCGAAATTTTGTGCTTTAAATCCCTCACACATTCTTCATAGGGCTTTTACATTTAATAAGAATTGTTAAAATGTCTGTGGCTTCTTTAGAACTTATCGAGTCGTTCACTGTGATTTGAACTACGGTCAATCGGTACTCAATAAATATATATGTATAATAATATAATATCTACGTATAATAAGTAAATATGTTAATACGTATAATAATCTCAAAGTTATTGTAATGAACAACAGAAAATCGCAAGAATGGTGGTTTGCAGGTGTTGACGTTGCACTGCGCATTGTTTTGAATGTGTCGAAAAACACTATGCCCCTGGGGAATGAGTACACGGCTAATTCTTATTGCATATTGCTCGTTAGATAGCCGAAGTGTGAAGAAGCTGCAAGGCATACCGATGTGGCGTCTCAAACTGCTCCCATATTGAATTCAATGTGTCCTTTTTTGCCCTCTTGGATTACGAGTTTAGAGCTAATTTTTTGACCAATGATATAAATTGTATTTTCACTGTCGATTACGGCCATACCATACCGTTTCGGCGTTTCTAAGTAGCCACCATACTGATTCAACGCAACGCAACGCCGACACCTATCGATCGCCACACTCGCACGTCTGTTCCTGATATTCATAATAATGGCTAACCTCTCAAAAAATGTTGGCTTTGAGTTTATCATACGTGGGCTTTTTTGCTGGGCACCCTGCCGTCGTAACAGTCGCCGCATCTGCCCCACTGCCTGCCGCTTCCGTCCCCACTTCCGCCGTCACCGAGCAGCAAAAACTCCCGTCGCCCTCATTCCTGGCCCTGCAGACCCCACCGTCGCTGCTGCAACCCTTGTCGCACACAATAAGGTAACAGAACAAATCTAAAATGGCATTGTCCAATCAAAAAAAATTGCAATTTCCCCCGGGAATATGTTATTTAAAAAATAATACGTATGAAACAGGTTTGTAGGTTGAAGACAATTTGGAGAGTCTGGTAACATGTTTACTTTCTTGCACTTAGTTCATAAAAGGAAGCAGAAAATGTAATCGTGCGCCGGAAAATAAAGAATTTTCGGCAGAAAAACTCTTATTGCCGGGCCCGGTAATGAAAAAGAGGATAATTCCTGCTTCTATGTGTAGTAAACTACTTCCTCTATCACGTGGTGTAGTATGAATCCATGTTTTGGGGGTCCTTGATAGAGAATAATCGACTGACGACAAAATGTCAGTCTGTCCATCCGTCTGTCTGTCTGTCCGCCTGTGATCAACTTTAACGCCAAATTGCTTATTTCGAAAATTGCGAAAGTGCAATTTTTTGGACGTCTTCCTACAACTGTAATATTTAAGATATAGATTTTTTCCTTAATGGAGTATGTTCTTTGAAAAAGGTCATGTACAACTGTTTGAAAAACTAGTAGATTTTGCGAAATTTGTGTCTAAAATTTATTAAATTTCTAAATAAATTCTGAAAAATTTCTCTCATAAAGTATTTTCTTCCGGGACGCTTCTTTCTGCTGCTGCTGCTCCCTGGTCGCAGGCGCCAGGGCTTCAGCCGACCTCCTGCAGGACGCCTCTTTACGCAGAGAACGAACAGTTCTCGATTCCACCTCCAACAGACCTTTCTAGTCCCTGCCGTCTCATATTTCTTTGAAGATGTTCTTCACTTTCACAACACGGCCGTTTTACACGGAAATTTATCGCTTGGCAATTTTAATCTTAGGGAACCGGGTTTCTTGAAATTTTCCTCCCTCCCCCTTGGAGACCTCACTTTGAACAATTTTCTTTTATTATTGATCTTCATTATAGTATTTGAATTCATTAATATTTATTATAATTGAATTGTATATATAGTTGCACTTGACAACGATAGTCTTTAAATAATTGTTAACACGAACGGCATTTTAGAAAAGTATTGAGGGAAACATTCCATTCTATTCTATGAAAGTCACTCACGATGCATTTCTACATTTATTATTATCATCAGTTTATATGTATTTGCAGGTGAGATATTAATGACAAACGTACACTAACGTAATTTAATGCTTTTATAAAAATATTTGCTGTGTTCACCTTAACGAGGCTTTCGGGTCTGACATTCACGTCTCTTTCATGCAAGATCAAGAAAACTAATGTAGTTCTGGGAAACTTCTTGACACGACGGCCCTAGCTCTATGAAACTTTTAAACTGTTCTCGACTTTATTTTATTGCACATCTATTGTAGGATTTGTAGGAACATTCTGCCCATGATTTCAATGTTTGGAATTCCGAATCCATCGTCGCTTGTACTTTTCTTTCACAATCAAAGCTACTTTCTCGCTGGAATGCTAATTGCGTGATTAGACACCGCAACGCAAGCGGAAACGCATTCGAATTGCTTCACGTCCTCTCGACGTCAGCCGGCAAAACTGCTGCAGCTCTGCGAAATTCCGCGTCGGTCACCGGAAGACTAGAGGGGCGCGGAGTCAGGAGACAAGGTTGGCGACCCTCGCGCGCTAGGCGAATCGAGTGTCATTTGTTGGCTTTCCTTTCGGGCTCGGCGCAAGTGACGCGTGACCGGCAGCGGCGATAGTGATGGTGACGATGGCGGGAGCGGCGGCGCTGCTGGCGATGCCAACGGTAGCAGAGATACGAGTGTCGGTGGTGGAGATGGTGAGGACGGCGATGGCCATGGCGAAAATGGTGGCCGTGGTGATGAGGCGGTGGTGGAGGAGGCGAAGGTGGCAGCAATGGTGGTGATGATGGAGAGGAGGGAGTGGGGGCAGCACTGACGGCGGTGACTTGGCCGTGGTTGTGCAAATTTTAGAAAGTCGCACGCAAATAGTTGTCGGCGAGCGGTAGCGTCGCCAACGGACACAGAACCACCGTAGATGACGGAGGGGAAGGGAGAGCAGGCATGTTCGGGCGTAGGGAGTTTCGAATACCGAGGCACACCAACGAGTTAGAATATACTTAGACGGTTTCAGCGCTCTTGGTGGACGCCCCCAGAACTAGTGGCGCCGTGTTTTTTGTCGTCAAAACATACGAGTGGTGACTTGGTAGTGGCGTATAGAACTGTCGTACTGATTCGACATGTTGTTTTGTATCAGATCTTATTTATATATTGTTATCGTTTAACAGTATTCAAATTATATTAGTGGTTAGAGTAATATTCACAATGCCTTCAGTATGTTTGACTTATAACTGTAAAAATAGAAGTAATCCAACCACAAATATATCATTTTTCTTATACGTGCTCTCTTAGTGCTGATTTCCACAACAGACTTTGATTTATATTTCATCTAATTCAAATAGCACAAATTTATTTTATTGAGGCCGGTGCTTTGACTGCAAGGAAATAGTTTCAATTTGCTGCAAAGATGGTGACGCTTCAGGCACTCTATGTAGTACATCCTAACTCGTTGAGTTACACAAAAAAAATGAGATAATGACAACGGACGTGAGTTGTTCAATGTTGCCAAGCCGATAATATACATTTCGAGGGGTAAATCGGGATAAAGGGTAGCTAAGGAGACAGATGTGGTTGAAATATTTACGGTAGCAACAGTATCGACCAGTCATGTCATTTAAGATTTTCATTGTTAATATTTGTACTTCATGACTGAGTATAGTCATGAACGTCAAAGAAACAAGAGCGGCATAAATAGTCTAAACGTCTTCTTTGGTATGTTTCTGAGTTAGAATTGGGATTTCAAATTCCCCGAAAGAAATTCTATAATTGCGAAATAGTAAAAAAGATGGAAAGCCCCAATAATTTGCATCTACCAAGTTTCATAATTTTTGGGTAAGAAAAGTATATTTGTATGTATTTGTCTGCCAAGTCTCCAGTAAAAAAAAATACTAGAAGCATAAGAATCAGAAAAAATTGGGAAACATGAAGGAAGTACCAAAGGATACTTTAAATTATTTGAACACATGCATGGAGTTGTGGATCGTTTGCAAGCACCACTTATTTCACAGGTTTGCCCCATTCTATTTTTCCTCCAGCTGCTCCATTCTCATCAATGTCCGTCCGTTTTCTCCCGCAGCAATGTCACCAGATTCAACGAGTCGTGAAGGTGTAGTGAAATGGCGCAACGTGGCAAGCGGGCATCTGTAGTTGTAAGAGATGACAGCGTTATGAAATTCTCTATTAAAAGACATAGAGGCGTGACTGTGTACTTTTATCATTATGCGCGTTCCTTCCAGTAGGTATGAGCCATTGCTATATGCGTTTACACTTTTTTATCACTTGGGAAAGCGACTACACCGAGAATGGATGTCACTATATTTTCTGCTATAAACAAATCCGTGACGGTGACAGCACGTATGTTAAACCTCACTTGAAACATGTTTTTTCCAGAAAGTTTATAATATTGTTATAATTTGCAGTAGAATGACTTTTAAACTAATGTTTTTAAAATTATTTCCAACCATAAAATTTATTTTTAAACAGTTCTTTGTAAAATGAACTACGCTTTCTGAGGAACAGAACTTTGTGAATACGTATTTTGAAACGATCAGAGCGTCTTATTTGCTACTCTCGTGAATTGATGGTATTCTGCAAAAGGAGTCTTAACTTTGTCGTTGTAAATGCTTCGTGTGTTTAAATAACAATTTTTGGCGAGTACTTTTCGAAATACATCTCGCATTTGTTCAATGTGTGTTCTTCGTGGATGAGAGAGAACTTTCGACATGGTTCAAAGGTATGTGCTCCTCTTTCTCAATAGCGCTCTTGCGGATCTGTGTTAAGTGCAGGCGCCCTCATGAAGCGTTCTCGTGAAGACATTCCAAGGCCACGACTTAAGTATCCTCACTAATCATTCTGCACTTTTTTGTCTGTCATATTTTTCCTGAATATCTGTCTGCCACGCTTCTCTCTTCATTTATAACACACGAAAATGTTTGGTTTTCTGGCAGTCGTCTTTTCAAATTATCTTCATTCATCTGCAATATAATTCCAGTTGCAAATCCGTTTCATTAATTTTCTATTTAATTGTAGAAAATTCCATGCGTTTTACAAGCTATCAAATACACATCTGCATATCCTTTCTTTTCCTGTATAAAGAGAACAGTTTTTCGTCTTGATTATCCTTTAACTCTTAGGCAATTCTCCTCTCCGCATTTCAGAAGATATTTTCCCTCCTGTTGTTGAGAATAAAGGAGGTTACTGGCAGGGTTGGACAGTATTTAAATACTTGTATTTGAAATACTTTTTTTAAAATTCATTTTATATCTGAATTACTGTATTTTGGAGTTTTTAGACATGCATTTTAGAGATATATTTAAATAAATTTTCCAATGCATGTCCAAAAAAACTCAAAAATACAGTTGTTCAAATACAAAATTATTTAAAACTTGTATTTCAAATACGAGTATTTAAATACAGTATTTAAATTCTTTGAACTTGCCCCATCAAGGATGTACGTTAATAATTTATTACTGCTTGAGACAAAAAAAAGTGTTTTCCGATTCAGAAGCGGTATACCACTGGCAAATCTCAAGAGGAATCATGTGTGTGATCTGAGAAATTCTAATTTAACCTACAAACATCGGATCCATTTGATTGGACCGTTGCATTATCATCCATATCTTCATGCAAAAAGATTGATGCACTTAAGCAGCGGCTTACAAGACACGGCATCCATTTTGAGTAGATTCCTCTAAGGTTAAGCTTACCACCTGCGCTATGAAATTAGGCAGAATATTGTACCTAACGCGTAAGGTTTATAGTTATAGCTCTACAATCAATCACGTGGTTCGCAGAGATAAAGTCAAGTCGTTACAAATACGTAAAACTCTCTGCTATGACACAAATCAAATCTCTACCGTACGCTCAAGCCATTCCCTTGTGAGAGGTGGTAAGCTCAGAACTGACGGAGAGAAGTCGCTCCCACTAACGCTTTTGCAGCAGCCCGGCGGCCTCGCCGTCGTGACCGCCATCCCCAAGCAGCGCCCATCGCCGATCACGCCCCGGCCGCGGCGGGCGACGTGACCACAAGCAGCGGGGGCACTGGAGGCGATGGCATAGGTGTGGATGGAGGGGGCTGTGGAGAAAGCGGAGAAGGTGCGAACAGATGAGGGTGACTGTGGAAGAGAAGGCGGAGAGAGTGCGCCTGGTAAAGGTAAAGGCGGGGTAATAGGGGAGGTAAATGTGTAGAAGACGGAGGCAGGGAATAGGAGAAAATCGCATAAATGACTGTGGAAGAGATAGGGGCGGCGGTGGAAACGCAGTCAGAGGATGCGGCGAAGAGGAAGGCAAAACAGAAGTAGAAGACGTGAGATGGTGGATGGTGGAGGTGTGGGTGGCGGCGGGGGAGGGGAAAAAAGGAGGAGGGCACGTGGGTGGGAAGAAAGGGAACGCAGGGGATGATGAGGTGGCAGCATTCTCGACTGCAGGGCTGTGGTTTATGCGTCGGCGGAGACGGGGTGGCGAACGAGGACGAAGAGGGCGGGGCGGGGAGTCGGTGGAGAAGAGGGTGAGTAGGAGTGCCGGATGAGTCGCGCGGGGTCAAGTGAGCAGAAAAGTCCGTGCTCCTCCAAGGCGCTGGGGAGGCCGCGGGAAATGGGAATGCGTCCGGCTGCCACTGGCAGAAATCTGGAGCGCTCGTGCATTGATTGATTGATTGTGCGCGCATCAACTGCTAAGGTCATAGACCCGTAAACGTTGTGCATGTTTTTTCCTCAGGAGGTGGTGATGATCTTTCCCCGCTGGATGGTGAGATTCGACCGTGTTTTAAATGTCGGCTAGCGCGGTTTTCTCCAACTAGATATCTCCCACCAGCAGGGCACCGCTCCAGCCGGGACACGTTCTAAGCCTCCGAACGGTCTCCCGCATTGTGTTCGAGATGATCGGAGAAACAACGGAAAATACGGATCAGCGCAGCCGGTCGCTAGTATTCTCTTCCAAACAGCGACTGAATTCCACCTAGCTATCTAGCTAGCATCGAACATCTTGCCACCGTCGAATCCAGGAACTACCGATCAGAGACACTGCAGTAACAGCATTTGATGCTCTGAGTCACTTCTCCCTGTGCGCTCGTACAGCTTGAGTGAACTAATAGCTGTATCAACTAATGCAACCTTTCAGCAGTTCTGACTATTGTGTGTCACCTAGCCTGGCACGTACAACAATATTTGTCTTTTAGTGCTATCTCTTAAGATAAAACATATTCCGTTATCTTTTATTCAGAGAAAACTGTTTGCTTTTTAACTTTACATTTATATAATTTAATATTAATTTTATTATTTTATATTTTATTTATTTAATTTATAATTATATAATTTTTTTCAGCTTAATTTTCACGTAGATGAAATTGATGTGCCCTGCCAGAGAAATAAAAAGTAAATAACTATAATACTTGGGTAAGTAATGAAATTTTCTAGAACTATTTTAATACAACTACACAAAATAATTATTTTTTGAGTAGAGTTTTCCTTGTTATCAATGTTTCATTTCAGATTTTGAATTTTCATCTCAGTTTCATGCTTCCTGTAGCAACGGATAGGTTTAATAATAACGGACATTTTAAATGCTATAAAACTCTCTTTTAATTTATTCTCGGAGGTGAAGGCAGAGAAATTACCAATTCTGAAGCGACATTTAAGAGTATATTCATAATTATAGTCATAACAGTGTCTCTGACGATAGTTGACATTCATTTCGTAGACACGGGCATGAATTTGGGTTCTATTTTGTTAATCAATTGCAGAATACAACGAACGTTCAGAATACGAAATGTCCAGAAAAAATGAGATGAATAAATTGTCGTAGTCTTAAATTTTAAATCGATTCAATATATTTGTTTCTTTTATATTTTTATTTGGTACAAAAATAGAACAGGAAAGTGGAATTATGTAAGACCAAACAGTAATTCAAATGAACCTTCTTTTATACCTTTTAATCATTTAGTTAAATTTCATCATTTTTAGTGTTTTTTAACTTATATTTCGAAGTTCCAGACAATCCTGTCGTTACTTTCTTCATCCTGGTTACATCGACGTGTTATTTAAGAAAACAAAAGCTCAGTTCTTTTCAAAAAATGTGTAAAGCTAATTCGAAGAGAGAGGCTGACTAGTACACGCGCGTTCACATCCTCTCAAAGAAAGTCTCGCCGCTCGACTACAAAAAATAGTTATAACCAAACCACATTCAAAGCTGCCGCGCAGCGTAACGGGAAAGCAAAGCCGTGACAGGGAAAACTCGTGACCAAGCCTAAATAATTACTCCTCCACGCTTTGTTTCTTTTCGGAAGGCGGCGATTTCGCGGTCAGTTGACAGTGAAAAGAGGATTATCTGCTCGAGATGGCGGTGGAGGAGGAGGCTGTTGACGTGGTGACTAATGGCGTAAGGCGTTGGCTTCGGTGAGGGTGAGGCGACAGCCGTATCGGTGTTTGTGGCGGGGGTGAGGGCGAGAAAGGAGAACGTTGGCGGGGGCAGGGTCGAGGATGTGAGTTCTGGGAGTGGAGGGAAGGAGGTTAGTCTTAAAAATATACATATTTAGTTAATGAGGATACACGTCAACATGGCAACACACATAATAACACATTCAAGAATACCAATACTATTAACATCTCTTTCCTTCCAATGTTGCCTTGATAAGTATACAATTTTTTTTATATACAGGTAGTATTCCATCCACGTCTATCAAATATGTTTTATATCTTCACTTCTTTCTGCCTACTCCAGATTTCTATAGAAATGGCCTTTCGTACGATTTTCATAATAATCCTGGCGCTTTGAACGGTTTTGAATCTAACATAATTTTAAAGATTCTTAAGCTTATATTTTATTGATTAACCATGGATACACGTCGCGACAACTTCTAGAATAAATGAGAGTGTTCAGTGGTGAACACTTCAAGCATGAAATTTGAAAAATAAGAATGGGAAACTTCCCTCTTGCTTCAAAAAAGAACACGAAGATCATGAAGCTTATGCCTTCTAATGGCGAGGTGTAGAAAGAAGATAATTTATTTTTTATTTTTTAATATACACAGTTTTAAAACATTATTATTAATATTTAATGGCAATAATGCTGCATGAACTGTTACTTTTTAATTCATATTCTCAAACACGTTCGAGAAGTAGAAAGTGAAGTTGCCATTACTGACTCATGTAATTGAAGATTACCAAAATTTTGCAATTTTCCACAAGGCTCAACAAGATTAAGATCGGGGTTTATAAATAAATTACCAAAAAATTGAAAAAATACAAATGGTCATTTTTAACAATGGATCTATTCAGAAAGAGACATACTAATCGCTCATTAATTTTTAACGTAACGATTCAATAAGTATATCTCAATAATGTTAAGAAAACTACGACATTTTTTGGCCACTTGGCTGATTGATTGATTAGTGATTCCAGGCCCGTCAACAACGAAGTTGGTCCCGCAAGTGTACTTAATGCTTTCCTCGAGTGGTGGCGGTGGTGGTGGTAGTAATCTCCCGTTGGATGGTGAGATCCGGCGCCGACCTACCGTCGGCAAACAGAGTTTCCCCCAAACCAGGTATCGCCAACCAGCGAAGCACTGCCCCAGCGGGACAAGCTCTAAACTCCCTACCGGCTGCCCGGCATGCGAAGTACAGTAGTGCTTGTAAGTTTAAGTAGGTAGTGTAGTGCATGTAAGTATCTATGTAAGTAAGGGGGTGAGAAGAGAACAAGAAAGAGGCGGAGGCGATGGTGGGATCGAAACGGTCGCCCGGTGGCTGCGCGGTACGGCGAGCACGAGGGCGAAAGGCGCCGGCACTTTCTCTGCCTTCTTTTGTTTGTTCGCTCCTTTGTCCGCGTTCCTCCAGAGAACTCCGCCAAAACGAACTTCTGTGTGCGTGTACGGACGAATGTTTGTTCCCATGTGCAGTAGGAGCCAAAGTTGCTGTGACTGCGTTCAAAGCATTTCATTTTAGCACGGGTTGACTCATTAGGAGGAATGCTTCCATCTTCTTTTCAGCAATGAAAAGTGTGAGGTTGTGAATGATATGTGTTCTATGAAGGGAGAGAACGGAGGGATGCCGAGAATTATGTCGTGTCTATGTTATTGCAGACGATTCCCTTGACTTCGTCATCAATTAAAAATTCATTGAACATAAAGCTTGTTGTGTAAGTAAGTATTATATTAATCTCACAAGGTAATATATGTTTGTTTCATTTAGTCCAAAAGAAATTAGATTATTTTATGAAAATCGATGTGAAGACATTTTCTTCATTGAGAAATTCTCAATTTTGGATCTTATTATAATTATAGTTTCGTATTCGTATGCTCGACTTTCTCTTGCAGCACTGTTGTTATGATGAGCACTCCCAGTGATGTACATTTTGAGCACTTCCCTTGCTGGCTTTTTATTTCGACAAAAGTCAAGGAGGGCTGTGGTATCGGTGCGACTACGTTGGTGAGCGATGACAACTTGCGATTGCAATATGCATGACGTATCATTTTAACCCCTGACACGTCATTTCTCCAACCATTTGATTGTTTGAATTTTGATGAAATTGGTCCCTATTTATTGATATTAATGCAAGTGTTCTGCTATTTATTTCATATTACGACCATTTTCCATTAAAAAATAAAAATAATATTTGTTAAGGACTTTACAACTTGTAATTATCTCCCTCATCTCAATGACTAGTCACTTAAGAGAATTATCTTGTATATCAAGTTTTCTAATTATTTATTATCCAGTAGAACAATCTGTTAACCTGATTTTGTGAATCCAACTTCAATAATTTTACTGCACAATTATTAAAAATGTGTACAACAAGCTGCATATTTTTTTTACAGTTTACAAACTATACACCGAAGAAACCGTAATTAAAGCACAAATCAAACACAATTTGATTTTGAAGCTGTCATCTGAATTTTATTGTAAAATTACTCAAATATTCGAGTTTTATTTTGAGCTTCATTGTTATATTTTCAATTTCAATGAACACCCAGAAATTTTATGGTAAATGATGCATGTAAATCATCCTGATTGTCCTTCCTCCTTTCATTGTACCTTTCCCAACTACGCAACTGTCTAACTGTGCCACTCGTTTACCTATTGTGTCCGCAATTTTCGTGGAGTGGCACGCTATGTCGTGCCAAAGATGAGTACCAGTATTGAAGATTTGCTTCGTGGTGCAATCATCTAAGTAATTACTTCAATACTATCTTCACGATCGCGATAGATGGATGACGAAGTACCGACATTACAATAGCATCGTCCTTGTACCATTACGTGAAATAACAGATGATTCCCTTGTTGCGTGAGGGAGATTTAAAAGCGCAACGTAGAAGGAATAGTTACGGACGCCTTCAGAACGTAATTTTATCCAAATTATTGAGGTGGCGTCCGCGAATAGCTCGTGAAGTAGAAAGCAATTCACAATTGTCACAAATTGGATTATTTTGTAACTGTATAACGATTCATACGTTTGGATTAATTATGTTACAGTACCTGTTTCTGATACCTCCGAGAGCATTCGTTGATAAGCCTTTGTCTCAGAATATATACATGACATTCCCAAGTATTAGAAATTTTTTATTTATACTTCGACTTCTTAGTTCTATTTTCTATCTTTCTTAATAGTTCTTAGTTAATGGTTGTATGTTCTAAATGTAGACCTTTAAAATGGCAACCACTCCTCCACTTAGGTTCGAATCACATAGAAGATCTAAACGTTTGCTTTCCCAATTTTTGCTTTGATTTGAAGAAAACAAAAGATTAGAAGATGCATGAATACTGAAGAACTAAAAAATTTACACGAAGATGTTTCAAATTATATTTACCGAAAGACAGAACATATTGTCTAAACAGTAATGGCAATCTCCACGTGATAGTAATAGCATGACAGGAGGCTGATAAAGCCATGAATCATCAATCGGTACTAGCTGTAAAGTACTCATAGAGGATGGTAATAAAGATGAAGATCGTTGATAATAGCAAGCCCCTATTCGTTCAATTACACCATTTAAATGATAATTCATTATTTCATCATTGTCCAGTAGATTCCAGTAGCGCCGCATTATCTGAAGGACGACATAGGAAGAAGACATTTTAATTTCCAGTTACACGCCTTTCTCCATTTCTCAATCCATTCCAATTCACGCAGCGTGACAGAAAGTCCAACGATTCATCCCCCTTCTTTGGCCAGCCCTGGCGGTTCGCGCTCCAGATGGCGCGCGCGTCGTTTGCCGCCGGCGCTGGCAAGCCCGCCTCCTCCCGGCCTGGGGCTTTCGCAAGGGAGCCGCGACGGCCGCCGCCATCGCTGTTGCCACCGCCACTATCGTCCCCATTGTCACCGTCATCGCCCCACCGCCCCAATTGTCACAGCCAAAGTCACCACCGCTATCGTCACCATCGTCCGCCGTCACTTGTCTCTCTGCCACGCACATCCATCTTGCAGCAGTAGGCTCGCTCCCGCCTCCAGGTCTTCATTCGGCTGCTTAAGAAAATGTTTGGGCTACGCTCGTGCGGCGCCTACGGTATGGTCGGGCCGCGAAAAACTGCTAGGATGACTTCTAGTTTCATTGACAATCAGTGAGGGGTTAACGATATATGAAATGTAAACCCTCAATATAAATGTTTAATTGATCTACACGCGCAAGCGGGGAATAATTTGAGGTTGACAGTGAACATTATGAGAATAGGGTAGTCAAGATTAAAGAAAGCGATTGTGCTTATGGCGGAATTAAATTAAATATTCCCTCAAGGGACTGATTGTATTCGTTATACTTACTCAATGGTTGATTTCACAATACAGGCGTATATTGAATTCATGTCATAAAATTTTCGTTTTTTATCGTATAATTTCTTTATTTTATTGAAAAATTTATTTTCATATATTTTCAATGAAGTCTTATTGACTTAATGTGCATCGAATACATTCTGGTACACTACCCATAGTTTATGGTGTTTAATGTTTATGTTATTATGATTGTTCGTTATTATTTATTCAAAACATTGAAATAACCTCCTTGATTTCAAAACATTATAATTCATAACTTATGTTCAAATAAATTCATTTCTCATCATAGTTACTTTCTTTTGATAATTATCAGTGTTGACTTCCGATTCTTCTTTCATACCAAATCGCGTACGTCTTTTTTGATCAAGAAGTATTATGAAGTCATTGTTCACTTGAAATACTTCCAATATCCATAACTTAGTCATTACCAATGCAAAATTGAGAAATTTTGAACAAAATAAAGCAACAGTTTTATATATTAAACTTATGATATTACAATATTCTAATTCTTGTGAATCATTTTATAGTAGGTTGTATGATTGTGATTTTTATTGATGATTTTGACAAGCCTCAAATGAAATAGCGTTTCCGAACGGACTTTCTACTTCACAGTACTGAACGGTCTCCAAGGTTCCGGTAAAAGTTTGGTGAGACACGAATGGCTTCACGATTCTGTGAATGAGGCGATGTCCTACAATGAACTCGTCCGGCATAGAAAGACTCGCGAATCAAAGAGAGACTCTGGTTCATGCAGAGAGGGTACGTCTGCCAACTTCTTTTGCTGTTAAATTGTACGTCTGTCTAGCTGCTTAGTACGTGTGTTGGCATGATAATGAATTTACGAGTAGTGTGTTTTTCGAATTAGATTGCACTGACATGGAATGTATTTATTATAGTTATTAAGTGCGTTACATTATAGTTATTAAGTGCGTATGTGTAATGTGCTATACACATTGCGATGCATTCCACATACATTTTATTATTTTACAAATCTGTCATTTGATCCATAATCCTAATTAGATCTTCAAAAATATATGTAGCATAATAATAATAACAAGATTTCTGATCCACTGCTTTCAGGAACGGAACATTGTTTTTAAAAGAAATATTGGTATTTTTAACTGGAGATCAATTCAAACATTTATTTACCATTTTCCCTTCATAAGTTTTTTTATTGAACATTTTATGGAGTATACCAATATCCCGCTTCTCTACGGTATTTTATGATGATAACTTGGAAATCAGGGTCAAAGACCCAGAAGGAAACAGTCACAATTTATACACAGCACCAAAGATTATCTAGGAACAAAAGGATGTAGATGCTTGAAAACCACGAATGTTTTATAACTGCATTAAAGAATCAGCATGAATTGAAATTAATGTTGCACTGACACATATAATAACTAGAGGTGCTACAGAATGGCACAGACTTTCTCGTTTTTTATTTATTTATTTTCTTTTGGATAGAAAATAGAAAGATCAGTGTTAATACACTCTATATTTGTTATAGTTGCTTATGTCTACTTACAATTAACATACAATAATCTTACAAATAATCTTAAAATACAACTTACATTTCTACTAGGGGGTATAGGTATCTTTGTACAATATCTCTACGTTGAGACGAGATCTGAAAAATTATTTAGGAATGTGTGGAAAGGAAATTTATTCTTAATGCGGGATCTGTGAGTTGGGTTTTGGCAAAGTCTTAGAGGGGTTAGTTTGGGTATATTTGGTATGCTTTGGAAGAAGTGGGTTAATAAAAAAATAATGTGGTTGGTTATCGGTTCTATCTGGAATTCTTTATGGAGTTAAAAAACGGTGGTTGCGCGTTTCTGAAAATGCGGGATTTTGAGCTCATTTTTACAGAAAACTGTTGTTTTTGAGAAACTTTATTTGACATTATTTAAAGCACATGCATTCATAAACATAATTCTGGTAAAAAAATTGCCTCTAAAGTAAGTATTACCGACGTGAGAGACAAGTCAAAAAAATTACATTTTGTAATTTTTGAAAAAACAACAATAAAAGAATAAAGCAATATAGTGTTTTGTTATCGTATAGTGTTCGTTTGGCACTAACCTTAAAAAAATTAAAGAAAAAATTTGATGTCGTTTTTCAGAAAATCTTGTTTTTATAGTTTTTTAAATTGCAAATATTGCATGCACTATTGCACGAAACCTTTTTTTTAAAAAAAAATATATGACCGTTATCAAGGAACTATTTATGGACAAGAACTTCATTTGAAGGAAAAATCTGTCTTCAATTTAGTAGTTGTAGGAAGACTCCGAAAAAAATTCACATTTTGGCAATTTTCGAAAGTTCAGAGTTAACCATGAATATCGGAACTATGTCATGTTTATAAGAGTATTTTACTCATTTCTTGCAAGACAGTTAAAGAAAAAATTTGGAGAAAATTTTGAAAATGTCCGGGTGGCTTCATGTAAAGTACCTCCAAATTTTAAAGAATGTTTTTCAAAATCTCGAAACTTCAAGTAGAGACAGATGAACAGAGGTTTCTTCAATTTGGAAAAGGTCGTACGTGTGGTTTAGGCGCTAGTAGTGTTAGGAGACGGACGGACACACCGTCGTTTTGAAAGAAAAAAACTTTTTCGTTATCAGGGGACCCCAAAACGTGTATTTCCATTGAAATCTCAAAATCGATTTTCTGCAGCATTACATAACTTTCTCCATACTACGTATATTACTCCTGTATGTACGTATATGTATACCAGAAAGTAAAAACTATTATTTGTTCATCAATATCAGTTTTATAAGAGAATAAATTATATGTTTGGCTAATATCTAAATATACAGAAAAGAAATAACATTACGAAGTCTGTTATATTTTAATAACAAAACTAATTTACGCTATGACACATTAATATAAATAATCGAACCTTTAATATAACCGTAATTAAAAACACTGATTTTAAATTTAGATTCAATGTCGTGAACCAGTTGTAAATTGATAGAGAACGCAAGCTGCGTAGACGAGCTACCCAAAAATGTGGCAGTCACCATGAACCTTCCACGCAGGTCTACCAACATCAACACATGAAAAGTAGGTCGCGTCGTCGAGTGGAACAGTGTGCATTGTGTGCAGAAGCAACCACACAGGCGGTTGCGGCATGTTGAATAATGCTTTGGAAGACCTCTGTGGATATGATGGAATGTATCACCTCCATCTTACGCTCGGGATTCGGAACCATGGCCTACGTAACTACTTGGAGACCGAAATGTACCCTATTGTCTTTCTGTGAGGGATCTCTATCTGGTTATGATGTGTTGCTACAATTTCTTATCTCGGTTGTTTACTAAGGTGCTCCTTTTGGCGGCATTTACAAAGTCTGGGAGTTTCTTTTCGGCAACGACGTTTAATATATCTCATTAGTAAGGAAGTGTGTGAAAGGTAAACGTAACAGCCTAACTGAATCACATAATTACGAGACTCATTTCTCGGGATACTAAAATTTCAGACTGAAGATCTTAACGAAAACGTCAAAATGCCGAAAGGTAAATGTTGATGAAACAAGTAAGCAAGTAAAAAGACTTACGTGTTACTGTATATGTTATACTACACTCTCATTATTTATTATTCTTACATTTATTTGTTCCTAAAATATGAGCATTTTGAAAAATGTAGTGTGAACGTAATCGCTTCCTGGCTTCTAAACAGCAGCAGGCAACTGACGACGATGGCTATGACTCTAATTATTTTATTTGAAAAATGTAGCAGAATAAAAGTAAAGTATTCTGATACAAAAACAAGGTAGTGTTGTAAATAAAATAATATAACATCAAAATTGATTACAGTATATTGGATACATTGTATTTTTATTTCTAGTTAATTTAAATAATAATATCAAGTTCTACATTTTTACTTTCTCGCATACATACGTATATACGTAAATAATATACGTAGTATAGAAAAAAGTGATGTAATGGTGCGGAAAATCGATTTCGAGATTTCATCGGAAATACACGTTTTGGGGTCCCCTAATCCCGAAAAAGTGTTTTTTTTTTCAAAACTTCCGTCTGTCCGTCCGTCCTTCCCTCCGTCCGTCTGTCCGGCCGGCCGGCCGGCCGTCTGCCTGTCCTTTGTGAACAAACCTAGCGCCTAAACCACACGTACGATATTTTCCAAATTGAAGAAACCCCTGTCCATCTGGCGAAGCTTTGAAATTTTGAAAAGCATTCTTTAAAATTCGGGGGTACTTTACATCATACCCCTCGGACATTTTCAAAATTTTCTCAAATATGGTTCCAAATATTTTCTTCTAATTTTTTCAATAGATAGTGCTAATTGCACTGTTTTATATGTCGTGAAGTTCATTTAGGAGTATTTATTTGTATTTTCACAAATTAGACAAATCACACAAATTACACAAATGTATTTTTTTAAATACCTCTCACGCCGTAATATGGACATTCCGATCGATTTGTATGCATAATTACATTTGTGAGTGGAAGTGCTTCAAATGATTTTTAATGAACTTTTTCAAAAACCCAATAGGTTCCTGTGAAAAAGAGCTTAAAATTTCGCTTTTACAGTAATGCTTAATTGCCATTTCCTTAAACACCGCATCAAATTTTTCAATGAAAATATCCATTTAGGACAAAAATTTAATCTTCTTTAATATTCTTGTATTCTTATTCGGATGTAATACTAGGAAAGCAAAAATTTGATAAAGTGTCAGAAAAATGTACTTTGAGCGATGATAGATGACAGCTGGACAGAGAATGGAGGAAGACCTTATAGCCAGACCACCCAAGGAAATTAGAAAACTTGACAACGAGAAAGTCTGTGTCATTCTGTAGCACCTCTAGTTTCTGATTGAATGGTTGCTTGTGGTAGTCCATGATCGGTTAATAGTATCATATCTTTGAGTTGTGAATATATTTAAAAAATATAGTTTGTATATGAATATTTCGACTATATATTACAGTCTTAAGCATTTGTAAGAATTATGATATATTAGAAGTTGATAATAATAAGAAACGAAAGAACCTGTGATGAAAACAGCCAAGATTTCCGAATATTTTCCACTTCATTCCTGTTGGAAACTGAAGGAGCGAGGTAACCTGCTAAAGACAAACACGTCTCCGTCTCAATACATTATACTTCTTATGTAAGCAGACTGCACTAGAAATCTCCACATCCGCACCTGCGCCGCCGCGGCAGCGGTCTCCTCGCTGTGAATGGAAGCCGCTGAACGGCGCACGCAGGGCGTTGCCTCTCCCGCGCGGCCTTATCTCCTCGGCGCGGTGGCGGCGGCGTCTGCCACGCGTCTCAGCAGGCGCCGGCTGGGCGGGGACCGGGCCGGGCCGGGCCGGGCAGGGCCGCTCCCGCCGTGCCTCACTTTCTCTCGGGCGAGCCGGAAGTCGGTGCCAGCCTCCGTGCCCACCCGGCCGGTTGAGCAGGTGGATGGGCGTGCACCGCCGCCGCGGACAGCGCTCGCTTCATCGGGAAAGGTAAAAATAAAGGCAGCTGGCGACTTCAGGAAGATCAAGCGGATAGCTATTTAAATATGAGGGGATTACAGAATAGCCTGCTTAACACAATAGCATTCAACATGTTTGTAGTAGTGGGTGTCTTTCCTGAGTCAAATTTACAGTTGATAAGGCTTCAGATGATCTTTCAATTTGACACGAAGCTGCAAACGGCTTTTTAATTCGACGTAACTTTTAAAACGGCTTGGACTGCCACAGTAGTAAGCTGGAGGAAATTTGTTGTGTTTTTTTTTTAAGAATTTTTTGATGGTGTTCTTGAAAATAAATTAATTTGATAAGATATGAATAGAGTTGATCCACTATTATGTCAAAGCTAGTATATTTAACTTCAAATGATTATATTTAGTACGTTAGTACTAAAGTATTGAGCAGATATACATACTTATTCACCATTGAAGAATATTATATTAATGCTCTCAAACCTTCTGCAGATATTCTTAGAAGTTATGTTTCTTACTGACAGAAATCTGGACTTGATAAATGATTGTGGGTACTATTATTCCTAAATAGGTCGTGATGATGGTCATTGATCCCCAGAACGTTTCTTCATATTGACAATTCAGTACATTTTCTACTTCCATGTAATAGAGAATCTGAATCATTGATTTATATCCCCCTAGTCGTAGTTCGTCGGCGTGCTTATCGAGTTTTGCTTTGTTCTCAGCTGAGCAGAACGCTTCATTTCTTTTACAACCTTTCCCTTTCAACTTCTTCCGAATTTGTTCTCTATCTTCCCATCTCTCATTTCACTTTCTTCTCGTTTCCCCTCTTTGTTCCGCAATTTCACTTTTTCCTTCCTTCTGGGGTGGGGCCTCCTCGTGTCGAGGCAGGGTCCGCGCGGCTTTCCACACCGCCATCGGACACCGCTTCCCCGCCCCCGCCCCCGCTACCGCTTCCGCTTATGCAACACGCACGGGGCGGGAGCGGCGGTGCTGGTGATATTAGTGGACGTAAAAGGGGGGTTGGGGGGGGGGTTGTTGGTGTGTGTGGGTGGTTTTTGGTGGTATATTGGTTAGTTGTATTGGATGGAGACAGCAGCTTCAGTACCAGTAGTGATGGTGGTGATAATGGTGTTGACATAGTCGGTGTCAGTGATAACAGTTGAGTTAACGTGATATTTGAAACTGCGATGGCACACAATCGAAAAAAGCTTGCCAAATATCAATTATTTAGATTTGTCTGAAAACACTTATGAAGATGTTTTAGGTTTCTGGCAACGAATTTAATATGAAAGTTAAGAAACAACAGAGGATATAATGTGGGCGGAGGGATTTTGATAAGAAATTGTTAAATTTCTCTCGTAAACCATGCAGAGGGGATTTTTGTTGTTGCTGAACACCTTCAAACAAAACTATTCACTTTATAAAAGACTCGATTTTTTTAGTAACGACGAAACGACGCTTGATACTCATTTCCCTGCACAAATACCGTGTTAGTAAATTGGAATTACAAAAATCTTTCTTTCCCACGTTTTGCATGCGTTTTTTTAAATTTTTGACCGAAGTAGGAGGCAGCGGTGGAAGCAGGCGAAGGAAGAGGAAGCGGAGGAAAGGGGCTGGCTGTGGATATACTTGAGGCGGCGGCCGCAGCCGCCACGCTAGCGGTGGCGATGGCGGTGGTTTCGTGCCGAGGAGTGTGTGCGAGTGCGTGTGTGTGTGTGTGTGTGTGTGGCGTGCTTCCGCAACTTTGTCTCTCCGCTCGCTTTCCTCTACCGCATACCAAACCGCCGTGTTTGGCGTGCGGTTTCCAGAGTGACGCGAGCTGCGGAGGTCGATGGCGCCGCCAGTTGGCGAGTGGGTGCACCCTGCAAACTCAAGCTGGGAGGATTGGCGCGGGATGCGGCAGGAAATTCCTTGGGCCCTTGGAACCCACGCGTCTTCCTGTTTCAGAGATTTTTTTCTGGAATAGCGTACAGTACGGGAAGTTCATGAGTTTTTTTTCGATACCATTATTTTTCTTATAGGATATTTTGATTAATTTTACCCAGATTGTTTATAAATAGCCGGAATTGGAATTGGAATACGGAATCGAACATAGGGGAGAGGAAGATATATGAGAATATGAGGTAGAATGCAATAAGGTTTGGAGAGCCCAACTATGTCAACACAAACGGGGTAACATTCAACCCCAACCTGGAATCAGAACCCTCGAGGCGAGAACGACGCTTAATGATCTCGGCTACCCAAGTTGGTTAAATAGATAATTAACATTGAGACAAAATAATTGAACACGTTTCAACATCAATAACTCAGTATACTGAAAAAATTGTCATAATTTATAACTTTTATTCGGGCGAACATTCTAGCTTTCATGTCATTAAAAGGGAGAACTTAATATTTGAATCAAAAAGCAAAATTGTTCTACTCTTAAGGTTGTGAATATCACATAAATCTTACGCACATTTCTAATTTGTAATATTTTCATACGTAACGCGTGGCAATTGAGGTGTGAACATCTAAATTCCGACCATGCGGAAAGCGACTTGTGGCTTTCGTAATCTCAAAGGTCATCGTCCATAGCTTGCGGGTGGCGCCGTCCCAGCTGTCGTGCTGCGGGACAGAGCATGGTGGGGTAGGGCGGGGCGCTACAGCCGTTATCCTCGCGAGGGCGCGGGGGCGGGCGCGCGGCCAGGGCGGCGGTGCGTGGCCAAGGGCCGGAAGCCATCGCGCATGCGCAACGCGCTCAGGGCAACGCTCAGGCACCGCTGAAGATTCCAACGAGCGCACGAACGCTGAACCGCGGTCTCCCGCTTACTTTCGCCGCGTTGTTATGCGCGGCATTCCAACTTTAGAATTTTACACAATATTGATCTTTTTCGTTTCTGTTTTTTACTCTCTCCTATTTCATTCGCTTTAAAGGCTTTTTGTAAAAAATAACTATAACTGTATTCAAATTAAATTAAACAATGCTTGTTTCATTGAATGAACATGAAGGAATTCTATCCTTATAGGTCCTAAGTAAAAAAAGGCTTGGTTCTTCTGATAGGTGACTAAAACTATGTAGCAACTTTTGAGAGTGGTTATAATTCCTTTTTATTCTCAAGAACTTATTCAAAAACATTTTCTCTCGGCAAGATATTGCATATTTTTTTGCATTTTGCATATTGCATTTTGCATATCAATTGTGTAATAGAATGTTGCTCTTCTCTTCAATGGTAAATATTCAAAAGATGAGTTTTGATTTCTTGAAAGTGATGCATTTATAGCCTGTGAACCTTCTAAACGATTGCAGAATAGATGAAGTACTCACCATTGATTACTGAATTGCACTCACCGACCTCGTCGGCACTCGCCTTGCCTTTGTATCTGCACACTCACCTGAAAGAAGAAAAGGAACAAACCGCTTAGTTATGGATAAACATTACATTTATGAAATATATTTTAATGAATATGTCGTATTCATTCTGCAAAAGGTTAAACATTAAAATATTTAAACTATGTCAATTCGCAAATCAGAAATGAAAATAGTTCAAGAGGGTCAAAAGCAGGCGCTATTTTTATAGTAAGCTACTAATGTACAAATTTGCAGCCATTCGCTACGATATTTCAATTACTATCTCAATAAGAAACTTTGAAGTGAAACACAAGAGTAAGGTCTACAATTTCAACGTTTTAATCTTAAAACAAGACACTAGTAATTCTAATACACGAATTGTCATTAGCACTATCCTGTTAAATCCTCCCCTTCCAAGGGATTTCCCGCAAAACCCAAGGTCTGTCGCTCCCTGTGCATCGCGCTCTGCTGATCCACAACTGACAAGACGACATTTATGGCGGCTCTTTATTATGAAATTAGAAATACTGCCGCGAAGAACGGCTGGAGACGTGTGGGAGCGAAGGCAATTTTGGCCGCGTCGAGCAGCGTGGGAGTGGATGCTTTGCGTCCCCATTCGCCGCTCCCACGCCCCACGACACGCGGTTTATGGCCGCGGAACCCGACACCCCACCTCCCACGCCGCCGAAAACTAGCGTCAAGTCGATGAATCTTCCGATTTATTTTCGAACCTTTTACACATGCCAGTTGTGAATATTGTTGGACTCAACGCTAAATTAGTGCCACCTTGATATCCAAAAGAATATCTGATCAAGCAGATGATTATTCAGATTTCAGATTTATTTTCAAACCTACTACACATGATAGTTGTAGACATGTTGAACTCAAAGCTAATTTGGTGCCATCGCAATATCTTTTGAGAATCTGAAGATATAAAGAAAAAGTTTGAGTTAACAAAAAACTTAGACTTAATGAGGTTAAAGTTTTCTCTACATATTATGCCTCTGTGTATGATGAACGGGAATAAAAGCAATTAGTTATTGAGGAGTTTGCTTTAATAAAGATTGCATTATCTAGGTTGTTTATTAGGAACTTTCTTTGCTCTGGAAATCTTCTCGTCAACACATTTGCAGTTCTTTGAAGTTAACTGTACGTATACATTAAATACAAACATATCAACGAAATTGCGATATGAAAATTGTTTAAACTAGTGAGGCTTATTGCACGATGTAAATTTCCAAATGGAAACGAAATTTGATCCTGAACATAATAATAATAATAATAACAATAACAATAATAATAATAATAATAATAATAATAATGATAATAATAATAATAATAATAATAATAATAATAATAATAATAATAATAATAATAATAATAGTAATACGAGCAGAAATGTACTACTCGGTTAATGAATACGCAATGCTTCAAAAGTTCACACATGTACAAGTATACGTGAGTATCCATATTGTGACACACCAATATGTGGGAACTTGTATTGCGTCACATTTATTGTAAACAGGGTGAATTGTAAGGATAGATAGAGGATTTGTAAATATGGCGGCATAGCAACGGTAGACGAGTTGCCGTCAAGGTCAATAAACTGCATTGCTTTGTACCACGGGGCGCGGCTAGTTGATAAAGTAAACTGTTTGGGGATTGGCCGAGAAAGCAATGACAGTCTGGGGCGCGAATAGTTGAATTTGTAAGTAATTTAGGAATTGACTAGGATGGAATGACAATGTATTTCAACGAAAGCGGGTCGAAATTTTTCTGACAAGAAACAGTAGAATGTATGGACCTAGTTTTGAAGGGCTGAAAGAGAGGAATATGAAGGCATTTCGACTTATGCCGTGGTGCTGTGCGGATCGTGTGTAGACAATTGATGTTGGGAGTTTGGGAATTGTGTACATTTACTTTGGAGTGTATGGTAGTCGGACTTGAATATGGTTGTCGGACTTAGAAAATTGGAACTTCGAAATATTTCGAGTGCAGCAGCTAGAATTGTGAACTTAGATGAATTTGTCAGCAACAGGACTGGAAGTATTTGATGCAGATAATAGTTTGCTGAACTTTCATAGTTTAAGTATACGCGTAGAAAGAACTGGGAACTTTTAAAAGGAAAATTAAGTCTTATCAACTTATGAGGCGGTGAGGATCAGTGACTTGAGTATACTTGTGCCAGAACGGAAGAAAAGAAGATGGTATTTGGACCTGGAGCCATCGACACCGGAGAAGATTAAATATGGTTCTACAAGGCGACATCGGGCAAGAGTGCGCGAAGACGGGTACTGCAATATAAGGTTTGAGACTGTCAGGACCGAAAGTTTCGTATTGTTACCAATGAACATTGAATAAACTTACAAGTGTCTGTGAATAGAAAAGATGACAGATCAGGCAGATCGAATAATCGGCTAATAGTAGGCAATAGCGATTATTGCTTATAAGACACATCGACCCAGTTAGCCGGATATTAATTTAATGGAAATAGCAGTTGAAGATTAATTTTAATAATTGCATGAACGTAATATTTTCCTGGCGCCCACATTCTTTTATAAATTGGGAACGGGTTACGTTGAATTTATATTTAATAATGTTACAAGGGCAGAGGAAATATTTAATTTAAAAATAAAATCAGACAATTTGTTTCAATATTTATTGAGATAATAGTAAATCGCAGAAAAGTATATAGTTAGGAACGCATCGGATAAGTTGTATCAAATTAAAATCAATTGAATACTTCTTCTCTTTCTCGAAATCGTTAAATTACCCAACTTAAATTCTTTTAGCTCATTAATTATCTCAATAAGCATAATTAGCTGAAAAGGAAAGCATTCAAGAAAATCAGAGCATACTTTTCGAATATTTTTTAAAATTCTTTTTTGTAGCACTTAAACAACTGTTCATTTCTTGTTTTCTAACCCTGACTTGTTCTTCAGTTTAATTGCTCATTGTGCTCTCATCAAAATCGCTCAGTGCAGTTTCGATTGGGTTCCTGGAGCTTCACGGAACACAAGAAAAACGGAGAAGCTGAGGTAGGATGTCTACAAAACCTGTAATAGTGAAAGAGATAGCTTCAGATGGATTCTGAAATTTGGCTGAAGAAATAAGCAAAGAATACCTACTCTGAATGCAGAAGCTCACGAAACGAATAGTTTTCAACTATTTAATGATCATCTTTTACCAACACAAAGAGTACTTTAAATGGATAAACGTGAGAAACGTGAGAATTATACTAATACTTGAAAAACATTTGCGTTGTTGCGTACATGCAATTTTTCTAATAAAATTAAGTGTATGATCCTTAATCGTTTAGTTGCGTTAAACAATAAATACTAAATTTATACACTGAAACATGTATATTTGTAAATGTGTATTATAGATATGACAAATGATTCAACAAACACATGTCAAATGAAACAGACAATGAAACAGACAAACAGGCTAGAAATGTATACACATTTTCTCTTAGAAGATAATTACTTCTAAATTAGTAGCTTCGCTTGAGAGAAACCGAAGCCATTTTTCTTCTTACAAATAAACATGCACGTCGTCCCATCAGAGAAAAAACATCCCACCAATGAACGTATACTGGTTGTTTATTGGTTTCTTTATTATGGCACAACAAGAAAACGTATATAATTTTTTTTTAATGCATTTTATTTATATAGGTGCAAGGAATGTCAAGACCGTTTATAAATGTTCATCTGGCAAGTACATGGAAGTTCTATACCATATATAACATTGCAATAAACATTAGTGTGACATGGCAAACTTCATAAATCTTTGCAACAATCTGCGACGTCGCATTAGTCACCACCTTAAGACGGTTCTACCCAAACCAGTTTCCGTGTTCAAACGTATCAAAACACTCAAAGTTTATAAATAACAATAAAATTTGAAGTAAAATGATATGAACAAGAAATGTATACACATTTTTAAAAAAATTAATTAAAAAAATATTGTGTTGTTTACAGCTGCAGGTTTGCATCTCTTGTGATAGAAGATCTTTCTTAGTTATTGTGGAATGGAGCCCAATGGAAATGAACATCGCATAAAATTTTTCAAGCCCAATACACACGAGGATCTCTTATTAACTTCATTTAAGTCAGCATTTGCCACCCGATACTGATGTATAATAAGTGTGTCTCAGCACTGTAGTAATGACCCTTGGACGACCTCTCCAATCTGCCTGTAAGGCCGGTAAAGGTGAGGCGAAAAAAAGATAAGGAAAGAGAAGAAGAAAATGAAAAATATTTGACGAATAAAATATAAAGAAGAAGTATATGAAGAAGAAAATAAGACAGAAAAAGAAAATAAGGAGGAAATAAAGAAGAAATGAATACGTCCGTAACAAAAAAAAAATGAAGGAAAATAAGTGTTCAGAAGAAAAGATGAACCAAAAATGAAGGAGAAGAAAAAATGTAGAAAAGAAGAAAAAGAACAAGAAAACGAAGAAGGGAAACCGGCTCTCCGCGGAGAGACGCGATCGTGGTCTGGCTGGAGCAGCGGCCGCCGCAGATTCCAGAGCCGCCTGAACACGCGGAGTTAGTCGCCGGCAGCGGCCGCGCTCGGTGACTGGGCCCCAAGGCCACCGCATGCTCCGGGAAAGGCGGAGGTGCAGGCGGCCAGGCAACCCACAATCATCTGGTCGCTCTTGCTCCCACACCGAACATCCCTGGCTCTGCCACGTTTGACCGCCACATCCTGTCACGCTATTTCCATATTATAGCTGACACCATCCAATTCTTGTAGTTTTTGCAAAGTCCTAAACCTTCGCTTTACATAACTTTTGCTCATGGTGCGTTACACCACAACCATCGAGTTTATTATAGCTGCATATCCTGTTTTACCAGCATCACCTTCCAAGTTATTCGAATTAATGCTGCATCACCTGAAGTATCATCGTATCATCGCTTGCGTTATCCATAACTGGCCTTTACTATTTTGTCTTGCATATATAACATCAAAGATCGTCATCAAATGCTTTGCTAGCATGTTACTCTCAAATCATTGCGGTTCACAAGGATGGCATTTCTCTCATTGACAAGACCGCTAATGCTTGCCACAATCAAAACCACCAGAAAACTAGCCCCATTACTATTTCACAAGAATTACTGCAAGGGGTTAAGTAGTCTATGAGAATTACGTCTATCATCATCACTACAAAGTTCCAACTCTCAAACTTTAGTTTCGAGCAAACACTCCCATTCCACTGTCTTACTTTCAGATTCTAGCGCTTTTTTTCAAGTCCGGTATACACGGTACAGTTTTCGTGCAGATTGGACGTACAGAAAACGTGCAGTCTCGACTGCACATTTTCTATATGGACTTGTTCATAATTTTTCATGCAGAAAGCCTACAGTTTTACTCAAGCGCCTCTAGCGGCAGAATGATTCACTAACGGTGATCAGCCATTGCGATTTTGGGGTTAGGTGTGCCAAAGTGCGATTGTGTGAAGTGATATATTGTGATAAACTTTCTTTTCCCCAATTCTTGACTTTCTATTTTTATTCTCTATGCTCCGGATGGTTAATTAATACCAAATAAAGATCATAACCAGAACGCACATACAGAAATACCACCGCTGATAGTACTCGGACGGCGCAATTCAGTTGTTTCTCTTTAGGCCCCCTAGCGGCGGCCTGTGGGAAACTGTATAAGAATGTGCACAAAAATTTTTTTTTTAATTTCTGTAGCGTGTATACCGGGCTTTATGGTCATTTTCACTCTTTAACATTTCATTTCTTCCAAAGAAACACTAAACTAATTTCATTATATTTGGTGAATTACACTAGTAATTGGAATTTATTAGGTGTAGCTGACATTCAATCAATATTTAAGGTCCCTATATGCATAAGAGATTACTGGAAAACCATGTTAAATGGGACCTAGGCAACGAAGACTCACACACTATCAAAATATTCATAGGCACAACATTCACCTTTCCAATGCCAGCGTGGCTGCCATGGACGCAGCTATAACTAGTTATTGCCCCCGTAAAGAAAAGATTGATTTACTTGTAACTACAGAATAGATTCCATCAAGCTGTGTTTACGATGTGGTATGTCATTAGTCTTTTTTCAGGAATATTTTCTTGACAAGGAATGCTTACCCGAACTGGTTTTTTTGGATAGTTAATAATATGATTAGAAATTAAGAGAGTAGCGAGTGTAAGGCATGCACATATTTTGATACGGATTGTATAGTAATCATGTACTCAAAAAAATTCATTTTATTTAATCGTACTTTATCATGTTACATATTCCACGCCAGAATTGGAATTTTAATGTCACAGTTCAAATATCTGAATGAATTCTCGCTTTTTTTCGCAAGGATGAATGTAGGAAGTGATAAAATTGAGGAAATAAGATCAGTAGGACTTTGATTAAGAAGCACACATATTATTTACAATTATAAATTTCAAAAAATCTTAATTATGATTGATTGTTTACTGATCAAATATTGCCAAAATTAGAATTAAATCCTGTTTTATGTTCTTGTTGAATGTTTTAATCTAGTAATAATGAATAAATAAATGGCAAATAGAAATTGATCTTCAAATTTTGAGTTAAATCATAAACATCAGGACATGTTCATGACTAATATTTACTCTAAATTAACCCCTGCCCTTCCACGAACTACCAAATCATACTGATCACCTCCAAACAAGATTAAAAGCCCCTTGGTGACGACGATTATGACGATAATAACAATAATGATGAAAATCATGCTATTTAATTTCTCAGCCGTTATCTACAGTAATTAAAATATTAAGCAATCCTCTGACCAAAGCAGTCTCGTCGTTCCGCTCCCCTCCTTCCCTGACATGTCACGAGTCGCCTGCCATTCTTGCCCTCTCTCAAATGCTTTGCGTGCTGACCCTAGCGGCAGCAGAGCGAAGGAGCCCACTGCCTCCGCCACCGCCGCCATCCGGTTCGGCGAGCACTTTCGATTGTGGCGGCGGCGATCCGGCGCTTTGATTCGGCGCCGATTACCTCTTTCACTGCGTGCGCACGCGCGGACGCACCGCCCCCGCCCCCCCCCCCCCCCCCCCCCCCCCCCCCCCAAGCAGTTTGCCGCCGCCGATAATTATTCATTGGGGAGGCGGGGTAGCGACAGGCTGGCCCTCGTTTCGGCGCGCGCCCCTTCGCCCCACGCCGCCGCCGCAGGTGCACGGCCGGGCCGGGCCGGGCGCGGCGCTCGCGGAAGTAGGAGGAAGCCCTGTGCTTTGCATCGTTCAGTCTTTCCTTCCGTCGTTCTTTTTTTCTTCAATACTGGTTTCTTCCTTTCCGTCCAACGTTTTTTCTTCCATTCTCTTTCTTTGTCCTTCCTTCGTGACTATATCACTATTTGATATTAAACCATTTAATTGTTAGGAAAGCAGCCGTAAATTACATAGTTGCATGGAAACACATTAACGTGTTTTGAGGAAGTTATCAAAGCTGTATAATCGTGTTAATTCAGATACATAAGTGGAATCGACGAAATGTATTAGAAATTTAAAAGGTGTGATTGTAACTAATTCGATTACTTTTCATTATTTAATTATCTACTTTAATTCTTCCAACCTAAGGATTGTTTAATTCATTCGACTGTCAGTATGCTATAAAACGATTGTATTCGTTCAGAAAATGTGCTTTAATTAACTGCAGACACTCACATTATTTTTGCTTGACGCAACGTCGACGATGATAAACAAATATCAAATCACAGGATTCTGAATGGCCATTGAATGGACGTTATATCTAGTCAGCTACCTCGCAGCTGGTAGCGTTTCACGGGAGATCCCTGACTTTCGAGTAAGCTGTCAGACTCCCGAAACTGGATTCACTTTCTCTGCATACTATCGGTCTTCTCTTGGTAGTTAAATCAAGTGGTGCTTGAGACTTTACCAATTCAATATTTTACTTGGTGGACTCCTAATTTTCTTTAAGGATATAGATGTTTATAACTTCTTCGTGTTGATTTCCTTTTTCTCTTTTTCTAGTTCACAAATTCATCGGGATGTTCATTGCAAGTATCAAAGAGATAGTACTTTTCTTCACAGACTATTATAAAATGGGGAATGATTATTATAGTGTTTGGATAGATTTAGCTGTTCTTTCAATACCACTATCGCTTTGTGAAAATATAAATTCTAAACATAAAATTCCGCGCTAACGCAGAGCAGTTAGTCGGCAGCTGGCTCAAGAGCATTTACATTCTTAAATATTAAGAAAACAGTTTCCATCTACGTGCTTTGGACTCAAAAGAGCAACAACACACTTAACTTATACAAGAGATAAATCTTGAATTTTGAGTATAATGCCAGAAGATGGAGGAGATCTCTACTTTCTATTTGACTCCACGTATGAAGCGTATCTCACTACATTATTTATAGCAAATTTTTAAAGAAAAGATGAAAATATTATTATCGAAAAGTAGTGCACCACGCAACAAAGTTGTTTTGTCTTCAGATACGGTATATTCTATTGACAAATCCGATTCGTCTTTCTTAATTATTTTGCTTCATATGAACTGCGTTGAATTTGCAACTGTTTAGTTTACACACTCACTTTCACATATGACAACGGTAACTCAGTAACATTGTATTCTTGGGGCCAAAGATGATACGCGTTTATGCAAAACCTTAGCGAAGTGTGAGAGACTGACTGACGTTGCTTGCTTCTTTCATCACCTTCACTCTAAAGGGCACATTACCGTCACTGAGTAGGAGTAGGAAATTACTTCTGCAAATATTTAAACTTACAATATGTTGTAGCAGAATTAATAGAATATTGTGTAGATTTTTCATATCAGAACGTTTGTAATTGATTTCATTATTGACTCTCCCATTATTGATTTAATAGTTATTAAAAAAGACGTATTAATAACTTTTAATAGTAGATATCTCAACACAGGGACGCAATATTGTAATGGAAACCTGAAAGAAATATCAAGAAGTCTCTTCCCACATTAATCACAAAAACCACTAAAAGGTCAAGCAATTTCAACGAGAAAGTTTATTTTTATTAAATTCCAATGAATTCCCAATCAATATTTTTACAGAGTAAAGCATATATCGGTTAACTAACGCTAAGACTCCAGTCCAAAAACTCGGAACAAAACTGTTGCATTGTCACTTCATCGACATCCTGCATTGTCGGCCGACGGGCCTGAGGGCGCGTCACACACGCTCTTTTTTGTCTTTGCTGCTTCTTTTTCCGACCTGTCCAGTCGGCGGCGTTGGCAGGGAGTCCAGGCGCCCTTGACGGGGCGCGAGTTCAAGGCGGCGGAGGAGCTGGAGCGATGCGCGACGCAGTGTCTGCTGCCGGCGCACGGGCCTCGCCCTGCCCTCGGCCCACGCGCCCGCGCCTCCCGCCACGGCGCACACTGGTTTTATCGCGGCAAAAACCTGGCCATAATTGCAAAATTCAAAGTGCGCGTTTGGAATTCTGACTTATCAAATCTCGTTTGGAAGACATTGGAGCATTCTACTTCAGCTTCAGAAATTTATTTCAATCATTTTTGTCTTCCACACGGTGTCGTAAAGTTACCGTTGCTCGAATGGCTCGAATTCGTTGATTCTTGCCAACGATATTCGTGAAATTAAAAAAAGGGTTTAAAATTTTTCTTTTAGGATTCTTTTTGTATATCCGAATATAACACACTTATGGCTGTAAGTTAAGTATATTTTTAAGAAAAAGTGTATAGTATTTTTATATATGATGCGGTTGAATTCTAAACCATGTAGCGTAACAAAGTTAGTCGTTTATATTGTAGATTATATTTTTTGTCCTGCGAGGTCCTGCCTCAATTATTATTTTTTTTTATCAAGTAGAATGTCCTTAATCAGAATAACACAAATTTAGCTGCACATATCTGCATCTTTTTTTTTAAAGCGACTATACTACAATGCTACGTAGTAAGATATAACACTAGATCGCCCCCGATGGTTTCTTCGATGCCACAAGGAATTGATTTCTTGGAATAATTTTTTTACTTCTCCTTCAGATAATTACTTTTAGTAGTAAAATTAATAATATAAACGTTTGGAGGGATTAAACAATAATAACCCAAGCCACCGAGCACTTTCAGATTTTTGGTGTATTTTAAGGATTCTTCTTTTCTTGACGCAATAAACAAAACTATGGGTAACTAAGGTGTAAGAGTGAATTCAATGTGTCACCTCAAAGTATTGTTGACTAATTTTTGATTCAATTATTCATAATTAAATATTAAATAAAATATTGTTTATTCAATAAGTGCCGACGAAATTAGATCTGTATACATAGATATTGGGTTCCCAGCAGATGGGTGACGTTTGAATATATATATATATATATATATATATATATAATATATATTATATATATGTTAAATAAATCTTAATGGATCAACAAATTCAAAAACTGTCTTAAATAACATTTTACTTACAATCGATTTCTTTTCCTAAAATCCGATATTCCTTTTTGAAGCAGCTATTTTGAATTTCATAGCAATTTTGTATTTAGTGACTTCAAAAATAGTACTTAACCATATTTCTGCGCATATTTGCTTCATTTTCAAGCTTCAATTCTGAATTTTGATATTTCATTATGACATTTGAAATCAATGACCTTCAGAGCTCCATATGTATATTTTTATATGCATTTTTCTTTGTTTTTAAATGAGTCGATCCGCCATTTTGAAGGCGCCATTTTGAATTTTGAAATTTCGTAATGATATTCTAATTCAGCGACCTCAAAAACCCCTTGATACCAATTTTTACGCAAATCCACTGACATTTTCAATTATGACCAAGTTTTAGGCCCGATTCAACCAGTGTGCGGCGCGCCATTTTCGTTTTCACCGCGGATTTGTTTGCTTTCCATTTATAGTGCAAACTGTGTGTGTCATGCAGGGGTGAAGTGCAATTGGGGAACGAGACTGTAAGCTTCTGCGGCCGGAGTCAGTGACTACTTGGCTGTCGGAGAGACCGTTTCAGTCGCCATTCTGCGACCTTCCTGAGGGCGACGTGCTTCCTGAGGGTGACACCGCCATCTCCCGAGAAAAAATATGCACTACACTAACGAGAATAATGACCAAGGCAGTTGACGCGCCCAGAAACACGAAAAAATCTATCAATCAATCAATAAAACTACCAACCTTTGAACAAACCTGATAGTTTTATCGCTGATTCTGCTGCGTTGGCTTTCTCTATTCACTTTCCTTCCTTTCGAACACGCCACGCTGGCTACACACAAATAAGCCTTCGCAGATTAGAATGATAGTTGCCAAGAGGAATTTATTGACATCAGTAATTGTACTTTTTCATCTGACTGGTGAGCTTGAAATCCTTCGAATTGTATATGTAGCAGCGCGAACCATCCGCCAATGCCATTCGTTTACATGTTATTTACAATATACATGGAAAGACGGTCTATTCATTTTCCTCCACTTCCAGAACGCATTACGAAATCTTATTTCCCAAAAATATTTCACTAAAACTTAGAGATTACACGTACGTATTATGTGTCGTGGAGGCTTCTGTAGCATTTAGAGTAGCCGTGTTTGATTAACTGAATAATTTGCTTAATGATTCGCTAGAGTTTTCTTATTATGAATATCTACGAGAGCAGGTACTTAAGAAAAGAATACGCTGAACTCTATTTTAGTCAGTACACACCACCAAGAGAATATAGTAAAATAATGGCCCTTCTGTATTAATATGTGGGTGAGTACGAATCTAGAATATAAGATGATGCCACCATCGCCGACAAAGGTACATTTTCAGACTCTCTATGCCATCAAATCCATTGCCTCCCCCGCCACTACTCTTATTCCAAGCGACTACATCAAGGATGAAATCCGCTTCAACGCGTATCACCTCCGCAGTCACTGCGACCACTGCGCAAGTGATGCAACTGTTTAATTTTAGCGCAACGGACTTTCTCTGCCGATTTTGCCGAGCGGGACTCAGGGTCGGCACGCATGAGAAGTGCGATGATTATCACCTTTGGTCGTCAGGCGATACCGTAAGAGCGGACTTCTGGGATTTTAAAACTGCTTCCGTAGAAGAAAGTGACTGAAGAAGCAGAGGTTTAAGGTCGAAGTGAAATGAATATGCCATCATGTGCTTTATAAAACAACTAATAAATGCTGTGTGAACATGAATTCACTACGCCTTTTGTTTTAGGCTTTCCGTTTTGACATTTAACTTACATTTGTTAGCTTTCTAAAATAGATAATACAGCTGTGTAATTCATACATTTGACTTTCTTTTAATAAAAAATCAGCAAACTAATCTTAAATCAAATCATATATTTTGTCTAACCGAAAATACACTTTCATATGGAATGCGCTACATTTCACTATGATGGGTGAAAGTTGACCGTGAAGGATGGTGTTGTCCCAAAATAGAATTTATCAGCATATTATTTTCTTAATTATAAGTTCTTGTAAATATTAATAATAAAAATCTTCAGTAAAAAGCTTCATAAAAAGCTTCATAGGCAAATTCTGCAGTAGTCCAAACACGACAGATCTAAATGACATAAAAGATGTAAGCATGAAAATTATAAATGAAAAACAACGAAACGAATTGTAATTGACAATTTATTTGAATAAAAATATGCACATTTAGGAGTCCAATATGCAAGGCTTCCGCTATTCGACTTAACATCTCCTTCATTATAATAACTAAAGTCTCGTCAGCAATTTAACTTTACATACACGCATATTATTAATCCTCAAAAAGGTCAGAAACTCTTCAATTTGGGGGCATAAAATGCTTTGAGGCATAACTGAATAAATTAAATGACTTCTTGATCAACCGTTCTACTTTGGAGTTTTGAATTTTGCCGGAGGCAAAAATTGTGTCTGTAGTGAGGGAAAATAATCATGAATCCCATACAATCTGAACGAAGGCAAATAATCACGTATCCTGTATAATCAAAGAAAGCATCATTCATTGTATCATCAATACAGAAAAAAGCGCAATGAAAGTTATCTACACAATGACCCTTCAGAAAAAAACTGGCGAAGTAAAGACCAGGAAGAAAATGAGCAGAGAAAGATTTGCCGTGGACTGTAGAAGGGGCACTGCCTTTGTCCCTGGCGGGGGCAATATGTCGGCGCCGAGCCGATGCTTCCACGGGACGTCCCTCCGGCGGCCGTGCGCTTCGCTGGCACCGTTTCTCCGCCAGAGGCGCAGCGATCGCGTCAGCTCGCTTCTTTGCACCTCTTCCACGCGCACTTGGAGCATAATATTCGCGATTCTTTCTTGCCCGTTTTTTCCTTCACAAGGGAATTATAAGGCTAGTATAAATCATTATTCGATGCTTAATAGAGAATGCCGTATGAAGAAAGTCATTTTCGGGCGCCAGAGATGGGATACTTATGACTACTTTGGTGCTTTCAGGGTAGATTTGAAATAAAATCACTCGAATCACTAAAGGCGATTTGTATCCTAAATTATCTGAAATCTGACGAAAACTTCTAATCTCACGCTTAAAATAAAATTAATAATGAAATACTTAGACTTTTGAATGGGAATGAAGCCTGATAATAATACAATACAACTGTAATGAAGCCCTAAAAATTCTGGGTATGCTTCTCTGCACCTAAACCAAGGTATAATTTATGTTCTTAACGTAAAAATTAGTTAAAAATAGTACTTTGGCCATGCACGAGACATTAAGTAATTTTATACCATACATATTAATACAACAGAAATAGAGAGAAAAAATGGAAGTGTGCACGATTCGGAAAAATACATTGTATTAGAAGAAAACGCAAAGGTGAAAAAATTCTACTAATGATCTTTCTGAGGATTCAAAAGCCCAGCCCACCTTACGGCACAAACACACTAGCGGTTGGGGGGGGGGAGGAATAGTGATTTCACTTGATGAATGACATCGGGGAGTTTCTGGAATCTCACGAAATCGTTTTCGTTCCGACTGCTCTGATCAGTGTTTTCCCGCACTTTCCCCTCATCGTTTCCAGGCAGACGCCAGCACCATGAACAACGGACTACTCCGCTATTTTCTTTCCATATTCTTCCTTCTCCGACATTATTATTCCATCCTCTCTCCCAATCCAGATTGGGCACGTCCCATCATAACATATCTCGTCATAACCTGCATCATCTGGCGAGGAAGCCTCGCGTATCCTACAACTTCACGGGACTGCCGTTTGGGAAAAGAAAACGAAGAAAAAGAGGGTTTCGGCGCGTGTGCATTTTATTCCCGATGCATTCAGTCCTGCCCCCGGGGGCGGCGAAAGCAGAGGCTCAGAAGTGTGTCGCGAGGCGGCGCGCGCGCGCGCTCTTGACCCTCAGCCCCCAGGCCGCCGGGCGGGCGGGCGGCGAAGGAGCGCTCCAGAAAGATCGGCGCCGGCGCGCCCCCAAGCGCTGACTCACCCTTCCGCCGCCGGACCCACACGCACGCCAGCGCTCTCGGCGCGGGAGCGTCGGAGAGAGCTAGTGAGTTCTGATTCCTGGTGCGTCAACTACTTTGGTTTATCATCACTTCCGTATGCTAGTGTCAATCCCTTCCAAGCACCTCCCCAGCCGGACACCGAGCCTGCCAGGACGAGCTCTAAGATGCCGAACAGACTCCCGAAGTTATGTTAGTGCAGTGTGCGTGCGTGTGTATAAGGTGAGGCTAACGGACATGATGAAGAAGCAAAAATCACACGCGATTCGATACCCGGGTGTTAGATACTAGTGTGACATTCCTCTGATATTCATCAAAGACACACGAATAAAAACCGATCAGAGCTGCTAGATACTAGAATAACTCGTAACAATGATTCAATTCAACCTAGCTACGCAACTAGAGCCGAAAATCGGCCACTGTTAGGCCGAAAACTCTAGGACCTCCCGGTTGGCCATGCTCCAGAGGCTACGGCTTTGCCGCCGAGCTACCACAACGGGTTTTACACCGTGTGACGGGATTCTGTGAAGCTGAAGAAGAAAAAAACTGAATCATTGGAAGTAAATCTCAAAATTTGCATAAAAATCAAGTATGATATTTTAGTATGATAGATTTAGTAATAAATTATTTTTTCCATATTTTTATCGTGATGTGAGTTCAAAAACAAAGGTCAAAAAATGCAAATAAAAGTAATTAAATAATTATTGAAGATGATCCTGTATTCTCTCTCTGTTTGAGCAGAAACTCTCGTCCCCTGCGGGTCAGAAAGCGATATCATCGATGCGTGCAAAAGCAGCCGCCGTCGCTAAAACCGGCATTTCTCGTCTCCTCCCTTGGGGCGTTCATAAACGACCTCGATGTACTTGCTGCAAGAACGATACGCGGATTTCTCTAAGTAAACATCTGCATTTTGAAAATAAACGTTTCATTTTTTTGTAAAGCAACTTGTGGCCTTTTTAACTTCTAACTTCTAGTTCTTACCGTAATCAACGAGGAAAGAGTCCCACGACTACTTTTTGAAGGACATAAAGCATAATTTTACAAGTTTCGAACGTCATTTTTCTCATGTTTATTGGCACTGTGAGTGATAAAAAATCATGTCAACGTATGTAAGTGGTAAAGAAATAGACTACGAGAAAATAAAAATCGATTACTGCAATTTTTTTTGTGTTATTCTGTATATCTATTTTCTCTTCTCGGGTCAGAAAAGTGTATTTCTCGAATCGTAGATTGTATTCGTTCAACCAGACTAAACTAAAATAACTTTCAAGATCATCTTACCGATAATAGCATTATTCATTTTTCTGTCGCAATTTTGATAAGGAATATCATGCATTTATAAAACATTTTACCAAATGTTTGAGTTCCAAATGCATAAATATCCCATTCTAATCCTAATCGTATACGAGTAGAACTAATAACATATGATAATTATATAAGTAATCAAACATTTTAAATGCTTTGTACCGGTAGCCGTAGCTCAGTGCATCAACTGTCACTGCAGCGCCTCTGACGGGGAGGTCCTAGGTTTGAGTCTTGACGCGGCAGGATTTTCGACACTAGCTTTCCAGCTAGGTCGAATTCAGTCGCTGTCTGGAGGAGAATTCTAGCGGCCAGCTGCTCTGATCGGTAGTTTTCCATGGTTTCTCCGATCAACACCAGGCGAATGCCGAAGCAGTACCCTAACAAACGGGCCACGGACCGCGCGCGATATTTCCTTCCTCTTCCTTGTCCTTTCCTCTCCCCTTACACACACACTTACACTAACGTGCACCACACTACCACATATTCCGGAGACCGGTCGGGAGCTTAGAGCTTGTCCCGCTGGGGCGGTGCCCCGCTGGTGGGAGTTAGGGGGAAACCCCCACCAGCCGACGGTAGGTCGGCGCCGGATCTCGCCATCCAATGGGGAAAAATCACCGCCATCTACCGAGAAAAAACATGCACTACACTAACGGGACTAATGACCGAAGTAGTTGACGCGCCCGGACACACGAAAAAAATCAATCAATCAATCAATTAAGTGCTTTGTTAAAATGTAAAACTCTAAAAATAACTTACAAAATGGTGAGTACATATGAAGTTTTATTTCAAATAATTCATCTCCATTTAGATGAAATTTACTTTGAGAGGAGAAAAAAATCATAAAAACTTCTTGAAGAAGGTTGTACTTCATAAAGCATCTAGAAGCATTGAAGAGAAAACTGGCAACTCTCGGCGGGTCATGAGTTTCACATCGTAATGTCCTTCCAGATTCTGTGAGAGGGAGAGCTTGAGAGAAGCCAAGAGAAAATCTGGAAGAATGCCAATCAGATGAGAAGATGTCCCCTAAAGATATAGACGCGCTCAGGAGAAGGCTGTTATTTCCCTAATGTTGACGAACACAAGAAAATGACTGGCAGGAAAATGTCGGTGGTGATTCCAAGCTCTTATTTGAAATATTTGTTACGTATACTTTTGAACTTGTTGCCTAATGGTACAAAATTAAAGGTCGTGAATTCGATTGAATCACGAAGCAATCAACACTGACACTGAGAATCCAAATATAAACATTCACCATGAGGTAATATTCTTCATATAATACGTCGAAATCATACACCACAAATATACACTTTTACAGAAAGCAGCCAAAACATTTTTTTTTCTATTTGAAATCCATAGCATATTTTATTGATTTTATGATGAAGTTCATTGATCAAATTATAATTAACAAAACTACTACTCGATATGAAGTTGAAACAAAAGATTTAGGATACAGTGACCACGATGCACAAATTCTTGCCATTATAAGAAATGCGATCACTGACACAATAAATAATTCACGTATGACTAGATTGTTTACAAAAAGTAAAATAAAATTATTCATTGATTAATTGATGCTGGAGTCACGGGAAGCGGTTTATAATACTGTTGATACAAACGACAAATATAATTTTTTTTCAACTCTTTCATTTCATTTTAACATTTGCTTTCCTCTTCAAAAAAGAAAATTAAAAACTTCACGGAAAAGAAATTCTTGGATAACACAAGGGATTAGGACATCTTGTAAAAACAAGCGAATCCTTTATTTTGCTTCTAAACGTCATGACGTATCTCAAGACTTCCTCAACTACTTTAAAAAATACAAATCATTGTTAAGGAAAGTCATAAGACAGGCTAAAATCATGAAAAAAGATCAGGATATTTTGAACTCAACTAACAAAACGAAAGCAATGTGGAATATAATTAAAATACGCCCAAAATAACTACAAATCTTGTAGAAAATGTTGTTTTAAAAAATAACGATATAAATGTAAACGATCCGGCAACAGTGGCTAGTCTCTTTAACCAATACTTTTCGAGAATTGCTGCCGATCTCGCTAAGCGTCTTCAGCCACAAAATTCAATAATAGACAGTTCACCCAAAATTTTAGACACGATGTTCGTTTTGGAAACTTCTTCCTATTCTCAAAATTCTCAAAATAATCGGTAAACTAAAAAATAAATATTCGTCCGGTTTAGATGAACTCTCGGATTCTTTGTTAAGACCTGTGCATATGCCATTATACACCCGTTAACTCATATTTAATGCATCCTTATGCACTGGAACGTTTCCAGATATTTTAAAAACAGCTAAAATTAAGCCGCTCTTCAAAATGGCAACAAAAATGAAATTCAAAATTATCGGCCCATTTCTATTCTATCAGTTTTTTCAAAAATATTAGAGAGACTTTTTTTTACGTACGAATGGAAACCTTTCTCAGTAAATACGACGCGCTTTCAGATTGCCAACATGGATTTAGAAAATCAAAATCAACGGAAACAGCCATATTTTCTTTTCTAAAGATGTCATCTTAAACAGATGTTTTCTTAAAGAATCATTGAATCAAAACGAGGCACCTATTGGATTATTTTTAGATCTCTCAAAAGCTTTTGACGTCATTGATCATGACATTTTACTTTCCAAATTACCTTCAAATGGAATCCGTGGTATTGCTCTAGATTGGTTATGTTCGTACCTTAAAAAACGATCTCAGAGAGTGAAAATACCTTACTGGAATGATGGAACATTACGTACTTTCCGACTCTTTGCCCATTGCACGTGGAGTTCCTCAAGGATCGATTTTAGGCCCTAATTCGATAGAAAAGTTTAAATCCCAAGTGAAATCGTTTCTGCTGCATAACTGTTTCTATACAATTAGAGACTATACTGAGCATCACAAGAAAAGTAACATTAATTTTAACAATTATACATTATGCATTATTTACCATTTGAACTATATAAATGTGTATAAACAACTTGTAGCAAGTATTGTATTGCAGCCTCCGGGTCGATGACCCCCATCTCGATCAGGTTTTTCGTCCAGTTTCCCTGATCCATTGAGCAAATGCTGAGATGGCTCCTTGTTTTGCTTCTGGACATAAATGTAACTTCATTTTCTGTGCACGTCTTCTAGAATTCAGTGGGAAATACAATTATTCAAATTATCGTTTCCATGTTGTCGCGGCAGGCAGTATTATTCTGAAGGACAACATGGATAAGACCCAAACTTTATTGCCTTTTTATCCTTGAAAATAGATTTTATTACATGGGAGCATTTTTTACTTTCTTTTTTTAAATTTAAGTAGTATATGACGTAGTGTAGGGATCACAGAATTTTGAAAATGTGCCCACAATTCACTTTTCCCCATAGCATGTCATACGCAGTTTTAACTGTTTTTTGACGTAAAATAAATATATAAAATAAATAAATAAACTACAACTAGCAGTTTTCACATCCGTACTTTTTACCTATTACGCCGAATCCACATTTTCGGTTTCCTGTTTCTTAGTGTCAATTTTCTACTAATACTTCTTACGTTCATGAAAACACAACGTGACTATTTTAGAAATAAACAGAATCGTTGAAACAAGTTTGTAATGTAAATATCAGAGAAAAACTGCACAGGCTTCGCCGGCGTGTGGAGAAGCAATCTCTCATAAAAATTAAATGCCGAAGCTCTTTTCTCCACACACAGCCAGCGGGCACATTCGACCCTTGCGTCTCTAGACGGAACTAGCCCCTCACCCACTCGTCTGAAGAAGGGGAGGGGGCTCTCATGGGTGTCATTCGAGACAACACGTGTCCTTGACCTTTGCGAGTACCGCGCGCCAAGGATCCCCGCTGTGACGGCCAACTCGCACTGCAACGCTCGGGGCGACCGCCGCTGCCGGTCAACTTGTCGTCCCAAAGATACCCCCTTCCCAAGCACACACACATTTTGCTGCGAGACGGAGCTCGTCTTTTCGCTTTCGTTCGTTTCACATTATTGCAAGACATACGTACGTGTTCCGGAATGTCACAGGAAATGGAATGCTGTCTTCTAGAACCTTGATTTAAACATATATTCATAAAGTACTATACCCTTTATGTGTTTACTACACATCTTTACTTCAACATACAAAGTATATTAAGCGGATGCGGTGACCGAGATTGCTAAGGCAGTAGTGTCGTAGCAGTTTCGAACCGAAAGGGTCGCGAGCTCGAGTCCCGTCTCGGGCATGTTTGTATTTGTGTTCGTTCATTCACCCCTCATTATTACCCTATCGTTAACTTCAATAGTGGTCACTAATGACCTAGATTTTAATGCGACCTTAAGTAAGAAAAAAAAGTATATTAAATCAAGAGGGACTTATAAAGCATATATATATATATATATATATATATATATATATATATATATATATATGTGTGTGTTCTAACACACCCACCTTCTACATTCCACACGTGGTGAGTGCGTGATAGAATTAATGTTTAAAATTCTCAGGAATCTTTTGGGTATGAGAAAGGTCTGAACCCTTGACACAATGAATCAGATAAAATACTAGTAAAATGAGTATATAATCAATGAAAAAATACAGTGACGCAATTTTATTACAAGATAATGCACTTTAAGTAGTTGGTCACTGAAAAAAAACCCAAGGCAAAAAAAAAAAAAAAAAAATAGGTGTCACCTCGACTGTCTGAACAAACTTTCACCAACTACAATTAACAATTTGATTATTCCTCTTTCTGAATTTTCATCTACCAAATTATTTTACTATTTTTAGCCTCCAGTTTTTCCATGCACGGCTTTTAAAATGAATTTTACACTTGTTTTAAGGTATCTCGTTCACAGGTGCTAGCCTTGGGCTTCGCACTCACTATAACACTGAACTTTAAAGAGAAAAAAGAAACTATAAAACGTAAGATACACGTTACTAAAGTAATCGTTAGTAAAGTTATCTGATAATTTGTTCGTCAAGCGTCCATGATTCTAGGCACCTTCAATGACGAGAACTTTCACGACCGCCAAAGTAGTCCGCTGACCTGATTTTTCACTTTCATTCAGGAGTGGAAGCGGTTCGCATAAACTATCCCTGCGGTCGCCCCTACACATGCCGCTTCCCGCACTGCAGAAATGTGTATAGGTTCAGAGGTTGTCTATCGCCCCTACGGACAACTGCAACGAACAATTCTGTTCATTCTGCTTTCTGTTCGTCTCTACTTTATCCTAGGATGAGCCTGCCTAGAAAATATGACGCCTGATGTGTGATGGCAACTCGTGTCTCGTATCGGATTATACATATCGAATAAGTCGGATGAGTAATAAGAAAGACCTTTTAACGATATAGTACTAGATAGGGGATTCTGCGTAATAACATCTGAAATGCCAGCTTCTTTCTGAGTAATTTCAAGTAATTTGACGTATGTTTATGCCTAGTACGTTGTTTACGAAGCACATCTGCACAAAACGACTGAAAAAAGTATTTTTATTATTCTAAATGTCAAAGAGTAACTACGTGTTTTGAAAGTAGACGACCAGAAAGGTCTTACTTGCAGCGAGGCCTTGTGGGGATATGAAGTAGATACTAACACATACGTACGTAAAACTCAAAAACCATTTTCTCGATTTGTTTGGCCTTGCCTCGAAATGAGGAGCGGAAGTGAACGAGCCTTGACATTTCACAGAGTGACAAAGTGCCGTCCACGGATCTGGCTCATCCCACAGGCCTCTTTTCTCCTCATTCGCGCAGTCTTGCCCGTGAGAATTCCGCAAGAGAAGATGGAAGTATTCTTACTAGAGACTCACGGGCCAGTACAGTTTTATAAGGCTCTGGAAATTGTTGATATTTAAAAAAATAATTAATGCGAATATCTAGAAACAATATGAAGACTATATCGTAAGACTTTTTTTTCATTTTTAGAATTTAGTGACACTAAATGTAATTAAAAAGCAGTTAATAACAATATATAATATTTAAATTTGTTCGTAACTCAACTCACCTCGAATATTTCAATTTTAACAACTACCTCGAAATATTGTGGCAAGTTTGGAAGTCACATTGTTTCATTCCACTCCCAATAAAATCAAAAGTCTTTGCACGTCGTTAACCACCGCTTTTTTGTTTGTAATTCATTAACTTTATCCTCTCATTCTTATTTTTTTCTATGGCGACATTTATCAAGCATCGACTCACAAGAGTGGTGCAAGTGACACGTTGGGAATTTCTCAGGGCCCTCTTGAGAGACCCCTCCCCGGGCGGGGCACAGACCCCCCACGAGTACCTCCCAGAGTAACGGTGCCCGCGTCCTCGCTCCGCTAGCCTCAAGGTCGAGCGGGAGCCGCCCGGCGGAGGCGGAAACGGGGCGTCGGAACGCCAGAGCAGTGCATACAGCGCGCCGCCGGAGGGGTCGAAAACTAAAGAAAGCTTCTTTCGTTAAACTGTACGAATCTATGTGTTTGAAACGCTAAGAGTTTACGTTTAAAAAACGTTTGAACTTTCTAGTCAGCCAAATTTCATGATTTTTGCTTTGAATTAAAGGTGGTGGGCCCTCGATGTGTAATCGGATGCTAGTATTAGTCGGTTTCAAAGCATATTTATTGCCACTTGTTCATTACGTCATTTTCAAGACCAATGCACATGTAGTTGCTCTTAATTGCTTCGTTATGAGAGTTCCAATCGAACTTTCAAGAGTAGTTAACGTTTCGTAATGCGAGCAAGAGTGTGATATTGGTATCGAATCGGAGACAGCGCTCTTTTAAGATATAGAATTGAGTGTTTTTAAATGCAAATGTTAGTGACTGTATATACGGGATGTCTAGCGATCGTCTGTTACACGTGTCCTTTTCCCAATACTGTTCACAGATTATAATTATTTGGGATGTCTTAGTATGGTTTTGATTTAAGATGAATAGCAGGTTATCCTACAGAGTCCAATACATACGCGTACAAATTTTGTTAAATATAAAATATTTCAATTACATTTTTGAAACGTATTTAACTCTGTTTTCAAGTGGTGTATGAGTAGTGATTCCATTGTTCCAAAATTTCTAAAACTTTTATTTCATTAGTTTTCGAGAATAAGTACTGAATGACTTGAAATAAAATCTTTGGGGCTTTCTATTTTCTATATTACGCATAATTAGAACTTTTCTTACGTAACTTTTCTATTCTTCCTTTCGTGCGATGTAATTGCTGGAGCTTTATTATTGTAATTTATAAATGTACTACCTTAATATATTATTCAAGTTTGATTGATCTAAAAATAAAAATATTAAAATTCGAAGAAAAACTATGGCGTAATTTTTTTTAATGTAACACAATCTACACTGATCACCGCTAAAAACGTATTAAACGCTGGGTAATTTGCTTGATTCAAATATTATTTTAAAAGGTCAAATTGAAACGTCTGAAATTTCTTCTCTTCCAGTATTTTCCATTCAATACAGAATTTCTCTCGGGACATATTTGGCGTACTTCCAGCTTTTTCATTATGCACGGATTCTTAACAAATTCCCGTCACTGTATCTGGACTTTTATAGCTAATACTTAAATAACTTGGTAAAGAATATTGTTTTTTAAACTCTTCATAAAAAGATAAATTCTCATTTTGGAGTCCCTGTTATTTTCTTCACGTTTAGGTGGTCATATTGTCAATTGAAGTGTTTGTGTCAGTGACAAGATGAACCACACAACCAACATCAAGCGCATCGATGTTCTGAAATGAATGATTTTGGTCAAAAAGTGCCTCAACTGGGCACTTTTTGTGCCACTTTTTGTGCACTTTTTGTGCAAAAGTGCCTACTGTTCAAGCGCATCACACATATGAATGACATATGTAGTGAGGCAAACCACTCATTAACCAAAATCGAGATATTAACATTTAATAACAGTGGGGCGCTTGTTAAGCCTTTCAATTCTTGAAACAAGAACTTTTCATGCGTGACGTAAAGCAGTTGCGCCACCTGCGGTCTTCTTGTCCGCGCAGCTATTATTGTTAGGCAGTGCGTTGGCGGAAGGGAGGGGGCGGGGCGCAGTGCGTTGGCGTCGGGCGGCTCTCCTTGGGCCAGCCTCGCCCTCGTCTGGCCTCGCCTCGCCGCCGCCACCGCAGTCCGGCCCGGCCGGCCTGGTTGGCCTGGCCTGGCTGGCCGGCCTGGGCCTGGTCGGTGTCCGGCCTCCTCTTTCGCCAACGGTCGGCCTCGGCTCCAAACACCGGGTACTCGGCTGACTGGCAACGCGGCCTTTTCGCTTCCAAAGACGTGCGCCCTTGCGCGGGTGATTCACTGCAGTTGGTGTCCGCAGAACACGGAAGTTAACTGAAAAGTTTCCTTTGTTCTCAATAATTCTCTTATAGTGTAGTTTTCAGAAAACGTGGGTGATCAAATATTAAACGGTAAAACAGAATATATAATATATCCACATTTTACGCACATTTGGAAGATATTAAAGTTAGTGAGTACAACAGACGTTTACTTCTCCTTTATATTTATTTGTTTGGGAGGAAATCAAGTACGTTTAAATACCAATAACTGTGCAAATTAAAATTTCACACAGTAACCAATTTCATTAACATTAACCATTTCTGGAACCCAGCAGTTAGTGGTTTGATTGATTTATTAGTGATAATCAATTATTAGCCAACTGCTAAGGTCGTTACTCCCGTAAGTGTAGTGCATGCCTTTTCCTCGTGGCATTGCTCTTTTAACGCTGAAAGGTGAGATCTGACACCAACCTACCTTCGGCTAGAGGGGTTTTCCCCAACCAGGAATCACTCACCACCAGCAAAACATCACCCCAGCCGGAACAAGCTCTGAGCTCCCGAACGGTCTCCCGACACGTGTGGTAGTGTGGTTCATGTAAGTGTAAGTGAGGGTGTAAAGGGTGAGGATAGGACAAGGAAGAGGAAGGAAAGATCTCGTGCGGTCCGGCATTCGCCTGTATGATCAGAGAAACCACGTAAAACACCGATCAGAGCAGTCGTCCGCCAGAATTATCATCCAGAAACTCGACCAAGCTATCTAGCTAGTGTCGAAAATCCTGCCACCGTCGGAACTCGAACCTAGGATATCCCGGTCGGAGGCAGTGCAGTGACATCAGTTGATGTCCTAAGCCACCTCATCCGGTAGCAGTTAGTGGGTGTTTTGGTTATAATGTTAGAGTGTCATATGAAAATTTAGTGGTGAGAAAATAAAAGAAAATATTAAGACACAGTTACATGAAGAAAATATCAGACCATAGGTTTCCACTTTACACTCCCAGTTTCTAAATATAAAAATTAATCCAGAACGCGACTAAATCTACAAACTTTTCACCATCATCAATATAACACTCATTATCTTAGATTTGGAAATTGTAAAAGGACTAAGAGGCTCTTGTTCAAGATGAAATCAGGTTTCGAGCGCGGGCCGCTGTAGTTTCGGGGCCGCCCGTGAATTGTAATTCTGAAAATTGCTGCTATGGTTTTTGCCCTCTGCTCTTAGAAAAGTAAATCTTCCCACCGTCTCAAACATGAGAATTACAAACCTTCCTTGCTTCACTAGGATAACAACCTTCTCCAATTTCCAAGCCAAAGAAAGGGGAATATCTTTTTTTTTTAATTTGCTTTATCGTTGTTCGATTGCAGACAATTACAGACAGAATCTTTCAAGGTATTGAATATATTAATAAACTAATTAAATATAACCAATTAATATATACATTAACTAAAGGATACAATTTAACTTATGTACATAAATACTGAGATACCCTTACAGGGACCTCTAACATCTTGTTTTCATTGATTAGATATATTTTTTTATTTTTGTAAAACAAAACTATGGTATAATATATTGGCAACAGTATACTATTAATTATATATGGTGGCCAAATTAGGGATGTTGTAGTAAGTCGTCTGAAAATTTAAATTTAATTCTTGAATTTATTAAAGATGTTTTTCGTAGTTTAAAACGTCCATAAGCTGGGCTAGTGTGTAAGGATGTGTAGAATGTTTTTGAGATTTTTAGTAGCCATGTTTTTATATCTTGAATTGAGAATTCTTTGTGTAACTGATCATTTCTTATAAATTTCTTATAATGGTGCAATAACTAACCAGCGTAGAAATTTATTTTGTATAAATTGCAATTTCTGGATGTGTATTGGAGCAGCACCTCCCCAAATGGGTCTAGTATAAGTTAATGAATGCCATATATATATATATATATATATATATATATATATATATATATATATATTGATAGAGATGTTTCTATATTTAATTTTTAGTTTTTGTTAATGAGTGGATATAATGGAATAATTTTAATAAAAGTTTTTTTTGTTACATTTGTAATATGGTCTCTCCATGTGAGTCGTCGATCAAAATAAAGTCCTAAATATTTTGCAGGTTGTGAGGTAGCGAACCATTTAATTGCATTATCATTTAGAATTAGAAAGTAGATTAATTTTGTTTTTATTAGAGTGAAAATTTTAGCCTGACATTTAGAGTGATTAATAAGTATTTATTAAACCAATCAGAAAGGATATTTATGTCATCTTGTAGATTATCTCTGCATACGATAGATCTTTACAATGTATAGACTGCATCAGCAAATAATGCAATTTCTCAATCTATTAGTGAAGGAATATCAGATATGAAAATATTCAAAATAGTTGAAGATAATGGAGATCCCTATGGAATTCCAGTTGTCATAAATCGAGGTGTAGAAATGTCAGGGTTAAGTTGAACCTTAAAACTTCTGCAAGTAAGAAAACTTTTAATTATTTTTTGCAAATAAATAGGAACCATATTGTCTATTTTTAATAACAAGCCAGTATGCCTTGTTTTATCAAAGGCTTTTTCGATGTCCAAAAATAAGGCCAAAGAATGTTGCGCATTATGAAAATTAGTGATAATATGATCGGATAATCTTAATAATTGATGAATAGTCGAATGGTTGTGACGAAAACCAAATTGCGCGTTAGGTAGAATATTTTTGTTATAAATTAACTTGTTGATTCGTGTTAGTAAAGCTTTTTCAAATTTTTTGAGAGGAGAAAAGACTAATTGGTCTGTAATTTATTGGAGACGTTGATCTTTACTAGTTTTGTGTATGGGGAGTATTAATGCAATTTTCCATAGGTTTGGAAAATAATTTAATTTAACGTGAGTTATATATGGCAGTTAAAGAGTTAATTGCTGAAGAAGGGAGATTTTTGATAACCATATTAGGTATTTTATCAATTCCAGGTTATTTTTAATTTTTTAGTAATGAAATGAATTTCTGAAGGAGAGATAAATTCAATTTTTTCTGGTACTGTGTGGAATGGAGATTGGAATTCTTGTGAAACTGTATTATGAAATAGAGGGTTTAAAATAGTAGTAAATAGTTTATTATTAAAAATTGATTCAAATTGAGAAGCTAAAATTTCTACTTTTTCTTGGTCAATAGTTACAATTCTATTGCCTTGTTTCATTTTGGGAATATGTAGTTTTTTTGTTTTTGTTTTTTTTATAGCTGACTATAGGGGTAGTGAGTTAGGTTGAATTTGTGAGATATAATTATTAAAATTTTGAATTTTACATTTAATTAATTAACTCATTTCTAATTGTTTTGGTTAAATAATTTAATGTTTTTTATCTGTAATGTTACGGTTCATTTGCCATAGTCTACGTATACGATGTTTATATGATATTAAATTTAATCTATTTTTAGATATTTACTATGACTTGTTTATTGTATTTTTATTAGTTCTATGTACTGAAGATAATTTAATAGCAGTTATTATATTAGAATGAAATCTTGTGATTGCTTGATCTATGTCTTTTTCATTATTAAGGTATTTTGAATATAGTCTATTTTTAATATATTATAATATTATATTTAATATACTTTTTAAAATAAATTTATCCAGTCTAATGGTTCGATAAGTAGAAAATATTTATTTAAATATGGAGAGTATTATGAATTAATAGACGCTAGACTGGGTTGTGATCTGAATTTTGAGAGGAATAGATATTGAGTGATTGGTAGTGTGGATTTATTAGTAACAATAATGTGTAATATATCGGGATTTACACTGTTATTGTAAGAATAAAAAGTTGGAAAAGGAGGAGCATGTATTTGCCAACTATTTTGAGTAGCAGTTTCAAGAAGCAATTTACCTTGTGGGGTTGTTGTGTTACAACCCCATTCTGTATTTTTTGAATTTAAATCTCCAATTATTAAAATTTGATGTGTAGAATTTAATATAGATTTTAATATTGAAATTGGTATTTTATATTTTGGTGGTTTGTGGCTGATACTAAAGTTCTTAGACCTGAAATTAAATGGATATTTATTGCAAAAGGTTCAATATTATTAGAGGTAGGTATATAAATTTGTTGATGTTTTATTGTTCTTTTAATAATAATAGCAACCCATCCACTAGAATGATAACATATTCTGTCTTCCCTGTAAACTTGATAACTTGGAATACGTGAGTTAATTCTATTATTTAGATGTATTTCTGTGATGCATGCAATGTCAATTTTATGTAGTACATGCAGAAATTGTTTAAACTCGAGTATTTGGTTATAAAAATAATTGGTAATCCAATTGACTAACTTAAGTGAGTTAAGATTGTGGTCCATTATTTACATAATTAGGAAGGAATATCTTTTCACTTTCCAAATTGGAACTCAAGGTCCAATCCTAGTAATTATACCGCATAAGACTATATTACATATAATATTGCATGAAATACTCACGTAAAACACTTAATGCAATAATAAATTACATAAAAATATATTTTTATTAAATTTGTACATGAGCGTGAATGTAACAAATATTTGTAATACTCGTGCGAAACAAATTGGAGATGAGATTTACATATTTTTACTCGCATGAGTTGAAAACAATGAACTTCCGTTTTCTCTATTTACTTGATTTTTGAAGACCTTCTTAATCTTTTGTCATTAATAAATGAAAATGTGAGAGCTCCTATTTGTTATTAACAACAAAAAGATACACATCTCATGAATGAACACTAAGAGGTTTTCCGTTTCTCTTTAATTTCGTATTATGTCTCCGAAGAAAAACAAGAATTCACGTCATGAGAATGAGTCACAGAATATTAAGAATTCCCGTAGCAATTCTCGCTTAAACAGTTTCTTTTCTTCGAATAAACCTTCCTTGAGTGTCTTTACTGAAAAACAATTCCCTAATTAATTTAAAAAATACTATTGGGTGATGTGTGATATCGTTCTTGTTACTGTTGTTTGTAGGAAAGTTCCTTCTTATTTCCAGAAACACAAGAACTCTGTATATGAGAATCTAACTTAAACTAATGCATCAGTCCCATGAGTGGTGTGAAAAATAATTATAATTCTTGTTTGTTTCATTCGTCGAATTTTGAAAAACAAGTTTTTCTTCTCCAAGCGTTCTAAAAATTTGTCTTTAATTGAGGTGCTCAGAATAATAACGGCAGATCCCAACCGAAAAAATACTTTTCAGTTTTCATTCACGTTCTCTAACACTCCGCACTAATTTTTGAAGGTGGAATTTGAAGGTTTTATCATATCTCAATTCATTTGATATTTCAGCATGTGATAGGCATATGGCAGGAGTTTACCGTCATACTTTTAAATGAAAATGTGAGGTCGGTTGGGGTCTGCAATTATAATGCGCAGCGCCTCAATTTACTTGCAAGAGAAAATTCTACATTTTTTATTTTGTTCATCGCAGTCTCTCGTATCTTAGTTATAAACTTTCTTAGATATGCAATAAGGAAAATAGGTATAAGACAGTTTACTCAATAATAAGTACCTGACTTGTTATTGGCAACAGATCTGTTACTTACAATTGAACGAAAGATGGAAACAAATTTTCAAAAACCATGAAAACAATTTACATAAAAATATGTTCATGATGTGAAAGATAATTGAACTGAAATGGAATAGGAAAAATAATAGTAAATCCAAACTGCAGACGGTACTGCAGGACTACATGTCACGGAAACAGTGTACTTTTAAAAGTTCACAGCAAACTTTTAAAAGTTTGCTACCATCAGGTGTCTAAAACTTAAATATTTCTTGAAACATAAAACATTTCTTGAAGCTTAAATAATGTACTCGTGCTTCAAAAATTTTTACAATAGAATATGCAACGTTGTATATTCGAAGTTGTAAAAATGTATTTCAAACTATTTGTAAGCGTGTGAAAATGGAACCAAATATTACAGAGTGAAATGGTAAAACGAATATTAATGATTAAAAATAAGTAAAGTGTGGAATACGTGCTTCTCAACGGAGACCCCACAACACTTCATTCCGATTCGATCTGGCGTGTACGGCATCGCCACTCACCATTTGAGACGGGCAAATTTGCCGGAGAGTGGGATGTGCGGGAGATTCGAAAGCTCAAGAAAACGGGCGAACCGCCTGAATTGTTCAGGGTGCTTTTCTAGAATAAAGGATTTAACAGACTGTGATAAATGTTAGCAAAATTAATAAAAAATAATTACTAGTTGGCAATATTAATAATTAAATATTCGTAAATTTTTCAATTGTGAATATTCGGTAATAAGTCTGACAAATAAGTAAATATATCACAAATCATGTTAATTCAATGTTGCTCTTTAAATATTGCCTCCAGGTTTGAAGTATTAGTTCGACTTTGATCAATCTTTCATTAATTTGTTCAACATTTCTAAGTGTTTTCTGTATTTATTATTAATTATCGATACGCCGGTTTTTGCATGTTGTGATTCTGGTACTCCACTCCAAATGTGATAGTAGTTTCCTAGTACTTCTTTTCCGTACCCCTTCTTTTTAGTTTCTGTTAGGACTACAATATCCAGTTTCAATTTATCTATTTCTTCTATGAAATGGTTAAATGATAAAACACCAGAGAGAAATATGGTTTGATTCGACAAAAAGTTAAAACAGGTGTAAAAATGGAGAAAATGAACATTGGGACAGCTTATGTACATACATCGATGGAACTGTAGGATACAATACATCTTCGGAAGCCTGGAAAATTATAAATAAAATTAGAAGTAATAATAAGTGTAAAAGCATAGTACAAAGAATCCCCTTTCAAAAATGAATACACCACTAATCAATGCTTCTACAAGAAAACAGACCAGAATGTGAAGGAGAAGAAGAAATAAGAGACGTGGAGGAGAGCAATTTTGAAATAACTGAGGATAATATTAAGATGGCACTATGTAAAGTAAAAACCAATAAGCCCCAGTACCGAAAATATAAGAATGGAGCTCCTGAAATATGGCGTAGATGTGGTTGTGAAATACCTAAAGAAAATGTTCAATAAAATAGAAGTAGGATACACCTGTAGAATGGAACATATCCTACATCTCTTCTATATTTAAGAACGGAGACAAACGATCGTGTACAAATTACAGGGGAAATAAGTGTCATACCGTCAACAGCAAGATCGTTTTCTAGTATTCTGAGTAAAAAAATTGGAGAAGATAAACCTGAATTGAATGAAGATGAGAGTGGTTTTAGACGAGAACGATTATGCCTAGATAATATCCACTGTATTAGACAAGTTATTGAGAAACATTAAAGCAGAAATATGAATATTTATGTAACCTTTATAGACCTCCAAAAAGTATACGATAGTGACCCAAGAAAAAATATATGGGAAACAATGAGGTTTTATATAAAAGAAAAGTGGATCCATCTGGTTAAAAAACTTAACAAAACACCGAAGTCCAAATAAAAATTGGAGATAAGTTAACGGAAAAGTTTCTGATAAACAAGGGTCTAAAACAAGGCTGTGGGTTTATTTCCCATTTTGTTCAATATATACCTAGAACGAGCCCTCTATAACTGGAACAGGAAATGTTCTGGCATGTGAATAAAAATTGGAGACGACACCTTTCACTCCCTTCTATATACTGACGATTAGGTAATCTTTGCCTGATGAAGAGGATATGGTGTACATGCTAAGAACGCTAATAGAAGAATATAATTAATGGAATTGGAAATAAATTTTAATAAAACCGAATGTATGTGCATGGACAAGAAATAACAGATATAGACGTGAATGGTAACAAAATCAAAAGCTGTAACACCTTCAGATATCTTTGATCTTTAACAAACAACTCGAGTACATGTGCCACAGATATAAACTCGAGAATAATTATGGGGAAGAAAACAACCAAATCTTTATACAGCATATTATGAAATAACAATATTCGCCAATATGTCAAAAGAAGGATATTCCATTGTGTAGAAGAAAATATAGTATTATATGGAAGGTGTATATGGAAGGTATTATATGGAAGGTGGAAAAAAAGTTTTAAAGGGAGACCCCAACTTACTCGAGGGACAGTGAGAAATGAAGAAATATGGATAAGGATGAACATAATTTATTCTATTACGAAGATCTTGGAAAATAGAGCACTACAGTGGTATGGATATGTTCAGAAAATGTCAGAAAAGAGATGGTCACACAAGATCTTAAAATGGCAACCACCTGAGAGGAGAAAGAGAGGAAGAACAGTTTTAGAATGGGAAAAATACATCCAGAAGCAATGAAGGATAGAGGCTCAAACCACGAGATTGGGAGGATGAGAGTTGTGGAGGGTGAAAACGGCAAGCTCCTAAGGGACTAAAATGACGAAGAAGATGAAGAAGGTTTGAAGTATTTTTCTTCAATTCAGAATGTTTTAGGAGTACATAAAAAAGGTACGGGACGTTCTAGTACAATACATAATTTTCGTAAATTTGCTTGAAAAAGAATAAAATAGGATATGGGAAGTTTTTTTTTGTTAAAGCCGTATTTGCAGCTTTTGGCTTCAAATTGCAATCAGGGGAATAACGAACTAGTCTTTACATACAGTATTAAGGCACTTTATTATGGTTGTCGTCGAATGCAGTGAGCTCTACCAGCGTAACAAAAGAGAGTTAAAATAAGTGCAAGTGTGTAAACTAATAAGAAGGCTTTGGTTCGCCTTCGCGTTGAGTGGTTTTCCATTCGGGGTATCACAGCCAGAGGGACACCTCCCCAGCTGGGGAAAGCTCTAGCACCCGAATGGTCTCCTCACGTGTGTGGTAGTGTAATACTACATTCAAGGGGGTACGAGAAAGTAAATATGGTGCGCGGTTCGGGGTCCGTTTGTGAAAGTATTTTTCCGGCTTTTGTCAATTACTGATCTAAGTTACCATGGAAAACTACCGATCAGAGCACCGGCGTCTGTAATTCATCTCCAGAAAGCGTGTGAATTTGACTTATCTAACTAGTGTCAAAATTCGTGACAGCTGAAGCTATACGCAATGCGGTCGCAGCGCTGCAGCGCCGTTGGCCTGGGCGGCGCGCATTCCGGCGCGGCGCAGGGGCCTCCGAATGTGGGCCGGACCTCATTAGCGCTGCTGAGAAAGTGGCGAATGCGCCAAGTGGCGATGGGGGCAGAGGGCAGGCCCTGCGCTTTCTTCCTGGGAGCAATATCTGCAAAGAACGCATCTGACCTCTCTCAATTCCGAAGCAAATAAATAGCAAGCTCCTCTTGTTATTCTTCGTGATTCAAGTTTTGGATTTTCGAGACAATAGGGAGAAAATGTAATAGAGAGAGTACCCTTGTTCGGTTTTATACGTGGTTGCTCTTCTGAACTAATCTCAGTCTCATTCTTGAAAAAGGATTTCAGGAAAATACATTTCGTCGGAAATTAAAAGAATTATAATAATGGTTTCTTTATACTCAGTTGGTCACTTGCCATTATATGTATTTAACTTTACTCCGATTACATTTAGTTAATTATTTTAATAAAAATACAAACTGTTTTTCGAAATCTTCGAAAATTTAACTTTTAAGTCATGAACAAGCTTCTAGATGTCGTTGACAAATCTGCAACCAACACACACAAACACAGTATTGAGAAGCCTTAGAATGGTCCATGATAGTTTAGGCACTGTAATTTGTAGTCGTCCTTTGTTTTCGTTAGATACTGCCATGAAATCACGATGTTCAATAAATGTGAATTCCAAGCACAACCGCATGCATCACAAGAAATTTATTGAGTGTAAGGTCTCAATAATCAGATTTAAAGACACGCATGGATATAGTATACCAGGAGATCAAAAAATGCAGACACCTCGGTAGATGCAACGGGTTTAGATAATATCTTTAAACCCCAGCTATCATCGCAATCATTACTACCTTTAAGAGAGAAGTTGAATCAGGGTCTCTTTGACGGTCAACACGCTTTTTAACTACTACTAAATGCCCAAAATTGTGTACGTAAAATATACATGAGGAATTACACACAGACAGTGCTTATCTAATGTCCTGGAAGTATATTTTTTTAAATGTTATAGATTGTAAATTTTGTAGGTGGCATGCCAACTCGAGCAAACTCACTGGAGTTCATGTATACTTGAAAATATTTATAGGGAAAACAGTAGCTAAAACTTCTTAAAAGTTCAAGTACACTTCAATCAATTAAACTTATATTTTACTCGTCACTTCACCACATTTGTGCGCCAGGCAGAAGGTTGGGACAACCATCGACAGCGCCTCTGCAGAAACGTAATGCCGGAAAGAATGTTTTAATTACTTTAATAATTCCAACGTCAAGTCTACGTCAACATCAACCTATTTTTAGAGGCTAGGGCAATAATAACTTTTGGGCTAGAACATAATAATTCCTATTTTGAAAATTTCATCCCTTTTAACCCAGATTATTCAATTTGAGAGGCTTCCTACAATGAAGTGGCTAACGCGGTAGCATTCCATCAAAGTACCACGAAACCCATACGTGTACGGTTTCGTGGTTCGAAGCCCATATGTGTAGAATTCACAATTGCTTTCCACGGATTTCTCTTGCTGTCGGTATCATACATTCCCAGTAACAAGCTGACATTTGTAATCATCACACAACATATCATCTGTCATTAATTCAGCACATATATCAACTTGAATACCGTGCCAAGGAAACAAATAACGTTCGCGGTGAGATCACATGGTTACGGAAAAGAATCATATAAAACATTCAATATCCAAAGCGTTAATCCGCTGTGCTGAAGTCAGATAATCATATATCAAATTTTGATAAAAACAAACATTATCACCAACATACGTCTAAGCCTTCCAACTTATCTCTGTGTAAGCACGTTTAGTATTAAATTTTGACATATAGAGTAATACATTCAAATTATTACAGATATTTTTATAGATGCATTTTGAATATGTGACACAGTTGGTTTTATGAATCAATTTGTGGTGTAGAACTATCCCCTCCCTAGATCTTCGTATTAAAAATTCGGAGATGGTATACATTAGATTTTTCTTTGCAATGTGTGTCAAACCAAAATCCATTAGAACAGATTCGCACATGACCCCTCCGACCGTCGCTTTCCAAGTCGCCCACGGAGTTCGAGCGATATTGCGAGGCCGAGTGGCGTCGGCAAGCGGAAGGCCTTCGGCGGGCGGGCACATACTTGTTGCGGTGCGGCCGAGCGGAAAGCGCGCGCGCTCTCTCCGGCCTGAGCTGACCGCCAAGGCCCCCGGGGAAAAGGTGGCGGCCTGGCACGGCCCTCCCGACTAGCCTTCCGCTACGCCTTTTGCATGCGTCATGTGCCTCCGCCGAGGCCCCTCTCGAGTCCCTGGGGGACACGCGGAGGACCGGTACGATAGCTCAGTAGTAACGTCATTGCCTCGTTGGGCTTGATTCTCAGCGGAGGCGGACATCTGTTGTATAGGCGCTCTCTGAAATAATTATTCCAGCTCTGGTCGACTGTTTTCAATGTTCTTTTTTTTCGAGCAATTCCAGGCGCTTGCCAAAGCAGTACCCAAACAAACGGGCCAAAGACTGCGCACCATCTTTCCTTCAGCTTCCTTGTCCTCTTCTCATTCCCTAGACACACATACACTCACACACATTTACACGTACAAGAAATACGCTACCATACATTATTTAGGAGTCCTGAGTTCGTCCCGGCTGGCGCAGCTGCTTCCCGCTAGGTGAAAATATTTTAGGGGAACCTCGCAAGCCGAGGCGTTGGTCGGCGCCGGGTCTCAAGTTCCAGTAGGGGAGGAACACTTCCACATCCAGGAGTATAATATGCACTATGTTTATGGAACTGACCCTAAATAGTTGGAATGCTCGGAACCAAAATTCACTCACTCATTCACACTCGAGATTTCCTTTTTAACGTTAAACTTGCTCAACTGATGCTTTAGTATAGAAAAAGTGTCGTGGAAATGGTTGCAAAGCGCTGCGCAAGTGAAGCGTTAACGGGCGGGCGGATGACCTATTCAGTCACATTTCACACGGCGTTATTCAACCTCAAATAAAAACAAAGAGCATTACAACCGAATCAAACTGAACCAACCAACCCTTTAGATATTTTGAATGGGAAAGCGTTCAGAAGAGAGTTCATCTGGCGCGTTGCGATGGTCAAAGCGAAGCCAGCGCGCGCCACGCCCTCCGTGGGCGCCCGCCCGCGAGCGGCCTGCGCCGCGGCCCCGCCCTCACTGTCGGCTTAGACACAACACATGCATTGGCACTTTCTATAGCGCTAAGCCAGGAGGAAATTCATCTGAAAATTTCCAATGCGTGTTCAATAAGACTCATCTACGAATGAAATTATTACCAATGGTGATTCTGATCGCGCGAAATATTGATCATATTAATGAAACCTGCACTTCCAGAGCATGTCCACTCGCCTGATTAATATATTGCAGTTATTATTGCCTAGTGGAGAGAAATGATGAGAACCGTCACATGTCATGACTGGAATAGACCCTAAAACGCCGCATCGCATCGCCTCAACACTATCAAACTGTTTCACCAGCTCCTGCGGTTTATTTGGTAGATTGTTTAAGTTTCAGGGAAAAGTTATGACCAAGAGAACTCATCTATCAGCTCTCGTTATTTAGAAATTGTAACGTGTAGTTCCACTTACAAGTTATTTGAGTGTGAATTATAAACGATCACGGATCTAAAGTCATCTAGATATTTGATTTGAAATCTAGAATATTTGCAAGTTACTAATTCGTCATAGAAGTTCTTTCAAGGAATACTTAGAAACAAATATTAATTTTAAATTGTGTTAGTTACGTCTGCTTAACTCTAAGCTCACAGATATTTCTGGTATCTTGCGTATAAGACATCAGTTTTCCTTATCGCAGTTCTTCGAAGATTCCAGAGGTTACCGTATAAACATCTATTAAAATTGGAATTCGAACAAAATAATTCGCCCCCCGCCCCATCTCTTCTCAAACCTACTTTTCTTCTTACAACCAAATCATAAGACCCAACTGAACTCCGTAGATGTCGCCAGTAGCCCCACGCGGCGCGCCAACAGGTTGAACGGCAGCGCCCGCTTTCCCACGCGCCCCCGCCCCATCCGCCGCGACCGCGGAGGCTGCCTGCAGCGGCCAGGCCGCACCTCGGGATCCGGGTCACTCGAACTCGCCCCGCCCCCTCTCCCCCACCACGCAGGACGAGCCACCCTCCGCACGACAGCATAACAGTGGCAACGGACGTATTTGGCATTTTTGAGTCGATTGTCCGGAAGGCAAGCTAACGGTGACCCCCATGCCTAGGCCTAGTTTAATTCCCAGGCTTGCGGGTAAAGGAGACATGTCATTCCCTTCACCGTAAATAGGAATCTCTGTCTGCCTGAGCTTTTCTTCATCACACAGCAACAGAAGCTGAGATATTTTTAAAGAAAAGCTACAACTCCATTTTTGCGCCGACTGGGAATCGGATACGAGATGGCGCCACGTGAAGCTAGTACGCTGCACGCGAGCCACCTTAGGGTAGTGGTAATGGTAACTGATTTTGCTTTATTTATCAACTAAAAAACTCTGTTCATGATGAAAGTGGACGTAGTATAACCTGATCACGTTGTCTTGAGCTCCAGAACGAGCCTCACACGATTAATATACGTATTTAAGTTATGAATAAAAGTAACAACAATCGTATTTGTCAACAAACCTGTTAGTACTAAAATGTGCGGTATGAAAGTTACTACACTAGCTTTTAGTTCACTTTTTTCCAATACAGTAGCTGCCAAAACCCAAGTTTGAGGTTTCTCTGTATAGGAGATGGGGTTTCAAGGGGGAGACATTTTCGGTCTGCTATATTCTGGCTTGGGTTGTGTAAAAATACAATGGCTAAATGCCCAGAAAAATTAATTGAAAGAAATTGATGCGACAGATCTACGAAAAAAAATTCTCAAATTTTAATGCATTATATTCGAGATCCCTTGCGTTATAGAACGAACCTCAATTAGAAAGAACTGTCCTGAATCCTGAAGTCTCATCAGTAGGCTGGAAACCAGCCATTTGATTCACTCAACGAAAGAGAAAGGGCATTTCACAAGATTATAGATAATGGCTTTATACAATTACGTCTTACATATTTGGTCCCAAGTGTGTAATCATAAAACGTAATTCCGTATCATAAAATGTGACTCCATTCTCACTATGAAGTCATCATTTGTATTGATATAATACACCTAATCGAATGTTATTTTTCCGCGGAATGTATGTCATGGATTTTTTAACACACGAACGCCTCTTCAGATTGGAAAGCGAGCAGGTGACGAGTGGTCAACCTCGTTCAACCAGTCGGGGTCGCATCCTCATAAAACCCGCGACCGCCTGGCTAGCGGCCGGCCACTTTTTTGGGGTTCGATCCGGAAGTCCTTCGCGCGGAATGCCGCTCTGCTTGATCAACGCGCCGGATCGGGGTCGCTCACTATTCCTAACAACTTGTTTGTTTATAGACATCTCTATACTGCGACCCACCCCTCCGCCGGCTAGCTCAGAATGGGTTTTCAAGGTGGGCGCAAAATAAAAAAATACAATTAGAATAGCGGGGATCAGGGTCGTGTGGGCCGTTGTGGATTGAATGCATTTACACAGAAACTCAAGTCGAATCACTTTCCACTTACTTAAGTATATTCTAATTAAATTGCTGTTACAGTCAATGAACATAAAACACTTTTCATATACAAAATTTTGTCTTGCTGAAAAAAAAACAACTTACACTCTCAATAATTAACTACACTGTTTCCTTTCTCTCATTTAAATCAATTTCAAAGAATACTTAAAACTTTGCCTAATCATTCCAGTCGTAAATTCCCTAGTTGCAACTTTACAATTAGCTAAGTTTTTCTTGAAAGAAAAGATTGATTCTATTTTTCCAGAATATCAGTATAAAGAACCTGTACTAATACTTTCTTTCCGAAACGAATTATTCCTTCTAATATCTACAAATTGTTCAAGTTAGCACGACTTACTGTGTCTTTTCACGGCGTAGAAATCTACGGCGTCGACTCTTCCAGTCGCTCGGTGTCCTTGTCCTTGCAGCTCGGTCGGAGCAAAGCCGCCCCTCTGCAGAACCGTTGTTCAACTCACGATGTGGCCTCCGTCTCGTTTTCCGTTATCTCTTTTCGTATTCTTTTATAGAGATGTAACTAGCTTTTAATTCATATTTAAAGAATCTACAATACGACAACTGAGTCTATCGTATAGAAGGTAAATAAAAAATAAGAAAAACTGCAAAGAAAATGAATGGCCTCGTTAGTTTCTTTGCTATTCACCTCCTCTCTCTTACAAAGATTTTAAATGCATCACTTATCTTTCATCCTTTTCCTGATGAATTGTTTTAATGCCTTGTAATTGATAATTACCTCCTCGAATGTCTTAAAGAGTTTTTATGTAGATGCAGTCCAAGTCCGTAGTAGTACGCGGTGCCCCTTTCTCGTGATCGTGAGTCCTCACTCTCCAGCTGTTATTTGAAAGAAAGCTTTCTTTCTCCCGACTCTCGGTGTCGCATACTCTACCGAGACGCTCCCTACGGATATAGTTCGTAGTTTTCATTTCAAATTGTATTCATGCGCGTTGGCGCGGTTCAAACAATCATCTTTCTTAAATATTGATGTGCTCCTTTTTCCGAGACCTCGGCAAACGGATGGTCACTAACCCCTTCTTTCGAAAAAGATTTTTGTGAATTTTGGGTTTATATGCCGAAAAAATCCAAGCAAACTGATGCTCTTCCTTTCTTCTGTCTTGATTCTGGAATGTCAGGCTATCTTGTTTCTTCCTTCTCCTTCTTCTTCTTTCTTCTTCTCCTTCTTTCGTCTTTATTCTTTTCCCTCTTGTTTTTCTTTTTACATGATTCTTGTCAGTTACTTATCTGTTTGTTTGTTTCATCATTTTGCCACTTATTTCATTCTTTAAATGGTCGCAAACTGTAAATTGTACTTTCGATTGTATTCCACTTTCATCTAGTGTGCTTTCCCTTTGGAAGAAATATTTCAATGTGCATGGCGAAATTAGGAATAAATCTGGCGTAATAATTGACAACCTAACAAACTTTTAAGTTGTTTCGTGTTTTTTTGGTGCAATTTTATCTATCTCTCGCATCTTTTCCATATTCATTTGGCTCCGTTAACTGTCACATCATAACAGGAACTTAACTTGTTTAGTGCAGAAATTACTTTTCTCCAAATTCAGTTGTAAATTATTTTCAATTAGACGTTTCAACAAAATATCAAGCTTGTTCATGTTTTCTTCAAATGTCTTCGAATACCGAGCACGTCATCAATATAGATAAAGCATCGCTAGACATCTCTCTGTCAATGATATTGTCTAAACATTGCACAAAGCAGATGCACTTTCTTAGTCCAAATGGCATTCTTTTTGAAACATACGAAATTCCCTTGAATAAATCCTTATATTGTTACATTCAGGTGCTATCGCTATCTGCCAATACGATGCAGTGAAGTCGTTGAACTCAACCACTTGATGCCGGATAATTGATTAGTTAAATCCTCTACACGCAACGGTCTTCTCTGTACGGTAGGGTAACTTGATTCAATCGTCTTGCATCTAAACACAACCTTATCTTCCCATTACTCTTTTCTACAGCACTATCGGATTTAGATAAGAGGTTTTGGACTTCATGATGTTTCATCTTTGACCATGGTAGCAATGAGCTTATCCACCTCTTCCTATGTTTTTCTGGAATGACATGTTGGTAACCCGTGAATGTGTTTTATCTGTTAATTCTATTTCAATTGAAAATCTTTTACTGGATTCTTGTTTTTCCAAAACACCTTTTGTTTCCCAAAAGTAATACTTCAGTTAACTTTTTTTTCTGATATGCATTGAGATTATCGTTTCTCTGCACACTCGAACGATTTGTAGGTTCATCTTCTTCCTCCAAACAATTAGCCTCCCAATAATTCCATGTGAACGAATCAAATTCGAGATCCTGCTGATTATTCGGTTTTAACGTTATGGTATTTTTTTCTAAGTTGATAACAACCCCATATTGTTTCATGAAATCGACTCCCAGTATGAGTGGATATAAAAGTTCCGGCGCTACTAGGCACACAACGATACTATTCTTGCCTATCTCTATATCCAAATAAACTTGTCTTGTTTGGCTTTGTTTTTTCCGATTCCCCTATCAGAAAAGATTTCACGGCGGCAATGTAGGTACCTCCACTCCTTTGTTCTTTAATTCATGCAACAAACTTTCAGCTATGACGGAGTTGCACAACCTGTGTCTACTAATACCAAGTATCAACACCCTCACATTTAACTTTAATTCTCAGACACTGCCTCCTGGATCCGATCTGCATTTTTCTTCTTCGTTCCACGTTCATCATCAAATGAGAATTAATTCGATTGATAATATCCCACCTCTTCTTCACTAGATTGTTCTTTTTGGGTTTTTGCGGCGGGATGGCGTGTCAGCCAACCTTTCTAATTTTCCGACTCATGTCCCGAGATGTACTTGGTCCTGTATTTCTGGGTTGGAAACTCCTCTATCAATAAATTTTTCTATTTCTATCCTAGACGAGGTCCTGTCTTGTCTAGCATAAGTTTGTTTTTCTGGGTAATGTTTCGGTTTGTAAGTTTCTCCTTTTTCTGGTTTTGCTTACTTTTATGTTGTTGCTCCTGCTATCTTGACCATTTACCGGACCATTAGCATTCCCCTTTTTTCTGTAACCTTTCATTATACAAGTGGCATCATACAATCCTAGCTCGTTATTAATTTTCAGTGGACATTGGTAAGAGATTTTTAAAGCAAATTTTGCGTCGAGGAAGGAAAATGACGTATTAATAAACAGACAATTTCTTCACCCGGTATCGTCGGTACATAATTTAAACAAGCTAATTTCTCCGTTGCATATTCCTGCATGGACATCGTACCTTCTTCCACATACCAACATTACGTTAACTTAAATTGATTTGAGTTTCGTTATTCCAATATCTCGAATAAAATTTTTCTTTGGTTCGGCCATAGTTTTGGAACTCTCTAAACTATCTGCCCAGATTCGTGCATTACCCTGCAACATCTGATAAACGATTCGAGTTTTCTTACTGTCGGAACACAATTTTAAAAGAAAAAATTATCTACCTCTTTCATTAAATACACATGGTTTTCATCTCCGCTGCACTGAAATTAGTACACGGTAATGAAACATCGTGGGCTGAACATTTCCCTCCATTCGATGGTAAATTTTCTAATTGATTTTCAGTTCTATTCTTCATTCTTATATGCATTAATTTGATGTTGTAGAACGCCATCCTGTTCAGAAAGAGCCTTATTCCACTATCAAATTTTTATTGAGACCTGAACTTGTTCAGTAACTAATTTCTGGAATTTTTCTACTCCTTGTTCTACCTCAATCTGCCTGTCGGATACGGCGGTTATAAAGACCCGGGTTGTGCTTCGACCCTAGTTTCAAATTCTTTCGTTACTTGATCAACCTTTTCTTCTAATTCAAGTCCTAGCTCCTGAATTTTTCTCTAAGTTCTCGTGTTCCTGTGCTAATTCTTGTTGAACCTCGCTCTTAAATTCGACCTTCCACTCTCCGCTAATTCAGTAAACTGTGCTTTTAAATTTTCTTCTTCCTTATTATTTTCTTCTATTTCGTGTCGAAATTTCCGTGAATTTTGTTTCCAATGCATTTATGGCCGAGTTATTTTCCTCTAATTTGGTTTTCCCAAAATATTTTTGCCATTATTTTTCCCCTAATTTGGCCCAAAATAGCCTTGTTCTCCTCTAGTTTAGTTTCAAAATAACTTTTTTCTCCTCTAGTTTAGTTTCCAAAGTAACTTTGTTCTCCTCTAGTTTAGTTTCCCAAAATAACCCTAATTTTTTTTGTTTCCTCTGTTTTCCTCCTGCATGACTAACCTCACATCTAATTGTTGCATAAATTGACCTATTAACCCTTGCATCATTGAATTAGCCCTCTCGAGGTTTCGTTCTTCCTCATCCTGATCTCGTGTTGGCGTTGGCTGTGATTCTGTCGGCGACGTCTCCTGGTTTCTCCTGCCGTTCCTGGGTTTTACTCCTGTCGTTTCCCCCGATCTCGTACCTGGTGCTTGTCCCAGTTTCCCTATCGCTATCTGATTCCTCAGAGTTCCTTCCACAGTAGAGTAAATTCCTAACCACTTATACTTATCTGCCATTTTGAATCTATTAACTGCCCAGATCAATCAATTCTTTTCCCCAGACACCATAAACCTTTCACAAAAAATTTCACCAAAATACCAGACACAATTTAAACTGATAAGAAACTCTCTATAATAAATATCCCTTTTCCCAAAAAAACCACTCCTGAAATAACACACTTTACTCAACACACTTGCTCTGCAACCTGGTCAGAAATTTTAGTGAACTGTGATTCAATTGTACTAGTAATTTTGGTTCCACCAAATTTTTGTCTCATTTTTTCAAATCGAGTTTTGTAAATGCATCCAATAATCGAGCGCTTATGGGCGCCAGTTGCGACCCACCCTCCGCCGGCTAGCTCAGAATGGGTTTTTAAGGTGGGCGCAAATAAAAAAAACAATTAGAATAGCGGGGATCAGGGTCCGTGTGGGCCGTTGTGGATTGAATGCATTTACACGAAACTCAAGTCGAATCACTTTCCACTTGAAGTATATTCTAATTAAATTGCTTTACAGTTAATGAACATAAAAAACTTTACATTACAAATTTTTGTCTTGCTGAAAAAAAAACAACTTACACTCTCAATAATTACCAAATGTTTCCTTTCTCTCATTTAAATCAATTTCAAGAATACTTAAAACTTTGACTAATCATTCCCGTCGTAAATTCCTAGTTGCAACTTTACAATTGCTAAGTTTTCTTGAAAGAAAAGATTGATTCTATTTTTCCAGAATATCATTTTAAAGAACCTGTACTAATACTTTCTTTCGAAACAGAAATTTTTCCTTCTAATATCTACAAATTGTTCAAGTTGGCACGACCTTACTGTGTCTTTTCACGGCGTAGAAATCTACGGCGTCGACTCTTCCCGTCGCTCGGTGTCCTGTCCTTGCAGCTCGGTCAGGAGCAAAACCGCCCCTCTGCAGAACCGTTGTTCAACTCACGATGTGCTCCGTCTCGTTTTCCCTTGATACTCTTTTCGTATTCTTTTATAGAATGTAACTAGCTTTTAATTCCATATTTAAAAGAATCTACAATACGACAACGAGTCTATCTTTTAAGAAGAGTAAATATAAAATAAGAAAAAACTCAAAGAAAAATGAATGGGCCCCGTTAGTTTCATGCTAATTCACCTCCCCTCTCTTAAGATTTTAAATGCATCACTTATACTTTCATCCTTTTCCTGATGAATTGTTTTAATGCCTTGTAATATGATAATTACCTCCTCAGATGTCTTGAAGATTTTTATCGTAGATGCAGTCCTGAAGTCCGTAGTAGTACGCGGTGCCGCCTTCTCGTGATCGTAGGTCCTCCTCTCCCGCTGTTACTTCCCGAAAGAAAGCTTTCTTTCTCCCGACTCTCGGTGTCGCATACTCTACCGAGACGCTCCCTACGGATATAGTTCGTAGTTTTCATTTTTAAATTGTATTCATGCGCGTTGGCGCGCGTTCAAACAACTCATCTTATTCTTGAATATTGATGTGCTCCGTTTTCCGAGACCTCGGCAAACGGATGGTCACAATACCTAAATCCTATTTCTAGAATAACTGAGAATCCTCCAAGAAGGCCGTGCCGTTGGTTCCTCGTAGACGGAGGGAGAGGTACGGGGCCCGAGGCCACGATCGCGCTTCGCTTTCACCGGAATCTGTACTTCGCAGAAGTCGCTCAAGAGTGATGGAGTAAATTGCGAGTTCGCCTGAGACGAATTTCCAAATGAATTTGGAGAGAAAATTTCTCCAGGAGTTACTGAAAGAGATGGTTTACCTATCGCAAGTGTCAAGATAAACTTATGGACTGAAGTATTACAGAATTCTAACATTAAGGATATCAAGACTTATAACACAACACACGAGCTTATAATGCTTAGTAATAATGCGTTTCTCGAAATGTAATCATTAATTTTCGTTTCTTAATAATAGTCACTTCTTTCTATTTTTAATTGAGTACTTACACAAAACCTATGATTCTTTGAAGAGTTTTCGTAAAAATAACATTTTAGTGCTTTCCACCTCTAGCTAAGACGATTGATACTTTTCTACCTCAAGTGGCCTTTCGTTTCAGCTCCTTAAATGTGTCTCTGTGCTGCGTTATAGCTTGCATTATAGGTCTGCATTTATACATGAGAAAGGACCTTCATTAATTAATATCTGATTTTCGCTTTCAGTCGTCGTTTCAGGTTTAGATTAGAACTTGTCACGAAAGGAGGAGTCAACAATTTTTTCAACATTTTAATTAGAGCCGACAGAAGAAGCTTTCGGTTCCATTCTGCACGTTCATACCCGTAACATGGACTGCTTTGGAAAAATACATTAATAGTAGTTTATGCAATTGGTTTATAATGTTAAGCTTTATTGCATGGTACATGTTTTTAAAACGAGCGACGTTAGGGCGAGTTTCAAATATACGAATCTAAGCTCTTTTAAACGAGTTACTCGCTATTTTATAACAGCATTATAAATTTTCAAGAGAATCAAACTTAATTTCGCGAAACAACTTTCTTCTGACGTCTCGGGGGCTTGGCATCCCAAAGCCCTCTGGAAATCAAATTCAAGATGGCATTTTGACATCCGTGCGAGAAAACGGTGGTCGGCTGTTCCCTCTTCTTCCTCCCACGATTCTCTCGCTACTATTGGCTGAATGTGTGATGACGTCATGTCGCGTTTAATAATGTTGATGACGTCATGTAGCGTGCGATAAAATACTGGATTATGCACGATTCGGGGTATCGAAAAGGGTCGTTTATAATGATGGTATACAAAAAAAACTATTATCTCTGAAAGATGTAATGTAATAATGCTTTGTTTGCAATACTACTTCACGACATTTACGTATTTACTGGGTATTCAATTTAAGAATTGAATAACAAGTGAAGCATTGCACACGATAATAACATACTTTTTTCCCAAGGACTTTTATCCTGCCAGCAGCTGGTTACCCTTTACATTCCGAAGGGAAGCATATTCGATCATACACTTGACATCAACCCACTTGCGGGTTCCTTTGATCTCAGGTTAGCAGAACGCAGGCCCTCCGACCCATGCAGCGCTGACCGGGAGGTCCTAGGTTCGAGTCCTGACGGCGGCAGGATTTTCGACACTAGCTTTTCTCCTCGGTCGAATTCAGTTGCTGCCTGGAGGAGAATTCTAGCGGCCGGTTGCTCTGATTGTTTGGCCGTGGTTTCTCCGATCAACACCAGGCGAATGCCGGAGCAGTACCCTACCAAACGAGCCACGGGCCGCGCGCGATCTGTCCTTCCCTTCCTTGTCCTATCCTCTCCTTACACACTCCCCTACACTAACATGCACTACACAACCACATATTCCGGGAGACTGGTCGGGAGCTTAGAGCTTGTCCCGACTGAGGCGGTGGCCCGCTGGTGGGAGAGTCCTGGTTGGGGGAAACCCCACTAGCCGACGGTAGGTCGGCGCCGGATCTCACCATACAGAGGGGGAAGATAACTTCCATCTCCCGAAAAAACATGCACTACACTAACGGGAATAATGAACAAAGCAGTTGACGCACCCAGAAACAAGAATAATCAATCAATCAATCAACGACCCATATATGAGAGGAGGGACAAACAACCATGCCCAAGGCGGGACTCGAACCTGCAACGTTTCGGACCGAACCGCTGAGTCCGTACACGTTCTTCGGTCCATGCAGATCGGCTAATAACATTTTTACATATCTTCAAATGCATTATTTCCAACCTATTGTGCATACATTTTGATTACGTATTTATGAACCAAACAGCAATAAGGAAACAAAACCTACATGATTGATTGATTGACTAGTGAATCCGGGCACGTAAGGACGAAAGTCCCGTAAGTGTACTGCATGTTTTTCCCCGGGAGTTGGTGGTGATCTTCTCCCGCTAGATAGTGAGATCCGACGCCTTCCTACCGTCGGCTGGCGGGATCCTTCTTAACAGCGGGACACCGCCCCAGCTGGGACAAGCTCAATGCTCCTGACTGGTCTCTCGGCATGTATGGTAGTGTATGTAAGTAAAGGTTGAGGGTAGGACAAGGAAGAAGAAGGAAAGATCGCGCACGGTCCGTGACCCGTTCGTTACAGTACAGCTTTTGCATTCCCCTGGCCGCAGCCGGCCGCTAGAATTCTCCTCCAAATAGCGACTGAACTCGACTAGCTAGAGATGAAAATCCTAACACCATCAGGACTCAACCTAGGACCTCCCGGTCATAGGCACTACAGTGACATCAGTTGATGCTCTGAGCTATCTCTCCCGATAAAAAAACCCAAAGGACAATTTTACTAAAATAATCGGTGATAAAATATAAAAGTACAGTTAATTTTTCTTTTCTATATTTCTCATGAATCATTTTGAACAAAAATATATCGTTCGTAATCTCTTACAAGAAATTAATTCAATGTATGTGTTTTAACAAAATGTTTTAGGATTACTCATGGAATGTTGAGAATGTAAAGTGACCCTCGAAACTCAGTTAGTCATGTGGATACGTGGGGGAAATCCTTTGCAGGGCGTTAATTGCACAACAGATAACGTGTTTACATCTTTTGAAGTTACAAGGTTTTCACTGAATTGAAAAAAACAATTGAGGTAACTCCCACAGTGTCAGTCCACAATTGTCGACTACACCTGCACATCTGCACATGTAGAGCACCCAGAGAACGTTAATTACCGGGAAAGTGGCAAAAGTGGTACGCTAACACGTGACTCGTTCAATGCAATGCTTGTCATGCAAGTTCCCTGTCTGGGAGACTTGTTTCCGAAATGGTTGTAGTTGCTAGGCAGGCTTCGAAAATAACCACACCCAATGCGTTTATGCATTGAGCATACCAGACGTAAGAATTATTTATTGGTATTTTATTCTATTTTGTACAGTCAGAATGCTTTATAATAGAGATACGTACTCTGGACTTGTAAGAAGAATTTGATTCTAAAATTGTATCGAAATTTTATTGGAGTAATAGGTACAGCGAGTAGAAGTCAGTAGAAGTTGTGACACCTTTTCCCAGTGTTTCTTAATATTTCTTTCGCTATTTCAATGAAGATGCACTGTGCATTAAGTACGTAATGAACGATAATCTCGAGTGTGATCTCGAGTCTCAATTCTCAACGTTTCACTTCACGTTTCCAGTCACTTCCAGACAAGCGTTCTCAAGTATAAAAACGAACTGGATTGCCAAGTATGTTTTCTTCCCCTGCAACCAAAACCTAAATAGTATGTCTTGAAGATTGACATATACCCTTTTTAGAAAATTCTAACTACGTAATCTCGATATGTTCAGGAAATCTGATGCTGTAAAAATTAAATTTATATTTTGGAAAGAAGTCATTGTTTTCTTAATTGTTTGGATTTTGTAATCAAGATGCTTTTAAGAAACACATTAAATTTAATTTTCAGTTTCCTACACGTTCCGAAGGTTTTATTTTCCTTCGCTGCTCCACTTAATACATTTAGACATTTTGCAAGTTTTTAATTTGTTTTCGTGTGATTTTTTGTTGGGACTGCTTTGAACAATCGTCTTGGTTAGTGGTTTGCCCAAACAGCAATTGTGATGATTCCGAATGTTAGAAGATAGTGATGATTCCAAAGACTAAATCTTTCACTGTTGATCCTTATGAACATTTGAAAAGTTTGTTAAAATGTGTTCCTCATTCAAATAGCAAAACTATACACACATACATTCTTATATTATGTACACAAAAATGTGAAGTTACTCAGTAGATTCAGTTAAAGTGATTGTAATGTCTGAATAATTAGTTAGTTCTTAACAGTACTAACACCAATTCAAGGTTGCAAATGATTGCACAAAATGGCAACAGCACATATGATTCGCCTGAAAAGCATATCCATCGATTGTATTGACGACTTGCAGTGGAGAAGATAATAAAATATGCCAGTCCATTTGGCCGAATCGCCAGCGAACGCAGTTGAGTTGCGCTCTGCTTGGGCGCGCGCGTGGCCAGCGCGTGGTCGGCAGCGCCAGTGAAAGGCGCAGGAGTGGGCGGGCGCGGGCCCCTGCAAGGTGCCGCCTGGCCACCTGACCAGGGGGAGGAAGCCTAAATGGTCCTCAAGGCGATACTGAATCCTAAATACATAAGATTCTCAAGTTGTGGATTTCCAAATTTTGAATTGTAAAGCTATTTTAGTAAAGTTATAATAAATGTTGCTGGTAATAACGATTATAGTTTTAATAATAAATTTACACATTTGTGTTTCAAAAAAGATAAAAATAATTATTAATTATAAAATTTCAAAACTCGACGAACGAACAAGACAAAGATACTTAAGTTTTATAATTTTCCCCTGTGCGATTAATATTACTGTTGTGAGTTGATGATCGGATGAGATAAGGCAATAACAAATTCATAAAAGAAACAGTATGTGTAATAAAAGTACCTAAAAAGGAAGACAGGTTGCAATTTTTTGCTTACTACAATTCATTTTGCATGTAACAAGAATGTCTCAAAACTGTGTAAAGTGTAAAAATGTGTAAACGACTTACTTATGCAAAACAAGAAAGAATCATTTTACGCTGAATGTTTTCTAAGGTTAATTCCGAATGTCCTCAGCGCTCTTTGATGCCTGAAGTCCTAACTTCGATACGCCAGAAAGCCTGCTGAGGCCGTTGGGGCTGTCGCTTCGACCCACAGTCCATCCTGCTTTGCTCTGGGGCGACGCACCCCCTCCCGCAGCTCAACGTTCGTCGACATTAACGTCTCTGCGACTCGTCCACCTCCTTTTCTGCCGCGTTTTTGAACGGATGCCAGCGGAGTTCAACCGGTCGGCACCGACCGCCGGCTCGGCGCGGCGCGGCGCCTCGACGGTTCTGGAGGGCAGCGCAAACTGAACGACAGTCATTTCACATCCTCACACACAATAGTCCCTCCAAGCAGCAAGCAGAAGTTGAAGGGAAGTGGTAACAATGGACAGCATTAAGTAGAGTATGGAATATATTAATATTGATTTGAGCCAGTTGAGACCACACACAGTTGTTGCCACTGTAGCGCGTCTGACCGGGAGACTAAGCTGCGAATTCTGGCGGTGGCGGATTTTCGACATTGCCTAGGTTGAATTTATTCGCTGTCTGGATGAGAATTCCAGTAACCGGCAGCTCTAATTCATAGTTTTCAACACGCGGGTCTAATGATTTAGCAGGTGTCGCGTTCGCAAACACAACATATTTTATTTTATTTATTTTTGTCAAAAAAGTGTAAAAACGGTATGCGACGTACGGGGTAGAAATACAATCTACTCGATGTACTGATTGATATTCGATCTACTAGATTCTCTTTCCATCTAGAGGCTCCAGCCGTCCGACGTAACTTTGCCTCCTGCCCCTTTACGGGCCTCTGGGCGATTTGCAGCGAGTGCTGGTCGACTTTTCTGTAGCGTTCATGCGGATTCCAAGGCGCAGCAATCGCGCTGGTTTTGTTTTGGGTAAACGAGAACAATGGCTCTCTTGAGAGTATGAAATTACACTTGAATACTTGGTGGCTTTCTTTTTACCTTGTCACGGTCGATTGCGAGTTGTGAACTGACATAATACCGAGTTGTTAGGTATCAATATTTCATTGGAATTCCTAATCATATGGTTCAGAATGGAGAAGTTACGAAAGTTAGTCAAAAATAACCACTTGCACACCAGTTACACTTCCAACTTACGAAAGTTTTGATTCGAAGATTGTTTTCGAAGAACTAAGAAATGTTTTCTACATGCGTAAAGCAAGGTCTTAACAACGTAATTATTTATGAAATGACAATAATTCAACAGTCCTTCTATTAGCATGATTAGCATGATGCAGTCATTAACAGAAACATAAATATTTTGACTCTTATCTCTTATCATGCTTCATTTGAAGGAATCAATTCACTGAGAGCATTGAGGACACTGAGAATACGGAACGGAACCGCGAACGAAATTGTTTATACGGATATTTTGTTGAACGAAATTGCTTATACTACTTTTACGGATATTTGGACGCTGCGCTACGCTTGACTAACAATAAGTTGGTGAAGAGGCTCCAGACTTTGGCCACCATCATTCACATAAAACATATCTGAGTCTCCGCAACATAATTTTCACCTCAATTGGAGACAAAATGCATTGCTACCGTTAAATTTGTTAAAAAAATTGAATTAAGAGAGTTTAATGAAGAAAGAGAAGGCGTATCTTAAGCATTGTATTTTTCAATAGCTTGGAAAGAATTATTGATGTCTCTTGCTAATCGAGCGTCTTCACAAGTTCTGCTCTAACACACTGATTTTCATTATATTATTCTCACACTTTAGTTCTTTGTGCATAATATTCTCTACATGAAGAAGTTGTACACATCACTCACCGTTCACTGATATAAATTTTGCACAACTGCACGAAACCAAAACAAGTGATTGTCACGAAATTAAACCTGAAATTCAACCACGCACATTGAAACTATGTCATGCCCTCGTGCCCGCGGTTTCGACTCTCTCGGTTTTCGCTTTCCGTCCCCGATCTCGCGGCGTTGGTGATTCATTAGCGGGTGCCAGTTCAGAGGTCAGACCCAATAATACTTTTGTTAAACAAAGGCAAAGATAAATGTATCTCTTCAATTTCTATATTTTTTAATATACATGAACCCAGCATCATATTGGATCTTGAAATAAAAAATTAAATAATAATTTGATTTATTCATTTTTATTTATTCATCAGTTTTTTCCACGTTAAATCGAAATTAACAATGCGTAGAACAAGTCAATATATTTTTAACACAGTAGAAGGAGTCTATCAATTACTTCTCGCGAGTGTCATTTGTGTGTGTGTGTGTTATTGTAAACATTCAATTTCTTGAGGCAGATCTTGTTGCATCATTGTTCAGCGACTTTGAAGGAGCGTCAAAATCCGGATGGTTCCGGGAGTATCACGTGCTGGACCTCCCCTACTCCACCCAGCTCTCGCCCGAGTTCCGGCCTCACTCCAGCTGTGCGCCGCCTTGTTGGCGCTCACCGCCCAGTATCGTGCGAAGGCCGCGAAAGCCTGCAGCCGAAGGCCTGGGCGTCGGCCGGCGCTTGCCCGGCCAACCTCACCGCTGGCGCCGGCACCGTCGCCGCCTCCACCACCATCTATCACCTCCGCCATGACCTTCACAGAAATCTCCGCTTCCACAGCAGCCTCGTCGCCATCTCCGATTCCTCCGCTTCCACGTGTCTCACCGTTACCTCCACTTCCAAAGCCACCTGTTTCCACGTTAGTCTCGCCGTCACCTCCGCCTCTATTGCCACCTACGCTTCGCCTCCATCTCCGCTATGTCCATTCCCCTGGCCCCAGTCGACACCCGAACTTACCCTTCGCGGCGTTCGGTAGACCTGCAGTGCCCGAGTATCACAGGGAGACAGTCTTTGTTTGTAAGTGGTGGCCATACAAAGCTGTGCAGAGAAAACTGACAGTATGGATTTTCTTTCAGAAGGTTTTGTAAAGTAATTTCATGTATGTTTTATAATACATTAATGTCAACGGATGATGAAATATTAAAATGCATTAAATTAATACAATAATTTTAATTACTCGTAAGTTCACGTGGACTGAAAGTTACAAATTTCGCGATTTTCTGTGACGTTTCTAATTTCATTTACTAACTGAATGTATTCTCTTTCGACTCCAGTTGTAAAATCATGTCCCAACTTGCCCTATTAGTAACTACAAAGAAATAACTTCCCGTCGAACGCCGAATATGACTCGTCGAGATCCGTTCTAAGAACGTGAACTGCTTTTAAAACGCAGTTCCCAGGAAAAAAACTGATTTCTCACTGAAATAACAAATTTACTCAATTTTATAAACAAAAAATGAATATTTCCATCAAAACTCGTCCTCAGGAAGAGTGTGTTCTCGATGAAAGGTCAAATATGTACGAGATATCAAAGAAACTCATCGTAACACTTTAATTTTTTTTTAATTAAACCAAAAATACAATTGATCGGAAAGTAATATTTGTTTACTTAACTCCTAAGTTATATGCCAACAATTATTTCAATTACATTATTATTGTTATAAAATTACTATTATATTATTTTCAATGAAATAATACTGTAAGTACAGTTTGAATATGGACAAGAAACGCATTCAAATGCAATTCAGAAAAAATGGGTCTGAATGTAGAGTTTTCCAAACAGGATTACGATAATAGCAATGACGGTAATTCTCAGCAAGACGCTTTTTGAGAAATCTAAAGATTCCTCAGAAATAACGGGGATAGCTGAGGGTATAAATAAGAGATTTAGAAAAATTTTTTTCGCAATGACCAGTGGATATGCCATCAGCATTCCTTTTTTTAGTAGTACGCACTGAAAAATGCCAAGAAATATGTTTGCAAATATTCATGGTATTACATGCCTCGAATCTATTCACAAAAATATAAGAAAGTATGGAGGTTTCGAAAATTTTTCAAGACTGCACACAATCCAGGACATCGCCTGCTGAGATCTTCTAATCCCTTCCTTTCCAGATTGAGGAATCTTCTCAAAAGAAAGTTAATATTCTTGAAAGATGCTTTGTACCATTTTCCTGAGCCCGATATCACCGAAGGGATAAATGTGCCCTAGTGAAAAATGAGCTCTTGCTTTCCGATTCACCGGACAGTGTAAATGAATTTTCTCTGACAGAGGGCAAGGGATGGCAGTAATACCATGCTTCTTTATGCCAAATGTTATCAATTAATATGTAAATAATCCCTACGGTCAATGTGTGAATTGATAAAATTTAACGAAGTTTATATAGAAAAATGTATATTTATATTTCATAGAATTAAGCAGTGTCTCATAGAATTAAGCAGCATTCTGGTATGTTACCACCTCCCTTCCATTGTAAAGATAATCCAAAATAATTTTGGTCGTCGTAGAAAGCATACTATACCTCTCAGAGGTTTTGGCCAGGAAATCACTAAAATGCACCACCGTGCGTCGCGACGACGGATCAGACACGTCGTTGCACCTTCGGCGCAATCTTCTGCGGTGGTTTCACTCGGTTACTAGCGACGAGTACAAATCCATTGCTTTGTCACCGTTGACGTAATTCGTCTCTGAGTTCGTTCCATCCCCTAGCGTTTGTTTATTTTCCCCGTGAATTATAGTTTAAAGAACATAAATGGGATTATCATTTGCAGGAATTCTACTCTTTTCTACATTCAACCTTCACGATTTTTTGTTGATTCAATACTTCTTTTCAGTTCATCATTCATCTAATTATTCCTCTCAAGGCGAGTTCACCATTATTTCCACATCCTGCATTTGTCACCATCCAATCTGTGTTTCTCAGTAAAGAAACTTTAAACAAGGATGTTGGGTGCGGTCAGGAAACTTATTTAGGCTTTCAAGTGCGTTAGTTCGAATAATACATTCGTACTTTGGGATGCCGTAAGTTAGGTGGATGTAACAAATGGTGGTTAATTGTATGAACAGATGAGTGTTCTTCACGATCTACCAACACAATCTGAAAGTACTTATCACAGAAGTTGGCCTTTAAAAGGATCCTTGCCAAATCGTGAGGGTTTAGACCTCTAACAATGGAATCCTCTTTCAACTCGTTCAGAGGCCGCGAGCTTCGAGCAGAGTTTGGTATGTTCCGGCAAATAATCCGTCATTTCCCTTTCCTTTCACGCGACCTTGATCGCATCATGGAGCGGCAGAACAGCAATTCTTAAACGGCAGCGTCGCATTCTATTTCAACGAGGTTTTGGGATCGATATCCTTAACGGTCCAGCAAAACTAATACACTCCATTTAAGGGCACACAATTTATACAGACAGATCTTTCACGTAACCATAGACAATCAGCTCCAACCCACGCAATAGAAGGGCTTCCAAGGCTCACCACTATCCCCAACGCTATTTAATCTTTACACAGCAGATATTCCCATCACACGTACACGCAACTTGCACAGTTCGCCGACGATACGGCAATATTCATATCAAGTCGCACGCTGTCACATAGCAGTATAAAAATTCAACAACATTTTAACAAAATAGACGAATGGGCAACAAAATGGAAAATTAAAGTAAACCCAAACAAAACAAAATCAATTTTTTTTCATTAAGATCATTCTCTGCCTCTCCACCCATTACTATTAAACAATTGCATAATAAACTGGACATCATTGAATCAACCTATCAAATACTTAGGACTAAATCTCCGATACAAAACTCAACTGGAAACACCACATCAACATAACAAAAATACAACAGGCCAAAGTGAGATTAATCCAACTCAAACCATTACTGAATAATATTCCCACACTTTCATTAACAAATGCAATAACAGATATAAAACGAAACCCAATTGGAAATGCCCAGGAAAACAAATAAACAGATTCCTCAAAAAACCCCCAAATCAACAACTCCATAGAGAATTAAATATGAACCCAATCATCTATCAAATAGCACGCCTATCCAAAATTTCTCCTCCAACATAAACTCAATAGATGAACTAATACAATAAAATCTAGCCTCAACGAACAACACTCAGACCAGAATAAACAAACCCGTTCGATTCATTCCTAAAAATATTCTCAACCAATAGTGAACGGTAGGTACTCTTATGGGGAAATCTACCCCAATGTAGTAGAAACAGAATTAGGTTAAGCATAGTATTAAGTTAGTAGTGAGTCATCATTACATATTAAAGAGTGTAATACTGATCTGTGTACAATCCAACAAGCAATAAATGAAAAAAAATGCATGTGAGCATGTTCAACTTGTGAAGTTGATTTTATATAATGTTTTATTCTTTCATATTTAGGTTGTAAATAAATTGGATTCGTAGAAAAAAATGAAATTAGTTCTGTAAATATCAATTAAGTTCTGAAAGAGTTCAGATGTGGAAGCTATATTCATATAGTTCAGAGATGTTCTTCTTGGAAACAATAATATATTTTATAGTGTGTATAGCGTGATAATGATGCTTATAAAACTTTTGCAGTAGAATGTCTACATCATCTGAAAAATAGTTCTCTCCCTCTTTTAGGCAAGAAGATATTTTGCAAAAATAACAGCTTCGGCATGTCTGAAGAAATTTGTCTGATTTGCGGTGAATTTCTTCCAACGACGTAATAAAGGACTGGTAATGACAGCAAAATTGAATTTTTGTCTCTGTGGAAGGTGTGTGAAAGTCACGAATCATAGGTGAAGAGACCGTTGAGTCAGCATTCGAAAACGTTCGACATATTCTAAGAAACGTCTAACATAACATAAATGATTTCTCCCATTTATTTCGATTCTCTTTGATAAGCATTCTCAAAATATGTTTTTCATCCATTTGACGATTATTTCATATTCCAGCGGGATTTTAAAAATAAATGGCAACTTTCACTACATGGGGGGCCATTGTAGCCCTCTGGGCATCACCTCAGGAAAACTATCCATCGTGACGTTGACAAGGTCAGTTGCTCCGACTTTCTTAGAAGGCAGATCAAACTTTCCTTGCGGACATTCCTGTGCAAGGTCACCTGTGGCTGCAGAACATAATGAGAGTCAAAGGGGCAGAAAACGTTAAGACAGCGAATTGACCTCATGCAAGTTTACTTCCGTTCTTTTTACGGGTTCGTTGAGGAGAAGTCAACTAGGAAGTCGTCGATTTAGAAACTACTAGAGGATATGAAAGCATTTAATAAAGCCAATTACGTTAAATTACTGTACTTCGTTTCGAAAATAACGGTGTTTTGGAGGTGCTTTTAAAAGTTCCAGAAAAAATATTTCTTAATGTTTGCAATCACACATACTAAACACAATTTTAAGAGAGGTCAAGATTTTTACTCGCAGGTACAATGCAATTTTGGATATAGTTACGTTGGATTCTATTTAGCATTTTTCAATTTTAATATACTTCTTTCAAAGATTTCATAATAAAATGTATGTCAGAAGAGTGACTGCACCATCAATCTCCCTCTTTTCTGATGAATCATGATTGTGGTGAAAGATTAGAACGCATTGAGTGGATCATAAAAGTATATTCCAGTTCCTTAGAACCGTGCTGGGTAAACATCACGAACTTTGCAAGTGCCTAACTGAGAATTGCACCGTATGCAATGAAACGTGACTTGAATATGACACTCCATTTCAAAATGGTTCGTCTACACGCCGTTCAATTCGAACTTCTTCCTGGCGGATGCTGTTCAGTGGTTCGATTTCTTCAAAATGAAATATTTGTGACATATATCGAAATATTTCTAATATCAATATTTTTATATTATTACAATATATTTTCCAAGTAAACTATGAACTTTAAACTTTCTGCATATCAAAATCGAAGTCATCGTTAATATCACAGTTAAAAAAGCTGAAATTCAGATGTCTAGATTGAAGTGGAGGCTGCAAAAATTTTCTGCAATTCCCAGTTGTACGAATGTTTATGCCGTCAAATGTCAAAACGTTATTTTGTCGTAGTATTCCGAGCATGAGATCCATTTGTGTAGTTAAGGCGAGATAGTATAAGAAGCGTCGATCAGAAAAAGACGGGAAGCTCTGTCAATGACCTATCTTTCACGCAATCACTCTAAGGGCGAGGGCGCGGCTCCAGCGTGAGGGGTGGTTCTTTGCTCATTGCAATTATGACGTGTAAGGTATCGGGAAACATCCGATCACCAACAATCATCATGGATTACAATTGCTCAGAAGCGCCCACTATTAGTTATTTCTACTATCCGTATCCATTAGGGATACAGCACAAGAAGAAGAAGAAGAAGAAGAAGAAGAAGAAGAAGAAGGGTGACTAAAAATGGGCCCTGCGAGTGCCTTTGACTCATTGTAGAGCAGTGTGTGGCGGCCGTCCGACTTCTGTGTGCCCGCTCCACTGACCGAGGTCCCAGAGAGTGCTGCTAGCACTTGGGCGCTCATTTGCATAACGCAACACGACGCCCACGGCTGCCCAGGATATGCCAAGGGGCCGCGGCGGCCAAGTAGAGAGGGAATGGATGTAGAGTGTGTCCGTAGATTACCGACTTATTCATACACACACCCTGTCTGGTATAAATGTATATATGTTTTTGTTTATGTATGTATAAATGTGAGTATGTTGGTATATATGTATATAATTTTAAAAACAAACATTACTGACACTGGAAAACTCAAAAGGTGTGCCAGAAAATAAATTCTGAAAGATATTAATTTATATTAATTTAGCAATACGCGTCTAATGTTAACAAAAAATCTCAAATACGTTAAAGAACCATAAAAAAACAACATGATAATGCCCACAAAAACCCGACCACGACGACGGCTTAGGGCCAACTTTAGTTTACAACGTCATATACTAGGGGAAAAGACGCGTTCAGTCAGAGCCATGACAAGTTAAACAATAATGAATTCGAAGTTATGGTAGATAACACAAAAATCCTTCTAACCCTATAATAGACTTAATTTAAACTAATTATACTATTGTTAATTAAATTAAGAACTAACTTAAGAAATCAAAGAAAAGAAAAAATTGTTAATCTGTTAAACTGTTACTTCCTTAATGTAAAAAATATGTATTGTATCATTCAGTAATTTCTTACCAATTGGCAAGACAATGAAACATTTTTTATGTGTATATCAGTCTTCTTCCTTATTACCTAGAGAGCTACAACTAAACTCTTGTTCAATTTTCTTTAAAAATTTGCGTTTATTGGAACAGCTTATCGTCACCATTGTTTACATAATCAAGGATTTCCCTTTTACCGTAATGCAAAATTCGTCTTCTTTCTGGCATGTTTTTGCAGTGATTTATATCGAGAATGAAATACAATTCCTCGCATTTCAGTGACCTCTTGTGGAAATGAGAAAATTTTATACCTTAAAGCTCTGAGTATTCTGCGCTGAATTCTATGTGCTTCTAGTTTGCATTCCATGCCAGAAAACCATGCTAATTTCTTCTTATGTTCCTCACGTGCCTTCAGCAGATTCTAGCTTTCTGCATTCACAAGGTTACGTAGAAAGCCCATTTCACGACCTAAAGGTCTTTATTCTTCTTTTCTTCTTCTTTATTCGCTTTATCAACTCCGCTAGTATTTAGCTTAATTTTTTATATAATTCTGGGGAATAACTCAGCACGAAATAGTTGTCTGTATCTTGGAGATTTTCTTGGAGAAATAGTCAAATATGTGAATTCAAGTCAGCTGACGCGGCAAGATCCTTCATACTACTTGTAAAGTTACAAATCATTCATCCGCATACGACTGTAGTGTTGATTAAAGGACAGTTTGAGGAGCTACTGCAATACAAAGTGTAGTTTGCCAGACATAATTATTGTCGTATTCGAAGGTTTCCGGGATATTCTGAACAAAGAAATTAAATCATGAAAACTTCAGGTAATTCTCAAAATTTGTGTTAGTTTCCCATTATTTCATACGTAATAAGCACAACGTACACCTTTTGAACATGTGGACCGGGAGCAGTGGCTCAATGCATCAACTGATGTTACTACAGTGCCTGTGACCGGGAGGTCCTCGGTTCGAGTCCCCAGGGCGGCAGGATTTTTTGATTCTAGCTTTTCAGCTAGGGAGATTTCAGTCGCTGTCTGTAGGAGAATTCTAGAGGGGATGCTCTGATCGGTAGTTTTCCGTGGTTTCTCCGATCATCACCAGGCGAATACCAGAGCAGTACTCTAACAAGTAGGACACGGACCGCGCGCGATCTTTCCTTCCTCTTCATTGTCCTATCCTCTCCCCTTACACACACTTACAATAACATGCACTACACTACCACACATGTCAGGAGATCGGTCGGGGACTGAGAACTTGTCCCGGCTGGAGCGGTGCCCCGCTAGTGGGAGATACCTGGTTGAGGAATCTCGACGGTAGGTCGGCGCCGGGTCTGGCCATCCAGCGGGGGAAGACGACCGCCATCTCTCCGAGCAAAAACACGCACTACACTTACGGGACTAATGACAATAGTAGTTGACGCGCCCGAAAACACTAACAATCAATCAATCAATGGAACATGTGGAGAAATAGATTTCGTATAAACAATATTTTTCATGTAACCAACTAAACCAGACGATGTAACTCCCTGAAAGAGAAATCTAGAGGGCAGCTAACCTAATTAGTTGTAGCTGTCGAAGTGGTACTTCAATCAAGGAATTATAAATCGCCCGCAGTGGGCGTGGGAACCTTGGGCGACGTCCTCTCACTGCCAGTGGCTCCCTCCGCAGGTAGAACCGGCGCTTACGATCGAATCCACACTCTGACGAATCTTAGGCGATTGCACCACGTCATTTTAAGGCTGACGCCGCTTAAAAGTGATCAAGCGTTACTGCCAGGCGCGTATCACATCATCATTTAACGGATGTAAGAGAATGTGGTTGCACGAAACAGAAACGTTTTGCTAAGTATTGGTGCTGATGAATGAAGGCTGAATATTTGTAACCAGCTAATTACCCGGCGCTCCCGAGGTATTTAGGTCCAGCTCCTTCCGCTCTGCCTGCGCTAATCGATGCGCCCGGCCTCACTCTACATCGACGCTCACGGCAACGCTCGGCAACAATACTACTAACAATATTGCATTGATATACATTTTGTAAAAAGAAAATACATTTCAGAATAAGATTTTAAATCACAAAAAAACATCTTTTCCCTAGGCTACTCAAAAATATTCGTGTAAATTTTGGAACCAATCACTCTAATGGCTGAAACGTTTTTGTGAAACATATTCATGCACACATTCATACGTACATACATACACTTTCATATGCTAAGAAAATAATGTATAAAATGGTGACCTTGTTAAAGTACTTTATTTTTTCAGAACTAAAAATGTATTTCTTAAAAAGCATTGCAAATAATCTACGGATTGTTGTAGTATTTAACAACGTTAAATGTGATAAAAAACTTTCAATAATGAAGAAAAATTCAGAAAAAAAAGGCTTAAGAGTGCAAATGGAGCATTTCTTGTGGTAGTGAAGCTTTTGCCTCAAGACATAATTATCGTGTTGTTTTTTCTTTCATATACTACAGTAGTCTCTTAAATTGTGCTGGTATTTACATGATCTTCGAGGTAAATTTAACAAACATAAGTATTGGAAAAAAGCTAAGCAAGTCACATCAGTGTTTTTATTGCATTCTAAAGGTCGACACAGTTCATCGCGGTATTTGTCGTATTAAGAACATTCTGCATTAGTTGGCGGCGACACCTTATGTTCTTCCGACCCTTCTGTTTGGCATCATTTTCGGCTGAGAGGGACGCAACGTAATTCCGAACATTTTCACTGTTTTCATCGCATGTACTGCAGATTCGTACTTTAATTTCCCACACTTCTGGGAGCATTTTTTCGGTTAATTAAATTTGATGTTTCCGTTCATTTACCTTACTCATAATTGTGTGAGTTTAGTCATAAATATTACTCTCTTCTTTTCTTGTTATCGTAAAGTTACATTGTATGAATAAAACGTGCGTAGAACACGCATGTTTTGTGAATTTTCTTGGAAGATTCATTTAGACTTAAGAGCGTACGTGACTTAAGAGCATACCAGTTGATAGCATATCTAAGGGAAAATGACATGTTTATTTTTTACCCAGGACTAATTATCTTTTTTAATATGCATTTTCACGCAATGCTCCAAGTGAGATAAGTTTTATTGCCAATTTCTACTGGGAGAATATGCTGGAAAGTTGAGAAAGTGATCGAGATTACGGTAACACAAGGAAGAGAAAGTAGCGAGAAAAGTGTGAATCTCGTTGGGTATTTGTTTACCACTCCTTTTCCGCTACTTTCGTTTTCTTGCTATTGTCACAACATTTTACTTGAGATTGTGGCGTTTTTATAGAGTGATGAATTGGCTGAGGACAATATTTATTTTCCATTCAAAGAATTTGAAATAAGTCATATTTGTTAAAATTCCTTTTTGCTATTTACTTTCATTAATATGAGATTTGAAGGTAAAAATTAAATACTGATGACGGAAACAAATATTATGCAAAGATCAAGAACCAGTTTGTTAACATAATTAATTGATAAATGGCACAGAAAACGACAAGAAAACATTCTCGTGTGAATGGAGTCGAGTCCCTGACACCGCTTGGACGCGAGGTGCAGCGCAATTTTCATGTGGCCATCGCGTCCGATGGATCAATGCTTGCCAGCCTCCTCTTGCGCTAGATGTCCTCGGATCCACGCTCGGGCACGACCTCGTGCAGCAGTGGCGGCGTCGGTCCACGCGCCACGGTTGGCGCGCCCGCCCACTCTTCTCCAAAGACCTCCCGCCTTGCCACTCCCCCTGCCATGGAACCACTCGCCTGCTTCTTCTCTTGATAGTCCAATCATCCATCTCGTCGACTAGCTGTTTCTGTGACTTGCAATCCGCTCGTTTACCCAACCGCTTATCCACCAATATCCAACCAATTCGTATCCACTCTCCTCGACATTCCAACCGTACCCGCATCTGAGCCTCCAATGCAGGCTGACACAATGTTCGCCTTGAGGCACGCCGTCATCGACGCTGACGTGACTTGGTGTTTTGCTGCTCGAATATCACCCTCCCGCGGCTCCCTTCTACCTTGCAGCACACGCGAAGGTTGGCGGTCTTGAGTCAGACATTTTGCGCTGACTTTTCTTTCGCGGATCCTGGGATCTTTCATTTGAAGTGATGTTGATTTTGAGAGATATATTTCATTCTTTCTTTCAGACATTCTTTAAACAGACGTTACCCCAGAAATTATCAAGCCGTGAGAAACTGTGTGAAGACAACATTCATTAACAGCAAACTACTCGTAAATGTGTACATTACATTAGTAGATACTCGACAATAACCATTGTTCACCTTGCCAACATCAGATATAATTTTGAAATATTTGAAAACTTTGAATATGTACACAGGTCGCATGTAACGTGTTCTCCAATTCAGCTGAAATAACTCAGAAAATTTGCTTCAATAGTGACAGAAATAAAAAGCACGATTTTGAGGCGACGAGTTAAAAATTAGAATTATGTATGTGTATGAAAACGACTTTCCTTGTATTCGAAAGACTTAGCCTCAATCTTTCTTTTAGTGCATAGCTTTCCCTTTCTCAAAAGTCTGTTAACTCATAAATTTTCGGACATAACTAATGAGGTAATTCTGTGTATCTTTCTCGTAAATGTTCAGTTCTTCAATCTCTATAGTTTTCCTTAAAAATTTCTTCTGTAGTATGTAATACTTACTATGTTGAAGGTTAACAAATATAGTGTCACGAGTGGGTGCCATGCGTCACAGGTATTTGCCCAATGATACGCAAGAGAGAGATAATGTGACCATTATTGAAAGGCTCGCAAAGAAAAAAACTGAATTTGAGAAATTAAAACAACTGTTATTCTTTGGTGCTATTTATCCAGGGAAAGGAAAGTTCTTAGGGCTGGCGCCGTGACCCCACGATTGAAACATTCCTACCTGAGAGCACATAACATTCGGGCCGTGAAGGAGCATCTAGCGAGGTGTGAGTTACAAGTACAATGGTGAGGATCATTGCAGAGTACATCGGATAATGTGTTCTCTGATGCTGGCATTTGGCTCTCTAATATCTGAGTTGTGCCATCCCCTTACTCTGGATCGCGGAAGTCAGATTAAATGTGTTGTTACTGCTCTCAGGCGCGCCTTTCTCCTTATCAGCATCCACGAATCACTGCTTTCGAATGGTAGATTATCTAGCTATGTCTCACAACCTTCTCGGTTTCTCTAATAATAAGTTTTAACATAAAGCTCATTAAGTTACATGATTCCTTGGCTTTAAATATTTCAAATTCTAATACATATTTCAGTCGTTTTAAAAATTCAGATATCCTGTGATCGCAATAAATTTTTTTTCAAATCTTAAAACATACCTTGGCGAATGCTGGAGCAGTCGCAACCCTAAGCGACCAACGGGCAACCCTAACAAACGGGCAACGGATCGCGCGCGATCTTTCCTCCTCCTTCCTTTTCCATCCTCATCATTTTCTTACAAACACACTAACATTCACTCCCATACATGCCGGGGGACCTATCGGAGCCTTTGTGCTTGTCCCGACTGGGGTGGTGCCATGCAGGTGAAAGATACCTGATTGATGAAATTCCCGCAAGCCGATGTAGTTCGGTGCCGGATCTCGCCAGCCAGCGGGGGAAAATCACCGTCATAAAACCTGCGTTAGACTTATGACCTTAGCAGCTGGCGCGCCGGAATCCTAATCAATCTTGATAAATTGGATTAAAGGAGTAATTCAAATATATATATTTAATTTCGAGAAATTAAAAAGAACTTTTAGGTAGACTAAAGGAAATTAAAATTACTTAAAAATAGTTAGAAAAGTATGAAATTGAAGGAACAAATACTAAGCTTATTCAAATTTGGCTTCACCACATACAGAAGAAATGAAAACAAGAACCGAAAGCAAATCATGAGCCTCCGCTCCAAGCGTGGCGAAACGTGGGAAGAACAAGAAGGGTGGAACAACCAACTTCCATCACTTGGAGCTCACAACAAGCCTGAAGCAGAAAAAGAAGAAGAAGAAATCCCAGGATGCGACGGTGAAACTGGAGACCGCCTGCTGACCATCGGGGGAGAGACGACGGACAGGACCACCACGCCTACTCTAAAACTCTGGGAAAGAGAAGCGAACTTTGCACACTGGATTAGGAAAGTTGCTTCTCCAATTTGCGTCACTTTCGGTAGATAATCACCCTATTAAGCGAACGGGCAGGCAGGGGGGAGAACGTCATACGAGGAAGCGCAGGCAAGCGTGAAGCTCCGTCGGGAAGAGCGAGGAGGGGACCTCGCCACGCCGCGCCGTCCCAGGCGCTGCAGGCGCAGGCGAGGGCGAGGACGGGGCAGGATCCACTTGTCGCTCCAGCACTTTCGAAGAAGCTCCTGCCACGAGTGGGGCAAGCGGCGTTGCCGGATGGGCTCTGGAGGGCACAACTGATCCTCATTCACGGTGGTGGTAACATGGCGATGTCACGATTATTCTTCCGCGGAACAGATGCGGTTGGGTGGAGCGGAGTGCTTTCGAACTTCCGAGAGGAAACGTCTCAGCAGACACACGAACAATTTCACATCCCTTGATATCGAAGAAAAACTTTCTTTATTGTTGTATTGTTAAAGCAAATATTCTTCAATTTACATATTTTCTTTGATAGAGAAGTTGCCTTCCGTGTGCACCGTGTTGAGTATTTTTCGCAATTTTAGGAGACGTTTCATAGAAATTTTGCCGGTAAGATTACAAATCCTAAAACTTAGCTACTTTTACATCAGTACATGAGTTACTACCCTTCAAGACAAATTGAGATTCAACACATCTAACGGAAACGGCGAGCTTTCATTTGCGATGATTCATATTCGTAGTAATTCCTTTTACATAGAGGTATTCCAACAAGTCATTGAACCGAGGAGATCTTATACTTGACTGAACAGATATCTGACTAACAGATAACTAAACTAACCTTCGATTGAACAAAAAGCACAATTATGTGAGAATTTTTTTGAGCACTGTTTGTTTGTAGTAATGAAGTAAGAAATTGTAATAGTAATAGTTCTATTCCTTTCTATATAATCTGAACAAAATATCCGTGTTTCCTCTGCGTAGGGGCATTAACAATTCATGAACCATACTAGGCGTTAGCGTTACCGTTTGTACTCTTTTATTCATCTGCAGCTTTCCTTTCTCTGAAGAGCGAATCGCTTTCTTTGACACCATGATACGTGCGATCTCCATTCGTGCCTCTATGATCCGTGATGTGTTTCGCGGTTTTCTGCGACTGCAGCTTTTAGCGCGGCGAATGGACAAAGGAACGGATTCTCAAGGAGAGACCAATGACTTTTCGAAACAAAAAAATAGATGAAAGTTGTGATCAAGTAGAGTAAGAATGGGAACTGAAAATAATAAAAGGGATCAGGGGCATCCTATATTTTTAAATCACACGTTCGATCACCGACATATATTTACGAAAATTGCTGATATATATATATATATATATATATATATATATATATATATATATATAGTTAGTTAGTTAGTTAGTTAGTTAGTTAGTTAGTTAGTTTGAGAATTCAAGCAATACATGTGCCCGTTTACATTATTTTTAGACCCCTCGAACTCTTCAAAATAATAATTACTTCTCATTATTTTGTTTAGTTTTCATTATTTCAAGACAATTCTAGAACCTTGCGGCGTTCTGAAACCCCTGCAATCAAACGGACATGTGATTTTAGCCCCTGATTCATATAGTGATATCATTTTACACAGGAAGTCATTCCATTTATTCCCCTTATGTATTCTGAAACATTGATTCTTCGTTGTAATTCCGGCGTAGCCTAGAAGTGAGCCAGCGTAGGAAAATACGCTTTGCTTGGTCAGTTTGAATTGAGCCGGAATGCAATAGTAGTGTCTGAAACTGAAAATTGTTGGTAACACTGTGGCTTATTGAAATGGGTGTAGCTTTGCACACCTCCGCATTTCAGCCAAGAAGCACTGAGCATTACGAGTCTTGAGCCCTGAGGAAAGGAAATTGAAAAGATGGTCTTAGACAGAATTCTGCTCCAATGAAAAATTTGGGGTCAGTTGAAAACGTTTTTCTACAGTATCATTCGTATTTTATTGGGGGGGGGGCACAATAGTCTTAAAATAGACATGTAGTTACATTAATGAACGTCAAATTGACCAGACTGCTTAAGAGCATGAGTTTTGCCTCATTTTCTAATCTTTCAGCTCATTCACATCACATTTCTCGTTACATTGAGATTACTTCTTGTATTTCTCTGTTATTTACATTCTTCCCTCCCTTTCGTCCTCTTTTGTTAAAGTCCGAAATGCTTCATGATAAACGGTTTCACTCGCCGATTGTCTTTCACCGAATCTTTTACGTTCGTACAAAGCCGCCAGTCTGGTCACAGACGCATCTGGTGCTTCGCGAAACAGGCGAACTTAGTCTATCGTGTTCGAATACTGTCTAATCTTAGAACCACGGTCAAGTGACGTACCGACTTCGCAGGTTTTCACTGGCGCGCTCATCCGCGTCTGCGCAAGAGAGAGCGGGTGGGCCGCGCCATCGCTGCGCTCAGGTGTCTGAGCGACCTGGAAGAGCGGAATATCACAGTCCGGAATGCGTGGGAGACGATTTCTTAGAGTTCATCGACTGGAACCAGTGGAATCATTCATATTACGGTTACTTGAATGATAGATTATTTCGTGTTTCCGGGCGCATCAACTGAATTGGCCATTAGCCCCGTAAGTGTAGTGCATGATTTTTGTTGCGGAAGGTAGCGGTGAGAATCGAGAGCCGGCGCCGACCTGCACGTCGGTGTGCGGGGGTTTCCTTTCCCAGGTATCTCCCACCGGTGAGGCACCGCCCCAGCTCTGACAAGTTCTAACATTCCGACATGTGTGTTAGTATCGTGAATGTACTGGCGCAAGTGTGTGTAGGTGATGGGTACGTATAGGACACGGAAGAGGAAGTAAAACCGGCTCACGGCCCGTTTTGTTTTTTTTTTAATTTACGTGTCGTTAAATAGCGACTTCTTGCGTAATGTATATTCTTTTGAAGTAGAATATATTTTTGCATTTTTATTTTTACTCTTCACTTAAAATGTTACATAATGTACGATTTATTCCCTCAATAGATCACACCTTGAAAACAACGCAGTAGCGACGGACACCTGGCCGGGGCAAGGCAGGATTGCTAGTGGTATCCACAGTGTGTCGGCCACTACAATGAGAATAAATTGTTTCAATACTGTAAAATAATACACATATTTGCGACGTAGAAGGCAAGACCATGTAAACTCTCATTAGTCACTTTATTTCTCACGAAATTCAAATATCCATTATCAGAATTTTATCACCAACAACTTTACAGATATGGCACAAGAAGGAGAAGTAGGAGAACTTTTATTGTCTATGAAACAACATGTTGCTCTAGCAGTTCCCTCCCGGCAGAGTGATGTCTCACCACCTCCCCATTAACCAACATGGCATGCACCGTTTTCTCTTGTTTCCCCTTCTGCTGCACGGACGCGTGGAGATAATACTCGAGATCTGTCTTTTCCATGCTCTTCCAGACGCCATCTCACGAAAGTTGCAGGAAATACACATAGCATCTCGCGTGTTAGAAATCTTCGAATGGCGCTATCAGTTGTCGTAGCTGTGCCGCTGCATCATTAGACGCGGAGGTGAAGAAACACGTGCGAAAAGTCCTTACAGGCATTCGGAAGAAAAGATTTTCACTTATGCAAGCCGGCTTTGAGAATTGCAGTGTGTCACGGAATGTGATGTGTTCCTAACGATGCGTATCAAAGAATGCAGCTCTCCAATTTGCGGCTGAAGCGCTTGGAGAGAAAATCTGGATCTGAAGATGTGAACTGAAACTGACCTGAAAATTGAAATCTTTTTCAATAGAGTTTCAACTGTTTATTCGTTCCTGACTTGGGTAAATGAAAGTTCTTCTCAGGTATCTTTTGAAATGTACAGAATATTTTATCTATTTTGTCTTCTCTAATTAGTCACATACAACGTGGGTATAACATTTGAAAATTATTCTGACGAAAGTGTCTATTTCTTTTGCCATCTTGCGTTTTAAGATGCAATAAAAATAGCAGAAAAACAATTAGTATGTAATGTATAGAAATAGAAATGTCTTGGCCGTAACTGTAAACTTTGTGAAACAATTAAAACTCTTTCTAGTGCGATATCATACATTTTATTTTTTGGTAGGAAAATAATTAATAGGTGAGAAAATGTTAAAATTACCGCATCGTAATGTTCATCAGAAGACAGAAAAATTCAAAATTCGTGCTTACGAAAAAACCGTCTGTGTAGAGATTTCCCTCGGTCTGATGTGGGTTAGAGAGACGGTCGCAGCCTTCGGGGGGGTGGGGCGGAGTTAAAGAGCAGGGACGCGGCCACGGGTATATTCGGAAAAGAATGTCTCTGTTGACGATATTTCTTCCGGTCTGATGTGGGATAAGAGAGAAGCCAGCGGAGCTTTCGATGGCCGCTGCAACTCGAGACGACTGAAGCAGCGACGAAGGCCGGAGAGCGGCGCCACAGTGCTGTTACAGTTGCGGTTATCTCACTCGTGACACACATCTCGGGGAGAGCGAGCACGACCGCCACCGCCACTACAGCTCCGGCTGCGACGGCTCCGTTGACTCAACTTGAGACGGAGATTCTATATTTCGAGTTTCGCCTATTGTAGATTTTCGTCTAGCTTCATAGCTGAGGCGAATTTAACATTGTATGGGGAAGAATTCCTAGTGGCTGCCTGCTCTGTTTTGCAGTTTTACGTGATTTTACCGTTCAATTCTAGGCGAATGCTGGAACTCTAACGAACTGACTCTGTACCGCGCACAATGTTTTCTTCCTCGTCGTTCTCTCCTCTCCTCTTACACATCGCATATACTTGCACTATATTACCACATATTACGGAAGCTTAAAGCTTGCCCTCGCTGGGGCCTTGCCCTGCTGAGGGGGATACATGAAGGAAAAACTCAGCAAACCGACTTTCACTCGTTTGATAACGCCAGATTATATGTTCCCGTGCGTGAGAAACATCGCCACCCCTCAGGATAGAATATTCACTATTCTTTCGAGACTAATGACCATAGTAGTTGACACGATTGGAAACAAAAAATATTCACTCTCTCACTCTTCGACTTACGTAACAACGGGGTCGAGGTTCTCAGAGCAAGGAGTATGGAAGATGTCGTCGATGGTAGTTGACTTTCTGGAAGATGAAACGGTGTTTCGTTACGTACATCACCCAAGAGGATATTCATCTTTGTGTCGTACCGTTAAATGTGGCATAGATGACACGGATATTGTACGGTACAGCTGTTTAGATCTTTCTGAAAACCAAAATACCGTTTCATTACATTGGTTTGAAAATGTGTAAGGGTTAGGTGAGAGTGTATTCGTGTTTGGCTGAAGAGAAGTTCGGCCGAGAACGGTCGATAAACTCTCCCGAACTGTAGTGATTACATTGCATGCGACTACTCCAAATATTGGTCTTCAAATCATTACCTACATGCGACATGTAAAAGATTATAGTATAGTGCGCGTCGATGAGTGTTTTAAGGTTCTGACAATTGATAAATGTGAGTGAAAGTTTCCGGGCTGGTAGGCCGTGGTCCAGTTGGCATTGAAGGGCAAAACGTTTCGTCCACGTCTGCGGTGGACATCGTCAGTGGCGGCAGCGTCGTGGGGGTAGTCTCCGCGTCGGCGGCTGGTTAGCGACTGACCTCAGTTATATTCCTAGTCCTGTGATACGGAATACAAGCTCTTCTTTCGGTCGTTGGCTGAGCCCGAATCGAGGTCGTGTTTGCAAATGCAGTGGAAGGAGTGAATCTGCACCATAAAGGAAATGGAACATTTCTCTATGGGAAAATGAGGTATCATTTTCTATATCACAAGCTACAAATATTAACTATAACATTAACATTCAAGTAGACATACATATATTAACAATCTTACTCTACATTTCTACTTTTTGATCTCCCAAAACGCTTTATGAATTTAAAGTAAGAACGTTAATATACAATGTTAGAAAACTTTACCGTTGGTATTTATTTACATTATTAAAATAAACACATAAGGTAACCTTTATTCTTGTGGGAATTCTGATTTGGTGTTGTTGACGTTCTTATAAGAAGAAATAAAAGAGGTCATCTTCGTCAACATATCAGCTTTATTAAGATAGCCGGCTTTCGATTCGAAAAAACAACAACAACAAAAACCTTTATTATGCTTAATAAGCACGTGTGGTATCTTTTACTCTGCTTCAAATTTAGTCAATTATTCTATGCGGATTGCGGAACTATGAGGGTTGACGAAATATGTACATTACCTTCTGTACTGAAAATGCTTCTTAAAAGTTGTAAATGATGAATAGGCACTACGAGTTTTGCTATGCTATTTTATTTTTACAGTTTTTAGCTTATACAAATAAAGTATGAATATTTCAAATTGATAAGAGCAAATTACAATGTTTTGGAATTGTGAAACAAAATAGCAGGGTACATTGAAGGTAAATAATGATTGCCAATTCTTAATTAATTGCAAGTGTGTTGTTTTCCGAGCTGATGAGTCGTGGCTAAAAAGCTCATCTTGGAAAAAGACAATAATACAGACGTCGCCGTGAAAGTCTTCGTTATTTCAGAATTATAAATTAAATTTGAAGCAATTTGTGATCAATATTCCATGAATATACATCTGAGAAATGGGATTTTCTTTCATCTAGCATATTACAAATTTGAGCGAAAAGTTTTTTTCTGGGTATCAAATCGATTTCCAGAATATTGTAGGTCCTATGTGTATGAAACCTGGAGAGAATTGTTCGTAACTTTTCTGATATATTATGATTTTCGAGATACAGAATCAATTCAATTGCCAGAGGAACACATACTCTTTGCTGCAGAGACTATCTTCCCGCCCAACTATTCCATCACCTTAAGGTTTTTTAATAAGGTCATCGGATGTCGACCTTAAAATATAAGAGTTGCTAAAGTAACTTAAGGTTTCATTAATTTTTCAGAGAGCTTCTTCCTTTTCGTTCAGAAAGATTCGTGTAAGGTTCCTGACACGATTTCTTTGATCGTATACAAGCATCAGTGACGCTTTATGAAAAATGCACGCCCTAAAAGCTTTTCATGGATTATTCCGAAGTTGCCAATGCAGCATTCCCTTGAAAATGCAGAGCCTCGTCCTGAATTCCTCGTGATCACTACATGATGTCACTGAAGGATTCCAGCTCCTATCTCTGCGGTGACCTCAGCAGTGGTTGGTGCATCGTGCCCACAGACGACCTTGGCATCTGAACCCACTGATCGTTTGCGCCCTTATCCGTAAAATGACATCACCCGGACCTTCCGTATCGAAGTATTCGCGTCGAATCGCGGAGCTGACTCTTTAACCGACAATTTCCAGTTGATCGTCATCCTAATTCATTTGTTGCATGACGTTTGTCTACTCGTTTACTAATCATTACTTTCTTTACGATATTAGACTGTAAGACTTTAAAAATTGATGTTACTGCATTTTATAAGTGAACACATCCCTCCCAAACACACACACACACACACACACACACACACACAGACACACACAGACAAACGCACACACAAATGTCTGAATACGTGACAAAATTTCATAATGTTTTTGATTGCACAACTTTGCGACACTAGTAGTGTCGTCACTACAGAATGCTTTTATTGACTGAAGAGCGAAAAATTCGCACTTCAATACTTCACCTATAATTAAATTCTAGAGTAAATTGTTGACATCCACTAGTGTGATATCTGAGTAATAGTTCTGTTCTCCTATTTCTTGAATTGATTCTTTAATACGAGACTCTCTATTTACCTATTTTCATTAGTAACATTCATAGTTTGCATCTAGTTGAGTGAATTGTTAAAATATTTTTACTTTTAAATATTTATTATGCTAGAGCCTTATCGTATGATTGAATTCGAGGAGTGACTAACGGCTACCTGTCATCCACAAGATCCTGCAAACATGTACGCAACATGAATCCATCTGACGTAAAAACTGTCTGAGGAAGAAGTCCCGTCAGCTGCCTGCGACCACGATTACTACCCAAACCTTATAGGATAGCCTTATAGGATGTGTAAAGAATGTATTGAGGAATCTCTTGTGGAACCTTGTGGAGTCCCTAATAGGACATTTACAAAAATTGGGGGTTTTAGCACGCCTTATAGGACACCTTGTAGGACGTTTAAAGGACCCTTCAGAACTCCTTATGTAATGCCCAAATGTAAAACTTGTAGGTTACTATGTACGACGTTACCGATTAGATCCGCTAACAGGACATTTCAGAACACCTTATAGAGCACCTTGGGGAACGTCCACTTGGACAACGTGTAGGACACTCGTTAGACGCCACCTACTGAGACAGGACACCTCGTAGGGCACCGTGGGGAACGCCTTACTGGCCGATGTGCGTTGGGTGATCGTTGCGTCACGGTGACGCTTTCGCTTCCGGCGGAACGGCGCCCACCGCCACCGTGACGACGGCGAGTCTGTCCTTCCGGTTCCAAGGCGGAGGCGGCGGCAGCGCTCAGGCGGCGGGAGGAAGCGATTAGCGTGAGCAACCGGTCCGCAGGCGACACGGAGGGGGTGGCCGTCAAACACCATTGCCAATGTGGGCTAGCTGCGCTTTGCAATTACATTTTCCTTTACACCTTCATATTATTATTATTATTATTATTATTATTATTATTATTATTATTATTATTATTATTATTATTATCAAGACGAAAGCATTTTAATATCTTACATTAGACAAACAATTGCGAGTACCTCTGGACTGGCGTCAGTAGAATCCTACCTCCCTCACATGAATAAATGCACGAAAGACAAAATAAATTAAATACTAAACTATACACTAAACTTTTTATTATACAAATATCTATTAGACCCTTGAAGTCCATCGTAATACTGACAAAAAAATTAACTTAACAATAACAAAAAATGAACTCTGCACTTCAGTTTCATTAAAATATAATCTGAGGAATCTCCTTTCATGGTGCCGGTGTGGATGACGAACTCGGAAGAACCGCAACATTGGCAGCGGGACGGGGGCGGCGGCAAGGCTCCGCCGCCGTCTTCCGCCACCGGAGAAAGTTCGCCTCCCCTCTCCGCGTTTCGCGAGATACACTCTCCGCCGCCGCCTTATCTCTCTTAATGAGTTTCAAGCCGACGACAAGCAGTTCACGCGGTGATAGGTTTTATGGCTTGGTTCCTCTGGATGAGGTTGAGGAGGCCGTGGTAATTGTACTTCTGGAATTTCTTCCGGCATCAAGTTCCCGACTGTTTGAGTAATGCTAATGATGCTCAATGGCCGTATTCTCTAACGAAACAGACTTTTTAAACGGAATTTGATAAATGTGAGTCCACACAGGAATCGAATCCACGGGTAGACGAATTCATGAACGGTGAAAATGAAATATTTGAAAATTCCCAGTGTATAATTTACAGTTGATCATAAACTTGTCATAAAACAAACATAAATGTGTGAATAAAATACCAAAATTTTCACAAAGTAATTGTAACATTTCCGTAATTTCTCAGAAGTGCAGAATTCCTAAAATAAAATTAAAAGATATTTTTGCAATGATGTCATTCGCTCATTATTGGATAAAATCAGTGTTTTTAGTCTAAAAGCCTGCATCTGAAAAATAGTTTCCCAACTTCGGAGCTTTTAATGCAACTCGTTTTTCTTTTCTTTTTTTTCTTTTGCAATAGAGTACCCTTATGAGATTAAATACGAGACTGTTGTAGGAATATTTCACTGTTGCCTCTCTGAGTTGAATTTTAGACACAATTCTGTAATTCTTCTGCAAACATGTCATTTTTATTCCCAGTGACAGAAATTGTTTACTTTTTGGTAGAAGGAACGTACTTCAACTGGCAACGACGAGACGTGCTTAATGTTGGAAGGTGCAATGGTTTTGTAGCGGGTGCACTCGTGCACCAAGTGGAAAGTTGAGGCAACGCTTTCTTTGTACTTACTTCACGCTGCGCCGCACTGGAAAGTGACTATTGGCGGAACTCACCTATAACAAAAGACATGGACATTAGTAAAGGTGAGTGGAGTTTGAATTGCACATGCACACAAAACACAATGCGATACATAAATATTGTTTACTCTGAATGTCATTTCCCTACTTGTAAATGGTGTAAAGTTTATTCCATCAGGTTGTAAACAAGTATTGTTTAGTGCTGAGTGCTGGAGTACTCTTTGTTCCCTTACGTACAAGTGAAAGATGTGCATCTTGTGTGCATAATTGCTTTACTTCCTTGACGGTGTATATTACAATTTGTGAATAATTTGAGTTAACAAAACATATTTGTACATTCTAGTCGTATTAGAATGAACTAAATATAGAAACTAAGAAATACAATTTAGAACATACGGTTAATTACATTTAAATATCATCGGGGCCCAAGATAAGTGGTCCATCTCAAAATTTTTTTTACGATGGCAAACAGTTTTAATCTGAAAGGAGTCGTTTATTGAGTGACCAACGATTAAGTATTTTACTTTTTAAACGACTAACTAGTGAACTATCTACACGAAATTTGTAGCAGTAAAAATATACTTATTTCTAAATACATTATTTTTTTAACTAAAAAATGATCGTTTTTCGACGTGTCAAATTTCTTCTCAACCCACTCTATATATTAGATAATTCTTCTACTAATCAAAACAGATATTTTTTATCGTCACCCTTTATCCTACTTCGTTCAGGAATCCGTAAAAAAATGGGGACATCAGACGTGAGTGAAGAAACTGCCTTGAGATATGCATTTTCAGTTACACACTTCGACAGCCCAAGCTCTTTGTCAACAATACAGCGTTCATCACAAAACAGACGGTCATCTAGCAGCATTTTTCTGGATCTAACATAGTCACCCAAGCGCAAGTAGGAGACTTTTTTTTCAAATTGCAGGACATTCGTCATCAAAATCTACAAGGAAATCCGCCGTAGTTGTTCACAGTTGTAAATCAAATATGATCATACAACAGGAATGCGATGAGAAGCTTAAGTTAATTTGTTTGCTGGTAATACTAGTCAAGGCGTTCTAATTTTAAGTCCACATACCTTCTACAGTGAGAGAACGGAAAAAAGCTGATCATAACCGTGACTTCGAATTTAATTTATTTCTTTGAAAGGAAACAGGAAACATGACACAAATTGTACAAACGGAAAAATATGAACAAACGCCAATATTAAATGAAGAACAAATAACTTCCATATAAAAGGAAGAGAGGATTGTAATGATACAGAGGACAATAATGACTTGGATTTGAAATTTAGTGATTATATTGATAAAATTGAGAAGAGTTGCTAGTACAAGTCTTTCAAATAGCGATATTGAAATTGGTATTGACTATATCAACGCCATATATATGGAATATTCCATATAAATGGAATCAAAGTATTTTCATAGAGGGAACGAGAAGCTGGGTGTCGGTGGTTGTTCGTACTTTCAAGTTCTCAAACAGCACAGAGACCGGCAAAGGTGGCTCAGGTCATCAATTCATGTCACTGCAGTGCCTCTGACTGGGAGGCCCTTAGGTTCGAATCCCGACGGTAGCACGATTTTCAGCACTAGCTAGGGCGAATTCAGCCGCTGTTTGAAGGATAATTCTAGCGGCCGGCTGATCTGATAGGTAAATTTCCATGGATTCTCCAATCAACATCAGCCGGAGCAGTACCTAAACAAACGGAACACGGACCTATCTTTCCTTGTAATTCCTTATCCTCTCCACCCCTCATACTTATACGCACTCATAATTACTACACTATCACACGTATCGAGAGATTAGAGCTTGTTCCGGCTGGAGCGGTGCCACGCTGCTGGGAGATAACTGGTTGAGGAAAATGGCCCTAGCCGACGTGTACGTCGGCGCCGTATCTACCTTCCAGCAGGGGAATATCACCGCCATCTCCAGCGATAAAACATGTACTACACTTACTGGATTAAGACCTTACAAATTGACGCACCCGGAATCAATTCCCATTAATCAATCAATCAAACAGCAGAAAAGATTTGCGATGGTAACGGAGGCGATGATCAGATGAGATAATAGCGATGGAAAATCACAACAGGAGGCTGAAATGAACAAATACTAGTGGAAATGATCAACCGGCATCAACACGAACATTAGTGGAAATTACTGAGTGAAACAAGTTTCAATTATGACGTCAACTATGGACTGCCGTTGTCGCCAACGAGAGTACTCATCTAGTTGCTGACGAGTTGTTTTGGCTGCGACGACAAACTTTCCAGAACAGCTGTCGCAGAGGTATTTTCGTGTCGTAATGGAGCCTAGAGGTTGCCGTGTAAATGAAAACACTGATTGGGGAATTTGAAAGGCAAGCCGGGTGGAGGGAAATCTCAACTGCTCGAAGCTGTTCGCGGGCAGGCAGTCTGCGGTGGGGCGGTGGTGGCGACATGCTCGTGCATTGCAGGGAGAGAATGTGGAAATGTTTGACGACGGAGTACCTCGTTTGAATTTTCACCTCCCAGCCTCCATTGTCTTCGTGGTAGTGTTCTCTCATTCACACACTTGGTGTCCGTTTTCCTGTGTCATGGGATTTCCCACTACTAATGTTTCATCGCTTCGTTATTAATGTTTTCTTGTCATTCAGAGACGTTCCAAAGAAAACGTTTTACGTTTCTACTTTTGTGCAGGTGTGTAATACTGTAATAATATTACCGTACAGACTTTTGGAACTTAATATTTTTTTCCGCTGGCATTACGTACGAAAAATGTTTGCATTACAACATTCTAAACACTCAATCAATTTCGTATATGCGCTCATCAACAGAGTATATATTATTCCCGAATCTATGATGGTATCGTATCAGTATTGATATCATTTTATAATTTTTAAAAACGCATTTTGGTCTGAATAAAAATTTATTTTAAGTATACAGCACATTGGACACCAATAATAAAATAAAACAAATTAATGTTTACCTCATTGCAACATTTTCAAATTAAGAACTGATTGATACATCTGACTCAAAAAGTGTAACAATGTGTGTTGCGTATTCACTTTTAAATTTTGTTTACTCCTTTTCTTCTCAGAACAATGTTGAGCAGTTATTAAGAACATTTCCTGTAGGTTACACTCTACAAGCAGTCTTCATCCTTAACTAACACCCGCCCACGACCGCCAGTTTCAGAACCACCGCAGCCTCCCACAACGAGAATGACGGCGGTTGAAGAGAGTTACGTTTGAGCCTCGAATCGTGGGCGACGGAGCCTTCAGAAGACCTTGCTTTGTAAACAAATGAGCGGCGCCTTGCGCCATGCGCAGCGGTGGTGGAGGCGGCGCTGGTGCTGCAGCTGCTGTTCTGAGCGCCGCCTGGCGCCGATGACTCGTGAGGGGTGCGCCGCCTCTGGCGGCGTCGCGCCTTAGCGACACCAGGGACAGAGGGAAACGAGAGGTCGCCGAACTCTACGATATCAAGTTGCTTTTAACGTTGGAATGGATGTATCAGAGTGGTTTTGTTAGCGCTGTTTTATATAGATATTATTTACGTAAATAATAGGAATCGAGAAACGCACGTTCCAGAAAACCAGATAGTGAAACGACATGGAAAAGGTTTCATTTGTATATGTGTACATTCTCTAGATTTAACCAGAGAATTTAAATTCGATTGCATTTCGGAATCAGAACTCTTTCTCAACTTTCTCTAATAAAATCCTTTCAAAATCACCTTTTTTTAAATTTCCTTCTCGACACAATAAATAATTGAGTGTTTGTTTCTATTCTTAATGACCCTTGTTATTTTACACTTCAAATACTGTTATTCTTACTTTACATAATAAACTTTAATGATAGACATGGGAAAATGGAGGGATTTACTTGATTCTTTTGTACTATGCCATGAGTCACACTTATCAACCTTATTTTAAACAGGTGTCACCTCTAACGTCACGGTACGTTCATCCCAAATGCTCTCGTCTAGTCATTACCTTTGTCTCCGGCTCATGAGTGATGTACGTAGACCTTGCCACCTACTTTTCTCGTTCTTTCGTTAGTAGCGTTCGTCCACTTTCACATCATAACGCCCGCCATACCGCTCTCTAAGTAGGCGCCTTCTAACCGCTCGCTATGTGATACCCTCGTTTATGCTGTCGTCATCCTATAACGTCCTTAAAGAAGCCTTTAAAAGGTACTTGTTCAGCTTGTCTATTCAAATCGTGGCCTCTCCTGTCATCTTAATACAATCTCTTCAGTCCGTTCATGAACCATTTCCCCTAAGCTCCACATTCAAATCCATCATTCCTCATCTCGATTGACTACCCTCAAGTAAGCTCTCTCATTCCACAACACGGAGTCTTCGGGATAAAGTGGTTTCATGGAATTATAAACCACCTTTGTTTGAAAAGCACTAAAATGTTTCTCTTAGAACCTCCTGAATAAAAAATGGTACGAATAGAATGTGGGAATAAAATAAAATACTTTTTCAATTAAACGTATAGCTCGGTGAGCAATAATCACCGTAGAAGAAAAATGTTGTGCCCGTGTTGTACCTCTTTTATTGCTTAATGTCTGTTTTAATCACCTAGTTGATTGATTGATTGAGGTTTCTGGGCACGTCAACTACTTTGGTCATTCATCGCGTTGGTGTAATATCCCGGGACGTGGTGCTGATACTCTCCCACTGAATGTTAAAATCTGTCGTCGACCTACAATCGGCTTGCAGTTTGCGAAGATTTCCAAATCCAGGTATCTCCTCCAGCGCAGCACTGCCTGAGTTGGGACAAGTTCTAAGCTCCAGACTGGTCTCCAGACATACGTAGTGCATGCAAGTGTACGTGTGTGCGTAAGGGGGGAAAATAGACCAAGTGAAAGAAAGCGGTCCGTATCTTGCGAAATTTTTTCTTCCTATAATAATGCTCCAGCATTTGCAGGGCATTTAAATCAGCTCATTTTCTTGTCTGATTGTTTACATGGTCACTTACTTTTCCACACTCCCACATTTATTCGCCCACTCACTCTCATATTCATCCACTCCCTACACATACAAACACACTGAAACACATTCTCAGTCACCCACTCACCGTCACGCACACCTACATTCTCGCCTTTATACACCCACATACTCAAGTACCCATTTAAACACTCGCTCAAACAGATAGTGATTGGACCCGCCCGCAGCGCTGCGTAACCGCTCGTGCCGTGCTGCGTGTCAATGGAGCCTCGGGCGCAGGCGGCCGCTTTTCTCTTTGGAGGATCCGGGCTGAGCGCGGGCTTCCGGCACTTGGGGCGGCGTTTCAAGTCGCGCACGTACACCCCGGGGACACGCGGGCCGTTTTCACGGAGTTCAGGAGGGAATGGGAGTTATCTTCTTTTTCTCTCTTCCCCTTGGCCTCGGAGTGGATTGACGCAATATTACCTTGCTGCCTTACGTTTCCGGGAAATGCTTTCGCAAAATGGACGGTTTCTGGAATTTAGATAAGTATTTGTTTTACATTACGTATGTCTTCTTAACTAATTAATATTTCTCGAAACATTGTTACACACATCTCAAAGATCAACCTTTGGAATAGTTAACGTTTTTTGTTACATCACTTTTGTGAAAATCACTTCATAAATACATGTTCATAATTTGGGTATTATATTTCTCGTAAAGAAACATTAAATTCGATACAGTGAGATATTGTTTTACTCTTTTCAATGTTATCGATAAACAGTTACTACACTACGTAACGCAGTTTTCTGATGAGAGGAACGTCCCTTGTTTCTTCAGGACGGCCCTACTCTTATTTTTCCCGTGCGCCACTTTCGTTTGTGCTTGGGGGCGGTGACAATTCCTCAAGCAGCCAATCATAAAACTTTCCAACGCTCGAAGCCTGTTAGAGATGCTTCGGAGCGCATGGAAGACATCGCATCTCTACTTGCCCTACTTCGGCTATTGTTTCGAATTCCCACAGTTGTGAGTTGTCGGTTTTTCCACAGTCAGTGTACAATTCTTCTAAATTTTAAGAGAGTGAATCATAGACTGAAAAATAACAAATGTGCTCAAGAAGGGTCATCTGACAAACAGAGAAATAAATTTTATTTATATTTTGTGAATGTGATTTATTATTCACATCATTCTGCAATATTGTATTGTGTAATATTCTTACGATCAGAGTGATCTAAGCCATGAATACATGCTGACTTCATATCGTTTCTCTAGAAATAAATTCAGTTATTACACGTTTTGCAGGAAACTAAATAATTGAAGATTGAAGATTCAAGATGATGAATAATTGAAGATTCGCTTCAATTTAAGTTAATTGACTTTTAGGATCAAACTTTGACTCAGTTGCATCAGCAAGAAGTAAATGCAACACATTTCTCTCTCTTAATGATTTTTCTGAATTTGAGTAATCAGCCAATAACGCGTGTGAGAGATCCAGAGACAAAAAAATTCTTAAAATGCGAAACAAATAAATAGAAAGTAATGTTTGTGAAGTGAACAGAAACTGAACGGATTCTGCGTCGCTCCGATAGTCTGCGCTGTTCGCGCAGAGGCGAACGTAACCCGAGCAGCACGGCGTTCATTGAACTGTCCCAACCACACCGCGGGGAACAGATTTCTCAGCGGCTAAGGCGAGGGCAGTGACGTTGTGGCGATGGGGCGAATGACGGAGGTAATGGGGACAGTAGTGGGGTAGTGAGAGTGGAGATGGCCAAGGCGTGGTGATGGGAACGGCGGTGATAGGAATGGCGATGGTAGTGGCAGAGGCAGGACGGTAGCAGTGGCAGCGACTATGGTGGGTGCGATGGTTATGGTGAATGCGATGGGGAGTGCGGTGGCGGTGGCGATGACGATGGCAAAGGTGGTGGCTGAGACAGGGGGAGCGGGGCGGGACGGGGAGGGGGAGGGGAGGCGCGGGGGGGGCAACGGAAGCGCTGAGGCGGCGGTGATGTTGGTGGTGATGGGGATTGCAGCGAGTATTGAGGCGGGGGCGGACGGGCTGCGTTATGAAACGGACATAAGCAGCCGGTCAGCGGACGGCTACCCGCGGTTACGTCATAAGCCTCTGTCAACGGCCGACGACTGCCCGAGTGTGGGCGGCATCGCGGCCACACCACACACACAACACGCGGCTAAGGCAGTGCACGGAGCGGTGTGCACACATACAGCGAGCCTTACAAGCTTCCGAAGGGTAAAAAGCGAATATTTGATGAGTTGAGACACCGGGATTCATCAATTACAATTTATTTTAATTACAAATTAATTTCATGATTTTTACAAATTTATTTCTCTCAAATCGTAGAACACGACATGAAAGGGAATCATCACAAACAATTATATGACTCTCTACCTCACCCCTGTCTAATAAAGTATTTTATTCAATGTTTATATTTTTACTAACTTAATCACGTACTTTATAGCATTGAGTACTTTCATGTGATTTCCCTACTGTAATATCAGTGTAAAGAAAGAATTACTAGGCAATTTACCGCTCCCTTGCAAAAAAACTATTAAGCAATTGATAATTCATCTGAAAGAAAATATCGAATGAAACATACCTAAGGAGAAACGAAATGATATGAAAAAGAGCGAAATGAAGTAAAATGTACAGTTCAATGTATGTAAAACAATGAAGAGAGGTTTACATATATTCTATTAATGAAATAAATTTGCTGTGTATCTCATCATTATTCATATCTTACCACCAGTCAAGGATCTAATAACAGAATAAATACAGTTATTAATCTACAGAAAACTGCGACGCGCGACACCCATAATCTTAACAGCGTTTTAATTCAGATTTTGCACCTTGGGCGCGAATTTCAAGCAACGCCACCGTTAATAGCAGCTTTCTAGAGCAATACGAAGCTCAGCTTCACTCTTGTTCGCATTTTCTTTGAAAACATGCGGACACACAGAGGCACAATAGACTATGTGTGCACGCGTGTGTGTGAGAAGAGACAGAGACAGAGAGAGAGAGAGAGAGAGAGAGAGAGATATTTAAGTGTAGTAACCAAGTCTCTTTAATTACATTGTGTGTTATTATGAATAATAATCAAGTTTTATTAACATATCTAATACTCATATTTAATCCCACCAGCTTTCTAACATAACTATATTCGAAACTGTCGAAGACATGATGTGGCACTTGAGATCATTATAAATTGAAGATATGAACTGGTAAGTGTTGATATAATTTATTTATTTATTAATTATTATTATATGAATTATTTTGTTAGTTAAATAGTTCCTTGGTCTCACTCTGCTGCAATATATAATTAACAATATTTCTCCTTCCACTTCATTTAAAATATTGCCAAAGCCACTACATAGAGGATTCCGCGACGCGGCTGAAAGGACTTTTTGGTAATAAATCAAAATTACAAAGACGAAACGTTTACTTCCCTAGTCATTTCATTCTTCTTTGTTCTTTTGGAATCTTGGATCCCTTTGAGGTTCGTTCTGCTTTGCTGTTTCTGTTACGTTCGCCATGACCGTCTGCCGCCGGGTCTTCTATCTCCCACTGCGCAATAACGCTGTGCGTGAATGGCCAGCTCCATGTGCAAATTTTACACGGTTGGCATATGTGTCTAGGTAAATAATTGATATTTCTAAATATTCACAGGCGAGTGTCTCGAAGGTGAAGATAAAGTCACCATTAAAATATTATGAAAGTTGTTTGAAGGCTTATAGTTGTATATCGTCGATAAAAAGAAAGAATAGTACGTTGAGAACTGTATCAAAGGAATTTATACTTTGCATACCAATTAATTGATCAAATTTTTACAGAATTTTCCATTCACTTCAGTCCTCCAGCTTGACAACTTTTGTTTCAATGAATCGCTTAAACATCCTCCAAACTTAACGCACTTAAACATCCAACATCCTAAGATTGTAACGCGGTCGTAGTGGTGGTGCAGTGGAGTGGTAATAATGAAATGGCCGATGGCCCTCCTCTGGTTGGCAGAGAACGAAGGAGCTTCCCTCGCCGCGACGCTGCCTGCTGCCCTCCCACGCGCCTCCCGCGCGGCCCCACGCCGCGTGACAGAGCACTTCCCCATTGGGCGCCCTACAGTGCGTCCCGCAGGAAATTCCACACACGAATGAGGAAGGAGCTTTGCAGAACAGAGAGCGAACCACGATAGCAAAATACAACGTTTTAAAACATTTAAAACTCAAACAAAAGAAAATATATAACAAATAACCTTCATACTGTACGTGATTACTTGAACATATGGTATTCTTACGTCTTTGCAGGTGAAGATTTATTCACTTCAATTTCCATTTGCATCCGATTTCTTCACATGCCATATTACAAATGAAATTCGAATTTAGTATTATCTGTCTATCCTGGATTGGCGTAACTCTAATTAGTTCATTACAAAATAAAAAAAAGATTTTCTCAAAAAATTCAACATTTTTTTCTTTAAACATTTAGTAGGGATAGTATTAAAATCTTAAGATAGCGTAATAATTTTTTTTTTAAAAAATTTTTTTATTTGTTCACATTATTGTATTTATGAGTACATGTGCTTTAAATAATGTCTGAAACAGTGTCTTTCTGTAAAAATGAAATCAAAATTCCGCATTTTCAGAAACGCTCAAAAGCCATTTTCTCAAAAACGCCCCAAAATGTTTTCTACAAACTTTTCCTACGGCTAGTGATAATTTCACTGTTTAAGATGCCATACAATTCATTTGCCTATATTCTTTTGTTTTTTTATAATTACATAAATGTACTCTTTATAAAATATCTCTCACACCGTTAATATGCACATTTCCAATTATTTGTAAAGACTATTGGATTTGTGAGCTCAAGTGGTGGAAATGACTTCAAATAAACTTTTCCGGAAATTTAAAGATTTTCTGTGAAGAAGAGCTTCAAATTTCAATATTAACGCTTAAACGATATTTTCTTAAAAACGCCTCAAAAAGTTTCAATGAAAATGTCCATTATGGTCGAGTTTTTACTCTTCTTTACTAATCTTAAAGTAATATTTCGGTTCTAATATTAAAAAATCAAAGAATTGAGAACATTTCAAAACGATGTACTTTAGGCGGGCTGCGATCGGATCTTAACTGACTAGAGTATGTGGCAAACAAAAACGCTAGGCTAGACCAAAGAAATTAGAAAACTAACTAGTACGATAAAGTCTGTGCCATTCTGTAGTACCACTAGTTATAATCTATATAAATATTACTGAAGTAGCTGTTTGTGAATTCAAAATAACTGTATTTTTAATGTCATATCATTTTACATAATATAAAAAAACTCATTCATTTATTTTCACAATTGTTATCTGTCTGTACAGAGTAATTTATGAAACGGCTGAACTGATTTCGAAACGGTTTTCACTGAAAGATAGAATGTTTGGTCAGAAATAACGTCGACAACTTTTTCAAATTGTTATTTTTGTTATAAAAAGAAACACGTTTGTGTATTTGTTTGTATGTTGCATGCAAATATATTTTTATTGCGATCTTAATAAACGTTTATACACTCGATCTCCAGAACAAGAGAAATGTTACCGTAATATGTCATAAAAATTACTGCTACCCATGAGAGATGAAAACAAGTGTGGACTCTTTTACGCAAGTATCTCAAAAACCATGAGTAAATTCACCAAAATGAATCAGTTGTTTTTGAAATCCCATAAAATTTTCTGCGAAGTACATTTTGATTCATTCTAATTAGGTCCAGAAGTAAGGTCCAGAATTAGGTCCTGAGTAATTGATTAATAAATACCCGAGCAATGCAAGGTATCTCAGCTGGTCATGTATAAATTTACGTACATACCAACTGGCATATATTTTTCAAATTATCTCAACAGTCAGTAAGTTCTCAAGAAAAAAAAATCATCAGGAGACAAGATATACCCCCTCCACCCAGCATCATTTATTCCTCACCTTTTTTTCTCATCCGGCACTGACCAGCGCCCGGGCAAAAGCCGGGCCGAGGATTTGGAGCGTGTTCAGAAATTCATCAGCGCATTCTGCATATTAATCCTGGCGCCGCTGCCGCCGCGTCTTTCGTCACGCCGAGCCGCTCTACGCCGGCGCCGCAGCGTCGTATTCTGCGGCGATTTGCGAAAGGAGACCCACGGCGCTGCGGGCAGCCGCGCGGCCGTTGCACAACCGCTCCGCGCCGCCCGCCCGGCCCTCCCGCCCCACACACATCCGTCCACACGGCTCGCCACGCAAGCAAATTCCAAATGCTTCACACAAAGATCAGCTATTACCCACTATTTAGCTTGCTTGAAAACGTCTCACGCTATTGTTGTTATTATTATTATTGTTATTGCTATCATTATTATTATTATAACAATTAATATTAGTAATAGTACTCTGGTAAGCGGTTTTCAGATGATTCTGCTCGGATATAGTTAACTAAAACCGACGTCTGACAGAGAGAGTGAGTATCACACCCAGGTGTTTAAGGGGGACTCCTACGGGGTGCGCCTTCACGAAGAATGCACCCTAGACGCGCGCCGGGGATAGGCACTAAAGGATGCGGAGTCGAATATACAGTTGCAGAACCAATGGACCTGCCTCACGAAATAACCCACACGATATACAAATATAGCTGATGCTAATTATCTTCCACACCCGAATTGAGTACGAGTATCCTTATATATCAAACCATAGACTTTCAAGCTCCACCTATTTTAGCCAGCAAAACACGAGTTTCTACGCCTCACAAAAAACACGAAACACACAATACTGATTTCCATTCTTTGGATACGAGAATGTTAATTTATTTCTTTTAAAAACTTGCGCTGTTCCAATATCATTTTCAAATATATAATTTGTTTGTTACTAGTCTCATATTCTCTCGTCAACTTTCAACATTATTGAACTGATCTTTAAGGAATCCATTGAAATTCCTGCAATGACCCTCTCGTGCAGGGAACATCACGAAAACATCCCCATGGCTTCGTATTTCGCAGAATATCCTGCGACCACATTTCGTGCTAAGAGGGCATGGTTTGCCGCGAGCGGGGTTTCTGTCGTCATCGGGCATCGCAGTCTCTTGTTTCCGACATGCAACGTCCATTTTTTCAGACAGCCGTCACCGTCCGCTCTACCGCTCCCACTGCCAGCTTCACCACTACCATTGCCCGACTACAACGCTGCCCCCTTCACTGCTACTTCTACCGCTACAGCGTGTACTCCCGCCATAATCGTTCCCTCTGTTACCACAACTACGAATGCTGCTAATGCAACATCACTACCATCGCCGCCTCGCAGCAGTACCGCCCCAACCAGCAGTACAATCACCTTCACCATTCCCATCTCCATTACAATGATAGCTTTCACCGTTACCCCCACCGTCTCTGTGCTGGTCTTAACCAACGGAGGAGACGCGTGGCATTGCATAAGGGATCGAGGACCACGCGTGCTCGAGTTGCGACTGAGGCATTTCCCTCGAGAAAGCTGCGCTCGCCAACACGCGTGCTAGTCGCTACGTTGTACCAAGGGGCTGTGTGCTCGCTCCCGTAACTGTCTTTCCGTTACCAGGATATCCGCTCGGGGGGAGGGAGCTATACGGTTCCTCACATTCATTCCGGTTCCTGGTTCATAAAAGAATTCAACTAGGAAAACTTTACATGAGTGACATTGCAGTAATTGACAGGTGTACTGATTTCTCTTACCGAATTACTGCGAAGATTTATAATTCGTTGGTTGGAATGTTCAATGAATGTCATAACTCAGTCCAATTATTGTATCAGTGATGTCTTAATTGAATGATATATTTCAGAAACAACAAGTCAGTGAAGATTAGTTTGGATAAACAAAACTCCAAGGGCGACTACATATAACAAACAATGAGTCTAGACTTCAGAGGGTCTTCCCAACAAACCTTCCAGAATCTGTTGACTTATCATAGATCAGCCTCAAACAATGCATATACTTACAGAAAATGTAACTGCACTAATAAATAACCGGTAGCGGTAGCTCAGTGCATCAGTTGATGTCACTGCAGCGTCTCTGACCGGGAGGTCCTAGGTTCGAGTCCTGACGGCGCCAGGATTTTCGACACTAGCTTTTCAGCTAGGTCAAATTCAGTCGCTGCCTGGAGGAGAATTCTAGCGGCCGGCTGCTCTGATCGATAGTTTTCCGTGGTTTCTCCGATCAACACCCGGCGAATGCCGGAGCAGTACCCTACCAAACGGGCCACGGCCCGCGCGCGATCTATCCTTCCTCTTCCTTGTCCTATTCTCTCCTCTTACACACACACTTACACTAACATGCACTACACTATCACATATTCCGGGAGACCGGTCGGGAGCTTAGAGCTTGTCCCGACTGGGGCGGTGCCCCGCTGGTGCGAGAGTCCTGGTTAGGGGGAAACCCCACTAGCCGACGGTAGGTCGGCGCCGGATCTCGCCATCATGCGGGGGAAGATCACCGCCATCTCCCGAGAGAGAAAAACATGCACTACACTAACGGGACTAATGACCGAAGCCATTGACGTGCCCGGAAACACGAAAAAATCAATCAATCAACTAAGAAGTAAAAATAGTAAAAATCTGACATATTGTTTCTGAAATAAGCCATTTAATTGGTTTTGACGTAGGAGTTGTTCGGAGTCATTGAGCTACTCTTCTCTCTTTTCGATCCTTCCAAGCCACTATTCAATCATTTCACAATAATCCCTTAATGCTAATATGCCTACTTTAAGTTAAGTTCAATAAGTATTCAATACGAACTCAACTTTCGTGTAATTCATTTCAATGACAATTTTTCATTACGTTATTACACGCTCCCCGTAAGACATTCAGTAGATATATTTTCTGAGTAGAATATTTATAATTTTAAGTTACAAAATTTACCTATATACTCTTTAAAATGAAATTGTTTCATGGAGTGAAAATATTGAATCTTACATGAAGTAACAAGAGAGAGTGCCAGTACAGATATTAGAGTGGTATTTTAAACATGATTTCTTTGAAACACGTCAAGAATCATTTGAAAAGACCAGAAACTATTTTTCTTTAACTGCAATAATTTATAGTCTATAATTTATTGGTTAATTTAGCATTGCTATTTACCTTCAGATTGCCTCTCGTTGCCGCGCAGGTCATTGCGTGAATTTTGCAATCAAGAGGCTAAGATCATTTGTACATCCTTTTGGCAAGATCGCCAACTCAATTTGCAATCCTTGCCAGTCATCGACCCTGAGATTATTGAACTCGTGTCATCATCCAGCATCTCCCCGCCCCTGCCTCACCCCTCCGCGCTTCACCCACATCGCGTCCCCGCTGCTTCTCCCCGAGATGCATCCGCCCCCCTCCCTTTTCTGCCTTCGAAGTGCCTGTCGCAACTGCAGGCCGTTAGGAGACAGATCGCAACTTCACGTCTCTTCTTTATAGGCTGTCGCAGCGAGTAATCTGAACATGCATAGCCGTTGATTCCTATTTTTAATGTTATCATTACCCTTTGGTAATTTAAATACGATGTGATTAACTGCCTTGAACAAAAAGAATGTAGTTTAATGATAGTAATAATAAGAGTAACGAATTTGCCATATTACGTTATATATAACATTTAACATCATTAGCCTGTCGCTACAGGCAATCTGGGCACGATAAGGTATGTATCCCAGCAAAAAATTAATGTTTAAGATGTGCTCAGGAGCGTCTTCAGAATATGTTATTAAATATTTTTGAACATCATAAATAATACGTGCGTGTTTTCATTGACTTAATTCATTCAGTTCTTCATTAGTTCATTGTTTTTTGTGTTTTTCTTCATTTGTCTATTCGTTGACCTACTGATTTAAGTACTTGTTTATATACTTATCAATTTAGCTACATATTAACCTATCTAATTGTTTATATATTTATTTACTTATTTATTTATATCTATTTATTTATCTGCTTGCCAATTGCTTGTTTGTTTACTCCCTAGGCCCCTTGAGACGAAAGACACCCTGGCCAGTGAGTAAGAGGCAGGACCCGTGCGCGCTCGCATTCCGTGCCGCATGACGTAACACGCTAAAATAAATGTGTTGCACTCAGAGCTTGAACTGCGGTTCGAGACCCGGCGAAGTGAACGGTTACGAACTTTTACCAACTACGAGCAACGAAACAATGTTTATGGCAGGGTTTCACAGACATGAAGCATAGAGAAAGGCAGGTGAGGTTATTTCCATGTATTTGCCACGGATCAGTTCCTTACGTAATAGAACAAAATACTATGGAGTCAAAAATGCTGGTAAATGCTAAAAAAATTAAATGCGAGTGTATTTTACCTACCATCTTTTTATGGAGCCTCATTCAAACGTCTGAGTAGACAGTGACAGATAATTGGTCCGTGGATTTCCTTTCTATCACGAGAATGGTGAATTTGATAATTACGTAGAATATGTAGTACTTTTGCATTGCCTTTCTTGCCATAACTACGAGCTGCAAGCAGCCGTGTTAGCATTCACAAACCTAAAAATTTGTTAAGCCGTTTGAGCTTTTTAGATTGGCTTACAATTTTGCATTATTTTCAAGTTGTTGTTTTTTATCTAGGGCTTTTATTCAGCCGACAGCCGGTTATTCTTTATGTCTCGATGCGAAACATATTCGACCATACACCACTCACTTGCGGGCTCCTCTCATCTGGTGTCAGCAGACCGCCACAACATACATGAGAGACAAGTGACAAACAATCATGGGCAAGGTGGGACTCGAAGTCGCAACCCCTCGGACCGCAGCGCTTAATCGGTAGACGCTCTTAGCCACTTCGGCCATCCAGGTCGACTGCATGTTTGTACTTTCCTAAAATGAGACTGATTATTTTCGTATAAGACTTAAAGTGCTTTTTGTAGGTCTATTAATTAAAATAAACATTTTAAAAACAACCATACTAAATGTTGATGTAATATTGTAATTAAGAGATGAACGGATTGCCCTCCCAGAATTTTTTATAAATAGTGAGTGCTAATATCAGAAGAGGGTAATCGTGTGTATGCGTCCCGGCCTCAAACAGAGAATCTTCTTGTCTCGAGCAAAATAGTTGATTTCGTAATGTCCTTCAGCCAGCTCGAGAAGGCTTAATGCTTCGCCCGTTATGGTTACAGCTCCGTAATAATGACAGACTGACGGTGTCAACTGCAATGACAAAGACCTTTTTTCGTTAACGGATAAAACGTAGTCATGGACTGCGAAGAGGATTTTTCATCAAAGTGTTTCTAAACTACTGCTTGTCAATGCAAGACAGTGAATGTGAATATTTGTTCCGATTGCTCTTAAATGTTTGCGCGTCATGTGACTTTTTAGCATTTAAAAATAAATTAGTTGTAATTGTTTTTGAAGGTATTTGGCTACCAATTTGTCAACCAATCAAAGACCGATTTTGATCGAGACGATTTAAATACTAATTTAGTTTAATCGCATGTACGTCCACTTCTTGAGATAATGTATAATATTGAAATTCCCCTCTCAATTTATTATCTTCAATTAATTATTAATAAACAATACCCCCTTTAATTTAATGTATATTTTAAATTTGCAACTATTTAATCCGTGCTCGTTGTATTATTATATGATCTCAGAGTTTCTTTATTATACTTACTTTCCATTCGTGAGCCTGAAAATCCTCCGCTAGTACGAGAACTCAAGCTGAAAGAATTCATTACCTTAAGGAAATTTAGATTGGTGGCCAGATCTTACGAAATATCACTATTTTGAAATAAAAACACGTAAATTTAACTTTTTGCACTAATGCAACAATGCCTACTGTTGTTTAATTAGAAAACTTTTCGCATTTGAAGCTTGAATTCATATAACAAATAATATTTACTTAAATCACATTGTAAAATTACATAAACAAATACAAATTTATCGCATTCACACAAATATTCACAATTCACATCATTCATACGTGTTCGGATCCACGCTGTTAGTGAAACTGAAAATCTTTCTAATATGCCCATTTGGTAGTTGACTCGTTAATTAATTTATTTACTAATTCTCTTAAAATGTTATCACACTCTTGGACTTGGAAATTCACTATGAGAGTTCTTTATATTTCCTGTAATATGTGTCTCTTCCTTTTGAAGTTACATCTACAAGCTTGGCCGTCGGTGTCATGGATGCTCGAATACTTCGGTCTTCTGTTATAGCATAAACCATTCTTCTACACACCACGAACTTTTGATGCTTCATTTCTCCCATCTGAACTAACATTCGGTTAATTATCTCTGACCCTACAAATCAGTTTCTAGATCAAATCAATTTATTAGAATCCATTGTCATTGTACGAAACTATTCATTTGACGTTAAGCAGCTATTTCCGTCTACGCGCCTAAGCTTTATCACGATCTATCTCAATCTGCACGTATGTCAGCTCATCCCCACGGCGGACATTGATCTGCCAATTATCCATCCTCAATAATATTTGTTAACTGATCGTCTCTTGTCCCAATTGTTTTTGTACAACCCCGATACTCTGTCTCTCTCTTTTTAGCATGGTGCTAATTCTCTTTGTTATGTTCTAATAATATTCGATTATTAGATATAATATAATTCTAAAACAAATTACTTTTCATATAATATTTTTGAAATAAATCTATTAATGGCATTCAAGTGACAAGTCTCATTTCATTTTCCCCAACGAGATTAATTTACCACTGAACTTAGGTTTTTTTTTATGAAATAACAGAAATCAATGTCATTGAGATGACATGGCTTATCTATAACTAAAATAATTTTTTGTTTAACAATTTATTATTTTTAAGAGAAACAAGTTTAATTCACATAAATAATAAATTCTTCGTCTGCTAATTTCCCAGGAATTCCAAGGACCACATCTTTGATTCCTATTTTTGCACCCTCACTCAATAGGAAACGTTCAACATGCTCTAGCAGAAATAATGAAATATACGTGTAGATAGGTTAGTATTTTAAATACGGTTTTAGAACAGATTTCGTGGTCTCTTACATAGTACGAGTTCATCATTACATACTTTACTATTAAAGTATTTTACTCATCGAAATTTGATCCTCGGAAACTGTAAAGTTGCCATTTGGGCCATGCGACCGTTAACATATTTGTCTCAAAACACGCCATCCGAAAATTCACCATCAGTTGTAAACGGAATACACGCGTTTCGGAGGGCTGCCTGCCCGCATCTTGAGCAGAAGGGAAATAGGGAAGCGAGCGAGGAATAGAAGGTCGGGTGGGTGAGCGGGATAGGAATGACGTCGCGAGGCGCGGTTGTAAACCTGCGGAAGCAAAGTGGGTGGGACGGTGGGTACAGGAGCGGACGGGAAGGGCCAAGGGTTGGGGGTGAGGGTTGTAAACGGGCAGAGTGGCAGGCGGTGCGGGGCGAGCGGGGGCGGGCGGCGAGCGGGCGGAGCGGGGGGACAGGGAGGGTGGGAGCTGGGGCGGGCGGAAACGGGGGGCGGCAGCGAGCAGAAGAGGGCGGGGGCGCTTTCTCGAGGCCGGTTGCAAGCGCAACTAGCCGGGGAAGTGCGCCAATTGTGCAGCGGGGGCGCCGCCGAGCCACGCGGCGGCCACGCGGCGGCCACACACGCTCAATGGCGCACGCGCAACTCGCCGCCCCATGAGGCTGCGCCAGGGATGACCAGAAATATGCATTGACTCGTCGCATCGTGCGGGATGTTGTGTTGGACTTGTGTGATGTTCCTACATTGTCAAAATGATAACTAAAGAATCCCTAGTTAACAGGTTACACGCTCCCTTGTTTGTAACTGAGCATTTGTTCTTGTCAGTTTTTTTTTCAATGTATTCTATCATACCACTAATTAAATTTTACTAGAACTTAAAAAAGAAGTATAAAAGATATTGTCAACAAGGATATGTAGACACGTAAATTTGTTGATAATCACTCTTCTTGTAGTGTGTAATTACTAGTTGAACTACACCAAAATAGATGTTTAGTTCTCACTTCTTAGTAGGGCAAATATTTTATTGTTATAATAATATAACTGCAATATTGACTTAGTGTTTATTTTTCGTAAACATTTATCTGAATTTCTCTGCCCTGTGCTGTGAAATGTGCATTGTGCGGAAATCTGTTTCATGTGAACATGAATCGTGGTCCTTCCAAAAATAAATTCTACTGCGGTAGAAATACCGGTCCCTTGAGCTTCTGTAATGAGCAAATTTTACTGTATCCATCTCCTTTAGGATTTCGTGAGCGACATTAAAACTTAGAGTAATTCAATCTGAACAACTTAACTTAATACAGTAAAACTTCAATGCGTAACCTCAAGGGACCAGTATTTTTTCCGTATTACACAAGATTCCGCTTTATACAATGTGATGCAGTAGAATTTATGTTTGGAAGGACCACGATTCACGTTCACACGAGATAATTTCCGCATTACACACGTTCCGCATTGAGCAAGATTTAGTATAGCACAAAAACTGCCTTTATTTACTCATCCTTCACGAAATTCACATCATTTAATTGACGTTCAAAAACGTCAAGTAGATATGGATTTTTCAGTTCCTCTTTTTATAAACATCGTGTAATGTGTAATGTTTTCTGCTAGTCTTAACTGAATTAATCCGCGACTTCTCTGACAAACTCACTTCAACACTTTTATTAACAAATGGTAAGGTTCGCCACTCTCACCACTCAAAGTATATCTTATATGCCCTGTGCACAGAGGCCCTTGGTGTTCACAGATGCGCCTGAGTGCCACTCACAGGAAGTATTTACATACGAATTGTCAAAAATCAAAAATGTAACTCGCTCGCTTTTAGACATTTTCCCCTTCCAAACGTTTTCCCACCTAGAACATGTCTTGAACGAACCGAGTGAGAGATAATCTCGTGTCCGGCGAGACCGTTCCGTTCTCCGGAGGCCGGCGGCGGCGGCGGCGGCTTCGTCTCAAGGAGAACTGGCGCTCGCGGCGGCGGAGGCGGCCGCGCCGACCTCCCGTCTCGCGACAGACCACCGCTCCGCTGCACCTCAGTGGACACACCACGCCGCTAACTCTACTGATTCGTTTTCCATCTGCATTTTGTGTGACTTTTTCTATTCTTTCTAAAAAGTGAGTATTTTTGGCGTACTTTGCGCTTGAAATTTATGCAATTAAAAAAAAATTCTCCAAAACGCTCCAATTTTTTTCTTTAAACGTTCTACTCATATGTATCAGAGGAGGTAAAACATATAAACTAGCCCTATTTTCGGCGAACTCTGCATATATTTGAAAACTGCGAAAATTTAACAATTCAAAACTACAAAATCAAAGTTATGTTTGCCTTAAATGAAATGTGTTCTAAGAAATGAGCTCTAAAAAAAGCCATATAACGTTTTTTGAAAAAAACTAGTATTTATCACGTAAATTCTGGTAGAAATTGATGCACATTATTCAAAAGGACACTTTCTAAAAAATGTTCTGTTTCTCTTTGATTTTTATTTGTACAGGGTGTTTTATTTATTACGTTTCTTGTAGCTGAAGTTGGAGGAATCTATCATGATTTCACGAAGTAAATTAATATATCCGCACATTCCTAATTTTAGAAAGGATGTTCTTTTCTGTTGCAAGCGTCTCTATAACTAGGAGTATATTAATCACCTTACTCTTGAAAATAGGATTTTAACAAACGCAATATAAGCGTGGATATATTTTAACAAGCTATATCTACGGCGGTAAATGAAATTGCATTGATCCGTAATATTTATTATAAAACTTATCTTATAATAAAGAGGTCCATAATGTCGTTTGATCTAGGTACCAATCAGCTGGTCAAGGAATCTAATACATTTGAATTGTTGGGATCCAAAAATTCCACTTTATTTACGGTTTAGAAGTTAGGTGAAATTTGTAGCCTATAGACAGACATTTGAGAGTAACTTTAAGGAAATTACAAGGTTCAACTCAAGTTCCTATTGAAACTCATATTTCACTGTTGTAACTTTTAAAACTGATTTCTGGTTTCACCTCTTTACTGCCCCTCAATAAGTTTAGTAAATGTTCAGCTTCTTTTTACTTCATAAAGGTTTTAATTCCTTGATTAGAAAGGTCAAATTTTCATCAAACACGTAGTTCAAGTTACTGAGAAAAAATACACTCTGAAAAAATAAGTTAAGTATTTCGCGTAATAAGTACTGTAAAGTGTGTGAAACATTATTTCCGCAGCACAATACTGACACATATTGCGTAATCTCACTTCGCGTTGCATAATATTTGAAGCAGCTATGAATTTGTATGTCATCGTACGAGAATTAACGCGTATGTATTTTTCATATACATTTTTTCTTTAATCATGAGGTTCTAATCTAATAATTATTTCACATAGACGGTGACCGCCTAGATTGGGTTGGAATGAGTCGAATGGTTGCGTTCAGTTTCCTAGTATTTGCGATCATCAGAATGTTGTTCGATTGAATTATCATACACAGTCCGGACACAAAACGATACTGATTTCATTGTGACATGTTATCTGTAAACCAATATACGAATTCGAAACAGTACTCCTTCCTCTACAATCCAGCAACATTGTCAGACCGAGAGTATAATGATGACATTACAAGCAATAGCCTCGTCACGTTAGCAGCATGGAGTAGAGAGCAAATTCAATTGAAACTGGGTGAAAGTGCCAAAGGAGCTATAGATGCGGAGAGTGTATGGGGTGACTTATATGTCTCGTGCACTCATATTTAGACGTATGTACGTTTTAAAAGTTGTGTGGAAACCATTGCAGATGAACCTCGGCCCGGGCTTTCAATTTTATCTTCAGAAGTCAAAACTAAAGACAAAGCTTCTGTGTTTCTACGACAGCAAGGTTATCACTCATCATAAATTACTACCGAAAGGTCACATAGTGAATGCCCAGTTTTTTGAAGCGTCTCATGAAGAATGTTCAGCCAGAATACTCAGTCCCAGGTAGCTGGTTCCTTCTTCAAGAAAATGTACCAGCTCATCGAGTAGTACTTGTACTGGAATGTTGGGCCGAAAAACAAGTATATGTGCTGACCACCCCTATTCTCCAATGTCTCTCTGCGACTACTTTTTTTCTCAAAACTGAAGTTATCATTGAAAGAATTACTTTTTGACAATGTAGGGGACATTCATGCATCAGTAACATCAGCTTTACGGAACTTACTACACTCGGAACACACATCCCAACATAACACACAGCTTATCGGATCACACAAATTGCTGAGGTCGTTCTACTACTAGCTGATCGTCTGAATTGATGCAGAAGAGATGTACTTAGAATAATAAACATGTAATATTAAATTATTTTTCTTTGTTTGGTCACAATAAAATCAGTCTCATCATTTAATTGCCGGACACACGGAGGTTATAATAATGTCACTATTCTCAAAAACGTAGAGAATCAAAAAACACGATCCCCAACTATGTTAGTCCTGAGTATGTGATAAGATTAAATGTCGTACGGAAGGTCATCTCATATTACAACATCGAAGGGCAAAGTTTAGAACATTATTTTAAATTTATTTCTAGAAGCATTCGTTGTTTTCTTGTACACACTCGCCAGATGTAACACATAGGCATAACAATTCATTACTGAACCGTCATTTACCAAATTGTTAAAGTAGGTCGGTACCTGAACAACCTTTTAGGCATTTAACTGATGACGGATGTGGAGTAGGTGACCTCGTGAATGACCACCAAATCTTCTTATCAGAATATTCTGTAGGCCAGATGTGCTTCCACATGGACTCTACTTTCTAAGATCAACGAGCTTGCAGACCCAACTTTAAGAAATGAGCACTACACAAACCAACATTCAGATTTGGGAAGAGCTGTGAGGAGCTGAACAATTTCGCGCATACCGGGGCGACTTGTAGCGTAATGGCAAGCGCACTTTCCATTGCTGACTCTAGGATTCGACCACCGGATGGTCCATGTGGATTTTGCGGTAGACAAAGCGAGTTCTTGGCCGTCTTTCTCTGAGTTATCCCGTTTTCTCTGCCACTCTTTCCCTCTTCTTCCATCATCATTCATCTCACCCTCGTTATTGCTATTATCTCCCACAGGTCTCAATGACCACAGTAGTAGAAGGATCTATAAACCCCCAAAAATTCATACATACATAATCCCTGGTCCATGCGTCATTAACCACTGCGACATGGCAGTGACGCAAACGCGCGGAAGCCGCTGAAACGATGATGGGGCGACGACGACGTGGATTTAAGTGGGACCGCTGGCGTGGTGGTTCAGGACAGGTTGGGGGTCTGCGCGGAGTCAGATTTGCGGCCATGACATTTGCCCGAATGTCAGTAGACCCGATCCGATGCGAGACGCGACGCGACGCAACGCGTCGCAGCCGAGAGTCCAGTGGGCCGACTCGAGCCGCCGCACCCGCCGTCGTCGCCGCTGGCACTCGTTTCCGCGATTTCTCCCCCCCCCACCTCCGCCTTCGCGAGCGTGGCCGCAACTCACGCGTTTTGAGGTCGAGCGCTAGCGATGTAAATGCGTGGGCTGATGTTCACGACGTTCTACGCGAACCAATTCGTCATTATAGTTATTAACGATGTTAGAACGTTATAGCACAAATAACAGAGGCGGTTGAAGTTTGTAAAGCGACGTGATGGTAGAGATTTATCAGGAAAGAAGGCTATTTTACATAGGCCGTGTGTTATTCTTTACTTTTCATAGTATCACCTTCTTACACAAAATAATATAAAATCATGTAAATAAGAAATACATTGTCTGGAAATAGCAGTTCTCATTCAATATCCTTGGATGCAACTCATTTCCTTTCATTGCTCTTTAGGAATGGCAAATTGTTAAAATTATTAATGGATGCCGACTTTTAAGAATAGTATTATTCTCTGTTTAGTTGCGCTATGTTCATTTGACAGTACTTTAAAAAATTAAATAGATATTTTAATGATTGTAGCAGTTGTTTTATGTATTACGTACACCACCGTATTGTGTTTTACTCAAGTTTTTTTAGTGAAATTAACTGATTACATAAAAGTCTAATCAACTATATGAATAGGCAAATGTTTATTCGCGAACCAACCTAGCATGTTGTGACAAAAACAATTATTAGTTTTTAATTCACTTTAGTAATTTTTAGTAATTAGTAATTAATTATTAGTCCTTAACTACGAGTACTATTAACTACCACTACTACTACTGTTACTCACATTTCAAACTACGTTTCATATGATTTTAACATATGCTTTTTCTCTGTTTTTTCTTCCATCATTTTCACATGAAAGTTGATGTCCACTTTGAGAAATAGTGTGGAGAGAAAAGACGGTTTTGTAATCGGTGTCCTTAATGATCTCGCAAAGCTCATTCAGGCGAGTGAATGTGTATATTCCCCATTTCTTTCACTGAAAGTTCTTTAAAAAATCTTAGTACTGTGATGGCTTTCTTCCATGATCACAAAAAGAAGATAGCGTATACAAATTGAATACAAATAAAATTTTCATTGAAAGTAATTTAGAAAGTTTCCTTAATGCGAAATAATTATGAAGTCCTATTTTTTTTTATGAAAATGACGTAAAAGCCGTACCATAGTTTCATGGAATCTTTGGGAAGGCATATATAGAGACGCTGGCATGTAAAGTTACAAGTCAAAGTAGCAATGATGCTAGATTATCAGTGCAGTACACGTAAAATCTTATCCATGTTTCATTCATGTAAATTTAAATATTGTTTTATCTATTCAAAGAATTCATTTGATGAATTATTAATTCCATACTATTTGGTAATACAACCGAACCTTTCCGCATTTGTTTCCTTTCAAGTATTATAAAGTACATAAATCAAGTTCATAAAACAATTATAAAAACATTAAAATAATTATGAAGTAATTAATACAATTCAAAACGTAAGTCGAAGGGAAAATCTATTTGCGCAATTATTTAATATTAAATCTGAAAATATTACGAATTAAAAACACAGCATCAGTTTAAGAAATTGCAAAACAATTTGCGTCGTCAAGCAGTACTTTGCACCCAGTATTCTTTTAAGGCAATGACGGTTACTGGTAGTGATTAGCGAGAACGCCAGCTGCGAAAAAAATCCGCAGATTTTCATGTAGGTCGCGCGACCCTGCACTTGGACTCGAAATCAGTGGCGGACGCTCGCCAACTCTCGATTGGGCGCAGAAAATCGACGCGCGACTCCATGCCCAGTCGCGAGAAATCTCTCGAACCCCCAGTGCACGTCGTCAGATCGTGGAATTTGAGACCGGGGGTAAAAAAACAACAACAGGTTTTGTGTGTCAGATCCAGTTTAGACTTTCGTTTTCTCGCAGCTTCTGATGCATTTTACCTCGAAAATTTCTCCTGAAGAATCCCTAATGACCATAATTGTATAACTCAAAGATTATATCTCCTTAAAGCTTGTTCAAGAAAAAGTAAATGAGAGCTCTGAGGATCTCATCTAAGTTTCCACAAGAAGTAAGTTTGAAATACAAAAGTCAGAAAAGTGACTCAACTAATCCTGAAAGTTTCGACGACTGTGGTTTCCTTTATTCCGAACAAAGTATTTCATTCCGTGTTATTTTCGGAATGTTTGGTAGCCTACCGCCGCAAGAAGAACCTCTGTTGAAATTATTTTCCGAGGACCTAATTGGAAGCCTACCACGAGGCGTTTAACAATATGTCCGCAAACAAGGGTGGCCGTGGACTAGGCAGCCGTAGGCACACGGAGGGACTGACTAACGCAGACCGCACGCGAGGAACTTGGCAAATAATGTGCACTCACTGATCACCTGCCCTCAGGCCACTCGCCCTCAAACCCGCCAATCTCGTCATCCATCCTACTCTCACTTTATTCCTACATTTGTCCATGTGAAGGTTTCCTTCTCTTCCATTACAATGGATCTACCAATCCCAGTCGCCCCATGTATACCCCTTCTGTATATCATCACAAAAACTTTTCCTACTTGCTCATTATCTGCAACTGTGCTATTTCTCACTCTACTCCAAAATTGGAGCGCATAAACACACCCGTCCACCAATTATACACAGTCGAGTCCACATTTATCTCCTCACAATCCACAAAACTTGAGTTTACAACTTCGTTTCTAGTTGGTTGTACGGTTTATAATATGGTACGGTTATATAAACCGTACAACTAGCAACGCACCCTCTAACTGCACATTCAACAAAACCCGACACAACCACACCCGACGTTGGCAGCTGGCTTTGCTGCACCTGAGCGACGGCAGTCCCCACTGTCTGCCTCCACAACGACCACGAGGCGGCCCACCTCCGCTCCCCGCCGCCGCCGCCTTCCGCGCCACTTCGCTCCCTCATTATTTGCCGCCACTTCGTTTTGTTGGAGTCCAGAGGGTCACGCCAAAGGCAAAAACGACCCAGAGACCCGGAGTGACAGTGCAACGGATGGGTGGGAGGGGGCGGGATGTTCGAATGGGCAAGTGGGAGATAGGATAAGGCGAGCGGATGAGCTAGGGCGCTAATGAGCCAGTAGGCGGCCGAGAGAGGGGGGCGATATGAGGGCGGGGAATGTGCGGCTGAGGGGGTGGTCGAGTTGACGAGCGAACATCGGTGGGTGGGGTTGGTATTGGGAAAGGAGAGGGCCGACGAGGCAGCGGGTGGTTGGGTGAATGGGTGGAGGGGCAGGCGCGGCGGAGGCGAATTTGACGCTTTAAAGTCGAGCGACGCGATCACGCAACGCGGGGGAGGGGCGCGGGCTCAAGGTCTCGCTGAGCACGCTCGACAGTCCCAATGTTCAAACTACTCGTCTTGAGTCATTCTCGAGACACTTCTGGCAGAGATATAAAACGACATGGAATGGAGCATTAGCGCCTCTTGAAAGAAAAGAAGCTCAGGCTAGAAAAATCGTCTCTATAGAGCACATTCAACGATCTCGGACGGATATTCTTAATTGAATATTTTAGCATTTTAATCACGTCGTATTTCTTCAGTTCTGCCAAGGTTCGCCCGAACTTCGTAACTCTGATGAAATAATAAACAGGTCATGTTATAAACAAATTTTTAACCGAATTATGCATTATTTAAATTAAAAAAATTTAATTTTCACTCGCGTGTCCTAATCACCCACATATTATATTTTTCTCTGAAAGCTCCTAAAATATTCTCAAAGAAATACTTTCAGCATCTGTTTGAGTGTAATGGAAGTTTAAAGCAGACAACGTAAATTCCACGGATTATAAGCTCAAATGATGACTTCAGTTCGATAATAGTATAAAAAATTATGGCAGATTCAATGCCACTCATAGAACCCTAAAATGATCGTTTTATGGGAGAACTGATTTGGGATAAATATTTTCGTAGAAAATTGTTCAAAGATTTGCAATTGCGGACACTCAGAGGTTTATTTCTAAGTGTCACGCACACGAGCAGCTGCTAATGCGCGAGAACGAGAGTGTTGGCTGTGCATGAAGAGGGGAGAGAGTCGAAGGTGCAAAACACGACTGAGCAACGGTACCCGGGAAGCAGGTGAAGGTCGAGAAATAAGTTTCATGCTATGCACGGAGGATCTACGCCCACACATCCACACTGTCACCCATTCACACATTTTCTTCTTTCCTCTGGCCATTATCACTCATTCGTTCACGCTTTCTCTCTTCCCCTCTCACTCTTTCTCCCCCTCTCTCCTCTGTCTCCCGATTCACACACTTCATCATTCGCACATTCTCTCACTCTACCACACATTCTCAAGTAGCATCACTGACACAAATTATACACTCACATAAATCAACTCACACATTCAGTTTTATTCGTTGAAGTATTAACGTCATCGCCTCCCACTTCTCCACCCACCATTTAACCTGCGTTCCGAACCCCTAGGCTTCAGCCAAGGCATTCTCCTTTCGAACAGGGCCTCATTCGACTTCCAACACAGTCCCTTTCGTATGAACAATCTAGAACAATCAGCCTTCACCCAGAATGGCGCGGTCGAATTCTCGACCTACGTCCGGCTAAGTTCACGTATATTACGCGCAGTAGACTCTGTGAAGTTTCCACTGATTTCTATTTGCAGCACGGAGACTACATTCGACGATCTGTTCTTAAGGTCATGGTCATTTCCTGATTTCTCCCGAACAATATCCTCACCATATATCATACTTCGTCCCACTGGAACCGCTGTAATGTCTTCTCGCAAAATCATCCGCAGAGGTTCCACAGGTTGGCTGGTGTCGATCGACTTTGCAAATAATCGACGGACAACAGAATCGATCAGTTCTAGCAGAACGAGAGCGGGTTAGCCTTCCCGCTGTTTAGGAAAGTGTATCGAATCTGTTGTTGAAAGCGTTCTCTCCCATTTATATCCAGAGAGGAAAACATTAACGTTGAAGTCACCTGCGGTACTCAGTTCTCCATGGAAAGGGCCAGATCCTCTGCATTAGGGGAGCCCCTCTCGCTTGCAGACGCGCCGATTCCATGTAATGGAAGGAAACGCATCGGTGAACCAGTTTGGAGTTTGACCATTCGATTCGGTTCGGTTCGGTCAGTGAGCACAACGAAAGGAATCGAGAATGCTTCATTTCGCGTCTTTACGCTTCCGAATATTGTTTGCTGACCACTGCAAGGCGTGATTGGCGGGCTATTGGAATTGTACTGGTCGTATCTTCACATCAATGCACTGCTTGCTCAGCGAAGTGTTGGAAACTGCACAGCGGATAATTATTTTAACTAACTGGAAAATGTGCAGAATAATGGATGTATGAAGCGGAACCGAAGGTTTTTTAAAATCCCTCTTCATTGAATAATAAAGTAGAAAGAAGTCAGATACGCAATATCAGTATGAAAGGCAACGTTTGTAGCCATAACAGTTACATTTGAAAGTAGGTCAATTTTATTTCTTTAAAACAGTTTTGAATTACGTCGTTCTTTTATATCCAGAAAAAATTATAAAAATTACAAATGTGATATCACATTTTGCGAACAATTTTCAATGTACTTCTTGCTTGTATAAGAGTAGTGCAAAGGGTTAAGTAACGTATTCTTCAAATATGAAAGTTTTTTAAAATTGGTCAAACTTATATTTCCACGATAAACAATGCTGAATAGAAAAAATTAATTTATCATACTGTTAATTAATTGAAAAAAGACCCCTAAAAAACAAATCTTCCAAGACTACACCATTTGAACCGACATTTGTTAGTGAGTTTTTGTCTCAAGTTGGCTATAGACTCAGCTTTCAACCTCCTGCGACGGCTCCTCTTCTCAGTCTCGCTACAGCGGATCGCGGACTTGTCTTCGCTGGAAAGCGACGCGAAATGGAACTCGACCGTTTTCCCGCAAGAAATTGAGAGCGCTTTGCACAGTAAGAAGCCTCGGTTTTCGATTTTATGGCCAAACAGCGGCGCGAGTGGACGCCGCCTTCGTGACGCGCGGGCGCGCTTCGCTTGAGGCGAAGGCACGGCTGAGGGCAAACGTGGGTTTCCCTCGTATGACGATATTTTATCCCTTTCTAAAATGGGAGTTTTGAAACTTTTGATACGAGATGACCGGCTTAGGCGGTTCAGGGCATCAACTGAAGTCGCTGCAGTGACTCCGAACGGCAGGTTCTAGGGTATGAGTCCCGACTGTGGCAGGAGTTTCCACACTAGCTAGTCACATACGCCGAGTTCAGCCGCTGCCTGGAGGAGAATTCCTGGGACTGACTGCTCTGATCGGTAGTTTTCCGTGGTTTCCCCGATCAACACCAGGCGAATGCCGAAGCTGTATCCTAAAAAACGGGCGCGATCTTTCCTTCCTTGCCCTATCCTCACCCCTTACATACACACTACCACATACGTTGGGATCTTAGAGCTTCTCCCGGCTGTGGCGGTGCTCCGATGGTGTGAAATATATGGTTGGAGAAAACCCCGTAAGTCGACGTGTCGCCGGATCTCGCCAATCAGCTGGAAAACTTACACTACCTCCCGTGACAAAACATACACTACACTAACTAGGCTAATGACCGGAGCAGTTGACGCGGCCCGGAAATCAATCAATGTTCTTAGGTGGAATGAAGATGGTTAAAGATATAGGGTCAAGAGAAAGAGTCTCTTCATAATTAGGGGCGGATTTTAATAACATGTCTTTTTTTTCTTTTCACTTCAGAACAATGCCTTTTAATACAGACATTAATATTATGTTGTGACAAAAGGAAATGACCCATGTTTAGATGCCTTTTTGTTTGCATTTTTCGTCGATTTCGTTGAATATGTCATTTTTTACCTCTTTCCGTAATTTTTAAAGCGTTTTCGCTGATTTAATCGATTTTAAAATAATTTTAATGGTATTTGCTACAAATAATATTTACAAGACGCAAAAAATTCTCCACAAAATTCCTGAGTAGTCTATTCGATTTCTTCGCTCATAAAGTGTAATGTCAGCCGTTGTAAAAATGAAATCTAAAGTTCGTGTGACGCCTATCAGCGCCACTGTTGTTCGGTCGATTTAGCGATACAGACTTGCAAAGCTGACTGCACTTGATCGAAAGGAAGAAACCTCAATTACACTAGTAACATATCCAACAGCTTGAGTTGTTCCTCTGAACTGGTTATAATCAAATTTTTAATGACTTTTTCTTTGCTTTTAGGTCATTTTTAAAACATTTTAAGAACATTTTAGTGATAATTTTTGCCGATATTTTAGGTAATTAAAATCTGCCCTCTGTTCATGAAAGAAACTATAGAGCAAATACTATTAGCTGGCGGAGCAGATGATAATGAATACCTGAGAGAACGTGGATCTTTTCAAACAATGATGAACAAGAGAACAAGTGTAGAAATATGGAGAAATTAAACGTAGAAAATGAGATGAAACGAACGAGCTGTGGAACTTTGAATTACTGAGAAGCAGCGAATAGATGGAAGATAGAGCAAAAATGAGCATAAATATCCGAATAGAAACAGATAGGAGGTTAGATTTTTTTATAAAATTACATTTACACATTAAATTACTCTAGGAAGTTCTTATTGAACCCATATCGTCCATGCTTTCTGCCGAATCATCCAATCTCCATCTCTCCTTTCAAGCTCTAACCCGACAACCTTTCTTTCTTTTAAGTTTAAAATTAGCCAAGACTACTATCATCTTGCTTACCTTACTCTTGAATTCGCCGCTACTCCTTCTCTCTTTGCGTCTCTTTCTCTCTTACTCTCTCTCTCTCTCTGCGTCTCCCTCTTTCTTTCTGGGTCTCTCTCTCCCTCTCTCTCTCTGCCAGTCTTTCTCCCCCTCTTTCTCTAACAACCACACACACACGCACACAAAATATTCAGTGCAACATCTCTCAATTGAAGTGCGGTACGCGGAAGACGTGAAAGCTCAGAATCGCTGATTGAATTCTCTCGAAAACCTCTGATCGAACTTCTGAGCACCTCTCTAACGATTCGCATGCGAGATGCGTTAATTCTGTCCCGGCTGTGGGCGAGGAGAAACCGCCGCGCCGTGCCGTCCGGCGCGAGGAACGTTGGCACCTCTGGGCGGCAGAGCCAGCGCCGCGCCCCGCCACTTCCGGCGTATCGAAGCCAGTGGGTCAGCGGGCCGGTCGGGCAGAGGCAGGACGCCGCGCCGGCCAGCCCCCTCCCTCCGAGTGAGAAGACGCCATGCGAGGAGGCATCGCACAAGACGCTTCGATATCTTGTTTATAACCCCAACATTTGAACAATGGTTTAGCTTCAGAAGATTCTATTGAAGTTTCAATATTTCAAAATTCTTTTGATTTTCAATCCTAGAGTCCTTGAATCGACACCATCCCTATTTGATATTGGGCATTAACACTAATAAAGTGTCAAGTTTCAAAAGATTCTATGAAATTTCAAGTTCTAATATTTGAAAAATCTGTTGATTTCCTCGCTCAGGGTGCTTGAATCGACACAATATCTACCAGATAATGAGAATTATCACCAAGAACCGAACAAAGTATCTATACATTGATTCTATCGAATTTTAAATATTTGATGTTGTGTCAACAATAATTGATTTAAGTATCTTACCGAATTTCAAATATCAATTTTCAATATTAATAAGTATTGGGACACCATTTTAAATATGAATATGAAGAATATTTTACTTCATTCCATCTCACGATATTTTAAATAAATTCAAGGCTGGAATTCTCAAATGTGGTTGTTCAGCATAAGTACCTTACTTACTATTTATGAAAAGTATGCTTTTAATCAATATTTCCACGGATTGTTTCACAAGTAACTACTGAATACGTTGAAGAATATGATGATTGATTTTACAAGAACCCCTGCAAATGATATCTTTCTTCAAAAGCTAAATGAAGTACCGCAATGGAAATATAAAAACAACACGCTTGAACTGCTAAGCTAACGTTTTTGCAACATTCGTTTTATTGAGTGCTAGCATAGTTATTATAGGATACCAATACTTCAGTTTGCTATTAATAAATAACTCAATATTACCGGTCTAGTAGGATTAATACAGCTTCTGAGATTATCACATTTCCCCCTTGCTCCGCTCCATTTATGGGCCGGCGACGCTTGCACCTAGTTCAAAACGCACCCTTTCTCCACATCGAAAGGACCATGGCACAGTGTTGGCACTAGAGATTGAGCACTTGAATCTAAATAAGAAACAGTCCGCTTCACCTCAAGATCAACAGTTGAATACGAACTGCATTACCAGCGCTGAAAAAGTTTCCTTCACATTTCACCCGTCGATTAACTTAAATGTCATCTATTCAGTAGGTATGATTAATGTTAATATTTTAAGTGCACAATAATTATATAATAATACTACTACTACTATATAATAATAACAACAACAACAAAAAAAATAATAATAATAATAATAATAATAATAATAATAATAATAATAATAATAATAATAATAATACAATCAGAGGTTGTTCTAGCAGAACTTCACTTTTCCAAGGCGTCGACCAGACAAAATTCGAAAACTCGAGTGTGAAGAATAATTACGTCTGATGCAAATGATGCAGGGAATATGCATGATGCAGGGATATTACGATAACTATGAAATATTTTTTCTTCAGATATTAAGAAATGTACATCAAAACCGAGGAAAAACTACATGATTGAAAGAGGTAAAATCAGCATATTATGAAAGTTCAGAATTTTGCAACAATTACTATTTCAAAACTATAAATTAAGTACTCAAATGCTCGGAACAAGGAAAGTCTATTGCTTAGTTACTTACCAGACTATAGTTCTAGTGTTGAATACTTTTCTGTGGCTGACTATCAAGGATAATTAAATACTTTCAGAGAGAAGGCGTGAGATTAAATGTCGGTTAAAGACAAAGAAATACGAATTCATTCACTCTGCAAAAACTGTTACATTTGAATTTAAGACAGAAAAATAGAAAATACAAAAAACAAACATGGATTTTTCCGCTCTTTCCTCATCCATTTACCGCAAAGTTAGTATGCTGATAGCGTAAGCTTTAAGCGATGACTTACTGCATTTACGAAATACATTCATTTACCACGTATCTAATACTAATATATCATGTTGGTAAATAATACGAATACATTTCATGTGACAGCACTGAAGCAGCATCACTTGAAAAACATTTCTAATCTTAAGGAAACGAAAATTGAAGCCTTTTATCAGTTTTATTAACTACTTATTGGATATATCTGGTTTATAAACAATTGAGCACGCTTGCATTATAAAATATATTCTCGGCATTAGTATTCATTTTACGGTTACATTAGAATACACATCGCTGTACTATTACCCTCAGACTAACACTGAGATATTCCAACTGTATTATATTGGTCCATGCTTCATTATCAATGCATGTATTTGTACGTATGTAACGTATGTACATGTAACGTATTTGAAATAGGGATAGGGGTAGGGTTTAGGACACTTCCCAGGGGTTGGACTAGCCCTTGTGAAGCAGCCAAACTCTTTTTGTTGGAACAAATTTCACATGAGATTCGACGGGAATTGAACCCGGATTTTAGTGGTGAAGGGCTAGCGACTTCGCTATGTGCCACGAGCGAGCCAGCCGCACTTGGTTTATTTACGAGATAAATTGTTATTTAAGTGTAAGGAAGGTAGAAATTGTGACATTAAATAACGATAACATAATATTGCGAGAAAGTATGTGCTTTTGGAGTACCTCTAGATTAGAGTTAATTCGATTGATGTGACTCAGGTTGTTACGCATGAAACTAAATAATTTCTAAGTAAATAACATTCAAACGCAAAATATCATTGAAAGGGTATTTATTGATAAGGTTTGATTGATTGATTTTTTCGTGTTTCCGGGAGCGTCAACTGCTTTGATCATTAGTCACGTAATTGTAGTGCATCTTTTCTCTCGGGAGATGGCGGTGATCTTCCCCCGCTGGATGGCGAGATCCGGCGCCGACCTACCGTCGGCTAGTGGGGTTTCCCCCTAACCAGGACTCTCCCACCAGCAGGGCACCGCCCCAACCGGGACAAGCTCTAAGCTCCCGACCGGTCTCCCGGAATATGTGATAGTGTGGTGCATGTTAGTATAAGTGTGTGTGTGTAAGGGGAAAGGAAAGGACTGGGAAGAGGTAAGAAACATCGCGCGCGGTCCGTGGCCCGTTTGTTAGGGCACTGCCCCGACATTCATCTGGTGTTGATCGGAGAAACCACGGAAAACTACCGATCAGAGCAGCCGGCCGGTAGAATTCTCCTCCAGACAGCGACTGAATTCGACCTAGCTGAAAAGCTAGTGTCGAAAATCCTGCCGCAGTGGGGAGTGGGAACCTAGGACCTCCCGGTTAGAGGCGCTGCAGTGACATCAGTTGATGCACTGAGCTACCACTCCCGGTGGGACGAAAAGAAGTAACTCCCGACTGCAACAGTAGTGTGATGTGCTGATAACGCTTAATTTCAATGATGCCACATGTTCTTGAATCGCATTTGTTCCTTTTGAACCACCAACATGATGCATCAAGATTGCGTCATTGCCATACAGACATTACGATGAGTTGCCTTGTATAGTTCGCAATACGAGTCACGTGATTACACACAATAATTCTACCGGAATATCGTTTTTCGTCCACCCATGCGCAGAGGGCCATAAACGGGTTCATACCCGATACCACTTCACGCTGTGCAAAAGCTCTGTATCCACGAAGCAAAGGCATAATGTCAAAGCGAAAGGTGATGGAAGCTGGACCGTTGCCGGCTGAACCGGTCGACTCCCGTCTGCCCAAGGTCGCCTGCCACGCCGCCACGCCCGCAACGGGCGCCGCACAGTTCCCGCGCCTTTGTTTCAATGCATCTTACAATGCACTGCGGAATATTATTTAAATGCAAATTTGTTTTGAATTCTGATGATGAAAATAATTTTTATTGCATTTTGATAAGCAATAAAGACAAAATTATATTGGTGAAAAATGGTACTATTTTTACACTTCGTGTAAAACAATATTTAAACAGTCATCGTTTTGAAAGGTGCAGGTCTTTTAAGCAGATGATTTTAGAAACAGGAAGTTATTTCTTATTGTGCATTTTATGTTACATCAATTATCCACTGATCCTTATTGTTTAAAGGCGATCAAAGTTTATTTACATGGCTTCATTCATCTAATGACCATGTAAAACAATCTTATGAAACTCGAAATTCATTTCAGAATGTACAATAAATTAAATGTGAAATGAGAATTTTATTAGACAAGAATGTTACTAACAATCATAATTAAAGATTTTACTGATAATAAGAAAAATGTTTTATTCGCTCGACATATTTAACTTTTAAAACGTCCCTTTAATGTACATTTTTTTACGTTCTAGGTATTTCAATTTCATCATTTTATATTTATAAATGATTTTGAATTCTTTATTATCTTATATGGGCGTATTTGAGACCTATTTAATCCAGGATCCAATTCTATCTAATCCATCCAGTAAATATTTTTCCATTATTAAATCCAGAAACAGTTCTAAAGAACTTCTTTTTTAAGTTTTATCTCGAGCTGTGTGTTTGTCTTTCAATATTAAAAAATTAATTGTTAATGATATTTTCCCAAAGCTCATTCCTGGATATCAACAGTTACTTCCTGTTATATATCTATTCCCTTCCTTTATATATCTGTTCCCTTATATATCTACGAAAAGTCTCTATTTGTAACTTGAATAAAAAGGAAGACCAGTGCGACCGAAAGGGTATTCGACTAAATTATATTGGATTGGTGTCTATCGAATAAAAAATTTAATTCATAAATTTTCTGAAGACAAATTCATATTAATTGCAAAACAGTTAAATGAATTAGTTAATCTTCCATTATCAATAAACTATGTAATTTCATAATTTCTTTAATTTTTTTCTCAAAATAAAATCAATTAAAATAAAGTCTTTATCAGAAAACTCAATTAACATAAAGCGGCGTTAGATTCATTGATGCTGAACGTGATACTAAACTTTTTACTAAATGTCTTATGTCATTCATTTCGATGAAATATTGGTGGAAAAGGAATGTAAATTAGTATTTAATCGAAAATCCTACTTACTTTGTAATTTTTAAAGATTTTTCTCATTATTCCATTTTATATTTCTAGCTTGCTGCATTTAATTATGTGTGGCAATCTCAGCGGTCCAGCTAGAACGCTTATATGCATTCGACTTTTGTCCTTCTAACCTAGCGTATTTGCAAGACGACTGATGGAACAGGAGACAGATCACGCGTGCAAAAAAAGCTAAGGCTGTGCATTCCTTATTCCTTTTGCCTGATGAGATTGTTTTAGATCTACTGCTGCCACTCCTCAACCATCTCTAATAAACGATTCGTTCCAATATTGAATCCGGATATCTCCAAGCCCGTTCTGATTTTTATATCGATATTTAAGTTCGTGTTTAAGAGATGAGATCAGATTGAGCAAACAGTTTCATTCCATGGGATAATCAATGTCGAACAGAGATTTTTTTAAACGCTATAAAACCGTTTTGTGTACTTTTTTGGTCAGAGTAACACAGCGAAGCTATCATTTGAAAGAATAGAGAAAACAAATAAACTTCGGCGATATAGTACACTGATGTGACAAAAGGCAGGACATAGCAAAATGCAAATAGTAGTAGTGGATGTCACCATTAATTGTGGCAGTAGTGCTTGTCATTGCAAATAGTATAAAAGGGTAGTACATCGGCAAAACTTTCATTCGTACTCAAATTTTTCATATCAAAATGTTTCTGACGTGATTGTGGCCGTATAACGGCAAACTTTGAAACTTGGAGCTAGACACATGGAACACTCCATTTCGGAAATAGTTATTCAATATTCCAAGATGGACAGTGCCGAGAATACCTAATTTCAGGCATAACCTCACACTTCGGAAAACGCAGTGGCCGACTGCATTCATTTAATGACCGAGACTAGCGGCGTTTGTGTAGAGTTGTTAGTGCTAACAGACACGCAACAATGTGTAAAATAATCGCGGAAATCAATGTGTTACGTACGATAAACGTATCCGTTAGGACTGTGCGGTGAAATTTGACTTTCATGGGCTATGGCAGCAGCAGATCGACTTGAGTGCCCTTCCTTTGATCCTGCAGACCCTCTCCTGGATTTGTGACCATATTTATTGAACCCTGTACAACTCGAAAACCGTGGCTTGACAAGATGAGTCCCGATTTTCTTTGGTAAGACCTGACGGTATACGTAGTTCGAGTATAGCTCAGACTCAACGGAGCCATGGGCCCAAGTTGTCAACGAGGCAGTGTGCAAATTGGTGGTGACTCCATAAACTTGCAGGCTGTTTTTACATGGAATGAACTGGGTTTTGTGGTCTAACTTAACCGATTATTAACTGGAAATGGTTACGTTCAGTTACTTGGAGACCATTATTCATGGACTCAATGTTTCCAAACAACGCTGGAATGTATGGATGACAGTGTGCCATGTCAACGGGACACAATTTTTCGCGATTGATTTGAAAAACATTCTGGATAATTCGAGCGAATGATTTGGTCACCTGGATCTCCAGACATGAATCCCATCGAACATTTATGGGACATAATTGAGTCGTCAATTCGTGCACAAAAACCTGCACCGCAACACTTTCGCAATTATGAGCTGCTGTAGAGACAGTAGTTACATGGCTCAGTACTTCTGCAGGGGACTATCAACAACTGCAGTAAGGTCCAACATGATATTAGGAGGTATCCATGACTTTTGTCACCTCAGTGTAAATTATATATTGAGTTTCTCAAATGTATCTCCAATATACGATATTTCAAGGATTATATATTCAAGGATTATTTCGCCATATTCAGTATTTTTTATGGAGCCAAGTAACGTGGAACAAATCATATGGAAATATTTTCAACACCCCTCTCCTACCCACTACATCATGGCTTCTCTGTTTACTCACTGTTTTGCAAATGACCCTTGGGCACATAAATATGGTTACATAATGTTTGGAATGTTTATTTTAATATTTTCATGTACTTTGTACCGCTTTGCTTACCTTCTTTAAAAATCATTGAAGATGTGGAAGTAATTTCTAAAATATGTCGGGCTAACGTTTGAAAAAACGATAAATTATTTACTGTATTGTGAAACATTATTGCATGGAAGATTATGTATTCACCCATCGATTAATTACACAAGATTTTCACCGAAACCAATGGCTTAAAGTTGCAAGTTATAGTATCACAATAAAGTTATGCAATTTAAACTTGAACCGCGATCATTCCTATGTCTCGTTCGTGTAGTTTACGTTAAGTATTGTTGCTGAGAAAATAAGTTAAAGTCATTGCTTTTAATTCATTACGTGTAGAACAAAAGTCTGTTTCCCTAACAAGAAAACCAAAAATAGGTTTTTGCCTCCTATCCCTAGCTCCAAAGTCGGGAAGAGAATTTTAACGGTCGGGTGATCTGGATGGTCGGATGATTTGATCGGATTTGCATGTGAGTGCTGGAGTTTGGAACAGCATGTGAGTGCTGGAACAGTAGCAATAGCAGTAGCTGGAGTAGTAGTCTCCTCACTCCCCTTACAGACATATACTTGAATGCACTTCACTAGCAGACATGCTGGAAAACCAGTAGGGTATAAGAGCTTGCCTCGACTGAGACTGTCCGCGGGAGGAAATACCCAGACGGGGACTCTGTAAAACGCTGTGTGCCGGATCTGACGTTTTTGCGACAAAGAATCACCGCCGGCCCAGCCATAACATGCACTACACTTCTGGGATAAAGACCTTAGTAATTGAAGCGATTTAACCGGAATCAATAAACTCACCGCCTAGCTCCAACCACCCGCTTTCTCATGGTGACCCCACCCCGGTGCCGTCTCCGCGATGGCCTCGGGCCCCATGTCGAGTGCATGTGTGTCGGACGTCCGACGCCGGACGCCGTGCTTCCCTTCCCCGGGAGATGCCGCTGCCGGTGGAGCCACCCCACCCCCACCCTACCCCACCTGCCACAGCCACATCTGGCACACATCGGGTGGGCGCCGTCTTGCCCAACCGGCAGAATTGTGGCGGGCTGAACGACTGCATTCGTTACTAACTGCGGCTTGGTGTTGCGAAGAGCTCGACACGATTTGATCAAATCGAGACGGAATATCCGTCACGTACGTTGCTGATTTTAATATTGCGGTCTACCATTGGAGTTGATAAATGAAGTATGAAAAGAACGGTATATATTGCGGGTATTGTCTCAAATCCATGCGAGCCAGCCCACTTTCAACGTCATTAACTCAAAGAGGTTTCTACATTATTTTGGGTAAATTAGCTGGAATTATGTCTTCCATCTTTTCACTAAAAAGTAGTTCTTCAAAATAAATTTGTTCTTTGTACTCCTGCGAATTTGTATCATATACTAGTAGTGTTTTTTTTTAAAAAATGTATTAGTGATTTTCATGACTATCATTTGTTCTTAAAACGTAAAGATAGGCATTGCAATTACGCAAAGTGTCACAAACTATAGAATACACTCCTTCAAAAGGTGATATTAGTGATAAATACAACAAAATGGTTAAATTCTGAGTCAGGTTCTGAGTCTGGTGTAAATCGTACAAATTTCCTAGTCGCGGCGATTTCTCTCGTGAATTGTGCTCACACGCCACGCAGAGAGCCCGCCCTAATCCACTTAAACTACTTTCTGATGGGCCTTCCGTTCACGGCTTGAAGCAGGAGCTCCCTGGAAACGCTTGGTCGCGACGCTGCCACTGCAACTGCAGCAGAACTCTTCTTTCTCCTTTGCCATCTTGCATGATTTTCCTTCCTTTCCTTGAAAGAGCTCCTGGCGGAGCTCTTCTATTGCAAAATAATACCATCTTTGTCTCCGCTGCTCTGACATCTAATTATTGAGTCCTTCGGATATTTTCTCGTCCACTAAATAATAGATTCTCATCTAATTCATGCAAATTAAGAAGCAGACAATCACTCGTTACAAATAGAATAATAAAAGGCGTTATCTTATTTAAACATTTTTTTATTTGAAATGCCGCCATCGCCAATAAAACTAAAAAGTTCGTTACGTAAAATGTGAGAGCTACGCAGTATTGAAAAAGAAAAGCCTTCAGTACCATAACCAAATTGTTTAATTTAAAATATTTAATTTATGTATAAAATATATAAATATTATTATATTTAGTACTACGAATTGCTTAAGGTTTATAAATGACGACTAGACTAGATCCAAAACATTGTTGTGCTACCGTCTCAATATAATTTCGTTATGTTCCGGCGATTCCGATCTATATCATTCCGATCTCAACTTTCTTTTGATTATTCCATTCCGCGCCTCAGTACTTCAACAAACCGTGAACACAACGCAAACTTAACACGTCAACGCAAGGGCCGGAAATTGCGTGAAAATGATCGATCGAGACTGAAAATGGGCATTTCGATGTGGCCGGTGCGGTCAGCCAGCGCTGCATGCGGGCAAGCAGGTTAAATATGAAGAGTAGAGGCGGCCTGAGGAAGATGGTTGCTCGGGCGGCCTCCTTCTGGCCGAGGCGGCGGGAAAGCGCCGGCGGCGGGCCGGAGGCGGGGCGGGGGCGGGGGCGGGGCCGACCCAGTTCCCGCGCCTGCCGCCGGAAATAGAACTCTCCACAAAGGAGGGGCCTCCAGCTCAATACATTCGCCTTCCACTTGCTCACAACTACGATTTGCTGTAGAGGCGCAAATGTCGGCGATTCTGCGGTCATGTGCGCCGAATGAATGAAAATGCCGAAGAAAATGTTGAAATGGACCTTGGCAAAAATGAAGAAAAAGGGAGACATCCGTAGAGGAAAAACGAATATTGTTGTAAGAAATATGTTTGTAGAAGAAATCTACAGGAAGAGCAGTAGAGTCCAGTAATGTCCACTATGCATGTAGAGCAGTAGGTTCAGTAATATCAAAGAGGTAAAAACAAATAGGTTTTTAAATTGGGTTTCGCATAATTATAGAGGTTACCCAAAAATTCATAAGATTATGGCCAATTGATCGATTAAACTCATAGAGCATACCTTTTTACAGTTTTTTCAAAGGACTAATTTTAAGAAAACTTACTAGAGTATGGCTTAAAATTTATTTTTAATTCAAAGATCGTGAGAGACAACACAGTTGTGGTATGACTAGGCGCTGAGACGTCTACTTGCTGATTATAGCCTTAGATGATAATCTGAAGAATTTTGCATCATAATTTATATTAATCCGCTGTAGTAAAGGGATATGAAAATGAGCTCTTGCTAAGAAGCCAAGGAGACATAATGAATTGGAAATTAGTTTCTTACTGAACATGAATGTAAAAGGATTTTCTGAAACATAAATGTCAATCATCACGTCAACCTAAGTGTCCGGATCCTTTGATTGCTAAAATTGGGTTCTCTTTTCCAAAGAAGGAACCCCTCCAGTTTAACGCAGTTCTAATGAAGCCAGCCAACTCAGCGGGAATCTTGCAGCACAACATTACATATCTCACATTCACAACACATGAAGCAACTCTTACGAGAGGCGAGACGGCAGGGACAACAGCGGAGGGCGAGGAATCGTACGCCGAAGCGACGTCGAGCAGTAATGGATAGTTGGAGGTGAAGGAGAAAGGGGAGATGGAAAAAATGAATGAAAAGGTGTAGAAGTGCGAGATGGAGAAAAAGTTGAAGAACAGGTGGGGAAAGAGTTGTAAAAAGAGGAAGAGGAGGTACGCAGATTCGTGTGACTTCCATGATTGTGGCATCGCTACAGAGTTATTTCCACACAATACTTAACCAATAAAAAGATAAATAAAATAATTGTCCCCATAGTCCGGAATCAGAACGATGTGCCTACCAGGAAGGAACTCGTGGGCCTGGTGGGGGTGGAGGGTGGTGGGGTTCGATATGGAACGGAAGCGTCAGAAGCAGTGAATTCTCCCCAGTTTGTCAGCACGTACCTACTGTTACAGTGTACCTACTTAAATTTCTTCACCTATACATTGTTACAAAATTCCCATTACATTACAAAGCACACTCACTTTACTGAACTAGTAAACTTTATCGAGTGTCTAGTGCAATGAACTCTGAACTTAGATTTGACTTCCATCTTGCTCTCGTTCAAGATATCGCTTAGCAATCAAAATCTTCTGGGATTGGTTGATTGCCATAACACGTTTGTTACCACCTAAACGTTTTCTATAACATACATAGCCAAATCCAAAACATATTTGATATCTATATCCACAGGTAAACAGTACTATGTCTATTTTTTTCTAAAATGAAATACATCCACAAACCAATGCAATTGTTCTTTCTAGAGGAACTGTGCCAAAAGTACATAAATCACTAAGTTAGAAGGAGCCAAAATAATACATTCATTTTCATTCAAAGAACATATTTAACCTGCTCTACTGTAAAAATAGGTAAATGTGACTTAGTGCCATTTACCTCTGTAGTAAAGACAAACTCGTGTATCACTCCATAAAATGTCTTAAGCGACCCTTTCTTGTTTTGTGACTAACAACCGAGTGGCAAGTAACGGGTAAATATGATTGAAACCATTGTTCTACCGATCCATGACAGAAAACATGAAATTCAAAATTATTTGATAGCAGCTGGTTCTGGCGAAAACTAGTCCATGCAACTGGAAACTATGTATACGTTTCCAGAGCTTACTAATTAGTCACAACAGTAAAACAACAATATTTGCATTATGTATTAGTTTATTACATAATTGAGGATTAATACGCAATGAGTTGTGAATCGTTTTAACAGAGATGTTTAACACAATCTATGATTGCAAGAATACCTGATGATGGGTACAAACCATACACCTCGGAACATACTTCATTATATTCCAATACAAATTAAAATAAGAAATTGAATAAAGCCATTGTTTATTATTGACTGAATAAAAACAATTAGGAACAACTGACGCATAAATTTGTTTCGTTAAGGAGGGGGAGGGGGAGCGGCGCGGCGCGGCGCGGCTGCCGCTAGCCGCTTGCGAAAGCGAGAGTTGGTGGGGGCGTGAGCCACCGAAATGTCGGCAGATTCCCTAGTTCTACGTTCCCGGGTCAGCGGTTGCACCCGGAGCCCAAACGCGGCCTTGCTTCGTCCGAGAAGCGCCACACAGGACACGGGCTCGTGCAATAGGATGGCTGGATTGTGAGTCACTGTATGTAAGTGAGAAACTGTGGTTGAATGTGAGTGTGAGTGAGAGGGAACTTGTTTCCAAAAGGTATCAAATCCAAATGGACACATTTTACAGTAGAACAAAAATACTTATTGAAGCTAAAGCAGTTATTATTATTATTATTATTATTATTATTATTATTATTATTATTATTATTAGGTCGCATCAACATCGCAACACAAGACGCAAGAAAATAGCTCATGGGCTCCCGAATGCTATATAGTGTCCTGTGCGTTAGTGTTCAAATGCTATATTGTATATAATACAAAGTTTAACATTAATTATTTACAAAACTAAACGACAAAGAGTATCCAATTTTGGCACATTACATATGGGATATGGCTCCGCCGTATTAGCAACGAGGACTAAATCACCTTGAATTATCAACTTTTTACAAAACCAGAAAAAATTAAATGAAGACTGTTCTTTCTTCTGCAATCTTGATCGCCGTCTCGAAACTGATCAGGAGGTAGAAGTTGTTGCTCTTGCCGCGTGGAGAAAAGGAGGAGTGACGCCCAGTAGCTAAAGCAGAACCAAGGACTTCGCAGGCGAGACTGACCCCTGACCCTGAGCTCCACCGCTCTGCATCTGGACACGATGAACTGAAAGGGCAAAGGTGGACCCTGTAGCAGATTAACGAGATTGTTCCTCGTTAATTTTATTTTGTCAATTGTGACGAATAACGATAAAAAGTTGTACCATTTTTATATCATTAAAAATCGCGGTTTTTCTTGAAGTATGTCCATGTTAACTGTCTGGAATGCACCTTCTTTTGTAATTAAAAAATCGTAAACTGCAGTCATATAATTGCTGTTTTATGGCTACAGAACCTTAGGTATTCACCTCTCATAAGACAAAACAGTCATTTGAGACGTGCGTGACTGCAGGTAGTTGAACTTTAATACTTCTCGAAAATTCCGATTGCGCGTTGTTTTCGAAAGGTGACAGTTTGTCTCTCAAATACGACCTTCCTTTGATGGAATATAGTTGCCTATTTTCATCGGCAGTGCGCAACTCCTTGACACGAAATAACGCCAGGTAGTACGTAGGTATCTAGTATTGCGTGGAGCCTCCAGTTAAATGATCTGACGACCGTGGCCTCTCACACATTGGAAGGCCTCTTGATGAATCACACCAAGCGAAGAATTTTGTTGTATTTCGAATGAGTGATTGGTAATTTCACATTCATGAGTACAAAGGAAGTAAGAGATGGTGAAGAATATTTGAGGTCATATTGGTAAAGTCGAATTGACCGAAGAACAAATATTTACTTTACAATAATGCGGAATAAATAAAATCCAATACGCAAACACCATCACGAACTTTATATATGCAAAAATACAGTAAGTAATGCTTACCCAAGTGTGTAGAAATCGTTTAACTATATTCACATCAATTTAATTCTTCTAATTCTAAACCGGGAGAGGTGGCTCACGGCATCAACTAATGATGCCTGTGATCGAGCAGTTCTGGGTTCGAGTCCCGAGGGTGGCAGGCGTTTCGACACTAGCTAGACAGGTTGGATTCGGTCGCTGTCTGGAGGAGAAATCTAGTGGCCGGCTGCTCTGATCGGTAGTCTTCCTTCGTATCTCTGATCAACACCTCGCGAATGCTGAAGCAGTACTCTAACAAACGGGCCATGGACCGCGCGCTCTTTCTCTTTCTTGTCCTATCCTCACCCTTACTTACACACACACTTACATGCTCTATACTACCACACATGCCGGGAGACCGGTCGGGAGCATACAGCTTGTCTCGACTGAGATGGTTCCCCGCTGGCATGTAGTACCTAGATAGGGACCGTTAGCCAATGGGCAGGTCGGCGCCGGATCTCGCCATCTAGCGGAGGAAGATCACCGTCATCTTCCGAGAAAAAAATATGCACCACGCTCACGATATCACTATTCAATTGAAGATTCACTGATCAATCGAATTTCAAAATTTAGTGCAATAAGAAAACTTACGCCTTATTTATCATTGTGGTTTCATTTACACAGTGAGTTTCATTTACATAAGGTGGACCATTACATCAATCCGGTATTTGCCTCTTGGTCGTTGGCACAGTGATTCGTGGGCATTATTTGTGGCAAACCAACCTCTACGAAAGAAGGAATTGTTCATAAATTGTCTTTTATGTAATACATGGAAGATCACACAAGCACATTCTTTAGTTAAAAACTGATGTTTTAATTTAAATTTAAATGACTGCGTGAATCACCTTGAAAGTGCCATCGTTTTTGTCCCTTCTTCTGTTTACGAAGCACATGCGTTGTATATCTCTAAGGAACCCTTGGCTGTAAAAATTCCTGTATACAATTAAATTACATAAAATTATATCAATGGCGATTTATCGTCGGTGTACACGGGAAGTGGTGCATCTCAGAAACGGTCATTTTTAGTTTAGTGAAGAAATACATTTTAAAAAATATTCTTATTTTTACTAGCAAGAATTTCATAAAAATAATTAATAAAACACATTAAACATAAGTCGATGCAAATTAACGTCTCTGATCCGATTAAAATCGACCTCCTCAAAATGAGAATTTTGAAAATGTTCCTGTTCGTCGAATGCACTCCAGTTCGAAACCGACACTTCCTAAATTTTTCATAAGATACTGTCCAGATTAGCCAACTTCAAAGTAGTGAAAGCAAAAAGTCGGGTCATCTGCTTTTCATGCTACCGCACACAAACAACGCCCCGTTCTGGAGCTGCCAGACCCCAGAGCCGACAGATTCTCTTTGGAACCCGACCGCACAATACGAATGCTGCGCGGTGCCCAGCAGCGGGCAGTGCCAGGCGCGCGAAGCCACCTGCTCCTCCGCAGCCGAGGAGATCGCGCAGCGAAAGTGCGTGCGGGTACGCAACGCGCACGCTCTGCTTTCTCTCGCGATGCCGTGCCCGATGGCGTCCCCGGGCGCACGTTACATAAAGCCTCCGTGGCAGCACGGCTTTTCGGAATCGAAACCCAAGGAAGCAACCCTCTCGGAAGACAATTGAGGGCACCTCACAACTGTGGAGTTTGTCAATAGAACGGAACTTCACTCACCCAAAACGATGTTTCTGAAATGTCGGAGATATTGACAACACCGTCGATACAAAACAACAACAATAGCTATTAACGTGATTAGGCCAGTATAGAGCAAATAACGAGCGTTGTTAATGTGTGCTAATCGAGACAATATCCGAGATTTATGACCAACTATGCCCGTCATTTTATAACGGCTGTTCCGTTCAATATTTTGCGTAATACTATCTTCTCATAAGAAAAGATAATATTTTTTATTTTTTTAAATTTATTGCACTCGGTCAGTGGATAAACCATTTTACAGGTCTGAAATTGGATACAAACACTAAACAAATAATACAATATTAACTGAAAAGCACCGACATACTAGCAAATTAAACTAACTTAACTCAATTTTATCTGTGAGAGGCAATACCCACTTGCAAACTCATTTATTAGGATTTTTTTGCACAGGGCAGTGGTGTGGAGGGGGTGGGAAAAGGGGGAGAGTGAGCTTAGTATTACGTGTTTATGATGATTACGGAGGCCTGAATTGATCTTTGGGAAGGCGTGATTTGATTCTGATTGGACCATTACTGGATTTTCCCTGGCGGTAGAGTCTGACACCGGGAACTAGGTTTAAGTTGGAGAAGAATTTTTTTGATAATGTTGAAATGTGATGAGTAATGGTATCGATGTTCAATTCTCTGTGGAGTTGTTTGCTGGATACATACCATGATACCAAACCAACGGATTTTGTTTTGAAAAACTTGAATTCCTTTTAGGTTTCTTTGTGCAGCATCGCCCCCCACAGGGCAGGCATATGTTAGTGACGATCTTAATACAGTTTTATAAATATGCAGTGTTATGTCAATTTGGAGCGCCGGTTTACGGTTTATAAGAGGATATAGGTTGAATAGTGCAGCATACGTTTTGTTCAGCCGATGGGTAATGTGCTGATGGGAACTGGTGAATTCCCTATTGTGATAGTGGGTGAAGATTTTTGGTTCGCATTTTTCTGCGTTTAAGTGCAGGCGCCCTTTCGCTGCCCAGTCAGAGAAAGTGTTGATGGCTGATTGTAAATTGTTGATTGTTACTGAAAGATCCTGATGTGTAGAGAATATCGCTTAGTCATCTGCTTATAAAGCCGTGGCACAGGTTGTGCTACATGGTATATCTGCTGTGAAGAAATTGAAGAGGGTCGGGGAGAGAGGTGAACCTTGAGGTACCCCAGCCTGAATTATTTAAGGGCGGAGATACAGGAATTAACTCGCTCAGGAAAGCTACTATTTTCGAAATAGCTGCTGATGATTTTGACAAGATAATCAAGAGTGCCGTAGTTCCTTAATTTGTAGAGCAGACCTGTCTGCCAGACTTTGTCAAAGGCACTAGCAAAGTCTAAAAAGACTGCAGAGCAATATTGCTTATTTTGACATGCTTGTCTTATGGTTTCTACTATTCTCAAAAGCTGGTGGGTGGCTAAATGAAGAGGGCGATATCCGAATTGAAAAGATGGGATAGCTTTCGTATCTTGAAGAAATTTATGAAGTCTGATTAGAAACAGTTTCAAGAAAATTTTAACTACAGTTGGTAAAATGCTTATGGGTCTGTAACTAGAGGGATCGTTGATTTTTTTGTTTTTTTTATTTTTTTAGATTTTAATATTGGGGTTACAATGGATTTTTTTCAGCTTGCCGGGAAATAGCCTAATCTGAGGCAGCTGTTGAAAATGGTAGTTAGGTAAGCAATGGAATGATGAGGTAAATGCTTTAGAGCTATGTTGGGGATACCGTCTATTCCTGGAGAAGATTTGTTTTTTGTATTCTTAATTATTTTGTTTGACATTAGAGGGAGAGATATAACTAATTGGTAATGGAGCAGTATTGTATGGGATCTTAAAAAGTCCTCTACAACGTTTTGGAAGTTCAAATCTGTAGAAATATTGGGATAAAATGGTTGGCAAGCATTTCTAATTTGTCTGCTTCCGTGTAAGCAATTTCAGAATTGGCGGATAATGGGGGGATTGTTTGATTGGGGTTGGAGAAATGACGACAGAGTTTCCACAAAGTATTGGAATTTTTATGAATGTTTAGAAGTAGTTATTGGAAGTTTTGATAGCGAAATTTATTTAACTCTTCGTGAACCTCATGCGTTATCTGATTTAAAGCGGTTTTTAATTGGACTGTTTGCCATTGTCGTCTTATATATCGCTTTTGTTTAATAAGATTCAGGATGTTGGGTGGAAGGGTATTTGGTGGGAGGTGCCTCTAGTACTAATTGGGAGTAGCCGTATTTATTGCAGAGCCGATGGTGTTGCCGAAGAAAGAGGTAACTGAACGATTTGATCAGAGCGATTAAGAAAGGTGATAAAGAGATGTATGTAGAAAGATATTCTTCGAATAGTTTCCAATTGATATTCTTATGTATATGTGGATTGGGGTGATTAGATACTACGAGATTAGCCGGTGAAGCAGAGATAATTAAATTATTAGTGATAGTATAACTAAGGGAACAATTTCCATTCTGGGTGCATGTTCTGCATCACCTTGCGGCATGTTTGGCGTTGAAGTCGCCTGTGCCTATGGTAGAAGTTGGGCTTGAAAACAGAATGTTAAAGTGTGTTCGTTTCGGGGGGATATTAGGAGGCTTATACACTGCAATTAATGTGATTGTGTACCGTGTAACTGATGATTATGCGCTATTGATATATTGTCGAGTCCTGGGGTGATAAACGGTGGGAGATCCTGTCGAATACGTTTTTTAATGAAAATCGCTACTCCCCCTGCTGCACTTCGAGGTCTGTCGGATCTATCAGTCAAGTAACCCGGAACATTAATCTTATCTGTGGATGTAAGATGCGTTTTAGTGATGAGAGCAATATCTATATTAAAATTATTTAGAAGATATTTTATAAAATTGATTTGGGGGATGATTTCGTTTATATTCCAGTTTAGGAGAGTGAGAGACGTGGACGTATTTTGAGATATAATGTCATGGGAGATTTATCAATTCTTAACAGACGGGTTACTTTGACGTTCAGAATATTAACCTAGGTAAGTTCTTCAGGAATGGCACCTTCTTCGTAGTCTATCGGCACTCCACGAATAACTGCACTAAAGGTGTTGGCTGAAGGGTGTCTGAGCGTATGATATTGACACTTATTCTGATCAAGAAATTAAATAGTTTTTCTGAAATCGTCTATTGAATTAAGAATAGTTTTAACTTTCTTTTCGTGATACGTTACCTTTTATTTTTGTGATAACGATTTCTCATATCTCGGAAGTTAATTTATTAACAAGTTCTTTACAGTTTGTAATTTCGTGAATAAATTTTTGGAGATGGCTTTTTGATCACAGGGCCTAGTAAGGGAAACGAAATTTGGGAATTTTCCTCGCGGTCATCGTCCGTCTGATGCCCGAGCGGGACAAATCTGTTCTTCGTTGGTAAATCTATTGCGCTGGGGAGAGAATTAGCCTTGCGTTTGGCGTCGGTTACCTGGAGGTTGTCAAGACTGCGTTTACTTAGGTGTGGCCTTAGTACATGAATGTTGCTGTTGACGGTTGAGTTCTGGTAGAGTTGGTGGTGATGCACTGCAGAGACATTTGCTTGGGAAGGGATGTCCCCCTAGGGGGGGGGGCTTGGATTGGAGCACTAAAAAGTAGCACAGTGAAAACTTTTGAGCACGAGTAAAAATAACCACTGCACTGAATAAGTAAACACTGGTTGATAGAGACTGACTGTTCGTCGCGCAGTAGAGCAAGCACCCCAGCTGTCTGCGCTGGAACGACACTGAGTGAAAACCGAATCTAAATCAGGATTGCATTTCTTGGGGGGAGAAGAACATTCTAGTGTCATATTTAAGTACAACTTGTTTGTTTCGATTGCACTTCGATTGCACGGATGACGTACTGACGTATATTGGATAAGAGTGAATTTTTGTTCTTCTACTTGATTGCGCTAAAGCGATATTACAGAAAGATAGTTTGAGAACACTTGAATCATTTGATTCACAAACATTTGTCCTCATTTAAAGTAATTCTCGCTTCAATGTTATTTTCATATGAATAATAATTGTTGGTATTTTTGATATTATATTTATTAGGGATTTTCCTCGTTGAAACCAATGATCCTCTACACCTGTGAAGGATATTTGAAGAGCCATACACATAGAGACACTACTCTATTGAAGGCTGTTCGGGTAGGACCTTCCACAACAATCATCAACGCTTAGGATCCGATTACCTCATGCACGAGAATCTAGGCCAACCATGTTCCTCTCAAATTAGAAAAAGAACGGATTTATGAAATGATGGCCAATTTACATTTGATCCTTAAATCCTGAGGTAAATTTAATTATTTCCGTTTAACTTTCTCTCTCCCGTGTGTTTGACACGAAAAACCCGAAGGTTCAGTTACCTTCTAAGTTGCGATAATTGTTCGGAGCATATTTCACAGTTGCCATAATTTTCCGGAGCACATTTCAAGGCGTGACAATGAACTGCTTCCAGGCGCGGAAGGCGGCGAAGGCGTTGCGAGGCAGGGGCTCGGGGCGAGGACGAGCGCCGGCGCCAGTCAAGGAGCAGGGCTGCCTGAACTTCCGAGTGGCACTCTCCGGCCACCTAAGCTGAGAAACTGAAGGGTCTGGATCACGGGAAGTTTCGCAGAAAGCCGAAAGGTTCAGATCAAACCCATTTATTTTATCCAAATGAAAGTCTTTGGGTAAGAAGCAAACCTCATGTTGTTTGAGTTATAATTATTGTTTGTATTGTAGTTAAAAATATAGCTATTGTTTTAAAAATTATTTTAAACATTTTTCTGTACACATTCACAAGAACGTTAGAAATTTATAGACTTTTAATGCAATCCCCGACTTTTCAATAAAATATAGGGCTTTTATTATGCCTTTTTACTCGTTTACATTTTTACCTGTAATTCTTTTCTGAGAAGTACAAATGGAACGCTAATGAAATGGACGGTAATAAAATAATACATGTTCCGCTTAACTCAACAACGAATTAAGAAGCGAGATAAAATGTGAGCCACACTAAATGGCCAGCTGATTTTACTTTTATAGACTAGACATCAATTTTTTATGTCAAAATAGAATCAGCTTAGAACTACAACAAAGTTGTTTTTAAATGTTTTCCAAAATAAATCCAACAGAACTTGTATGATCAAGTGATACATACTATGTCCTTACATTATGATTGCTGTTTGCCTGAATTTCTTCATTAATTTCACAAATTTCGTCACTGCGATTCTTTCAACTTACAGATTTAGATATCCAACACATTCACAACCTTGCTCTCAGTAGTCCAGAAATTAACGCTCACCCCAAAAAGGGAAGTGACGATTCCAAAACTCTAAGATGTCAACATCTTTCACCTTCCTGTGGCCTTCTCAACACTTTGGACTTCTCAACGCATCGCCGCCTCTTGTTTTCTCCATCCCCAAGTACTTGGCCCCACTCAAAACGATCTCTGTTCCAGAATGACATGTGCTTCAGATATGTACATAATGTGCACTATGGGAACATACTATCTTCGTGTGCTTCTTATGCAATATTCAGCATTGGCCGTTCCTTGTGATATGCATTCAGTCTCATAAGCCTATTTTGCAATCACACACGAATTGAAATTATTTATTAAAAAGGATATGTGACTGTAAGTAATCATTATCCCATCGAACCACTATGCCTCTTTCATTTGAATAAACTTGAAATAAAGGTTATTGAATTCAATTTTAAATAATTTTAAAAAAAATTGGTGTCGAAGGAAGCTACCAAATATGAGTATCATGATTTTGTCATTTTAGCTCATTGGTATTCTGAAAATGTTTCGTTATTTTCTACTAAGTTGTTGACAGACAAACCGACGAAGATAGATAGATAGATATGTGTATATATATATATATATATATATATATATATATATATATATATATAGAGAGAGAGAGAGAGAGAGAGAGAGAAGGAAAGAGAAAAATGAAAGGAAGAGTGTTAGGGAGAATGAGAGAGAAATAGTAAGAGAGAGAAAATAGAAAAAGAGAGAGGAGGGTGTAATGTGTCATTTATGTTCTCATTGACACGTAATGGAGCATATTTTCGTCGTTTATGGTATGAGTTGGGTTTATGTTATGAGTCACTCGTTGACTACCGGTATGCGATAACGCATTCACGCACGAACGTGCGTTACGCAAGCGGCAGAGAGCGTCCTTCAAGTTCGCAAGGCGCTTGCGCCGCGCAGAGGCGGCGCCGAGTGCCATTGCGTAAGGCAGTGCGCTGTGACATTTCTCTGAGGGCCAAAATATTTACCCCTTGGTCGCCAGCGCTCCGTGACGTAACGTTCGAGTGCCTCGGAGAAAGCGCAGAATCCAGCGCTGAGGCGGGTGCGATCTGCACAGTGTCAGCTTGCCTGGGAAGAAGCTACACTGGTGCAACCAGTGCGCGACCCCCCACCCCGAAGCCAAGGGTTCATAATGAGGACACCGCCGACCCCTAATAAAGATTAGAATGGCAATGGGGGCTACAATTGAACCCTATGACCGTGGCTCCCGAGACATAGCTATCCCTCTCCAGGCTGCTCACCTTCCACTTTCGAATACTAGGATTGGAATCCTCGTCGTATCATGTGGCATGTGTTCCACATGAAGTGAGTTCGCGACAATATTGTGAGAAGTACTAGGGTCATAATATCGATGCATCTGCCGCACGGCTGAGGGCGACGGAGAAAAGCAGGAGGTCCGGAGGAAAATGAAATACCAAGAGAAAAAAGAATAATTTTCCAACTGAAGAGAAACAAGAAATTTCGATTTTTGGAAAATACGAACACGTAATAGTCATTAATAGATATCATCCCATTTCCCCAGAAATCACAATAGACAAAGACACAATAGCAAATGGCAAAATGTATCGGGCCTATTAAACATATGTTTTTGTTACAGATTTTTACTCTGTTTCTCGTTTGGGCTATAGTTCATCAATTAGTCATTGTATTCTGAAATATCCAAATTCCCTTAACTAAATACTTAGAATCTGGAGTTCCAGAAATGGAAATGAATGTGGTTTATTTCAATCCTTACAAAATTTTTTAAAAAACGGTAACAAAAATTACAAAACGCATGACTAAATTATATTGCATTTCTTGCCTCAATTTAATAAAGAAAAAACACATATTATTTTGTAGCGAGTTGCTCTTTGGGCCGGTAACATCGTGTCATTTGACTAGGAGAAATGGCCATCAATAGCCGTACGACTCTTAGGAATCTGTTGTATTTTCATACCCTTCTCGATGAATTTTCATGAACATTTCCAAACCTCATAATAATTTGCGCTATTAAGCAAAGCAAAAATTAGAACGAAATGGGCAAATAGCTAAGATCGTAACAGAAGATTCACATCAATACAGATTTCAATTCGACTTATGTAAATTTAGCAATATGTGAACTAATTATTACCGCTTAAAACGAGATAGAGAGAGTAAGAGAGAGTGAAAGTAAGAGAGAAAGAGAGAGAGAGACAGAGAGAGACAGAGACAGATAATGTAGGTAGTTTGTAATACTACGTAGGCAAAAAGTATAAAAAACCTCTCTAACATTTTCATGCATTCCTTTATAAGAAAAATATAATTTAAACTTGGCGTTCAGTATTTTGTGACGCAATCAGAGGTAATGAATCGAAATATTTAAAAAACAACTGCTAAATTTCTACACACAATATAATTAGCTACCTGCGGGCGCCAACGATTATCTACGACGGGCAGCTATAGCGTACGGCTAAAAGCGGAGGTCATTGACCGCGTGTTCGATCAGCGCAGCCCCCACCCCAGGGACTCGGGTTTGTGACCTGCTTTGCGCTGATTAACCACAGCTCGTAGCGCTGGAGGCTGCCGTTCAAACACTTTCACGCCTACACGAAATCGTCGCCGGCGGTGGGTGTATAGCTGCACACTGATCGGTGTGCTTATTACTATCAAATTTCTCCAGGCTTTACTAGAAATTATAATAATTATAAAATATTACTGCGTTTCGTTCGATAAGTATAACAGAAGAACATTTTCCATACGTCCGCCCCGTTCAGCTGCTACCTTCAGAAAGAACTTTTTCTTTCATCTGACCTCTGGTCTCGCCCTCGGTCTATGGTGGCGGTCTCTTTTGTTCTAATTTCTAGTTAGTATTCATAATATTCATCCGCGTTGGCGCGCATTCAAAATATACCTTTCCCTCGCTTTCGTAGGTCGGATGTGACACGTTTTCGAAATCTAAGAAAACGGACGGTCACAACGCATTTGGGAACCTGAATCTCATATAGCTGAAATATTCCATAACTCGATTTCTTCTTTTTTCTTTCTTTCCTTCTTTCCTTCTTTCCTTCTTTCCTTCTTTCCTTCTTTCCTTCTTTCCTTCTTTCCTTCTTTCTTTCTTTCTTTCTTTCTTTCTTTCTTTCTTTCTTTCTTCTTCTTCTTTTTCTTCACATTGGAGTTACATTTTTGTTGTACAAAAAATATTCGTACTAAATCTAATTTTCCCCGCGTCTCCGTTTTTATTTCATGGAACAGTCGGAGGCAGAAATCGCAAGGTTTGTTTCACAATGCAGAAAACATTAATAGGGTTGTAGATTTCTAAACGGATACTTGCAATGATATTCATTCCCGTAGGAAATAACCAAAGAACAACACGGACGAACCATGAAAATGTCCCCTCTCCTATTTCCTCGCTGACTGTCAATGCGTTCCTTTGTTCCCCTACACTGTCGCCGCATGGCAACCGTGAACCTTGCTGAAGAGCACGCTGATTCCTTGTGAACATGAGGTATCTCTACTTATGCGCCCGATTTCAAAGATCTGAAAAGGTGTAGGCCATTTCACGAGCTTTCAATTGCGCACTTGTGTTTCGATTCTAATTAAGAATCAAATTAAGGCTTACTCAAAAATTCCTACCAAGGTGACTGACGATAAACTGACGTCACTGTTGAACCTCTAATCAGGAGGGTTCTAGTTCCGACGGTGGCAGGATTTTCAACACTGGCTACATAGCTTAGTCGAGTGTAGCCGCTCGGTGTAGGAGAATTGTAGCTGCCAGCTAGAATGGTATTTTTCATGGTTTCTCCTATCAATATCAGGCGAATACCGAAACGGAATACTAACATACGAGCCAAGAATCTTTCCTTCCTCTTCGTTACTTACGCACACTTACAGACTCTACACTACACTACAATTCTACACATTTCGGGAGAACTGACGGGCCTGTCCCGCAATACGTGGAGGCGGACACATGCGGATGTGTAAGTTGGCGCCGGATCTCGCCATCCAGCGTGAGAGAAACACCTCCCATGATAAAAACATGCACTACACATACGGGACTAAAGACCACACGTGTTGACGCGCCCGTGAACACGAAATAATTAATTGATCAATCGTTTCTATTTTAGTTCGTGTAGAAGTAAACAAAACGAAGATTTCTCTGATGGAAAGTAAAATATATATACATATATATATATATATATATATATATATATATATATATATATATGTAATATAAGGATAATGCAATTTACAACGGACTCATTTCCTCTCCCAAATTGGCGTTTGTTTCTTACAGACAGACACACGAAGTTCGGGTATCATTAAATCAGGGCCTTTCCGTGTTCTTGCATCGTCACACGCGAGGCAGGTTGAGAAATATCAAGCGTAAGTAACGGCGATGCGTGTTGACAGTAGCCTTTGCGAGGCTCTTCGCTCGTCTCTTGAAATGTCGCTTCCCTTCCCGCTGGTACATTTTATTCCCTCGCGTACTGTCCGATTGACGACTAGCACTTGCTCTCGGACTATAATATTTCTCAAGTGCGCTCGTCTTCGTTCTTCTCTGCGATGTGCAGAAATGAACTTACAGATTGATTCAACAAATTCAATTTAAACAACACATTTGCATTATTTCTGGCGTCTGTAAAGAATAACTAGGGTTCTATAAAGGGTTCACTAGTTGTTATATTTGCCCGTTATTTTGATAATTAATTGTAATAAAATTCTGGTGTAATTATATACTTTAATAATTAAGAAAAAACAGAAATAACATTCTTCATGTCACACGACCTCTAAAAAATTGTCACAGAGAAAAAACAGTTTTGAGAAAATGCGTTTGAAAATTTTTTGTACTTAATGATGCTAAATTAAGAGAAACGATCACGCGCTCAGTGAGATTTTTCGCAATACAGTTATAACAGTTTTCTAAGAATTACAAAGCATTGAAATCTGAAGCTGATGGTAAACTTCATCAAAACGCTGACTTTATTAGTTAGACCAATTTTTTAGAGGACCATTTTCACATGTATTTTTAAAATTCACAATTTTTTTCTCGTTGATGAAAACTACTCGCACGGTTTGTTTTCAATTCGTGGTAGTCTACCCTCTGGAACGATAGCTTAGTTTCACCCTCGGAAAATGGCAGCCGCACGTGCACTCATGCACTATATTTTTTCCCCGTTTCCTCCGCATTCTTCTTCCTAAATAGAGCGTCATTGGCGGCGCGCACCGCTGCGCACGCGCAAGAGACTCGCCTCGGGCACGGCCGGGCGGAGGGGTGGGGGGAGACGTTCGCCTGACGCATGCGCACTCGGCCGACCCATAAAGGCGGCTGTGGCGCCGCGCCACGCAGCTCCGGAGAAACTCACCGACAGCGGCGCGCCCTGCTTCCACCGCTGTTTGCGAGAAAACATTGTTTTTAACATTCCGCGAGCACAGTCTGCAAGCCCGCCCCCTCCCTGCCCGCTCCCCCTCACCCGACGCTGCGTTGCTGAGTGGGAAAGTACACCCTGTTGAGTGATACGCTTGAGCTTCTACCTGCGCTGCACTCGGCACGGTAGCAATAGCTTGCCGCAATGCTGTTGCCCCTGCAGCACTATTTCTCGGAAAGTCATAGAGTTTCAGTTTCGACGGTGGTGGATTTTCGACAATAGCTACAAAGCTGAGTCTAATGCAACAACTGATTTTAAGGAAAATTCAAGGGACCTGCTGCTTTTATTGAAAGTTTTCCGTAACTTCTCCGCACAATATCAGTCGAATGCCAATTGCTTAGCAAATAGTGCGCGGGCCGCTTTCCTTCTCCGCCCTCGACCTCTTTATGCACTTCATTAGCATTTACAATGACTAGCAGACGTGTAGGTCGGCGTTGGATCTCACATTCCAGCTAAGGAGGAACCTTGTCACCGGAAGGGTTGTAAAATGCACTGCGGGACTACCGCACTAACATTTACGCGACTAATGACCATGGTAGTTGATGTGCCTGGAAACACCACTCATTCATTCATTCATTCATTCACGGAAAGCGCAAATGGGTTTGCAAATGGTGATAAATAGACGTGCTAACATTAAAATTTCGTGTTTCTTATTCCTACAAAATGTATGATCAATCATCAAGCAAGATTAACTGTTAATATTCGTTTATAAGGAATGGGATACTGCTCAAATTTCATTGCTAGAGTTAATCATCAGTACAGTTCATCATTCCTTCCCAGTTCTTCCACAGCATTACATTCTGTTCTCCCCATAGCACGTCATACAGAGTTTTAACTGTTTTTTGACGTTAAATAAATAGATAAATAAATAAATAACCACAACATCCTTGTTGAACAATTGTTGAATGTCTGAAAGAGTAAGGCCAGTTTACATGCGAATTACATTGGTAAAATATTGCCAGTTGACGTGCACATGAGTCTAATTGTATATACTGGCAAAATATATTAGTCTACGAAAAATCGAATAAATAATTACGTATTAACAAATAAATTATAATTATACTAATGATGGTAATCATATTTTTAATAATCTATTGCATTTTGTCATACTCAATTCTCCACAGACAGCATCCTAAATGCATAATTTGATCACAAATCAATTTCATCACAACTCTTTCATTCACTCTTTTTTGTGGATTCGTGATGGAACAAAATTGAACAATTTGCAAAGTCTTTTGAATAGTCTAACATTTAATGACCAACTATCATGATAAGATGTTCTTTAGGGAGCTGAAAGTGTCATTTCTACGGTTAGTCAAAACAACAGCAAGATTGATTCGCTGTTCCCGTACAGATATTTTCTGTCTTGTCTTCATCAACATCTTTGCTACAGTACCGTAGTTGTCCTCTTAGATCTGCGCTCACAATTACGGCACGTTAACATATTACGTGCCTTATTAGCTTCCTGATCTATTATAACACATAATAGCCTTCATTAATGTTTCTTGAACGATCCGGTGTAATAAATGGTCGCTGGATGAAAGCTCCCGTAAGTTGCATATGCGGAAAGTCCATCGGCGAGTGGCATGAAATTACTCGCATTCTTTTCTTCAATCTAACTGTCACTCTTGATGCCGTCATCAATGTTTGTTCCGCTTCCTGCAAGGCACCGCGGACGTTCCATCATCGTAAACCACGTCCACCCACGTCAATGAACTAGTCTATCCTGATTTCGTCGGAATAAGCAGCGCGGCGCCGCACCGTATACGTAATTTCTAATAATCCCCGCGAACTTTCTAATTTTTTTTAATGTTCCGTGGAGGTTACGTAAGGTGAAAGAGAACCGCTGCAGCCGCTGCCCATTCTTCTGCTGCTGCAGCGCATATTCCATGCAGCGCCCTGGTCACTCTGCCCTGTTTCCGCCCACCCGCCCTCTTTCACTCGTGGCGCCCTTCAACTGCCCGCTGCCAGCCTCCATGCGGAGCAAGGCCATGAAACAAACTGTTCATGTCAGCAAATCCCCCGAACATAAAATTATTCAAAGTAGCAAATCATACCCATGCGACCCACACCATAATATACATTTGTCTTCTCCCACAGAAATTCCAAAAATCATTAGAAACCTCCCCCACAAAAAAGCACCAGGACATGACAACATCAACATGGTAATAAAAAACCAACTATTATTTGCAATAGCCTACTTAATATATTTAACTCTTTCTTCAGAACTGGCTATTTACCCCATTAGTGGAAACATGCAACAGTAATCCCCATATCTAAACCAAAAAAGAACGCAACAGAGATAAATAGCTATCACAAACATTTTTGAACATATAATTCTAAGTAGACGCAAACATCACATAATGCAACTAACTCAATCCCCAAGGTACAGTTCGGTTTCACAGAGAAAATATCTACGCAACATCAACTGTTACAACTATCCGAACACATTTATTCAGTATTTCAATCAAAACACTATACCATAGCATTCATTTTAGATTTAGAAGAGGCGTTTGACCGTACATGGTACCAAGCTCTTAGTTTCAAACACCCAAATATGCACTCATTATTATCTACACACAATCATTAACAATTTTTTAAGCAATAGAACCTTCTCCGTCATTGTCAACAACAACCTTCCAACTCCCGATACATCAAAGCAGGATTATCCCAAGGATCATCAACGTTGTTCAATATGTATGTTGCAGATATTCTCAAATCAAAACAAACATTTATCACAATTCGCGGACGACAGAATTATACATCTCTGGCAACTCACTAGCAGACTATCATCTCTATAATGCCATTCGATATTATTCTAATAGGCATCAATTTTCTCGCCAGATAGTAGATAGACCAGCCTTACGTATTTTTGTAACTATTAACTGGTTTTATATGGATTGCCAAACAAATGAAAAGTTAATCGAAAATGCAATAGTGTGTCATAGGAATATCTCAAATTGTCTAACTTGAGTTTCAAAACAGACTGGCCATCAGAGTACATTCTTACCACGCCCTACATTAATTATTTAATTGTATTTATTTATAGTTAACTCATAACTTATATACTCCAAAATTCTGTACAAATTTCAGAGATAAATCAAAATTGAGTCACTCGGCAGAGAGCGAATGCCTTTTTGAACTCTACATTATTCATTACCAACAACGATTTGGCAATGTGAGATTTTTATGGCAGCGATTGAATATTTTCAGCCAGTCCATAGCCATTTATGGCATCGGCATAGAAATATCTTCCTACGGCATAAGTCGGCAAGATGATCGTGCGTGATGGAAAATAATTCTTAAGAGTCGAGTTGACCGGCTTCCTAACTAAATAATTAAGCGGTTTCTCAGAAAAGGGATCCACTTAAATCACTGCGAAACTTTCATCAGTGTTTCGCTCCAACTGACTGACATCTGGAAAATTGATTTACATTAATCTTATGCATCAGTAATCATGCAGTAGTAAAACATTTTCTTGTCGTTTTGAATATTCTAGGCAGGCCAAATTTGAAAGTGCTCGGAAAGTGAAACGGATTTTTTCTAGAATCGCGTATGTTATCAACGTGGGGTAACAATGCAAAACTGCGCAGTAATCTTGCGTGATAATCAACCTATTATTGTAAGGAAGCTTGTGAGGCGTTTATACAGTCGACGAATGCTCAGTGAGAGGAACAGAAGATGAGGTGCCTGGAACCACGATTGATCGTTGGTTGGGCTGTCGGTGGTGGCTGGCGGAGGCGATTCGGTGCCATGAGGCGCAGCGTGTGGGCTAGATTGATTGATTTTTTCGCGTTTTCGGGCGCGTCAACTGCTTTGGTCATTAGTCCCGTTAGTGTAGTGCATGTTTTTTTTCTCTGGAGATGGCGGTGATCTTCCTCCGCTGCATGGCGAGATCCGGCGCGGACATACCGTCGGCAAGTGGGGTTTCCCCTTAACCGGAACTCTCCCACTAGCGGGGCACCGCCCCAACCGGGACAAGCTTTAAGCTCCCGACCGCTCTCCCGGAATATGTGGTAGTGTGTGCATGTTAGTGTGTGTGTATGTATGTGTGTGTGTGTGTGTAAGGGGAGAGAATTGGACCAGGAAGGTGAAGGACAAATCGCGCGCGGTTCGTGGCCCGTTTGGTAGGGTACTGCTCCGGCATTCGCCTGGTGTTGATCGGAGAAACCACGGAAAGCTACCGATCGGAGCAGCCGGCCGCTAGACTTCTCCTCTAGGCAGCGACTGAATTCGACCTAGCTGAAAAGCTAGTGTCGAAAATCCTGCCTGCGAGGGGAGTGGGAACCTAGGACCTCCCGGTTAGAGGCGCTGCAGTGACATCAGTTGATGCACTGAGCTACCACTCGCGGTGTGTGGGCGAGAGGTAATAGCCGGGAACTGAAAACCGCTCGTTCGCACCACGACCGCTGTGGAGGAAGTGCGTTTGTTACCTTCTTTCTCCCTTTCCAACTGATCTCGAGGAAGCTTTTACGAGGTCACGAAGGGGCGGTAGCGGAACGTCTGCTTTCGTTCTTTGAGAGCCTTTTTTCGATGCTTTGAGAAAATGCTAAATAGCTAAATATTATAAAAACTGTTATAATTACTATATTACAAAATCTAGTTACTAATCAACATAATAAAATAAAGTCCAATTTGTTGAGTAATCTAGCCGTAAATATTACCCCGTCGTAGATGTTACCTTTGAATTTCTGAAAATCTACGCAATGACTGCTAAGTATATTCATTTTGATATTGTGTTCAAAAATTCATCAAACCGGAAAGTCTTTAATCACTCATTATATTCTGCTACAAGTACGGAATTATCTATTAACGAATGGTTTAACAAAGTAAAATGATATTAAATATTAATTCATAATAAGTTTTGCCCAGCTACCTCTAATAATTTCAATATTATTGAACATTAAAAATAAGATTGTTTGTCTTGGAAGAAAACAGTAAATATTTGGCAATATTAATAAATGCTTTCAAACTTTACAAATTACAACACTATTATGCTTTTTCCTTTGTTTAAAATTCATTTTGTGTCGGAAAGTAAATGTGTACATTTTAAAATTAACCGATTCCTAGTTTCTTCAGAAAATTATTCATTTTTCATTTTTAAAGCAAGGAATCTTTTCCCAATACGTCAAGGAAAATATAGAAATCAGCTAAGTTTTCATATATTAATGCTTCATAAATATCACTGACACGCACATTATTATAACGTTATTGTTTTACGATCAATTAAGAGACATTACACATTATTTCTGTCTTCCATTTTGAAATCATTTCGAGGACATTCTTATGACTGGAAGGTGTTCGAAAAGTAACTCAGCTCAATAATGATTAAGGTCGCCAATCATGGGGTTGAGGAACAAAAACCACATTCTTCCAATACTTGAATCGTTCGTCTGGAATGTATGTGCTCCTAGCATCGGATTCGATCGCAACAGAGCAACGCCGTTCCCGTTAGCCCTTGCGACAGAGCAATAAAAATATTGCGTGAGGGAGGGGGAGTGGCCGCAACACCGCAGTTCCCCGGAGGGCACTGCGCCGGTGCCTCCCACGTCGTGTGAAGTGGGACGTTCGTTTACCTGCAAGTATGTATGATAATTTCAGAGTGATAAGAACCACCGTCCTTACTCCCCTCCAGAATGCGCTCCGGCGATCGTCCTCTTCAGGGAGGGCTGCAAGCCAGGCTTTCAAAGTGGCTTCAGAAATGCAGGTGAAATCAACGGAAATGCAAATTCGAGTTACGAAGTATTCTGAGGAATTTGAATTGAATCGAAACGAGAAATGAGATACAAAACTTCGTTAGTTATATTTATCCGTCTGTTCTAGAATAAAATTTTAAGTAAAGAAAGTACTATTATTTAGAACGTTTTTGAAATGGATTTCCTGTTTGTTTTTCTCAAAGAAAAATATATGTTCGGAATATCTTATGGACATACATCACACGTAGTTCTACTTGATTATATAACGTACACTTGTACTACCTTGTCGATTTTAAACTCTCTCAGATAATATTATTTCAGGAACGATCGCACATCTTCACTTATAATGACATTAAGATAAGCCATAGGTCAGAATTAAATTTGTACGCTTATTAAGTAAATGCGTTGTATTGTTCATAATTTTAATACTTTACAAATAAGCTATTTACTCACGAGAGATTAGCGAATTTCTCACGCGCCCTAAGTGAAAATTCGAATCTTTTCATCTCCCAATGCAGCTAGAAACTAAACCGGTACTTAAGTTATCAGCTTCTAGTCTCAACTTTTACTCGCTTTCTTCTCCTCTTGTGTACGATGACACAGTGATGTTGTAGCAGTCTTTTCCTAATCGTCCACATATCCATGTCCCGGGAGAGATGCGTTTCCCAGAGATTAAATCACAATGAATTCCGTTCTTGACCGACCATAAAATATCGCAAATAATGTATTTCATACCTTCATTTAAACGGTTAATAAAATTAACATTTTTCACACATAATATTTCGTTTTGTATGCTTTTGTGAAGGTTTCCTAAACAAAACATAATAAAGAGTTTAAAAATTGAATTTTTCATTTTTTATTTCTCATCCATTTGTTTTCTCATAATGTCTGTTTAAATTTTGGAACCTAAAAACAATGTCTTCACGTTCTGAGACATCGATAAGAAATTGCTATTCATAAATATCAAAATAATATGTGAATGTAATGTCCTTATTTGCGCATTTACATGCATTCAAGTAAGATAGAATTTATTATCTTATACAGAAGTTATTTTATTTTTCATACATTTTACCTACGTTATCGCTAAGCTAGAGCGCCGTACAGCCTATGAATCTGAGTACTTCCGGACATTTACCCTGCCGTTGTTGGTGGGAAGTATTGAGTGGAAAAGCCCTCTTAACTATGGAGCTAGTGTACTCCTCCCGTAACTTTTATTCTATTATCTACGGAAGATCGGAAATCTGAAGTTCCACCACCCCCACACCACTCATGTGCGCCACGGCCTCCACAGCTGTGGAATGCGAGCTCTTCGGATCCGTCGGAATATCGCTTCCGCCCTACGCGTTCCCCTCCGACATCTGGGGACAGCGAGAAAGAAAGAAAGTCAGAGTGAGAGAGAGAGAGAGAGAGGAAAGAGTGAGAGCGAGAGCAGTCTGCAGAAGGCGACTCAACGTCGAGTGATTACAGACGGGCACCGCTTTGGAAAGCGACCTGGGTTCCAGGCGGCGCGGCGAGGTGATTCCGCCGCGGCGGAGACTACAACGCAGGGATAAGCGATGAACTGTGTCCCCGGAGCCGAGGGGCCCGTGCCGGGCGCGTGTGGACAGAGGGAGAGGGGAGGGATGCTTCTCGGAAGCCGGCCAACTGATGAACAATCCGAGAGCTAGCGGAAGACCCGCTCGCCCTCTGAAAGCTGCTAATGGGCACTGCACACGCGATGACTTGGAAGATAGTCCTCTGCGGTTTACTTCTGGTTGATTCTTGAATTTTACACACGTCTATATGCTTCCTTTACACTTACATCCACATATCGGATTCTTATCAAAATATTTTGCAAAACACCTTATTGCATTGCGATAATATTATTTCTAGTTTGACGTTTCCGAGTCATTCATTGACTACGGAACTGAGACATGATCAAATGTCTGAATTTAACGGTAATGGCAAGAGGACAATGAAAATGTACACTTTATATTTCTTAGACATTTGCTTGAAGAATGTAAAAGAGCTGCCTTTATAGGTGCATTTTATGTTTCATTTACTCAGTGAAAAAATACACGAAAGCCTATTTCTAGAAATGTGCCCCAAAGTGTAAATTTTAAGATAATAAAATTTATTCAATTTCACAAATTTCACAGTTGTAAAAATATGTCGGATATCAAAAAGAATTATTACAAGTTTTTTATATTATACTACAATTAGACGAATTCACTTCATAACTATTCTCTTGTAAAGAATTTGATCAAATAGTATTTTCTTTCAGCCACCCATATGTACTTTCCTGCAGGTAATACATTCCTGGACCCACATAATTTACAAAAATATGCTCATACTTCTTTCGATACAAATATAGAGAATCATTCGCAGAAAAGGCAGTCTATCCCTGTTTTTGATATATCCTAAGTGCAAAAATAAAAGTGGAAATTAAAATAAAAAAGGTGATAACGTCACACAAGACATCTGTCACATTACTCACCATGATTGGTCCGGGCGTTCGGTTACTCCGCAATTCTCCGTACGGCACCTCCGCTGCTCCTCCCGGGCGCGTCGCGGTCGAGCGTAGGGGTCGCGTCGCTAGCTGGAGGCGCGAGGGCGGCGGCGGAGGAGAACCAGGTGCAGGAGGATGTGGCGGCCAAGCGACGCGAGTCCTCGAGAGCGTGGAGAGCGGTCGAGCGGGCAGCGCGAGCTCCGGACACCGACTGGCGGCGAGAGGCAAACGCGGTGGCGGCGGCGACGGCGGCGCGGAGCTGGCAGACTAACACAGATTCTGCCACTCCGCCTCCGCCGCCGCCGGCTCCGAGGCCTTTCGCCGAGCGCCCCCGCCGCCAATGGGCGGCCCGCGAAACGGGAACGCGCCGGAGAAACACCAATCGCCGCGTTGCTGCCGCTGTGGCGATGCACTGGCAGCCCCCGCCGTCACCGTCACCGACGCCAGCGTCCTCGCCACCTACTCCACCATCGTCCTCCGGCGTTACGACGGCAGGAGAACGTAACGCATTGAGGCTACCGACGCGCATCGCACGGCGTACAGTCGCACTACAACAAAGCTGCCTTCACGAGTAACTAGTGGAGAGGCAGTTCAAATGGAAAATACTTTCTCGCATTATTTGTAAGGACTACGCAATATTATAATACTATTTGAACCTACAAAAGTGTTTCCAACCAGCAAATGTTTTTTCCACACTGAGATTTGAACAGCCCATAAGTCTCGTTATCCCTCTATCTCTAGCCTCAATGATAAACACAGCATTCCCGACGCTTTAAAAACGAGTTCAACATTTGCAATTTTCAAGACTTCAACTATTTTCATTGACATTATTTCTAGATATAGTTTGAAATAACAAATTTCATTCAGAAAAAATCTTGGTCGATATTATAGACGCTAAAAGAATTCGAGACTTGAGCAATTTCCGAAAATGCAAAACTAAATTGCTCCATCGTAATTTACAAATTATGTGTAAAGCTTAATAGAGCTCTGAGAGCAATTAAGGAGATAGTCAGTAGATCGCCTCGAGACATTATCCCCAACGTCTTCAGGGCACTGACTGTGGCTCTTGGCATAGCCCCAGAGGTTCCAACCACCACTGGCAGGATTCTGGCGTTCGGCATTCAATGAAGTTGGGTTGCTGGGGAAATGACTGATTCGTATTTTACCACCTTTTCCTCCCCTCATTTCAGGTGGCTAGACCCATTCTCGTGGCGAACAGTCACATCGATGACGTGCACCCCTTCCCGGCTTTTTAATACCAGGTAAGGTTTGAGTTTAACCCCTCCGGCAACGGAGAAAGTGGCTTCCGTGAACACTATGGTGTCCGATTTCCGGAGCATCTTCCCTTCTGCGAAATTCTTGATTTCATCACGCTTTATTCTTGCTCGCTTAGTTTAAATGCATGGACCCAGAATGTAATTCGTGGTTTCTACTGCTTTATTGCACTTCTTGCAGAATACATTCCTCTACTCAGAGTAGATTTATTGGCAGCAGTATTTGATCTCAATTGAAATGCAGTGATAAAAGTTTCAAAAGTTTATAATTTTTCAAAAAGGTATTTCCAATCGGCTCGTTTATATGCGCCTTAACCGCTCTCCCTTGAGATACCAGCTCTTTCCAAGTCTACCTCGTCATCGACGCATTTCTTCTTATAAGCCTTTAAATCTTTTTAAGTAAAGGGCCCGTTGATTTTCAGTATTTTGGCAGACTTTAATGTCCTTTGGTAGAAACTCGGACAGTAGCTATCCATCTGCAAATAGGATCTGCAGATTTTTCTAATCGTAACCCTAGCGTTCAGCGCTACCTAGGAACGTGTTGGGGAAACCGCAGCAATCCCAGTCCTCCATCTCTCTTGCCCAGGTATAATAATCTATCCTAAGTACTCATATGCAGATGTAGGAACTGTTTGACTGCCATTCTGATTTAACAGTCTGCTTCACTGAGCATCGACATAGATGGCATCGATAATGTCAATTGTTAGAAGTAATATGGCATTATGTAGGTGTGAGAAATGCCAACTTCAGAGTGAGCTTTAAATGCGCCTTCTGAACCCTCGTCACTGCTTTCGATATGGATGCTTTAGATGGGAAGCGTTTCCAAATAGAGTAGTTTACTCCCAGATATGTTAGGGTATGATCATTACTGACCAGACGAATTCTCTCCCCCAATCTTTCCAGACAGGGGTCCTCAATGAACCAGGATCGTTTAAAGGTAGTAAGTTGAAGAATACTTTGTGTCGAACAATGTCATTCCAAGGATCCCTAGATATTCCACCACAATATTAACCAATTCCTGAGCTTCTCAGGCATCTTTTACTAATAGCACAAGATCGTCAGCAAATGCTAACACGGGCACACTCCTTTCCAACAGCGTGTATCCAGACTTGTTTTCCAATTTCTCAAGCAAGCACTCCATAAATGCGGTGTTTTATTAAGGATTATTTTTGAACGTTTTCCAATTAATGCGTGTGTTTAATAAATGGGTGATGTTGTGAGGGGGGAAAGTTGTTGGGTTGAGATGATGACACAAAGATGATCTGAATTCAATTCAAATAAGGAGGAACTATGAAATTTGACTTATGTGTTGGTGATTACAATATTCCCGTATAGAATATTCGGGAATTTGTTTTGGTCATGGGGTTAATGAGTTGGTTCTAGAGGAGAGATTAGATGTAATTTTAAATGTTAATATTTTAGACATTTATAGGCCTGCAGTATTAGAAGTTCTGCAGACCCAATTTACGTTTTTGGCATTCAAACCATTGTGGGAGTGTTTCTTGGAATAGTGATACAAAATTGGTGCTGCGTATTTTGGTTTTGTGAGGCTTTTAGACTACTATGAGGGATATTATTCTGTTGTCAGGCGGAAACCCAATGACTGCCGTTTGTATTGAAGGGGTATGGGGTAAGTTAGTTTGAATATATGGTACATATTTTTCGAATAGAATTAAAACACCGAATTCATTTGAGTTTATTGTGTCTGATCTGTGATTACACTGGTCGACAGTGATTTTGTTAAATGGTTAACTGTAGGTGTTCCTTATGTAGCTTTTTTCTTTTGTATTCTGACGTAGCTACGCTAAAGCCAATACAACCCCAAACGTTAGCCACCGGGCTCAGGCTTTGTCAAGTAGCATATATCCTAAAACTATAATATATTTCGCAACAAATTACCTGTCGTTTATGCTGCAATGCTAGTTGCTTGCGTGTTTATTGGATGACAGTGGTTGCCAACAATGTATGATATTGTAAATTCCACTAAGATATGAAATAGACGCCAGACCGGTCAAATCAGTTGAGCAACTTCGGGAATAGTGAAATGAAGTGCGGTGATTCACGCACAAGACGCACCGACTCGGCGTGACACGTTAGCTCGCGCTGCGTGTGGAGTAAGAAAGTTAATAACATAGTATAGTGCACGTCTCATCTTCACTGTTTGACTCTTCATTCTTCACGAAAAAGTTCCTTGCAATACCGTGACAGTGTGTAAAATTTCCAAACAGTTTGTGTCATGTGTTTGGTGAGATAACTATTAAAAAAGACAGAATATTACTCCCTTTAGAAGAAAGGTATTTGAATTGTATTTCGGGTGTCGAATCGATAATCCGTACAAATCGTGGGCCTCTCATATTTTCTGTGCGTCTTATGCATTTATTTATTTATTTATTTAGTCAAAAACAGTCAAAAACTGTATGTGACGTATGGGGGAGAAAATCATCTGCGCACACTTTTTCGAGTTTCAGAATCCCTTCCCAACAATTTAACTATTAATAGTTGAAAGATGAATAATAATAATAATAATAATAAACAAATTTTTAAAAAGCGAGGGATTAACATTTCAAAAACTAGATATTTTCGTTGCCAAATTATAGAAAACTTATTTTTAACGGTAAAGGAACAAACAGATTTGAATTTTCTGTATTGTTTACTAATAGAAACTCACCCTAAGCTCTACTACCACTACAAGCAAAAGGAAAGTTCAACAAAACATGCGCATAGTGAAGCTACATTTACGTCCAGAAGAAAATCAAGGGGCCATCTCAGCATTTGCTCAATGGATCAGGGAAACTGCACAAAAACCCGATCGAGATAGGGGTCATTGACCCGGAAGTACATTATTTGTTACAGGCATATTGAGTCTTTTTTAAAATTATATAATGCAAATCTAGACTAATTCATTATACTATATCTTGTTTTTGTTATAGTAAACATTATTTTTCTTTTTGACGATCAGTATAGTCTCTAATTGTATAGAAACAGTTTTGCAGATGAAAAGATTTTACTTTTAACTTAAATTTGTGTACCAATTTTAATTGTTTAATTTCATCTGGCAATGTGTTGTAAAGTAACGTACATCTATTGTATGTGGATTTCTTGTAGTGAGCCGTAGAAGATACTGACACTTGATGAACATGATTTCTACGTCGAGTGTTGTAACTATAAATATCAGTATTACATGAAAATAAGTTCCCACTGTTAAGTAAGTCAATTTTGACAAATACTACAGACTCATAAGTAAATAGGCAAGGCAATGATAAGATTCCAAGCTCAATGAAAAGAGGCTTGCACCGATCACGTGGATGAGATTTTTTCATTATTCGGATAATTTTCTTTTGCAATCTAAATGTTTGGGAACTAAAGGATGAGCTTCCCCAGAATATTATGCCATATCTCAGGCAGGAATGTACATTTGCAAAATACACGCAACGAACTGCATGAAGGCTGACAGAATTAGAAAGAATTCTGAATGCATAACATAATGAGCTTAATTTAGTGTTTAATTCTGTTATATGTACATCAATAGCTTAATTATTAGAATGATTTGAAGCGCAAAATTGCATTGAGACAGTTTTTCCTTCGTCAACTATTAATTTGTTATTACAAAACCAATTTGAAACTTCTGAAATTGTACTATTTATTGTTTCCTTTTTGCAAAGAACATTCGTGTCATCGGCAAACAGAACTGTTCTTCCATTTTTAATAGATGAGGACATATCGTTTACGTACAGCAGAAAGAGGATAGGACCTATGATCGAACCTTGTGGGACCCATGTTCAATTGGCAAAGAATTGGAGAGATAAGTAAATAATGTCCTTTCGTGCCAGTACAGTATTTCTACTCTTTGAGATCGATCTTTAAGGTACTAGGTTATCCAATCTAGGGCAATACCACGAATTCCATAAGAAGGTAATATTGAGAGCAAGATGTTATGGTTAATAATGTCAAAAGCTCTCGAAAGATCTAAAAATATCCTAATTGAGTCTTCATTTTTGTCCATTTTTGTACATGTAACATTTGTTTTTTGTTTAGCTTAACTTAATTCACGATCTACGACGTTTGCAATTCGAGTGGTGGGGAGGGAACGAAAGGACCACTCCACGGACTAATATTTCTGCATTACCAAAGTTGCTTAATCACAAGCGAGACCAAGAAGATAATCCAATCTCATTTCAGCTCTCAGGACTGTTCCTCACAGCGGCGATCTTCCAATCGAAGCGCCACCGGATAATTGGAGTTGACATTCCGAAGCCATTGGTGATTCAGATTTAAACGCGACTACCTAAAACTACCGAAAAGAACGACAGTGAAGACCCAGATTTCTACGGAACGTCTGCAAAATAGAATCAATCAGTGGTAACTCAATTATAGATATCGTGGTCTAAACTTGTTACAGAATCAGGCAGAATTGTTGGTGTCCCGAGTAAAAGAGTGGAACCTCCTTCAGCAAGGAACTTCAACTACTGTGCATTGTCGACGGGAACAAGACTTTCGATGCTTGTTCTCAGCCAATATAATATATTGTACTGATATTGATGCATTACTGGGTTGAGAGACCATCATGATCCTAGAAAGGAGGTTGTCTTTAGGTTCCTCTACTAAACGTATGTTTAAAATCTGTGTTTATTCATATTGGAAATTATAAACCAGTTGTTTCTCTTGCCTATGGAGACTATATGAATGAAACGTATTGCACCATAAAAAGTTTGTTATTGAAGTGACAATACAACAGCATGCGTGGAATGTATGCAACGACTTAAAAGTTATTGCTCTTTTGTTAGGTCTCCAACAACAATATACTCAATCTTGCTGCTTTCTTTGCGAGTGGGATAGCAGAGATGGCAAAAGCGATTTTGTGAAGAAGCCTTAAAATCTGATTCCTGGAGTTCGCAACTACTGTAAATCCTGCGCATATATATATATATATATATATATATATATATATATATATATATATATATATATATATTCCTCTTTTGCAAATCAATCCCAGATTAAGGAAAAAAATAGTGATGGCCATGGATAAAAGTGGTTTCACAAACGTAGCTGTCAAGATGTAAGTTTGTTTTTAAAGTAAAGTAATATTCAAAATATATTTGGCAAGTTTTATGTTTATTAATAATTAATTAATTCATTATAATTAATATAATTAATTATTTTAAGTCAAAATGGATTTTAGTTTAAAATAGCTTCAAGATAGTATGATTAATACTTGTTACAACACATCCTTAATGTGGAAATGAAACCTTTTTTTGCAGAAGTTTACAAATAAAAAAATACTTTGAGTTCAATCTAAAAGTTGCAATTTTTACTGAACTTTGTTATCATAGCGGTCTAGTATGTTTGCAATTTTCATATTTGTATCTGGCCCCCCAACAGAGATATTACAGTTGAAAATTTGAAAAAATCCAAAATTCCAATTTTTAAGAGTGTTTAATTTTCAAGGGTACGTTACTTACCAATAATATTTTACTAAAAGTAACTACACTGTTATGTGCAAAAGCAAAGAAAAAAATTAGGCTGAGATTCTATTCCTTCTTTGAGAAATTACTCTCTGAAAATCGAACTTGGTTCATTCGCGTTCCATAGATTTAATTGCAAATATTTCTCAAATAAAAACATAGATGGTAGATAAACAAAACTTAGATTTGTAGACGGGAGTATACTGAATCTAATGCCTTTTATTCTAGAATGCTAGATCAATCCAGAGCTGAGTCATTTAGAAAAGAGTAAATGTCTACAAACGAGAAAAATGGCGCATGGCGTAAAACAAAATAACCTCCATTTGTAAACCAGATACAATAAAAATAAATCAAAGATGTTTTTGAACAGTGAAATTATAAGGTAATTTATGTGCAGAATATGATTTTTTTTTCGAGATGGTCGAGCGACCAGTGCTGGACCACTTAAAATGAATTGACCCGAGTGAGAGGTTTGGGATATTGTAAAAGGATAACCGAGAGGTGTTATAGGGTCTGGTTCTGGGGTTCGTCGGTTGTAAATTTTGTGTGAGTTCTACGTGTTTTCTGTAAGAAGCGTCGTCTATTGAACGTAGTCTCCAAGATGAGCTCCGTTAGGGGAGTGGAATTCAGTTAATTGTTTATTGTATGGACATTACTCAGAAACAATTGTCTATTTGATCCATTGCAGTTCTTGCATAAAGGGGTGAACATTTTATAACGACAATTAACCGAATAATGGTATTTTGACCAGTAGGGGAGGATTTTTTTTTAAATTTCTTTTTTAATTGGGATCTTTAAATGTGGAAAACTCTTTTACTATTTAATAGGTATTTTATTGTTTTTCTGAAGTAAGTTACTGTTTTAAGTATTAACTTAATTCGGTTATTTATTATGTCGAGGTGAACTGATTAGGGCATTGTTTTTTATTTCTCTATTAAATTCCGGTAAGTTTGTTATGCTATTTACATAAATTGGAATAATCTTGTCATTTTCATCTTGGCTTGAGATAATGTTTACACAATTAAGCCTGGAATCGGTGTCTTTCAGTTTTTCTAAGGGAGCATTTCAATTATTAATTGGCACTGAATATACACTTGTAGTCCTGTCTTTTAGAAGGACATTTATTTTCAGCAGTCATTGAATGTTCTCTTGTTGCTCTTTGTTGAAGTGTCTGCGGTTTATTTACTTTCACTCACTCACTGTTTTTGTTATCCCTTGGGCTGCATCGCTAGCAGTTTGCCTTACCATACTGCCGACATTCGTTAATTCCTGAATTACTCGATTTGAAGTTTTCTGGACTTCCACATGCGGTAGATGTTGATTGGGAATATATTAATGTCGTCTTGTTGATCAGCACCGCTTTGATGTACATTGGTGATGGCGGTGTCGTGATGAATGTGGTGTGCATAGCGCACTCTGCATTATACAGAGCGGCAATGGGCCCGGCTACGTTCTAGGCCAGGGCTGTTGGGTACTGATTCATCGTCAATGGATGAAGAATTTAGTGCTGTAATTGGTAGCACAAATAATTGTCTCTCCAGTTGCTAGAAGTACGTTATACATTTTGGTTAGCTTAAACATGCCCTTCTCTGTTCGGAACAGAGCTGAATGCGATGTGGACTCCGCGACGACTCGGAGCGAAATGTTTTCAAACCGTGAACAGCTATGTCAAAATATTTTTCATTTTCTCGCACTTCTTCAGTTCGCTTTGAGATTCAGTTGGGAACAGTCGTCCTTAAGTGGAGCTCCGAGCAGGGCAACTAGCGGAAATTCCACCGGTGTCGAGCTGTTATCACTCAACTTCCGCAGTCTACCTGGTCTAGCAGTGCTTTATATACCAATAGTGCATCTTAATTTAGTGCAGTGTTTTATGTAGTTCCACAGTCATATTACGTCTTCAAGTGGTAATATTTAAACGTGAAGAGATAAGCCGCCTCGGCAGGCCTTGGCCTCGGCCATAGCGTAGCAGAACCAATTGCGCTCCTCAGAAACAGAGAGACCACCATGGAGGTAAACTACGCCCATCAGGATGAAAGCCAAACTACACTGAATCGACAGCATGGAACACCACAACGACAATTTCAACTCGCAGTTCCAAGACGAAAGTACAGACTGTGAAAATGTTCCACACCTTGCTCACACAGGTGGCTCCAATGAGGTTAGTAGCCTACCTCCTTGGAGTAGCGCAGTGAATGTGTCTTCCATCGGAAGTTAAATAGTGTTCGTAAACGTATACTCTGATTTAAAAAAGGTCACACAGACAGTAATCCAAGAAAATAACCTCTTAAGGTTACCAAAGTAACCTTAAAGGCTACCAAAGACTTAGATATACTACATTCAGTGCCAGTTTCCAAGAAATTCACTTTTCGTGAGAAAAAAGCTAATCATAGCAATAGGTTTTCATTCATCGACAAAAACTCTCATAAACTTCGGAAAATGTGAAAATCACTCCAATCTTTGTAAAGTTAACCCGGCGGAGATTATTACAATCCTCATTCGAAAAATGCCGAATGGGATTCGCAATCTACTGTGTAATAATATGCCTGACACGATCGACGCGTTGATAGAGGGTGAGGATGAGCCGGTTCGATCAAGCGAACGACGGAAACGAACATGGCGTGCAGGACGGTCGAAATCTGAATTCCAGTGACGGTAGCAGCAATAATCGATACACCGGGGGAATATATCGACAGGTCAATTTGTGCGTGATAGAAGTGTGCGGGGGAGAAAAACCCGGTTGAAGGAAACGAGGTACAGCCTACCATGGAAGAGATCCTCCAGAATGTGGACAAGGCTGCGGAAGGGACCATCGATCAGGAAGACTGTCCGGTGCGAGTTCGCCAGCTGCTGAGAGAATTTGTTAAAATTTTTTGGGAGTCGTCGGAGCCGGTGAAGGGCTACCAATTCCGACTGCAATTGAAAGACACTACGCCTAAGCAATACCCCATACCGCAGGTATATCATGTGCAGGTGCGCCAATTGATACAGGAGATGGAGCGAAAGGGAGTTATTAGAGGGCAATAACCCCGTACGTTAGTCCACTAGTTGTGGTAATTAAAAAGAACGGGAGTATTCGCATTTGTCTCGACGCGAGAAAACTAAATGCAGTCACAATTCCACGATACGAGACGCTACCCACTATTAATGAGTTGGTCATCAAATTAGGCGGAGCAACTATCTTCAACGTGCTAGATTTCTCGTCCGCATACTGGAAGATCGAGGAAGAAGTTGGATGTGAGTAGTATATCAGTTTGAAATTCGAAGGAACTGTATATTTTTTCACGCGATTGCCATTCGGACAAAGGAATTCGGGAGCAGCGCTGATAAGATAGTTCGATAACGTCATTCCATCGGCGTTGAAAAGCACGATGTACGTCGACGATATTATCTTGTTCTCGCCTCTCCCACCTAAAGAATCTAAGAAAACTGTTTGAAATTGTTAGAGAGTATAATTTAAAATTCAATTTAGAGAAGTGTGTATTGTGTCGTCAGAAAGTGCAATTTATGGGGCACGAGATCTCGAGCGCAGGCATGAAAATACAAGAAAACAAGAGGGAGATAATCCGGAACTTGCCACTACCCAAGAATGTACGGGGACTGCGCCGACTCTTCGGGATTTGTAACTACTATGCGCGCTTCGTGAAGAGCTACTCGAAGAAGGTGGTGCCGCTATTGCACTTGTTGAAGAAAGGTATCAGGTGGCACTGGACTCAACAATGCCAGGAAGCATTCGAGCAGTTGCTTAACGCATTCGAACGCACGCAGGTGGTGCAGTATCCTGATTTTCGCCGCCGCATGTATTTACAGACTGATAGTAGCGGGTTCGCATTGGGAGCGGTATTGTTTCAATTGGGCGAATGCGGAGAACAGCAAATTATTGTCTTAGACAGCCCTTAGTTGAAAGGGAACGAGCTCAATTTCGGGGTCACCGAGTTGGAGGCGCTTGCTGTCATTTGGGCGACCCGAAAATTTAGGACGTTGCTTGTAGGGCGTCCATTCGCGATTATAACGGATCACAAGGCCTTGACGTTCCTGATGCGAAGTCACACCAACAATGATAAGTTGCTGCGTTGGAAATTGTGGCTTCAGCAATTTCAGTTTGAAATAGAATACTGTGAAGGTCGGAAGAACCTGCTTCCGGATTATTTATCCAGGATCAAAGGGAAGGAGAAAAGGATGTCTGAGACCGTAGTGGCAGCCATTCGTGAGCGAGAAATAAATCCACAGTGGACAAGGGCGGTGATCGCGATGCAGCAACGCGACTCCTTTGTACGAGAGGTGACGAAGTTGGCAACAGGTCAACCTTATGACGCTAACCAGATCCAGAAGAACAAAGACAGAAACGTAAACAACTGGAAAGTTTACGAGGGAATGCTGCCGCGAAGAATCAAAAAAGAATCAAGAGAAATTCAGAATTTGGATTCCAGAGGAAAATCGGAAGGAGTTGGCGATTTCCACAAATGAACATTGTGGGCATTTTGGAGGAGGGAAGATTGTGCGAATTTTAGCGGATTACTGCTATTGGCCAAACATGGGAAAAGAAACGCGAGCAGCTAGCGAGTTCGTGTGACGTCAGAGGAGAAAACAACCAAACAGGCGTTATGAAGGGGAATGGTAAGCTATTGTGCCGCAAGGGCCCCGGGATTTGTACGCAGTAGATTTGTACGGTCCGCTACCGATAACCAGGTTCGGTAATCAACATTTATTTATGTTAGATGTGTTTTCCAAATTGGTGCAAATCTTTCCGATTAAAATACCCAACGCAACCAGCTGCATCCGCCATGTGAAACACTTCATCGAGATGTGTGGGAAATCGGGATATTGAGCGACCGAGGAACTCAGTTTACCAGTGGCAGGTGGAGGGAAGAAATGGAGGCATTGGGGATTTCCATGCCTTCACAGCTATACGTCATCCGCAAAGTAACCCAGCGGACGGGTGATGAGGAGCTGTCGCGGTTGTTCCGGGTGTACGTAGCTGAAAACCATAGGGCGTGGTTCGAGGCGGTGCCGGCGCTCAATGAAGTACTGAACGCCGTGCCGCACTCGATACCGTGTGCTAGCATAGTGTGTTGTTAGGCAGGTGCACCAGCACAGTCTGGGAGAGTTAGTTCGAACTGCGGCAGGTGCAGGTTGACGCCGACAACAGACCGATGAAACGATCTTCTCGATGAAGAATACGGTGGTAGATGTCGACTCATCATGACTGCGTCATTAGCTGAGCAACATCTTAGGCGGGGGGAGATGTAATGATTTGCGATCATTCCTGTAATTTAATGTTCCCAAAAATAAAGACTTCCCAATTAAATGTTAAAATTTATATTCAAAAAGACAGAAGACGGCAGCACCGCGCCCCATATATTTTCCTAAATTAAACGAATGCGCGGAAAAGGGTAAAATTCAACATAAACATTCGATAAAGCATAATTTTTAGAATCGTTAGAAAGAACAATCAGCAAAATCGTACCAGGAGTTCACTAGATTTCGAAATAATCATAATCATACATTTCACGTTCACAGGCATGGACATATGGAAGCCATTGTTGCTAGAAGAAAGCAGATGGCGAATATGGTTTTTAATAAATATTACGAAAACGCCTAAAGGGATCGGGCTGGAACTTTATAGAACAACGGGGCGAACTTTATGAACAATTTCAAGACTAATCACAATTTTGGGAAACATCTAGAAAGCCTTCGAAAGAAATTAAATGTAGAAACGTATAATTAAAATATATATAAAACAAGAGACGCATGTAGTGACATCACGACGAAATATCGAACTAAAAATGGTTACATTTAATGAAATAAGATAATGAAAGGAGAAATAGATAGTGCAGTAATTATCAGAGAAATTATACACAGTATTGAGAACCGGTGACAAGGCGTAAGAACGATTAAAACATGAAAATAAGAAATATTTTGTAATCTTGTTTGTGGCAACGGGCGAGCGATCAATGTGTTGTGATTCATGTAGTTAGACGCAGACCCGCACGCGCGCATAGTCACCTCATTTGAAGCCCTGTATAGGGCAGTCACATATTCACGCCCAGAAAGAATTAGAAGTTGTATAAAATAAGCCAGCGAACGGGCGAGTGCAAGAGCTAAAATAGGTTCAAAAAGACAGAAGACGGCGTGTATTGATGACAAGGCACCCATTTGTGTTTAAAGATAAATAGGATTAATAAGTAAGTGATTATTTGTCAGCCCAAGTTAGGAGTGTGTATACGTGTTTGATTGAAGTTTAGCAGTGTTGCAATGCAGAGCAGGTGAATCTATAGCATTGGCAACCCAACGCGCGGATGGAGAGGTAGAACAATGGAATATTATTACAAATATATATATATATATATATATATATATATATATATATATATAAGTTGATCCCATGGGTAGTGTACATATTGTATTTAAATTGCATATTGATAGATTGATTAGTATATTTGAATCGGTTCATTCAGACGTACAGAAAAACAATTAATTTGATGTGCCGTACGTTTTACAAATCGAACAAGAGAGTGGAAAACTTGTTTAAAAGTTCATGAAACAAAATCACATGCAGACATTTCCAGTTTATTTAATACCTTATTGATTGTGGATGTAGGTAGAATGGCTTCAAATTATTTTCAATAAAGTTTCTAAAATTCTCAATAATTTTTTTCCTTACACGGAATTGTGACAAATAATTATTTCTGAGCGAGGCTTGAACCAGCGGCCCCTTCTTTCAAACCCCAGAAACAGTACCCGCCATTTAACCACCTACGAGGAGTGGCACCCCAAAAATATACATTAGAGCTTGGAAGTTTCAGTTCTAGCATTTGGCAGCCAAAAACTGATAAAATTTTAAAAAAGTCCATTAGGCAGAAAAAATGACAACTGAGAAGGCATAACTCGAGGTGAAAAAAAATTTCGCTGGTTGAAAACACTTTCGCTTGTTCATGAAGCAACATCACAACGCAACGGAAAAGTTGAGAGAAAATATTGTGCTGTTTATCACAAATAGTTTATCTTGGTTAATCGTTTTTGTGATTATAATTGATTCAAACAGTTTTCAATAATGTTTCTGCAATTCTCACTTATTTTCTGCGGCAACATAGAACTGTGAGAAATAATCATCCCCAAACGAAGGCGCGAACTAGCGAACTTCGCCTCCGAAGGGATAACTCCGTACACGACAATTAACCACCACGACCATCTCGGTAAGATTTAAAATTCAAAATTCTATAACAGTAATAATTGTATGATGGTGTCAGTTCTGGCATTTGGCTCCAAAACACTAAGAATTAGAGATGCTACAGAAAGGCACAGACTTTTTCTAAGTAAAGTTTTCTCATTTCCTTGGTGTGGACTGGCTATAGCCAGTCCACACCAAGATGTACCACCGTACGGTATTGCCCCATGTTCTAGCCTTTTGGCATCTATCGTCGCCCAAAGTACATTTTTTGACATTTTCACAACTTATCGATTTCATAACAGTGGAACTGAAATATTACTTAAAGAATATTACAGAATAGTAAAACCTCGTTCCAAATAGAAATTTTCATTGAAAAATCTGAAGTCGTTTTTAAGAATAATCATTACTATAAATGCAAAATTTGAAACTCTTTTTAGTACACAATCAGTTTACACATTAGTTTCAGAATAGTATACAATCAATTTCAGCTATCACCAATGCACCCCGGTTCATTTACAACCACCAATTACACAATGAATTCCACGTTGATCTCATCATTCACCACATAACTTCCTATCCCATAACGTCTACTACCGGGAGCGGTAGCTCAGTATCATGTCAGTCATGAACTGATGCCACTGCAGCGCCTCTGACCGGGAGGTCCTAGGTTCGAGTCCTGACGGCGGGAGGGTTTTCGACATTAGCTTTTCAGCTAGGTCGAATTGAGTCTCTGTCTGGATGAGAATTATAGCGTCCGGCTGCTCTGACCGGTAATTTTCCGTGGTTTCTCCGATCAACACCAGGCGAATGCCGGATCAGTACCCTACCAAACGGGCCACGGACCGCGCGCGATCTTTCCTTCGTCTTCCTTGTGCTATCCTCTCTCCATTACACACACGCTTATACTAACATTCACTACACTACCACATATTCCGGGAGACAAGTCGGGAGCTTAGAGCTTGTCCCGGTTGGGGCGGTGCCCGGCTGGTGGGAGAGTCCTGGTTAGGGGGAAACCCCACTAGCCGACGGTAGGTCAGTGCCGGACCTCACCATCCAGCGGGGGAAGATCACCGCCATCTCCCGAGAAAAACATGCACTACACTAACGGGACTAATGACCAAAGCAGTTGACGCGCCCGGAAACACGAAAAAAACAAACCATAACGTCTTCTCCAATATTCATCACATCCAGAATTATCTTCATTCTACTTCTGTAACCCCACTCACTCTTCTCGCATCGAAGTAAATATCCATCGTCCCCTATATTATATCAGTAGAACATACCTTTTGCGACTGTCACAGGCAATCAATCTTTGTAAATGAAATCTCTAAAGAAAGAGAATTTCAGGGAGACGTGAATTGCATTTTGAGCTTAAAAATATTTTTTAAATTTATTTTTATTTTATTTATTTATTTATTTTACGTCAAAAAAACAGTTAAAAACTCCGTATGACGTGAGCTTAAAAAAAGCGAAGGATTTGTTGAAAAAACGAATCAATCTTGTATATATCTTCAGATTACATGCAACCCCAAACTCTCGAAAGCATTGTCAAAATCTTCAGAGTAAAATAACTTCTAAACGAAGCAGTATAGGGCCTCAAAACAAAATTTTGAGACCAAAGGTCACAAACAAACGTTTTTCACGCCGTAATCCAGAGGATAAGATACGTTTGGAATTTATCATTGCAGTTACACAATACGTTTGGACATTATTACACTTTTGCAGGTTCCATGCTCATCGATATTATCCAATACCAACTATATTACTCGGCGCTGGAGGCGATCTTTGTGACGTCATGCTTTGAAGACTTAGATTTCTCCATCTATGTAAGCTTTCTGTGTACACCGTGGTTGCGCCGGCTGATGAGGTTTATTTGCATTATATTATATGCATTATATTACATTATTTGCATCTTATTTTATTCTTATTCAAAATCGTTGTGTGCGTTTTTATCGCTCACCCCTCAATTTCAAACTCTGCTAATATAAGTCAATATACATTCATGAACAGGGCTGTTCAAGAAAAGGATTTTTTTAAACATGAGTTAAGAATGAAATTTGATGAAAGCATAAGCCCATATTTCTTGCACAATATTGTTTATTTTCTCTGGTGTGGTTGATTTTAAAGACATAACATAAGTACTTTAAGAGAAATAATAGTTTTACCTTTTTTATTCGATCTCATTTCTTTGAAGGTGGGTACGCTTCACTTTGGTAAAAGGAAAATTCACTGCAAGTCCTTATGCTATGATGAGAAATAACGAAATAAGCTACAATCTACTATGGAGCGACCGAGACTCAAGGAAGGGACCATATCCACGAAAATGCCTGGGTGTTCTGCGTATGATTCCAAAAGATAAAGCAAAATGCTCAAGAAAATTTGAGAAAGGCATTATCAGAGAATTTAAAAACTCAATCAAACTATGATGAAAAGAAAGCTCTCACATCTTTTGATATTCGTCAAAAAGAAGCAAGAAACAACATCATTAAATATAGGTGAAAATAAAGTTGGTACAGAGAATGATAGTCCAGATGCTGCTACTTCATCTAATGTTTTATTCTTTATATCGTATCTTATATTATTTCAGTATTATTTCAGTACATACCTTTTGCGTCTCTCATACGCATCTTCATAAATGAGATATCTAAAGAAAGAACTTCATGGTGACGTAACAAATAACACTTTGACTTTAAAAATATGAAAGATTTGTTTTAAAAACACGCATCTAAATATTCATGTCAAATGTACCCCGAAACCTAGTCCGGATTTTGAATCTATATCTTAAATAACTACTAAAAGAAGCGTTCTGGTGCATTAAAAATTAAAATATTGAGGCAACAGGCCTCAAAGAAACGTTCCGCACACCGTAATCTACAGAATGAGATCTTCTTGAGCATTCTATTACATTTTTGCTGGTTTGACGCTTCTCAATTCTACCCCAACTTCAGAGCCTGTAGAATCTTCAATTGTACTTGAAATTAAACCAATTACTTGATATTCTACATGACTGTATTATACGGGTGTACCTCTCTGCTCCGTAACAACATTACATAAGAATAATTTGTTTTGGTAAGGGTGTATTCTATTGTTATCAATTACAAAGAGACATATAAACCAAGGAGGATAAGAAGGTCTTGACTAAAGTATTTGTTCTAGGTATAATATGGAAATGGAAAAATAGGAAGATGGTGAGGTTTAACATGGGAGAGTTCCCGCACGGGTACATATAGTTTGTAAATTGTTTTCAATCCTATAAAAGAACATATGAGGTGACATCATGGTTTCATCAACTTTCATATTAGTATTAAGTTAGGTTAAGATGTATTTACTAAGCCATCATTACATATGGCACTGATCTATGAATAAAAAATCAAATAAAAAATTTAAAAAAGAAAAAAACTTACTTGCACTTAGAGGACGCGGGGTCACTTTTTGTTTTATAAATACAAATCAGTTCGAATTGTTCTTATAAACAAGAATGTGTTTTATATCACATATTAGTTATGAAGCTTGTGTGTCCACTGTCACTGCAGCGCCTCTGACCGGGAGGTCCTAGATTCGAGTCCTGACGGCGGCAGGATTTTCGACACTAGCTTTTCCAGCTAGGTGGAATTCAGTCGCTGTCTGGAGGAGAATTCTAGCGGCCGGCTGCTCTGATCTGTAGTTTTCCGTGGTACCTCCGACCAACACCAGGCGAATGCCGGAGCTGTGCACTAACAAACGAGCCGCGCTCGATCTTTCCTTTCTCTTCCTTGTCCTATCCTCTCCTCTTACACACACACACACACACACACACACACACACACACTAACATACACTACACTACCACACATGCCGGGAGACCGGTCGGGGACTTAGAACTTGTCCCGGCTGGGGTGGTGCCCGCTGCTGAGAGATACCTGGGTGGGAAAACCCCTTTAGCCGACGGTAGGTCGGCGCCGGATCTGGCCATCCAGCGGGGCAAGTCCACCGCCACCTCCTGAGCAAAAATACGCACTGCACGTACGGGAATAATGACCATAGTAGTTGCCGCGGCCGGAATCACTAACAATAAATCAATCATTACGTGTCCATCACAGAAAGTTACCAAAACATCACTAAAACCCAATCAAAAATAGATTTTCCAAAAATTTGTATTTGACCCCCATTACCCTCACATGCGAGAAACGGGAATCTCTATCAAAATATGAAGCAAAGTGAACACATTAGTACTTCAAATAGTATTTATTTTGTTTACAATAATTGTAGGCGTCTAAAGTAAAGTGACTCCAAGAATGCACAAGATTAGCAGCGGTGGATCGTGCACAGTTTGTTAAGTAAGGCTTTTAACAGTGTTTGAAGGTTTGTTGTTTGCTTTGAATTCTTATCCGTCCAGCCATTCTTGCTACATGTGTAAATAGCACCAAGAGGCGCATTTAAACTCATACAGATCATGGTTAGAAATGGTGTGGAGTTCACGATATTTGCATCATCGAAGTGAAATTGAGGAGTTTGTGTTGTCGTATTTGTTTATTTCAGCAGAAAGCTGAAGCTAGGCTGTATCGTTTCTGTTATGTTCGGAATAATACACGCTTTAAACAAACACAGATTTATTAACAACACAGAAAGTACATCAGGTACACTTCCAGAATCCAAAGAATGTACCAAAAAGAACAGCCAAAATCGAAAACCAAGAGTCCAGGAGATGTACCAAAAACTAGCAAAGTTCAACCGATAAATATCACAGAAAAAAACAATAATCTTGCCGGGCCAACGATCACTTTAACACGGTACAAATCTCCTCGCTCAACTTCACTCAATCACCTAACACTAGCGCTCTGCTCTCTGGCTGGCGGCGCCCGCTCGTAAAGCGGGCTCTTAAAGCGCCGTTGGCTCTCCGGCCAGCTCGTCTTCAGGGATTGGGCGGCGCCTTTTCTGCTCCGCCGCCTCCGCCGACTCCCTCGATCGCCGCTGAGCGCTGCCCCCTAGGCGCGCTCTTCAAAAGTTGCTACACAGCCGCGACAGTTTCGACTGAGGACCCCAGGCGCCTAAGAATTGCACTGAAAATGGTTGAATCGCACTGAAAAAGCTTTCTGCAGAAATAAACAAATACGACAAAACGAGGCCTCAATTTCACTTCGATCATTCATATCAATAAATTATTTTGTTTCCGGCAGTGGCAGTCACACTGCGATAATGAGAAACATTGACCACCATTACGTCACAAGCATATTCTTATTTCTCGTATACGTACGGAGTAATAAACGTTGGATAGAGAAAGTTATGTTATGCTGCGCGAAAAAACGGCGTATTTTCGGCAGAAATGCATTCATTGCCGGGTCCTGATAACAAAAAGGAGATAAATCCAATTGCTAAATTAAGAAAAAATATCCCCTAATACGTTATGTTGCCTGAATCCCTGTTTTGGGGCCTTCATTCCGAAAATACCACTAAAAACAATTGTCCGTCCTTCCGTCTTTCCATCCGTCTATCCGTCTCGTCGTGAAAAAATCTAGCGCTTAAACAGTTTTTCCAAATTGAAGAAACCCCTGTCGTTTTTGCGTAAGCTGAAGCTCTGCAATTTTGAAAATCATTCATTAATTTGAGGGGAGATTTGTATGAAGCCCTAGGAACATTTTCCAATTTTATCAAAACATTTTTCTTTACATTTCTGGTAAGAAAAGAGTAAAATACACGAATAAAGATGGCATTGGTCCGAGTTTCAGGATTAACTCTGAATTTTTAGAACTTGTAGAAGTCTGCATTTTTTTCTTACAACTACAACTTCTCACAACTAAAATATTGACTTTTCCTTCAAATGAAATTTGTTGTCTTTGATTGATTCGTGTTTCCAGACACGTCAACTGCGTTGGTCATTAGTCCCGTTAGTGTATTGCATGTTTTTTCTCCAGAGATGGCAGTGATCTCCTCCGCTGGATGGCGAGATCCGGCGCCGACCTACCGTCGGCTAGCCGGGTTTCCCGCTAACCAGGACTCTCCCACCAGTGGCGCACTGCCCAAACCGGGACAAGCTCTAAGCTCCCGACCGGTCTCCCAGAATGTGTGGTAGTGTAATTCATGTTAGTGTAAGTGTGTGTGTGTGTGTGTGTGTGTGTGTGTGTGTAAGGAGAGGATAGAACAAGGAAGAGGAAGGACATCGCGCCGGTCCGTGGCCCGTTTGGTAGGGTACTGCTCCGGCATTCGCCTAGTGTTGGTCGGAGAAACCACGGAAAACTACCGACCAGAGCAGCCGGTCGCTAGAACTCTCCTCCAGACAGCGGCTGAATTCGACCTACCTGAAAAGCTAGTATCGAAAATCCTGCCGCCGTCAGGACTCGAACCTAGGACCTCCCGGTCAGAGGCGCTGCAGTGATATCAGTTGATGCACTGAGCTACCACTCCCGGTAAATTTGCTGTCCATAAATAATTCATTCATTAAGGTCATGTAGATTTTTTGTAAATATTAGTCGTTTTCGAATGCAATTAAAAAAAATACAGAAAGATTTTGTCAAAAAGGCCTCCATTTTTTCTTTAAATTTTTGGAACGGTTAGTGTCAAACAAAACCTGTAGGATAACAAACAGCTTTTTCAAATATTACAAAAATATTTTTTTCCTTGTCCCCCACGCCAGTAATAATCACTTTGGAGGCAATTTCATAACAGTAATATATTCATACGTATATGTGCTTTAAATAATGTCAATTAAAGATTCTCAAAAACACATCCGCTCTCTGTAATATAAACCTCAAAATCCCTCATTTTCAGAAAATCGCAAATCTCAAAATGGTTCCAAATTTTATTTTCAAGTTTTTTCAATGGATAGTGTTTATTGTACTAATAAACCGTGAAGTTCGTTGTCGTGCATCCTTTTGTCTTTTCAAAAATTAAAAAGAATATATTTTTGTGACTTGTCTCTCACGTCGCTGATATTTACATTAGAGACATTTCTTCGTTATCGTATTTATGAATATATGTGCTTTAAATAATGTCTAGAAAAGTTTCTCGAAAACTCAACGGTTTTTTGTTAAAATGAAAATTTAATAAAATTACGCATTTTCATAAAAGCTCAAACGACATTTTCTAAAAAATGACTCGAAATTTTTTCTTCAAACTTTTCCAACGGATAGTGGTAATGGCAATGTCTAATATTACGCTATTTACTTTTTTGTTTTTTAAAATACACCAATGTAATTTGTTTTAAATTTCCCTTTTTGGTTTTGAACTTGTGAGAGCAATTTCTTAAATTATTTCCAATGAAGTTTTTCGAAAACTCAATGATTTCGAAAATCAATAGATTTCAGTAAAAAGAGCTTCAAATTTGGCATTTACTGTAACGTAAACCCAATTTGCTTCAAAACGTCTTAGCCATCTTTAATATTCTTAAAATAATATTTCGGTTCTGCTATCTGGAAACCGAAAAGTTGAGAAAATGTCAAAAATATTTCTTTGGGCGACGATAGATGGCAGCTGGCAAGAGAATGGGCAAGACCGTAAAGCCATACCACATCAAGGAAACTAGAAAAGTTTATTATGAGAAAGTCTGTGCCATGTGGTAGCACCTCTAGTTTTTCTTTCGAAGTTTTATAAGTTTAACGTCATTCATCAAAAGTTGCTAAGAAACATTGAGAGTAATAGAATAGAATTCTTTGTCGCAGTGTTATAGGGTATGTCAAATTACAATCCAAGAACTCGTACGAACAATAACTGCTTAGTGAGTAAATACTTCGGTACAAGGTAAGCCATGTTGCTGTCAAAAGCTTATGATTGTCATCAGCATCTACTACTTGTTGCTAGTACCTCAACCAAAGTGAAAGTCATATAGCGGTCACGTCGCTGTTTATTTGACGTCCAATCGGCAGTTTGATTAATGAAGAGAGAGGGAAATCTTACGAGCAGAGCGACTTGGTCCTCTTCCTTAACCCCTTCCCACCCCGCTTGCCTGGCACCGCTCCCTTGCAGATGTTGGCAGCGCGACCAGCGAAGCACTTGGAGGCGGCAGAGGGCGCGAGTGGGAGCAGCGGTGACGCTACCGATAGCCGGCAGGGACGGAGTCGGCGATGCTGGCCACGGTGTTAGGTGATGCTGTTAGGTGACCCAGTCGGCAAGGGTGATGGTAGTTGTGAAGATCGTTTCAGTTGCAGCGGGTGGGGTGGCAACAGGGTGATGAGCCGGTGGCGGAAGGAGAGGAGGTGAATACGCACAGCTGTGGCACAGAATAGGTACCACACAGAAAGGAAAGCTACCCACAATCCGTGCGCCGATATGATGCGAATGGTCGCTATACTGAAAGTGTGTAAGTAGCTGTACGACCTGGCTTTTGTTGCGTGGTGAACGGTGGTGAAGGTGCCTTTTATTTCCGTTTTACTCGTTTTATTTCGTGTGTGTATGTGTAACTAGCAAAAACATGCGTAACCAAAGAGGACATTTGCTTCGTATAGGCCAATATTAATACAAAAAAGAGATAACTAGAGGTGCTACAGAATGGCACAGACTTTCTTGTAGAAAAGTTTTCTAATTTCCTTGGTGTGGACTGGTACCGTAGTCATGCTTCCCCTTCTGGCGTGCTTCCATCTATCGCCGCCCAAAATACAGTTGTTGTTTTTTTTTGTTGTTTTTTTCCTCGTATATGTACGTACGGAGCTAGTGTACGAGTATTCAAAGTTATGTAATGCTGCGCGAAAAAGCTGCCAATGTTCGGCAGAAAAAAAGTACATTCCCGGGCCCTGATAACGAACATGTGGATAAATCCAGTTCCTAAATTTAGAGGAAAAATCCCGTAACACGTAGCGTAGCCGGAATCCCGGTTTGATGGATCTTTCATGCCGAAAAACAAATTGAAAGCAAAACGACCGTCCGTCCGTCCGCCCGTCCGTCCGAGCGTCCGTCCGTCTGTTCGCCCATTTGTGAAAATCATTAGCGTTTAAACCTTTCATAAGATCTTTTCCAAATTAAAGAAACCCCTGTCGGTCTCGTTCGAGTTGAAGTTTTGGAATTTTCGAAAACATTCTTTAAAATTTGGGGGTACTTTATATGATGATTCCACGACATTTTCAAAACTATCTCAAAAACCGCTCCAAATGTTTTCTTTAAATTTTTCGTAAGAATAGAGAATAATACACTCATAAAGTTTTGGTTTTTTTGGTTAACACTGAATTTTCAAAATCAACTTTAAAATTAAAGACAGAGATTTTTCCTCCACTGAAATTTGTTGTCCATTAATTTGTTCTTTCATAAGGTCATGTAAATTTTCATAGTTTTCATGGAATAGTGCATGAAATATTTGCAATATTAAAAAATAACAAAAACAAGATTTTCTCAAAAATCTCTTTAATTAAATGGCTCATTAATAAGAATATTTTAATATATTAAAATATTTTAACATATTCTTTTGTTTTTTCAAAACTTCCAAATTTGTAATTTTTTTTACTCATCTCCCACGACAATTATTTACATTAGAGGCAATTCATTCACATTATTGTACTTACGAGTAATGTGTTTTAAATACATTAATAAATTAGATAAATATAAATATAAAGTTTAAATAAATATAAAGTTTCTCCCAAGCCCACAGGTTTTCTATTAAAATGAGCTCAAAATTCCGCATTTTCAGAAACGCTCAAACGCCATTTTTTCAAACATAGTTCCAAATTTTTTCTTCAAATTTTTCCAACAGTTAGTGTTATTGCACAGTTTAATATAATGTAAAGTTCATGTTGGTGTCTACTTTTGCTTTTTCAAATATTACACAAATGTAATTTGTTAAAAAATGTCTCCCGCCGTCAATATGCACATTTCCATCGATTTGTTAACATTGTTGCATTTGCGAATGAAAGTTCAAATTACTTCGATTTTGGAAATCTCAATTGATTCCTGTGATAGCGGGCTTCAAAGTTCGCATTTCCAGTAATGCTTAATCGCCATTTTCTTAAAAACTGCTTAACTTTTTCAATAAACTTTTCTGCTTAGAACGAGGTATTCCTCTTCTTTAATATTCTTGAAGTAATATTTTGGTTCTACCAATAAGAAACCGAAAAGTTGAGAAAATAAAATGCGACCCTCAAATAATTTTGGACTAGTCTCGATCTTATGCAAAAACATTTATACTAATCAAACCATTCCAATTTTTTCCGATCTTCATTATTTGCGTTGTTATAAAACATAAACTACAAAACTTTCTCGGCCAGCAACGGAATTAGTATAAACAGACAATGAGTTCAGAATGAAGATTCCAAAAAATGGAAAATTCTGTAAAATTGTACAATTTACATTAAACGCGATTTCTTCATATTATTATATTTTTTAAATAATGTCAAATAATTTTCTGCAAAACTCAGTTTTCTGTAGAAATGAGCACAAAATTCCGCATTTTCAGAAACGCTCAAATGTCATTTTCTCAAAAATGGCTCCAAATTTTTTCTTCAAACTTTTGCAAGGGATAGTGGTAATAGCACTGTTTAATATGACGTAAAGTTCATATTGGTATCCTCTTTGTTGTTTTTTAAATTACACAATTTGTTTTCTTGAAATACTTCTCACGTCGTTAATATGGACATTTCCATCCTTTTGTATGCATTATTACGATTCCACACAATTGTATGCATTCCATTGATTTGTATGCGTTTATTAGTGGAAGTATTTTAAATGACTTCAAATGAAGTTTTCGAAAACTCAGTAGATTCCGAGAAAAAGAGTTCAAATTTCGCATTTACAGTAAAGCTTAAACGGTGTTTTCTCAAAAAACGGCTACAAATTTCTCAATGAAAACTTCTATTTAGGACGATTTTCTACTCTTTTTAATATTCATGACGTAATCATTCGGTTGTACTCCTAGGAAAGCAAAAAGTCGAGAAATTGTCAAAAAAATGTTCTTTAGGCGACGATGGATGGGAGCTGGCCATACAATTTTGCAAGACCTTAAAGCCAGACCACACCAAGGAAATTAGAAAACTATACTACGAGAAAGTCTGTGCCATTCTGTAGTACTTCTAGTTTGGAATAAGGTCGAGTGTAGCCCAAAATTATTTGAGGGTCCAATTTCATTTAGCAACCTGTTTACGAATTGACTGTAAATTCCTTATTTACGTGCGTTCAGTATTTTCGAGTTTACTTACTGAGAACAAAGTGGTCAAAGAGTCTAATATCGTCCGTACAAGAATATCCCAATTTTGGAAAGAAATGAGACAAGCCCAAGATTGTTTTCGGTCTCAATCGTATTCTTTTGCATCCTTTTCTTTTTTTTAGCCTCAAATTGGTCCTAAATTTGGGTATTGTTTTGAATTTTTGTGATGATTTTTAATTTCCGTGTCTATTCGCCCGTGAAAACCAATGTTAATTGTCTCCCTTCGTACAGTCCTGTTTTTTTAATATAAATAGGAAAAAATGTTTGTTCTAGAGCTCAAATTAGTCTTAAATTTCGGGTAAGGTTTCAGAATTTGTCAAAGGCTTTTTAGTTTTGATGTTTATTCGCCTGAAAGAAGCAATGTTAATTGTTTCTCTTGGTACGCTGAATTTGAAATTAAATGCGAGTAATTTTTTTCCTATCCAAATATCTTAATTTTGGGTGGGTTTCAATTTTTTAAAAGTTTTTATTTTGATGTTTGTTTGCTCGTAAGAATCAGTGTTAATTTGTTTCTCTTTGTACAGCCCTGAATTTTGGAATGTAAATGCGGGAGTAATTTTTTTCCTGGAGTCCAAAACTATCTTTAAATTTTGGGTGTGGTTTCATATTTTTGAATTGATTTTGAGATGGATTATCTGAGTGGGCGCTGCTAGCGTTAAGCCTGTTTTACACGGTCATTTTTCATCATTTCCCGTCGATACTGAGCAGACTGGATGTAATTAGTACGAAAAAATGATGCATGCTTCATTTTTCCGTACAGATTTTATCCAGTTTGACTACAGCGCCCCTAGTGTCACTTTATAGAACTTTCTTCGATTGCGTGGGTTCTCCGGCAGGGAGTATATATATCTGGTGCGCAGCGTGGGCACATGTTTAATTTTGAGTGTTGTTTGTGATATTGAATCTTTGCTTAGTGAACCTCTCGCAAATAAAACCACAATACCTCCACATCTTTCTACTCCTTACTCTGCGAATTCGTGACTATTTGATAATTCTTCCCGCTAATATAATTTGTTTCCGTAAGTGGGATTTCAACGTTAAACTCCAGCGCTTTTTGCGGCGTTTGGAGGAAGTATTTTCATCACGATTACGTACAGACCAGGAGTGACCGTGTAAATCGCTGGAATCACGTTCATCCAGTTTCGGTACGCATAAAACCGAACGTCCTTTTTCCATCCCGTTTCTGTACAAAAAAATGATGAAAAAAGAATGAAAAAATGAGCGTGTAAAACAGGTTTTAGTCTAAAGCTAGCAGTGCCCACAATGGAAATCCAAAAGAGCCTAAAATTCGGGAATAGAGCACTTAATTAGCCCAAAATTAGCCTAAAATTTTGGATATAGGATGGTTGAGATTGGTTTTTGGGCGCTGCTAGCTTTATATAGCTTAGTGTCTATTCTGTGTCTCTGAGTCCACAGGTTCGGTTTTGTGGCGATGTGGCGTCGGGGACGGGAGAAAGGCCGGTGGCGCGGGGACGGCATTGGCCCCAGTGGAGGCAGAAGTGTAGGAGGAGCCGGCGGCATTGGCAACAGTGGAAGCGGAGATGGAGGGTGGCAGCGGTGGAGGCGACGCCGCCGTTGATAATGGCGATGGCAACTGCGATGAGAGTGTAGGTGGAGATGGCGGCGTGAACGCCGGGAAAATGCGACGGACGCACGCGACGGTGGTCGCAGCGGTCAGCCGGGGCCACCGTCTGTGATGTCGCCGCCCGGGGCCATGCAATAGGGAAGCGTTCCCGTTTTTAGCGTGGCGCACGGGTCAGAAACCGTTTGAAAACTCGTTACTGGTTGTCCTGAAGGAAGAATTCGAGATCCACTCTATGGTGTTGTAATGGTTGAAAGCAATTATCAAGAGTAAATTAGTTTGGTCAATAAACATGTGACCACTGCCGCATTTTAATGTTTAGATGTAAAGTGTTTCCCAATAAGTAATTGAGTAATTGGGATAGGAAATAATTGAGGCATTTCAAAGAGAAGGGAGTTAAATATCGATTTTTCCCCATTTTTTATTTTTATAAATTTATTTATTGTTTTGAGAAATGAATCAAAACAGCATGAACTTGTAAGGAACTAAAAAGAAATGACCAAAAGATTTTAGGATTACTCTGACTCATTGACTTCATTTGTGTTTTAAATATTTTTAGTAATCACAGAATTTTTAATATTAGTCGAAATAAGCTAGGTCCTTTGTGATTTCCAAAGTGCTCAGTTCAGATTTAACTTCATGAGCTAATTGCATTGGAATAGAAGGACTTGGGGTAGAAACAAGAAAAGAGATACCAGACATAGCAAGACTCCCGATATTAGTAAATGATAATAGTCGTCTACACTCGTTAATATTCGTTAATACATCGAATCACGATATAGGTGGGCGGGGTATCGGTTAATATATCAAATCACGGCCCTGGCAACGAAAAAGTAGAAAAATCCAGATACTAAATTTAGAAAAATCCCCTAACACGTGGTGTAGCCAGAATTCATGTTTTGTGCGCCTTTGAAACCGGAAAATCGATTGAAGGCAAAACGTCTGTCTGTCTGTCTGTCTGTGGACGCTAGCGGCTAAACCGTTCACCCGATTTTCTCCAAAATTGATATTTCCCAATCGATCTGGCAGATGTCGCGGCCCCTTGAATTTGAAGCGATATTTTAATTTGAGGCGGTACTTTATATGAAGCCCCTGGAACATTTTCATGATTGTCAAAAAATAGCTCCAACGTCTTTGATTAAACTTTGTTATTGGATAGTGTAAAGGAGAAGTTTAAAACAATGGTTCTGGTTTCATGTTCGTTAAAATCTTCAATTTTTCGAAATGTGCAAAAATTCAAAATTTTTTCGGGGTCTTCCTACAACTTCAACTATGAATTTTTCATGATATATGTTCATCAAAACATATTCAAAAACACATCTTTCAAATTTTTAATCAAATGTGTTCATCAAAACATCTTCAAGTAAGATCATGTTAAATTTTTCAAAAAGATGAGGTTTTATTTTAGTAATTTGGCGTCAAACAGTCACCCGCTTCCAATTTACTGCGTTTTGTGAACGTAAAATTAATGACAATGCTGAGCAGTTGGATTTTACGTAAGTTAGAATTTCTATATTATTGCATATTACTTCGTTTGTTACATTAGAGCTTTTGTTATACATTTTAAAATTAATCTTTTAGATATTATTTAAAACCTTTTAAATTGCATTCTTTAATTGAGTTAAATGTGAAAACCATTAGAAGATTTCATATTGCTAAATAAGGAATAAGAATGAAGAGTAATGCATGTAAAACCCGAGTAATTTTTTTAATATAAAATATATTTAATTATATTTTTCAATCTATTTTCATTTTCTTGCTGGCGTTATCAACAATACTAATTGGCAAAATGTGTATCCCATACAGTAAATACACTGAATTCAAAGAAAGCTGTTTTAGTTTAAGCATTTGCATTAAAAATATATTTTTCACGCTTCGTTGTTTGAGAATATTGAAGATTAAGACAGAAATGTCACATTATGATTTTACTGTGCTGTTGTAGCACCACTAGTTATTAGTCTTCCATTTAGACCATAACTGCCTGGTGTTCTCAAATGTTACACAGAAACAAAGAATGACTAATTTGAAAACTCTCAAAATTGTATTATTTCAAAACATTTAAAAATAACTTCTGAAACTTAACAGAAACGTTTGTACTAAATTAAATATTTTAAAGTCTCATAAATTCAACATTTGAACACCGCCTCAATCTCTCTGTGACTGGTGGGTGAATTATAATCAAACTATATTCGTGACTATGGTGTCATTACGTAATATGAATCTTTAGAACTATAAATATTCCACACATTCTTTTATTGTGTTTGTATATATAGGATGTCCAGCGAGGAACGACGAAACTTCGAAAATAAACTCTTAAGACAATTTTAAGCATATTTTGTCTAATAAATTCCCTGGATATTTCGAATGGCTGACCCGCAATAATCATTCAAAAGTTGACATGAAAAAAAATACTTTCTATGCAAAACTTTGCATTACAGAAACTTAATGATACCCTAGAAATGTAAAAATTGTTTATTATTTACAAAAGGAATTAAAATATTTGTTCAAAAAGAAAAATTAACACAATTAAAACTAGTGGTACTACAGACCGGCAGAGAATTTCTCGTTTTAATTTTCTATTTTCTTTGCTTTGCGTTAGCTATTCGAACTTCATACAACTCTTGCCCGCTGCCATCTATCGTCGCACTAAGTACATTGTTTGACATTTTGTCACTTTTTCGGTTTCCTAATACTAATAGCGAGAGTAAAACCTTGTCCTAAACGGCAATATCAGCATTTTCCAAATGCATCAGGGAAACTGGACGAAAAACCTAATTCAGATGAGGGTCATTGACTCAGAGGCTCCGATACAATACTTATTACAGGTTGTTTAGAATTATACAGTCCAAATGCTACATACATTAAATATCACTGTTAAAATAAATATTACTTTCCTTGTCATGCTCAGTATAGTCTCTGATTGTAAAGAAACAGTTACGCAGCAGAAACGATTTCACTTTGGATTGAAACATTTTATTTATTTAAAGACATCAGGGACAATTTAATATTTTATTATATATTTAAATATTAATATTTAATAACTTGCCACGCGAGGAACGTGTAGCGCTGCGAGAACTACGGACGCGCGAGGACATCGTTGTATTACCTGCGGACAAAGGTAATGCTACGGTGGTCATGAACACCGTCGACTACCACTCTAAAGTGGAAGCGTTATTGGCAGATCAGACCTATACTGTCCTACGAAGCAATCCCGTACGGAAGCTGAGAGAAGAGGTCGCGGCACGGATAAAAAACTCGGCCGCTATAGAATCTGAAATCAAACCCACGCTAAAACGTGGCAACAGCTGGATTCCCAGACTCTATGGTCTTCCCAAGATTCACAAGCCTGACGTGCCGCTGCGCCCCATCGTGAGCGCTATCAACTCCCCCACCCACCCCCTTGCCCGCTATGTGGCCGACAAACTTCAGCCCTTGACCGACGACATCAAGTAATCTGTCAAGAATTCGGCCCACCTTATTGACATTCTCAAGGAGCAACGCATAAATGACACAGACATCCTCGTCAGCTTCGATGTCACGTCTTTGTTCACTGTGGTACCTGTGGATGAGGCGACTACCGTCATACGAAAAAAACTTTCCACCCGGGGGCTCACTACGGAATGGGCTGACTTAGCCGAGTTCTGCCTCACGTCTACTTTCTTCCAGTACCGGGGACAACTCTATGGCCAAGCGGAAGGGGCGGCCATGGGCTCCCCTCTCTCGCCGGTGGTGGCGAACCTATTCATGGAAGCCTTTGAAACGGAAGCACTAGAGAATGCCCCGCTGAAACCTACACTTTGGCTCCGGTACGTGGACGACACGCTAGTAGTGTGGCCCCACGGTCCTCACACACTAGCTGATTTCCTCCAGCACCTCAACAACACACACCGCAAGATCAAGTTCACCATGGAGATAGAAAAAGACGGAAAACTGCCTTTCCTGGACGTGCTGGTGAGTCGTAAAGCCAATGGAAGACTGGGACACAGTGTTTACCGGAAACCTACTCACACCAACCGCTACCTGCACGCCGGTTCTCACCATCACCCGGTAACGAAACGAGGGGTCCTGAAAACCCCGCCATCAGAGCAATTAGGGTATGTGACAAGGAATCGTTAGACTCCGAAATAGAGCTCTTAAAAAACACATTTCGAGCTAATGGATATAGTGCCAACGCTGCCAACCAAGCTGTACGGCAGGCAACGACCACCTCTAGCACTGCTGATATCACCACATCTAATGGTGATGATTCCAATCGCAGGACGGCCATTCTACCGTATATACGAGGGGTTACTGATAAAATTGGAAAGCTTTTGAGGCGCTTCGACATCAAGACCGCCTACAAAGCTCCTACAAAACTCGGACAAAACCTCGTGCGTGTGAAAGATCGCATACCGCCTCTCATGTCATTAGGGGTATATGAGATCCCATGCAGCTGCGGCAGCAATTACATCGGCGAGACAGGACGGACCATAGAGGAACGGCTCCGAGAGCATATCCGCCACTATAAGTACAACAACACTGAAAAGTCGGCCGTAGCCCTCCATGCATGGGAAACTGGCCATGCCATTTTATTTGATGACACCCGCCTCCAAGCCAGAGAAGACCGCTGGGGAACGAGAAGAGTAAAAGAGGCAATATAAATTATTAAACATCCCCAAAACCTAAACGCTGATAAAGGCCTACGTCTGCATGACGCCTGGAAACATCTTTTTCACCTGACCGAGACCAGGCACGGGGCCCCCTGCTCCATGCCGTCCGATCACGCGCGGTGCGCCTCTCCATCCCGCCCGGGGAGCCCTATCCCTGATTGGTCGTTGCACTCTCTCCGCATTACTACGCCCTGAGGAAGGTCGCAGAATGGCGACCGAAACGTTGGCACCTGTGCCCTGGACGCGGCGTCTCCCGGATAGCCAAGTTAATAATGATGTTCGTATCATTCGCAAAGAGAACAGTTCTTCCGTTTCGAATCGTCGAGGGCATATCGTTTACGTAAAGTAGGAAAAGAATATGGCCTAAAATCAATACTTGAGGAACTCCACGTGCAATGGGCAAAGTTTCGGAAAGATGCGTACACAATGTTCCATCATTCCAGTAAGGTATTTCCACTCTCTGAGATCGTTGTTTAAGGTACGAACATAACCAATCTAGAGCAATGCCACGAATTCCATATGAAAGTAATTTAGAAGTAAAATTTCATGATCAATGACGAAAAAATATTTTAAGAGATCTAAAAATAATCCAATAGGTTCTTCATCCAATGATGAGGCGACATCTTTAAGAAAAGAAAATATGGCTATTTCCGTAGAATTTTATTTTCTAAATTCATGTTGGCCATCTGAATGCGCCGTGATTAATGAGAAAGGTTTTCATTCGTACGTAAAAAAAGTTTCTCTTAATACTATTGAACAAACTGACAGAAGAGAAATTGGCCAATAATTTTGAATTTCATTTTTGTTGCCTTTTTTGAAGAGCGGCTTAATTTTAGCTGCTTTGTAAAGTTCTGGAAACGTCCTGGAGAATCAGGATGCTTTAAATATGTGAGTTAACGGGTGTATAATGGCAGGCGCACAGGTCTTTAACAAAGAATCCGGGAATTCATCTAAACCGAATGAATATTTATTTTTTAGTTTACCGATTATTTTGAGAATTTCTTAGGAAGAAGTTTCGGAAACGAACAACCTGTCTAAATTTTTGGGGGATATGTCTGATAATGAATTTTGTAGCTGAAGATCCTTAGTGAGATCGGCAGCAATTCTCGAAAAATATTGGTAAAAGGGACTAGCCACTGTTGCCAGATCGTTCACATTTCTATCGTTATATTTTAATACAACATTCTCTACAAGGTTTCCCGTTGATTTGGTTGTAGTTTTACTTACATTCCACATTGCTTTTTTTTTGTTATTTGAGTTCAAAATATCCTGATCGTGTTTCATGATTTAGGCCTTCCTTATGACTTTTCTTAACAAAGATTTGTATTTTATAAAATAGAGGAGGAAATCTTGAGATACGTTATGATGTTTAGAAATGAAAGAAAGAATTCTCTTTTTTTACAGGATGTACTGATCCCTAGTGTTATCCTAGAATTGCTTTTCCATAAATATTTAATTTTAGGAAAGCAATTATTAAAATGAAGTGAAAGCGTTGAAAAAAAGAATTATATTTTCGTTTGTATCAACAGTATTATAAACTGCGTCTCCTAACTCCTGCATCAAAGAATCAATGCATAATTTTGTTTTACTTTTAGTAAACAATCTACTGATACGTGTATTATTTATTGTGTCAGTGTTCGCATTTCTTATGGTTAGACTTTGTGCATCGTGGTTACCGTATCCTAAATCTCTTGTTTGAACTTCGTCGAATTCAGTGTGATCCATGTAGGATCATTAATTGTAATATCTAAATTGAAGGAATTAATTAAATTGAGAAATTGTTCTTTCTCGCAAGATTTGACCAGAAAACCAATGTTAAAAGTTACTAGTTACTCTCTCGTATACGTACGTATACGTCGTAAAGAGAAAATTATATAATGCTGTGGAAAAATGATTTCGAGATTTCAATAGAAATACCCGTTTAGGGGTCCCCTGAAGTTTTTTTATCTTTCTTTTTTGAAAAGGTCGCACAGTGGTCTATTTTGCTCATTTACGGGGACATTTGCCTCGAAACCAAAGTTGTTGAAACCTCAATGTATCGATTCAGGATTGTAAACAGAAGCTTGAATTGTTCGAAAAAGTATGAATAGACGAAATTCTGTGAAGTGTAGAGCGATAAGGCTTTTGAAACTCAGCGTGTATTGTACAGCGCAATCAGTCGAGCGAGGATGTGTATACAATCATTTTCCAAAGAATGTGCCAAAGTGATACTTCGCCTAACAAGTGAACATCACATGTAATTCAGAGAAGTATTCCTCCACCGCGACAGTTGTTCAGCCACGCCTCTGCGTGAAGTGTTTGGTAATGGCTCTAGTGAAGACATCGCTATTCAGAAGTTTGAGAGTTTTGCTGAGATATATGCACGTACGCGAGTCCGGGAAATATTTAAATATATAATCACGTATGTGGAAAATCTCTTAACACGCTCTCACACTCAGTAAAAGAAAACTGCCACGAATGTAAATAGAAAGAAAAATGATTTTAAGCAGGAAACACGTGCACCGGTACGCATCTCGCATTTAAATCTGGGTTTTAAAATAAACATAATATATATCCCACAAAAAGTAAATGTAATGTAATTGCTGTGTACCACAGCAAGTGTGCCCCGAGGATTGGTGTAGTGGGCACACTGTACCAGGCAGAGTAGTTGCGGCCCACTGTGGCCGCTGTAGGGTTGCGCCGCGGGGCGTGACCAGGGTAGAAATGAGTAGTTCCGAATGATACCACCAGGAGCAGGGAGAGCGACAGCGCTTTCCCGTGCGCACCGGACCGCGTCGGCAATGTGGTCTCCGAGGGGCTCCTCCCCTCGATTCCCCGCCACTGAGGGGGCAAGTGAGAGACTCGCCCCGGTGCCTCGGGACGTATATAAGAGCCCCGGGCAGGGGCGGTAGACAGTGACTGTTTAGGGAGCTGATAGAGTGTCTAGTGTGAGTTGGTAGTTCTGGTTGACGTGTGCCTGCTACGGTAGTGATTCTCCGGCGGACTGTAAATTTGCTTCGAATAGGGTACATCTCCTGGAACTCTGTTTTTTGACCTGGCTGTATTTCTGGACTAGATTTTTGGATTGTGGTTTGGCTATAATATTGTTTATGAAAGAACTGTTGTATTTCACCTTGATTTCCTTGTACACAACAGTAATGTTTATAGAATAAAAAGAATTTTTACAGAAGAGCACATGACACACTTCCTAATTTCTATTATTTCTCGCGGCGCACTGTATTTTTATTGGATGAGGACATCACAAAAGAAAGCGTCGAAGCCATTTACAAGTTAGCCAACTGCAAACGAACGAATGCAGGAAGGATATCCATTGGGTTCGAGGTCAACGATCACTGAACCTTCAGTTATGTTGCCAGTACTAGCTGTCACTTTAGCTCATTCTTAGGAAAATCGTTCAATACTTAGTCGAACTATAGTATATTATTGTAAAGTTTTTGTGATAACATGACATCAAGTTCCTCAGCGAAGTTATTCACTAACTCTTAATTGAATTTAACGTTTTATATGATTGATTGATTTTTTCGTGTTTTCGGACGCGTCAACTCCTGTGGTCATTAGTCCCGTTAGTGTAGTGCATGATTTTTCTCGGGAGATGGCGGTGATATTCTCTCGCTGGATGGCGAGATCCTGCGTCGACCTACCGTCGGTTAGTGGGGTTTCTCCTAACCAGGACTCTCCCACCAACGGGGCACCGCCCCAGTCGGGACAAGCTCTAAGCTCCCGACTGGTATCCCGGAATATGTGGTAGTGTAAGTGTGTGTGTTTGTGTGTGTGTTTGTGTGTGTGTGTGTGTGTGTGTAAGGGGAGAGGATAGGACAAGGAAGAGGAAGGAAAGATCGCGCGCGGTCCGTGGTATTTTTCGATTTATTTTAATTTTCTTGCTAACGTATTAAAATGCTAATTGGGATAATGTGAATACTATACGAATCAGCGGTTTATTGTTGCTTATTCTAACCCATTGTTGTAACTCCGCACTGATAAGGAACTGCCTTTCGTTGCGTTATTATAGTCTAATAATTTTATTTACGGCTAAAATGGCGTAATCGTGCATCTTTGGTACGTTTATATAGAACGTAAAAACATTGAATTCTTGTTCTACATACGGGAATATACTAATGAGAATGTAGAATGTTTCTCTTCAATTTTTTTTTCGGTGTCTTCCAACAATAGTAATATTGAAGACAGATTTTTTCTTTAATGGTATCTGTCTCTTAAAGAGAGATCTTTAAATAAATTCCTGTGAAATTTTTAGAAGATATGTGTAGTTTTCCTGTATTTCTGCGCAAATATAGGCGATTTTTAAAACAATTTCTCAAAATTTGTTCAAATATTTTTTCTTTAAATTTTCTCTTCATGTGTAATACGGAACGGTAAAAAATTGTGTGCTGGTACCATTTCCGACTCTTTTTATTTTTTCGAAAATTTCAAAAAGTTAATATTTCAAAATTATAAAATTAAGATAGATGTTTATGCCTCAGAAAAAGTCTATGGTAAAAACGCATCTCTTTAGAAAAGGGGAATACAGTTTTTGAAAAAAAAAGTTGTTTTCCCCTAATTTGCGCGTAAAATTTATATAATTTCTAAGACACTTGCTTTCACAAAAACCGTTCCAAATTCTTTCATTAACTTTTTTCAGGGATATTAACCATTGTACAAATACATAATAAGAACTCAAATAATTACACAGAACTGTTGCAGTCATTTTCAAAGTATATTTAAAGTCAAGGTGATTTACACGCGGTAATATGGTTTTTATTTTTTAACTGCAGCCCAGCTGTCGAAAATATTGAAACAAATTCACAATTTCTGTTATAAGTGGAGCGTCTCATTTTTTTCTAGCTTGTTCTAAGACACAAAAAATTCAAACATATTTTTTGTTTGAATTTGGGTCTGAGAAAATATCAAAAAATATTTTTCTGATTCTATAAATTGTCTTCTTATTTATTTGTTTTTTTTAATAACATAAAATAATGTTAAGTTGTCGAAAAAAATTAAATTAAAAAAACGTTTTTGGCTGTAGAGGAGCATGGGTGGTGGGACGGGGGCTAAGAAACCTTTAAAAATTATTATTTTTATGTTAGATTTATAACGTAACCACTCATACATCATTTGGTCTAGGGGAATTTTTTACCACCCGGGAGTACCCTTTTGGGGCTAGTGTTGTTCACAGTCGACAGATGTCGGATGGACGGCCAGACGGACGGACGGACGGACGGACGGACGATTTGAAGAAAATGAGTTTTTCAGTTTCAAGGCAAATTGCGTGGAACACTAATCATCCAAAGAGAATCATTCTTTCAGAAAAAGACTTTGTTTCTCTTCTCTCTGTATATTTTTAAACATTTTCATAAAACCACACATTTTGAATTTCATGCTGAGCTGCTTTCATGATGCCATGCCATGCCATTAAAATCTCGGATTGTTGCAAGCTTGTAAAGTTCATCCACAATGCTCTACATACCGTGTTCATTGATGGTAATTACTGTTCATTATCTATATAATAATAATAATAATAATAATAATAATAATAATGAGAGAAGCTATGTTCCAATTTGAAGGGACCAATCCAACTATGAGACCAGTGTTACCTAAGATCAATACATCGAGAAAAATGGCACGTATTATAGATATCATGAATTGCGAGGTACTACCAGAGGAAATTGACCTGGGAAAATCCTGGGAATAGACTGTGAAAAACTGTCAGGAAAAAAGCAAAGAGGGCGGATGATGCCGCCTTGGGAGAGGCGTCTCGCCAGGAACATCGAAATACTGAGAGGTGATATTGCCCGCATGATGAGTTATGCCAATGGTATTCGATCACCAAAACTTAAGAAGCTGGCAGATCGTATTATGAATAGAAGTAAAACGCATACTCGAAGAGATGAACATAATACATTACAACAGTGCATTGACACGCTGAAACAGAGACTATCAGTATTAACAAATCGATTGTCCAGATATAGAACCAGCAGAAATAGAAGGAAAGATAACATTTTGTTTGAAAAATCTGAAAATAATTTTTACAGAAACCTGGGAAGAAAGGAAGAAGGCAATTACAAAGGATTATATCCAACACGAGAGCAGGTGAATGGTTTTTGGAGTAAGCAACTTTCCGATCCAGCGGAATGTGATGCGAGAGCGAGCTGGATTGGAGAAGCGAAGAAACGCTGCATTACCAAGAATTTACAACTGAAGAAGTCAGTGAAGTAATCAAGAACCTATTGAACTGGAAAGCTCCAGGACCAGATAAAATTCATAATTTTTGGTATAAAAGATTATGGTGCACGCACTACAGGCTGGCTGAATTGATCAATGATGTCATACAACAACCAGATAACATGCCAGAATATGCCCAATGAATTACATGCCAAATATAAATGTATAAAATCATTACATCGTGCCTTTCACAACGGATATAACCACTGTAGAGACAACGATATTATTGCAGTCCAACAGAAAGGCTGTAGCAAAGGCTCCATGGGTTGCAAAGAACAATTAATCATAATTCAGTAGTGTGTGATCAAGCATATGCAAAAATCGCAACTTGTTCATGGCGTATATTGATTACAAAAAAGCCTTTGATTCTATATCACATACCTGGCTGATAGAAATACTTAAGATCTATGAGGTTGATACAAAAGTTGTCTCCTTCTTGGAACATGTTATGTCGAACTGGCGAACAAAAATTATCTTAAGTACTCCTGTTGACAACATCCAAACTGATACAATCAATGTGCGAAGAGGTATTTTTCAGGGAGACTCACTAAGTCCCCTCTGGTTTGTCATCTGTATGAATCCGCTATCTAATTTCTTGAATTCCACTAAATGTGGATTTGGAATTAAATTGGGAGCAAGAATGATGTATCGCATAAATCACCTTTTATGTATGGATGATTTGAAGATATATGCTTCGACAAAGTCTCAACTTGAACAACTATTGAGTATTGTGGAATCATGTCCAAAAAGTGTTAAAATGGAGTTTGGCCTGGAAAAATGTCGAACATTAAAAGGAAAGCTCCAAGAGGGAGCCTCTGAACTTGAAAATAAACAGTTGATACAAGCGATGTCTGTTGAGGAAACGTAGAGATATCTGGGAGTGAGACAGGCAAGGCACATTGACCAAGGTAACATGAAAGACGAACTTGCAGAGGAATTCTTCCGAAGAACCCGAAAGCTCCTGAAAACAAAGTTGAATGGAAGGAATATCATAAAAGCTATTAACACCTATACTGCCCCAGTCTTAAACTACACATTTTGCATTATTAAGTAGAGCAAAACTGACATTGAGAACTTACAATTGAAAATAAGAGTTTTAATGACGACTGCACGCATGCACCATCCAAAATATGCAGTCGAACGTATAACATTTCCGAGAAATATGGGTGGAATAGGACTCACAGACATTGGAAACCAACTTTGTCGGCAAGTGAAGAGCATGAGAATGTATTTCCACTCTGCGGCAAATACATCAAAACTGCATAAAGAAATTTGTTAAGCAGGTGTCTATACTCCGATAGAGCTGTCGAGACAGGATGTTGCGAACTTCTCATGCAATGACGGCCAAAAGAGAGATTTATAGATGACCAAAGCTCTTCATGGAAGACATCCACATGAGATGAGCCAAGAACATGAATTGAAAGCATCGAACTACTGACTTATATCAGGATATATCTTTCCAGAAACTGAAGGGCTATTCAGGATCAAGTTATTCCAACGCGTAACTATTTGAAGCGAATTGTTAGAGATAGCAATGTGCAGAATGAGTTGTGTCGTTATGGTTGTCCAACAGTGGAATCAATTCATCATGTTACCTCGGGTTGTACACATTTGGTAGGCACCGAGTATAAACAGCGACATGATTCGGTGGCCTAAATTTTACATCAAGCGTTGGCTCAGAAATGTCGTCTTCTGACTGAAAATAAGGTACCGTACTTTAAATACCAACCTATGAGTGTTCTGGAGAACGAAGAGTGGCGCTTGTATTGGGATAGAACTATCTTAACAGACCAGACAGTGATTCACAACAGACCGGATTTGGTTGTGATTAACAAGTGTGAGAAACATGCCATGCTTATTGATGTTTCTGTCCCAAATACTGGCAACATTCAAAGCAACTGAAAACACTGAAAAAAATCAGTAAATATGCAAATCTTGTTGAACCCGTTGAGAAACAGTGGAATATGAAAAGAGTCAACATTATCCCGATAATTGTTTCAAGCACCGGAGTCATCCCTAGGAGTATGATGTGGGGTCTTAAGCAACTGGGTTTCAGTGAAGACCTGTACAAACCCATGCAGAAGGCAGTTGTTATTTCAACAACAAGGATAGTGCGGAAATTCATGGGGAAACAATGTATTATAAATTCCTTTTAAACAATAGATGTATTGTGCTTTGATTCTGCATATCTGTGCAATTCATTCAAATGTACCAATAAGATGAGAAAATAAAAACAACAATAAGAATAAGAATAATAAAAAATTAGAAAATTCTAAAAAATAATTTGCCGTTAAAAAGAAACACCAGTGTCTTTCCCAATGTTTTTTTCATTTGTCTCAATATATATATATATATATTGAGACGAGCTCGAATATACACCCTGCTAACGGACCGGACCATATATAAAAATTCCCAAAATACCGTCTTCGGCAGTTCGCTAATTTGAACGGGGCGCGAGAACCACGTTACTGACGTCGGTCGCGGCCGCGTCGAGCGAAACGCTTGTCCACGAATAAGAAATTCGAAAGATAAGCTTGGGAACGAGATCTTATGATTGGCCGGTATCCGAAAAACGAGGGAAGCCAACGGCAAGAAATTTTTTCCGTTGAAAGTCGAAGAGTACTCAGAAAAATCTCGGAGGAGGACGGATAGCTGCGGAACGCGTCTCTCAAATCACGTAAAAACCGTTATACGGGATAGTTAGTGAAGAGAAACCGGTCGCGAGTCGCTAGCAGCGAACTTCACTCGAGATCGTTTAATCTGAATGCGAGAAGAGAACGAACATTGTGCTCGTTTTTTGCTGATAACTCACAACGGAAAAGAAACATGTGTCAGTGAGAGTGAATTATGTGAATTCAGGAGGGCTGAATTGGCTCTTTTCCGGCGTACGCGAACAATTTTCTGCATCGCCGCTACGTCACATCACCGAAGCAAGGAGCAAGGCGATACCATTCCTGAAAACACCGCAGAGAAGCATTTGTGTTGGGGAAGGACGACGGGCGCAGAGGCGAGGCCGAGGCACTTCCCGGCCGAGAAAATTGGTCCGGAAACGCAGCGGAAGGAGGGGCGGAGGATCGTGGAGGCCAGGCTACCCCGACGCGTCGCCAGCACGAGCCGTCGCGGCAAGCGCACGAGAGCCCCGGAGGTCGCGTAGAGCGCGATCGCCACGACCCCAAACGCCGAGGCGCCAAGGCGCCGCTCGCAGCACTCGACTAGGCCAGTTCACGTAAAACCCCATTGGAGAAGCGTGCGACACCGTGCGACAGACGACCCGTGCGACAGACGGTGGCAGAAACGACAGAAATGTAATTGAACGATGCTAAACCACACTGTTTGTTTCTTAAAGGCTTTCAAGTATTAGGTATCTCAAGCCACATTTGTGAACGTTGATGTGTGGAACTCCTGAATGAAAGCCGTGTTAAGAACAGAAATGATTAATTCACTTTAAACAAGTCACCCAATTAATTAAGTGTTAAAAAAGGGGTGTTGTAAATAGTTTGATTAATTTTGCTCTGTGTCGAGTTTTGTTTAGGAAATAGTGATTGAAGTGTATTATGGATTAATAACCATTTGTCAGGAATGAAAGCAATTCAGAGTAGGAAGGTTCAACTTTGTATTCATTGGGTCCTTAAGACCAAGGCATGCCTGCACCAAATGGTGTATAAAGTACAATTCATTAAATGAATCGTTCGAAATACCTAATTATTGTGAAGAGAGGTAGCAATAATTGCTCCGAATATTCATTTCCGAGCACGAAGGTCGCGTGCTGCACGTGATTGTTTGTCAAGGGCTATTTTTGTTGAATTTATGTGTGTTTTTTTTTTTTGTTTTTGTCATTCCTTGAGTATAGAATATACAGCCTTGTATGCCAGAGCCACAAGTGTTTTGCTTTGAGTATAAACCTGCCCGTATTCCCCACACAGGTGCATTTTCAGACATAAGCCTCATCCAGGCAATCGATTCGAAACAACTCGAGAGGTCTGACGTCGGGACGGCAGTGGACTGTCGAACGACGCCGGTAACGCCCACGCGATCTCACACATCCTTAGGGCTAACGACTCCTTATCGCAACAGAGTTGTATTATGCGCGGCGCGTCGGAGGGAAGGCCACGACGTGTGTTCCGTTGCAATATATATATATATTGCGACGCCCCCACCTACCTGTGCTGTAATTGCCGGCTAGCTCAGGCGACGGGTAGAGCCTGAAATTTAGGTTGTGGACGGACGTGGCTACGTGACAGAGGTCAATTGAAAGAAAGTTTAAAGAAAAAAAATGTAAATTTAATGAGAAATTAAAAAATGGTAAATTGACATTATTATCTGAGCTCAGTTTTTTTTTAAACCCTTGTTTTTTTTTCCTGCAATCTTAAAACTAATACGATCAAATTACTTAAAACAAATAAAGCAAAAAAGAGATGCGCTAACAAATAAAAAGAAAAAAAGGGGGCCAATGCGCGGCCTGCACCTTCTGAATGTTGACAACAGTCCAGGTAAGCCTGAAGGGCGTAATGAATGTTTGTTTTGTCTGTCGGAGCTCGACAGATTATTAGAATCACCGCTGCGGCAGGAGGACGCGCTGGGGTGAACGGCCTCCAAACAGGCAACACAGCTGGGCTCCTTTCTTCTGGACGGCACGCCCTTTAGGGGCGGAGGGGGGATTCCCTCTCGCAGCCTGCTCCCATTCAAGAGAGTAGAGTTAACCACGACATCAGCTGGGACGTCGGCGGTAGCGGTGACGACAGATCGGTGACGACAGATCGTAATTTTCGTAATCGCGTAACTTGCGATACACGGCGCGGGCGTAAACGAGCAGAGAAACAAATAACATTACTAGATAAAGTTCTTTTTTCTCAATCTAAGGACACGCGGTGCGATAATACCACAAATCGCACTCTAATCATGCTACTTCGCGCTATCCTAGCGCCTACAAACTCGGATGACCTCCGCGTCCCACACCCGTACAACATGAGCGTCCCCGCCTCTGTGTCCGCACGACTTGGGCGTCCCCGCGCTCTCTGTCCAAAGACCTCCCCGCTTCTGTCTGCCCTCAGCGCGTCTCAGCGCCCACGAACCTCTTTCCCCCCCCCCAATTTCCATGAATGTTCTAGAAGTTTCTACAGAAATTTTGGAAGACGTGTTGTTACTGGCCGAAAGTTACTACGCCGAAAATAATATTGCTCCAATCAGATTACGCGTCTTGTTGGTAATTTTGATGGAATTTTCCAGAACGCTCTCTCTCGCACACTTCCTGTAAACAAACACGGAGCGGTCGCCGCGCCCGCCCGCGTGGAGCCTGGTCGGTGGTCCCTGAGGGGTTTTCGGAGGCGTTATCTAAACACTACACCCCCCCCTTGCTCGGCGACGCTAAGGAGCGGCGTAGATGGCCGTGCGAAGTGATTTAGGTCGCACCCGGTTGGGGCACGCACGCTTCTGAACAGTAATAACAAAAATAAATGTATTTATTTTTAACCCAATATTACGGTGACGTCACAATATATATATATATATATATATATATATATATATATATATATATACACTACGCAATTCAACTGTTTAACATTTTGAAACTTGTCCTTCCTTCATAAGCTATTACGTATCAATCAAGGAAGCGCTTATGAAAGTTATTTTCTCAGATTGGCAGTGCCGCGCGTTGGCAGGGCCAGTAGCAGGGTAAAAGCGATTAAGTCACCTCCAATAATTACATTCAGAACTATGTAATCACAGCCGGTAGCATTAATTTATTTTTATGAACCTCCAAAATGTGAATGTTGAGACAGTTAATGCCTTTCATTAATGTTGATGTCATAAATGGGGGTCATTTTTTCAACCTATTCTGGATTGAAATTCTTCTCTTACACTACCTAGGAAATTAGGGCCCACTCTCTATCTTGAACCCAGCTGTCAACGAACATTAAATGTTCTGGATTAGTTTCGAATAATTTTCATATTATTGTTCATAAGCGTACTGGAATTCTGATAAGTTGATGAAATTTTCCGCCGAACCATAATTATTGTTCTTTTCTATTCTACAAGCAATATTTTCAGCGTACTCAAGAAAAATAAACCGAACGGAAGGAATAACATTAAATATTAAGATAAATGAAAATTTTGACACTCTGCAGCTCTCTGTTCTTGTCTGACTCTGCCTCTGTGACCCTGTCCCTCACTGTTTCAATCTCTCTGTCACTGTCTCCATCTCTCGGCTCTGTCTCTTTCTTCCGCTCTGTCTCCTGCTCTGCCTGTCTCTTCTTTCTCTGTTTCTCCATCTCTCTCTATCGCTTTCCTTTCCTTTTGTCTTCTGTCCTTGTCTCTCTCTGTTTCATCTCAGCGTCTCTTGTCTTCTCCGTCTGCCTCTGTCGACTGTTGTCTGCCTCTGACTATCTCTGTCTTTCCCAGTCTGTCCCTGTCCTTCTCAGTCTGTCTCTGTCTCCCTCTTTGACTCTGTGTCATTCTGTCTGTCTCTGTCTCTCTCTGTGTCATTCTGTCTCTTTCTGTCTCTATGTCTCTCTCACTCTCACTCTCTTACGCACGCCGCTTTCGTGACCTCGGCTTCGGCACCTCCCGGCTACGTCTCACAGCAACGCTCAGCAACAATGAAGCTCAGTTTGAATTGAAATTAAAATAAATTTAAGCGCAATTTTGTGGTGCAGCGCCATCTAAAGGAGTTACAACAAAATTAAGAGCTTATAAACCTGGGTGAAATAAATACGTAGATGTGCCAACTTTCATGGAGATCAGTCACGTGGTGTTTACCACTCAGTATATATACCGACAACTATATATATATATATATATATATATATATATGGTTGTCGGTATATATATTATAATCTATTATATATAATAGATTATTATTATTATTATTATTATTATTATTATTATTATTATTATTATTATTTTCGGGTAACATACCCCAGCTACCAAAACACTGCACCCACGTGCGTTCTTCAATGCATGTTAGTATCAGTTGCTTGATGAAACCGCATGCCATTTCATCTCCAGAATAATGTATATTGCACATAGAAGTCTGTTTAGAGTAATATCTACTTCTGTAGTTTTAATTAAAATTCCCAGTGTATACAAGTTTTCTCAAAAAAATATTAGAATGTAATGGGGAATAAAATGTTGTTCGTGATCTAAATTTGCATACCTCAGCATTTGTGAATTATCTCATATTTCCTCACTTCCCTAGTAAATGTTTACACACGTTAATACACTCGCTAAAATTAACATTTTTTACTGTTCGACATTCATGTAAGATATTTTCATACCCAGTTATATTACGATATTCAAAAAATATTATTCACCCTTTTTTTTGGATTTTTGTAATCAATGTTAATGCTTTCGCTTTACTATATCTTTGTTCCCTACAATTAAATGCATTTAGATGCAGCGTTTGCTAAATTTTATATTTATTAAATGCTGTTAAGTTTTGGTTTGTGTGGACCTAAAGCTAAACAATAGGAAGTAAATCCGCTGTTACGTTCATCAAGTGAACAAATGGGAACATCTTCTGAAATAAAATTAAGAAGATGATAAAAATGATTCTGCTTATACGTACTAAAGGAACTTACAATTGCTTCTCCTAAAAGAGTACAAATTAAGAATGTGCGCAGATAATAGTAAGAATCTTCAAAACTATAAATTGTTTACTGTGTACAAAGCATTTATTGAAAGTAAATTATAATGTTAATATATGGAAGAATTTTCTTTGAAATTTTTTAGGCAACTATTTCCTTTTCGAAAAGTAAAAAGTCGATCAACAGGCATCAATCGCTTGATGAAACTGAGCAAGAAAATGCAAATTGAAATAAAATTAAAGGATAAAACTAATTATTAAACTAAACATATTGTTATACTTATTAATTGTGAACCAAGAAGTGGGAAAATAAAAATACGGATTAGCCAATATGGAAGGAAATTAAAGAATCAGAGTCAAAAAATGATTATTACGAACCACTTAATGTGCAGTCCCTATCTGATGAATCCTCGGATGATGTGTCCCCATTTACTTCTTCATTGTCTTGTGGTTCAATGTCTATTAAATTAACTATCCTTTCGATTGTATTTTTTTTTCTTTTTTGGTTTTAAAGAACTCCGAAAACGTGCTACTATGGATCAAGGATGAATATGGTTATGAATCAAGTGCTGCGAGAAACCTGTTCATGAGATCAGTGATAAGTTTCTTCTGTTGATGTTTTCTTTGTAAATAGTTCACTGAGCATTCCATGTCCTTATTTATTCCTTTTCGGGCTTCTTCAGAGAGCTGTCCAACAGGGAGATTGCAACTTTATATTATGTCCCGTTCATGGAATAGAATATTCATGGAGAGTTACGGGCATGTAATACCAGTTGGAGGTACGTCTCGAGTGTCATTAATACATTTTTCAAAATTATTAAAGTTAATTGTTTCGCACGTGTTTAGGCTATTATGACCCAAAAATCTTTTATTCCAGTTATTTCTGAATTGCTATTGAAACTTTGTGTTTTAGGTATGTCGATTAACCGTAGTAACTCAGAACAGTAGTAGTCTGAATTTTTCCAGGATTTTTTTCTTTTGAGATACTTTTTCTTCAGTTTCATCTTCTCTTATGTGACTTGTCTGTATTTCCAGTCGATTCAGGAACCGAACCCTAGGGCCTCTCGGCCAGTGGCACGACAGAGACATGAATTGATGTCCGAGCCGCCGAAGCCGTACTCAAGTATAAAGTGCTCTGTAATCTCCGTTACTAATTTTGCCTTCCGTTGGCCCTACGTGTGCCTGTTCGCGGGCTGCAGCAGCGATGTCTCCAGAGGCGAAATAGCCCTTCGAGGTGATCTTACCGCTGTGCTGTGGCTCCGAATCTGGGAGCGATGCCCGGTTACGGCTCGTTTAAGATGAGGGTTATACTGTGAACGAGCCACTCCACTTTTTGCTCTCCCCGAAGAGAATGTTGCTTGGTCGGACTTGTGGATAAGCTGAGGGAAAGGCAAGAAAATGTTTTCTAATTATCGTCAGTTTACGTTTAAATCTTTTTCGTAAAAAACTGTCAAGTGAAGCGGCAGCGGTAGCGAAGTGGTAGAACAACCTTTGCAAGCGTGAAGGTTTGGTATTCACACTCCTTTAGCCGATAATATTCTACTTATGACGATCTTGATATACACTCAAACTCCTTTCCAAATTGCCACCAATTGGTTTAACAGTAAACATTAGATAAAAATGCACTTTAAGTAAGGCGATTGCCACACCATCGTATTAGGATTTATTACGACCTATTACCATTATTCACGATAAGAATCGTGTACACCCATTACCAACATACAAAACACTGATCGCCATGGAAGTAAGGCAGTGGATTCCGGAAATATGCAAATATGCAAGGTCGTTCTGAGGAGAGGACAAGGACCCAACGGCAAGGGCTGGGGTGCACCAATCACCTGGCCTTAACGCAGTACATTCTCAATGCAGTTCGTCGAAAGTGCAAAGTAATAAAATAAAAAAATAAAAAATAAAAAAACCTTAGCACCTTACATGAAACAATCGCTATAAGAAGACAATAAAATGAACTAGCACATTCTTATTCGCATTACTTGTAACTGCTTGCAATATTTCCACCACATCATACACACAAGCAAGGATACTTTGACATGTAAATTGAACATCGAGGACTAAAGGCCATCCAGTCGCATTTTGAATGCATTCGAAACGACGAAAGCATTACCTTTTGCATAATTGTGTATACATTCTTCCCGATTTAAAGTTGAATATACGTTGTTTATGCAGTTAGTTTATAATGTTAAGCTTCATTGCATGACTACGTGTTTTGAAAACGAGCGACGTCAGGAGTGAGTTTTCAAATTTGTACGAATCCAATAAAGCAACATTATAAACGAGTTGCATACGCCAGTTTTTTGTGTAAATTTATAAGAGAATCAAAGTTGACGTTGCGAAACAACATTCTTATGATATCTCGGGTATTTGACATCAGTGCGAGAAAACGGTGGTGTTCCGTTTACCTCAACTCCCCACGATTCTTTCGATGGTATTGGCCGAGTGATGACGCAATCATTCCTGCCGTAAAATGCTAATATGTCATCATTTGTGCCGTAATCTCTCTTACTCTATTACGAACGATTTCTTGCAACAGGAAAGGTAGTTTATAATGGTATACAAAAACTATTTTATTGAACGTATAATGTGCCGTTTAGCTCATTGGTCAGTGTGGCTGCTTTCCACGACGCGGCCCTGGCCGATTCCCGCTCGGGTAAAATTATAGTGTGCGTTTTCCTTGCAATGTCTCAGAATATGTTGCTGTCTGACGATGAGAAAACTCTCTTCTCTGGTTGAGAATATCAGAATACGGCGTGGGTATTCTTCGTGCCAACCACACCCTGAACCCCTGGCCGCGAGACCGGGACGCTGCTGGTTGATGGCCCGTACGCGGGTTGTCGCGCCAGGCACTGACAGTATTATTGCAACACTAACGTTAAGTGCTTAAAACGGCCTTATGTTATTTTTCCATTATGTCGCCATTCAACAATTATCTTCTCAAATATCCATCGCTGCATTGTTACCTAATTCAGCGTACGGCGGTAATATAACACTATTTGAATAAAAGTTCAAAAAAATTATAGTGCTCAATATTTTCAATTTTTCTTTCATATTAATTTATGTCGTATTATTAAGAGAGAAAATCTAATCGGGCTAATTTCAATTTTGGTTTGCGGATGGTTTGAAAGAAAATACATCAATACATTGAGATTACAAATAGAGTAAAAATCGAAATAATATTGGGATTTTCAGTAGTAATTTTTTTTAAAATAAGTAAAGTTTTAATTAAATTTAAAGTATTTCTTTTTCATACTCTTTTAACCCCTCCCTGTTCTCCTATGATTACTCATGTGACCTGTAGCTGGTATGACACCTGTATATATTTCATCAATTTCAAGCACAAATTTCGCGAAAATATTGGTCTTTTCAAACAAATGTACATGACCTTTTTTAGTGAGATGATTTTTTTAGAACAGATTTTGTTTAAGACAACAATCTCTATCTTCTATTTGGTCGTTTTCAAATGTTCAGGTTTTGTTATTTTTAAAAATACGGAGAGTTCAAAGAAAATGGGACTTGCGCCGTTCTTCTAAGCGTCCCTTCTTCAACACACATTATAATCGTTATTCGCGATTATAATGTGTGTTGCCATGACTTTTTTTATGTCATAATCTGCAAACTTTCTTTTTCTCGAAATCCTTTCGATGTAGGATGAAGTGTAATTCTCTATCCACCAGTGTCATACTTTCGAAGTTTTGTGTCGATGGTTTCTTATAAATTGAGATGAATTTTTATATTCTTATCCGGAGTACTCTTTAAACCATTCTATAATCAACCATAGTGATGTTAGAATATTTATGCTATTATAGTATTAAACCTTTTCCAAATGCCCATTTTACGAAAATTACAATGCAAAATAATGCGTCTTTGTATTATCTTATCCGTACTTCCTGCGAACGTAACCGTGGTCATCATTGGCTTCTTCCAGCAATATCTTGCTCCGACTTCAATCAAATTGTAGTCCCAGCAACAGTCAATATCTTTCCGAGGACGGAAACACACGAGTTTACATTACCCCCGGAATATCTAGTAAGAAATACTGACAACAGAATTATCTATTGCCGCAATGTTTACTTTAGAAACTTATCTGCCGAATTAATATTGCTCGCTATTTACTAGCACAAGAGTACTTGGGGGGGCGCTTGGGGGTAGAGTAAAAGAGGGTTCCCCAAGCCACGGCCCCTGGGCTGAATCCGATCTGCGAAGCCATTAGAATTGTGCAGTAAAGAAATACATTTAAAATATTTTATACTCATAAATTAAAAATAAGTAAACAATTAACACTGAGTATTGTACAGATGTGTGTATTTGGTGTAGATGTTCTGAGTATAGGTATCAAAACAATAACTTTCTCAACTTGCGATATTGGGAATATATCATAACAATTAAAAGACCAAACTAGTGGTTTGGAATTATTTAAATTGCAGTGTACAAATTAAATGATATTTCAAAATCAGGCGAATTGCTAATATTTGTTGTTTCAGGAAAGGTTTAATTGTTTCATAACCCAATCAGTTGTGGAGTTAATGATTCTCCATTTAAGTTTCACTTCTGGCCCGCTCCTTTAATGAAATACACTCATCAAAGAAGGAAATTTCATTAAAGAAAAAATTTATTACATGCTAAGTTTTCTGTTTTGGAATATACAAAACTTTATTATACGTTTCTGAATATTCGAATTTTTTTAAAAACAAACTTTCTCAAAAATGAAACAAACAATTTAAACACTGCAATTCATGAAGTCAATCTTATAAATCGGAACATCTAAACTTAAGCTTTATTTCTAAAAGAAATAAAGACCAACAAATAGTTGTAAAAGCAGAGCCGATCTATTCCATTTTTAAATCCGTCCATTTTAAATAACTTAATTTCGAAATGTTGTTTATGAAACAGGCAAAATCATACTCAAATTACATTTACCTAGCTAATAAAATATTCGAAATCTGGAAATTACAATATTGTTTTAGCTAAAAATTGTTTGCAGGTTTGCGCCCTCTTCCAACTAAAATAATTGGTGCAGAAGTGGCAAGAGCTTGGAGACCCCTAGCCACGACCACGCCCGTGCCGCGAGCGCTCGCGCGCGCACTCTGTGTGTCAAGGCCACAGGTACAGTTACAGTTACAGCTTAGTCTCTCTCTCTCTCTCCCCCTCCCCACGTGCTCAGCAGACAACGCCTTCTCGCTCATGCTCCAGCGACCGCTGCCTTACTGCATTTCCCTCTTTGAGTTGCGTCTTTTGTAGGCGATTACCTACTCTAACAATGGACCGTTTTAGCAGCTACTGTTTGGCTTCAGCTGACAACATAACTGCCGGTTAGTTTCATGCGCCCAATGCGTTCGTTTGCAGCTGACTTGCTTATAAATGGCTCCGACACTAATTCTTGAAATGCCCTCGTCCGATATAAAGATAATATGTTTCCTGGTCTTTCAAACTGTCCCTTCCGTTAACTTATCTCTATATTTTTTTGGAATTGAGGTACGCGATGCTGGCTGGAATGAAACGCAAGAACTCGCAGTTAAAACATAGTGTTTTTAACTCTACGTGGGAGAATCAGTACTATTTCGTCCTGATGTACTTCGTAGACTTCGGTGATCATGCAAATGCCTAGTATGCCTTAAGGTAATGAATCATATTGAAGTGTTGAATTTACAGCGCCATTTTTACATGAACTGCGAAGCAAAGAAGTCTTTAGGCGCGACCTCTAGTACAGCATAGTGCGCTCGCTCTCCACTATTGGGTGCTGAGTCTAAAGCCAGGTCAACCCATAATAAATTTTTGGGAATAAAGCGACTTTGCGGCAGGCTTTCTCGAGATTCCCCCATTTTCCTAGCCTCTGATTGCCTCAACCATTTTGGATTCTATTTCTAAGAGGGCCAACATTCATTCGTCATCTTCGAATACACTTCAAAGGCCAAGGCGCAGAAAAAAATATAACATAATTTGAAGAAAAAAATATCTACTCACGAGTTGTCAGTGGCATCATTAAACAGTAACTTGATACAAACGAAACAAATATTAGTACCCCCGGATAAGATGGTAAAAAGTAGAGGATTGCATTCTTCGCGACTTTTACCGGCCAGTGCTCACTCGCCTCTTTCTCTCGAGACCACGCACTCGACCGTTCTTCGCAGTCGGTTGGGGACTCCCGGTCGCCGGTGACCGGCTGAGACCGCTGAGATTTGGTCAGTTGTCGATAACAGACGGACCCCGTTCCGACGATCTGACCCTCGTAAGACTCGTCCGCCACGTCGGAGTAAATATCGGATACTGTTCCCGAAAAAGAAAGCAGTGCTGATTGGTTTTTAAAATAAACGACCAATAATGTCCATTTTACAAAACTGTATTTCCAAACGAAATGTAAAAAAACTTTCAAAATAAAAAAAATTATAATAACTCCAAAATTCCACTCCCCTACGCACTGGTAAATCTGAAATGAATGTACTGAAGGTTTACCTATGAATTCGAAGAAAGGGTATTCATGTGTGCGGGTTAAATTCCTTTCTTTGTAATGACTAGACATCGGATATTTAGGACTTTGCCTATTTTATTCTAATGAACATTTATAAATGTTTTGATATAAATGTAAGAATTATGATAAATTAACTATTCTTACAAATATTTATTTTGCTTATTTTCACGTAAATGTATTTTAAGGTATATGTAATTTTCTAAACTTTTTTCTTGAAATTTATTTCTATTTTCTCTTAAAATTTGTGATTAAGTCATATTGACTTTTGCTAATCCTACTCAATGGGTATCAAATCTCTATTCTTTGTGTAGTTCTACACAGAGGACGATATTTGTGTTTGACTATCATATTCTATATTTATAGAGATCAAGAGCTCGCTTTTTTCTCACTTCACATAAACAAAAGAAGTGAAGGGTACTTGGTGACCGGTGGTTCGTGGGCGAGCACTACGTCCATGATGATCATACGTCAGATCCACGATGCAAACATATCACTGGCTTCGATAACCTCCACTTCCGACATTGATATCTCGCCGTCCCAGACGTTCGTCCAGGAAAGTAATGGAAAGGAAGGAAGTCGATTTACGAATCAGTGGTTTTTGTAAAAAATGACTTGCTCAAGGGCGGGAATATATTTTCAGAAAATGCCGAAGTCTATTACTATAACACTCGACGTAGAAATCATATTCACCAGGTGACAATATCAACAGCTCATTACAAAAATTCACATACAATACATGTACTTTATTTTACAACACTTTGCCAGATGACATTAAATTTTAGAAAAGTTGAAATCCAAAAAACTTTCTGCTGCTAACTGTTTCTATAAATTAGAGACTATACTGAGCATCACAAGAAAAGTAACATTAATTTTAACAATGATACATAATGCATTATTTACCACTTGGACTGTATAAATGAGTATAAACAACCTGTAACAACTATTGTACTACAGCTTCCGGGTCAAATGACCCCCATCTCGATCAGGTTTTTCGTCCAGTTTCCCTGATCCATTAAGCAAATGCTGAGATGACCCCTTGTTTTGCTTCTGGACATAAATGTAACTTCATTTTCTGTGCACGTCTTCTAGAATTCAGTGGGAAATACAATTATTAAAATTATCGTTTCCATGTTGTCGCGGAAGGAAGTAATAAAAGCCAAAATTTATTGCTTATTTATCCTTGAAAATAGATTTTACTACATGGGAATAGATTTTATTACATGGGAGTTTTTTTGTTTTTTTTTCTCCCTTTCAAAATTAAAATTTATTGCTTTTTTTTTGAAAATAGATTTTACTACAATTTTTTCTCCCTTTCAAAATTCAAAATTTATTGCTTATTTATTTTTGAAAATAGATTTTACTACATGGGAGTTTTTTTTCTCCCTTTCAAAATTCAAAATTTAAGTAGTATATGACTTAGTGTAGGGATCACAGAATTTTGAAAATGTGCACACAATTCACTTTTCCCCATAGCACGTCATACGCAGTTTTTAACTGTTTTTTTGACGTAAAAAAATAAATAAATAAGTCTCTGTTAATTCAAACAATTGCATGTTAGATCTTTTTCATATGCCAGTTATGAACATTAAAGGCAATGTCATTTGTTTTTGTAATTTGTAGGCTTATACTAAATAATAGCACTTATAATATTAGGCATTTAACTAATGCCCAAGAATGTTATGAAATCATTAATTTCCCCTTATTTTACGTGGTGTACATACAAAGGTTCTGCTATATATTCTGTTCTAAAAATATTGCCGGAATGTAAACGTTCTGCCTTATATAGTGTTTTTTTGATTATTTGAAAATTCCAAAAAGGATTGATGAAAATTACTTTAGTTTTTTATTCCATTGTATTGGTAGTAAATAGATATATTAAAAAGCATTGATTTTAAAAAAGTTGATTTTAAATTTTTTTCAGACTCTTTGTTTACCTTCAATTATTTCATAAATTGTATTGTTTTGTCTCTCTAAACATATTTGCAATTAATTGATAATTTGTTACTTTTCAATCAATTAATCATTTAATTGAAATTTTGTTTTCTTTCAATTATAATTAATTAATTACAATTAATTGAAAGCGTTTTGAGATTATGCGCGGTGACTTTAAATAACGTGCATGCGTTGAGCGGCGGAGCAACAGAGCCTACGCCGTTGATCGAGCGCTCGGCAACACTCAACTGTTCTGCAGATAATCGGGAGTCGAAAGATCGAAATGTCCGTTAAACTGCTATCTCCTTCCCCCGAGCAAGATCCCCCCTTCCACTGAGCGTCGGCATGGAGCCTCGCGAGCAGTCCTCTGTCACTGATAGGCTTCTTTGAATTTTGGGCAGAGATAATTATGGGTACGTCCGTCATCTTCACCCCAACTTTTGCACCAATAGCAAACAAAAAAGCCTGATATCCTGCCATCTGACGACAGTTTCCTGAGGTTCTTTTGAAATGTGTACAAAAGTTTCGAAGTTTCCGTTTATAAAAATCATTTCACGTGAGCACAGTGTGTTTTCAGATTGCAAGATTGGGAAGAAAAATGCCGAATATTCGGCGTTCTTGGGTTCCCAATTACTATAACAACAACAAAAGGCGGAAGGTACAAGGCTGTTAACTTTGCGGTGTGATTCCAAACAGTAAGCAATATATTTGTTTTGCGTGATTGATGTTTCCATAATATTGTTTCATATTATTATGATAATGAGTGTTATTTCCTTTATTTTTAACATAGTGAAACAAACAGTCTGATTTGATTTTTAAATTAAATATCTCTTCTTTCCTTCTTATATTAATTAAACGTAACCCGTTTCAAATTTATAAGAGAATATGGACGCCAAGAAACGATTACGTTAATTCAATTATTAAAATTAATCTTCTACTGCTATTTACATTACATTAATATCCGGCTAACTGGGTCGATGGGTCTTATAAGAAATAATCGCTATCGACTGCTAATAGCCGATTATTTGATCTGCCATCTGTACAGAATGGCCAAGGAATCTGAAAAGCAAATATACATTTCTACCTTCTCATTTGCTGGAATTAGCTAAATGAAAATCGTCTTTTCTATTCACAGAAACTTGTAAGTTTATTCAATTTTCATTGGTAACAATACGAAACTTTCGGTTGTTAGTCCAGTCTCAAACCTTATATTGCAGTACCCGTCTTCGCATGCTATTGACCGATGTCGCCGCGTAGAACCATTTTCAATCTTTCCCGGTGTCGATGGCTCCAGGTCCAAATACCATCTTCTTTTCTTTCGTTCTGGCACAAGTGTATTCAAATCACTGATCCTCACCGCCCCATAAGTTGATAAGACTTAATTAATTTTCCTTTTAAAAGTTCCCAGTTCTTTCTACGCGTATACTTAAAATATTAAAGTTCAGCAAACTATTATCTGCGTCAAATACTCCCAAGCCTAGTAAATGTTCACAATTCCCAAACTCCCAACATCAATTGTCTACACACGATCCGCACAGCACCACAGCATAAGTCGAAATGAATCCATATTCCCCTCTTTCAGCCCTTCAAAACTCGGTTCATTTTTCTACTGTTTCTTGTCAGAAAAAATTCCATGCCTAGCCAATCCCTCAATTACTTACAAATTCAACTAGCCGCGCCCCAGACTGTCATTGCTTTCTCGGCCAATCCCCAAACAGTTTACTTTATCAACTAGCGGCGCCTCGTGGTTCAAAGCAATGAAGATTGTTGACCTTGACGACAACTCGTCTACCGTTGCTATGCCGCCATATTTACAAGTGTCTATCCTTACAATTCACCCTGTTTACAATAAATGTGACGCAATACAAGGTCCCACATATTGGTATGTCACAACTCCCCTCCACCAAAGCGTCATTTTGCTTGTCAAGACCTAACTAAATGACAAGACCACAATCACTGACCTTTGAATTTCTTCGTACCTTCGTTGCATTGGTACTCACTACACTGTGCACACCCTCTTCATTCTTGCTGCCTTATAACTAATTACAAAGTTTTGTTGCCGACATCATTATTATCCATTTCATTGGGTCTGTTTCGATATATTATTCTGCCTGCTGTTTACTTCCACCGTATGTACAACATATTAATTTAAAATTTCTTCACCTAATTCATCACAAAACTACACATAACAACAAAAAAGAAAAACATTACACACTAATATATACAAAATTCTATTTACAATCATTAATTAGTTCCATGAGACTGTCTAGTCATGAGTATCGTCCCTTTTCTACGGCTTCGTATTTCTATAGTTATATGTCCCCATTTGTTGACCAGTTTCATCATTTAAGATTATAGCATTTTTGCTTAAAACTTTTTCAATTTGATACGGTCCTTTTATCTTCCGCATCATCTCATCTAATTTTGGCGGTTTTTCATGACGAGCGATGAGCTATTACGTTTTCTGCCATCGATACAGGATCTACTTTTATTATTTTTCTTGCGCACTATAACTATCGGGCTCACATACGGTGTCATAGATTTGTTTATGATACCATCCTCAAGCATCGGGTTTATTTGATTACGTACTTTGTTTTAAATACATGGGGGATCGGGTATTGCTTCAAATTAAAAGGTTCATCGTCGGTCAATTCAATTTTAAATTGATATCCTTTTACTGGATCCTTCGAACTTCCAAAAACATCCTTATATTTACTAACTTTTCAATCGCTTGACTAGCATCTACTCCATTTTCGTCGACTGCGCTCTCTGCCGTACTGGAACTGGTTCCTGGTTTCTTAATTTGTTCCGCATTCACAAACATGTCTTCGCCCTCCTGGTCTTTGATCCCCAAAAATGTTGTTGCCCTTTGTCACCTCATAACAATATACTCCTGTTACCTACGTCGACCTTGGCGTCACACATCTTTAGGCCATCAATCCCCAAAATGATTGGACGAATCAAATTCTTTATAATTATTACTGGAAACTATTGCCACCCCTTGGACTTCCAACTCCACCCAAATTTGTCGACTTCTTGTTTCGATGCGCCTCCCGTTAGCTGTACGAATGTCTAATTTTCTAGTAGGTAGTTCTTCGATTGTATTCCCTTCTTTCCTTATTTGTTCATATAATTTTTCTGATATCGCACAAACATTTGCCCCCGTGTCAATCAAAACATCTACAGATATATTCCGAAATACCCCCTTCGAAACCAAACACGTGCAATTTTCCGCCCGTTAGATAGATATATATTTATTATTCTGCAGGTAGGTATATACAACCTAGTGGCAGAACTCTACAATTAACATATTACTAATATTAACTTAAAATTACTGAACAACGTAACTTTAAATTATTTAAAGACATAATAATAATAATAATAATAATAATAATAATAATAATAATATGCCAACAATAATAGCATTAACTACATTTATGGTTGACCTGCACAGTTATTTAAACTACTAAATTCAAGATTATACGAATTTTTAATTACACTTCACTTCGCTTCACAACATTTGAAATTCACTTCTCTTTCTACTTATATAAAATAATAGCAATAAAAATATCAATAATAATCAAATAATAACTGATATAATAATCCAACTTACTAAATTAATAAAGTTTACAAATACCATTAGTTAATTTATTTTTAAATCTTTGAACACCTAGAGGAAAGGGTTCCAAGGCTGTCGCAGGTAACTTATTCCAGTCCGTTATTGTTCTATTTGTAAATGAAAATTTTCCAACATCTGTTCTCTGTGGCCTAAACTGAATTTTGTGCTTGTGATCCCCCTTACTAAAGTACGAAGATCTATCCAATCGGATGTAGATATCTTTCCAAGCTGGATAACCGGCATGCGCTTTGTACAGAGTACCGAGTCTTGCCTTAACTCTCCTTATTTCTAGAGACTCCCATTCTACATTCTTCCTATTCCCTCGGAAAGTAAATGTATACGCTCCTCTCTTTACTCTATTCAAATATTCCTTTTGGGAATTTCTATAAGGGTCCCAACAAACAGCCCCGTATTCCATTAATGGACGAACTAGAGATAAATAAGCTAATTCTCACGCTTTCACGTACTCTTTTTTAGTATTCGCATAGTAAAATGCAAGGACCTCCAGGCTTTCCCTACGACACAGTTTACCTGATTTTACCAACTCAATTTGCTATCAAAAATTATCCCCAGGTACTTACAAGACACGACTCTTGGAATGTTTTCGTTGCCTAAACGGTATTGAGTTTCATTATATTTGCGGCCCCTACCAAACGTAATGGTTTTGCTTTTCGAACTGTTTATTGTCATGCCATTTTTTTTTCGCCCAAAAATGTAATCTGTCTAGATCACCCTGCAAAATATCCTCGTCTACATTTGATTGAATAACTCTATATATTATACAGTCATCTGCAAATAGGCGTACCTTTGAATATAAATTGTCTGGCAGGTCATTCAAAAATGCGAGAAACAGGAGAGGTCCAATAACGCTTCCTTGAGAGATACCTGAAGTTACTTTAGCTTGAGTCGAAAATTGTTGTCCAACTCGGACTTTCTGTTTCCTATCTCGAAGAAGATCATCAATCCACGCCACAACTCTGGGGTCAATACCCGATTGCATTAATTTATGAACCAGTTTATCGTGTGAACAACATCAAATGCTTTCGCGAAATCTATTATTACGGCGTCCACCCTCCCACTATTATCAACTTCATCAGCTATATCCTGAAACAATGATACTATCTTACTCTCGCAAGAGAAACCGTTCCTAAAACCACGCTGTCCCTGAAATAGCCATTCGTTTCTTTCCCATTCTTGTCTAATATAGCTAGATATCAAGTGCTCCATTAGCTTAATCTAATTCGAGGCAATTGCATTACCGTCCACGACCAATTCCAGCAGCCAAACGAGAGCGGTCTGTCATAGTATATTCCACTCAAAAGGTCGTCACTCCTTTATCTATGAAATAACGAAAAGCCCTGGTGGCGCACCGCTATTCCTCCGAATCCCTCATGTCTCTGTCACACGTAAACGCCACCATGCGATGTGTCACATAGCTCTCTCTCTCTCTGTTTTTAGGAAATATTTTTTTACACAGAAAATCTTCGGGTGAGGTTCAAAGCTTGCTTCTAATTCTTGCTGAATCTCCTTCGAAGAACGGCTTCAAATTCTTAAAACTTCAAAAATGTTTATATTTTACAGCTTCTGTCTGTTTTCGGTAAACTTTCTTCAACTTTAATGATAATCGATATACTCACGCTGTTGGCGCTCAGTCAGGATACAATTTTGTTGGACGTGATTTTGGAAGACAACTTCTAATCCTTTGATTAAAGAGCAAAGTATCTCCTATTGTTGAAACACATCGAAATTAGAATCATTTCAATTTCATGGCGGCGTTTTAGGATTATCTCAGCAATTACCATTGTCATAAGATTTTAGTTTGCCTTTCTGAATGGTACTTGTTTATCCATCCCCATAATCCTTGAGCAGGTTATCCAAATCTGTGGTTTTTGTTATGGGAGTGTCACCTAAGGATGGCACTGGGCGTTGCGGGAATAGCACAAAAGAAGCGCATCAAAATAATTTACTAGCATCTGCATCCTGTATATCCAACGGATTTTAATTTAATGTCTCTTTTTACACATGAAAATAAGAAACACCACAAGAAATTAAAGTTAAAGCATAAAATAAATGTTTTTTACATTATTTTGTAATATGAAATTTGTTTCAACCCAGTAAATGAAGTACTACTTTAGACTTCTGTCACATGATTCTTGTGCCTTGCAGATAGACAACACCATCTCTGAGAACAATATGTTCTAATGTAGTTTACATCAGAATCTCTTCTTACTTCCCGTTGCACTCGATCTTAGATGAGGGTACCGGCAGCTGGAGACTCCAGCGACGCCTTTCCATACACACTACAGGAACCTTGGACAATCACCCAGTGAAAGTCATAAATTCTGTGGCATTTAGCCGTGCTTCACTACCATCCTAACAAACCCAAGCTTGCTTTGTGAACAAAGAATGTTCTTCAGTATTAGTACCATCATCATTATCTCCTTTACCCGATTTAAGATGAAAGTAGTTTTCATCTTCAATCATGTGTGTTTAAGATTTAGTTGAGTTTTTATTTTTTCGCTATTGCGAAAAAACTAAAACTCTACCCCAATCCTACGAGCAAAATAAAATCATTTTCACCGTAATCTTTTATCAGTATCACTGCCTTTTATTTTATTTTAATTCAAAAAATATAAATCACCTAAGTACTGTTTCATAAAGGTCAGTAATAGCTAATTAGGTCAGATGACAGTATTATGTTTGTTTTTTGCTTTAACAGTTGTATCTGAACATTTGAGTATTGTGCCATTTTTAGCACTAGTGCTAAAAATTGAACTTTTAGCATGTTGTCCAAACCTTAAACGTAACTGCACTTACTAGTGGCTTTAGATATAATAAAAATAACAAATATTGATATATAAATGTCAAATATATAAATTTATCTACTTTTCCTTACAAGGTTTAACAATCTATCTTTCCAGTTCCAGTTTCAAATCGAGATGCATTGTAATGCACATGCATTATAACATCACATTCTTTTAACCAATGAGTGGAATTGTCCAGCTTTGATCCAAACTGTTCATTATAACAGAATACTTCATTTAAAACTAGAGCTCAGGTGTTTACGACGTACAGATGTTGAAAATAAGGGTGCATTTACAATTCAACATTTATGAGAACATAATCAAAAATATGACTTGGAAAACTATATTTTTTACAAAACTCCATCAGAGTTCCAAGTAAATGTTTCTTTATTGTAATCTATTAAATGACACCTTTTTGGACATTTTTTGTGGTTTAGCTCATCTTGGTACCCCCACTACTTAGTGCAAAGTTACCAGAAATGTTCAGGACCATATGTTCAATTTAAAATGAAATTGATTATTTGATATTCACAATTTTCTCGCATCCAATGTCAGGGTACACACTGATCTTAATGCTCCATCACTTATAATATTACGAACTGTCAGATGAGAAGAGGTGTCTGCAAACACGTAGTAGAGACTTAAGAATGTCATTTACTGCACATAATTCTTTAAAATTTCTCTCTGAGCTGTGACTCCTCAAAGAAAACAGTTTAAAACAAAATTATCTCTTCATATTATCTTACATTATTGGGGTATACTTTTAAATTAAAATTATAGATTAACATTATTTTCACTCCAATGAATCATTTCCATGCCTTTTTAACTGCAAAAATTCAGATCAGAATCAGAAATATCAGCAATAATCTTTTATATTTTTTTCATGTCAGTCTGCCTGCAATACCAATCTAGTAAATATTCTCTAATAATAAATAAGGGCATTAAAGAGGCTAGCAAATGTATCTGCCACACTTGATGTACCAGCATTCTGAAAGACAGAAGAACCTGTAACAATCAATAACAAATTATTACCAATACGCTATGGTTCCAGCAGCATACTTCTATTTGCCTTTCACACATATTAAAAAAAACTCCCCATTTTCAGTAAAAACTGCTGCCTGTGCACATTAACCTGAAAATTTAAAAAAGAGGTGGTAAGACTCTCTTTAAACAATCTACTGTTGTGTAATCAAAATTAATATGCCCCAAACAAAAGTGTATGCTCATTTGCAATTTTGAAAAAAATCTGTCCTGTTTGAAGCTCTATTGCCAAGAGGGGCAGATGAACTACAAATGTAAAAATAAAAAATGTGCTACGCTTTGGACAGATGAATTCTATTTTTAAAAAATCTTACCAGTTACAGCCGTTTAAGTTGGTGACAATCTCGATGGGCTTTATTTATTTATTTATTTTACGTCAAAAACAATTAAAAACTGCGTATGTCGCGCTATGGGGAAAAGTGAATAGTGTGCACATTTTCAAAATTCTGTGATCCCTACACTAAGTCATATACTACTTAAATAAAAAAAAACTCCCATGTAATAAAATCTATTTTCAAGGATAAAAAGGCAATTAATTTAGGCTCTTATCCATGTTGTCCATCGGAATAATACTGCCTGCCGCGACAACATGGAAACGATAATTTGAATAATTGTATTTCCCACTGAATTCTGGAAGACATGCACAGAAAATAAAGTTACATTTATGTCCAGAAGCAAAACAAGGGGCCATCTCAGCATTTGCTCAATGGATCAGGGAAACTGGACGAAAAACCTGATCTAGATGGAGGTCATTGACCCGGAGGCTGCAATACAATACTTGTTACAGGTTGTTTATACACATTTATACATTTCAAATGGTAAATAATGCATTACGTATCATTGCACTTATAATATAACAAAAAACATTCAGATCTAAACATACACTAATTGAACTTGATACCATAAAGAAGTGTAATAATACTCTTCAAGGGTAATCAGATTACATTTTGTAGTTTATACAAGATCTTTCAAAAACAAGGGGAAAAATCGAACAATGTTTTTCACTTCGTTATCACAAGAAAATCGTCAATGTTGTCTTGAGAAAAAGACATTTTCTTATATTTCTCAGAAACTGACCGAGTATAGTAAAATGGCCTATTTCATTGCTCACAATTTTAAACATTCTTGGTGCTACACTACTATAAAATATTTGATGGGCTGTTAAATTTGATTTTGGAACATATGAGGTTTCATATCTTCTCAAGTTGTATCTTTTTTCATGTGGTATTGAAAAAACTGTGCTTCTGACGTAAAACATTTTTAAGACATTAAAAATATATGTGTCTTAAGGGAAGAATTGAGGTAACAAAATTGTTCCTGTATGTTCATACTTTGGTTTAAATGATATTGTTCTCATAAACTGTTTTTGAAAGGTTATAATGGGAGAAATTATTGATTGGTACGCCCCACCCCAACATGAAATTCCATATTGGAGCCTAGAATCAACAAGTGCATGATAAACCTCAATTAATACTTTCCTACGACATAGTTGACGGAGCAAATAACATTTTCTTAAAGTGTTGTAGCGCTCTTTTTTTTAATTTTAACATGATCTCTCCACGAGAGTTGACTATCAATAACTAATCCCAAGTACTTAATATTAAGAACTTGATCTAATTCGAGGCAATTGCAATATCGTCCACGACCAATTCCAGCAGCCAAACGAGAGCGGTCTGTCATAGTATATTCCACTCAAAAGGTCGTCACTCCTTTATCTATGAAATAACGAAAAGCCCTGGTGGCGCACCGCTATTCCTCCGAATCCCTCATGTCTCTGTCACACGTAAACGCCACCATGCGATGTGTCACATAGCTCTCTCTCTCTCTCTGTTTTTAGGAAATATTTTTTTACACAGAAAATCTTCGGGTGAGGTTCAAAGCTTGCTTCTAATTCTTGCTGAATATTACAATTACTAATCTGTTTCAAATTTCTCATGAACTCTTTACTCTTCTTCTCGGTATAACTAATTCTACAATGAAGTTATAAAAATTGTATAAATGTTTTTCCAAATTTAGAAAATTGCAGTGAAAGCATACAAATTCTTCTGTGAACGCATAATCTAAATTTTCTCATATATTACTGCACTTTCTTCTTAAGGAGAGAAAGTTAAGGTAATGCTACGCGAAAAACGGCGAATTGTCTGGCAGAAAAAGGCATATTACACGGCCCTTGTGACGAAAAAATGGATAAATCGACTTTGCTAAATTTAGAAAACTTCCAAATCGTGGTGTAGCCAGAATCTATGTTTTCTGTGGGTGGTTGATAGTGAAAATCGACTGACGGTAAAATGTCTAACCAACTGTCCCTGAACAACGCTAGCGGCTAAACCGTTCAGCCGATTTTCACCAAAATTGATAATCCCAATCGATCTGGCTGATGTCGTAGCGCCTTGAATTTGAAACCGATATTCAATTAGGGGGGAGGGTACTTTACATGAAGCCCCTGGGACTTTTTCAAATGTTCAAACAAATGGCTCCATAATTTATTACAAATGTAATAAAAATGTAAATATAATAATTGTTGTATAGTGGGAATTGCATTTAAGAGAATATTGCTGGTCTCATGTTCGTTGAAAACAGATTTTTCAAGTATTCCTACAAGTACAATATTGAAATTTGAGATTCTTCCTTCATGAAACTTTTTCCTTAAAGATAAGATTTTTAAATAAGATCATGTGCAATTTTCAAAACTTTTAACATTTTCCGCATAAGTTTACGTGAAAATACGGGTGAGAAAGTACGCCTGTTTTAGCATCACTAGTATTCTTTAAAACTGTCCTACTTCTAGACATTAGGCTCTTCTCGAATAATTGCAAGTCCCTTTCTAGTTTTATTATGACAATGATACTGAAGTATGCATGAAGAAAAGTAAAATATTGTACTTTTCTCTATAGAGAAAAAGTTCGCATTCTATTAAATTATAATTATATTATATTAATATATTTTATTATTCTCATATTATACATTTTTATATTATATTATATATCACAATATATTTAAACTTAAAAAAAGGATTGACTCCTGGAAAACGAAAAAATATATACTGAAACGATTATGTTCTATTTAGCATAGGTTTTATTATATTTTAACTACTTTTCTAAGTGGTAACTGAAACACAAATCGCTTTAGCCGAATGGTTAACGTCATAGGTACGCTGTCGGCTTGCTGCTAACGTCAGGTGAGTTCGAATCCAAAAGGCCGCGATTTTTTTCTTCTGTTACGGTGTGATTTCAGTAGTAATATGTCCAATATTTGTACTACATTAATTTTTGAAAAGATTCTAGGGGCCCTAAAGGGCCAGTTTTGTCGTCCATCAGTACGACGACTAGAAGCTTCCGTTCTGTAACCATCTGACTGGAGGCGCTGGTGGTCCTATTTTCGAGGAACTCTATATATTTTTGAAAAATTGAAAAAATTAATTTTTCAAAACTACAAAATTGAAAAATAGAGATCTTACTGGCTGAAAGCTCTTTTCCCAATTCATGTAATAGTATAATATTGCGGAGCAGTGACATTAGAGAAGAAAGTATGTGCTGTTGTAGTACAACTACTTCGTTGTTTACATTATAAGCATTATAATTTCTTAAGAAGCAATCAATCAACTATTTGCTGATAATAAAATATTGTTAGCATTATATCATTCAAGCTTAGGTTACAAGTTTTCGCGAATAACGAATGCAAATTTGTCCGGAAATTCTCTTAGTTGTGTTAATTGGTTTTAAAAATCACATAGTTACTTGCTTAATACTACGCGGTTCTGTATTTCAGACTGGAGTTTCACGACGAGTTACAGTTCAGTCTTATCGCGTAATGTGGAGATCACCTTGAAGATATGGGAGGGGGCAAGATAGTTAGTTCGCAGGATAGAAGCTATCATGAGCCCTACACAAAATACATCTGAATCGAAATATTTCTAACTAGAATCAACTATAGAATAGCATCATTGATGATTCCACATTCTTTATCAAGAATGTGAGTTTGCTGTAACCTGAAGTAAATGTTGTATATCATAAGAACAATAAATTTCAAGATAGAATTATTCACAACACCCTCATCGGTGCTGTAAAGTACCCTCTTCAGGAGCTCCGTGGATTAAAACGCATAGTAGATAGAGGATCGGACGCCAGATCAAATCCTGCCGAATATGTATTTTTTTACCTGATGCCTGGAACATTAATCACTATCATCACGAGAGAGACATTCCGTACCTGCAAGGAGGAACAAACTTGTTTTTGTAAACGATAATGTGATTATATTAAGATTGTGTGCTGGTATCTTGTATTCCAAGCAATGTGGACGAAACGAAATTTGGAAGAGATAGCTCAAATATTAACAGTTTCAATTGCAATATCATTATCATATTTTTAATAAAATCGTTAGAAATAATATGAAAAATCTGTACCAAGTTGTATAATCACTAGTAATTTATACATTTAACAGTTCTAGAGATAATCAGAATCCTTATCAAGTCTGTGGGTTTATTATAAAATTTGCACAAAGGTAATTTCTTTCGTTCTTTTATTACTTGAGAAAGGAATATGTCTTTTACACGTTTAACAAAGTTCCTTAGAGACTATTACGAACTCATTAAATTACCATTTGTGTTTGTGCCTTTGTGATAAATGCTAACAGAATGCATCCCTTAATTGTTTGTAACAATTGATAATTTTATTTCTTTTATGGTCTTCTTAAAATTTTTAATGTAAGTCTTCGGTAGGTGGAGTCACATCAAAATGTGTATTAACCCAAAACATAATAAAGTACGATTTGACGTGACTGCGTGAAAGAAATCAATATTTTTTTATTATCTCCATTTTTAAATAAACAATGTCGATACGGCTTATCTTTATTGCGGGGTAGACTGAGACTAAGTGGTGAGCATTTAATCAGTCCCAATTTTCACAAGAAAAATAAGGAATTTTAATTATTTAGTTATATCCAATGATTATCTGCCATGTTTGTAGGTGATCCAATGCACAAATCACCTGTCATTTAGTCCAATATATAAAAACAAGGATAAAAGGAATTTCGGATATCAAACAAACTGGGGATAATGTCGTTCTTTAAATCTAAATATTAAATTTATTATAAAATCATAAATATGATAACGGAGTTAGATAAATAAATATATTATCATGTATTGTTAAAACATCAGCTGCCCTAATATTGCATTTTCCAGAAATTGTACTGCTTGGAGAACGAATATGTTTAGAGAATATGATTTCTATTACGTTCAAAATGTTACTTCTGAGAAAATGGAGAAATTACAGAACAAATATTTCTGTATTCGTAGGTACATTAAGGCTTGCAGATTACTGAAAAGACCAATAACTCTCTAAATGTAGCTGAAACGTTGACAACTGGGTTTTAAATCGGAGGTATTGAGGATCGAGTTCTTATGAGGTTTCTTTTTCTTCTGTTCCATGTCTGTTTACATAAGTCTGAATTAAAAGATAAGAATGTTTAGCGGAAAATACTTGTATTTATTTCTATTGCTTATAAGATCTTTGCTGAACTTTTATACTATAATGTAATTATTTGATTCCTTTTATTACAAATATTTATACGAATGTGTATTTATTTATATTTAGTTAGTAAGAATTTAACCTAACCTCGTTTGGAATAAAAGATAGTGAACGTTTTGACATACATTTTGGCATTCACTTCCAAAAAGTTTGTCACAACTCTGTCACTTTTATGGGAAATGAAATATGAGGGAAATGTTTATCCTGTTCGTTAGTGATATCCATATTGTGACCTGATAACCGTATTAATTGAGTACTAAAGATAATTCCTCGGAGAGGAATCAAACCTGCATCGTTCGATTTTACGACCAGTTGCTCTTGACCACTGAGCTTCCGAAATGCGTTTTACAGTTGGGTTCTTGGCTGTGTATTCTACGCATTTGATATTTGTCACCGCTGTCACTAGTCATGTAAGTCAGTATGAGGGAAGGTCGGACCTTTAAGTAATTGATATCAAAGTTGTGACTTTTACACAACGTCGTGCCCAGATTGTGACAAATTACTCGTTTTTTCTGATTACATAACATTCATATTTTGCAATATGAATCATTTATGTAAAAATAAACTTCTAATTTTGAAATGACAGTCAGTAATGCAGAAAATTCTCAGTACTGTTTTTTGTATCTCACCTTTTGGAACTGCTGTAACACGTTTAGATGGATTTTGAACTATGATAATTCGTTATCTCAGCACAAAACAAAACTTGTACTTCTCGTTTTTACTTTCTGGTATACGCACGAATATACGTAGTATACGTAGTATATTCTATGAATGGAGTATACGTAGCATATTCGTGTGTATGCAGTATAGAGAAAGTTATGTAATACAGCGGAAAATCGATTTCGACCAAACGGTAACACGTTTTGGAGTCGAAAGTGGCTATATTCAACCGTCCGTTCATCCGTTCTGTGATCACTAATTGGCGCCTAAACCACACGCAAAAATGATCCTTTCCAAATTGAAGAAACCCCTGTTTTTCTGGCTGTAGCTGAAGCTTGAAATTTTGAAAACTAAATTGGGGTACTTACACAGCTTTCGACATTTTCAAAATTTTCCCAAAAACGGCTCTAATTTTCAAAATAATTATAAATATAATTGTAGTTAGATGACATAGTTCCACTTTCATATTAACTTAATTGAAAATTAAAGTTGAACATTTAAAGGTCTTCCCTACAACTAGCAAATTTGAAAACAGATTTATTCTTCAAATGAAATTTGTTGTCCATAATTCGTTCTTACACACTCATAGGCTTTTGAATGATATTTTTCGTGCAAAAGTAAGCACATTTATAATTTTAAAGAATGGTTTGAAATGCAAACGTCAATGAAACAGTTTTTCTTTCTTACTATTAAAATTGTTTCAAACCGACTTTTGCAAACGCCTTTACTGTTTTCTGCTGCGCGCAACATTCCTGTCTTCATTATAACTCAACATATCACTGTCAACATCCTAATATGCAAAATGATTATATGACTGCGGGAGTACGTCATGTAGTTCAGCTTGTTTGTTTGAAGAACTGAAGACTTGAGTTCACGTCCGTCCTGTTCATGCAACTTTTATTTTTGGATCATGTGTGATTTTAATTAATACTTCTTCCTTTCAATAATTTATGTATGCATTTACGGTTGTCAGCGTTTGAGAGTTTTTAAAAAACGTGAATGAAGTGTTAAGAAAACATTTGTTATATATTGTTTGATACTTCAATAACACGAGAAAATAAGAGTTTATTTTTATATAAAATGAGTAGATGAACAAAAGATAATAACTGCGTAATGATAGTGATTTTTCTTGAAGTCAATAAATGTCCTAGATTCTGTAATTACTTGCAGCAATGAATTCTCAACACGGCCGTGTCGAAACTTGTCTGGTTAGCCCAACGTTATCATTGCCCAATAATCTCACCTTTGGGCAGAGGCGATATGGCTGATGGTCAGGCTAGAACCGAAGCGCAAAATTACGTAAATGAACTGAAACATTCAAGTAGAATTAACTATTTTATAGTGCCGCGTAGATTTCTTTTGCTTTCATTGTCTCTAGGAGGTAATTTATTTAATATTTTAATGGTGGTGAAGTGCGGAAAAGCAATGAGTCGAAGACAAAATTCAGATTCTTAATTGAGTAAATTCACGGAAATGCTTACGTACGTCTGCGTTGGTAGCGCACCGCTTAGGTGCGCGTGGCTTCAATAGAGAACGCGTGTTCAAATCGCGTACGATATCAGCGCGGTTTTTTACTTGACGAGCAATGAAAAAATAAATTCCTAATAACGATGTTATAATATCAAACGTTCCTTTTCTTTTGCAAGAAGATACCATTACAAAACTGCGGAAAGAATTTGATGTACTTCGATTACTGGTCGTTTACCAGATCATTCACTACCCATATTTTCCTGTTCATAGGCCATTTGGTTTACATTGGTACGTTCGTTTCCTTCCCAGTCCCTAATAGAGTATTACGTCCTTTGTAATTAACTTGTTTATTTCCAGGTTCACTGTTCTTTGTCAAGTTTTCAAGCTGAAATTTTTCGTTTTCAAAAATTAAGAAATGCTTACACTTCTGCACTACCAAAATATGAAGAACTAGAGGTGCTACAGAATGGGGACAGACTTTCTCGTAGCAAATGTTTATAATTTTTGTGTGGACTGGTTTAAGGTTCTTGCCAACTCACAAGGTTCTTGCTGTTCTCTGCCAGCCGACATCTATCGCCGCAATAAAATACATTTTTTGATATTTTTCAACTTTTCGGTTCAAAATAATTTTTCTACAGGAATCTATTGAGCTTGAAAACCTTCTCTAAAGTCATTTAAGACTTCTACTCACAAGTTAAACACCCATAAATCATTCAAATGCTCATAATAGCGTGAGAGGTATTTCAAAAATACATTTGTAATTTTTGAAAAAAAAAATGAATAGATCAATATGGCGTTTATGTTATTGGATAGGATACGTTTGGTACTAACTCTACCAAAAATTTAAAGAAAAAATTTGGAGCGGATTTTGAGAAAATCTTGTTTTTTTATTTTTTTTAAATTGCAAATATTTCACGCTCTATTGCACGAAAACTACTAAAATTTTCGAAAATGTACATGACCTTAATAAAAGAACTAATTATGAAAAATACATTTCATTTGAAGCAAAATTATCTTTAATTTTAGTTGTAAAAAGACGCCGCACATATTCAAATTTTTTAGCGATTTTCAAGTTCGAGCAACTCGTGACACCTGGACATATTCTACCTTTATATGTATTTTACTATAGAGTAAACAGTCCTTGGCGTTGAAATTTACAGAAAATTGGAGCCGTTTTTGGAAAAAAAATTAAATGTCCGGAAGGCTACAATAGTCCCCCCAAAAATTAATGAATGTTTTTCAAAATCCTATAGCTTCAGCTGAGTGAAACGACAGGGTTTCTTCTAATTTTGAAAAATCGTATGCATGGTTTAGGCGCTAGAGTTGTATCAGACGGACAGACGCACGTTTTGTTTCCAATTGGTTTTGGCATCACGGATCTACAAAATCGGAATTATATACACCGCAAGTTAGAGGACTTTTTCTTAATTCTAGCATTTTTATTCAGTTTTTCGTCACCAGATATGGCACTATTTTTCGCAGAAATGCACAGTTTTTTCGCGCAGCAGACATATACCATTCTTCATACTATGTATATTACTCTGTATATACTGCAAGTATACTTGAGAACGTAATACGTGAAGTAAGCCATAATACAAAGCCACGCAGATAAATTTTACATAATTAGTGATAGCTGAAGAAAATAATTCTTGGTTTTAAAACTATGTATTTATATAATAAATATTCGATTATTAGTTGAAGTAAATATGTTTGAATAATTAAGTAATACAAAGTCAAGACACATGGTTGTAGGGAAATCTCGATATGATCTAGAACAGAAATAGGTATATTTTTCAGTAGGAAAGGAAGGAATTTAATATATCGGAGGATGATAGAGCAGGGGATCTAATAATATTGACTTTTATTAAAAATAAGCTAGGAAGGCCAATTAGTAGACTTCATAATATTATATAAAACAAAAATTTTGACAGAAAATCCAAGAGACAATATACAAGACAATGGGGAGAGCTGTGTTACGTATGAATAGGAAATTAGAATTAAAAATAACGCAATAAACTTCGGTTAAATGCTATGAAAATGAATTTGTGGAGACGATGTTGTCAATATACTGTTTGATAGAATACTAAAACGAAGAGATTGTACAGATAATACCATTTAGATATATGATCGAAAATGTAGAATCCAAACAACTCCAATGGTATGCAGAATGCATGCTGACAGAATATCGTACCATCTTTGAGCGAATCCTCGAAAGAACAGAAAACGAGGAAGGCCAAGGAAATCTTGTAAGTACGTCATCGATTTGACAAATGAAGGGCAGAAGAACAGGAGGAAGATGCCTGACGAATAAAAACATTGGTGTGTAGATTATGAAAAACGGTCATTAGAACTGTAAATACTCGCTTAAGAATTAATAATAATTACCTTAAAAACCCGAAGTGGAAGATACCGGATGAAGAAGTTTAAGAAGGTGTTGGCACAGCAAGGGCAAGATCTGTTAAGATCTGCCGGAATACCAAAACCAAAAGCAAAGTAACGTTCTTATTTAAAATATTAAATGAAAACAAAGAAAAATTTGATTATTTTCTAGAGGGGAGTCCTTGTAGATAACAAATACTGTATATTACTCTATTTGGTATTTTATATATTTGTAAACTCTTTGTCTATTTATCGGCATGATCGTTTTTCAATGGGGAACAACTATTCGAATTGACAGGTCGAAAAGTAAATATTGTATTTAGGTAAAAAAAAAGATGATTTTAATTATAAGCTTTCAAAAATTGATGGACTAAAGTAAAAGAGAAAACTATCACAAATAGTAAATTCATACTTTGTATGTTGCACCAATGAATAATGTCAATTCCACAATTAAAATCTATTTTCGATCCACTAATAACATATGTGGGTTCTTTAACCTGGAAATCTTTCGCTTTAGCGGCGATAACATAACCACCGGAAAGTGTTCGGCAGTTTATCGACGAATGACAGAAAATGTACTCATACAGCCAGTAGGACTTCTGATGCAGTATTCCAGAGGCAGATTTTTTTAAACCCAGACATTTGTTCATCATTTCTCCATGGTATGCAACATGTAATTCCCGTTAATGTTGAAATATCTAGTATCACTTTCGGAATCCTAAGACTTAAGTAAAAGGAACGCCATGGTGACCTCTGAAGATTTGGTTACGAACCCACCCATGATAGCGCATATTTCTCCTTCTTCCCGACCTTGCATTAAAGTGGTCGCCAAGTGTGCGACCAAATGCCAAATGAATTATAAATTTGAGGTTATTTCGTTATTATTTAGATTTTCTTTTGTAAACGTCTATGTGAGATATACTTTAATAATGAACACTATCAATCAATGGGCAGTACATTTTAAAACGTTACATTGTAATATAGTAGCATAATGCGTTTCCAAATAATAATAAATATTGTAGTTATAGTTTTAAAATTCAACCTTAATTCATGTTATAGTACTTTAATTAAATTACTTTTATAAATATTTATAACTTAAATGAAATTTTTCCTAAATAAAAATATCGCTTATTTTGTTTACAATATTTATTAACAATTCATTAAAAATTATAAATATGCAGTGAAATATTACTGAAGATGTTAGAACACATATCCAATAAATTTATACTGTATGAAATGTAAAAATATGAAAATAGAGAAAATTTTATTTATAAACAATATTTTACAGAAGAGGATCCCTATTCATTTAACGATTATCGTGACACAGATTTCCGAAGTTTGACAAAATTTGAAACATTATTAATAATTACAATTTTGAAATAATTTATGACAGGAGAATCCTAGTGATTCTAATGGATTAGCAAAAACAGTGTTTGCATAGGTCTGCTTATCTAGAAGAAGTGGGTGTACATTCCGATGACGTAAAAACTTTTGTGTGCATTGCTCGTCTCTCGAAATAAAATATCAAAATGTAAAAATATACTTGCTATAATAATATAAATATATTAATTTATTATGTTGATTGAAATCATACATAAATTACATGTAAGTAATATATTGATATGAGTGTGTGTATGTGTGTATGTGTGTGTGTGTGTGTGTGTGCTCCTTCCAATGTTCATGCAATAGACGAAAGCTGGTGTTTCTACCTTGCAAACATTAAGATATTAAAATGTTATATAAGAGTCATATGTCGTTTTGATTCTCACGCAAAATCCTCAAAGACTCAGGTATCACATATGATTTTAATATTTGCGGTAAAGAACTCCATAAATGCAATTCTAACGTTAGATTGAAGAGGTAATTAATTGTGATCCCTAAAACAAAAGATCAAAAATCATTAATTTGCTTAGTACTGCACTTACCAATCATAATGTCTGCAGAAAACTTTTCATTGTGACTAAATGAACTTTAAATACTTTAAGTTTATTTAGTATTTTGTTATATCAAACTATTTTATTACAATATTAATGTCCGTGACCATAGTATTTTTAATTGGGTCATCTGAGAAATTAATGATGAAGTATTCACAACTGAAAGCTGTTATCTCGGAGACGGGTTTAGAACTGACTCTAAAACGTATTTCCTTTAAGTTATTAATTTTTCTAATAAATAACTAGGTTAGACAATGCATACAATGCAAATTATTTCATGGATTTTTTTTGTTGTTTTTTTCCTTTCAAAATTAAAAAATTTATTGTTTTATTAATTTTGAAAATAGTTTTTACTACATGGATTTTTTTTTTTTTTCCCTTTCAAAATTAAATTTTTTTAAAATTTTTTAAAAAAGTTTTACTCAGGGGAGTTTTTTTTTTTTCCCCTTTCAAAATTAAATTTTTGCTTATTTTTTTTTGAAAATAGATTTTACTACATGGGAGTTTTTTCCCTTTCAAAAATTCAAAATTTAAGTAGATAATTTATTGGGGGACCAGAATTTTAAAAAGGGGACAAATTCACTTTTCCCATACCTAAGCAGTTTTTAACTTTTTTTTAAAAAATAAATAAATAATCTCTGTTAATTCAAACAATTGTATTTAGATTTTTTTCATATCCCAGTTATGAACTTTAAAAGGAAAACATTTTTTTTTTAATTTTTTTTTATACTAAATAATAGATTTAAATTTTAGATTTAACTAATGCCCAAGAATTTATAAATCATTTTTTCCCCATTTTTTTGTACATACAAAGGTTCTGTTATATTCTGTTCTAAAAATATTGCGGAATGTAAACTTCTGCCTTATATAGTGTTTTTTTGTTTTTTAAAATATACTGATGTCTATTTACTATAATTTTTCCTCCTTTCCTATTTTAAATTATCCCCCCCACTTGGGCGCCCTGAATAATCCGCTTTTTCTCCCCTCCCCCCTTTTTTCATTTACAACCCCCCCTCTGCTACCCGAACCTCCGTCGGGGGTAAATTAATATACCTGCTTTAATCCACCTTTTGGTACCACGACGCCCCCGTCGGGGAAAAGTGTATATTATATATATATATATATATATATATATATTATATATATATATATAATCCCCAATTTATTTTTTATTAAATTCGCCCACTATTTTGCCCTCCCAGCCTAAATTTTAAAATTTGCCGCATTATCAATTGCCCGTACCTCTGCTAGCCGTCCTATTATCTGTTCCTTACGTGTCGTATTCGCGCCTCCCCATCGGGTTGAAATAAAGGGGCCTTCCGTGCCTGGGTCACACTCATACCATTCAAAAAAAAAAGGTGGGAAACACGGGAATTTTGAGCCATTGGGGTGCCGATTTAATTTTGGGCTTTTCTTAGCTGATGGCTCTTTCATGAGCACCATCTGCCTCAACTTACAAAAACATAACAACACAAAATATATATAAACACCCAGGAAGAAAACATATAAACATACACACTGAAAATGCAATACAATGAAAAACAAATCATCATCCGTGAATGCGCATTCTGTCGCGGTATATTTCTTATCATAGCCTAATAGCATAACTTGGTCTTCATTAAGACTTACTGAATGGAGCGTAAACAAACAAAAAAATACAGTTTTGCACAGTAGTACCACTTCCCTTTTCTGCAGCGATGTCCTGGCCCATCAGCGCCACGTCGCTGGTAGTTGTCACGTGCGTTATTCCACTTGCGATTCTCCCGTTCAGCTGCCACAGATCCTCTATGATTTCGCTTCTCCGTTTAAGACATGCCAATGCATCGACTATTGTTTTTCTTTGTCTTAATCGCATCTTCCTAGACATTATTTCTATATACTTTCGCGATATCCTATATATCTTTCGCGGCCTTCATATTCCTAACACCTAATTCAGTAAGTGGCCTTTCTGCACCAGATTTTTCTTTTCGTGAATTTCTAACTGAATTAATAAAATTTCGATGCACTCGATTTAAAACAATTATTCCTATGTAACGAAATAACCTATTAACTTTTGCACAACATTATAGGAAATTTCTCAAAGTTCAACTACAACATAAAGACGTATGTGATCGATGCCTTAGATCCGAACTCATTCTATCTGTAACCCAGTTCCGCATTGTGGTCCACACAAATCAGTATTATCTTTTTCCAAACATATGCAATCACCATAATAAATGTTCAAAAACTACATTTTGCTGTTTTCAGGCATTTGCATCGCCTATAAATTCCCCCCACTTTCGCCTTCATTTTTGCCCTGCTCTAAATATTTTTTCCTATAGTTCCGTAAGTTTATTAAAATCCACCCAGGCGTATTCACTGGATATTCAGCAAAATTCTTTGCTTGTTATATCTTCCAGAAATTGCAACAATGAGTTCATAATATTCATTTAGCCATGCAATTTATACCATTTATAATATTTACGGAACCATCAGCTCGAATAACGTAGTTTTGCTTCAAGCGTTTCTAAATTTAAGTTCTGTTATCGTTCATCCGCCTATTTCCGCCCCTTATACTTTCTTGTATCACGCTTTTAATTATGGTTACATAGCCTTCTTGTCTATTATTTCTTTCATTTCTTTTAATTCCTCCTTGCTCACATAAAGTTCCGCATTGCCTTCTTGCAGGCTCAGCTTTGCTGAATCATTACATCTTCCCCCCGCCTCCAGATGTTACTCCAGTCCATGATGTCATCATACTAGGTTGTATCTATCTACTTCTGCTGCAGAAATCTACCTTTTATTTAGCCCAGTGGCTGACCTGCCTGCTACCATCTATCATCTCAGCTGTACTGGTGCGTTCGACCCAATAGGTGACTAATAATGCCTCAAATTCTACTCTCGTTCGCGACAGGATGCACTTGCTAACACTTGCACCCACTGTTGCGCTGCACATCCATGCAATCGTCTATGGTCGCACTGTCACACGCTACAATGTCACCCTTTTGTTTGTTTACCTGTACCCTTAACTTAAACAATCTTACGCTTTACTTACTTATAATAATTTTTTCTTACAACTAATCATGTAACCTATTCCTTAAAGCTACCCTTTAAAACATTTTTCTTCCCCTCAAAACTGTTCTTTAACATTTTAATCTTTATCATCTTTATCACCTATTTCTGTTACCATTCATCTCAAATTCCTTATGCCTCTGCTTTTGGAAACTGCTCCTCCTCTCAACTTCTTTACATTGGTTACTAGCTACTCACACCTGTCATCACCAGCTCCGCCACAGCACACATTACTCGTCTTTGAACGCCTTTCTCATTGCGATCAGATAACGCTACATTTGTTATTTTCCCTAAAACTCTGTACAACGTACCGGACCGTCATATAATGTTCGGAAGAACTTCCCGAAACAATTTCTGGTCCGTTGAGGACGATGAGACGATCAGACGGGCACCTTGTCCCCTCAGAGCAATCCTCCGTTGGCATTGTTTCCTGGGCCCTTTTCAACCTCGCCACCGACGCATAGCCGCTCGCAGATAATCTGATGGTTCAGTGCACTTCTCGTATACACCGCTGATTTCGGTGAATCCAGGATGCTATCGACCAGTCCGTCTTCTTGGTTCGAAGTACTTGCTCCACGGCGTTACATTTAGTACTTGGATGTAGGTAACATTTAGGACCTCATTAAATTACAGGTACCGCCTCGAACCGAAGCTCGATGATTTTCCGCCGTATATACTCTGAAAGTCGCGACAACTCTCGCATTACCCGCTCGCGGTTTTTGCCGGATACCGCACCGCCGTGAAGTGTATGGAAATATCAGTAGCTGTTCCTCCTCCACCTATCGCACTCGTGATTGCGTTCCCTGTCACTCCAAAATCCATTCAGTTTTCCACATTTCTCAGTTTCTTTCTTGGCAGACACAACTGGCAGTGTTGGGCTTGCGGATCGAAAAATGTGCTGGTGGAAAACACGTCCAAAATTACAAACAGGTGTTAGTTCACGAATCTTGTTTTTGGCAGTGGGCCATAAGTCCACAGCATATAAATCTCAGAGGCCCCTGCGTAATCACAGTGCCTGCTGCCTCCCTTACAGTACTGTTAAGTTTGCTTTGTTTTCTGGCAAATATCCACATGCACCTGCTATCTGTATCTAACCTCAGCACCCCATATTTGGCCAGTAGCAATAATCAGCTAAATATCCTCACGATGTACCACCACTTAGTGCCACCAGTGCTCTGAGTAGATGTCATAATTCCCTCAGTTTCTTTCCAGGAATCCATTCAGCTCCTTCCGGGCCAGGTGACACACGCCAATAGTATTCCCTCCTTCTGGCCTCAATTTATTAAGGTCTTGGTCTTTTCTCCTGCTGTTATAGTTGGCATCGTAAGGCCGTCCTGGCATCAGCAATTTATTACTCCCGGAAGTAAATGGATCGCGCCTTATATCACTCCACACCGCCTAGTGTCCATCGCGGATTGATATCGCGCACTCGGATAACCGCAACTTTCATCCTCGCACTCTTCTTTCTTCCTGACTTTGATCCGGGACAAATAATCCGAGCAAGTTCACCTTCCCCTCACAATACTTTTATTTCGAAGTCTAATTGCTGGAGCCATAGTGTTTGGCACAGTGTTCTCATTATGGTGTGAGCTCTTCATCAAAACAATCAAAGCTTTGCTGTGGTCAGTAATTATCGTAAATGGGCGCCGATCAACAGCGTCTTAAGCTTCTGCGTCATACACAGCAGCTAAATACCTCCAGCTCCGTGGCCCCTATAATTTCCATTCACTTCGCCAAGCGATCGGCTGTCTAACGCGCAATGATTTGCTGTTCTTTTGCTGATCGCCTAATTGGAATCTTACTGCCCCCAACGCATATCACTTTCTGTCATCTGGGCTATTACATGCGTCGTCAGAAATCAGATTATACGCCCCATGTGCGCTCAAAGCCCTAACAATACTGATACGCTTCTTGGCGCATTGGCTCCAATACCATCTATTCCTTTTTCAATAAATGCCAACGTTACTACTTTGCGAATAATTTTCACAAATCGCGTAATAGTTCATATGCCAGATAATCATCATAGCTCATTTTAGGTGGTGGCAAGTTTCCCTGATCGTTTCCGTTTATCTCCATCTTCCCATTTCCTTCGCCAGAATTTCATATCCATGAACTGTACTTTTCTTCACAATTGCATTTTTAAATTCCAGTTTTAAATTGTTTCTTTAAATCTCAAACGGTTCTTGTTTCCTCATGCGGTGCAGATCAATAGAAAACAAAATAATATCATCCACGTACATAACTATCGTATTTTAAATTCTTCCGGAATTACATCATTCGAGTAACGAATCAGCGCTGCTGATTCTTCAGCCCAGGCTAACGCTCGCGTAAACGTTACATCCCCTCCAACTTGAAACTGATGTACTGTGGCTCTTCTTCTCGACCAATCTGCCAATATGCGGACGAAAAATCAGGCGCATGAAAACCGTTGCCCTCCTAATTTGACATGACCATTTCATCGATCGTAGAGTGGCGTTTCATACCGTGGGATCGTGACCGCGTTCAGCTTTCTTGCATCAAGCATATTCAGATACTACCGTTCTTCTTTATTACTACCCAGAGGGCGACATATGGAGTTATCGCTCTGTACGCCTTTCTGCTCCATTTCTCTTATCAATTCTCGTACTTGTGCACTGTACTTGCACGGTATAGGATGCTGTTTAATGGAAAACAGTGCAGTGTCTTTCAAAACTAACTAGAATTGGTAGCCCTTCATAGTTCCATTGATTCCCTGAAAATCTCTAGAGTGCTCCTCTATTAACTGGCGAACTCGCTGGACCTTCCTGGTTGTGGCGTTAACGCGGCCTTATCCACGTCACCAGAGACCTCTTCCACCTTGGCCTGTTCCGTAATCTTCCGACCTCCGGCGCATCTATTTCAAAGACCACTGGACTGCTCCCAGCCCAACCTCTCGATCGCAGCGTAGCCACTCCTGGTACCACCATCGACGACGGCTTAGTAAGCCCCCAATGCGTCCATCCCTATGATGACGTCGCGGATCAGTCCTCGGACCACAATCGCCGCTACTTCGCGATCGACTCTGCAGAATCCAGCTCCAGCAAACTTGCTTTCCCGTGGTATTTGCCAATTTTCAGTTCCCAATATCACAACCCGAAGCTTCCGCGTCAGCGCTCTATCAATATCTATCCTCTTTCGCACCTTTTCGCAAATTCCTCTGGCCTGCGCTTCCTGCTTCCCAGGTCCACTAGTACTTCCATGCCATAACACGTGCCTCTTAACATAAGCACTTACTCAGCTTCCTCCTTTCCTTTTGTCCTCCATGGCAAATCATCCCCTTCCACAACAATGCTGGCCGTTGCCGCTAATCACAATATCTTCTTCATTTTCGTTTTGGTTCGTGCGTCTGCGTCGAGCAATATCTGAGTTTCCACTCTATTGCATTGACGCACTGAACTCCCGGTTTCCCATCATCTCCCGCATTTGCAATTTTTTAGTATCACTGTTCCGCCCGTTCCATGCTTGACCGTTCACTATGGCCTTCGCCGGCTTTTGTTTCCCGGTGCCACAGCCGCCCTGCATGACTCTCATTTTTCCTGCTCTTTCTCGGCGCGTACCTCCATTGCGCACATTTCATCCTGCCTGCGCGCTGTTATTATACCGGTTGGTGTTGTTGCCACTACGGAATGTTGGTTTCGACCGTCTTGCGTGTCATGATCATCCCCTCTCGTTCGCCTGATCGGTAGCTCCTCGCTCGATCAAGCGCATCTATTTATTTCAGGCATGTTGTTCCACAACAAATTTGCAATTCCGTTCGGCATTTGTCCCAGTAGTATCCTAATAATTTCAGCGAGTTAAATTCCTCACTACAGACCTTAGCGCTAACGCCTTTCCAGGTGCAGAATCACTCTGCTTTCAGACCCTCTTTTGCAGAACAACACCAGACATCAATCGATAGCTGGCTCAAATTTATGATGTTGGTTTCAGTAACGCAAATCTAAAATTTGGCCTCCATTCCTCCGCCGTTCTGAGCGTCGGTGTCGCGCCTGCCACCAATACTGTGCCTTAGAGCTCAGAGGCTTTAACTTCACAAACCTAAGTTTTGCCCTCAGATGCATTAACTGTAAAATAATTTTCGAGAACCATCAAAAATGAATACAGCCTCCTTGCTCATCGCCGTGGAACCGTAAATAATTCCGGCAGCATGGCGTACCCCGCCGTACCTACTGCTGACCTCCGTGCGTATCGACCTGTCGTTTCAGGCTCCGCGATCTTATATAAAATCCCTTCATCGATTTCTTTTGTCTGCCCGTTGTCTGTCATTTTAGGTTATCTAATTCGCCTGCACGAGATTGACCTGAATGTATCAATCCAATTTCGCTCATAGATCTTTCGAGCTGCTCACTAACATCTTGTCGCATCATGGCGTTTTAATCCCTTCTACGCCTTGCTGATGTCCGACAATTGCGTTTGCTGCGACTGTATTTCATTCTGCAAACCGCCTACGACCACCTTCCCGTCGTTGAGGTTAAATTCACCTGCTGGTTGACAACCTCTTGAACGGCAAAGCCAGTTTCTATTCTCTCTTCAGTTGCCTTCGCTTCCTTCTACTCTGGACAAATGCGCGGTTTCAATTTTGAACGCGCCCATTTCCCCTCGCATATACTCGCTACAGTGGATTGCGCGTTACGCCACTTTATCTAACGCGAATTAATCCCTCGTATCTGATCTCTTACTTCTTCAGTTTCTTTCCGAATTCGCGTTCATTTCCTGCTGAGATTATTTTCCACCTAACACTACGTTCTTACATTTTCCCTGGCTATTTGAACGTTGTCGGCCTTTATTTCACACAGTTATTTTCCAGCCTAGCGTTAGTTCAATGCAGGCGCCATCATGGAAGAGGTGAGTTTCTCCCACTCGCCAGTTTCTTATCAGGATTTTTGCTCGCGGTCCTTGATCTATCACCGTCTCGCATCGCCACTGCGTTGGCCTCTGCAGGTACATTCTTCTATATTTTAGTGATCCTCGCCTCATCGTAAAGCGGGGGTGGCTTGGACTCCGACGCCTCGCGTACGTTGGTATCTTACCGCTGCGCGTTTCATAGTTACACAGCTAATATTGGTATTGACCCGTTTTTTTAATTTAATTATTGGCACGACAGACCAGTACATATCCCGACGACCCACGTTGGCAGCGCCGCTGTAATATTTCCTCCGCCACTGTTTGTATGTTATCGCCCGTTGGGCGCCATATAATATATCCGCTTCTCCTCTCCCTCCTTTACATTACAATCCCCCCCCACCTCTGCTACCCGACACCTCCGTCGCGGCGTCAGTATAATATACTCCTTTTGATCCACCTCTCTGATACGACGCCTCCACATCGCTAGTGCCGGATATATATATATATATATATATATATATATATATAATCCGCTTTTAATTATTCTCTTATTAAATCCTCGCCCCTATCTTGCCCTGCCTAGCCCTAAATTATAATTGGTGCCGCACATTATCAATTGCCCGTACCTCTGCTAGCTCGTCCTATTATCTGTTCCTTACCGTATCGTAGTTCGCTCCTCCCATACAGGAGTTGAAGTAGGAGTCACTTCGTTCGTACCTGGAAGTCAGCACTCATACCATTACAAAAATAAAAAGCATGGAATCACGGCAATTGCATAGGCCATTGGGATGCTCTTTGCATTTAATTTTGGACTTATCTTACTAGTAGCTCTTTCCTTGAACACCATCTGCCTCAACACAAAACATAACAACACAAATATATATAAACACCCAGGAAGAAAAACATATAAACTATACACACTGAAAATACAATACAATGAAACAAATCTCATCCATCCATCAGAATGCGCATTCTATCATGACCTTATTTTCTTATCCTTCCCAGCCTAATAGCATAGCGGTCTTCGACAGAACTGCACTGAATGGGCGTAAACAAACAAAAAAAATGCAGTTTTGCTGTGCGTGCCACTTCCTTTTCTGCAGCGATGCTCACCTTATCAGCGCCGTCGCTGATAGTTATCACGTGCATTATTCCCACGCACGCGATTCTCGATTCAGCTGCCACCAGATCCTCTACAGATTCTCACTTCTCCGATTTTAAGACATGCCAATGCATCCACGACTATTAATTTTTTCTTTGTCTTAATCAAATCTTCCCCTGAACGTTATTTCTATCTTTCCCTTTGATATCCTATATATCTTTCGCGACACTTCTATTTCTGTACCTAATTCGCGTAAATGCATTTTCTGCGCAGATTTTTTCTTTTCATTGAATTTCTTCGTTGCTAAAATTTCGATGCACTCCAGTTTTAAACAATTATTCCTATATAACGAAATAACCTGTAACTTTGCGACACTTCGGAAATTTCTCAAAAATTCAGCACAACAACAAAAACATGTGATCATCCTTGGGTCGAACTCATTCTATCTGCTTGATTCATTATTTGGTCCCTACAATCCAGAAGTGGCTATCTTTTTCCAAACATATGCAATCACATATCAAATATTCAAAGCACACATTTTACCATTTCCAGACATTTTAAATCTTACATAAATTCCCCACACCATAACTAATTTTACTTTCTCTAAATATTTTTCCTATAATTCCATCAAGACATTACAAAATCCAGGCATTATGATATTCAACAAAATTCTTTATACATTTTTTCAAGTACAGCAATGAGTTTCATCTTTCATCTTTTAAATCATATTGTGCATGTACATTATACATTGTAATATTTAGAACCCATGGCTCGAATAACGTGGTTTTGCTTTAAAACATTTCTAAATTTAAGTTCTGTTTATCATTCATCACGCTATTTCCGCCCCTTATGCTTTCTTGTATCAAGCACCCAATTATGGTTACGCGGCGCTGTTGTCTATTGTTTCTTTCATTTCTTTTAATTATCTTATCACATCAAAGTTCAGTGCATGTAGGGCTCCGGCCCACTGAATCATTACATTTTACATTATTATAGATTCCAATTAATAAACCTTTTTTTTCAGCATTGTTAAACTTACAGTATGAGGATGATAAAAATTACTTTAGTTTTTTATTCCATTGTAGTGGTATCAAATAATTATGTATTAAAAGCATTGATTTTCAAAAGTTGATTTTAAATTTCTTTTGGACTCTTTATTTACCTTCAATTGTTTCATAAATTGTATTGTTTGTCTCTCTAAAAATGTTGCAATTAATTGATAATTTATTGCACTAAATCATTAATCATTTAATTGAAATTTTATTTTCTTTCAATTATAATTAATTAATTACAATTAATTGAGCGTTTTGAGATTATGCGCGGTGACTTTAAATAACGTGCATGCGTTGAGCAGCGAACAACAGAGGCCTACGCCGTTGATCGGAAAGCGCTCAGCAACACTCCAGCTGTTCTGCAGATAATCAGGAGTCAGAAGATCAGGAAAGTATCGAATTAAGCTATATCTCCTTCCCCCCGAGCAAGATCCCAGCCCGCTGAGGCGTCGGCATGGGCCTCGCGAGCAGTCTTCTGTCACTGAAGCTGCTTTGGATTTTGGGCGAGATAATTGCCGATTGCGTCCGTCATCTTACCCCAACTTTTGCACCAATGGCAAACAAAAAGCCTGATATCCTGCCATCTGACGACAGTTTCCTAGAGTTCTTTTGAAATGTATACAAAAGTTTGTGATTTCCGTTTATAAATCACATTTCACGTAGGCACAGTGTGTTTCAGATTGCAAGATTGGAAGAAAATGCAGATATTCAGCTGTTCTTGAGTTCCCAATTACTATAACAACAACAAAAGGCGGAAGGTACAGGCTATTAACTTTGCGGTGTGATTCCAAACGGTAAAGCAATATATTTGTTTGCGTGATTGATGTTTCATAATATTGGTTTCATATTATTATGATAATAGGTGTTATTTCGCTATTTTAACATAAAGTAGAACAAACAGTCTGATTTGATTTTAAATTCTAAATATTTCTTCTTTCCTTCTAGCAATAATTAAACATATTAGATTTAAATTTATAAGAGAATATGAATATCAAAGAAAACGATTACATTAATTAATTATTAAAATTAATATTCTACTGCTATTTACATTAAATTATTATCCGGCTAACTGGGTCGATGAGTCTTATAAGAAATAATCATATCGACTGCTAATAATACGTTGGCACGATCTGCCATCTGTACCACCAGAATGGTAAAGGAATCTGAAAAGCAAATATACATTTCTACCTTCTCATTTGAATTGGCTAAATGAAAATCGTCTTTTCTATTCACGAGCGCCTTAAGTTTGTTCAATTTTCATTGGTAACAATGCAGAAACTTTCCGGTTATTGTTCAGTCTCAGGCCTTATGGCCCCGCATTACCCGTCTTGCCATATATTGACCGATGTCGCCACGCGTAGGGAGCCATTTTCAATCTTTCCCGGTGTAGTGGCTCAGATCCAAATACCATCTTCTTCTTTCATTCGCTTCAAGTGTATTCAAATCACTGATCCCTCCGCCCATGATTGATAAGACTTAATTAATTTCCTTTTAAAAGTTCCCCAGTTCTTTCTACGCGTATACTTAAAATATTAAAGTTCCAATAAACTATTATCTGCATCAAATACTCCCAGTCCTGTTGCCAGCAAATTCCACCTAGGTTCTGAGATTCTATGTATTCACTCAGATACACCAGAGTTCCTTCCGCACCTTCCATCAATATTCTAAGTCCGACAATCATGCGCTCCAAAGTAAAATATTCACAATTCCCAAACTCCAACATCAATTTATACACACACGATCACTACAGCACCACAGCATGAGTCGAAATGAATCCATATTCCCTCTTTGGCCCTTCAAAACTCAGTTCATTTTTCTACTGTTTCTTCCACATCAGAAAAATTCCATGCCTAGCCAATCCTCAATTACTTACAAATTCAACTAGCCGCGCCCCAGACTGTCGTACTTTCTCAGCCAGTCCCAAACGATTGCCTATCAACTAGCGGCGCCTCGTGGTTCAAAGCAATGATTGTTGACCTTCGACGACAACTCGTCTACCGTTACTGCATGTATTTACAAATGTCTATCATACAATTCACCCTGTTACAATAAATGTGACGCAATACAAAGGGTCCCACCAAGTGTCACAACTCCATACCAAGAAAGCGTCATTTTGTACATCGAGACCTAACTAAATGACAAGACCACAATCACTGACACTTTAGATTTGTGTACCTTACGTTGCATTGGTACTCACTACACTGTGCACCTCTTCATTCTTGCTGTATATAACTAGTTACAAGAAGTTTATTGCCAGACATCCCAATTTATTATCCATTTCACATTTAGGTCTGTTTCGATATATTATTCTGCCTGCTGTTTACTTCCACAACATATTAATTTACATACATACATACAACATATTAATTTACATATTAAGTACAACATATTAATTTAAAATTTCTTCACCTAATTCATCACAAAACTACACATAACTTGGCAAAAAGAAAAACATTACACACATAATATATACAAGATTCTATTTACAATCATTAATTAGTTCCATGAGACTGTCTGATCACCCAGGTACTCCGTCCACTTTACTACGGCTTCGTATTTCCTATAGTTATATCTCCCCCATTTGTTGACCAGTTTCATCATTTAAGATTATAGCGTTTTGCTTAAAACTTTTTCAATTTGATACGGTCCTTTTATGCTTCGCATCATCATCTAATTTTGGCGGTTTTCGCGACGAGCGATGAAGCTGTTGTTTCTGCCATCGATACAGGATCTTCCTTTTTATTATTTTTACTTGCGCACTCATAACTATCAGGTATCACATGCAGTGTCATAGATTTGTTTGCGATACCATCCTCAAACATCAAGGTTTATTTGATTTACGTACTTCTGTTTTAAATGCACTTGGGGATCAGGTATTGCTTAAGGTTCATCGTCAGTCAGACCAATTTTAAATTGATATCCTTTTACTGGATCAACGAACTTCAAAAACATCCTTATATTTACTAACTAACTTTCAATCAACAATGGCATCCTCCTGTTTCATCGACTGCACTCTCTCTGCCACGCTACGTGGAGACTGGTTCCTAGTTTCTTCAATTTGTTCGCAAATCTCACAAACGCCATATCATCTTCCGCCCTCCTGGTCTTTTAGTCCAAACAATGCTTTGTGTTTGCCTTTGTCACCCCTCGTAACAATATATCCTATTCCTGTCGACCTTGTGTCACATCTGACCATCAATCCCAAAATGATTGGACGAATCAAATTCTTTTATGTAATTATTACCGACTATTGCCACCTTGGACTTGTACAACTCCAGGTTGCCGACTGCCCACATTTCCGATGCGCCTCCGTTAGCCATGCAGATGTCTAATTTTCTAATTAGGTAGTTCTTCGATTGTAATTCCATGCTTTCCCTTATTTGTTCATATAATTTTCTGATATCACTAAAACATTTGCCCCCGTGTCCAATCAAAACATCTACAGATATATTCAAAATACCTTGAGGCAAACCGTGCAATTTCCGTATTATAACATATATATATATATATATATATATATATATATATATTGTCTGCAGGTAGGTATATACAACCTAGTGTGAGAACTCTACGAATTAACATATTACTAATATTAACTTAAGGTACTGAACAACTGTCTTTAAATTATTTAAAGACATAATAATAATAATAATAATAATAATAATAATAATAATATTATGCCAACAATAATAGCATTAACTACATTTATGGTTGACCTGCACAGTTATTTAAACTACTAAATTCAAGATTATACGAATTTTTAATTACACTTCACTTCGCTTACAACATTTGAAATTCACTTCTTTCTACTTATATACTGCACTACACTGCACAACACTTCACCATACTTCAATACAATACTACTTTGAATATAATTATATATTTAGAACAGGAACGCATTTAATAGAAATTAACACAATAATAATAGCAATAAAAATATCAATAATAATCAAATAATAACTGATATAATAATCCAACTTACTAAATTAATAAAGTTTACAAATATCATTAGTTAATTTATTTTAAATCTTCGAACACCTAGAGGAAAGGGTTCCAAGGCTGTCGCAGGTACTTATTCCAGTCCGTTATTGTTCTATTTGTAAATGAAAATTTTTCAACATCTGTTCTCTGTGGCCTAAACTGAATTTTGTGCTTGTGATCCCCTTACTAAAGTACGAAGATCTATCAATCGGATGTAGATATCTTTCAAGCTGGATAACCGGCATGCACTTTGTACAGAGTACCGAGTCTTGCCTTAACTCTCATATTTCTAGAGACTCCATTCTACATTCTTCCTATTCCTCGGAAAGTAAATGTATACGCTCCTCTCTTTACTCTATTCAAATATTCCTTTGGGAATTTCTATAAGAGTCCCAACAAACAGCCCCGTATTCCATTAATGGACGAACTAGAGATAAATAAGCTAATTCTCACCTTTCAGTACTCTTTTTAGTATTCGCATAGTAAAATGCAAGGACCTCCAGGCTTTCCCTACGACACAGTTTACCTGATTTTCCCAACTCAATTTGCTATCAAAAATTATCCCCAGGTACTTACAAGACACGACTCTTGGAATGTTTTCGTTGCCTAAACGGTATTGAGTTTCATTATATTTACAGCCCTACAAACGTAATGGTTTGCTTTCGAACTGTTTATTGTCATGCCATTTTTTTCGCCCAAAAATGCAATCTGTCTAGATCACCCTGCAAAATATCCTCGTCTACATTTGATTGAATAACTCGATATATTATACAGTCATCTGCAAATAGGCGTACCTTTGAATATAAATTGTCTGGCAGGTCATTCAAAAATGCGAGAAACAGGAGAGGTCCAATAACGCTTCCTTGAGAGATACCTGAAGTTACTTTGAGCTTGAGTCGAAAATTGTTGTCCAACTCGGACTTTCTGTTTCCTATCTCAGAAGATCATCAATCCACGCCACAACTCTGGGTCAATACCCGATTGCATTAATTTATGAACCAGTTTATCGTGTGGAACAACATCAAATGCTTTCGCGAAATCTATTATTACGGCGTCCACCCTCCCACTATTATCAACTTCATCAGCTATATCCTGAAACAATGCTACTATCTGACTCTCGCAAGAGAAACCGTTCCTAAAACCACGCTGTCCTGAAATAGCCATTCGTTTCTTTCCCATTTCTTGTCTAATATGCTAGATATCAAGTGCTCCATTAAGCAATCTAATTCGAGGCAATTGCATTACCGTCACGACCAATTCCAGCAGCCAAACGAGAGCGGTCTGTCATAGTATATTCCACTCAAAAGGTCGTCACTCCTTTATCTATGAAATAACGAAAAGCCCTGGTGGCGCACCGCTATTCCTCCGAATCCCTCATGTCTCTGTCACACCGGCGATTGTTTTTCTGCCGAAAAATTGCTTCTTTTCCCCACACCATTACACAACTTTCTCTTCACTGCGTAAGTGCTAGCGAAAAAGTAAAAAGAGAGTAGTTCCTTTTTACAATAGACATTATACACATGGGACTCAAATTTGAAAATATACAACAAAATCCAAGGAACAACAATATAAATAAACATATATTATATTTATAAGTTATGCACCAAATCCATATTATTGGCAATACAGATTATTAAAAAGTAAATTGTTTAAATACAAGCATACCGCATACAGCTTTTAGTACATTTTTAAATATTATTTAAAGAAATATAATGTTTTTTATAAACCTGCCATTTTAATTTTTTATCAAAATAATAACTCCCAAATCTGCCGCCCCCCCTCCCCGTTTGCCCGGATAACTTCTGAACTCAGTTGAAGTTCACGGTACGATGAATGATGACTCCGGCGCAGGAAATGTTTCTTATCAACCAGATAGAGCATGTGAAGAAATAGTTTAGAAATCAACAATGAAATCTGATTCTTCTGGTAAGAAATGTAACATGAAGAAACTAGTGGTGCTAAAACTGCCGAAAATTCCCCGTATTTTCACGCAGTATTACATTACTTTTTCTCTACTGCGGTAGCAATAGCCAGAAAATAAAAACTCAACTAAATCTTAAACACACATGATTGAAGATGAAAACTACTTTCATCTTAAATCGGGTAAAGGAGATAATGATGATGGTACTAATACTGAAGAACATTCTTTGTTCCCAAAGCAAGCTTGGGTTTGTTAGGATGGTAGTAAGCACGCTAAATGCCAAATTTATGACTTTCACTGGGTGATTGTCCAAGGTTCCTGTAGTGTGTATGGAAAGGCGTCGCTGGAGTCTCCAGCTGCCGGTACCCTCATCTAAGATCGAGTGCAACGGGAAGTAAGAAGAGATTCTGATGTAAACTACATTAGAACATATTGTTCTCAGAGATGGTGTTGTCTATCTGCAAGGCACAAGAATCATGTGACAGAAGTCTAAAGTAGTACTTCATTTACTGGGTTGAAACAAATTTCATATTACAAAATAATGTAAAAAACATTTATTTTATGCTTTTAACTTTAATTTCTTGTGGTGTTTCTTATTTTCATGTGTAAAAAGAGACATTAAATTAAAGTCCGTTGGATATACAGGATGCAGATGCTAGTAAATTATTTTGATGCGCTTCTTTTGTGCTATTCCCGCAACGCCCAGTGCCATCCTTAGGTGACACTCCCATAACAAAAACCACAGATTTGGATAACCTGCTCAAGGATTATGGAGATGGATAAACAAGTACCATTCAGAAAGGCAAACTAAAATCTTATGACAATGGTAATTGCTGAGATAATCCTAAAACGCCGCCATGAAATTGAAATGATTCTAATTTCGATGTGTTTCAACAATAGGAGATACTTTGCTCTTTAATCAAAGTTAAGTTGTCTTCAAAATCACGTCCAACAAAATTGTATCCTGACTGAGCGCCAACAGCGTGAGTATATCGATTATTATTAAAGTTGAAGAAAGTTTACCGAAAACAGACAGAAGCTGTAAAATATAAACATTTTTGAAGTTTTAAGAATTTGAAGCCGTTCTTCGAAGGAGATTCAGCAAGAATTAGAAGCAAGCTTTGAACCTCACCCGAAGATTTTCTGTGTAAAAAAATATTTCCTAAAAACAGAGAGAGAGAGAGAGAGCTATGTGACACATCGCATGGTGGCGTTTACGTGTGACAGAGACATGAGGGATTCGGAGGAATAGCGGTGCGCCACCAGGGCTTTTCGTTATTTCATAGATAAAGGAGTGACGACCTTTTGAGTGGAATATACTATGACAGACCGTCTCGTTTGGCTGCTGGAATTGGTCGTGGACGGTATTGCAATTGCCTCGAATTAGATCAAGTTCTTAATATTAAGTACTTGGATTAGTTATTGATAGTCAACTCGTGGAGGATCATGTTAAAATTCAAAAAGAGCGCTACAACACTTTAAGAAAATGTTATTTGCTCCGTCAACTATGTCGTAGGAAAGTATTGAATGAGGTTTATCATGCACTTGTTGATTCTAGCCCAATATGGAATTTCATGTTGGGGTGGGCGTACCAATCAATAATTTCTCCATTATAACCTTTCAAAAACAGTTTATGAGAACAATATCATTTAAACCAAAGTATGACATACAGGAACAATTTTGTTACCTCAATTCTTCCCTTAAGACACATATATTTTAAAGTCTTAAAATGTTTTACGTCAAAGCACAGTTTTTCAATACCACATGAAAAAAGATACAACTTGAGAAGATATGAAACCTCATATGTTCCAAAATCAAATTTAACACCCATCAAATATTTTATAGTAGTGTAGCACAAGAATGTTTAAATTGTGAGCAATGAAATAGGCCATTTTACTATACTCGGTCAGTTTCTGAGAATATAAGAAAATGTCTTTTCTCAAGACAACATTGACGATTTTCTTGTGATAACGAAGTGAAAAACATTGTTCGATTTTCCCTTGTTTTTGAAAGATCTTGTATAAACTACAAAATGTAATCTGATTACCCTTGAAGAGTATTATTACACTTCTTTATGGTATCAAGTTCAATTAGTGTATGTTTAGATCTGAATGTTTTTGTTATATTATAAGTGCAATGATACGTAATGCATTATTTACCATTTGAACTGTATAAATGTGTATAAACAACCTGTAACAAGTATTGTATTGCAGCCTCGGGTCAATGACCCCATCTAGATCAGGTTTTCGTCAGTTTCCCTGATCCATTGAGCAAATGCTGAGATGGCCCCTTGTTTTGCTTCTGGACATAAATGTAACTTTATTTTCTGTGCATGTCTTCCAGAATTCAGTGGGAAATACAATTATTCAAATTATCGTTTCCATGTTGTCGGCAGGCAGTATTATTCCGATGGACAACATGGATAAGAGCCTAAATTAATTGCCTTTTGTATCCTTGAAAATAGATTTTATTACATGGGAGTTTTTATTTAAGTAGTATATGACTTAGTGTAGGGATCACAGAATTTTGAAATGTGCACACTATTCACTTTTCCCCATGCGCGACATACGCAGTTTTTAATTGTTTTTGACGTAAAATAAATAAATAAATAAAGCCCATCGAGATTATCACCAACTTAACGGCTGTAACTGGTAAGATTTTTAAAAATAGAATTCATCTGTCCAAAGCGTAGCACATTTTTTATTGTTTACATTTGTAGTTCATCTGCCCCTCTTGGCAATAGAGCTTCAAACAGGACAGATTTTTTTCAAAATTGCAAATGAGCATACACTTTTGTTTGGGGCATATTAATTTTGATTACACAACAGTAGATTGTTTAAAGAGAGTCTTACCACCTCTTTTTAAATTTTCAGGTTAATGTGCACAGGCAGCAGTTTTACTGAAAATGGGAGTTTTTAATATGTGTGAAAGCAAATAGAAGTATGCTGCTGGAACCATAAGCGTATTGGTAATAATTTGCTATTAATTGTTACAGGTTCTGCTGTCTTTCAGAATGCTGGTACACCAAGTGTGGCAGATACATTTGCTAGCCTCTTTAATGCCCTTATTTATTATTAGAGAATATTTACTAGATTGGTATTGCAGGCAGACTGACATGAAAAAAATATAAAAGATTATTGCTGATATTTCTGATTCTGATCTGAATTTTTGCAGTTAAAAAGGCATGGAAATGATTCATTGGAGTGAAAATAATGTTAATCTATAATTTTAATTTAAAAGTATACCCCAATAATGTAAGATAATATGAAGAGATAATTTTGTTTTAAAACTGTTTTCTTTGAGGAGTCACAGCTCAGAGAGAAATTTTTAAAGAATTATTATGTGCAGTAAATGACATTCTTAAGTCTCTACTACGTGTTTGCAGACACCTCTTCTCATCTGACAGTTCGTAATATTATAAGTGATGGAGCATTAAGATCAGTGTACCCTGACATTGGATGCGATAAAATTGTGAATATCAAATAATCAATTTCATTTTAAATTGAACATATGGTCCTGAACATTTCTGGTAACTTTGCACTAAGTAGTGGGGGTACCAAGATGAGCTAAACCACAAAAAATGTAATAGAAGGTCCAAAAAGGTGTCATTTAATAGATTACAATAAAGAAACATTTACTTGGAACTCTGATGGAGTTTTGTAAAAAATATAGTTTTCCAAGTCATATTTTTGATTATGTTCTCATAAATGTTGAATTGTAAATTTTCAACATCTGTACGTCGTAAACACCTGAGCTCTAGTTTTAAATGAAGTATTCTGTTATAATGAACAGTTTGGATCAAAGCTGGACAATTCCACTCATTGGTTAAAAGAATGTGATGTTATAATGCATGTGACATTACAATGCATCTCGATTTGAAACTGGAACTGGAAAGATAGATTGTTAAACCTTGTAAGGAAAAGTAGATAACATTTATATATTTGACATTTATATATCAATATTTGTTATTTTTATTATATCTAAAGCCACTAGTAAGTGCAGTTACGTTTAAGGTTTGGACAACATGCTAAAAGTTCAATTTTTAGCACTAGTGCTAAAAATGGCACAATACTCAAATGTTCAGATACAACTGTTAAAGCAAAAAACAAACATAATACTGTCATCTGACCTAATCAGCTATTACTGACCTTTATGAAACAGTACTTAGGTGATTTATATTTTTTGAATTAAAATAAAATAAAAGGCAGTGATACTGATAAAAGATTAGGGTGAAAATGATTTTATTTTGCTCGTAGGATTGGGGCACTCGATGTATCAGCTTCATGTCACCACCTTTCCTACTCGCAAAATAAAATGGCACTTTCACCAATTGTATCGTAATGATATGTTTTACCTGAGCAAAGATGCGATAATGTTTTCATTTGTTTCTTTTAAGCACTGTTCATATATAGTGCTCTCTAATAAAGTAGTATTCCATAGTATTCACATTAATTTGGCTTGTCTCTAAGCACGTGAAGTTGCATTTGAACTCCTGTACTGTGTTTACTGCCTTACGTATAACAAAATTGTTAATGCTATTGAAATTATAAAATTATGTATCGCCAATATGTTCAATAAATAGATTTTACTGCTGTAATTTGATTTTTCTTCCATAAAATCCATACAATTATTTTTCTTATTTTTTGATAAGTTAAGTTAAAAAATATAGGGAGTGATTTTGGAGAAATACATGAAGTGAATATGGAGAAAATTTTAAAATTCCCGCGTACTTATTTTTTTCAAATTTTCCGGTTACTTCTACGCTATTGGCTATTCATTTGCCCAATAGAAATCAATACGATTGCACATGGCGGAACAGGAAGTTGGGCAAATAAGGCTTCTCTGTTTAACATTGAGTGCCATCTCTGAGATACACTCTTTGGCTCACACCAACATTTTTGGGGCGCGCGCAAAGCCTCGACACTGTCCTCTGTTCGCAACTCTCGAGACTTCCGTGCCCGGCGTGGAGTGCACAATTCAAACTACGCCGCTGCTCGCCTCCCTCGAAGCCGAGAAGCGCGGTAGCCCGTACTTGGATGGGGCGTTATCTATATATTTAAAAAAATAAGGTATTCTGCCATGGCTTCGTATAGAGCTTCTACTGAACCGATTGTAGTATTGTTTCCTTTAAATGAAAGAATGTGGTCCCAAGATGTGTTATCAGATATTGTTTGTGTTCGTTCACCAACATTTACGATGTAAATTAATTAATTAAATAATTCTTTAATAGCACGCTTATAAATAGTCAATTTTTTCCCCCCAAATGGTGGCTGTTTTAAAACTGATATACATGAGTCGATAGATATGAGTCCCCGCCGCACCATGGTGGCGCTGCTTGATGTTTTGTTTTGATTGTTGAGATTTGTTCACAATTCGTCAAGGTTTTGTTTCAGTGTAATAATTGCATTGTGGTGATAAGAGTTTGCAAGTATTTCCTTTTGTAGTGTATTTTGTAGAGAACATTCGGACAGTGGGTTTTGTTCGGTTGTACTGAAGTAGTGAAGTTGTTCACAGGTTATGTCGAATTCCGAATCGTTGCCCACGCGCCCCCAAAGACGCAATCGTAGTACATTGACTGGGAGCAGGGAAAGAGAAAGTTAGCGTATGTGTCGTGATAGTGAGGTCATTTCGTTTTCTGTTGGGTCATGGTCTATGATGTGTCAGTTTTGTTCTACTTTGTACTTCCCATGTGAGAGAAATTCTGTAAACAAGTTTACTCTGTGTTACTAAAATGGGAAAATAAGTTTACCTTCGAGTAGTATGCCAGAAGAAATCAAACAGATTTTTATAGGTTGTTTATGACACATCAAAAAACTTTAGAAATAATATCCGTCAGTATAATAGTGCTCTTTCTTTTGTGTCATTTGGTACCGATATTGCATTGCCACCTGGTCATGGGCCATACGTATTCAAAATTTTCGAAACTCCTCATCACAGAATATTTTCGTTATACCCTGAAGATTCAAACAATGCAACATATTGTTAACATTATTCTGGTCACAGTATTTTACATTTATCTCAGATCACACCGTCAAATTTTCACGGGTTCTCACTAGTAATATATTATTTGGCGTTATTGGGTCAGTAGCCCGACTTCACCGGCCAGCAACCGGTGCCCCCTTGCCTGGGCCTAGTTAAATTCTCATGTTTGGGGGTAAGAGCGACATGAGGCGAACATGTATTCTCTTCGTCGTAACTAGTAAGATCCGCCTGCTTGAGCTTTTCTGCGTCACACAGCTACAGAAACTGGAACGATTTTAAAAGAAAGCTACAACTCTATTTTTACCTCTACCGGGAATCAAACACGAGAAACTAGTATGCTACGCTGCCCATGAGCCATCCAGATGCACAAACAACCAACCCCATAACGCCACATTAGGACATTAACTAAATCCAGCATCTCATATTGCACGCTGAGACTACACACGCACAAAGTGTGGTAGGTAGGGCGAGCATTTAAAGCATAACTTCAGCAACATTAACAATTTCGAGGCTTGAAGCGCAAACAAACTTGTACGAGGCGCGGCAGAAGAAGAAGGACGACCCCAGGAAGAGTGAAGCGTAGGTGAGAAAGATTTGGACTGGAACGAGAATCGTACGAGTCCGGAGAGCGGGAGAAGGGTGTGGATATTGGAGGCGTAGCAGAGTCCAGTGTTCGAGGGAAGGAAACTTCTAACGTCGTGGGACAGCAAGCGGAGAAGAGTGGCGACGCGGGGCTGCGAGCGGCAGAAAATCCCCAAGGTTACCTACAGGCAAGCGATGCGGAGCTGTTGAGGTAAAAGAACTGGCAACTTTTATGCGGCGATCAGTTGGGGAAAGAGAATAGCCGTAAAATACACGACAACTCGTGCTAAAAGTGGGTAAAAAGTCCAGAATAGGTGGGAGAAGTATCCCGAACGATGTGAGGGGCAGTTTCAAGTTCATTTACTGCGCGTGTTATTGAATTCATTCAAAGAAGCCATACCTTGTACAATTTTACTTACATAATTCATGATTTTCACATGTTGATGGGTTGATGTTATCTGGAAAAGTCAGTTTATTGTATTGTGTTAAAAGTAATTGCTTTCTGTGATATGTAAAGGGGTCAGATTTAAGTAACGTGTATGTACGTTTTATCGTTTTATCTTTAAAGTTCATCAGTGTTATAGTGAGTGCGAAGCCCAAGGCTTGCACCTGTGAACGGGATACCTTAAAACAAGTGTAAAATTCATTCTAAAAGCTGTGCACGGAAAAACTAGAGTAGAAAGAGTAAAATAATGTGGTAGACAAAAATTCAGAAAGAGGAATGAGCAAATTATAAATTGTAATTGGTGAAAGTGTGTTCAGGCAGTCGAGATGACGCCAATTTTTTTTGTTTTGCCTTGTTTTCTGTTTTTTTCAGTGACCAACTACTTAAAGTGCATTATCCTGTTATATAATTGTCACTGTATTTTTTTCATTTAATATATGTTCATTTTATTCGTATTTTATCTGATTCATTGTGTCAAGGGTTCAGACCTTTCTCATATCCAAAAGATCCTGCTTCCTGAAACTTTTAAGCTCGCTTCACGCTATATATATATATATATATATATATATATATATATATATATATATATAAATAAATCGAAAGTAACATCATGTTTCTTGTTTATTTTTACAGAGTGAGCTGAGGTTTTGGCTCATTTGTGTCATGTGAGATGGCTTAGCGCAGACGGGCAGAGCAAGTCATCGCAATACTACTTCACTTCGTGTACGAGTTTCGCATGGCATTCCGGTTTTTGTAAAATGAGGGATCGCGGCAGCACTGAGATCCTAGCTCACGAGGATATGTATCCTCCCTTATCACTGAATGGGAAAAACATAAATGACAACGACCCAAAGAGCAAGATGGAATGCAATGAAGCAAAATGGAAGAGCATAACGAATTCGATTGTGTGAGAGATTGCATAAAACGGGAGGTACGTAAACACGTTCACTTTGTACATTTTAGCTGTTATTAACAAAATTATCTTTCTATGTAGAAAATGGTTTATTTTTTTATTACATATGTGCAATGCGTTCAGAAATTGAAAGAAAACTACGCACCGTCCCAACATACAGGTGTCTACAGGTTTGTTAGATACCTAGGAATACAAGATATATCCAAAACCAATGAAACAAGATTTTGACTAAAAATTCACGTATTGAATTGTGTTATTCCGCAGATTTTATACTATGCCTACCCACTGAATTACCCACTCGATGTTTCACTACTTACGAGACTGACGCTGACGTCAAATGACATCAAGGTTACTAGAAAGAGGTTGCTCGTCATTAAATATTGGCGATTCACCTGTTCAATTATGGACCAGCAACTTTTTCGATATTTTTGGTATGTAATGAACTGTATTGTACCGTAGTTGTAGTTATATTATGCTGTATCCTTGGAGACAACTTTGTTCAAATATTTAATTGATACTAGTTGAATGTAGCATTGCCGACGCTCTAAACGACTTTAAAAGTATTTTTATGTCAAAGTTTTTAAAACTATTTTCTAAGTATTGTTGAAAATTTGTCATCCATTGTCTTGTCAAATAGGTTTTTAGTCTCTAGCTTTGCACATACCAATGAATCGTAGTAGCTAATAATGTTTTAGTCCAGTTCAACAATTTCCCACACCATTGAATGTTACTTCTATAGGAGATGTGAAATGGTAATATTGCAACTTCAAAATTATAAACGCCGTAAAAACTACTGGCAGGTATGGATGATGCGAATAGTTAGTATTTGGTACGGCTACATTTTGTACGTTTCTTTGCTGATATGCACAAAAACGAACATAGAAGATCACCTGTAATCTGTTCAACGTTATTGAGTAATAAGATCATTGTCAATTAGTTCCAAAAATTCTGTTGCAAAATATTCTACAACTATATTTGATTCTTCCCCGGATTTTCTTAACTCTTCGATATTTTTGTCGTCTAATTTTCGAAGAGATTAAAACTCCACAAACTCAGTCTAATTTGTGTTCACTTCTGCTTCTACAATTGTTCTTTTAATCGTTTTGTAGATGAACCTACATAAACATGAAACGACAACTGTTTTATATTTTTATTAAATAAGGTGTTAGTTAAGTTTAATAAGTATAAGTTGTCAGTCACATTCATTTCTAAGTCGGAATTTGCACGCTTAATAATGTAAATGTGAGACGTCGAACGTAAGAACGTAAATGTGCTTCTGTAGCATTACAGGTTTTTTTTGTTGTTTTTTTTATTTCCTTGAAGTTCAAGAAGTTCCTAGGTAATACTGTTCGTAGGTTGTTGCAGATTTATTTTAAAAAATACGTTAAAACGGATGCAACAAAATCTGCCGCGTGGCGATTCACATGTCGTATTCAACACCACCTACATATATCTGGTTGGGTGGTGTTGGTTTAATTCCCGGCATACTCACGAAGATGACATAGCTAAAAACTCGCAAAAACATGGTTTGGGAAATTTCTTAGAATTTTATGACCGGATTCGAAAACAAATATCAATTTCTTACCACGACACCAAAACGCGACGAATATATCTCGACGATCTTATATGTCTCCGTGCACCTTGTAGGCGCACGGGAAGTGGTATAACCGTGAGTGACGGATCGGCACACACCCAGTAACTCAACTGTATAAAGATTGTAGTGTTGGCGAAATAATTTTATTTGTTGACCTTGAGCGGTGTGTGTGCTACTTTGTGTAAAACCTTTTGGGTGGTTTTCTTTATCAAAATGATTCTGCAGGCAATTAGTATTATATTAAACCATGACAAGAGTCCGAACACGTACCCCCCTAAAAAACAATATATGCAGCCCTGGAATGATAAAGTTAAACTACACTGTCTCATATTCGCGTGTTACAACGTATGCAACATAGAGGGGACGCACAATTCATCGACCGCGTGTTTAAATCCATGGGGCTGTCAAAGGCGATGGCGAGGACGGGCCCGTGACCCATTACTCGTCGAGTCACTTGACACGCAAAGAGGCGCTAGGAGCGGTGGTGGCCGGGAGAGGGAGGGAGGAATAGAGGAGCAGCGGTAGTAAGGCACCCACTTGCCCTCCCCTCCGCAAGGGAAAGGTTATGACCAGACGGTGAACAGGTGCGTCCGAAATTTCACTTTCTCCGAACACACTTGCTGCTTTCTCCGGCCCCTCCACTGCCGCCGCCCTTCTCTCCCACCTCCCCCTTCCTCCTGTTCAGCGAGGAGAATTACGCACTTTCGTTCCAGAGCGGGGGGAACACTTTTTTCTGAAGGGTTAAAGATAAAGTAATGTCTTTTGTGTTGCAGAATGAACAAAATAAAGGACATCGTCTAATCCTAATAAAAAGGAAACAATTCTTTCAAAACATATATTAAGTATACCGGGATAATGAAAACAGTACTAGTCCAGAAGATCATTCTGGGATAATACAAGATATACCTGTTGATTAGATGTAAAAAAACTTGAGATTTAAATAATTTTCTTCTTTTAGAAAAGTTTTACAAAGCCATATGAATATATTTTGAAGAGTAATATTGCAATAAAAACTTTATCAATAATGTGTTATAATTTTAACAAAAATTCTGGGCTCGTCGTCTTTTATTTCTACAAAGATTTACCAACCAAATTTCTTGCAAAATGACAATATACCACAAAAGTATCACCTTTTATTGTTGCATTAGTGCATATAAGAAATATAACTTGGGTTCGTTCAAAATATCAAGTGTATTATTATAGCTAATTGAATAAACAAATGATACTGTCAAATATTAATATTTAAATAACTTCATAATTGTTAAAAAGATCTATATCCATTATTTTTGGCAAATAAAACAATGTCAATTTAGATAAGTCATGAGTACACATCCACTGCTTCAATCTCCCGCCTAGAGCGACAAGCAGGCTAAATCCACGTCTGTTCATTCATATGAGACTATTGGATATACAATAAGTCAAAAACTAATTGGGCTACAGAATGGCACAGACTTTCTAGCACTAGTTAGTTTTCTAATCTCTTTAATCTACGCTAGACTTTCAGTATTGCCCAACCCTCTTCCCAGCAAGTTATCTGTGGGCACCTGAACGATATTTTTTCACATTTTTCCTATTCGGTCTCCTAATAGCAGTATTGACATATCTTCAAGAATATGACAGAAGAGTAAACGTAGCCCTATTTTCATTGAAAAATCTTTAGTGGTTCTTGAGGAGAACGTCGTTTGAGCGTTTCTGAAAATGCACTACTTTCAGATCATTTTCATGGGAAAGTTGAGTTTTCGAGAAACATGAATCATTTGAAGCACTTGCTTCTACATATGCAATACTCTACAGAAAATGCCCATTATGTAAATATTAACCACGTGAGATATATTTAAAGTAATGTTTCTAAAACAACACATACTTCTTTGTATTATTATAAAGAGCTACGTAATATTCAAATTGCATTTTCAGCGCTGCTAACACCTTACCTATTACTTGAAAAGTTCATTTCAACCAATTCAAACAAAGCTCCTGTAATGCACATCTGTATTGATTTCGATAGTCAGGAACAGCAATTATTTTTTTATTTTGACCATTGAAACCATCAGGAATATATTTGACTGTTCAGTATTCGCGGCAAATTATTCGGAAGCGAGCAACGCAATGTTGTCAGAGCAGCAGGAGCATGCAGCAGCAGAAGTAAAAATGCTTACTTCCATCTGCATCTGGCTTCAACTTGTGTACGGATTAGTCACACTACATCATACGCAGGTGATAAATAACTAACTCCAATACTAATAAAGTAATTAAATTACTAATGTTCTTCGATTTGTAATATTAAGTTAATTTATGATCGGTTTATAAATATTGACACCGCATCAAAGGAAGCGTAGTAAAATAAAACTTTAAAGTTTATAATAATGCGATTAATATTTTTATCCACTTTGGTTAGGTAAAGTCAAACATTACGACATTAGGTTCAGTGTCGTAATGAAGCTCTTTACCGCACCCAGTGCGGAAGTACTTCATTACGACACTCGTTTTGTAATGGGTTATTCCACGACTAGCTTGATTCCTACTATTAAAAATAACAACAATTGTTCAAAGAATTTTTATTGACATAACTTTTTAACAGAATAAGAGTTCAAATTATAATAATAGCTATGCTTATTTGTTGTAAACATTAATTACAAATTTGCTGCAATTTGATACCGTAATTCCCGATGATGTTGAAGCTGTACAATTCATATTTGCATTTGAAATATTTGTAGATTCCACATTCGAAATATTTTCCCATAATTTTCATAGCTATCTCTTTTTTATTTTGCACTGATGTTTCGACATAACCTTCAGCAACAGAATTTGACTTCCATCCACCGTGCCTCTTTAACACATTCATGTCAGCACCTGCATCGGCGAGTAAAGAAGCAGATGATCGACGAAAGCAATGTCCTGTACAAGTTTCAGAATTCTTCAAACCAAGATACATTGCTATTTTTTTTGGAATGTTTCAAAGTATTTATCCCAACTGGTTGCGAAGAACATTTTCCATTCTTGTAGGAGAGAAAGAAACGATCGTGCTTGACATTTTCCGGCCGAAGGCGAAAATATTGACGAAAAGTCTCCAAACAGTTGAATTCTTTGACACTTCCTTGAGTAATAACAAATTGTCTTGAAATTAATGTCTTGGTGTTTGGTATAATTAATTATAATATACGTATTCTTATCCTCTATATCACTTAATTCTAAATTTTTCAATTCCTCTCTACAGCAAGCTCAAAACGCCAACTATTAATGTCACCTTCATCATTAAATAAATTTCATTATCTGCCTCTATTAAAAATTTATGTATGTCATCTTTCGAAAATATTTTAGATTTCTTGCTCATGTATCCTTCGCTCTTTTTTTTTAAAAGCTATCAATTATGTGAACTTACTTATGCCCAAATTATCATTAAGTAATATTGTACTCTTTAACATGGAATAATGTGACCATAGACTTGAGGTTTCTCTTTTTAGACTTACCAAGAAGTACGCCATCATAACTTTTTCCGAAATGGTTTAATATGTTTGGTTGCACTCAGTCTCTAAATAAAGTGTATTCACGCTCATATTTTTTCCGTGATTTCTCTCGTAAGAGCCGTGTCCAGAGCAGCATTTGCAGTTACTTCGATGTCAGAATCACAGCTTGCGTCACCCATATTGGAAAAAATACTCTTACACCGTGAAAGAATACAAAAAGCTTGAGGTTGACACAAATGTGTTTCAATTGTTATCATTGTTAGAAACAGTGTCGCCACTTCTAGAAAATAAATCGTTAGTACTAAACGAACGCGTAGGACGATCTTTTAGATTAAATCTAACTAATTTTTACAAAGTGGATAAAACGTTGTACGATATACGTGTCGTAACATCTTATTACAATACTCGATTGGTTACCAAACTCGGCCTAACGGCCTCGTTTGGCAATCTTCCAATCTCGTATTGTAATAAGATGCTTTACGACACTTATATCGTAAACTACTATTATTTCAATTTTTTTATAAACTAGTGCAGTGCCCAAACTCATCTAATATAATAAACAATTAAAATAGTAAAACACATATGTTCACGTTCGATAGCCGAGAAACACCAACGTATTTATTATGTAAAACTATTAAATAAATCCTTAAGCTTTAGGAACTCTTGTTTAATTTTCAACTCTCAAAAGGTTAACTCAAAAATCGAACCTCATTTTTATTAAAAGAACGGATGATCGGCGGTCTACTATATTGCTTTATACTCGTTGAAATTTTGAAAGTCTATAATTTGGAACATTGTGCTGGTGATATGCTGAAATATGCATAAACTAGTTGAATTGAACTATGAATTTTCTTTCGTACTTCATTTCTTTCATGTCTAGCTGTGTTCACATATGTTCTTACAGTATCTGCCATAGGACTTACCAATGAATCGTAATAGCTGTTAACGTTATACACCCGTTCCAAATTCCCTAACAAACAATGGTGTGTATAATTACCTCCATACTCCCGTGAATGAATGAACGAAGGAATGAACTGGTAATATTGCTATTTCAAAGTTATAATGGCCGTAAAAAATGCTTGCAGGTATGAATAATGCGAATAGTTACAATTTAGCGCTGATATATTTTTACGTTTTGTTTTCTAATATGAACATAAAATGACCACCTGTAAGCTTTTCTTTTGCGTTATTCTCTATTCCTATTATAAGATCATTCTCAATTTGCTCGGAAAATTCTGACGCAAAAGATTCTACAAGTACAATGGATTGCCCTGAGTTGCTTAACACATCCATATTTTGTCCCCTAATTTTTTAAGATTTTAAAACTCCATGAACTCAATCTGATTTCTGTTTATAAGACGAATACATATATATATATATATATATAAGCATTAAAAGATTACTATTTGGTATGTTTATGTGAATAAGGTGAATAAGTGTTAAGGTGGTTAGAGCGAGATATGTGTTATGTTTAATCAACACCACCTAGATTTACAGGCCTTGGCGCCGGAGGCCATATTTGTGTGTGACATCACGCTTAGAAGGCTGAGGTGATTCCTCCATTTCTTTTCTGGTCTATACCAGTCTATACCAAGGATTGCGCCGCCCGACAAGGTTTATTCTTTTTTTGCTCGTTACATCAAGATTCGCGCTCGAAACAACTGTGTATTAACAGTTGCTTCATAGCTATGAAGATTGTTTTATACGCATTTAGTGCAACAGTGTATAGAATATTTTGCAATGGTATACAAGTGCTGTGTACCAAATTGCAGAGGGAATTATGATGGAAGTGGACCACATGTTCTCATGTTTCCATTTCCCAAAGACGACACACTGAGGAAGAAATGGATCTCTGGGTAAATCCCGAGTTTAGGGTGGCACGGTTCCTTTGATTCACTGATTCGGTTCATTAGAAGAGAATCGACTCCATGAACTGAATCCTTGTTTATACGTAGTAGCCGCATGTACTACTCGCGCAACTTTTCTTGAATGATGGATTGAAGAAATGCGGGCGGAGTGGGGGTATTAGTTACAAAGTCGGCCATTAGAGTATTTACAGTAATGACAACCTCTGGAAAATCAAAGTCAAACCTTTTACGTGTGCGGCCAAGTCATCGCTCTAGGTAGGCAACAGTAGGGACACTAGATAGGAGTTTTAGGTGCCTTCCTTGAAGGACCTGGACCTGCCTTAGCTATTTCTTTAGATAATGGTATTAAAGCTGAACAGAGATTCTTGACTATGAAGGCAACTAACTTTGACTAACTTCTGTTTCGCGGCAACGAAGTTTTAATGCTTGGAACGTCATCAGTGCTTGCTGCGAGCTTTTGCGAAAAGTTGCGCGAGTGGTAGTTAAGTTCATGACGTTACAGCAATAAATATAATTGTTTAAAATGAAGGGAGATCGGGAGAATAGCTACCCCCTGCTCCAAAGCCCCTCTGTACGTATAAATCTCCGTAGCAACGTACTCTCATTAAGTGAACTGATTATTCGTATTTTTCACGCTACAAATTTAATTTTATAACTTACACAATTCTTTAACCAACGCATTTTTTTTCACCGAGTGGTCCGCGACGTGCTACGCGAGGGCCTTCCGGCCCTTGCTCTCGAGACCTGGTTCGCGCCTCCGCTGTGGCTCCGGCGCTCACGCTGTATCTCACTTTTAAGAGAACTTATTTTAAAGGGAACACTCACTTTTAAGAAAATTCATATCTTCCATCTCAGTAGACACACAAACCTATTTAAAGAAGACTTGAAATGCGAAAATACACTCAATTCCACGCCAACAAATTATCAGGTAACTTCTTCTCATTTAACATTGAACATAAATAATTCAGTTGTTATAGTGAACCGCGCAACTATAAACATAGGAATCGCGAGAAATAATGAATCATAAAAGGAACCAAAAGAACCGTGCCACCCTAAACGCGGGATCAACCGCATCTTTGAAATTCATCGGTATGATTTCGTTTCGACGCCAAACACCAAAGTAAGTATTGACAACTTAGTTTCTGTGAAAGTTTGTGACATAATCTACATCATTCGTGTATTTGATATATTATTTGTATTGTTCGGAATCTATTGTTTTTGTCTAAATTTTAAACTATTCTAATTTAAGTTAATGTGCATTCATGGACAATACAATTCACGAGGAAAAAAATTTTTGTTTGAAAATATTAATTAAATAAAATTTGATGAAAGAATAGGCCTGCATTTATTCTGCAATGTTGATTAATTTATTTTCTCTGATGTGGTTGATTTTAAAGACCTATAATTTGCCACTTAAAATAAATAATTGTTTTACCTTGTTTATCTGATTTCTCATGTTTCTTTGTAGGTATGTGCACTGCACTTTAAAGAAAAGGAAATTCGCTGGACAACCACGTGTTATGATGAAAAGTCTGGAAAGGAGTTGAAGTGTACTTTGGAACGACCAAGACTCAAGGAAGGAGCCATCCCCACTAAATTGTCAGGGTGCCCAGCTTACTTGAGTGCAGGTCTATCATCTTCACATATGGATCCAAATGAGAGAAGGAAGAAGAGGGCTCAAGAAAATATACGAAGGGCAATAGCGGAGAGCTTAGAATCCAAATCAAAATATGATGCAGAGAGGGCTCTTACGTCTTTTGATGTTCATCAGTGTCTAGAAAGGGACAATGTTGGCAGAGAATGGACAATTGTGAACAGGGAAGACTGTCTTTTGTTAGGTTTTGTTTGTGTTTTACCTAGGCCAGTATTTACTTCATCAGTAGTAATTAAGTCGAATTTTGAAGTCAGCGTGTTCAGTCGTGAAATTGAATTGAAAAGGCTGGAAAATAATACTTTCCCTAGAGTTATCAGTCGTTTCAATGAGTTAATTGATATCTTGGAGAGGCTGAAAATTTTTTATGAAAACAAGAATGACTATTCTCATAGTTCATTATACTTAATGAACTGTAAATGATATTTTGAGCAGACTTATAACAGATGTTGATGATGTATGCAAGCAAGTGAAATTTACTATGGAACAAATTAATTTATTAATCACTGAAGAGCAATTTATAGATACAGTGCTGATTTGTCTGCTTTCTGCAGTATTTTGTTTTCAATTTCTCCTCATGCATACAAATTTTTGAGGAGGTCAGGGTATGTTATATTTCCACATTCACAAACTATTAAAAAACTGTGCTCTGTGTATAAGAACAACCCACAGCAAGAGCAAGAAAAGGAGAATATTCTGAAATACACTAAGGAGAATTTCAAGACCTTGAAGGAATCAGATCGCATAGTTTCCTTAATGATTGATGAAATTTATCTGAAACCCTTCTTAGACTACAAAGGTGGACGTATATTTGGTAAAGCAAATGATAGTCGAGATGCTGCTACTTCAGCTCATGTTTTTATGATTCAGTCTCTCCTGTCACAATTGAAAGAGGTTGTGCATATTTTGTCTGTACGAAATATTAAAGGGAAACAGTTATTCATTTATTTGAAAAAAATTCTGTGTGTGGCCTTCAAGATATTGGGTTTAGAGTTATTTGCATCAACTCCGCCTGTGCTCGTTGGAGTGTGCCTAGGCCGCTGAGTAATGCCTTGTCGCGTAATTGCGAACAGGGTGGTGGGCAGTACGGCGGACAGCGGGTACGCCGGTCCCAACCCCGGGAAAAAGGAGGGGGGTCTCTAGTGTGGCATTGTTTCCCACTTACTATGCCACACTTCTTTCTATATTCCTATTTGATCTCTCTGATCCTTATGTTTTTCGACCCTGAAGCTTTGGGTTTCGGGGGCTAGAGTCATTCTCTTTCTTTCTTATCCTTTCATTTGCTTTTACTCTTATCCTCTCTCTTCTCTTCTATCCCTCTTTATCTGTCTTTTTTTTTCCAGGAGGGTAGGCAGAACTCAGGTAAGGCATCTGCCTAGGAAGGGAAACCAATATTACCCGGCCCTCCAGGTGGGGTTGAATCGTTGGGCCAGCTCCCAGCATTCGTAAAACTCAACTCTCGCAAAAAGAAATCCCAATCAGAGGTCTCGGAACGGATCTAAAGACGAATATTGCTACGGAAAGGACTATGAATTGGCTACCTGGAATGTAAAGGGTATAGGTACAAAGGTAAGGGAAACCTAAAAACCAAAAGGCTGATATGCGCGTATTAAGCGACAAACAAAAGGAAAGGAAGGGGAAATGAGATAATTGCGGATTATATTCACTTTTATAGTGGAGAAAAAAAAGAAAAAAGGGAGCCAAGAGAGGTGTATCATGGTCCACAAAAACACAAACACATTAGAATTTGGGAAGCGATAGATGAAAATTATGACAGTTGAAATTTGTAAGTATGGACAGGTTTGTCATTGTCGGAACCTATGCACCTACTGAAACCTGACAGAAAAGTCAAAGAAGATTTTTATAAAACTTGACAAGAGTGCTTGAAAATATAAGTTCGCGTAAGGAGATAATCTTAATGGGAAAATTTTAATGGAAGAACTGGTATGGCAACAAATAGTAAAATGTAGGTAGATAGGTGAGACCACGTTGAATGACAATGGTGAAAGATTGATCAGCATGTGCGAAACATTGTCATTAAAAATTCTAAATGGTTTCTTTCCTCACAAATGGATTCATAAATATACATGGGAAAGTGCTTCTAGGAAAATTAGAACAATAATAGACTACATAATAGAACAGAAATTCCACGAAAGAATAAATGAAAGAGTAAAAGAGGCCCGGAATATGGCTCGGACCATTTTTTGTTGGTACAAGGCCTAACCCACAAGGAGGCAAACAACAATGCCGGGATGAAGCATCTACAATTACGCTGAATACAACAAAAAAATAATTTAAATAGCAGAGCAGGAAGCAGTACAGTTCCTATACAAATTGAGATTGCAATAAACTACAATTTGTGGAGGAAGGAATTCAGAATCGTCTATCAAAGCTATAAAATGTTGCATTCAACAAGCAGCTTATGAGGCTCTAGGCCAACAAGATAAGAGACAGAGATGGCCTCACAATGGTGGACCAAAGCATTGCAGATAAGATCCAACTCAAGAAAATTCTGTATAATAATTGGTTAAGGACAGAGACCAAGAAAAGAAAATTGTATGCTAAAATGAATAAAAAGTTAGAGAGATATCTACAAAGGAAAATGAAATGTGGGAGAGGAAATGTGAAAAGATAGATGTTTTGGTGGCACAAAAAACACCGAAGCATGGAAAACCATAAAAACTTGAAGGAAGCTAAAGAAACCAACCTCCTATTATCAATTTTAATGAATGGAAAGACACTTTAAACTCTCCTAATGGAAGGCAGAATCAATATCAAGGAGCAAATTTGAGTTTCAAGGAGAGGGCGATATAGGACATACCACCCAAAAACCGTCGAAGAATACGAAGAGCCGTTATAGATATGAAAAAAGGAAAATCTCAGGACCTGGAAAAACCATTTAAAATTTGGGGAAATATGGCCAACTGTTTTGGAGTGGCTGAGCAACTGTTCAATAAATGTATGCTCGGGGGTGAAGAAGTTCCATATGAATGGAACATAGCATATCTCAGTCCTATTCATAAAAAAGGAGTAAAAAACTATGTGGCAACTATCTGGAATAAGTGTTATATGCTCTATTGGTGGTTGTATGGTCGATTCTGAAATCAAGAATAGAGGGGACTATAATTGATATGGAAGAACAAAGCGGGTGTAAAGGAGGTCATGCAATAAAAATTTTTCTTTAAGACAGATGGTTGGAAAGAAATTGGAAAAAATATGAATAGCCACTTAGTGTTTATTGATCTAGAAAAAGCATACGACACGGTCTCACATAAGAAATTATTTGAAGTATTGTATCAAGCACAATTAACAAAATATACGTGAGAAGTATATTTAATATATATAAATCATCGGAAAGTTTGATTAAAGTGGGAAAGAGATCCCAAAGGAACCTTTCAGAATTACGAAGGTTTGAGACAAGGTTGCTGCCTTTCTCAACATTATTTAAAATTTATATTCAGAAAGCACTGAAGTTGTGGTGCAGGAAATGTGCAGGTATGGGTATTGAGATAGAAAAAATGTATATATACACTTTTGTTTGCTGATGATCAGGTGCTCATAGCTGGAGATGAGAAAAATATTTCCTTTATGACTACAAAAATTTTTCGAAGAATATACAAAATGGGTTTAAAAAAAAATTTTGAAAAATCAGAATACTTGAGCTGTGGAGAAGATGCCGGAAATCTTAATATTGAGGGCCATCAGATCAAGGTTTGTAAAAGTTTAAGTATCTGGGCAGCATCTTAATCCAGGATGGAAAAAGTGATCGGAAATCCAGCATCGAGCAACTAAAGGAAGAACAGCAAACTCAGAATTAAACGCGATACTTTGGTCCCCAAGAATAGGATGGAAAGTTAAATTGATGATGTACAATCCATTATGGAACCTTAACAACATATGGAGTAAAGTTGGGAATTAACTCAAAAAAACAAAAAAAACATTGAAAGCAATAGAAATGGACCATCTCAGAAGATCTTTGAGAATCTACGTCGAGAACATGTAAGCAATGAAGAAATGAGAGAAAAGGGCGCAGTTTAGTATAACATCGTTGACAGAATCCAAGAAAAGGGAGCTTCTCTGGTCGGCATGTATTAAGAATGGGGAAGATAGATGGCCGAAGAAATTATGCATATCAGCCTACAGGAAGGAAAGAAGAGGAAGACCTAGAACATCGTGGTATGCAGGAGTACAAGAAGCCATGTGTCAAGGAATTTGAAAGGAGGAAGAAGCATGGCGAGACCGAGACTTGTGGCGTCGGAGGTGCGGAAGCGGCGACAGCTGTAGGACCCCCGCAGAAGAAGAAGTTATTTGCATCGTCAGAGATAACCATTGCATAAACAGGAAATGTATGCCATATTTTGCTTCACCTCCTAGACTATGCATAGTGTATCCACATCCTTCAGATGCTAGTCAGCCATTATTTTTCATCGTTGATTCTGTGCACATCTTGAAGTGTGTGAGAAATAATTGGATAAACAAGAAGGATTTCAATCAGACACTGTTGTATCCACATTTTGATGTGAATAGAAGTAAACCATCACAATGTAGTGCCACTTTCTCAGCAGTGAAAGAGCTACATAAAATCGAATTTGGAAACTTGGTTAAATTTGCATACCGCCTATCAGAAAGGGCACTATCACCAACTTCCCTCTGGAGCAGAACATGAAATATGTCCTGAAAATATTCAATGAATTTGTAGTTCAGGCTCTGCAGTGTTTAGGAGCCCAACATAATATTTTATTTTATAAAGCCACTGCTAATTTTATTGATATAGTGTGCAAGTGGTGAGGAATTTTGAATGTTAAAACTGTAATGAAAGGCATTCGATTGAACAACAAATTCCAAAGCCCCATCACAATGAAACATGATAAAAAGCTGATGTTTCTGCAGAATTTTTTGTTGTGGCTAGATCGATGGAAAGAGATGTCTCCAAAGGCAAGTGGCCTAACAAGTGACGCACTCACACGACATATGGATTGTTAGAACTGTCAAAATATTGTATTCGTGAATTAAAATTAAAATTTTTCTTACCACGCAAAATACAAACTGATTCCCTAGAAGCTAGATTTGGACATTACAGGACAATGGCTGGATATCATTATTTAATTTCATTGCGACAAGTTTTTGGAGTTGAAACTAAAATAAGAATGCAGAATTTTTCACCATTGAAATTATGCTCAAGTAATGTTGGTGAAGTGAGTTATGAAATATCAGATTTTCAATCCAGTGTTAATGAAGTGTATACAGAATTCCCTAATTCGCAACATGGTGATTTTGATGTAAATTTTTGGGAAGAAGACTTTGAACGTGCAGTACCATATTTACCTGTTTTAGCTTATTTATCAGGATATTGTATTCCAGCTTCTTTGAAGAAAATTAATCAATGTGCAGAATGTGTAAAAGTTCTTCTGATTAACAAGGATATCACTGCCCCAAATAATGAACACTATAGTCTGATTAAAAATTTATACAGAGGTGGACTGCTACTACCACAACCAGATGTGGTAACAGTGATTCTATATTGTATCACCCCCACCGTCCGTAACAGCCCCAAGTGGAGGTGCTCCCAGGGTTGACCTCGACTTACCTTTTTCCCGACACCAGCTGCAGGTTGAAGCTTTGCCCGGCTACCCCCACTGAAAACACTGAAATTTCTAGGGGAACATGGTGGTGTGGCATTGGCATAAACTTGGAATGAAAGATTTACCTCATATAGCTTAAATTTAATTCACAAGAGATATTTAGGCAAAATCACGGTGAAGCCGGAAACATAAAAAACGTACTTACAGACTAACTTATAACTATATTACATGGTTGGCGTCTCGACGGGTCGCTCGCCCATCTCCCGTCACAGCACCCGTCCGCGCAAGGCATGGAGTTGGGCGGGGGGCGTGGCGGGGGTCACGAGCGGTTACCGCTCGTATCCTTCCCAGGTAAGGCAGCGCAGCCGTGGCGATGACCGGGGGCTTGCCGACCCAACGGCGATAAATAGCCTGGATCGCCGATGACCACCAGTAGCCGAGCGCGTGAAGGGCGGCGCTCGGGGTCGATGGCTGCGGCGGTGGCGGCGTGGTCAGCGCCCACGGCATAGAAAATGTCCAGGCACGCCTCTGCGCCAGGAACGGCGGCTCTTGCCCTCGGGTTCGCCTACCTCCGGTATCGTAACAGGCGGGGCCGCTCGCGATGCGTGGCGTGACCGCCTCGTCGCGCTCTGGCCTCTGGCGGTCGCCGGCGCGTAAATATCGGCGGCCCCTTACTTCCATTGCTGATCGAAATTTACGAAGCTCGGGCCGGCAAAGCCAACTTGGCACCGGAGGCCGTTTTTGTGCGTTGCTCGACGTACGTGGCCGAACCCAAACCAGCTAAGACTCGCGTCTTCCGGAAGAACACCTACGCCCTCGCCCGCTGTTCCTCTCAGCCAGGCGTCCGCTTCCTCCGCAGTTCGAACAGAAAAACCCCGAGATTCTTTCCTCGCAGCCCGCTGCTCCATAGGGTCACATGATGGGCGCCACGCGATGTTCACGCTTTTTGGGCCCTGCGGCATCACGCGACACGGGGTGGCCAATCGCGGCTGTATCGACGTGGCGGTTGACGCAATGAAGTAGCGTCTTGAAGGGAATTTGATTACATATTGTTTTAGCCCAATAAAGAAGATCATCATTATGACAGATGGGACAAATAGTTCTAGTTTCAAGTTGATATCTAGTTCTACTGGTAAATGGAGGAGTAGAATCTGTTGTGTTAAACCATGGTGGAGTAAAAAAATCAACGTCTCAGAAATATAAAAGTTCACAAAAGAAAGCGCACGAGAGCGGCGGTCACCATGAGCAATTGAATGATACTTCCGACTATCATCATACAGTCCATCCAATCCATGATGTTGTTGTTGCTGCTATATTATACACTTTCTTTCATCGCACGTCGACAAGCCGTGCAGTCCCGCTTGATCGGCGGCGGTCAGTCGATGTGCGTGCGTCCAATGTTGTAGTGTTTCAGACAGGACTGAAGCTCTAGAATGCAGGGGAGCTTTTGAATGTCCTCGGGTAGACGTCTGAAGACGCACTATTCTCTGCTGCCGAGGAATGGCAGAGAAACGCGGCAGGCAGATGTTGAAGACTCTCGTTATCGAGTGTTTTTAGAGAGCGCGGACGTGATGTGTAGTATTGTTTTATGGCTTCGTTGATGGCTTGGAGCTGCTCTCTTTCAGCTAATTTGACGAGAAGTTCGAGTTCTTCGTTGCGACTCAAGTTTCTTTTGGCGCTGTTTTTCCTGATGCGCCCCATCTGGCTGCTTCGATGACTATAATTACAAATTAAAAGGCGTTGTGGCTTATACATGTTGTGGAGCGAGAACAGGAAGTGGAAACCGGAAGTGCATCAAGATTGATATCACGTCCTGACCGTCTGACGGACATATGGAACGGATGCGGTCGGGGAACGGAGGCGATCAGACAGGAAATGCCATCGTGCCCCGCCGTATTTCTCGGATTTGCTTCAATGTTGTCAATTAATTCTGGTCGATAAGTATGCCAATGCATTAAACTTAAAGTGTACCTTTTCTCTCGAGCAGTGATAAGACAAGACGCCACGTCACATCTGCATTATAGAGTTCAATGTAGATCTTTACACACGTGTCGAGCGATGGACATTTAAACACTTTTAAGTCGACCACATAAGAATGCACGTACTCTCGTAACCAATCTGACTTCGTTCCTCCTTTCACAAATATTTTGTCAATTCCGTCCACAGCTCTGCGAATCGTTTCGCGCCCACAGCTATACGGAATGTTTCCACAGTGCCACGGCGTACGGTGGTGGTGACTTTGCAACCAATTTGCGATCGCACGAGTTCACAGGGCAGTTGAACGGTGAACGTGCGTATTTCATTCTTTGATGTATTACGAATGTTGCTCGGTATGCGTAGCACAGTCAACGTTTTTAAGACAAACTGTCTGTCTCTCCAGAAGCCTTGGAGGTCAGCGATTGCGGTCTGTTCGTCATTTTCCGTTCGCGGTGATAGATGTGGCGAGACGGAGTCGGCGGCGGCGGCGGTGGCGGTGGCGATTCGTATGAAAAAGAAAATGAAGTGTCCGGTAGCGTGGGTAACGTTGGTGGGTCGATGACCAGCGGCGGTGGTAGTTCGAAGGAAAAAGAAGAATTGTTGGCGATGGTGGTGATGACATTGGTTGAAATGATGTCCTTGTTCCAGGTTCGCACCTCGTCGGTGTTGGTGGCCGCGTCGACGGTCGAGATGGGAACGTCTTCTTCTTCCCACGGACGCTCCTCTTCACACTCTCGCGTGTTTAGAGTGCGAGAATGTTTAGAGCGAGAATAAAAAGTATCAAAGAAACTCCACATAGTGCAGCAAACAGAAAATCACAATGGGACATCTACATGCATACAACGTTCTGAAGTGACTGATTTAAAACGAAAGAACACTCGAAATATACCGTAGAAGTCATGCTGACCCACATCCTGTTTCATGTGTGTGACCACATCCGTCGAGTGTTCCAGACGTTTCTAACAATGTCATTTCTTGCGTACGGAGAGGAAGCTGTTGCTTCCGTTTCTTATGTAACCATATAACGTTCGTGTACCCACAAATTGTGTCGGGCGTCGAAGTCGAGCCATTTGACGAGGCGGAGTGGTCCCTTTTTGCGAACGACGTGCTCCACCAAGTACTCTTGTGGAAATCGTGTGCGTCGCAGTTCTTGAGCGAAGAATCGGCCCGTAATCGCTTTGCGTCCAGTGACGTGTGCCCTCAGCGGAGAAACGCCTCCACATGCGTTCTTTGAGAGTGCGATTAAAACGTTCAACGACAGCTGCCTTGATGCTGGAAAACGTAGAATAATGACGAATGCCACGCGAGCGGAACCACTTGGCAACAGTGCTGTTGTAAAATTCAGTACCGGCGACCGTTTGTAAGAGCGTAGGCTTTCTGGGCCGCGAGCCTTTGAGAATGTGCGTAAAGGCCTTCGCGACTTCCTCCCTCGTCTTTTTCTTAAGTAAGTGCATGCGCTACGCCGGATGTCGTTTGCGGTTGTCGTCCAGCGCGAGCGCAGCGCTGAGAATATGCAGCGCTTGAATATTTTTTATTTATGGACTACATTATAATAATAAAAACAAGTATTCACCCAGAACGTCCTCTTTTTCCAATGTGTCGCGCTAGCATAGCGGTCAGCGTGCGAGTGTAAATCGGGCAACTAGTCAATGTGTGTAACTAGCATGCTGGTTCGTGTCCTACCGCGACACATTTTATTTTTTTATGAATGTTTCATTGTCTACATGGTCAGCGGATGCTTTCCATGACATTATATAAAAAAGAAATAAATAAAACATTTGGGGTATATGTGTAATTGAATTTGAAAGATGAACATCTTTGGTCGCACCGTCGAATCGTTTGCCTTAAAACGACGAAAGCGAGTGGCGGTCGATGATGATGGAGTGGAATACGATTATTGTTGTGACCGCCCGCGCGCTTTCATAAGTCCCGCCACGGAGCCTCCTAAAGGCGGGAAGCGCGCGGGCCGTCACGCCAGAACGAGGCGTGGGAGATTCGCCGCCACCCTCGGTGGCGAGCCCAGCCGGCGAGCCGTGGCCCCCAAGGGGGTATAAAGCGAGCCCTCGCAGCGAGGGTCCAGAGTCCAGATCCAGTCAGTGAGTGGGAACCGTGGCGGAGGTGCGCACACGGAGCAGCAAGAGGCAGTGGCGGGGAACCGACCGCCCCTCTGCATCTACGCCGTAGGGAGACGGCGTGACGCCCGGCCTAAGGAGGCGCGCGGCCGAGTGGCGGTGAACCGACCGCCCTTCTGCATCTACGCCGTAGGAGACGGCGGACGCCCGCCTAAGGAGAGGCGGGGCCGAGTGGCGGTGAACCGACCCCCCTCGCATCTACGCCGTAGGAGACGGCGTGACTCCGGCCTAGGAGAGCGCGGCCGAGTGGCGGTGAACCGACCGCCCTCTGCATCTACGCCGTAGGGAGAGGCGGACGCCCGCCTAAGGAGAGGCGCGGGCCCGGAGCCTGGTACATGGATCGACGCAGCGTCCCAAGACGGGACACCAGCAGGAAGGGCGTACCAAAGGGAACATGTAAACTAAGAGAATATGTTAACTAGAGAATTTGCCTTGTACATAAATGACAATAAAATAATGTTTTACAAACACAGTGTTTTGTGGATATAACAATTATGATTTGGAAAAGCGTCGTCTTACGAACATCTGGGCGCCGGAAGACGAGACAGACGTCGTTTCGACGTCGTTCGTACAAACGGGACTGAAAGAACTGGGAGAGAAAACCGCCTCAAAAAGTTTCGTGGAACGTGAACTTGATTGACTTCAAAAGAAGTGCGATAACCTACAAGAGATGACCGCCTCGCAGAGCTTCATAGAAAATGAGCTCAATAAACTACAAGAAAAACTGAAAGTCTTGAAAGATACATACATACTGATATGGATGCTTCCGTTGATCAGAAGATGAAAGTGGCGAAGGCAGACGTCGTTTCAAAGAAACGGAACTGAAAGAACTGGGAGAGAAAACCGCCTCGAAGAGTTTCGTGGAACGTGAACTTGATCGACTTCAAAAGAAGTGCGATAACCTACAAGAGATGACCACCTCGAATAGCTTACTAAAAGATGAACTCAATAAGCTTCCAGAAAAACTGAATACCTTGAAGAAGACAATAAAGACTGACATGGATGCTTTCATTAAAGAGCAACACACCGAATTGGAAGGCAAGATGGAAAAGATGGTCTATCATTCAGATGCACTAATCATGAGTCTGACGAACAACACCATAAATAAAATCAACAGTTTGCAAGACAAGTTGAATAAGTTGAATAATTAAAAAAAAATTTGGGGCAACCATTCCATTTTTGAGGGGTTTGAGAAAAAACGACATTAGCAACTCATTTAAAAACAAAACAGTCCGAACGGGGCAGCGAGACGCCGTGTCTACGGCAGAAAGTTTTTGGGGGCAGTTGAGGTACGAAAAAATTACCCACCCCTTTAGATTTTTCCCCCGGGGGTCGGAACGTGGGGGGAATTAAATTTTTCACAATAGACTATTAAAAGGGGGGCAACGGCAGATTCCGGGACGTGGTGAATGTCGAAACTGACGAGACACGAGAAAAAAAAAACCACGGGGACTTTTCCTTTTGAGAAGTTAATTCGAATGTATAGGGGTTTTAAAAAAGCCCCAAAAAAAATGCTATTCATTGATCTTTTTGAAAGACCAGAACAAATGAAAAACCCCCAAAAACGGTTATAATTTTAAAAATTAGTTAGGGGTAAAAGGGCGATTAGGGGGGAGCAAATACGCAAATGTTTTGATCGGCCCGGGGGAAAGTAGAAAACTATAATAAAAAAAAAAAATTTTAAAAAATATTCAGTTGTTTTCCTGAGGGCAAGAAAAAAACCCAAAATAAAAGGAAAACCAGAAACGACGCGGGGAAAAAATGTACTTCATCAAAAATCAAATTAGACGATCATTGAACGTTCAAAAATAGAAAAAAGGAAAAGTTTTTATGAGAAGTTTCAAAAATGAGACGTTCGAGTTATTCGATGACGAAGCGAAAAGCCTTTCTTGAAAAAACATCAAGAGTTTCCTTTGTATTCTCCTGCAAGTCTTTAAAGAAAACGGATTGACACCTGAACAGAAACATTTATATCCAGCTTTGGAGGTTACCCCTTTGATGATAGCATCGGCGGCGCCCACAAATGATTGAAACCCAGCAGCCCCAACAAAGACCAATTGATAAATATTTATTTAAATGATGGAAATTTTTTTATAAAGTCGAGACTAAAAAAAAAATTGTTCCGCACCACCCAATGAACGGTCCATTCGGATAAAAAAAATAACGGTTTTTTAGAAGGGGACCATTTTAATTTAAAAGAGGAGACGGTCTTCTTTTGAATTTTACCAAGACAGATCATCAGCTAGTGAAAAGGGATACGAACAAGGGCCATTGATTGTTTTTTGAAATAACAACTACCTTAGGTCATTATAACAGACCAAAAAAGGGTTGGTTTTATGTTAAATTGAAATAAAAGGGGGAATACAAAAATTGTTTTTTTATTTCCCTTTGCAATGGTTCGTACTGACAGGTCGCGTCACATCAACGCGAAGGTGCAAACTTCCCCCTCCAGCGCAGGACACGAAGAAGAAGACATCAGCAACGAACGGGGTGAGCGAAGGCCCAAGCGACATGAGAGGCGGCGGTGGCGGAAGACGAGACGAAAAAAAAGGAGGTTTTTTCTGATAATGGGCCCTGGGGCCCCGCCCGCGGCGGACGGAGCGCGGCCACGGAACGCGGTCCCCGAAAGCTAACAACAAATTGGGCAGAAATGATTGTCAAAACCGCGAGGGAAACAAGGCGGGGGGGGAAAACGAAAAGACGAAGGAGAAGGAGAAAACAGGCGGTTTTTTTACGTTTGCGACGAGGGAAGGGAGCTTTCCCAAAAACCAGAGGGGGGGGTGCCGCGGGAGCGCTCACCCCGAGGAAATGAGACGTTTTGCGCGCAGTCTCCTGCATTTTCGCGGTATCTTCACCCGGATGTTGACGTGAACGAGAATGCGGTGGATAATCTCGATGACGACGCGGAGGGGGACCATTTCGTTGCATCGAAAACGGGGGAAGAAGGTACGTTTTTCGACCCCTTTCGGTCTACCCATCCCCGGATTTTTTTACCCATGCGGGGAAAGCATGTGACGACAATACGTCGGTTCAAAAACCACGGAGAACTGAAAATAAGTTTTGTACTGTTGTAAGGAAATAAAATGAGATTTGAGGATGAGGCAGAGAGCGGAGCATTTTCTCGAGAAACATAAAGAGGCGCACCACACGTCAGGGGAAAGGAGGGGGGGGTCCGTTTTTCCAAATCGATCTCGACAACTTACCGCATGAAATCGCACTTGGTTCTGCAACGGCGCAAGGGATAAATCAAAAAGGATGAACGAATTCCACGGTGTTCCAGTCGAGGACGGAAAGGGGAAAAGAATTTTATTATAAAATTTCCCGACAGGCACACAAACGATGACATTAATGTTCAAATCATTCCACTCTCCAGAAAAATTTCGAGCAATTTGCAATAAATATTTCCTTTCGTCTAGTCTTCTGTCTACAGGGGGGGGGGCCGTTTTTGGGGTTTCCCCGCCTCAACCCCAACGCCTTGTAGAGAGTACGTTTTTTCCGACAAGAACGTCACGCCGTCAGATTTTAAGCCCGTCGAGAAATGGGGGGATAGCGGATATAAATAATCGAACAGCCACATTCTTCATCAGTTCCACATTGATGCGCCCCACCATTTGGTGAGACCCCCGGGAGAAAATTTTTCAACGCGTCACCGCAACGGATTGATAAACGATAAGACCAAGAACACAAAAAGGCCCTTCCTTTCGAAGGACCGACCCGGGGACGTTGCGTTCTCATCGCACGAGACATATAAATGAGGGTCGCCGACCTGGGGCACACTGTACTTATCCTACCAATTGATTAACACCCCCAAACTTTTTATGCAAGGCTGGTACTTTCCCGAGAAGATAAAAAAGAAAAAAATCACATCCCCCTACCGCCTAGTAAAGATTTTCTTTTTAGACGTTCTTCCCCATCCACCCCATCGATAAAAAAATTAACGTTCAAGGTTTAATTATCATCACTAAACCCGTAACGAACGAATAGATTCAAACGATAAATCGCTTTAATACAAAAAAAAGCATTCCCTCCCGCGAACGACTATTATCATCGGGGAAAAGGCATAAAAGAAAACGGAGGCGGGCGCACACCAGCCAAGTTTATCAACAACGCCTACGGATTTTTATTTTCCGATCTTGGCATCGCTTCCACCATTAAGAATATGGCGCCGAAGAGCGATTATTACTCCATTACGCAGCTTTCGATTTTAGTATGGATCATCTCGGCCTTTCCCCAAATGAAGAATTGATTGACGACGAGGGGTTTGGGCCTGACCTTCAAAATTTTTCCTTCCGTTCGGGGAGGCCCAAAGACGCACCTTTTGGGCAGAGCTCATTTTTACTCGCACCGATCAGCCGTTTCACAAAGGAAGAGGGAACTGCAACCCCGCGAAAAAAATTAGCGCATTTTTTGGGAGAATCCCCCACCCCAAACCCTAGCGATCCCGGTAAAATGGAGAACATTCTCAAGGTAGGTCAGATACCTTTTAAAATTTTAGAGGCGAACCCACGAATCAGCAAATTTCGCTTACAACGCGACGAGGGACGGTGAAAAACAGCGGAGGAACATCCGTACATCATTTTGCTTTGCAAACCAATCCGAAACGAAAAAAAGAATCTAGGTCGATCTAGGGTTTTAAGAACGAGTAAACTCTAATCAACGACGTTTTTTCCAAAATGATGCATAGAATGGAAAATTTGGGTATACACCGAAATTCTTCGTTTTAAAAAATTTAGAAAACGTATTTGATCGTCCCCCTTTGTATTAACATCGCGGGGGAAAAAAGATATGTCCGTTTGTCATTTTTGATTTATCACGGCGCGAGGAGCCGACGACCCCTCTGCACGATAAAAAATTTTTTTCAAATGAAACGAAGGGCCAACACGGTTTTTTTCTAATTTTAGAACGAAAATGGATTATCATCCAATCACAGAACTTTTCGAAAGTAAAAATCACGGAAAGAGAGTAGACATTTTACCAAGACTACAATGATCACATGGAAGAGAGAAGTGACGAGACTCTTCCATCGGATATCCCAAGACGAAAAAGGACGAAAGCAAAGAGGATGATAAGAATAGAGAAAAGTAGGGAAAAAACAAAAAGAAGAAAAAGAGAATGTTATCCTGAGAAACATTGTAAGACAAAGAAGAAAAACCCTCAAAAAAAAAAAGCGAAAAAACATCGAAGGAACATCGCCATTTTAAAGGTCGCGGGAAAATTTCATCTTCCCCCTCCTTGCAAATATCACGACGTCATGAAGAAGACGCATTTATGTTGGGATCAACGTTCAACATTTGGGGCAAAATGCCGCAAACTGGCCCCGGCGGGCCCTGCAAATGGCCTTTTTCAGTCCCCTTTTTCGTTTATTTTATTGCTGATGGGGATGCTTGGGGCGTTAATGTATTGAGTTATGAGGAAAAAACTCAAAAAAAAGCCGAAGCCCTATTTTGCCCCTAGAATATATTCGTTTTTCTAAATAATTCTTTTTATTGTGATGTATGTTTTAAACAAAAACTTTTGTTTGTTAGTAAATTTATTCATGTAAATCAATATTTACAAATAAATTTTTTGTTATAAATATTATTTGTTTATTTTATTTTTCCCCCTCAAAAACCAAGCAAGAAATCCAATCGAATTATTCCCAAATTTTATTTATTTCAATAATTTAAAAAACCAAATCATTTTAATTTTTATGATGAAATTTTTTGTCTTGAATGCTGATTTTGACATCAGATTTGGACAAGAGTCGTAATATTCCGAAGGATCCTGGGGCGGGAGGCGCAGCCGTTTTTTCCGTCGTTAACGAAGTGATGCAGAAATCGTTGGGTAAAATTATTTTTCGTGTCGCAATTTATATAGCCCCCCATTCGCGCACGTAGTTGTAAACCGCGCAACCGCAACAACTACATGTCTTTTAAATTTATTTTTGCATAAGAACGGCCACTGCGAGTGGCGGTCGGACATGACCCGAAATTTGGAGGCGGCGACATCAAGATCGCGGCCGCTGCACATTTCCCCAAAAACAACCGTATTTAAAGGCCATTTGGGGGGGGTTTGAATATGAATTTGGAATATCAGATGGAACGGCGGTGATAAAAGGCGGGATATAAAAACGAGACGGGTCGGCAACCGACGCGGGGCCTGGTTCACCCCGCATATTGCCGATCCTGATGATGATTCGCCGCCAGGACGAACTGCGGTTTTATCCTAAACGATATGCGCCAAAAAGCATCATCATCATAACATTCCTTAAATATGGGTGAAATTCACCCATCATTCTCCCCAACCTCCATTCTGGTTCTTCACATATTAAAAATAAAAAGGGAAACTTTCCCCCTTCAATTTCCGAAAAAGCCATCTTAGTAGAGCGGGGGCAGCAAACAGATTACCAAAAAGTCATTTTTTTATGTTGGGGAGCAGCGCTTTATATATGCGGGCTGGGGGTAAGGGTTTCAACGTTCTTCGTTTAAATTTTAAAAAAAACGTTATTCTTCGTCTTCCGAATTCGGGTTTAAATGTTTCAGCTCATTTCGCGACATCATTAACCCGACGGGCGGTGGGTTTTTTGCCGCTCCCCTTTGTTGGCGAAACCGCTGCGTTCCGACACGCGGCGAACGCCCCTTTCCCTAACGAGTTCTGCTGGTGGTGAACCGCTTTTTCCGTTTCCCGACTTCATTAACGCCCGAGGGCGTTGTGGTTTTTTGTCGCTTCCTTTGGGGGAAACCCCGGGGGTTTCCCACACTGCGGCGAATGTCGATTTCTTTTCCCTAACGATTCCTTTCCCCGTATAACCACGTTTCCAAAAAGTATGTGTCCCACCCACCCACTTTTATTAGTTAAAAAGACTTAACGCAGTCGGCATCTTCCTTCATTAGCGACTAGTACATCGGGGTAAATCTACGTGGAGGGAGATTATTTTTTTGGCATATTCGTCAAAAAGGTAAATATTATTCAATATTTTTTAAAAAATGTTTTTATTTTAATTTTTTTTAAATTTTAATTATATCTATTTTTTTTCCAAAAAAACAAAATTAGAAACGTTATAACCACGAGCAGCGTGAGTCGTGCTTTACCCCAAATCAACACGACTCCACGGCTGGCAATCTCCATCACCCCCGATTCGTCGTCCCGAAAAATAAATTTCCAAAAGAAAATACAATGTTTGTGGTGGTTTTTCCCGAATAAATCTTTTTACGCATTTTTTTTTAAGACAACAACAGCAAAACCCAAAAAAACATGTCACAAATGCTCTCCGGGCGGGCATCCCTTTTTTAAAAAAGTCGGGGGAGGTGGTACGGTAATCCTTTAAATAATGGATCCCCACATTTCTAACAAATCCTAGTTTCAAAACGTTTGCGCAACTGAATGTCGTTTTAATTGGGAACTTTCCGGGCGCAAAAAATTTTGGGGGATAAACTATCTTCGAACGTCGCAAAAGGGTCTCAAAAGGGTAATTGGGGAATTTTTTCAACGTATTGTTGATCCAACAACCAAATTGATGAGTCAGAACGAGATAGGAAAAACATATAAAAATTTGGGTTCTGTTCATATTTACCCTTTTTAGCCTATCCCCAGTGGATCTTCATCTTCCCCACCCAATAGATTTTCGTGCCCCGCTGTTATTGCATAATCGATAAGAAAAGCTTTTCGAGTGGAGTCTTTCCCGGGCCCCCGGTCGAGGGGTTTTTACTTGAAGGCAAAGACCAAGATCAGTCTACTTTGAGAATTAGAAACCATCTCATTTTAGACATCTCCGGGCCCAAAGTTGTTCACAAAATTTAAAAGTTTTTAGAGACAAAATTTTGCCATTCATTCTGTTACAAACTCGTTCGTTCTAAAAACGGGACGTTGTATCCTGATTTACGAACAAAAAAAAGAAACCGTTTCAATATGCTGAAAATGTATCAAATTTTAGTACTGTTTGGGTAAAAAAGGGGTTGGGTAGCCAACACAATACAAAAAAACATAGGATTTTGGGGTTTCGGGAAAGGGGTTTTAATGATTTTGAAACAGAGAAACTTGATGCTCATGTAGATTGCAGTTCCGTATCTCCACACGACGTTTCGTCTTTCCTTCAAAGGAAAAATTCATACCAAAAAAATGAAAAAAAGAGATGCCGATTGCGGTGTATGTATAAACGCCACCGTTCCGTCTCTTCGGGGGCCACGCCAGAATCCACCAGGCTTTTCAAAAGACCCCTTCGGTGTGTATTCCCTGTGCGATTTTTTGAATCCCCCCTAAAGAATAGGTATCGCGGCGCGAGTCGCCCAAAAAATTGAAATTTTTGGTCTTTCAAGATTAAAATTTTTAAAAATCCGGTTTCCTACCCAGGGAAAACGAAAGTTTTTTAAAATTTCCCCTGACTGTTACTTTAAGGGTCCTTTTCCAAATTGTTGTGTTAGGGGCAGACCTTTTTAGGTCGTTTTTGAAGCCTTTATGCAAATCAACTTCCCCAAAACTTCCCGTCGTAGCATAACGGAAAGGGAGACTGGCATTTTCCATGCGTTGGGGGAAAATGACTAGATCAGCTGGGGCCATTCCACATAATCAGAGATTTTGGGCCCTTTTCCCCGAGAATCGGAAGTGTGGGAAATGCGCTTTTAGATTCATTTTAAATTTTTAGGGGTAGGACGAAAAAGTTTTAGTAACTTGTCCGCAAAATTTTAAAAAATCGGGGAGGTTTTGACGTATCACTTTGCCCGGGTCGCAGGGGGCGTTTTTTCCAGACTATGTCAATTGCATGAAAAGTTGGGAAAAAACGTCTTTTTTTCCCCCCGGACCTTATACCCACAAAAAGCGATCCGGACGGGAGTACGCTACGCGCTGGCTGTTGGGGTTTTTTATTAGAAATTTTGGAGGCCCAGTATTTAAGTTCGACGTTGTTGCTCACCGACGTTTTTAACGGGGAAAGGGTGAGGTGAGATCCCGTGTTTTATTACAACGCTGGCTCGCGGGCGCCGCTAAACAACCGGGTCAGCTGAGTTCACAGATGTTTAATGGTTCTTCTCGAAAAAAGGAGAACGTCACCTTCGGAAACATGCAAACCGACGAAAGGGGGGGAGCAAGGAAAAAAAGTGGAAACCCGCGAACGTCGCCGGGGTCCCGTCGCCGCCTCTGAGGAAAAAGAAGACGATGAAAAACCGTGATGTTGTGGAAACGTATCTCCGACATGGCGACTGACATTGCCATCACCGCGCGTCATCTTCACGACGAACAGACCGCAAAACACTACCTTGTGAACGAAAAGACTATTTAAGACACTGTCGTTTCCATGCATGCGGAAGTGCTAGCAATCATGGAAATTGTCAGTCGGCTTTCTAAAGATCCGCTGCACAAGACGGCTCTGCAGCAACGCGTGGACCGCATCCGGCAAGTGATTCACTCACCTCTCCCCGAACGAAAATACTCCTCCCGCCTATGAACCGGAAGTCTGTTCGTTGTAAAGTGAAAAAATATGCACGTCTCTCACTCTTCATTCTATCAGTGTCCGTCAACATTCGTGCCGTCCGGCAAGACGTAAAGCGAAAATCACTGCCGCGAGGCTCGCCTACGAAGACGCCCTTGACGAGAGCAGCGGGTGGAAGAAAGAGGCGGCCAAGTTGTGGATCAACATCGCGAAGGCCGCAGACGATCTCCACTATCGCCTGCCTGGAAAAGAACGATGCATGGAAAATCCCTAAGCTGTGGGACATCTGTGAATCCGTGTGGAACGTCGCCTACACCGCAAAGCGGCTTCGTCAAGAGCAAACCTATCATTTCAACGATGAAAAAGAAACGACAATGTATGACCTGGCCGTTTTCATGCATACTTAAGTTCTTGAGGTCATGGATCAACTCATTGGCCGCCTGCAAGATTCAAAAATCGACACAAAATTCAAGCCGTGTTCAAAAGCAACTGCGGAAACGCATGACCTTCATCAGGAAAGATGTTCAAGCTCTCCCATCTCCAACCGTCACACCTCACGAAGATGAAGCGGAAGCGAGTCCCACAATCTCACATGAGACGAAGAAAAGGAAGAGGGAATGGAAGAAGGACAGACGAGAGAGTTCATCGCCAGCGCGAACATTCATGTGTAAAAATTGATTTGTTTCACTGTGTGTCTATATTTAATATGTTCGGCAACAATAAATGCATATGTTCTACCACATTCCACTGTGTTCGACTTCTCATGCACCCTACGTCACCGCCAGGCAGGGCCTCCACCCCTCGCCTCCTCCTCCCCTCGTCGCCCAGTCTTTTTTCTTCAGGGGTTGGTAGACAGGCAGTGCACGCCCCAGCGTGTGTGTGTGTGTGTGTGTGTGACGACACAAGGACGCGGCCTTCCAGCGATCTTCCGCTGTGACGACACAAGGTGCGACCTTGCACAAGGTGCGACAGCACACCCGCTGGACCCGACACCGGATGTCAACATCCGGTGTCAACAAAACACAACTTCCTGTTTACACCGGATGTTGTGATGCAGAACCGACAACAATTCAGCGTAAGTGATGCAAACCGGCAAAAGTGCACTACTTACAAGTAAGCTGGAACATGTCATAATTCTTAATTGTTAGATTTTAATGTTTGTTACAGCGTTTGATTCAGGATGCATCTCGCCTGCGCGCTATTTTACCACTTCTTCAAATTTGTCCGAAAGTACGAAAACAGTTTTAAAATTAGCTTCGGCGATTTTACTTGGGAAAATAGGTTCATCAGGTGAAATCTATCAAGGAGACAAACGCCGTTTTGAGATCAAAAATTGAGTCGCGGGATAAAAGAGCTCGTGACTAATCTCGGCTCATTCTTTCTGGTAGTGGAACGATAACGGAAGATTTGGAAGTCAAATGTATGTAAAATAAGATGTTAGGACATGGAATATTGGTGATATCTACTAGAGTAGATTGAACTAATTGATTAGTTCAATTTTATTTTTGAAATCAGTTTCCAAATCTGAATCGATATTTTGAGTAATGCCCCAAATCATTTTCTGATGGTATTCGAAGGAAGACGGAAATATGTGAACAAGATATGTAGTTTTATACGACTATTATAGATGATACGAGACCGTTTGGTTGTGTTATAGCATCACTAGTTTGATTAGTGGAGAAAAATATATTGGGATTGAAAGGGACGAAAGCATAAACCGACTGCCTGGCTTGCCTGTTTGGAAATTCGGTTTCACGCGCCGTAGGCCGCCGGGTTTGACCGTTCGGCCGCGTCGAGGGAGGGCCCACAAGGGTCGGATGACGCAACGGCGGGGATTGGGAAGGGGGGTGAGGAGTTATTCCCGAAATTTCACTTTACGCCGCTCTTATTCATCCGATTTGCATGATTGACACGGCGTTGGATTCAGGAAGCACGTCGTCATCGCGCAATAAGCCTACATTTTTTAATTTCTTCCCGGAACTATGAGAAAAAGGTTTCAAACATTTTTTTGAAATCTTGTTTGAAAAAACGGTTTCGGAGCGTATATTCTATTTTAAAAAGGAGTCCACTGCCGTTTACAGATTGAAAATCGGATAATTTGTTCAGACGTTATCGATCTAGTAAATTCACTGTGATATGCTACGATCTATTGATTTTTACTATTTTTATTATTATATTATTCCTTTTAGTATTGTTCGGTACATTTAGCCTTAACTGATCACCCGGTAGTTTTTCAGAATGTGTTTCGCGTACTTTGTAATTCAATCGTGAACATTGTGCAAACATGTGTACAAGATTTTATATAAAACTGCACCATATTTTGAGCGACTAGCACTATCTGTTGGAAGAGATTGAAGGAAAAATTTTTGAGTAAATGGCGTTTGAAAGTTTCTGAAAATAAATAGTGAGCTGATTCTCACAGAAAACTGTTGACTTTTCGAGAAACTTTGTGGACGGGGCGGGTTGCCTTTGCTTGTAGTGGACTGTTGTTGAAAGTAGGTAGGCAATCCACTCAGTCCCTTTCGACGCTCGTTAGGAATTTTGTAATAATGTGGATTATCATGGAAACACACTTCTCACCCTCCAGAATGATGTTTAATTACCTTTGAGTTGTCACAATTGGTCTTTACAATAAAATTACACTAAGTTATTATTCTCAGTGTGAGAATACAGGAATCTTCCATCTTGAATCACGAAGCGCGAAAACATGTGCTCGCCTGGCAACTTACTTGCAACTTCGTGTGAAATACATTGATTAGTTCAATACATACACAATGCTGAACTATAACAAATTAAAACAATGTGGCTTTTCACTTGGCCACAACATCAGCACAGAATATTACTTTCTGTATAAGAATTTACGTGATCCTTTAACACGGAGCCCGAGGCATACTTCTCGCACGGCTGCATCTGAGCGACTGATTTATACACAATGCTGAACTACAACAAATTGAAACAATGTGGCTTTCAGTTGGCCACAACATAAATACAGAATATTACTTTCTGTATAAGAATTTACGTGATCTTTTAACACGGAGCCCGAGACATGCTTCTAGCAAGGGTGCTACTCAGCGACTGATTTTTCTTCTGTTTGCGAGTTCTATCGGGCACGCGAAGAGGGGATTTGAACTGATTTGAACTGGCCAATTAGCAACTGCTTTTCCAGCGGTTGCAGTATGGCGAAGAGGGGTGAATTTGAACAGTCCAATAGGCAACTGCTAGAGTTTGAAAATGTTCTGGAATGGTTTAGAAGATTCGGGTCGCTAAGGTGAATTATCACGCGGCGCGGTGATGCCGGTCGGCTTATGAAACTTTCCATGCCGCGCTTCCGGTGTTGCCGCCTAGGGCGTAGGAAGCGTTTTATATTTATACGTCCCTTTCTGCTTTTGCGTGTGGGCCTGAACACTTTGTATGACATTAATTAATGCACATGTAATTATAAATACAATAATATAGACAAATTGCCGCGTGTAAATATTAGCTATGTGAACATTATGTCAAACAATTGAAATTTTGTGATTTTCGTAAAACAAAAGAATATTTGCAACCTGATAAACACATTTAGCACTATCCCTAACTGCGTTGCCTTAATGAAAGGTCTAATTATGGACAAAATACTTCTTTTGATGCAAGAATCTCAATCTTCAATTTTGTATTTGTGGAAAGTTGCCGGAAAAAATTGATACTTCTACAATTTTTGAAAATTCAGAGTAAACATTGAAACATACGTATACGTACTTGATGAGAGTATTACACCTTATTTTTACAAGATATTTAAAGAAAAAACCTGGAGCCATTTTGAGACAATTTTAAAAATGTCCCAAGGGATCAATTAATGTTTTTCAAAATGTTCCGAGAAACTTTATTTGACATTATTTAAAGCATATGTACTCATAAATATAAAAATGTGAAGAAATCTAATATAAAAACTACCGACGTGAGAGACAAGTAAAAATATTACATTTTTGTGATTTTGAAAAAACAAAAGAGCATTGAAGTATGGCGTTTATGACATCATATAGGGTGCATTTGGTACTAGCCCTACCAAAAATTTACAGAAAAAATTAGGAGCCTCTTTTGAAAAAAATTTACTTTTTGTTTTTTTTAATTGAATATTGTACGAAAATTAATAAAAGAAAAAATTACATGATCTTAATGAAAAAACTATTTATGGACAACAAATTTCATTTGAAGGAAAAATCTGTTTTCAATTTTATAGTCATAGGAAGAAATCGAAAAAAGTCAAACTTTTGTAATTTTCGAAAATTTAGAGTAACCAAAAGGAAAGAAATTTAAAGAGACAATTTGGAGCCGTTTTTTGAGAAAAGTTTGAAAATGTCCGGGGGGCTACATGTAAAGTACCTCCAAATTTTAAAGAATGTTTTTCAAAATTTAAACGTAGGGGTTTCTTCAATTTGAAAAGATCGAAAATATGGTTTAGGCGCTAGTAGTGTTCACAGACGGACAAATGATGGACGGACGTTTTGAAAAAAAATCTTTTTCGGTATCAGGGGCCCACAAAACGTGTATATCCATTGAAATCTCGAAATCGATTTTTCGCAGAATGCTGCCGAAAAAGATTTTTTTAATAACTTTCTGTATACTATGTATGTTACTCCGTATATTAGTACGTATACGAGAAAATAAAAAGGCACTTACATTAATCGTATAACTTCTTCAATTAATTTAATAAACCTATACATGCACAGTTTTTCCATAAAAGCCTGTACTAATTAAAACTTCTTTTAGTAAAAAAATTAGGCCGTCAAGGGCCAAATTGTTTCTTACCGTCTTGAAGAACAGAGATTTTACTTTCATTTAAAGTATTTTTTGGGGGTACTTCACGTTAGTCGATCTAACGAACATACTACCTTAATGTTTTATTTTCCTGTGCTTCGTTTGAGGCGGTGTCGCTACATAAAACGACGGTAATACATTAACTTATTATTACAATTCGAAAATATTTGGTTATTAATAAGTTTATTAGTATTAAAGTAATTTATCAACTGTTTATGCTGTACTATGATCAACCGGTAAAAAAAATTGAAATCTGAATACATATGGAAAGAAGCGTTTTTGCTAAGAATTGATATTATTCGCCAAGCGAATGCACATAGTTTTGACAACGCTGCGCTGGCGCATACGTATAATTTGCTGCAAATACTGTATCAGTCGAAAGTATTCCTGTTTGTTAAATTTGTCTAAGTAAGGAACAATTGATATAGTAGGCTTCCGCGGCCAGTCATGATCTGGGCTGTCTGGGTGACGCCGCATCGAAGGCTGAGGTGCCGACGTTTCGACCGACATATCGCGGTCCTCTTCTGCTGTACAGTCCTGAAGAGGATCGTGATATGTCGGTCGAAACGTCGGCACCTCAGCCTTCAACGCGGCGTCACCCCGACAGGTCAGATCGTAAGAAATAATTACTAGTCCTGACTATCGAAATGAATGCAGATGTGCATCATAAGCGCTTTGTTTCAATTGACTGCATTGGACGTTTTAAAGTAATAGCTGAGGTGTTAGTAGAGCAGAAAATGCAATATTTATTACGTAGCTATTTCCAACGCGAAAAAGTATGTGCAATTGTAGTTCTAGTTACTTTCTCATATACGTACGTATATACGAAGTAATATACCTACTATAGAGAAAGTTGTGTAATGATGCGGAAAATCTATTCCGAGAATTCAATGGAAATACATGTTTTGGGGTCCCCTGGTAACGAAAAAGTTTGTTTGTTTGTTGTTTTTCGAAACGTCCGTCCGTATGTCCATCTGTGAGCACCACTTGCACTTAAACCACACTTAAGATTTTTTACAAATTGTATATTCCGTGGACGATCTGGCTTGACTCGAAGCGCTGCGATTTTGAAACACATTCTTTACAAATTTGTGGGTACTTTATTTGAAGCCCCAGGGACATTTTGAAACTTTTCTCAAATGTGACTTCAATTTTTTCCTTCATATTTTTTGAAAAAATAGAGCAAAATGAAGGTGATATAGATCCAATTTCACAATTACCTCTGAATTTTCCAAAATTGCAAAAGGTTTATTTTTTCGTCTTCCTACAACTACAAATTTAAAGATAGAGATTTTTCCTACAAAACGCCACATTGCTCTTCTGACATAAACGCCATATTGCTCTATTCTTTTGTTTGTTTACTTTTTTAAATTACTAATTTTTTTAACTAGTCCTTCATCTTTTTAATATTTGCATTGCGGACATTTGCACACATCATTGCATTGACAAGAACATTTACTTTAAATTATGTCTGATAGAGTTTTCATGCACACCCAAAACTTTTCTGTGAAAATTAGCTCAAAATGCGGAAACCCACACACGCCATTTTCTCAAAAACGAAATTTTTTTCTTCAAACTTTTCGTACGGCTAGTGCGAAATGCAATACAAATACGGATAGTGTGGAAATGTAAGATGACATAAAAGCCATTAAGGATTATTTTTTCGTTTTCTCAAAAATTACACAAAAGTATTTTTTTTAATATTCTTCATTCCGTTAATACGCATATTTCCAGTGCTTTTTAAAGTGTTTCAAATGACTTTAAAGGAAACGTTTCGAAAACTAAAAGTTTTTTTGTGAAAAAGCTTCAAATTTCGCATTTACAGGGACCCTTAAAAGCCTTTTTTTAAGGCCTCCAACTTTTTGGGCGAAAATAACCGCAGGGAACAAGGTTTTCTTACTCTTTAATATACTTCTAGTAATATATCGGTTCTACCATTAGGAAACGGAAATAATGGAAAAATTAAAAAAATATATACTTTGGGCAGCTATAGATGGCGTTGGCAAGAAGATGGGGCAACACCGATAAGCGACCCCTGACCAAAGACATTAGAAAATTGACACGAGATAGTTAGTGCTATGTGTAGCACAAGTAGTTTATTATATTATGTCCATATTAAACTCCATATTTTGGTAAAAATAACTACATAGATATTTACAAATTTCACACACCGGGTGATCAGTTCAAAATGCAACCCACAGCAGGTAGAGCGAATTGCACTGGCAACTATGTTTGAGCAGGTTGGATAGCGGCTGGCAGATTCAAGCAGGTAAACTGTTGGGAAGTCCGCTGAATTCCTTCTCCCCTAATGCCACCTAGAGGAAAACAGGTCTCCGTCGTGGCCACGAGTTCAAAGAGCCCGCTTGTTTGGCGTCGTATTGTATTGACAAGAACAGTGATTTTTTCGTAATTGTTTCAAAGTGAAATAAGCTTGCCAAATAAAATGCTCATTCAGGTAAATTTAATAGTAAACTTTGCTTGTTTTAGTTTCATAAATAATATGCTCCAAAATGTATTTTTTTTGGTTAAAAAATTAGTTATTTATTATTGAATAATTACATTACTACATTAAAAATAATTACAATCAACGAATAAAAATAAATTTCTCCATATATATTCTGCCTTACTGTTTCTTTGAAAAACAACAGACCAATAAATCTGCGACGATAAATGTCACACTATGCTCCAAACTTTTTTAACGCAATTGTCTCTCTATTGTTTCCTGTGGTCTCCCGGTACTCCAGAGTCCACTGTTTTGCTGGTTAACATATCGATCCAGATGAATATAATCCTCATCACGAAAAAACAATATCAAGTGCCTCAAGATTACAGTGCTACTTACGCTTCCTTAATCGTTTTTTCGGGTAAGTTGAAAGAATCTCTCGAACGTCCTCTAGTTTTCGCTGCGTGAGCACTGGGGTTTGGCGACTGCTTTTCTGATCACACACGCTCCCTGTCTCGCGATAGCATTTCACTAACCGAAATATAGGTTAATTTTTTTCTTTGAAAGTTGCCTGGCGCATTCAAAGATTGCGTTCGGAAATACTCCTCCATCACAATTCTGCGTTGCTCTATGCTGAGGCGCATCATAAGTTCACTTCAAAACAGTGAATGAAGACGCAACCTGTTTTGCTTTGAGCAGGTATGACCCAGGCAATAGGAAGGGCGCGGGTGAAAGGAAGGGGGATGGTGAGTAAACGGACTGTCGCAGAAATGTAGTCAAAGGAGCTATCCTAGAAGTAGTGTTGTAATTCTTTCACCTTTCTCGCAGGGCCTCGAACACCAGGGTTTTTAATTGATCACTCGATATTTTAGTCCGTATAAATCCTTTCCCTGATATTAATCAACTATTAAACTGAATACAAAATATATTATAGTTATGAACCAGCTGGGAAATATATCTGACAATTTCTTAAAAAACTTTCAGGTTGCCATAAATTTGCTAATTTGCATTGTTGAAAATTTCGCTAATTTGCATTGTTTTGTCGCATTTGCTAATGTTAAAATGTACAATTCATTAGGGCCTATATTATGGATATAATATAGATACATACTGTAACGAATATTACGTCATCTGCCGGCGGCCACCACGAACTACCTATATGCCCGGATTGCGTCATAGGTTCTCGAACTAGCTAGTCCCAGAGTGTTTTTGGCGCTAACCGCAAAGTCCAGAAAATTCTCGACGGCGCCCGCCGAGTATAAATACGCGCCGGCGACTGCGGATGTGAACACAAGGCACTGGCTTGTGGCTTTTAGAGGAAGAACGTAACAACACTTAGAAGATAGACATCTCTTATTTACAAATTTACTCCTAATCTTACACTCCGTCACCACTTTAGGTAAGACGTATTACCACACATAAATAGAAATACCGACGCACAAAACACAGCTATATACAAGACTTTCAAACCACACATCCTTATAACTTATTAATCCCGGGTTTCGGCACCATTTGGTTGAAGCTGCAAAAGAGCTTGTTTTGAGGAGAGCAACAGACGATGATTCGGGTTGACAAGACTCCTGCCGCCTTTCCTCTCTTGTCACAAGAGAAAATTCTGAAAGACATTTTAGAACTGTTACTCAGAGCGGTGGCTTAGTGCATCAACTGATGTCACTGCAGTGCCTCTGACCGGGAGGTCTTAGGTTCGAGTCCTGACGGCGGCAGTATATTCGACACTAGCTTGTCCGCTAGGTCGAATTCAGTGGCTGTCTGGAAGAGAATTATAGCGGCCGGCTGCTCTGATCGGTAGTTTTCCGTTGTTTTTCCAATCAACACCAGGCGAATGCCGGAGCAGTACCCTCACAAACGGGCCACGGATTTCGCGCGATCTTTCCTTCTTCTTCCTTGTCCTATTTTCTCCCCTTACACACACACTTACACTAACACACACTACACTACCACATATTCCGGGAGACCGGTCGGGAGCTTAGAGCTTGTCCCAGCTGGGGCGGTGCCCCGCTGGTGGGAGAGTCCTGGTTGGGGGGAAAACCCCGCTTGCCGACGGTAGGTCGGCGCCGGATCTCGCCATCCAGCGAGGGTAGATCACCTCCATCTCCAGAGGAAAAACATGCACTACACTAACGGGACTAATGACCAAAGCAGTTGACGCGCCCGGAAACACGAAAAAATCAATCAATCCCTTTATTAAAACAAAATGCTTTTTGCATTCAATAGTATCTTGAAACAACAAACAGCGCGGCAACCTTTCAGAGGTCACGTTGTGCCTCCATCATCAGGCCTTAAACAATATGTCAACTAAAATAAGTATTTTAAGAATTAATTTAAATAAAATAAATATTAAAAAGCTAATATAAATAAATAAAAATTAAAACAACTTATATTAAGATAAAACAAGTTTGTAAAGAAATATTAAATTTTAATATTTAAAAAATTGGATGTAAGTTTAGATATTCGTAGTCTAAATTAATTCAAATTGAAAAATCGAGTTTAAAACGAATAATTTTATGGAATAAATAATTTAGAATTCGATAAACATTATAAACTGTCAATTGTTCTTGAGAACACGTTGAAATAAAATAGGTATAAAATTCAAACAACAATTATGACTGATAAAGCAAAACCAAACTGTTATGGTCTAGAAATTAAAAAACTTTTTAGATGTCTTACTTCTAAATTATATTAATACATTATTAATTGAGGGAAGAAAGACATGTGCCCAGATATAGAAAAACCATACTCACTTGAAAGTTGTAGAAACAGAAATTCAGTATATTTAAGAAACGGCAAGTTGAACTCTCTGATTCTGAGACAGTACAGCATGACATTCATTTCAATCATCAAGGTAATTTAAATGATGTAATTCAAGCTAGTATTTGTCACTCTGCGTCAGATATCCAAGTTCCTCCCTCACAACATATAAACCCTATTACGATCTCTTCATGCCCCTATTCCCTCAGAAGTCGATCTGATAGGAATCCCGATGAGCTGCCCAATCCTGAGCAGCTGACATGTTCGGCGAATGTTCGCTCCCTTTGATGAGACCAAAAGACCGACATGCGGTGGGTAGGGCGAACCGCGAATGTTCGTCACGCGGCAAATAGCCAGCAAGTCATCCACACTACTCGGGATTCGGCGAGCGTTGCTCGGTGTTCTCCGAATAACGAATGCGTGGAGCCGCCTGAACACGTCAGCTGCTCGGGATTGGGCGAGCACTAACTAGCTGCTCGGCGAATGCCGAATGTGTAGAGGCGTCTTTACACGGGAGCAAACATTTCTTGTTATCAGATTTTGTTCACGATACAACGCTCGTGAATTTATTCTTAATTCAACTGATGTTGGCAAAGGAGATAAAAAAGATTTCTTTTATAAAATTTATAGGATAAAATGTAGTTTGAAGCGTTTAAGTTTTTATTAAACATTTGGTAAAATGGCTTCCGATATAGGAGTATTGCTTCAACCAAAGTTTTAATTGCAGAGTGCGAGCAATTAGACTGTTTACATAAGTATTTTGTAGTCCATCCGGACGACAAAAGTAAAACCAAACGAATTGACGCTTATAGGACACATTTTCCCGAGAAGTAGAAAATATGGGGAATGTGAAATTCAGGAATTTAATTTTTACATACCTTTCAAATCAGATGACTCAATTTCGAAAGAGAGAGGAACGACAAAGAAAATCGAATGTTTCCTCATCCATTCTCAAATAATTCTTCATTTCGAAGTTCTTTAATTAATGCTTCACAATGTACGACCCATAACCTCACCATGGATGAATACCATGGCGTTGTTCTAAGGCCTACGTTCAAAAGTTTCCTATTTACCTTTTCCTTAATCAGCATTAAACATCGATTAGTTATTATAAAACATAAAGTGTTCGTCATCCATCATAAATCGCGTGCAAAACTACAAACAATATTGTCGATATGTAATACGTTGTCAAATTTCTTTGTCAAAGTTCAAAGAACTTCCACAAAGTTCATCAAAGATATATGTCAAATATATTTTACAGAATAATGACGGCCATATTAAGGCAGTGTCGTACCAATTTTACAACTGTTCAAAAGTATAGTACTTACCTTGAAAGCAAAAGCTTGGCTTAACAATGTCCAGATTACGGAATTACTTAGGCCAAACTATAGTCTTACTTTTAATTCACACTTTCACTCAAAATTCAAATTCACACGAACGCGAAAGTCTGATCTTGGACTGATCCCGAGTTTACCGTGCACCTTAACCTATTACCACGGTGTAAGATATATAGCTGTGTCAACTAGCCGCCTTTCGTGCAAATTTTCTGAAGCCAGTGTGAGGCTAGTTCCATGTTTCTCCGTACAGCGCGCACGATCGGTTGGGGTAAGGCCACGGCCGACTCTACAACAGGGCGGAGGGTACGATGTGGCAACTAAGCTCCGCGTTAGAATAAGTGGCCTACATTGACGTATGGACAATCAGCGAGATCTTAGCATTTCGAGTCGAATATTTTAATTTTAGATGCAAACTATATAATCTTATAGCACAATTTCGCTGGTAATGCATCACCTCGTTGGCACTCTGCTAATAATAATTCTGAATGAAAAAAAAAAGTATTTTATTTCTAAGATTTCATGCAATTGATGTTCATGAATATTAATGATTTTCGTTCAAAAAAAAAATAGCAAAACTTGAATTTTATAAAATGGTCCCTTCAGAAAATTCAATGGTTAACACACACATTAAACTTTTCTCTGGAATTAACTGTAACTTAATAAACTTACACTGATTTTTCACACGAGGGCAATTTTGGCTCCAAGACTGATACAGTTTTCACCAAAGCATCTTAATGTAGCACAACAGAATAATAGGAATTAAAATGGAGGACATAATGAAGGAATGGGGAACAGTACGAAAACAGCACAACACATTCAATTTCTCCGATCAACACCAGGCGAATGCCGGAGCAGTACCCTACCAAACGAGCCACGGACCGCACGCGATCTGTCCTTCCTCTTCCTTGTCCTATCCCAGAGAGTAAAGTAATACCTACAATTTATGAATTACACTCAAAAACTCTACTGTGCCCTTGCAATGGATCATATCACTACCAGAAAGATCTGCTATGGTACTCTCATGAAATATATTCTCCACTAGTTTGACCTTCTGATGTTCAATGCGGGATAGATATACAGTTTTATAATTTAATCGTGGAGCTACCTTCAAAAGGGCACTTTGTTCACATTTGTACGAATGACAACGATCATTAAAATTAGCAGATACAAGTTCTGCCTGTTCAAGGTCTCCAAAAGAGGGAAATGTTAATTTCAGACTCTTGTTGTTGATCCAATTATTTCTAATGCATTTGTACAAGGGAACAAAATCGATAGAAAGAAAAACTTTTAGACCAGGTTTAGGTTAAAAAAAATGAGTGTTCTGAGAATCTTTTGTACAGGATTCATAAAACTTCCCATTAACACTATTATTGTCAGCGACTATAGCAACAACCACAAATCCACATCTATCCAATACCTGCAGAACGTTCATTGTCATTTCAAACAACTGATCTCCAGTCAAATTCTTCACTGGATGAAGAGATTCCTTTAAACTGCCATATGCAGAAGAAATTATAAATACTTGCACAGTTCGAGCCTGGTTTGAGATGTTTTCGGCAGCTCCCCAAATTCTGCCACACTCTAGCTTTGGATTTACATAAATTTTATCCAGCTGAAGTATGACAAACTTTTCATGAGAATTAATGTTACGAGCTATTGCCGAAAGAAAGTTCTCATAAGAACTCTTGATTCCAGGGAAAATATAAAAAGAAGATATTTGGGATGGGGAAGTATTAACATTTTGTTTTCTCTCAGTGCTGCATAACCAAGAGAAGATTGTCATTTATTAGAAATGTATAAATAATCATGTTAGTAGAATAGTTTTTTTCGGGCATAGAACTTAATTTTATTTGTTCCAAAATAAATAGCAAATGTTTGTCATCATCTTCCTCTTCACTGAGATTACATTTCTCAAAGAAATTGATAATTTTCCTCAATAGAGCATCTCTTCCTTCTCTTTCAAGACGGTGGAAGCATTCGTCACATACCTGGATAACAAATTCTCAATTTGCGATCACCGTCCAAGTTTCACACCTGTATCCACAGAAGGTCTTTCAGCACAATGTGACCATTTACACACATCACATTCAATTCATTGTCAATACTTATGCTAGAAATTATATGGGGCTTAGGAACAGGCATACATACACATGTACATACACAATACACCTTGATTCACTACAAAGGCTAAACCACTCTCACTATCCACTTTATCACTAAGTAATTTCTTGTGAAAATTGTTTGACAGATCATTAAAATCAATGATCAAATCATCTTTTAAAAAAGCATCATATTGTTTTTTCAGTCTTTCAGAATTCTTCTCTCTCCTTTCTTTAAGGAAGGTTCTTTTTTTTTGGCATTGGCTTTTCCAAATAATTAGGTAGAGAAGGAAATAACCGAGGCACTGCATCTTTTTTTAACACTGGGCGTTCTGTTGTCCATTCTCTTCTATTTCCGTTTTGGTCAACATGAGGCTCCACATAACTGATGTCTAAAATGCTCTAAAATGCTTGATACCTACAACAACATTTGGAGAAGACTCCCAATTGGCACGTGGAATGAACTTTTTCCACCGTTCCTTTCTATCATTAGATATTTTAAAAACGGTAACATAACCTAGTTTTGATCTGTAATTACTACGGCAGCCAGGAACACAGCATTTCTTTACCATCTACAACATAAAAGAACATTATTTGTCACATCGATGACAATATTTTAACATCGATGACAATAATTGAAACACCAGGGATAAAAACCATCCAATAAGCCACATTACAAAGGCACGAAAACGAGGTTAGAAACCTTTATACATTATATTTGAAACACTACTGAAACGTTTTATCGACCAAATTAATACCTTTAAAATAAATACACTAACACAATGTAAATAATGACAACTTTAATTACCTTCAGCTACAAATACAACAGAAATACTTGAACTCCAAAATTCATACAGAACAGAACTAAAACCCGACCAGCCACACTATTCTCACTGTCAGAGAGTATAGTAATTCTCACTGCTTCGCGTTTGCAGCAGGTTTGCAGTTGCACTCGTGGCCCCCAGTGCTATGTTGCCATTTGGGCATATTCCAGCCTGTTGTAGAGTCGGCCGTGGTAAGGCCGGGTCAGGTGCAGTCAACCGCTGGTCAGCCGTGGTTTGGGTCAGTGGGACGTCACGTAAATGGGGGGTTTTGTTGCGCTACGAAAGGTCCAAGTAGCGACGTACTCTAGATGGCTGCACTAGCGTCAATTTTTGTCATGTGATATCTGACGTCACTCGGGGACTATCCGCAAACATTCGAGAAGGAGCGAAAATTTACGAATGATTAAGGATGTTTCGAAAATTCAGCCAATACTCGTATCCCTTCCATTGTACCCTTTGAATTCGAGACGGGCTCTGAAGACATTTTGAAAACACAGGGTGCCGAAAGAGTGCTGCCTGTTCCACTTCTCCACACTTCCCCAAATGTTAAAGGTCCCAGGTCAGTAACTATAATTGTTTTCAAATATTAGTGTAACAAAAGTATAATTACCCAAAAGACGAAAATAACATAATTTACCGTTATGAACTCATGACGTCTTTTCCCCATTTCATTTTCTAATGTAAGGAATGTACGTTTTATCGTAAATATTTTATAGTAAGTATAATTTGTAGTGTGTAATATGTGGCAGTTATATATAAATATTAATAACCTAAATTGTTTAGAATGTAGAACATTCTGTAATACGACATCCATTTCATATAATAATAAATTTCAAATTGCTTAGCATCCACTACATTCCAATAATGTTATAATACATTTTAAAATTAAAACCTCTAGTACGAATGAATGGAATTGTTAACATGAAATATGTGAATTAATATTTAGGTTGAATTTATTGATGCAAAAAATTGAAAGATTTGGTTTCATGTCATAGTAATGTCATGAATTGTAAATTCATTACAAAACTTTAATATTAATTTTTTTTTGCAGGTATACTTTTTAGGTGTGAGATCATGGTCCCCAATCCATATCTGGAAGGGAACTTCATTTCCACAACATACCACAAAAATTTTCCATCAGCACCATTACAAATAACTGGCTGTCATTTCTGAATCTTCTACCAATATCATAATAGACAAATGATAGAAAAGGGTCACCTTGTGCTCTCACCATTTTCAAGAAAGTGATTACATCCAAAGGTCTCAAGAACACTTTCTTATCTGCTTAGTGGCTGGGACTGTTCCTTCCAAAAGTAAGTTGTCAAGTCATGAAATAAAATTGTTTTGAGGAGAAAGGGGGAAAATTGCATTTTTTGTTCTTTGTTGTAAGATACTACTGTAACAATTTTTTAAAAAAATTAATGCACAGAATTGCAACAGTGGAGAATTTTATCATAAATACTTCAGAAATGGCAACAATACATTAATCAATAGAATTCAGAATCAAGTATTATTTCTTTATCATTACAACGGTATTGCTAACCTTTGTTGCCATGGTAATGTATCTGCTGAACAAAACATAACTGAAACTCAATGGATCAAACATAAGAGTGTCATTATTTCTTAATTGCAGGTCCACCAAGTGGTCCTGGTGACTTTGGGGAAATTATCTCCTCAACTCAATCTGAGAGTACCCATTTAGGTAAATTATTATTTAATTATCTTTATTTTTTTTTTCAAACAACATACTGAGATATACAAAAATTTTCCTCTCTCTACATTTATATCTGCTAAAGATCTTAGCGTCCGGCTTGCTGGGTCAGTGGGTCACGATATATTATAATCCTTATTACCTCTATAATGGATTATAGGATCCGCCGACTATACAGCGCAGCTGGGAATCTGAAAGAGAATGATTCTATTCCTAGTTCATTTCTGTTTGGATTGACTAAATGAAAGATCACTTTCTTTTCTAAAGAACAAAATTCAACAAAGTTTATTTTTACGGTTTCGGTAAACAATTTAGTGAATTTACAATTTTTTTAGGCCTTTGATCAAGATATCTTTCAATTTACAATTTATACCGCGGTTAACTTATCTTTTCTTCGTTGATGTCCCTCGTAGACTTCTCAGTCGAAATATCTTGCGATCTTGCCGTAGTCCAAAGTTCCAAGAAATCCTCTTCTGCCCCTATCCAAGCTGGTCTCCAACTATCAAAATTATCAGTCCCGATTACGTCCTATGACATAGTCCCGAACTCGATTACCACTCCCGACAAAGTTCCAATTTATACATCAATATTGCTTCCACATCAAAATATCTGCAATATCATTCACTGTCCTTAAAATTTCACTGATAACCCAATTCTATCTCGATTGTACTCGTTCCTCTCACGAACATACGATCAGTTCAGAAGCGCGTTTCCGAGCAGAATGAAATCTTCCTGCATGATTCATCCCTCGAAGACTTCGTATTAAACTACCTTCATTTTTTTCATAACATTTGACCGTCCTTCTCTCACCCAGCCAATCCATACGTTTGTTATATTTTGGTGTAGCTGACCGTCTAAACTTCTTCGCCCAATCCCAAATTTTCTACTTTCGGCACCAAGCCATCTCTTAATGCGTTTAGAAAAAACAAAACTACATTGTTTATTCACGGTCGTTGCTAAGCTCTAGCTCTCGTGATATTTCGTAATGCATGTTCCACCATATTGTCTACAAATAAATGTTAGTTTATTTTAACGTGACATATCGGTATGTCACAATACCATTCTCATTGAAAGTTTTAAATTAATTTCTTATATCAAATTAATCTTTCTAATGGCTTTTACTGCACAATTGATGTTATAATTTTTCCAGATGGAAGATGCAGAAGGTCCTTTACAAATAGACACATTTGAAGAGCAAAGTTTCACTAACAGTACAATCTTTTTTGGGTACACCAGACACACCACTGTGAAGGGCTCTTTCCAAATGTAAGTTTAAGTCTAGAAAATACAATTTGAAAAGATTAATGGGTTATCACAAAGGACAAATTATTTCCTCTTGCAATTACAAAAAATTTCAAGTTGCAAAATATTTTAAAGAGAAATATTTGGGACAGACAAGAAAATGCTTGAATATATCCTTTTTGCAGTCACAAAATGTGTCTCATGAGGACAGCCATAATGTTGACTTGCCTAATGAAATTTTTCACTCTTATCAACTAAATTTCACTATTCTCATTAATTGTAGGTGGTATTCAGACCGCATTAAGGCTCTGTGTCTGGCTTTTCAGGGAAGTAGTGCTAAAGCTTACTGTCTTCTCAGGCATATGTTTACCTTACCATCGTCCAAAACTGACCCGCATTTCTCATTCAATTTTTGTATGCATGATTTTTGTGTATGAAAAAGTTTCTAGAAAATAGATTAAAATACTTAAGTCGAGTTAAGAATTACTTTATTTATTGAGTTAGAGGAATTTGAGAAAAAAAATATTTTCACTCTATGAAATCAAGTAAGCAAGTTTTCCGATACAAAGAATTTATTAATTGCAATTAGGAAAATTAAAACTAGATAACAAGTAAATACATTTTAAAAAAATGTTAAAAAATTAATTCAAGAGCGAGGATTATAATTTATTTCCAAAAAAATTTAAAAATTTTAAATATAAAATGAAATGGGAACTTTATGCTTTGTGACATGTAAGTTATGAGGACTAAAATGAATTGTACATTTGTTAGAAGTGTTAATGAAGGTAGGAAACTCTTCAGTTTCAAACATGAATTCTTGTAGCAAAGATTTCTTCATTTCAAAAATAATTTCAATAAGAAGAAAATATACGATTTTTTTGTTTATTTATTGAAAAAAATTACTTAATATTTTTTTCAAGTTGAAATACTGGCTGCCAGATGCAAGTGCCGTTTAAAATACATTACATCCATATGAAACTGTACTAAAGTGTAATATATTTTAATTATCTTATTCCCACATTATTAAGTTATACCTCTTTAAACAATCTTTGTAGTCCCGTGTTTTCTTGCTCACGTTACCTGTTATAACATCCTTGTTAATGAGTATTCGGTTCCATTGCAAAAAAGTCACACACCATTGTTTTATTTGTATATTGTTTTTTTTAGTTTGTCATATAGAAGGTATTTTAGTTTTCATTTAGTTTTTTCTGCTTGCTTGCTGGAAATTATGTGGTATGTGTCCTAATCTCAGGCCTCTCTTGATTCTTATACTAAACTATGCAAGATCTTCTTATCCTGCAAAATATTCAGAAAAACTGATAGACTTATTTCTTCTTTAATGTCATAATGCAATGAGAATTTTCAAAATGTTACCAATTACGTTCAATTGCATTTTCAATGAGTGTGTTAATTATTGATATTTTTTCTTTATTTTATTTTATTTTTTATTTTTAAAGTTTGTTTATTTATTTTTTAAGATTTCAAGTTCGTCAATGTTTTGATTTTTTTAGGTTTTGAACTTAATTGTTAAATTTGAAATTAAATAATTGAAATTTGGTTTGTTTTGTAATATTTATTTTTATATTATAATGTCAAGTTTTTAATTTTTAGAAATTATTTTGTTTTAGAATCGCTTTATACTGTATGATTTAAATTTCTATAACTTCCATATTTAATTTTGTTGTAGAAAAGGAAAATATGTTGTTTTTTTTTTCGTTTTTAAAAATCTCTTTCAATTTACAAGTTGCCCTTCCCAAAAGAAATATTTAAATAATAATTATTCATTTCCTCCGAAGCATATGCGTGGAACGTTCTAACCAAGGAGGTTATAATATATGGAGGCGGCATGGCCGACCATTCCCATTGCGGAAAATCAAGCCAACCCCTTGGAAGCTTGGTTAGGTTACCCGCTTACCACAACGACCAAAAAGCCTGAAATCTACCTTTCCACCGTAACATTTTATACCGTCATATTTTGATATTTCCGTAAGGAAGATGTTTTATATATATTATTTGTAATTACTAGCCAGATATTCAGGAAATAAAGCAAAACAGACCTGGAAATATATTAAATCTCCCCAAAATTCATTAAATGGCAGAGGCATCTTTAAAAATTGTTTCACTTATTGTGTGAAGCAGATTAGAATTTAATTTATCTGCTCGATGACCTGTATTCTTGAAACATAATTGTACCTTTCACTTCATGGGAGTGAGAAAATACAATATTTTAAAATAGAGATTAAAAAATAAAAATAAAGAAAAAAAAAGGAAGGGAAAAATCAACCAAAACAATCTGAATGCAGAAGCTTTTACAATGTGTTGCATTCAACATGCAAGGAGCTGAATTTGATGTCACATAAATTGATACTGTGAAAACTGCTAATTATGTTCCAAATTTAACATAAGAAAATTCAAAAGGAAACTGTAACAAATACACATAAATCCAATAAGTTTTAATTCAAACGCCATAACAGACTTCAATAAGAAACTGAGGAAAAAAAAAAAAAAAATTTTCTCAAATTTAGTTTTCCTGAAGCCTTCAATTAAACAAATATTTTTCAAATGCAAATTCAATATTTTTGAAAAAACAATACATATGTATAATTAATATAGCATTTCTTACAGATCTAAGGAATAGGCAATTCAAAGAGAAAACCACTTAATTTTTTTCATGGGTAAGGTAAACAATACAAAATATATTTTTCAGATTAACTGTTTGATTTATTTCAATGTTTACATTTGTTTTACTATAAAATAAATGAAAATTTTATAAAACTATTACTTTTTCTTCTTACAAAGTAAGAAGTATTGTAATTGTCTGGTGAAAAATAGTGAATTTTCAATTCCAAACTCTCATTGACAGGATAGAGTGAATAAATCAAAACAAAAGTGGATAAATCTTGTTCCTGTAAATAGTAAATTACTTCCTCAGATAGTACAAAGGACTCTTAAAGAATGGTCCTTTAAGTGAAGAATTCTAATAACCATCAATAATCAATTTTTAATTTCCATTGAAAAAAGTAAACCTATTATTACACTCTCACCCTGGGCTGCATAACTCACTAATTTGCATGCATAGGTGGACCTTATTTTCAAATATAATTTTATAATTAATTTTACCTCTTTTGGTGTCAATTGCAAATAGGCTGGGTAAGCGGAGAATAAATTTGGAACTGCTCCATCGAGGTCCACTGGGATATGTTAAATTTATTTGGTCTGCGCTGAAGTGAATGCAGCATAAATATGAGTGTGGAGTTGGAACCCATTTTTCCCTCCTTACACATCTAATCCATGCTTGCCTTCTTTCTTGGTCTTTCTCACTAGGAAATCTAAACATGAGCAATGAATGGCATGCACAACTTTCCAACCATTTATGATCTCATTCTTATAAATAAAACATAAATAAATGCAATGGTTCCATAATTTATTAATCATCAAACCGAAAGAGATCGTAAATGAACTCGCTTACCCGAAGAAAGACTTTTTTTTCGTGGTTTGCGGTACCTGACCTGTTGGTGCAGTCATAAGCACAACAGGTTACCATTTTATCATTCTGAAATAACAACAGATGGCTTAAAGTTTTTAAAGAAGCAAAAGGATAAAAAGCACATACTAATATGTAATAAAGATATACCTTGATTTACTATGTTCAATTACGTCGGGCTCTTTCGTTAGATACTCACCTTGAGAAATATAGCTCCAAACAATTTATTTATCTAGGGAAAAATCTTTATTAAAGGTTTTTTCCCCCAGGAATAAAAATAAATAACTCGCGGTACAGAAAGAAACGAGCTAACAAGCCGGAACACACCGAGACGCACTCTGATGTTTTGGTCAGATCAACATGGCGGACACACCAGCGATGGGCTTCACTTTCTGCGGCCAATGCCGCCTCCATATATTAAAACCATGATGGAAATATTTATTTCCACCGTGATTAAAACCTCCTTGGTTCTAACTCAATGCCAAAGAGCAATACGCTTTCCGTATGCGACAACCGCGATACATATACGAACGTCACTGAAACTACTTGGCAGAAGTTCGTTACACGACGTTCCGAAGTTAACACGGCCGTGTCCCCCCTACCTGCTCCCCACTGGGCTTACCCGCAACATCGGGCGGCGGCGAAGACACATCGCATTGAATATGCATAAGAACAGAACAATTAACTTGTACGTACGGTATTAATTGGTTAAAAACATTATGAATGTACCATTTATATCTTACACCGTGGGATAGCTCAGCTCTCTGCCTACCCTGACACTTCGCCACTGCTCGCGAGAAATAAGAATATGTAGGAACTGGTCATCCACTACTATGCTCGCACTTTTCTGGTGCTGGCATACGGTGCTGGTGCTGGCATCTGGTGCTGGCATACGGAGCCTGGCCTCCGAGTGATTGAATCGGATCTCGCGATTACTGCGCTCCTCCGGTTATCTCCGATTCCTCCGACGGAGGAAAAACTGCAACCGGAGGAATCGGAGGTCCGATTGCACTCGTTCACGCTGCGGAACTGGTTCAGTTCACTAAGCCAATCAGAATGAGCGCGCGTAGCGCTGGTATTGGCTCGATATGGAGCGCGGGGGAATGAAGTGCATTGGAATATTACGGTTGGAACGTCAAATTTGCGTGCTACTTTCGTGCTGTTGAGACGTTCAGTCAGTGTGTCTAGCATTTTGACTGTTAAGTTTTGACATTTTACAACTTTCAGCATGTCGAAAAGGCATTCCGATGTGTGGTTACATTTTGCTATAGACGAAAGTAGGAAGCAGGCGAAATGTAACCTATGTGAAAGGAATTATTCCACAGGAGGAGGAACTTCAAATCTACGTGACCACCTACGACGATGTCATAAGGATTCCATCGGTGTCCAGAGTAGCAGTTCTCCTCCTATGTACAGTGACGATAGCGAGGAAAAAATCAAAATAGATGCAGCACTAAGGAAATTCATAGTTTCCGACATGCAAGCATTTTCTCTAGTAGAAAACCCAGAGTTTCTGGAGTTTGCAAAGGCCCTAAATCCTCGATATTCCATGCCCGGAAGGCGAGCATTATCAAGGGTAGGTAATATTTACTTTGTAGTATATTACTTTGTATTTGCTGAGCTGCAAGATTTTGAATGTATGTGGAGTAATTTTTACAAAAAATTGGGACTGGAGTGATTAACTACTCCACGTATAATTAATATTAGACAAGTGTTTCAACACAACACATTTTTGATACGGAATAACTCGTGCAGCGTTGCTTGTGTTGGAGTTTTATGATTCAGACAACTGGCTCTTTGAAAGTGCTTTCATTAGTGCATGTGCTTAAAGTGTTGTAAAGAACAATCCTGTGATTTTGAGTAGATGTAAAATCTTAGATATACCGTGAAGGACTTATACGATTATTTATTTATTTACTTATTTATTTATATAAGATTATTTACTTATTTAGAAACTGTTGTATTTGATGGCGCGCAACGTATTTTTTGTCCGTTACTTCCATTTTCGGGAAGGAGCGTTATATCTGTAGTTATCAGGATATCCATTTTCAGTTTTTGATAAGGCCAATGTCGCCGAAGGCGACTCGCTGTCTTGAAAATGAATACATGATGATAACGGGACGAAGTTATTTTCGGGCACTTATTTTCGGCATTCCTTGCTATTTCCTGTTAATTTGAGAGACTGGTATTTCTTATATTGGTATACGGCCGAGGAACTTTAATATTATGAACAATTCCTCCTGATAAATATTATGAACATTATCTCTGCAGCATATTACTTACCCCATGGTTCTGTATTGTTGAGAGAAACAATTTCAATATGGTGGACCGTTTAGAAGTTATGAGCGTGGTCCACAGTTGGAGACATCCAGTACTTTAATTTATTTTTCATTCATTAGGCTTCCGCAAATATCCTTTTGTTGTTATTTATAACAACTCTAACGAAGTTCAAATTGTAGTGCCGGAGTATGCCGAAAAGAGCACTACAAAGTGAGAACTATTTGTCGTTCATATTGTGACATACCAATATTGGGACATTTTTTTATTACAGAATATTTGTCGTAAATGGAATGTCGTAAATAGAAATTTGTCGTAACCATTTGGGTAGGGCAAATAATAGGCAATATGGCGCCTTAGTAACGACGTCGTGGTTGTTGTCAGGATAAACAAACATTCATCTGACCGTGGAGGCGACTGATTATTAAAACGGAAGTTTGGGCATTTTGTCAAATAAAAGAAAGGCGAGGCATTGTGAGTTTTAAAAGGGAGGGAAAAAATGCATTCGGTCGCATGTCGTGACGGTGAGCAGTTCGCTCGTGAATAGATTAATTTGTGCTTGTTGGGACTTTGAAATATTTTCGTGGGTAGAGCAAGAATCGGACTTCAGGGACACATTCGGACTCTGAATATTTTCGTGGCAGAACCAGAAGTGAACTTGTGATACTTCTAAGATTTGGGGAACGTGTCGAGTTCCGAATATTTTTGCTGTGCATCAAAATAAGACTTGGAGTCACTCGCGTGTGAACTCTTAATCATTCTTGAACTGATAAATGTATGCGGTTCACAAACAATACGGGACTTTGCCTATTTTCTTGCTATAAACGGAAGATAGAACTGAGAGATTTGTTTTGCGGTGTAATCATAAAAGCACTGGATATTTATACGATGAGAACGGGCATCGGACATAATACTGACTTGGGTGGTCAGAAGAGAGCCATGATGAAAACGTTGGTTACTCGTGCAACAAGGATATGTGAAAATGACAGTTTACCCGAGGAATTGAGTCACCTCAACAGAGCTTTGCAGGCCAACGGATACTCTGCAGCGGAAGTCAAGAGAGCACTCCATCCAAAGAAAACTTCACGCAGTGAAACGAATGCCAACCAAACACTGAAAGTAAGCCTACCTTATGTGAAGAACATCACGGACCGTATAGGAAAAGTGCTAGGAAAACACAATATAAAAACCATGTACAAGCCCACTTCACAGCTTCGGAACTTATTCCGATCTGCCAAGGACAGAAGAGATCCATTATCATCAGCAGGGGTCTATAGAATTCCATGTTCCTGTGGCGCAGTATACATTGGCACTACACAACGGAGCATCAACACCAGGCTCTCCGAACACAAAAGGAACTGCCGTTTTGGCTACACTGAAAAGTCAGCAGTAGCCGAACACGCTTTCTCTGGCCGTGAACACAACATAAGATTCGAAGACGTGGATGTTTTAGCCACCACAGCTCACTACCATGCACGATTAAACCGTGAAGCCATTGAAATTCACAAACATCCCCGGAATTTCAATAGAAAGGAGGAGGCAATGAAAATCAATCCGATTTGGATCCCCGTAATCCGCCAGGCCAAAGCAAAACCTAATGAAAAACAAAGACGTGACAGCGGTCACGTAGGCACGCGGGAACATGACAACAGTCACGTACACACAGTGAGCGTCTCCGCCACGTCAGCCGCCCCCCACCACAGTCCCGCTGGTACAAATATCCCCGCGGACCGGCACTTCCGTCAGTCACCGGGAACCTTCAGGAGGATTCTTCGTCCGAGACCACATCGCCACTGAGGATGTCTGCCGTAGTTGCGGACGAAACGTCTGGAAATATGTTTTCCAAAGGACCACGGCCCTTCAGCCCGGAAGAAATCGTTGACTACAACTCCGGCCGTGAAAGCCTACATTGTTTTAAATATTTGAGTGGTGCGAAGCGGTGAATCGGCGGTGTTCGTTTTTAAAGAAGAGCAGTAGATTCGTGATAATTGGATTTCGGGACTTCGGAGCTTCAAAAAAGGAGGGGAAGGCGTTTATTCGAGAAACCACCAATCAAGAGCACGCGAAGACCAGAATCGCCGTATAAGGTTCGAACCAGGATATGACTAAGAAAGTTCTCAATGTAAATTTTTCACATGTTAATTTGCTACATTGATAGAAATAAATATTATATTTCTCTTGAAAGAAAGATAAAAATGATTTTCATTGGCGAATTCAAGCTAATAAGTAGCTAGATCAAATCTCTTTTTTCAGATTCCTCGCCATTCTGTATAGATGGCAGATCGGATAATCGGCTATTAATAGATAATAGCGATTATTTCTGACGTGACCCATCGACCCAGCTAGCGGGATAATATTCAGTTTTTACCACAGTAATAAAAGTTAAAATATTATCGTAACCTTTTTCCTGGCGCACATGTTATTAGAAATTTGGAAACGGGTTACGACGAATCGCCCAATAATTGTAGCAGTTAGGGGTATGTTTCAATATAAAAGAAGTATATGCACGAAGCAGAGTATTACAAAAGTTAATTGCTTGACACGCAAAAAGTATTAACTTAAGCATAATAATTTGCGACTTGTATTAAAAATTTCGGATACAATTGTACATTATACCTCTTTGAATTTAAATTAATCTAGAGGTATTGCTTAATTAAAAGTAATAAGACGTATTGATTGAAAAAGTTGGACCAATAATTGTAGTTTTTTTAACTAAAAACTGCTATTTGTATATTATTGTGTGGTCACTCTAATCCATAATGATGTACGAATTTATTAACTACATTTTACCTTTGTCCAGGATATTCTAAAACATTCACTCGAGCAAGTAAAAGAGACTATATTGGTCATCTTGCAAAATACCAAAAGCGTAGCCTTGACGACCGATTGTTGGTCATCAAATAGACCTCTTTCCTTGCTGTCACCGCAAATTTCGTCTGCGACGGAAAAGTGCAGTCTGCGTGCCTTGAGTGTTGTGTTATAAAGGAACAGCTTACGGCAAACAACATTGCAGACAAATTAAAAGAGATAATGTGCAAGTAGAATATTGTTGGCAGAGTAGCAGCTATTGTCACTGACAATGCCACAAACATGGTGAATGCCGTGAAATCACTTTCTATTCGGCATGTCCCTTGTGCAGCTCATACCCTAAATCTTGTCTTCAATGATGCAGTTAAGAACACGCCTTCTTTGACAACAGTTCTGGATCATTGCACAGAAATAGTGACTTTCTTCAGGTAAGATGATGTCGCATTTGTTACAAAGGAAATATTCATAGTGGCGCATCCAAGGGGGAGGGGGCTCATTGGGCTTCAGTCTCTCCCCTCCCCAGAAGCCAATGATACATATCAAAACTCAAGTGCTCTTGGGCTTTTCAGGCACAGCAACATAGCATATTGGCCAAGTTGGCGCAGGTGCAGGAGGCAGCGGGGAAAACCAAACTGCGTTTGGTACAACACGTGCCCACGAGATGGAACAGCACATTGGCAATGATCTCTCGATTGCTTCAAGTGAAGGATGAGCTGATCATAGCCCAATCAAATATTGTAAACGCCCCTCCAGTACTATTAGGTTAGATATAGCTTTGTATAAAAATACTGAAATACTCTCTGAAATAAAGAATTCTGAGCGCACTTAATATCATCTCATCTTTGTATACATGTTTCAGCTGAAGAATGAATAATCTTGGCAGAAATGGCCGCATCACCGCTCCCTTGGAAACAATTACAACGGATATTTCAGGGGAGCAATGCGTTACATGCTCCAAAATAATTCCATTAGTGCATGAGTTATTTCTTCACATTTCAAGGCGTTCTTCAAGGCACTACTAACATCTGTGCAGACACGCCTTTTCCCATATGAGACGCGTTCGGTACCACGGTTAGCCACGTTTTTGGACCCTCGCTTCAAAAAAGTCGCTTTTCGTGTTCCTGATCATGCAGAGGAAGCTCGGAAACAAGCCGAGGATGAAATAGCACATTTTTTAAAGAAAAGGGAACAAAGACAGAGTTCCACTCAGAGGGAAAATTCGGAAGAATCGGCTAGCATTTCTGGAAGCGTTTTATTGAAATTTCTCAAGAAAAGCAACACACAGAGAACAGTTTCGACTGCTACTGTGGATGCAACTATTTGTGTTAGACAGTACGTTGAGACGCAGGTCGAACCCGAATTCACTGATCCGGTAAAATTTTGGCTCGAGAACGACAGGGCTAGCGGGTTGTCCGATGTTGCAATGTGGTATCTGTGTGTTCCTGCAACATCTGTGCTGGCAGAGAGAATTTTTTCAAAAGCTGGCCAGATAATTACAGAACGGCGAAATTCTTTGAATCCCGAAACAGCCGAAGTGCTGAGTTTTCTCAATGGCAATAAAAATTATATTAAAAATAGTTAAATTGTGCACATTATGTATGTAATTCATGTGGCTTTTGTAATGTAAATAATGTAGATTTTGTAATATACAATGTAAATTATTATTATTATTATTATTATTATTATTATTATTATTATTAGATTATTCACATTTAAAGAGAGCGTTTAATGCCTTTATGATTATTTTTTTCTTTGTACTGAAATTTTCTTTGTGTTCACTGTGTTATTTCTTTCCCTTCGCTGACCATTTACATTGTAGCTTCTTCTGTATTAAATTCAAATGATGATTTTTGATAGGTTCCTGTATTATTTTCTATTTCCTGTTTATTGTATGTATAAATTATTAATATAAATTATTATTGCTATTTTATATTTTCTTCTTATTGAAGATTATATTATTTATTTATTTATTTTACGTCAAAAAACAGTTCAAAAACTGCGTATGAAGTGCTATGGGTAAAAGTGAATTGTGTGCACATTTTCAAAATTCTGTGATCCCTACACTAAGTCATATACTACTTAAATTTTGAATTTTAGTTAAAAATTAATTAAATTTAATTAAAATTGCATTTTAATTAAAAATTAAAGTGAATGGAAAATAAATTGTGTAATTATTGAAGTAGCTAAATATTCTTGATTTTATTAATTTTCTTTAAGTTTTAATTACATATTTGTTGGTAGCACATGATGAGAAGCAGATTAGAAATTCATTAACTTAAATGCATACTCCTTTTGAGATGTGAATCGAAAGCAATTCAAACATATATTTGTAAGTACAAGGCACTTGCGTTAAAAAAGTATTTTACTGTACTGACATGTCGAAACGGACCATCTCGACATGAGTTTGATAAAATATAATCCTGGAATCGCGTCTGTGAAATAAACCAATGCAATACTACGTTTCTAAAGACCTCCGGTTCATCGCAGTGAACATTTATCAAATATACCTCCCATCTAGTAAATCACGTAGGTGTTTGATTGCTGACGTAATCTGAACCACAAACGCGTTCATGTTTCATAGTGTCGATCCTCTTATCGTCCTTCCTGCATCCGCTGAGAAACTAAAGGTCAGGGAACCAGAACCTATTCGTTAAAAGAAGTGTGTTCATTTGTGTGCACATTTGGAATTCGATTCCATCAATATGTGGTAATTATTTTCAACAAAGTGAGTTCAATACTAATAATTGTGGATTTGAGGTGCTCCCCCTCCCCCCAATCCGTCACTAGCTACGTGATACATGTGTTCAAGAGTGTCATATCTTAAAAATTGTTACATACGAATTTAATATTTCGTATGGAACTCGTACTGCGTGGGACGAACGATAGTAGTCTGCATGCAGATCATTCATTGGTTTGGTAGTAGTAGTAGCAGCAGCAGCAGAGCAGCAGCAGCAGAGCAGCAGCAGCAGAGCAGCAGCAGCAGAGCAGCAGCAGCAGAGCAGCAGCAGCAGAGCAGCAGCAGCAGAGCAGCAGCAGCAGAGCAGCAGCAGCAGAGCAGCAGCAGCAGAGCAGCAGCAGCACAGTAGGGCGCAGCAGCAGTGCAGCTAGTGGCAGCGCAGTGGCAGCGAGCCGCAGGCAGTGGCAGCAGTAGCGCAGTGTGCAGGGCAGCAGCAGCAGTGGCGCAGGGCAGTCAGGGCAGCAGCAGTGGCAGCAGCAGCGAGCAGCAGCAGTGACAGCAGCAGCAGCGTGCAGAGCAGCGGCAGCAGCAGCGGCAGCAGCAGCGGCAGCAGCAGCGGCAGAGCACGCAGCAGCGGCAGCAGCAGCGCCAGCAGCAGCGGCAGCAACAGCGGCAGCAGCAGCGGCAGCAGCAGCGGCAGCACAGCGGCGCAGCAGGCAGAGCAGCGGCAGAGCAGCGGCAGCAGCAGCGGCAGCAGCAGTGGCAGCAGCGGCAGTAGCTGTGCAGCAGGGCAGTAGGCAGCAGTGGCAGGTGGCAGGTGCAGTGGTAGTAGTGGCAGAGCAGTGGCAGTAGAGTGCGTGGAGTGAGTGGTAGTGGTGGCAGTAGTGGCTGTATAGTGGCTGAGCAGTGGTAGTAGTAGTGGGTGGTGTGCAGTGCAGTAGGTGAGAGTGTGGTGCAGTGGTGAGAGTGGTGGCAGTGGTGGCAGTAGTGGTGAGTAGGTGGAGGTGGTGCAGTAGTGGTGAGCAGTGGTGGCAGTAGTGCAGCAGTGTGGCAGTGAGTGGCAGCAGCTGTTCACACTAACCGGTGACTTGTAGTTGTAGTTGTAGTAGCAGCAGCAGCAGAGTAGCAGCAGCTGTTCACACTAACCGGTGACCGGTAAATTTTTTAATTATACATTACTTTTAGTATTTAGTATTTTAGTACATTTAGTATTGTTTAGGACATATTTTGGCGTAGAGTATGAATTATAAATTGCGATGGTTTGGAAGAATCGACTCTCTTCTTTGCGCACAGCATTCGACCGAGAGTAATTTTTGGGATTCGAACCCATGTTATTCACACTAACCAGTGAGCGGTAAATTTTTTAATTATAGATTACTTTTAGTATTTGTTTGGGGCACATTTTGGCGTAGAGTATGAATTATAAATTGCGATGGTTTGGAAGAATCGACTCTCTTCCTTGCGCAGAGCGTTCGGCCGAGGGACAATTTTTGGATTCGAACCCATATTATTCAAACTAACCGGTCCGCGGCAAATTTTTGTGTATTAGTGATTACCTTCATCAGTGGCTTTGGGCAAATTTTAGCGTAGTATAAGAATTGTTACGTCTGATAGCTTACAACGTCGGTAAAGCTAGCTCCCCCACTTTCGAAAACCTGAAAACTTTTTGCGCCATAATTTTGGGCTAATTTCAGCCCCTATTCAAAAAGTTTGGGCTACCTCCCAACACCCCGAAATTTAAATTTAAAATGGAGACTGGTAAAGCTAGCACCCCTACTTACTCAAAATTCAAAAAAATTTGTACGCTCGAAACAAGTGAATTTTGGGCTTCAGAGCGCCACTTTTTGAAATTCCGAAACTCACCCTTCTTCTTCTTATCTTCAAGTATTTAGGCATGATGCCTGATACGCCGCTTAGTACTGGTCCTTCCAACGCATTCTTGGACGTCCTATGTTTCTCTTTCATTTTGGTTGATAATTTGCCATTTGTTTAGGAATGCGGTCATTGTTCATTCGCAACAGATGTTCTTGCCAAGAGAGTCTGTAGTTAGTGACTTTCTCTATGAGACATTCTACATTTAGCTCATTTCGGATTTTTGTGTTCCTTTGTCTATCTAGGAGACAATATCCCGCTACCGCTCTAAGAAATCTCATTTCTGCTGCTTGCAGTCTTGAGATATCTTTTTTTATCATTGTCCACACTTCACTCCCATATATAGCAAGTTGGTATTGACATAACTTTATAAAATTTGATGAGAGTGTCTCTTCTCACTTTTGAACTGAGTGTTCTTCTTATGGTACCATTCATTTGATTGAATCGTTCTATTTTCTTATTTATGTCGATTTCGCCATAAAATGATATGTCTGCTCCCAGGAATGTGAAGTGCTGTATCTGTTCTACAGTTTTATTATTTACTACAATTTTTTAGCGTACCGGGTATCGTCCTTGGAATGCCATCACTTTCGTTTTGGTGTCCGATATTTCCAGATTATATTCTGACATTATCCGCTGCAGTTCATGAGTTGCTCTTTGTAATATATCTTCTCCTGCTATTATTGCGTGGTCATCTGCAAAACGTATTGTCCATAATTTTGTTCTCGTTAAGTCTAAACTATAAAAGTTTAATCTGGTCTTCCACTCGCGAAGAGCTTCGTCTATGTAGATATGAAACAGAATCGGTGAAAGACTGCATCCTTGTCGTAAGCCTTGGTCCACTTTCGCTTTTCGATCTGGTTTCCAAGTAATACATGTTTCGGATTCATTATACATACTTTCAATTACAAGAATCAGATGTTCAGGGATTCCTTTCTTTCTTAGTACTTCAAAGAGGGTATGCCTGGCTACAGTGTCAAAAGCTTTCTTGTAATCTACAAACAAGATGTGGGTTTCTTTGTTATATTCTCTGTGTTTCTCTAGAATTTGTTTTAAGACAAATATATTGTCTGTGCAAGACCTTCCTTGGCGAGAGCCACTTTGCTCTTCCATCAGCATTGTTTCTGCAATTTTCCTTAATCTAGAGGTCACAATTTTTTAGTATATCTTATACGCAACGTTTAGGAGACTTATACCTCTGTTGTTTTCACATATTGTTCGGTCTCCCATTTTTAAAAATAGGCAGAACTACAGCAAGTTTCCAATCTGTTGTTATTTTTCTTCTATTCCAGCATAGGTTGAAGAAGTGGAGAAGCCTTATTTTAAATTCTTTAGTTGCACATTTAAGCATTTCTGCCTTAATGCCATCACTACCACTAGCTTTCCTATTTTTCATTTTAGCTAATGCCTCTTCCAGTTTCTCAAATTCTATCTGGTCTACGCTGTCTTCAATAAGGTTTTCATTTTTGTCTACCTTCTCATTCTTATCACTCGCATTCTTATTTGTCCATAAATTCTTATAATAAGAGAGCCATTCATCTGACTTAATTATCTGTATATCTGCTACATCCTTCTCTTGTCTATTAAGGTGCCTCATAATTTTATACGCGGATTTCTGCCGTCCATGTATGTCATTTTCAATATCAGCTATATATTTATCCCATGATTCCTGTTGGGCTTTTCTTGTTAGATACCTGACGTGGTTGGAAATTGTGGTATATTCCTTCTTAGTTTGTGGATATTTATTGAATACATATCTCAGGTATAATTTCTTTTTCTCATTAACCGCTTCTTCAATTTCTTCATTCCATATTTTAAGCCCTTTCTTCTTCGCTCTCTTTGAAGTAAAACCTAGTGTTTCATATGCTGTTGCTTCCATTATAGTTTTCAAATTCCTCCATTCTTCTTCCACGTCATTACTAATTTCATATTTTTGTTATTTCTCCAGACGTTGTTGGTATAGCAGTTTGACAGATTCTTCATTTAGTAAATATACTTTCCAAATCTTTTGGATGAGACAAGTTTGGCGATTATTGTTTTTAACCCATCTCTTCAGTAGTTTTAACTTTCCTAAGAGTGCAAAGTGATCGCTATCTATATCGTAACTCCTGTAGACTCTTACATCTGTGAAAAGTTTGCTTACTTTATCGTTTGCCATGATGTAATCAATAGTACTAATTTGACCACGTGCTGCCCATGTCATCTTATGGATACGTTTATGCTTATAAACGGTGTTCATTATTTTCATATTATTAAAACATGCAAAATCTCTTAGCTTACGTCCATTTTTATTCAGGGCATCTTCGTTATTGGGGCCAATTATCTTATCAATAGATACATTCCCAATTCTGGCATTGAGGTCTCCAGATATGACAATATAATCATTTTTATTTGTCTCATCGAGAGTTTTTTGTAGAGAATTGTAAGATTCCTCTGTAGCCAAAGTTTTCCCTTCTTCTGGGGCATACACACAAATGAAGCATATATATATATATATATATATATATATATATATATATATATATATATATATATACTCTATCTACTTTACACCGGAGAGTGACAATTCCGTCAGATATCCAACTATAAGAATGAACTCGATTTTTCCATCTTCTGCTTATTAAGATTGCAACTCCTGACGCAGCTCTTTCATTGATTTCAACACCACTATATATAAGAGCATAATCATCTAAAATCCATAGAGCCTTTAGCTTTCTTCTTTGTTTCTGTTAACATGGCTATATCCACAAATTTTTCTTTCATTATATTGGTTATACGTTGTTCTTTTCCTTTTAACGATCTAACATTCCAAGTCATTATCTGTAAATGTTCCGCTAAACCGTTATCATATCCTTTTCGTTGCTTTGTCGTATATGGGGCGTCCGGTTGTACTTGTTGCGATCTGTGAGAAATTTTAATTTTTGCCTGATAGGGTTTCTAGCCCATATGCAGCTTAGTTTGGTGATGGGTATGCCATCTCACTGCCTCCAAACTTGCAGGGCAATTTTTCGGGTTGCTCACCCTAGGTGCATCGCCTTCACTACGGCTTTGAGTTGCATCTACCCAGGACATCTTCGCCATCTTATTCACGCTAACGATGTTTTTGCATGACTCTTCTAGAGATTTCTTCTTGAAGTCCTCTTCTTGGCGTTTAGGTCCTCTTCTGAAGTACTTCTTCGTCTCACCCCTATCCTTTGACCTGTCCGGCAAGGGACCAGTAGCTACGCTACCGCCGGCATACCTCTCGCGGTCATGGGGGTACTCAAGATCCGCCACCAACGACAAGGTCCTGTACTCCCTAGGCAGAGAACACCCTTAATAACTCACCCTTAAATAAGAAAACCAAAAACACCCCAAATTCTCAAAACTCAAAAATTCTTGCGCCATAGTTTTGGCCTAATTTTGGGCTCTTCAGTGATTCCAAAAACATTATTTTTTGTACCACAATATGAAATGAAGGTCGAAATGAAGGTAAATAAGGGTTGGTAAAGCTAGCACCCTCACTTCCTCAAAAATCAAATTTTTTGTACGGTCTGACTTTGTGAATTTTGGGCTCCCGAGCGCCACTTTTCGAAATTCCGAAACTCACCCCTAAATAAGAAAACCAAAAATCAAAACCACCCCAAATTCTCAAAACTAAACAATTCTTGCGCCATAATTTTAGGCTAATTTTGGGCTCTTCATTGACACCAAAACCATTATTTTTGATACTCTAAAACCTCCCAATTTAAGATTAAAATATAAGGGGAGGTTAAGTTACTACCCCGACTTACTCAAAACTCAAAATTTTTTGCATGATCTAAACAATTGAATTCTGGTTTTTCTATGGGTCACTACTCAAAATTTTGAAACTCGCCCAACTACGAGAGAGAGAAATGAGTACCACCCGAATATTTCATAACTAAAAAAATCATGCGCCATAATTTGGAGACATTAATGACACTGAAATCATTTTTTTCACCCACAATACGAGTGCAAACATTCAAAGTCAACTTAGCAAATATGGGGATTGAAAAGCTCCACTTGCTCAGAACTAGAAGATCAGAAGTAATCACACACACACACACACACACGGTATTACGGTTCAAAGAAATTAGAGCCACAATTCCATCCATTATAAGCAATTGGAAAATTTTAGTTAATGAAAGATTTAATATTGATAATTTATCACACATTTTTTCATTTCTTTAATATTTAAATTGTTATAAAAGCTAATCTACAAGACTTTCTCTTCCAGGAATCGAATAATCTCTAAATTACATACACGTACGTTCCACAAACCCCAAAATTAATTACAATTTTGAATTTAAAAAAAAAAAAAAATTACACGCGTTAAAATTGATTAAAAAAACTAAAATTAATAAAAAGAATCCCACAATTTATCTTTTTTTTCTTCCTTTGCAATAAAACCTAAATTACACAACGTTCTATTCCAGTAATAAAATATATTCTAAAACATATACAATGGAGTTCGAAAATGCTGAAAAATAATTTGGGCTTCCCTCCTTTCCTTCCCAAAAACTCGATAATTCTCGGGCCTACAATATTTCGACCTTATGAGTTTTTTCATATTCCCCAATAATAAACAGATAAATAATGAACGTATTCGAACAAGACATTTTTTCACAATTGTCTGCATAATGGTTAATGAAACGAGACACTCAATACACATAATTTTGGGCTAGTCTAGAACGTATTAAAAAAATTATAAACTAATAAAAGTTATCCCAAAGTTTTTCCTATCACTTTTTTTACATTGTTGTAAAACCTAAACTACCCGACTTTCCCTTCCAGTAATGAAATATTGTCTAAAACACATACAAGGGAAATTGACAATGTTCAAAATAATTTTGGTTCTCTCCTTTCTTTCCAAAAAGTCGATAAATCTCGTGCCTTCGATATTTTGACCCTATGAGTTATTTCACATAACCCAGTAATAAACTGAAAAATTATGAACGTATACGAACAAGACATTTTTTGACAATTGTCGACATAACGAATAATGAAACGAGACACTCAAATAATTTTGGGCTAGTCTAGTACATATTAAAAAAATTATAAACTAATAAAAGTTATCCTAAACTCTTTCCGTTTACCATTTTTTACATTGTTATAAAGCCTAAACTACACAACATTCCCTCCCAGTAATGAAATATTGTCTAAAACACATACAAGGGAAATTGACAATGTTGAAAAATAATTTTGGGCTTCTCTCCTTTCTTTTCGAAAAATCGATAAATGTCTTGCCTATGATATTTCGAACTTATGAGTTATTTCACATAACCCAGTATTAAACTGAAAAATAATAAACGTATACGAACAAGACATTTTTTGACAATTGTCGACATGATTAATGAAACGAGACACACAAAAAAATATTTCGACCTTTACGTTTTTCTCATTATCCAAAAAGAAAACAAATGAACGTATACAAAAAAGACATTTTTTCACAATTGTCTGCACAATGGTTAATGAAACGTTGGGAGTTTCCGGCAGATGATACGGTCGTGTGTAGCGCCAGGATGTCGCGCCGCATCGAAGTTCGCGTAGGCGCACTTCGGCGATTGAGATGCCAAGGTGCTATCTTTGGAGCGTCCTATTGCCGGATATGTGATAACAGATAATCGGGCGTTGAAAGAGTAGTTTTCTTAGAACTCATTGAAGGCGTGACACGATTTGCATCGCTCTATAGCCGGGTTTAGACGATACAATAAAACGTAACGATTTGTCTGCAACGACAAGATGCAACGTTTTATCGAAAATCGGGAGTGCCGTTCACACCTTACGTCTTTTCACTCCAACCCGACTCCAGTTGTGTTATATTGGCATATATTAATTACTTAATCCACTTTATTATTATGCCAGAATTACATATATTTACTTCTGAGTGTGGAATTTGTAATACTACAATGTAAGTAGACAAAATTATTTCGCAAAGTTTATATATATATATATATATATATATATATTATATATAATAAAAAAAACGAACAAAAACTTTTCAGGCATATCTGGGTTAATGAAAATATTAAAAAGTAGACCGCACTGCTCTTAGTAGACCGTACAGCAACAAAGGTGAGGTTAGATTGCAACGATAATATGGAGTCACCGTTTACACGCACGGACTTGTCGCTACGATCTAGAAAATCTATTGAAATTCGCACCAACCTTCAACCAGGCTCCAAATCCGACAAAACGTAACGACCTCTAGTTTACACGTTCCGTCTTGCATGCAACGTTTTGTCGATGCAGGCAAATCGTTACGTTTCATTGTATCGTGGCTTATGAATCAGTTTGGCGAGTTCTTCCGTAGTATCTATCCTCGGAAAAACTTTGGGATAAGTTTTATTAGTTTATAAGTTTTTAATATGTACTAGACTAGCATAAAATTATTTTAGAATTTGGGGTGTTTTTGGTTTTCTTATTGACGGGTGAGTTTCGGAATTTCAAAAAGTGGCGCTCTGGAGCCCAAAATTCACTTGTTTCGAGCGTACAAATTTTTTTGAATTTTAAGTAAGTAGGGGTGCTAGCTTTACCAGCCTCAATTTGAAATTTTAATTTCGGGGTGTTGGGAGGTAGCCCAAACTTTTCGAATGGGGGCTAAAATTAACCCCAAAATTATGGCGCAAAAATTTTTCAGTTTTTCGAAAGTGGGGGAGCTGGCTTTACCGACGTTGTAAGCTATCAGACGCAACAATTCTTACACTACACCAAAATTTGCCCAAAGCCAGTGATAAAGGTAATCACTAATACACAAAAATTTGCCGCGGACCGGTTAGTTTGAATAATATGGGTTCGAATCCAAAAATTGTCCCTCGGTCGAACGCTGTGCGCAAAGAAACGAAACATTATTCCCAACCCTCGGATGTATCAATTCATACTATGCTGAAAAACATACCCTAAACTAATACTAAACGTAATATGTCATATAAGAATTTGTCGCCGACCGTTTAGTTTGAATACCATGGGTTCAAAATCCAAAAATGACCCTCGGTAAAAATTACCCTAACGCTGTGCGCAAGGAAGAGAGACGCTCCTTCCACAACATCCCAATTTATAATTCATGCTCTACGCCAAAATGTGTCCTAAAAGAATATGTCCAAAAATGAATCTCGGCCGAACGCTTTGCGCAATAAATAGTGAAGCTCCTTCCAAACCAGCACAATTTATATTTCATACTCTACCCCATGTGCCCTAAACACTAAAAGCAATCTATATATAAAAAATTTACCGCTCACCGGTTAGTGTGAATAACATGGGTTCGAATCACAAAAAAGGGCCCTCGGCCGAACGCTGTGCGCAAGGAAGAGTGACGCTCCTTCCAAACCATCGCAATTTATAATTCATACTCTACGCCAGAAAGTGTCCTAAACAAATTCTAAAAGTAATGTATAGTTAAAAAAATTACCGCTCACCGGTTAGTGTGAATAACATGGGTTCGAATCCCCAAAGGGCCCTCGGCCGAACGCTGTGCGCAAGGGAGTGACGCTCCTTCCAAGCTATCGCAATTTATAATTATTACTCTACCCCAAAATGCGTCCTAAACAAATTCTAAAAGTAATCTATAATTAAAGAATTTACCGCTGACCAGTTAGTGTGAATAAAATGGGTTCGAATCCCAAAAAAGGGCCCTCGGCCGACCGCTGTGCGCAAGGATGAGACACGCTCCTTCCTAACCATTGCAATTTATAATTCATACTCTACTCCTAAATGTGCCTAAAAATACTAAAGTAATCTATAATGAAAAATTTACCGCTCACCGGTTAGTGTGAATAACATGGGTTCGAATCCCAAAAAAGGGCCCTCGGCCGAACGCTGTGCGCAAGGAAGAGTGACGCTCCTTCCAAGCTATCGCAATTTATAATTAATACTCTACCCCAAAATGCGTCCTAAACAAATTCTAAAAGTAATCTATAATTAAAGAATTTACCGCTCACCAGTTTGTGTAAATAACATGGGTCGAATCCCAAAAGGCCCTCGGCCGAACGCTGTGCGCAAGGAGATGACGCTCCTTCCAAGCTATCGCAATTTATAATTAATACTCTACCCCAAAATGCGTCCTAAACAAATTCTAAAAGTAATCTATAATTAAAGAATTTACCGCTCACCAGTTGTGTGAATAACATGGGTCGAATCCCAAAAAAGGGCCCTCGGCCGAACGCTGTGCGCAAGAGGATGACGCTCCTTCCAACCATTGCAATTTATAATTATACTCTACTCCTAAATGTCCTAAAAAATCTAAAGTAATCTATATTAAAGAATTTACCGCTGACCAGTTAGTGTGAATAAAATGGGTTCGAATCCCAAAAAAGGGCCCTCGGCCGACCGCTGTGCGCAAGGATGAGACACGCTCCTTCCAAGCCATCGCAATTTATAATTCATACTCTACCCCAAAATGCGTCCTAAACAAATTCTAAAAGTAATCTATAATTAAAGAATTTACCGCTCACCAGTTTGTTGTAATAAAATGGGTCGAATCCCAAAAAAGGGCCCTCGGTCGAACGCTGTGCGCAAGGAAGAGTGACACTCCTTCCAAGCTATCGCAATTTATAATTAATACTCTACCCCAAAATGCGTCCTAAACAAATTCTAAAAGTAATCTATAATTAAAGAATTTACCGCTCACCAGTTTGTGTAAATAACATGGGTCGAATCCCAAAAAAGGGCCCTCGGCCGAACGCTGTGCGCAAGGGAAGAGTGACGCTCCTTCCAAGCTATCGCAATTTATAATTAATACTCTACCCCAAAATGCGTCTAAACAAATTCTAAAGTAATCTATAATTAAAAATTTACCGCTCACCAGTTAGTGTAAATAACATGGGTTCGAATCCCAAAAAAGGGCCCTCGGCCGACCCAAGGATGAGACACGCTCCTTCCTAACCATTGCAATTTATAATTCATACTCTACTCCTAAATGTGCCCTAAAAAATACTAAAAGTAATCTATAATGAAAAAATTTACCGCTCACCGGTTAGTGTGAATAACATGGGTCGAATCCCAAAAAAGGGCCCTCGGTCGAACGCTGTGCCCAAGGGAGAGTGACGCTCCTTCCAAGCCATTGCAATTTATAATTAATACTCTACCCCAAAATGCGTCCTAAACAAATTCTAAAATAATCTATAATTAAAGAATTTACCGCTCACCAGTTTGTGTGAATAACATGGGTCGAATCCCAAAAAAGGGCCCTCGGTCGAACGCTGTGCCCAAGGGAGAGTGACGCTCCTTCCAAGCCATTGCAATTTATAATTAATACTCTACCCCAAAATGCGTCCTAAAAAAATTCTAAAATAATCTATAATTAAAGAATTTACCGCTCACCAGTTTGTGTAAATAACATGGGTCGAATCCCAAAAAAGGGCCCTCGGTCGAACGCTGTGCCAGGAAGGACGCTCCTTCAAGCCATTGCAATTTATAATTAATACTCTACGCCCAAATATGTCCTAAACAAATTCTAAAAGTAACTATAATTAAAGAATTTACGCTCACCAGTTTGTGTAAATAACATGGGTCGAATCCCAAAAAAGGGCCTCGGTCGAACGCTGTGCGCAAGGAAGAGTGACACTCCTTCCAAGCTATCGCAATTTATAATTAATACTCTACCCCAAAATGCGTCCTAAACAAATTCTAAAAGTAATCTATAATTAAAGAATTTACCGCTCACCAGTTTGTGTAAATAACATTGGTCGAATCCCAAAAGGGCCCTCGGTCGAACGCTGTGCCCAAGGGAGAGTGACGCTCCTTCAAGCCATTGCAATTTATAATTAATACTCTACCCCAAAATGCGTCCTAAAAAATTCTAAAATAATCTATAATTAAAGAATTTACGCTCACCAGTTTGTGTAAATAACATGGGTCGAATCCCAAAAAGGCACTCGGTCGAACGCTGTGCCCAGGGAAGATGACGCTCCTTCAAGCATTGCAATTTATAATTAATACTCTACGCCCAAATATGTCCTAAACAAATTCTAAAAGTAATCTATAATTAAAGAATTTACCGCTCACCAGTTTGTGTAAATAACATGGGTCGAATCCCAAAAAAGGGCCCTCGGTCGAACGCTGTGCCCAAGGGAGAGTGACGCTCCTTCCAAGCCATTGCAATTTATAATTAATACTCTACCCCAAAATGCGTCCTAAACAAATTCTAAAATAATCTATAATTAAAGAATTTACCGCTCACCAGTTTGTGTAAATAACATGGGTCGAATCCCAAAAAAGGGCACTCGGTCGAACGCTGTGCCCAAGGGAGAGTGACGCTCCTTCCAAGCCATTGCAATTTATAATTAATACTCTACGCCCAAATATGTCCTAAACAAATTCTAAAAGTAATCTATAATTAAAGAATTTACCGCTCACCAGTTTGTGTAAATAACATGGGTCGAATCCCAAAAAAGGGCCCTCGGTCGAACGCTGTGCCCAAGGGAGAGTGACGCTCCTTCCAAGCCATTGCAATTTATAATTAATACTCTACCCCAAAATGCGTCCTAAACAAATTCTAAAAGTAATCTATAATTAAAGAATTTACCGCTCACCAACGCTGTGCCCAAGGGAGAGTGACACTCCTTCCAAGCCATTGCAATTTATAATTAATACTCTACCCCAAAATGCGTCCTAAACAAATTCTAAAAGTAATCTATAATTAAAGAATTTACCGCTCACCAGTTTGTGTAAATAACATGGGTCGAATCCCAAAAAAGGGCCCTCGGTCGAACGCTGTGCGCAAGGGAGAGTGACGCTCCTTCCAAGCCATTGCAATTTATAATTAATACTCTACCCCAAAATGCCTCCTAAACAAATTCTAAAAGTAAAGTATAATTAAAAAATTACCGCTCACCAGTTTGTGTAAATAACATGGGTCGAATCCCAAAAGGGCCCTCGGTCGAACGCTGTGCCAAGGAAGTGACGCTCCTTCCAAGCTCATTGCTATTTATAATTAATACTCTACCCCAAAATGCGTCCTAAACAAATTCTAAAAGTATAGTATAATTAAAAAATTCACCGCTCACCAGTTTGTGTAAATAACATGGGTCGAATCCAAAGGCCCTCGGTCGAACGCTGTGCGCAAGGAAGAGTGACGCTCCTTCCAAGCTATCGCAATTTATAATTAATTACTCTACTCAAAATGCGTCCTAAACAAATTCTAAAGTAATCTATAATTAAAGAATTTACCGCTCACCAGTTTGTGTAAATAACATGGGTCGAATCCCAAAAAAGGGCCCTCGGTCGAACGCTGTGCCCAAGGGAGAGTGACGCTCCTTCAAGCTATCGCAATTTATAATTAATACTCTACCCCAAAATGCGTCCTAAACAAATTCTAAAAGTAAAGTATAATTAAAAATTTACCGCTCACCAGTTTGTGTAAATAACATGGTCGAATCCCAAAAAGGCCCTCGGCGAACGCTGTGCGCAAGGAAAGTGACACTCCTTCAAGCTATCGCAATTTATAATTAATACTCTACCCCAAAATGCGTCCTAAACAAATTCTAAAGTAATCTATAATTAAAGAATTTACCGCTCACCAGTTTTGTAAATAACATGGGTCGAATCCCAAAAAAGGGCCCTCGGTCGAACGCTGTGCCCAAGGAAGAGTGACACTCCTTCCAAGCCATCGCAATTTATAATTAATACTCTACCCAAAATGCGTCCTAAACAAATTCTAAAAGTAATCTATAATTAAAGAATTTACCGCTCACCAGTTTGTGTAAATAACATGGGTCGAATCCCAAAAAAGGCCCTCGGTCGAACGCTGTGCGCAAGGAAGAGTGACACTCCTTCCAAGCTATCGCAATTTATAATTAATACTCTACCCCAAAATGCGTCCTAAACAAATTCTAAAAGTAATCTATAATTAAAAATTTACCGCTCACCAGTTTGTGTAAATAACATGGGTCGAATCCCAAAAGGCCCTCGGTCGAACGCTGTGCCAAGTGCTCCAAGCATGCATATAATTACCTACCATCCTAAACAAATTCTAAAGTAATCTATAATTAAGATTACTACCAGTTGTAAATACATGTCAATCCCAAAAGGGCCTCGTCCAACTGCCAGAAGTGACCTTCAGTATAATTAATTAATACCTACCAAAATCTAAACATTAAGTAATTTATCCGCTCACCAGTTTGTGTAAATAACATGGGTCGAATCCCAAAAAGGCCTCGGTCGAACGCTGTGCCAAGGAAAGTGACGCTCCTTCACTTCATTAATGTACTACCCAATCGAAAAAATTCTATAATTAATTACTCTACGCCCATGTAAATAGTCGATCAGCCTCAGCGAACTATGCAGAAGACACTAATCAATTATAATTAACAAAATTCTAAAAAATTCTAAGAATCTACTGTACAGTTTGTGTAAATAACATGGGTCGAATCCCAAAAAATGGCCCTCGGTCGAACGCTGTGCGCAAGGGAAGAGTGACGCTCCTTCCAAGCCATTGCAATTTATAATTAATACTCTACCCCAAAATGCGTCCTAAACAAATTCTAAAAGTAAAGTATAATTAAAAAATTCTCCGCTCACCAGTTTGTGTAAATAACATGGGTCGAATCCCAAAAAAGGGCCCTCGGTCGAACGCTGTGCGCAAGGAAGAGTGACACTCCTTCCAAGCTATCGCAATTTATAATTAATACTCTACCCCAAAATGCGTCCTAAACAAATTCTAAAAGTAATCTATAATTAAAATTTACCGCTCACCAGTTTGTGTAAATAACATGGGTCGAATCCCAAAAGGGCCCTCGTCGAACGCTGTGCGCAAGGAAGAGTGACGCTCCTTCAAGCTATCGCAATTTATAATTAATACTCTACGCCCAAATATGTCCTAAACAAATTCTAAAAGTAATCTATAATTAAAGAATTTACCGCTCACCAGTTTGTGTAAATAACATGGGTCGAATCCCAAAAAAGGGCCCTCGGTCGAACGCTGTGCCAAGGGAGAGTGACGCTCCTTCAAGCTATCGCAATTTATAATTAATACTCTACCCCAAAATGCGTCCTAAACAAATTCTAAAGTAAGTATAATTAAAAATTCTACCGCTACCAGTTAGTGTAAATAACATGGTCGAATCCCAAAAAGGGCCCTCGGCCGACGCTGTGCCAAGGAAGAGTGACCTCCTTCAAGCTATCAATTTATAATTAATACTCTACCCCAAAATGTCCTAAACAAATTCTAAAGTAATCTATAATTAAAGAATTTACCGCTACCAGTTAGTGTAAATAACATGGGTCGAATCCCAAAAAAGGGCCCTCAGGCCGAACGCTGTGCGCAAGGAAGAGTGACACTCCTTCCAAGCTATCGCAATTTATAATTAATACTCTACCCCAAAATGCGTCCTAAACAAATTCTAAAGTAATCTATAATTAAAGAATTTACCGCTGACCAGTTAGTGTGAATAAAATGGGTTCGAATCCCAAAAAAGGGCCCTCGGCCGAACGCTGTGCGCAAGGAAGAGTGACGCTCCTTCCAAGCTATCGCAATTTATAATTAATACTCTACCCCAAAATGCTAAACGAAATTCTAAAAGTAATCTATAATTAAAGAATTTACCGCTGACCAGTTAGTGTGAATAAAATGGGTTCGAATCCCAAAAAAGGGCCCTCGGCCGAACGCTGTGCACAAGGAAGAGTGACGCTCCTTCCAAGCTATCGCAATTTATAATTAATACTCTACCCCAAAATGCGTCCTAAACAAATTCTAAAAGTAATCTATAATTAAAGAATTTACGCTACCAGTTAGTGTAATAAAATGGGTTCGAATCCCAAAAGGCCCTCGCACGCTGTGCCCAAGGAAGAGTGACACTCCTTCAACATTGCAATTTATAATTAATACTCTACCCCTAAATGTCCTAAACAAATTCTAAAGTAATCTATAATTAAAAATTTACGCTACCAGTTAGTGTGAATAACATGGGTTCGAATCCAAAAAAGGGCCCTCGGCCGACGCTGTGCCAAGGAAGAGTGACCTCCTTCAACTATCTGCAATTTATAATTAATACTCTACCCCAAAATGCGTCCTAAACAAATTCTAAAAGTAATCTATAATTAAAGAATTTACCGCTACCAGTTAGTGTGAATAAAATGGGTTGAATCCCAAAAAGGCCTCGGCCGACACCTGTGCAAGGAAGAGTGACCTCCTTCAACCATTGCAAATTTATAATTAATACTCTACCCCAAAATGCGTCCTAAACAAATTCTAAAAGTAATCTATAATTAAAAATTTACCGCTCACAGTTAGTGTAATAACATGGGTTCGAATCCAAAAAAGGGCCCTCGGCCGACCGCTGTGCGCAAGGAAGAGTGACGCTCTTTCCAAACCATTGCAATTTATAATTCATACTCTACGCCAAAATGTGCCCTAAACGAATACTAAAAGTATTCTTTAAATTATTTTAATTTTTCTTTTTTTTTTTTTTATGAACCTATGTTAATTGTTTTTCTTGCGCCCACGATTTTGGGAAATCTATAGGAGTGGAAAATTCGGGAATAGAGTACTTAATTAGCATTTAATTAGCCCTTAATTTTGGATATAGTTTGGAAAAGATTCGTTTCTGGGATTTTGGGAAAACTATAGGAGCGGAAAATTCGGGAATAGAGCACTTAATTAGCATTTAATTATCCATTAATTTTGGATATAGTTTGGTAGAGTTTCTGGGCGTTGCTAACTTTAGATGACTACGAGACACATTTTCATTACCAAATAACAGGTTAAAGTTGACATTCTTATCAAGAATAACCTAAAATTTTAAAAAAATAATTTAATCAATGCTTTATTTGAATAATATCAAATTTATACATATTATTTTCTAAAATAATTACAATTTTACACTTACAATTCTTAACATCACAGATAAATGATCAGAATTACACAACAGTTAACACTTGTGCGACCTTGTTTGAACAACATCTAAACATTTTGGGACCATTTATTCCCCTTATTTATCCATCTCATTCATTTATTCTCTTCATACTTGTATATTCATGCATGTCCAACATTGAAACATGAATGAGAGTATTCTTTACCATGATATTACAGTCTAACAAAACACATATGCCAACTAAACAAACCAAAATCATACTGTTGGACATTTTTCCCTTTACCACAATTTCGAATCTTTTTCTGTCTTATGATAATTACAAAAATACGATTCACAACATTACAATTGCGATGTTGCTAGAAATAAGATCATTAAGGTGTGGAGGTAGTATTAACTTTAGATTGTCAAGGCAAAACATATCCTTTTCTGTTGTTCCCTAGACACATTTAAAAAATGTTGTTACTAAATATTGAGAAAACTAAAGAAACCTTTAAATACTATATCTAAATTATACGGGAAGTGGGGGAAAGGTTGGAAATTATTGATAAATATTGTAAACAAACCGTATTGAAAAACGGAAACATACTCTTCAACGTACTATCAGTCATGATAGCCAGTTGATTGCCGCAGTCAATGAAAGCTTACATCGATGATTATCGCATTCATACAAGGAAAGTGAAAACAGTAAAACTTGCTCAAAGTGGAACCTAAAAGGACAGGAATTTTTTTTCCATATTTGACAAGATTCCGCTTTATACAGTGTAAAAGAATGTGTAGAATTTGTGATTGACTGGTTGAATGATGAACTGATGATTGACTGATTGAACATGATTTAAGTCCACATTAGACAGATTTCCGCATTATACATGTTCTGCATTTAACCAGTTTTACTGTAGTTAAAAAAGAAAATAGGGTCATACTCATGTGAACTTGGAGATTTCTGGAAAAATTAAAATTTGTGGGAAGTACTGCAGCAAATTATTTGATACCAATTATGAGTAATTTTAAACATTTATAAAGTTTATGGGTAGTTATGATAAAAAAATGTGCTTGAGGGGTAATGATGATCAGTAGGGAACGGATTTCTATGTAAATGCATATTTACTAAATAAGCTAATGTTGATACTAATTTGCATTATCTATATGTTTCATAATGTGCAGAGTTGAAAAATGCTCCTTTAATTTTCCATTTTCCCATATTTTGTATTTTGGTCCATATTTGAATAAAAGTCCATATTTCTTATAAAAGCAGACCATAAACTAGCACATTAAGCTTAATACTGAAATTTCATTAAATATTAATAAATGCACATCAACAATAAGAGCTTAAAAATTTGTTGTAATTGCATTAACATTAGAGTTTTTTAAATTGGGGAGAATTGACAATCTGAAGCAAGACAAAAAAAACTGTTATTGTTTTAATTTAAGTGAAGAATAGACCCATCTCTGGCCCTGACTGAGAGGTCTGAGTGTCCCACTGGATGAAGGGGACCTGAGGAGGTGCGAGAACTGTTGGATTTATTTGCCAGAAGACCTTGAGACCTCAATGGTGTGTGGGAAACATCTCATTTCAGTATGTACCTATTCCCTCCCTTTCCTCTGAAGCTGCTTCCCAGAAATCACATTGTGTCAGAGAGACACAGACATGGAATTCAACTTATACAGCTCCTCATTGTCAGTTACAATCCAGTCAGAATACTACGCGTTGGTTCAGTTCTCTTAATCCCTCTAGTGTGAAATGCCAAAAGTAGCACAGTAGTAAAGTTAGAAGTTACATTTCAGAATTTAAAGATGAAGATTTATCAACTGAAAATAAAATATAATTTTACTATATTAATTTTTTATTATATTAAGTCCATATTTAGCTCCGTATTTTGATAAGAATAACTTTTTCATATATTTTTACTCCATATAAATCAATTCCCTGGTGATGAGTGATTTTCATTATCACAGCATAACTGCCATTCCAAACAAAATAATTTATTGATGTGAACGAGCTTAAATAGCTTCCCAATGCTATTTACATAAGTAGTAAGAATGGCTGAATGAATTCATCAAGTGGCTTAAACGTTTTAAAAGCCTTCCTTGACGAACTGCACAGGACCTAGTGCTGCTGATCATGGACAACCTTGGGAGCCACATCACTTTAGACTCCTACAATTATTGTGAAAAAAATAAATACTGTTTGATGTACTAATGTGCTCATTTTGCTTCATATTTCTTTAGTGACTCCCATTACTCGCATGCGAGGGTAATAGGGGTCAAATACAAATTTTTGGGAATTTGATATTTGAGAGGGTTTTAGTGAATTTTCAATTGTTTTGTGATGAAAACAAGCTTCATAACTAACATGTGATATAAAAGCACATACTTGTTCATAGGTACAATTTGTACTGATTTACGTTAAAAAGCAAAAAGTGTCTCATCACCAGTTTCCCCTATATTTTTAAAAATATATAGGCCTACTGTTAACATTTCTCATGGTTTAGATAATAATGCTCAGTTCATTTATTTGTAACATTATTTTGTAACATATTAATGTATTAAATCATTCAGTTAGTTTTAGGTAAAATAGTGGCAAAGACCCTTGCACATTATAATTATTTTTGTGAAGTGTGATATACCAAAATGACTAACCATTTTTATGATGGAAATGTCATTTTATACAACATAGAATATAGGGAAGAAAATAGATGATCGCAAGGGTGTCACTATGTGAAAAATACACAACCAACATTAAGGATCATCTTCGTTAGGTTGAAATGACAGAACAGGTGGAATAAGCATTGTTTTGAGAGACAAAAGAAAAATATATAAAATTCGGATGCTTCCGAGTTTTTAGAAGAACATTCATTCTGATTCATTCGCTCGAGCAACGCAGTGATGAGCAGGTCGGCTCCTGATATATTTTCCCAGGTCGAGAAAAGACTAATTGACAGTTGTATAAAATTAACTATCGTTTCTTATAATAGAATAGAGCGTTCTTGTAGGAAGTAAATACGTGTCTAGGCGTCCACCTGAGACGTGAGGGAAGTCACGGATTATAATAGTATCGCCGGGAGAATTTGGAACCAGATCACGGACATTAGGCAAGGACTTTATCCAGAAGCAAGATTCTGCTGCGTCGACAGAGAAAGTTCTACGAGGCACCATGGAACGAAGAAGCAAAGAGCATGCGAAGACCCACGAATGAATATCAAGGTTTTATTAACTATTGTAATATAGAGAAAACTGGTCATGACCAAAGATCAATTCATTTTTGATTATCAATGTAATAATTGTTTAACTTGCAACAGAATCATAGATAAATTCTTATTTGTTAAGTTGAAAGAAAGCTGATTATCATTGTTCGTTATGTGAAATCCAGCATTTTAATAAGATTTTCAGATTCCTCACCACTCCGTATGTATGGCAGACTGAATAATTGGTTGCAGAGTAAGTAGCAACAATTATGAACCTCAAACCCCAATTAACTGAGCTAGTACAACATAGTTTTGGAATGAGAGAAATTTAAATTACGTATGAATCTTAGGTTTTTAAGCGTGACCTTTTCCTGGTGCCCAAATCACATTTATCAGTAATAATTATGTTTCAAAATGTCGCTACAAGTGGGGCTTGTTTTTAAATAGAAAGGCGGGGCTTGTTTCAAATTGGCACCAGTCGACGTTGGGCCCGTTTCACAAGTGAAGTAAGTAGAAATTTCAAAAAGTTCAAAATATCTATAGCAGTGAAGAGAATTACAGCATAAAAAAGATATTTGCACAAACTTCTTGTTGCCATTTTATTTACTCATAGCAGCACATTATCACTATAATTTTTGATATATACAGGAAAAAGAAAAATGAATGTTTTATGATAGTTAATTTATTTTCTTGTTTTTTTACTCTGTACAATAAAATAGAACGGGTATTGATATGGGCTAAGTATTGCAACAATTATTACTACACAACCAAACTTATTGCAAAAATATGCATGCATAAATTAATATTTTCCAATGAAAATACTCTGAATAAAATTATCACAGCCGTATTTAGTTATTATTTTACAGTGTAGAATAGTATCTTTATAAAAATAAGTATTAACTAGTTTCACAAGTACAACAAGAATATGGAGTTTTGTATAATGTATCTGTACACTATGAATAAATTAAAATTAACATATATCATTACAATTCTTACACAGAAAAATATACAAGATTAACTGGTTGTGAACAGAACATATTCAGCACTTGTTCCTAAAATGAAAATAATTTTGATTAACTACTCTGCATTCTTGTAGTTCTATTTCTATTAGGAGAAGCAGACAACAAACACACTACATTTTATTGCTGCACACTGAATTTTCTCTGGATTATATACTGCCATTTTCACCTACTGCTCTCTCTGAAACATACATTATGAATCCATGACATTTCTTTTTGTAATGTACAAATAAAATTGAATACTCTAGTAATATTGTTATTTTACCTTTGAAGATATCCTCTAACATCAACCCCTCTTGGAAGAGGGGGTTCAGTTTAGGGTCAATACCACAGAGTGTGAAACGAGATGATCGGTTCCAGTTCCAAAACAGAAGTTTTTGTTCTCTAATTTTGAGATCTTTCCAAAGAGAGTGTAAATTCTGTAACATTAGATTCAAACCACAATAAGCTTTTGAACAAAAAGGTATTATTTGTATTGGCCACATAAATAGAGAAACCTTCAATGAGCTACTTGAACTCTCCAAATCATGTCAAATAATTGAGAATTCTGTTCTCATGAGTTTTATATCAAATTAGTTAAAACTAATTATAGTTAGTTTTAAAAGTTTATTATATTTATTATAGTTGGTGTTATAGATTAGTTCAAACTAATCTTATTGAGATCTTATTGATCTTTATTTTCACAAGTACAACTTTAAAAAAGTAAATCAAATATGCTTTGATCTCACATCACTATTAACATTTGTAATTTGTAAGTTTTCACTTAACAATTAATTTTTTATTTTGTAATAGTAAATAGGCCTTTGTATGAATATCACACCTTAGCAACAGTAGCATCTATATGCCTCATGTAACGGCCGTCAAGTATAACAATTGCTTTGCTATCGAGCTCAATGCATTTTTTGATAACTTTCTTACGAACAAATTCAGCTGCAGGAAACACAATACTGTAATCTGGAGCAACCAGAAGAACATCATGATTGTGCACCTGTGAATACAAAAAATTGTCAATGTCAATATACATACTAAACAAATGTAGACTTAATGATTATTTTGCTTTGAATATGAAATGATTTAGGATGGTCAGTAATCTGGCATTTTAGAATTCAAGTTTATTTTCCTGTTTCTTTTCCACACATTATATACATTTCTTTGCATTTTTTTCTTAACCATACTTACTCATACCCTCTTCTTTGCTGATTGATTACTTATTCAAGAGTAGTATTTTAAACAACTTTACAGAAACTCAATGATTTTGCCTTGTTGGACAAAGCTTTTTGTCTACTAATGCTTATTCAAACTCCATTTGAAAATTTTATGACAGTATTTCAATCAAGGTAAACCATATGGATAATGATGGCACAGTTTTGAGATGCTTTTCAGTAGAGTTTCTAAATATGTCTGTTCATCACAAATTCAATTCTTGCAAATTGTTAATTTTATAGTTCCAAAAACTGCTGTTATTTTAATTTTCTTTCCATGCTTTAAATGAATAGAGTACTAGTTATCCAAGGGGTGCAATTTCCATTACAACATATGAGTTTTAAAGAAAGCCTATTATAAATGTTTAACTTTTATTAACACAGACTTACATTCTTTTTACATTATGAATGTAGTATCTAAGGATTTAATTAATTCTTGCTTCGATATGTTTTGATAATCCTTCATGGAGCCATTTTCAGAAGTTTCTTGATGTGTACATTATTTCACAAACAGCTTACCCACCTAATGGTGAATTATTATTCAATTTTTGAAAATTGTTGAGTGGAATTCTCAAATAATATACAACCAATACAGATTTTTTTGTTAGTAAGGTGATTTAAGCCAAGGCTAATGTGTTTTCTAAAATTCTAGGTTCCTGATCGTCATCTTCATATTGAAACATATGTCGATAGATGGCTCAAGTGTTAACTCCAGCTCCCATGAAAAGGGTAAACTGCCACATTCATTAGTTGGCAGTTCTCATTTTAATGTGGTTGGAGTATGGATCAGGGTATATTAGGGCCAAAGTATGTACATCTGTTTCAAGTGAAAATATATTTTCTCTTTCTGAGAGTCAATAACCTTACTCATTCTGTGATGTTGTATCATTGTCAATTGATTTGTTTTAACTTTGGTGTTAGCCTAGGTGATACTCAGACTTCATATATGTGTTTATGTCTTAAAGTTATTGCCTGCAGAGGAGGTAACGAAATAGCCTTGTGTATTTTATGGATTCTGAATGTTGGTGCTGCAGGAAACAAGAACTACATTTGTTTAGTGATAACTGTGAAGGACAAAATAACAACAGCTTAATCATATTTTTAACCTATTTCTAATTTCATCAGTGTTTTTGATGTCATTCAGCACAATTTTCTAATTAGCGGTCAAAGCTATTTACAGTGTGATAAAGATTTCACTCTGATTGAGAAACATAAATGAGTAATGAAGTCATTTATTCCTGCAAACCTTGAAAATGTGATTACAAAAGCAAAAAACAAAAATAAAAAGTTTAAAGTTGTATACATGGAAGCAAACAATTTCTTTGACTTGCGATAGTTGCAAACAATTTAGTTTCAATTACCAAAATGAACATTACAAAAGCCTCCTGTTTTCATGAAGGGAAAGTTTTTATGAAAACAAGTTATAGTGATAAGGAAGTTAGTAAAGAATTTCATATTTTGAAAAAAGGAAGATGTTGAGAGATGTACAGAAAGATGAAACACGTGATGTGAAAGGAAAGAACACTATCACTGCTGAAAAGAAGAAAATCTATTGTCAATATCGGACTACAGAATATTGTACTGAAGAAGGAAAGTTATTCTACACTGAACTCTGCAGGAAACAATAGTGAAATATGTCCTAGTTTTATACTGTTTAAGTTTTCTGCTAGTTTTGGAGTGGTAAAACATTACTAGTTTTATGGTTTGAAAAACTTGTTTTTGTAAGATTCATGACATCATTATACAAGTTTACCACCTTTCCCAATTTCAGTTTTAAATATTGATCTACATGCTTTTCAACTCAATATTTGCATATCCTTACTATGGTGAATAACTGGTAAGAATACTTCAGTTTGACATAGCTGATTGCATAAGAAAAAAAAAACTAAGTAAAATATTTGCTTATAACTAAAAAGTAATGTTTTGTCACTTAACACCTTTGAGAATTTCAGTCTTCAATTGTGTAAATAATCTTTTTTTCAAAAATTGCTTCAAATTTACTTTTATTTTTCCATTAAAAATATTTGTACTTTTTTTATTTCGATTAAAACTCTTGAAATATTTACAAATAATTTAAAAAAATATTCCTAATTAAATCCAATATCTAATTGATAATGAAATCCTGAGATATCCATTTCACTACATAAAGCTCTTCAGGTTCTTTGCAAATGTTCATTACATTCTTCTCTCACTCTCTCCCTCTCTCTCAGAAAAGAGGTAACTTGGGTGACAATTACCCTTCCCCCACTTGCCGTATTTTAAACTTCACAGAATTTTTACAATTATTAAAATTAATAACTCATATTCTTCTGGTAAAAATTCTTCAAATAAACAAAGCCACTTTTTAATTCAGCCAGATCCAACCACCTCACATTACATTATTGTTAACACTCTGCGGCCTGCTCCTCTGGGTAGTTCTAGATCCCAACTGACTGGCAGTTTTTGACTATTTTTGTATTTTACCTAAAAATAGATCTTTAAAGCTATTATAATGTTATTAAAAATAACAGCTCTTTACAATGACATATTTCATCAATAGGTATTGTATTATTATCAATTTTGAAATTCTGCTTGAAAAGTTTATGTTTTTCAAGGGAGAAAAATAATTCAAATATTGAATTGGCTCTTATATAACTATAGTTATCACACAGAAACATGTTATTTTTATGTTATTATAGGCATCAGCAGTGATATTAAAATTTACATTGTTTGGGATATAACTACGTTTAGGCTGTATACTTTTGCAAATTGGCATCAGCCATCACCTGCAGCTCTCTGTTGTTTCAGGTGCAAATATAAAATGTAAACAAACATCTCTTGGTAGTGCTACGACATGGTGGATTTTTTTTCAATAGTTGAAACACTACAGCCACACAACAAACAAGCAGCGCTCAACTAAACCTCCCCATATCCTTAATAAAAGCATCGAAACATGAAAAAGAGCAGTGGTCTGGCTTCGGTGGTTTAGCATGGCATGCTTGCTCGAGCAGGGTTTGAGCATAGCCCGAAAAGTGTTAACACTGTACTATCTTACTTATTAGTAAGAATTATTTTATTATTATTATTATTATTATTATTATTATAATAAAAATAATATATAATATTACTTACTTTTGAACACTGAATGCTAACACGGGGTCTTGCTGCATCATATAAGATAAACAGGAGATTCACAGCAATTCCAGAGATGATTCCGAACTCCAGGCCCACAAATAAACACACAGCCACAGTGACAAAGAATGGAATGAGATCAACCTCTACAAAATAAAGCACATAGCAAACACTATTTACGAAGATAAAAAACAACAACAAAAAGGGTTTAAAATAGTGCTTACTGCGTGTTTTCCAGAGCAATGGAACCATTTCATATTCTACCATAAAAAACATAGCTGCTATGATTATTCCTGCTAAGGTAGCTTTAGGAATATACTGAAATGTTGATGTCAGAAGTCCAAGAGTAAGAAGAACAAGTGCTCCTAAAAACAAAATGAGGCATCTCATTATAATAAAACGTTAAATACAGACATTTCATTACAATAGCTTTAATTATGTGTGCTGTGAGCAGTGGAGCACCCAAGGCTGGCGGGAGGGGGCAAAGGGCCTCAGTCCCCCACAAGCCAATAAATTCAAAAATATAGCTTTTACTAATTTTTAGCATCAACAAATAGAAAAAACATTTTATATTCAACATAACTGAAATATTTTTCATAAGAAAACTTCAAGTCAACTGGACTCTATATTTGTGCCTATGCACTATATCCCCACCCCCACCAATACAAATTCTGGGTACACCTCTGTTTATGTGCCTAGCTGGTTACTAGTGTAATTCTTTAAAACACATTTTTAATATTACAAAGAAAAAGAAAACCTTTTTTACCTGTGAAAGCACCACCCAATGGTGTTACTACTCCAGATGCATTGTTTACGGCTGTGCAGTGAAGGAACCAGTGGTTGGCATGGATTGTACAAATGATCCTAGAATATTGCACATTCCTAGAGCTATCATTTCTTGAGTGGCATCTAATGCTTTTCCTTTAGCTGAGATCAAGCATTAATATTTAATTATTAATCATTAGTCATGAATTATTAGGTATTCAGCATTCATTTGTATTATTATTATTATTATTTGTAATCAACGTTTGATTTATAAAATTTTAGGTCCCGGAATGTGCCCCAAATTAATAATTAATATGATGTAAACTTTAAGAATAATTTAATAATTATTCCTGAGGTACCGGAATGCCATTCCATCACATTCCGCCAGAAATCAAGCCCTGTTTGTAATGCTAAATTGATACTTTTTAAATTTTTTGATGGTTTCTAAGAATTAAAAGTGTTTAAAGGAAAAGAAAAAAATCAGAAATTATACAATTTTCTTTGCAGAACAATCAAGTTCCTTTGATGCAGGGTGCAAACTGTCAGGGAGCCAGGGATCATTCCTCTCTAGAGGGTTTGAGGACCTCTGCTCTAAAAGTATTAATTTCGGCTAGTGAGATCCTTATTAGTTGTCTCATGTATGATTTCGACACTTTCAAATGTTCAAATGAAATGATGGAAATTGGAGAAGACAATACAATGCCTAGAACATTCATAGGATTCAGATTGTGTTGTGTAAGCTAAGGTGATCTTCAGTTCACTCATCAATTTTCTATTTGACTCCCTTCTGGTAAAACTTGCCAATTTGTACCCTGATATGACGCCTTTCCTTCCTGATAAGAAATAATGGTAATTACTAATACTTACAGAAGGCTTTTGCAATAGCAATACTTTCAAGAACTGAAATTAAAGGAATTGTAATTGATGAAGTTCCAAGTTCACCAAGCATTTCACCAAAGTCCACAGTTGTTTCATTATTTTTTGTAGAAAATGGAGGAACTTTGAAAGGAGGAAGTCCTTCTGCTATTGGACCTATAAAACCAGAAAAGGACATTTATTTCTGAACATATGAAAAGTAGTTATGTAAATGAAGCATACATATGCATGAATATTTAATTATTCTAAGGAAAAAAGCAAAGAATAATCAGTAATTGAAATTAATGTTGATTGAGTTATGTAACAAGGAATGGTCATGTTCTGCTCATGTTAATAAGTAGTATCAGTAACATTTCAAACTTACCAGTTATAACAAATGGAGTTTCACCTTTTGAGTAAAAGTAGTATGCTAAAGCAGTTCCCACAATTGCGACAATTGCATTACGACCCAGAGAAATAAGCCATATTGTTTTATTATACATTTTTTGTAGAATACTCAAATTATCTCTCCTGAGCTGGGCATTATTAAGGTACTGCAATATCAAGAAAATTACTTTATAATTAGTAATACAATTAACTCGAATTATTCAAAAGTGAATGGAACAAGGATGATAAGAATAGTATATAGATAGAATATATAATATTGATAAAAAAGATATGATATTAAACTTTTATTATCTTCATCTGTATATTATAATATTAACTAGTGGAATCACAATGGCACAGACTTTCTCGTACTAGTTAGTTTCCTAATGTTTCGTCTGGTTTCCGGTTTTGTCCCCATCTGTCCTCCCGGCTGGTTCCATTGGCATAAAAAATAATTTGTCGCAATTTATTAATTTTTCGGTTCCCTAGTTGCAGAATATAGCTTGTGGTGCTACAACAGAACATCTTTTGCGCATAATTTATGAATCGTGTAATTTAAAAAAAAATTGAGAGTTCAACGAAAATGGTCCGTTCTTTAAATGTCCTTTGTTGTAAGCGAGGAAAAAATTAAAAAAACAAAGAAACTGGAGCGGGTTTTGAGAACAAAAATTTTAATTCGTCTTTACTTAATTATTACTTCCAGCACTTAGACGCAGGGAAAGCAATACGTAAAACTATAGTCTAACTACAAACGATGCAAAAATGATGAACACAAAATATATCTTTATTATATTATGCTTGATCCCTTTCTTTTTTTGAACCGACCTTGAGCAGATAATGGAGATGAATTATTTCACACCTTTCATTATTATTCTCTTGCGACAGTTTCACGAAATATTTTTTCGTCTTCAGGCTAGAACATTATGTAAATAAGACAACCTATAACAGCATATGAGACGTGCACAGATACATCACGTTGACGTTCTTGATGTAGTTTCATGGTACTGTTACGAACCACGTTCTCCAGTCACCACCACCACCACCGCCGCGGCGGCGCGCCGCCATCATCGCGGTCAGCGTTCCTTTTAAACTCAACGGCTCAACGGGCAACAAGAGCACGAGCGAGTACTGCCATGTATCTGGGCGATCTAATTTCTACAACTTCATAAGAAAAAATTAATATTCTGATAGGAACCTTTTAATAAGATTACTCAATATACTCATATAGAGCTTATCTTTTGATTATTTTTATTTTTTTTTAATTTAATTTTTCGTCATGAACTCATGAGCATATGTTATACAAACAATAGGTAGGGGGGATAAACTGCTATTAAGAAATGGTGGTTCATCCCCCCTACCTATTGTTTGTATAACACACACACACACACACACACACACACACACATAAATATTCCTCTTATAATAGCTCTCGTGTTCTGATTGTATCAACACAAATACATTGTTTAATAACAACACTCTTGTTATGATAACCATTTTATTCCTAAATCACTGGCAAGTTCTCTAGGCGAGCGAATGCAGAAAAATCACATTTGCGGCAATATTTACAATTCATCGAGAAATGTTGTTAAACAAAATATTTAGAAATTTTTCCAATTGACACGATGGTTATCTTATTTATGATTTAAAAACACCTACATTTTTCAGCATTATTTTGATTTTGGGTTCCCAAATGCCTTGGCCAAAATCAAGCTTTTGGAATATCGGAGAGAATTGAACACTTTTCCACTGTGGAGAATTTCGGAGAAAAAAGTTCCATAGTTTTGAGAAAATTTGGTTCAAATATTTCAGAAAATTCGCCAATTCAGTTCAATCATACTCAACGATTATGGAGAACTTACAGCGGTGGCGGCTCGTGCTTAGGTTACACGGTGGCACAACCCCCAGAAAATGGAAAAGATCTCATAATATCTTAGGAATACACATTTTCCTTTTAAAACATTCATATTGCAGCAATATCGATGTGTATGAAATCATTTTGAAACCAGAGAGAGTCCAACTAGCGCTCTCTCCGGTGTCTGGTGCCTGGCCAGGAATTGCACCACGCACTTGGCTATTGGCTGTATCACCACCTTCTACAGTTTACTCTAGAAGGTGAGTAAACAGTTAACTGTAGAAGGTAACTCTAGGAGATGGTGGCTGTATTAATGAATTTACTGTTTTACTTCTCGGTCCTTCGATTTAACACGGGGAAGATACAACCTTTTGGTTGGGCAACCAGACAGCTGGCGCTGTCACGGCGGTGCGCGGTGACGGAGAGAATATCAGGGGATTACCCATATTCCATCTTCGTCTAACTCACTGCAACGTAGTTAAATGATTTTCGCTTATTATTGAAAGCACTCAAGTTCAGTCAATTATTGGCGATATTCGATGCATTATTTATTATATTTGAAGAATTTGTTTTCATTTGATATTAGGTTTATTGATTCAAAACGTCCATTTGATGAGTTCTTTCTGTAAAGATGGCCGTTCTGGATGGAAGTCCCTTAGTGTCCCCCGTGGCTGCAGCTGCCCGACCAGCGGTTTACGAACGTTCTTGTAAAATACGAATGTGGGTCGAAGATCTTTCATTATTGCCAAATATACCAAGGTAGTGAAGTTTTCGGAATAAAATAATTTTATTTGTGTGAAAGGTGTCGAAGCAACTGTGCTTGTTGCGATGTACTGGAGTCGACTTTAAGTGCCCAGTGGAAATCAAAGCCAGAACCACGTGCGCGGGAGGTGTATATGCCTAACGCGGCCCCAAAGCTAAAACACTGTGTAAGTAATGCTTCAATATAGACTTGTATTTCACTTAGTTTTAATTGATTTGAATTGCGTACATTTTTACCTACATGTTCGATGGAGGTGCAACCTCCAGTCTGTTGTGGCACCAGCCGCCACAGACTTACGGACATTTCAAAACACCATCATTAGAGATATCTTGAAGCTCATGTGTTAAGACGCATTGAACAATGAAATACATCTGTAATGTAAATTTTAACGACGGGAGAGACGAGTCAAAACAATTACATTTTTGTAACTTTTGAAAAAACAACAACAAAAGAATGAAGTAACATGGCGTTTATGTCATTGTACAGGGTACATTAAGCATTACACCTACCAAATGTTTAAAGAAAAAATTTGGAGCCGTTTTTGAAAAAATATTATTTTTGTTATATTTTAAAATTGCAATTATTGCGCGTAATATTGCATGAAATTACTAAAATTTCCAAAAATATGTACATGACCTTCATGAAAGAACTACTTATGGACAACTTTCATTTGATGGAAAAATCTTCAAATTTGTATTTGTGTGAAGACGCCGCAAAATTTTGCAATTTCCGAAAATTCAGAGTTAACCGTTTGAGGAAAGTTTGAAAATGCCTCATGTAAAGTACCCCCAATTTTAAAGAATTATTTTCAAAATCTCAAAGCTTCAACTCGAGCTAGATGAACAGGGGTTTCTTCAATTTGACAAAGATCGTACGAGTGGTTTTGGCGCTAGTAGTGTTCACAGACGGACGAACAGAGACAGACGTTTATTTTTATTTTATTTTGCGTCAAAAACAGTTAAGAACTGTGTGTGACGTACTATGGAGAGAAGTGAATTCAGTTCACGTTTTCAAAATTCTGATATCCCTACCCTAAGCCATATACTACTTGAATTTTGAATACAGAAAACAATGAGCGTTCTTTGCAAAGATTGTTAACAAAAGTATTCGCTCCGATGTAATCAAATCTATTTTCAAGGATAGTATTGGTTATAGAGACTAGCAACTGTTGCCGGGATCTTTTACATTTACTTCGTTATATATTAAAACAACATTCTCGCGATTTAATAAAATCTATTTTCAAGGATAAATAAGCAATAAAGTTTGGGCTCTTATCCATGTTGTACTTCGGAATAATACTTCCTGCCGCGACAACATGGAAACGATAATTTGAATAATTGTATTTCCCACTGCATTCTAGAAGACGTGCACAGAAAATGAAGTTACATTTATGTCCAGAAGCAACACAAGGGGCATTCTCAGCATTTGCTCAATGGATCACGGAAACTGGACGAAAAACCTGATCGAGATGGAGGTCATTGACCCGGAGGCTGCAGTACAATACTGGTTACAGGTTGTTTATACACATTTATACAGTCCAAATTGTAAATAATGCATTAAATATCACTGTTAAAATTAATGTTACTTTCCTTGTGATGCTCAGTATAGTCTCTAATTGTCACAGTTATGCAGCAGAAACGATTTAACTTTGGATGTAAACTTTTCTACCGAATTTAATCGTTTAATGTCATGTGTCTAAGTGTTGGAAAATAATGTACACGTATGTGAATGTTTTGTAATGAGCTGTTGATACTGTTACCAGATGAATATGTTCTACGTCGAGTGTTATAGTTATAGACATATGCGAACTGAAAATATATTCCCGCCCTTAAGCAAGTCATTTTTGACAAAAACCATTGATTCGTAACTCAACAGAGAAGGTAATAGTAAAATTCCGAGATTAATAAAGAGATGCTTACAAGCATCACGTGGGTGGGATTTGGTTATTATTCGTTCTACTCTCAGGCGGGAATGAACATTCGCGAAGTATACACAACGAGCAGTATGAAGGCTGACTGCATTTGAAAGAATTCTGAACGCGTAGCATAATGAACTTAATTTTGTGTTTTATTCATTTAAATGGACGTTCCATTTAAGGTTTGGCTGAATTGAGAGACCGAAAAATTTTGTTTCCTTAACATCAGTCAATGGTACCCTGTTTTCAATAGAGTTTCTCCCCCCCCATTTTCAATAGAGTACAGAATTGTTTATTTGAAATGGAAAACTGCATTAAAACCGTTTTCTTTCACTTACTATTAATTTGTTATTTCGAAAAATCTGAAACATTTGATATTGTACTATTTACGATTTCTTTATTTCAAAGGATGTTCGTATCATCCACAAAGAGAACTGTTCTTCCGTTTCGAATCGTCGTGGGCATATCGTGTACGTATAGTAAGAAGAGAATAGGGCCTAAAATCGATCCCTGAGGGACTCCACGTACAATTGGCAAGGAGTAGGAAAGGTGGTACATAATGATCCATCATTCCAGAAAGGTATTTCTACTCTCTGAGATTGTTGTTTAAGATACGAACATAACCAATCTAGGACAATACCACGGATTCCATATGAAGGTAATTTTGAAAGTAAAATGACGTCAAAAGCTTTTGAGAGATCTAAATATAATCCAATAGGTGCTTCGTTTTGATCCAATGATGAGTTCTACTGATGATGATGATCTACAAAGTTTGAGTTGATTTGGTATTTTTATTACATTCCACAATGCTTTTGTTTTGTTATTTGAGTTCAAAATATTTGGTCGTTTCATAATTTTAGCCTGACATGACTTTTCTTAACAATGATTTGTATTTTTTAAAATTGACGAGGAAATCTTGAGATACGTTATGATATTTAGAAATGAAAGAAAGGTTTTTCAATGCGTTTTAAATGTTTAATTTGAAAGTGTTAAATGTTTATTTTGTATAAGCGAGAAACTAGCAATAACCCACAACATTGTATTGTGACGTGGCGATATGAGTAAGTACACAGACACTGAAATTTTAAGTTCATATTTATTTACAGACATTCACTAAACAGTATTTACACTCGTACGGAAAATTTTTCTCGCTATTCTCTTCAGCACTCCAACCCATGAGGCAAGGCGCTCCGGTGTGATCCAGAGAATCCCAATGTGCCAATACTAGCGGTGCCCCTGGCCTCTTGTCCCGCGGCGAAAGCCACACTCGCAGTGGCTTGCGATTACCCTCATGGGTGACAAAGTGTATCTGCACCGAGATTCGTCTTCAACTCCAATGCTCCCGGCAGTCTCCTCCGCTAGCCTACATCGCGAGGAATCACGTGACAGACCCCTCCCCCAGCGCTGTAGACTCGTGGACAGCCTCATCTTGTTATGGAGTTTTGGGGCCGGATGCAAAATAGGGCCCGCCGGGCAGCTGCATGCCGAAGCTTACATCACCCCCCCTCGCTAGCCGATATCCGCGTTCCAAGAACAACCCCCGGCGGCCCGCACCCTTCCAAGAGGCGACGGCGCTCTGGTTGCCGCCAGCCGGGCGCCAGCGGATCAACCCCTCCCCCTCGCCGGCCCCAAGCCTTGTGCGTGTCCGAAAGAAACAACTTTCATGACGTTAGAGTAATAAACACGTCCTCTATTAGTCATTCAGGACTCGGACAGAAGGTTAACTACTCGACTTCGCTATTGCTCCGCCTCGCCGTTACCTTCCGGCCTCGTCCTAAAAGACAAATTTAAAAGACATGTTACATATAATTAACAATTATCAGGGGGGGTACATGAAACCTCTCGACATTTCCTAAATTTTCTGAAAAATTGCTGCAACATTTTTGCGTGAATACGGGACAATGCATTTTTAAATATGCTAAAGTTCCTATTTACATTAATACCTCTGAAATTTTGAAAATTTTCAAACCTGTCCTACACCTTACTAAAGGCAGAGATTTCTTTTTCTTGGTGCAGTTTTTTCTTTAACTTTGAATCTTGATGCCACGTACATTAAACCGAAGATGAGTTGATGAGAGAAAAATTGCTGCAAGAGTAAGAAAAATGTCGATATGCTGCTCACACCAACTAGTTTTTCATGGCTTCTTGTCATTACTAGGTTTGTTTCAATTAAAGATTTACAAATAATTTATTTTAAGTTTGATACCATTACGATTTCAAACATGACACGGGATTTTTATTGCTTTCCGGAGATCCGGCGAGGGGTCGGAGGAGGTCTGTTTAGTGTTCTCTTGGAAATGTCTTAGGAGGCGGGGGAGTCAGTTAGTGAGGTCGGGGTGTGTCAAATTCAGAAATCTGAGGCCTTTCTTGACGAACAAACTAATTTCCTTCTGTCCCCTCTACTAATAATTTTAAACACCCCGACCTCACTGACTCCCCCGCCTCCTAAATAAACCTCCTCCGACCCCTCACCGGAACTCCGGAAAGCCCCGTGTCACGTTTCCTCTGGGCACAGTCTACCGACTTTTGCCGAAAGCAGCGAAGTAATCAAAGTGGCTCAACTTATTCAATTATTTCCCCATCTTTGTAATAACATTTGCTATTAATTACTATTACTATCCTCCATTTCTTATATTTTTTTTATTTTTTATACTTATTTAAAAATATTTTTATTTTTATTATTATTTTTTTTTATCTTTTGCAGTATGAGAATGTATATTTCTTCATAAAATAGCTGGGGTCAGTGAGGTATCTACCACAATAGTAGGCAGTGTAGCCTCGTGCACAAATGTATTTGCAACGAACGGCCGCGTAGGATAGGCGACGCTGAGGCGCCACGCGTAGCCGTTGTGTAGGAGCGGATGTGACGTCGGTGGAAAGTCCGAGGAGGCAGCGGGGGTGGTGGTGGTGGGGGGAGGGCCAGCGTCGGCCCGGCGCGACGCGAAAACTCTCTCTTGGTTCCTAGACGCAGCGAAATGCGGATCGGCAGATGGGCCAGTCGGCGAAGTCTGGGTGGGCACGGGCCGCGAGCTGGGCGAAGGGCCGGCAATGTGCTGCCGTACGGACAGGCAGACTCAACGACGAGTCGTAAGTAGGTTGCGGCGCTTCACGCCTTGGAATACAGTGAGATTCGAGTGTAGAGGTGTGGTAGCCGCAGCGAAAGATTACTCCGTGTAGTGGGATTTAGTAAATTAAATAATTGTATAATTATTAATAATTGTGGTGGAACTTAGCAATAAACCTTCAATTATTTAGTATTATTAATAATATAGTCATGTCTCTTATTCAGTGAAGTGAAGTGAAGTGAAGTGTAGTGTGGTGGGGGCACGGAAGGGGAGGGGAGGGGAGTGTGGTGTAGTGCAGCGCAGTGAAATGAAGTGAAGTGGAGTGAAGTGTTAGTAAAGCTATAAGTCAACATATAGATAACTCAAAATTATAACTAGGATATTAATCTCTAATTCTAATTGTAATTATATTTGTAAATATTCGTAATAGTTTTGTAATTGTATATCTAATTGTAATAATGTTTGCCACCGAGCATTAGCTCAAAGCGAACTTTAATAAACCTTCTATCTATCTATCTATTTAAACCCACTCTCGTCTGTGTTTCAATTGCTACCGCATGACACCACAGCAGTGACCCCAGATATTTGATCATGGAGTACCACAAAATCGCCGCTGCCACCACAGAATATATTTCTTCATTTATATTTATAATCTGAAATTTGAACTGCTATTATCTGTATTAATCCCCCCCCCGTATAATGTTTAATTTGAACTGCTACTAATCCTCCAGTTGCATTTCATTTTTTGCAATTTTATCTGCTATCTGTAACTAAAACTTTAAATGTATCTATTAATTGTAATTTAAGTTTCTATCTTATTTTGTATTTTATTTGTAATTTTGTTATATTTTTCTGCATCTTGTAGACTGAGGATGATGGCCAAGCCGTCTATCTTAATGCAACTAATATGTTAACGAAGATGACCTCTTTTATTTCTTCTCAAAAGTGCGAATGCAGAAAAGTCGTGCTCACAGTGTTTTGTGAATAAACAAACTCGCTCCAGAAGGTCACATGGTGAATGCTCATTGCTACTCGGATGTTCTAACTCGTTTATGAACGACGATTGTTCGGGTAAGACCCGAATACTGCAACCAAGGAATATGGTGTTTGACGCACGACAATGCTCCGGCGCGCAAAAGCAAGATCGTACGCCAATTTTTGGCTGAAAAAGATATCGTTGCGCTTGACCAACCTCCTTATTCGCCGGATTTGGCTCTGTGAGGCTTCTGGCTATTTCCCAAATTGAAATGGCGATGAAAGGACGACATTTCCACACAATTTCCGATATTCAGAAGGCTACAACGGTTCTGCAGGTAATTCGAATTGTTGACCATCAGAATTGTTTCGAACAATTTTTCCAACGATTCCAGTTGTGTATTGACTGACAAGGAGATTATTTTGAATAAATATGTTCCGATCTGCGGCTACACTAATGGTGCTTTTGCCCTTAATGTTGAAAAAATGTATATATTATTGTAATTTTTTGAGAATCACTGTGATGTTTTCTTTCGTACTGAAGGAGACACAAATGTAAATAAAGATGTGTTGTAGGCGACTTCTTAAGTTGAAAATATTTTTTTAGGCGTATGAAGCAATTATTTATGCACAAATAAGAGGCTATCTTATTTGTTATATTAAACACGTATATATTATATAGCCTTCTTGTAACCTGATGTATTTTATTTTATATTTTCTGTAATAATATCTTAAACTATAATTAAATAAAATTAATTTTGAAGCACAAAATATTTCTAGAATTTAAAACCTATCCTCAAGACAGCAATTTGTGTTCACAGAAAATTTCAAAACTACATTACTTCATTGGTATTTTGTCTAAATCCCTTTGAAATTTACATTTATTAAATGCCTTCAAGGTATCATTTAAGTGTAAACAACATCAATTATAATTGAATAAAAAGCTCATATTTTATAATAATTATTTATTATTTATTTATATATTATTTGTGTTAGTTTGTTTTCAATGCATAATATTAATAGAAATGGCAATTTATTAGGGAATATTAAGTAGTCTATTAGCTTGTGAACTTAGTTTGATATCTCTTTCTACTTAACAAAAAAAATAATGTTATTATTTATAAACTTGTATAACTTTTATGAGGTTCGGCACAGAGGAGCACAGGAGAGAAATAGATGCTGAGGCATTTTAGTGTTGAGCGCATAATAGGTAATGGTCAGGGCATAATAGAGCAATCAAACAGCGCTGACATTGGATGTACCCTAATGAGCAATAGATTATGAGCTTCAGACTCACCTTTCCCAGTAACAATAGTATAATAGTGCTAACACCAAGTACAGTATCCCAAAGCTTGGTTTCTGAAATATGATCAATTACAGTTATCCAAGATTCTAAAAATTCATTAGATTTGCCTGAAATTCCGAGAAGTGATTTCAATTGAGAAGAGGCAATGGTTATTGCAGCAGCAGTGGTGAAACCAGTTGTCACAGGCATTGAAATGAATGTCACCAAAAATCCTGAAAAAGAAAATACACTAATTAAACTGAATTCTCTGAAATCCATGAACTTTGAAATTCTGAAAAGATCTTTTTCAAATTCGAGAAGCCACTTAACCACTTCATTAACTTTGATACATGTGCGGATATTCAGGAGAAGCGGAGGAATTAAGTGTGGAGGAATTAAATGTGTACTCCATTGAAAATATTTTCGAAATTTCTGTTGTGCATCTTACTTCACTAAAAGTGATAATACTTTGCATCTACAGACCTCCAACAAAGAGAACTGCAGATTATATTTCGTTCTTAGAAAACCTGGAGATAACACTTAACAAAGTCAGCAATCGCTCTTTTGAATCCATTGTTGTATGCGGAGATTTTAATATTGATTTTCTGGTCGAATCTTGCGAGAAAGAAAAGTTTCTCAATTCAATTAATTCCTTCAATTTAGACATTACAATTAATGTACCTACACGGATCACACAACATTCGATGAAGGCAATTGATCAAATTATAATTAACAAAACTCTCATATGAAGTTGAAACAAAAGATTTAGGATACAGTGACCACGATGCACAAATTCTTACCATTATAAGAAATGCGATCACTGACACAATAAATACACGTATGACTAGATTGTTTACTAAAAGTAAAATTAAATTATTCATTGATTACTTGATGCAGGAGTCATGGGAAACGGTTTATAATACTGCTCATACAAACGACAAATATAATTCTTTTTTTTTTCAACTCTTTCATTTCATTTTAACACTTGCTTTCCTCTTCAAAAACGAAAACTAAATATTTCACGAAAAAGCAATTCTTGGATAACACAAGGGATTAGGACATCTTGTAAAAACAAGCGAATTCTTTCTTTCATTTCTAAACGTCATGACGTATCTCAAGATTTCCCTTATCTACTTTAAAAAATACAAAACATTGTTACGAAAAGTCATAAGGCAGGCTAAAATCATGAAAAACGATCAGGATATTTTGAATTCAAATAATAAAACAAAAGCAATGTGGAATATAATAAAACATACTACCAAATCAACTAGAAAACCCGTAGAGAATGTTGTTTTAAAATATAATGATATAAATGTGAACGATCCGGCAACAGTGGCTAGTCTCTTTAACCAATACTTTTCGAGAATTGCTGCCGATCTCACTAAGGGTCTTCAGGCACAAAATTCAAAAACAGACAGTTCACCCAAAATTGTAGACACAATGTTCGTTTCCGAAACTTCTTCCTATGAAATTCTCAAAATAATCGGTAAACTAAAAAATAAATATTCGTCCGGTTTAGATGAATTCCCGGATTCTTTGTTAAAGACTTGTGCGTATGCCATTATACACCCGTTAACTCACATATTTAATGCATCTTTATGCACTGGAACGTTTCCAGATATTTTCAAAACAGCTAAAATTAAGCCGCTTTTCAAAAAAGGCAATTCAAAATTATCGGCCCATTTCTCTTCTATCAGTCTTTTCAAAAATATTAGAGACTTTTTTACATACGAATGGAAACGCGCTTTAGATTGCCAACATGGATTTAGAAAATCAAAATCAACGGAAACAGCTATATTTTCTTTTCTTAAAGATGTCGCCTCATCATTGGATCAAAACGAGGCACCTATTGGATTATTTTTAGATCTTTCAAAAGCTTTTGACGTCATTGATCATGACATTTTACTTTCAAAATTACCTTCATATGGAATTCGTGGTATTGCTCTAGATTGGTTATGTTCGTACCTTAAACAACGATCTCAGAGAGTTGAAATACCTTACTGGAATGATGGAACATTACGTACGCACCTTTCCGACTCTTTGCCCGTTGCATGTGGAGTTCCTCAAGGATCGATTTTAGGCCCTATTCTGTTCCTACTTTACGTAAACGATATGCCCTCGTCGATTCGAAACGGAAGAACGGTTCTCTTTGCGGATGATACGAACATCCTTTGCAATAAAGAAACAGTAAATAGTACAATATCAGATGTTTCAAATTGGTTCCGAAATAACAAATTAATAGTGAACGAAAAGAAAACGGTTTTAATGCAGTTTTCCATTTCAAATAAACAATTCTGTGCCCCATTGAAAATGAACAGTGTACCATTGACTGATGTTAAGGCAACAAAATTTTAGGTCTCTCAATTCAGTCAAACCTTAAATGGAGCGTCCATTTAAATGAATTGAACACAAAATTAAGTTCATTATGCTACGCGTTCAGAATTCTTGCAAATTCAGTCAGCCTTCATACTGCTCGTTGCGTATACTTCGCGAATGTTCATTCCCGCCTGAGATATGGCATAATATTCTGGGAAAATACATCTTATAGCTCCCAGACTTTTAGATTACAAAAACGAATTGTACGAATAATAACCAAATCCTACCCACGTGATTCATGTAAGCCTCTCTTCATTAATCTAGGAATTCTACCATTACCGTGTCTTCTTATTTACGAATCAGTGGTTTTGTAAAAATGACTTGCTCAAGGGCGGGAATATTTTTTCAGAAAATGCCGAAGTCTATTACTATAACACTCGACGTAGAAATCATATTCATCAGGTGACAATATCAACAGCTCATTACAAAAAATTCACATACAATACATGTACATTATTTTACAACACTTTGCCAGATGACATTAAACGATTAAATTCAATAGAAAAGTTTAAATCCCAAGTGAAATCGTTTCTGCTGCATAACTGTTTCTATACAATTAGAGACTATACTGAGCATCACAAGAAAAGTAACATTAATTTTAACAATGATACATAATGCATTATTTATTATTTGAACTGTATAAATGAGTATAAACAACCTGTAACAACTATTGTACTACAGCTTCCGGGTCAAATGACCCCCATCTCGATCAGGTTTTTCGTCCAGTTTCCCTGATCCATTGAGCAAATGCTGAGATGGCCCCTTGTTTTGCTTCTGGACATAAATGTAACTTCATTTTCTTTGCACGTCTTCTAGAATTCAGTGGGAAATACAATTATTAAAATTATCGTTTCCATGTTGTCGCGGAAGGAAGTAATAAAAGCCAAAATTTATTGCTTATTTATCCTTGAAAATAGATTTTATTACATGGGAGTTTTTTTGTTGTTTTTTTTTCTCCCTTTCAAAATTCAAAATTAAAGTAGTATATGACTTGGTTTTTTACTGACTTTCAAAATTAAAATTTATTTTATTTTTAAAATTTTGGGCAAAATTCAAAATTTAAGTAGTATATGACTTGGTGTAGGAATCACAGAATTTTGAAAATGTGCACACAATTCACTTTTCCCCATAGGACGTCATACGCAGTTTTTAACTGTTTTTTTGACGTAAAATAAATAAATAAATAAATAAATAAATAAATAAATAAATAAATAAATAAATAAATAAAAGCAGGTCTTCACCTGCTTCCCCTGAATATGATACTAATACTTCGCCAATTATTTATATAAGATAAATTTATTTTTCTTATTACGTACCACAAGTATGTTGGTATTAATAGTAAGTGCATCCTTTCATGGCACGAGCTCGAAACTCTACAGGACAATCAAAAGTCTTGAAAGCGCCGGTTGGTTGCGCCACCGACATAGAGGTGTCCAGAACAATCCCTTGCCACATTGTCTTTCACGAAATTCATTCTATCGCTTGACTTCCTTCTGTCTTTCTTCTTGTTATTACTTTTGATTTGTTTGTTAATTGATATCCGCTTTACTATGTGTCAATTAACCAACCTTTACGACTACTTTCTCGATTCTCCTTTTCTCATTCCTTATCTTACTTTTTACTTTCTCGCTACAGCTACCGCGGTAGAGAGAAAATTATGTAATGCTGGGCGAAAAACGGTGAATTTTCGCCAGAAAACTGTTATTGCACGGACATGGCAATGAAAAAGTGAATAAATTTAGTTGATAATTGAAAAAATATAGAAAAAAACTTACTAACATAAGAAGAGAACGTAACGAAATCGTGCGCCGGAATACGGCAAACACAAAAACTCTTATTGCTGGAACGAAAATGTGGATAAGTTCAGTTTATCAGCAAAAAGTAGACCACTTTTAAAAAAAAGGAACAAAAATGACCGATTTCTCTTTTTTCAGTTTTTTCAAAAATATTAGGGAGGCTATTCTATACGCGAATGGAAAAAAGACGCGTTTTCAGACACAACACGGTTTTAGAAAATCAAAATCTACGGAAACTGCCATTTTTCTTTTCTTAAAGATGTTGCTTCATCAATGGGCCAAAGTGAAGAGACAATTGGGATATTTTTAGATGGTTCGTAAGCTTTTGACGCTATTAACATCTTGCTCTCAAAATTACCTTCTTATGGAATTCGTGGTATTGCCCTAGATTGGATAACCTCATACTTTACACATCGATCTCAAAGAGTAGAAATGCCGTACTGGCATGAAAGAACATTATTTACTTATCTTTCCAATTCTTTGCCAATTGAATATGGGGTCCCACAAGGTTTGATTTAGGTTCTATCCTCTTTGTGTTGTACGTAAACGATATGCCCTCGTGTATTAAAATGGAAGAACTGTTTGCCGATAACACGAATGTTCTTTGCAAAAAAGAAACAATAAATAGTAATTTTCAGAAGTTTTAATTTGTTCTGTAATAACAAATTAATAGTGAAAGAAGGGAAAACGGTTTCAATGCATTTTTGAATTTCAAATCGACAATCGTATGCTCCGTTGTAAATGAACAATATGAAATTAACTGATGTTAAGGGAATAAAATTTCTAGGTCTCTCAATTCAGTTAAACCTCAAATGGAATGTACATATAACAGAATTGAACAGTAAATTCTGCTCACTATGTTACGCATTCAGAATTCTTTCAAATTCTCTCAGCCTTCATGCAGCTCGTTGTATTTTGCAAATGTACATTCTCGTCTGAGATATGCTTGAATATGGCATAATATTCTAGGGAAGCTCATCCTTTAGTGCCCAGATATTTAGATTGCAAAAGAAAATTATCCGAATAATGAAAAAATGCCATCCACATGATCCCTGCAAGCCTCCTTTCGTTGATCTTGGAATCTTACCATTACCTTGCCTATTTATTTACGAATCTGCAGTATTTGTCAAAACTGACTTAATGGTGGGAACATATTTTCATGTACTACTGATATTTATAGTTACTACACACGACGTAGAAATCAAGTTCATCAAGTGTCAGTATCAACAGCAAATAATCCACATACAATACATTTACGTTACTTACATTGCCAGATGAAATTATACAATTAAAATTTGTACACAAATGTAAGTTAAAAGTAAAATCTTTTCTTCTGCATAACTGTTTCTAAATAATTAGAGACTATACTGATCGTCTAAAAGAAAAATAATGTATAGTTAAATAAAAAAAATGATATAGTATAATGAATTAGTTTACTGCAAGGCAAGTTAACGGGGCTTGGTCATAAGTAAACACCACGCCCATACCATAGACTAAAGAGGTAGAAATTTCGAAAATATTTTCAATGGAATACACATTTAATTCCGCCAAGGAGATAGAATCAATATTATTTCTAACGTAAAGACAGGAACCCCCATACGTAGGACCTTTATGCGATTCTCTCTCTCTGCAATAAAAGCCTGCGAGGTAAAAGTTTGGAATTTGGAAAATGCTAAGTTCATTAGGAGATAACCAATGTTCTGTAAAGCAAATTTCCGTCCAAATTTCTGTAAAGCAAAGTTCATTATTCCGTACTTGGCCTAGACTGCTGGCCAGCTAAAAAAAACGAACTAACGGGACCACTTTTGAAAAATGTCAGTGTCGGATGAGAACATACATTTATACTCGATTTAGGGTAGTTTCGATTCGTTTTATGTTGGCTAAAGTTGTTGCCAACCGTCACACAAATACCCTGAATATTTTACCTTCAAGCGGTAGGGACATTTTTTAAAATTTAAGTTTGCAATGAAACAATGACTACTTCCGTAGATACCGCCAACATTCAAAGCCATCCAAGTGAAATTGTGTTAGTTTACGAGTGTTGCTAAAGATTTGCATTTTGCGTTTTGGTGCTCTTCGTTCTTTGCGTTTTATCGTTCAATTTATTTATTTTGTAGTACTAGGCGTTTTTGAGTTTTATTTCTTATTTTCCAATTGTTTTCTTTAGTAATAATAATAAAGTTAATTGAAATAGTTATAGTAGTTCATTATTTGTTGTTGTTAAGTGTCCCTTTAGTATTTCTTGTTTTAAATTAATTATATTATATTTATTATTATTTTTCTGAATTCATTTTAATTATAACTGGAAAATAATGGTAAGCCGAACAACATCTGGGTCTATACTTAATACTGAACCTTTGAAGATAACACGTTTTCAAAGACTGTCTCTGGTAACAATGGATAAGTTATTGAAAACTTACTTACACTAATGATGATTTTCATTGTTTTTTTAATTGACTTTTAAAAACTAATGAATAATTGAACAGATAAATTAAATGGATGTATTTGCATTGATATTGACATAATTGGACTATTAGGAACATTTCATTAGATCACTTAAAAACTACCATGTATATCACGTTAATTAACTTCAATAATTGTGGTATTTATTTGCGTTCAATAAAACTCATTACTACCACTTCAAAACGTGAGGGAACTGTTGACACACATCTCAAAAGCATTAATAACATAGAAGTATGACCGCAGATAACTTTTGAGGTTGTATTTTTCATTTGCACTTGACACTTTTTAACACTTCTTAAGCTCGCAATAGTTGATAATGATAATTCTTAATTAACTTAATAATTATTCACAGAGTTAATATTCGTTTATAGATGAACATCTCTTTTTAATTCTATCGAAAAACGAAACATGTATTATTGAACAGTGGACAAGACTCGAGACCGCGCGAGGATTGTGAATGAGACAACAAACAAAACAAAAGCGAGAGACTTGATCAGAGTTATAGTTTCATAAGTTGGCTATTCCGACAGGAAATCTTTCAAGCTGCCATATTGCGAATTCAGTGCGGCCTGATACACAGCCTGGAGTCTACACCGAGATTTCGTAATCACTTATTGGTTGGGAGAAACAAAGTTATTGGTAAATGTTTCACCTATGGCAGCAATCGGATGAAGAAACGTTTCGTTCTTCTGTTTCAAAAAGGAGCCATTTTGCATGCTGGCAGAGATCTAACCATATTACCAACATATCTCTTACATCCTCACCAACTTCAATCATTAGTCGGATCTAAGCACAAAACTGTGTTCATTATCGGAGTGTCCGCGTCTTCCTTCGCTTGTTTGCAAGCCATTTCTGCTGATAAAATATTTGTAATCAACATTGCTATTAACCGACTTTCATTATTCGAGGTAGCAAGAAAATTTTCTTTCCACGTCATATGAATCATTGTGTTGTCTAACACTATGTACGCACATCTTTTTAGACATTTTAATTCGCTTTGCACTTCAGAGTAACCATAAAAACATTAAAGGAGATATGCTTGTGATAGATATTTTGACACTTAATCAACGTATTTGTCACGGATAGACTCGTGTTTCTTGTATGAGATAAAAACCCGTCATTGATGACGTATTGGACACTGAATTGCTTCTATGTTAGTAGTTTGAATGCTATAACGAGTGTTCAGGTTTGTCATTAATAACTTTGCGCGGAAACAAGTTTTTAAAGCCAAAAATATGAACAAAACAGTACTTTTATTTAAGATTTTCAAAATAACTTAAAAGTTATCCGGCAAAAAAACGGGAATGCCATTTATATATATATATATATATATATATATATATATATATATATATATATATATATATATATGTCTGTAAAAACTAAGGCCTTCAGAACCTACGCATCGCTGAAGGCACGTTCGACTTCCAAAATATTAATTTTCTTTTGCGCTTTATTAATTACCTACTTTCCTTTTTCCAATTAAAATGTAAAAAGATTCAGACGGCGCTGTATTTATTTGCATACAACTTGGATATAAATGTAGTGAAGGAGGTTAAGTGGAGTTCCATTTTCACAGCAACATTCAGGGATATTTTACACACTAACGGCAATACCATTGATCCTAGAAGAAATCTGTACATACACATTGTAGGCAATTTTAACCTCCTTCTTTTCATATCAGGTTAATACTTACGAAAAATTGATAGTTTTTAAGTTATATTGAGGTAAAATAGGATAATTCCCGTTTTTCATGTTTCGCTTACATCACCAAATTTCGTGGTGTTCTCTCGTCTAAATCGTTTATCGGAGAAACAGTTCTTACGGACATTAAATGTAGGTAAGTTTATCTTCTTTCATTTTGTATAGGACCATGAATTACGAAAAATGGATGGCTTTTGAGTTATTTTGAAAAAAACGACAAAAGGTGTGGTATTTACGTATTTTTTGCTTAAAAAATGTATTTCTAGACAAAACTTTTATTGGCAAACCTGATATTCGTGTTCAGCGACCCCCCAAAATATAGGAACCAAATATCAAAACCACACCAAAACTTTCTCTTATTTTCTACCATTCGACTGGGCTGGAGGCAAATGCTGATCTTCGTTCGTCAGGAAGACCCCGCAGTCGCCTGGGAAGCTCGGAAGCTGGAGGGAGGGGGGCAGGCAGCGGGACCAGCTGGGTCGGCCGACCCACTCGAGAGCGTCCCGTCGGCATGGATACAACACGCCCTTTTCGTGTCCCTCTGCACCGCGCGATATTTCCTACAAATACCCCCACCAACAGCCAGTCCTGTTCTTCCCTTCACTCTTCGCGACGTTGGCGCTTTCTATCGGCGGACGGGAAACTATTCAAAGGAGGTAGCTCGAAACAAGCCTCATGAGCCCTCTATATACATCTTGACGTAATGACTTAAAAAAATAGATGATATTAAATGTAATATACCTCACCGGGAATTCTGATGAGTAATTTATAAAAAACCGCTGCGAAATTCATCGCCAACGGAAGTACTGACTCTCGGCCTTGGAATTGCCCTGTAAAATAATGCTATTGGCAACACCGTTTCTCTTAGGGCACGAGAGAGAACCGCGTGAAAAAATATGGATTATCAAATTGGTCTCGAATCATTATAAAAAGATTATTTGGGAACACAAGCTCGACTAAATAAAACTACTGAATCTTATCACTGCCACCATCTCGACGTTCCAACACCAACGAGCTTCTCAAATATGGATTGCGGCACGGTTGTGCAAATTTCAATTAAACTTTGTGAATTGCTGAAAGAAATACATCGATACATTGAGAATACAAATTATAGAATAAAGTAAAAGTGCAAGAAAGTAAAAATATAATTACTATTGGCAATTTCAATAGTAAATTATAATTATAATTAAATTATTATTTTTCATGTTTTTTTAATTTCTCGTGATCCGTAACGCTGTGTGACACCTGTACATATTTCTTTCATTTCAAGTGCAAATTAAGCAAACCTCTTGTTTTTTTCAAAAAAATATTCAGGATCTTTTTTAAAGAGCCAATTTTGTACAACAGACTTTCTCTGACGCAAAACATTTTTATCTTCAATTTTGTAGTTTTTATTTTATTTTATTTTATTGTATTGCAATTTTCAAAAAATCAAGGATTTCAACGAAAATGAGACTTACACCATTCTCTTATGTTTCTCTTACTCTATCCGAGGTCAACGTTTAATAAAACATTTGGAGCCTTTTATATGTTGAAAATTTTGAAAATGTACTAGGGGCTTCATGTAAAGTAACCCCAGTATTAAAATATCAGTTTAAAATTCCAGGGGGCACGACATCAGCCAGAACGATTGTGGAGTATCAATTTCGGAGAAAATCGGCTGAACGGCTTATGCGCTAGCGTTGTGCACAGACAGACGTTTTGCCGCCAATCGATTTTTCAGTATGAAGGACGCGCAAAACATGTTGCACCACGTGTTAGAGGCTGGGTTCACCACGTGTGAGAGGAATTCCTTTCTATACATACAGAAACTGAATTTATCCACTTCTGCGTTACAAGGGCCCGGCAATAAGAGTTTTTGTGTTTGCCGTTTTCCGACGCCCGATTACGTTACGTTCTCTTCTTATGTTAGTAAGTGCGAAAACGAAAAAATACTATAGTAAAATAATATTTTATTGTCAGTTGATAAATCTTCACTTTTAAATTCTGAAATGCAACTTATAGTTTTAAACTCGCTAATTGTGCTTCTTTCGTCATTTTACACATTTTACACGTCATACGCGGTTTTTAACTGTTTTTTTTTGACGTAAAATAAATAAATAAATAAATAAATAAATAAACACTGGCTTAATAGAACTGAATTAACACATGGATTTTTAACTGACAATGAGGAGCTATATAAGTTGAATTCTGATGTCCACGTCTGGGTGACGTAATGCGATGGCAGTCTCCATCCCAGAAGGAAGGAGGTGTAGTGGGGATAATGAAAGGAGGTGAGTTTCCCACAGACCATGGAAGGCTCAAGATCATCTGTCAAACAAATCCAATAGTTCATCGCCTCCTCGCGGGATACTCTGACCCCTCAGATAGGGCCTCATGGCTTATGATCTATTCTTCGTATAAATTAAAAACATTAACAATTTCTTAACTTGCATTCCATTGTCAATTCTCCCTCATTTAAAAAAAAAACGAATTAAAACTAGAGGTGCTACAGAATGGCACAGACTTTCTTGTAGTTAAGTATTCTAATTTTCTTGGTGTGGACTGTCTTAACGAACTTTTGCAGTTTTCGAAAAATCATGGTTTTCAACGTACATGAGACCAGCACCATTCAGCAGAAGGACGTATATGTCCTTCACACTATCCAATAACAAAATTTAATTAAAAACGTTGGAGCCACTTTTTTGAATTATTTTTTGGCAAACGACTTTCATGTAAATTACCCCCAAAATTAAAATGTCGGTTTGAAATTTAGTAGCATTTTTAACTCTTCACATTGTAAAACAAAGATAATGAAAATTTGTATCGATATTTGCTTATGTAGTAAACATGTATTTACATAGAATTCCATTCCCTGGTCATGATACGTATATAAGCATCCAAGGAACGCCGGATTCAACTATTCTTTATTGTTGTGTGGTGTACCTCTAGTATGTGTGCGGGCTTCTTCTAGTATGTTTTTTGAAAATGAGTGTTTTAATATTATTTAAAGACTTTAGAATTTGATTAGACTTAGACCCCATTATAATTACTAACGTCATTACGTCAACGAACAGAAAACTGACGAAGGATATAACTAGGGACCGGATTTTAATGACCTAAAAATCAGCGAAATATGCAAGCATTTATGACCTAAAACCTATAAGGCATTAAAAAAATATGACGCTATACACGTTTATTTTTTAAAAATTCCTGTTGAATTTTTAAGTGTAACATAAATACAAAATTCACTCAAGAACAGATTGTGAGGATGTTACAAGCAGTTTGCAGTCGTTGGAACTAACTAGCATTTTAAAAAAATGCTTGTATACGCAGCAATATGTTGTACACTTTTTCAGCCACGTGACCACGAGCTCGACCCAACTCACTCCGTTCAAATAATAGTTTGTGATGTAATTGTTGAGTTTATTTGTGACAATATCACTTGATACATTGTCATGCGAGACACACTTTCAAGCTCTTTATTCTTGTGTCTTCAAAAATATGACATACGTATGGATTTTGGGGAAAATTTGGCCAAAATATGACCTTTTACTAAAAACGGTCTTTAAAAATAACAAATATACTCATTTAGGCAAAATTTGGCCAAAATATGACCTTTTATTGAAAAGTGTAAATATGACTTATATGCACAATAAAAATACGTTTTTCTAATCACAATACCTGGATTGTGCATAAATTGTTTTAAAGTTCACCCGAAGGTTCATAAAAAATATATGACGTCATTAAAATCGGTCCCTAGTTATAACCAATGAAGTCTTCTGTGTTATCGGCAGTGCGTTTAACACTTTTTGTTTTTAATACTTTTCGTAATATAAATCTTCTTACAAGGAAAAATCATACGTACAAGAAAGGCCACTTCTTGGAGTACCTAAGTACTTCCTTTCCTTTGGTGGTGTAAAGTCTATACATTGTCAGAACAGTACTTCGGAAAGATACATATCCGTTTCTGAAAAAGATTACATTTGGAAATTCCATCTATTACAGAAACTTCTAGTGAAATTTCTGCAGACCAATAATTTTAACTTTGTAACACATAATTTGTTACAAGAAGTCTTATAGATAATAGGTTCGACTGATTGGTGTTTCCGTGCACGTCAACTGGTAAGGGCATTAGTCCGGTAAGTGTATTGAGTATTTTTGCGGGAGGTGATAGTAATCTTCACCCGCTGGATGGCGTGACCCGGCACCGACCTACGCTTCTCGGCTAGTGGAGTTTTCACTTACCAGGTATCTCCCACCAGCACAGCACAATCCCAGCAGGAGAAATCTCTAAGCCCCCGACTGATCTCTCAACAAGGGTGGTAATGTAGTGTATATGAGTATAATTGTTTGTGTATGCGTAAGGGGTGCGAATAGGACAAGGAAGAGAAAGGAAAGATCATGCCGGGTCTCTGACTCGTTTGTTAGGTTGTCTGTGACTGGCATTCGCCTGGCGTAGATTGAGAAATCACGGAAAACTACCAATCAGAGCAGCTGGCCGCTAGAATTCTCCTCCTGACAGCGGCTGGATTCGATCTAACTATCAAGCTAGTGTCGAAAATCCTATCATCATCGGAACGCGAACCCCCAGGACCTCCCGGTGAAAGGCACTGCAGTGACATCAATTGATGCCCTGAGCCACTTCTATGCCGTTCTCATATAGTTGGTAAGTGAATCGGAAACAAATAGCTATTTCAATTCGTGTTATTTGTATAATTGTTATAAATAAAACTTACCTAGATTGAGTAGTCCCATTAATAAAATAATACATCCACTGATGAAACACAAGAGCACAGCATAGTCTGCTCCGTTATTTTCTACAGCTTTTTGGCACATCAAAGCAAGAATGGCAGTAGGACCAATAGTGATGTCTTTGCAAGAGCCAAGAAAGATGTACACAAACGCCCCCATGAATCCAGAATAAAGACCATACTGTCAACAAAAGAGAGACATTGAATTACAATACTTACTTTACATAGTACTTTCATCAGTGAAACTCCTAACGGAATTGGTGGGTAAGGATATTAGGGAATTGGTAACACGAAAATGAGGTCTTTACAATCATCTCAGTTTAAGAAAGCAAAAACAAGAACCAAGACTGATGACAGGTAATTAAAATCTTTATTTAATTTTTTTATTTAAATTTATTTCTTCCCGTTCGACTTTCGTCTTTCGGGGATTTTGACGGGTACAATGTTACAAACAATGAATTTACTTGGCCATCCTCACGCAGCCTCGGGTCTCGGTATAACCCTTCACTATTTTTAAAATTTCATATTTTGACAATGAAAAGTCATTGTTTAGACAATGAAAAGAAATTTATTGTTTGAAAGTGGAGGGGTGTGTTTTGGGGGAAATTGTGGCGAATGAGTTTTATGAATTAGGGAGGACGAGAGAGGTCTTTGGGGAATCTGGATCTAATGCGTGAAGGATGATGAGCGTTTTGGCCGAGATTGAATATTGGAGTGTTGAGACATGCTGGGAAGAATAGTTTTGAAAGGTTTGTGAGATGAATTTTGAGAGGAGAGGTATTTGAAGCTCTCGGTGTATTTGTGAGTTTGTAATGAATCAGGGGGCTTTCCAGATTTGTCTTATATATTTGTTTTGAACTTTCTGCAAAATGGATAGGTTGGTTGGTGTTGTGTTGTGCCTTATTGGGCAAACATATGTCATTGTGGGTCTTATCATTTTATAGATGAGCAGCCCAGTTTCTATACTAAGGGTGGAGTTTCTACTGATAAACGGTTAGAGTTTTAAAACTTTTGCTCGTGTTTTATAAGCTATTGATTGAATGTGCGGTTTCCAAGTTAATCGTTTGTCCAGTAAGACAGCTAGGTATTTGGCTGGTGAAAAATGAGAAAGCCAGGGTACGTCGGTGTTATTTATTTGCAAGGGTGTAGGGAAGGGATGACGTCTGAGTGTGAATATTTTGGATGGTGATTTTGAGGGGTTGATTTTAATTCTCCATTTTTTGGTCAAATTTGTATAACTGTAAATGTATGCTTGTATGTAATCATAGGCTAAGTTGATGTCGGTATGTGGAGTAAAGATAGCAGTATCGTCAGCATAAAGAGCTATACTTGCTTCGTTTGGAGTTGGATAGTCTGCTATAAAAATTGAGAACAGTGTTGGTGAAAGAACCGAGGCTAGGGACGCCTGCGAGAATATGGTAAAGCGGTGATATAGCATCATTTATTTTTACTTGAAAATATTTGTCGGTAAGAAAGTTTCGAATTAGTTTCTGCAGATAATCAGGAGTTATAATTTCTCGTAGTTTGTACATTAGTGCATTGTGCCAAATTCGGTCAAATGCCTGCGAAATGTCTAAAAAGAGAGCAATTGGGTGCTTTTTATTGTAAAAACTGTTGTGCTCGACAAGTCGCAGCAGTTGATGGGTAGTTGCATGATTCGGTCTAAAACCAAATTGAGAGTTGGGAATTGCATTAATTTTCGTTAAGTATGTTTGAAGTCTATTTAAAACATGTTTTTCAAACATTTTAGCTAAAGAAGGCCTGTAATTGCTCGGAATTTTGGGGCTTTTGCGAGGCTTGCAGAATGGAAGTATAACTGGACGTTTCCATGATAATATCCTATTCTTAGCGATGCATTAAATATTGCTGTTGTAATTGCAATTGCTTGTCGAGGAAGTTCTTTTAATGCTTTGTTTGTAACATTATCATAACCTGGTGATTTTGTAGTTTTGGAAAGTTTAATTATATTTGCCACTTCTGAAGGAGAAATGAATTTTATCTTCGTTGGGTTCACAGTTCACAGAGGTAGTTTCATGAACTCCTACTTAAGCATTGAAAATAGGATATTCTATGGGATTTGGGGTGAAGACACATTCTAAATATTCTGCTAGAGTCTTCGCTTTTTCAGCATCTGAGTATGCTATCTTACCATTATTCTGTAAAGGAGGTAGCTCTGTTCTTTCCTTTGTAATGCTTTTGATTGTTTTCTATAGTGGTCTGGTATTAGGGTGAAGTTGGCTTAAAAATTTATGAAAGTTTCAAAATCTAAATTAATCTATTTTGTGTTTGACAAATTTTGAGATGTGGTTTAATTTACGTTTATTGTTTATATTTCTATTGGATTGCCAAATACGCGAATTTTTATTTTCTTTTTAATTAGTTCAAGAAGCTCTTTAGCTAGTGTTGAATTTGACTGTGTGACTGATTTGAGGGTATAAGCGCGTATTTTAATGATTGATATATGCAGTTTGTGAGTTTGTATAATTCAATATCTATGTCTTCGATGGATATCATGTTATATAGATATGCCAAACTGCTGGTTATTAAGTCACGGAAATGATTCCAGTTAATTATAACATTGATTGGTTTCGGTATTTTTTTCTAAAGAGTGTGCCAGTGTTCCCAACGATGTGATGATGGGAGAATGGTCTGAATCTAAATCTGGTACTACTTTCGGGTAGATCGGTGAGGTTATGACTTTTGTAATGAATATATCTAGAATGTCTGCTTTCTTGTTTGGATCTGTTGGGTAGTGGGTGGGTTCTATAGGGGCATGAAAACTAATGTTGTGCCCGCTTGCGTTAATGAGATTAAGCAGTTTCTCACCCTGATGTGTAGTCACATTGCAATCTCAAGCTCTGTTTTTGCTGCTTAAATCTCTCATCAAAATAAATCGGGGATATTGAGAAAAGATATTACCATATTCTATTGAGAATTTTTTGTTAGGGGGTTTGTATGCAGTAATGATAACTACTTCCGATCTATTGTAGCTACTATCGCTATATGTTAATTACTATCGCTTCTAAATCTGTTCAGTGAGGAACAGGTACTTGACTATGCTTTAAATCTTTTCGAATTATGATTGCTACTCCACCTGAAGCATTTGTTGAGATACGATCATTACGATAAATTTTGAAATCGGTAATGGAGAAACGTTCGCCTGGTAGAGAGAGGAATTTCTGTTAAACATGGTATTAGTATTTTATGCTCTTTTAAGAAGTACCGAAAGGAATGTTATTGTCTCTTTATTCCATTTGCATTAAAGTTAAGTAGACTAAGAGCATTTGGTTTATTTGGATCCATTATAGTAATTTGGAAGAACATGTAGAATCATATTTTGGATTTGAGGTTAAAAAGAGATTATTTGGGATACTACATTTGAAATTAAATTATTTACATCAGGAATGTTATTGGGTTGGTTATTATTCCATGCTCTATTGTAAAGAGGGTGCAGTGGTAGAAATTTTCTTGAGTGAAGGGAAGGAGGTGGAGGAGGTTGTCTGATACATGTAAATGATACTAGAGGAGAAGGAGCAGAAAACGTTGGTCTAAGTGCGGAGTCATTAAAGTATTGATTGGATTGGAAGCTTTGAAATGGTCCTTGGAATTGACCTAGGAGGGTTTTGCCAGTTTTTTAAATTCTAGGCAGCCTCTGTAATTGGCGGTGTAATCACCTTTACAATTAACACATTTTGGGGCTATACTATCATGTTTTTTACATTGAGAATAGTGATGGTTTTCAAGACACTTCACGCACCTAGGAATATTGTGGCAATTTGTCTGAGTATGACCAAATTCCTGACAGCGATTACATTGAATAGGTTGGATAGGTTTGTTTCTTAGATGAACTCGTATTATACTATACATCAGTTTGTCTTCATTATATATTTTTTGATTTGGGATTCTCAAGAAGATCTACTGCTACTATATGCAAAGGTTTTCTGGCTAATTAAAGTCTACACACTTTAATTACGGGATATTCCAGTCTTTTCAGTTCTTATATAATATCTTGTTCGGTGTAATATGCTGGGATGTCTTTTATTACAACAGATAACGTTTTACTACTTCGATTCATGTGAAATTCGATGTTGTTTCCTTCATTGTATTTTCGAAATTTTCTTAAGTCATTGAATTCACTGCAATCAACTTCAGTGTACTCGCCATTTTGTTTAGTTAGGAAGTCATTTATTGTAGCTGAATTTAGATGTATTAAGGTTAAATATTCATTGCCGGCCATATGAAAGAATATTGAAGGAATTTTAATATTGTTCTCGTTCGTAACGATTGGCGGTTCGGTTACTTCATCTTTCTCTTCACTGAGACAAGCAAACCTTGAGTGAATAGGTACATTATATTGCACTAGGTTGCTATCGATCATTTTTAAATTTGTATTTTAGTTACCCGAAAGCTTTCGTTTTTTTTTGTTTTTTTTTGTTTTCACTATCCGGGATCGGAGTTTCTTGACTGTTTTGCGCAGGGGCGTGAGCAACTGACTGGCTTCGTCTTTTACCTTGATCATGCCAATAAGCGTTTTGTTGAAAGGCCGCGTGTCAATGCATTGCGTGAAATTGCTGCTGCTGCTGAGGTGGTAGCTGCTGGGCTTGCTGGGGTACTTGCAACCAAACATATCCAGGTTGATTCACTTCCGACAGTTGTGGTTCCTGACCTAATTGTTGCACTATAAATTGTTGTTGGGTCGTATGAAACACTGATGTTGATGGGTTTGAACTTCACTATCCTGAGCGTTGTTTTCCCCGGTAGGATTATTTAAAAACACATTTGCTTGCACTGGATTTACTTCATTGTATTCACCGCATAAACGGTATGCAATGAATTAGCAATGAACTGCCCCGTGTTGGGGCAGCCACTCTTAGACAATACGCACTATTAAAATGTTCTCTCTAGTAAGAAATAAAATAGTTGATAAAGATTATAAATTCCTCCTCGACCTTATACAACAGGTGTTTTATTTATTATCTCTGTGAATATCTGTGTGATCTATTGTATTCTTACAATAGATCCCAGATTTTCGTGATAATTCGTTGAAGAAAGTTTTACGAAAACGGAAAGTATGAAACCTGAAATAGTATTTTCTATAATTTTATAATTCTCATTATTCCAACAATGTAAATCCATGCAATTCGGTCGAGATTCCTACATTTCTGAGCCCATTAGAGCCTTCTTGTACATTAAGCATTTTTATTAAGACAAGGAATAATTTACTAGGAAATAAAACATAAGAGAATTAAATAAATGTAATGTTACAATAAATATTATTTATTTTGAGTTGAATCAATAAGGTTGTTAGATGGTTTGGAGAGCTTCTTACCCAAAGTAGAGTAACAATTTTCCAAATTGTCTGCAACTCATTGCCTCAACGTTGTGCTAACATATTTAATACACTATATACTTTAAAAACAAAATTATCCTATACAAATTTGTTCTGTATCACTACGACGAAATGCTATATGATTAGTTTCTACTTTCTCGAATACATAAGCCTATGCGGAGTATATAGAGACGTAGTATAGAGAAAGTTAAGCAACGCTGCGCGAAAAAAGGCAGATTTTTGACAGTAAAAATTCTTTGCCGGGCTCTGATAACGAAAAAGGGAATACATCCAGATGCTGAAGAGAAAAAGGTCTAACACGTGGTGTAGAGAGAATCCGTGTTTTGTGGGTCCTTGGTGCCGAAAAACCAATCGAAATAAAAACGTCCGTCCGTCTGTGAATACCATTAGCGCCTTAACCATGCTTTTTTTTTCAAATTGAAGAAACTCCTGTCCATCTGGCTGTAGTTGGAGCTTCGAAATTTTGAAAAACATTCTTTAAAATTTTGGGGTACTTTGTATGAAGCCCCCGGACATTTTCAAAATTTTCTCAAAAACTGCTGCAAATTTCTTCTTTACATTTCTTGTAAGAATAGAGTAAAATACACTTATAAAGGTGGCATAGGTTCGATTTTCAGAGTTAACTCTGAATTTTCGAATATTGCAAAAGTTTGAATTTTCTTCGGCGTTTTCCTACAACTACAAAATTGAAATTACAAATTTTTCTTCCAAGTGAAATTTGTGGTTCATAAATAGTTCTTTCATGAAGGTCATGTACACTTCTTTGAAAGTATTAAGCAAAGAAGCGTGCAATATTTGCAATATAAAAAATACAAAAACAAGATTTTCTCAAAACGGCTCCACATTTTTTCTTTGAACTTTCGGTAGGAATAGCTTCATTCATTCTAAAAGATGGCATAAACGCCATATTGCTTTATTCTTTTGTTTTTTAAAATATTTAAAAAATGTAATGTTTTTGACTTGTCTGTCTTGTCGTTGATATTTACATTAGCAATCATTTATTTACATTATTGTACTTATGCGTACATATGCTTTAAATAATGTTAGATAAAATTTCTCGAAAACTCAACAATTTTTTGTGAAAATTACCTCAAAATTCCGCATTTTCAGAAACGTTCAAATGCCATTTTCTCAAAAATGGTTCAAAATTGTTACTTCAAACTTTTCCAACGGATAGTGATATTTGCATTGTTTAATATGAAATTAAGTTCATTTTGGTGTATCCTTTTGTTTTTTAAAGAATTACACTAATGTAATTGTTTTGAAATATCTCTCACCGTGTTAATATGCATATTTCAATAGATTTGAATACATTATTGCATTTGTGAGTGGATGTGCTTCAAATTACTTGAAATGAAGATTTTCCAAAACGCAATCGATTGCTGTGAAAAAAAAGTTTCAAATTTCGCATATACAATAACGCGTAAACGCAATTTTCTTAAAAAGGCTCCAAGATTTTTGATGAAAATGGGAATTTAGGACAAGGTTTTACTATTCTTTAATTTTCTTAAAGTAATATTTTCGTAAAGTGATATATGTATGAAGAAACCGAAAAACTAACAAAATGTCAAAAAATGCAATTTGGGTGGCGATAGACGGCAGCTGGCAAAAGGAGCAAGACCATAAAGCCAATCCACACCAAGGAAATTAGAAAACTTTACTAGGAGAAAGTCTGTGCCATTCTGTAGCACCATTAGTTGTTCTTTACATTCATATACGAGTGTAAATATGGATTCGTTGATATTCGAAACTTGGAGATAATGTAATGGTTTGCGTTATCGAAGGGAAAACCGAAAATTGATATTTACAGAAATAAAATGTTTTATTCCGGAGGGTAACGGAGCCCCTTTCTTCATTTTCAGGAGGGTCACATCCCCCCTGGCCTCCACTGTGCGCACACCTATGGAAGCTACAAGACCACAAACTTGTTCGCATAATTTGAAACTCTTGCAATTATTGATAATTCGGTCAATTGAGTTCAACGAAAATGGAACCTGCGAAATTTTGTATGTGTACATTGCCCTAATTGAGAAAAAATCGAAGAAAAAATTTGGACCCGTTTTTGAATTTTTTTTTCAATTTACTTTTATTTCAAGCAAAAATGACGCGAAAAATACTTACATTTTCAAAAATATTGTATATGAGCTTATTTAATTATGAGTTTTTGGAACAAATTTCACACACATTTTTTTTAGGGAAAATTTCTCACAAATATAGAATTTTTGCAATGTAACTTTTTGCAATTTTCAAAATCGTTGGTCAGTGTATTTTTGATATAAATATTCTTGAAAGAGTAAAGCATAGGTTTTTTCGAATTCTCAACCCCAAAATTGGTTGGACAGATCTTTTCTAAATCATAATTACGCAAAAATCTTTCAAACGCCGTATTATTCCTACTCTTAAACAATCTAGAACCTATAAAGATATATTATTGTTCCTATATTACGAACTATGGAGCCATTGATAATACATTATTACTTAATGAAGTGTTGTTTCGTGTCCCAAATAGGTTTGATAGACAATTTGAGCCATTTATCTTGCGTAATTATTCTAAGATTTTTACATCAAATAATTTTATCTCGACAACTTATAGAATCGTAAATGATTGATATTTATATAAAATGGATCTCCGTATAAGCTGAAAAAATGTTTGAGGTCATCTGTTCTTGAACATATATAGTGAGCTATGAAATAAATCGATATTTTATTTTGTTTAGCTTTATTTTCATTTTACTTCGAGATTTTGTATATAGTTCTTGATATGTACGTTTTCTGTTAAAACCGTCGTATTATTTGGTTGAAATGTATTTGTAAATTGGACAATTAATGACCATACAGTAAATAATAATGTTCGAATTAACAGAGTTCACCAAAAATGGAATCTGCACCTTTTGTATTACTGCATACTTTGTTTTATTCGAGAAAAGAATAATGACAAAATTTGGAGTCATTTCATAAATTACATTTTCCCCTGCTACCGCTTACGCAGTAGAGAGGAAGATATGTAATGCTCCGCGAAATTAGTGGTGCTTTTTAGTGATAATTTCTCGCCCGAATTTCCTTGCAAAATTAGGCGAAAAGTTCTCAAACTTTCGAAAAATTATATATGATCTTATTTCAAAATTGCTCTTTAAAGAACAGATTTCATTGAAGGAAAAATCTCTATCCCCAAGGAAGTGCAAAAAACCAAATTTATAATTCTCTCTACGCCAAAACCCAAAAAAAAAATCTATAATTAAAAAATTTACCGCTCACCGGTTAGTGTGAATAACATGGGTTCGAATCCCCAAACTGACCCTCGGCAGAACGCTGTGCGCAACGAAGAGAGAGGCTTCTTCCAAACCATCGCAAATCATAATTCATACTCTACGCCAAAATGTACCATAGACCAATACTAAAAGTAATCTATAATTAAAAAAATTGCCGCTTCCCGGTTAGTGTGAATAACATAGGTTCGAATCCCAAAAATTACTCTCGGCCGAACGCTCTGCGCAAGGAAGAGAGTCGATTCTTCCAAACCATCGCAATTTATAATTCATACTCTACGCCAAAATGTGCCCTAAACAAACACTAAAAGTAATCTATAATTAAAAACTTACCACTCACCGGTTAGTGTCAATAACATGGGTTCGAATCTCCAAAATGACCCTCGGCAGAATGCTGTGCGCAACGAAGAGAGACGCTACTTCTAAACCATCCCAAATCATAATTCATACTCTACGCCAAAATTTACTATAGACCAATATTAAACGCAATCTGTAATAAAAAAATTTGCCGTTCTGCCGAGGGGCACTTTTGGGATTCGAGACCATGGTACTCAAACTAAACGGTCAGCGGCAAATTTTTTTTATTACAGATTACTTTTAGTATTAGTATATGGTACATTTTGGCGTAGAGTATGAATTATGATTTGCGATGGTTTCGAAGGAGCGTCTCTCTTTGTTTCGCACAGCGTTCTGCCTTGGGTCATTTTGGGGATTCGAACCAATGTTATTCACACTAAGCGGTGAGCGGTAATTTTAAATTATAGATTACTTTAGTATTTGTTTAGGCACTTTTGCGTAGAGTATGTATTATAAATTTCAATGGTTTGAAGAGCATCTCTCTTCCTTGAGCACAGCGTTCTGCCGAGGGGCATTTTTGGGATTTGAGCCTCGATTTTGGGAAAACTATAGGAGCGGAAAATTTGGGAATAGAGCACTTAATTAGCATTTAATTAGCCGTTAATTTTGGATATAGTTTGGTAGAGATTCGTTTTTGGGCGCTGCTAACTTTAGATGGCTCACCTACCTAGGAGGAAGAGGTGTCATAGATATTGTGAATCTCCCTCACCAACAACTGGAGAGACTGCGTCAGTACTTCCACGAAAAAGCTAATGGAAGCAAGATACATCGGATTGTAACATACATTGACCGGAAAATTACACCATTGAATTTGTCTGATGAAAAAATGAACCTACAAAAGCAAATACAGACCAATGAGATGAAAATCAGCAACTGGAAAGAGAAGCAACTTCATAGACTGTACCCATACCAGATAGAGGGAGAACTGATGGACCGTAAGTCGTCAATTAAATGGCTGTGCTTGGGAGAACTTTTTGCTGAAACAGAGGGTTTCATGGTAGCTATTCAGGACCAAGTAGTATCAACTAAAAACTACCGTAAATTTATGCTGAAAGACAATAACGTTCGTGATGACAAATGTCGGCTATGTAGAGAACATAGAGAAAATATAGACCACATTATCAGTGGATGCAGCTCTCTAGCATCCTCAGAATATACAAAATGACATGACGTAAAGTGGTTTATCAGCAACTATGCCACAATAATAACCTTTTGACGGGTAACCGAACACCATACTATAAGTACACACCCGAACCAGTCATTGACACAAATAATCACAAAATGTACTGGAACAGGTCCTTAACAGATAGGTGTGTATCATCTAATAAACCGGACATTGTATGGCATGACAAGAAAAATAAAAAGGTGTATCTGATTGATGTCGCAGTCCCGCTAGCTCACAACATCCCAAAGAAAAGAAGTGAAAAAATTCTAAAATATCAACCTCTGGCAAATGAGATAAAGGAAATGTGGAGCGACGTGGAAATGGTGACGATTGTACCAATAATTCTAGGTGCCACTGGTGAAATTCCTAAGTTCCTACGTGAATCCCTAGCTGAATTGCAACTGAAGAAGGGGTATACATCCAGATGCAAAAGATTGTCATACTGGACACATGTAACATCGTGAGGAAGTTTCTGAACATTGATGGTTGATCCAGTGCTGATTATGACAGTTGGAACGTGTATCTCTTGTTCATGGTAACCGAGATGCACGAGTGGAACCAAGTTAAATTGTGATAATGATAATAGTAATAGTAATAATAATAATAATAATAATAATAATAATAATAATAATAATAATAATAATATTTAGGGTCAAAATTTGAGAGCATAAAATGTTTTTAAAAAATGGCAATTAAATAATCTAACTAAATGTAAAAATAACAAAAAGTGTAGTGAAATGGCGTGGGTGCAAGAACAAGCAATTTTAGTGCATCAAGAGCCGGAGTGTATCTAGCCATATTGGGGAACAATTTAGGTCTTGTTGTAATATTCAAATGCATTAGATATTCAATTTTTGAGAATAAAGTGTTTGAGCGTTTCTGAAAATACGGAATTTTAAGCTATTTTAATGGAAAACGGTTGAGTTCTCGGAAAACTTTATATGTTAAAGCTCATGCACTCCTAATACGGTTACTGTCAATAAACCGCCGCCAATGTAAATAGTAACAACGATAGAGACAAGTCAGAAAATACATTTTTGTTTATTAAAATACAAAAAATAGAGGAATATGGCGTTTTGTCTGATAGATTACATTCCGCATTATCCCTACCAAAAGTAAAAAAAACTAGAGGTGCTACACAATGGCACAGACTTTCTCGTTGTTAAGTTTTCTAATTTCCTTGGTGTGGGCTGGCTTTACGGTCTTGCCCCATCCTTTTGCTAGTTGTCATCGATCGTCGTCCAATTTTTTTTTTTTTGACATTTTCTCCACTTTTTGCTTTCCAAATAGCTGAACCGAAATATTACTTTAAGAATCTTAAAGAAGAATAAAACCTTGTCCTAAATAGAAATTGTCATTGAAAAACGTGAAACCGTTAAGAAAGGTGACTAAGCATTACTGTAAATGCGAAATTTGTAGCCCTTTTTTACAGGAAACTATTGAGTTTTCGAAAAACTTCATTAAAAGCCATTTGAAGCACTTTCATTCACAATTGAAATAATGTATACAAATCTCTGGAATAGTGCATAGCAACCGCGTGAGAGATGTTTAAAAAATACATTTGTGGAATTTTTGAAAAACAAACAAACAAAAGAATACACCATTATAAACTTTATGTCATATTCAACAGTGCAATTGACGGTATCCATTGAAAAAGTTTGAAGAAAACACTTGGAGCCATTTTTGTGAAAATGGCTTTTGAGCGGAATGCGGAATTATGAGCTTATTTTAACAGAAAACTGTTTAGTTTGCAAGGAACTTTATTTGACATTATTTATAGCACATGTACTCATAAGTGAAGAAAACGCCTTTAATGTGAATATTACTGACGTGAGAGACAAGTCAAAAAAATTACATTTTTGTATTTTTTGAAAAAACAAAAAAATAGAGCGATATGGAGTTTGCGTCATCCAATAGGGTACATTTGGCACTACCCCTAGCAAAAGTTTAAGAAAAATTTGAAAATGTCCGGGGGCCATTATTTTGGTGGTTCATGTTACCAAACAAGTGGTTTGTTAAAAACGTCCGTTCGTCCGTCCCTCCGCCCGGCCGTCAGTGCTTTCGTCCGTCCGCCTGCCCAGCCGTCTTCCTCCTCGACCGTCCGCTTGCCTGCCTGTCCATTCGCCTGCCAGAATGTCCGTCTGCCTGCCTGTCCGTCCGCTCTCCTGTCCGCCCGACCAGCCGCCGTCCGCCTGGGTGTCCGTCTGTCTGTCTGTCCGTCTGCCTGTCTATCTGTCACTCCATCCTTCCGTCTACTGAACAACACTAGCGCTCAAAACTTACAAAGGATTTATAGTAACTGATATTTCCCGATCGATATAGTTGATGTCGAGACCCTCATTACATGAAATGGATAGTCTTAATTTTTGGGGTTCATTTCAAGAAGTCCCTTGAAATTTGCTCAAAACTTACTCCAATTTTCTTCTTTCCGATTGCCACCTTATTGAAAGCTTTGAAGAACGGATTTTCTATTGTGAGCAAGGTGTGGCTCTTGACGTTCAAATGTCAGGTGTCCGCGCTCCATGTCACCAATATCTTGGGGAAACTTTTCTGTTCTCCACCGGCCTCACCTGAGTTATGAGGAAATTCTTCCTTATGGGAAATCAGAAATTTAAGTAGCTCCTCGTTGCTCCCAATCTCCAGAATGAGACATAATGTTTTTGTGATTGTCAATGTCTCTTAGCGCTGGAAAATTTAGTAGAAATTTACAAACTCTGTTCAAGCTTTCTTATCAAGATTTGTCATACATTGTTCAAATTCTGAAAATTTAAATAATTTTTGCATGTGATCCCATGAAAATTCCTTCGTTCAGGTCAGACAGAGATGAGGGGAAATTTCTTTCTGATCAAATTGAAAAACTCACTAATTTTATTTATAGCTATAACCAATTGTCCCAAATGCCACAACTTAATGTGTAATGAGGTATCTGCCTAGGGTCATTGAGGACAATATTCTTCACATTTTTACGCATTTCTCTCACGGGGTATTCTGGTCCAATCGAATGCTTTTCTCGAACTGTCCCATTCGAAAATAAAACAGGGATATTTTATGAATCCTTATTAATGCTCGCGTAATATTCAAATTGTTAAATGTATGGTGTAAATTCTTGCTCTCTGTATGTTCGTATAGTGTTGAAGATTTCCCTGTTGCAAATTCTTCTCTTCCAACGAAATCGTAAAAGTTTCACAGCTTGTTTCGATAGGTCCAGGTGCCTCAATAAATCAGTGAATTTTGCCTAAGTAATGATGTTTCTCCCTTGTGTGTTTGCCGAAATACACACCTTACATTAAAGGTGGCCATAATTAAAAAAGTGGTCGGTTTCTTAAAATGTTTTGATATTATGGCCATACTCTATTGCTTTTTTAAATCCTAGAGATATCTTATTTTTCTTTTTTTTTCTTGGTATGCAATTTCATACCATGGCCAAGTGGGGGAATAAGGACTGGAAGTATGTAATCGGATAGGTTGCATTTGGTACTATCCCCACCAAAAATTAAAAGAAAAAAATTGTTGCCGTTTATGAGAAAATATTGGTATTGTTATTTTTTAAAATTGCAAATATTGCATGCACCATTGCACGAAAACTACTAAAATTTTCAAAAAATCTAAATGACCTCAAAGAAAGAGATATTTATGGACAACAAATTTCATTTGAAGGAAAAATCTCTATCTTCTATTTTATGGTTGTAGGAAGACGCGAAAAAATTCAAACTTTTGCAATTTTCGAAAATTCAGAGTTAGCCATAAAAATCGGGTTTATGCCACCTTTATAAGTGTATTTTACTCTATTCTTACAAGAAATTTAGAGAAAAATTTGGAGTCGTTTTTGAGAAAATTTTGAACATCTCTGGGGTCTTCATGTAAAGTACCCTTAAATTTTAAAGAATGTTTTTCAAAATTTCAAAGCTTCAACTAGATCCAGAAGGACAGGCGTTTCTTCAATTTGGAAAAGACCGTACGTGTGGTTTAGGCACTAGCAGTGTTCACAGACGGACGGACGCACGGATGGACGAACGTTTTGCTATCAATTGGGTTTTCGGCATCAAGGACCCATAAAACAGGGATTGTGGCTACTCCATGTGTTAGATTTTTTACTTTATTTAGCAATTGGATGTTTCGTTTCAAGGCCCGGCAATTAATTTTTTTCTTCCGAAAATCCGAATTCTGTTTTTTCGCGCAGCAATACATAACTTGCTCTACATACACACATACGTATATGAGAAAGTAAAAGTAGGAGGTGAAAGTGCCTCATAAGTGTAATAGCCTAGGGCCTCTTTTCCGGCCCTGTTAACAGTGACTAGAGATGCTACAGAATGGCACAGACATTCTCATAGTAAAGTTTACTAATTTCCTTGGTGTGGACTAGTACTGTAGTCTTGCCCCTCATTGCCTGCTGCCACCTATCGCCCCCCGAAGTACATATTTTTGAAAATTTCTCAACTTTTCGGTTTCCAAATAGTAGAACCGAAATATGATTTTAAGAATACAAAAGAAAGCTAAAACCTCGTCCTAAATAGCAATTTTCATAGAAACATTTTGAGCCGTTTTTTAAGAAAATGGAGTTAAGCGTTACTGTAAATGCGAAATTTGAAGCTCCTTTTCACAGAATTCTATTGAGTTCTCGAAAAAGTCACATAAAGTCATGTAAAGCACATTCACTCACAAATGTAATAATGTATACAAATCGATAGAAATGTGCATATTAACAGTGTGAGACACACTTACATTTGTGTAATTTTTGAAACACGAAAGAATACACGAAAATGAACTTTACGTCATATTAAAAAATGCTACTACCACTATCCGTTGGAGAAGTTTGACGAAAACATTTGGAGCCATTTTTGAGAAAATGGCTTTTGACCGTTAATGAAAATGTGGAATTTTGAGCTCGTCTTAACAAAAAACTGTTGAGTTTTCGAGAAACTTTATGACATTAAATTTACATGACATTATGACATTATTTAAAGCACATGTACTTATAAATACAACAATACGTAAAGAATTCGCTGCTAATATAAATATTATCGACGTACGAGACAAGGCAAGAAAATTAAAGTTTTGTAATTTTTGATAAAACAAAAGAATAGTGTAATATGACGTTTATCTCATCAGGGTTTATTTGGCACTACTCTTACAGAAAATCTTAAAAAAAAAACTGGAGCATTTTTTGAGAAAATCTTCTTTTTTATTTTTTAAATGCAAATTGGACGCTCTAAAATTTCCAAAAAACACTGCATGACCTTTAGGAAAGAACTATCTTTAGTTTTGTAGTAGTAGAAAGACGCTGAACAATTTTAAAGTTTTTCAATTTTCGAAGATTCAGAGTTCATCACAAAAATCGGATCTATGCCACCTTTATAAGTGTATTTTACTATATTCTTACAAGAAATTTAAAGAAAGAATTTGGAACCGTTTTGAGATTTTTTTAAAAATGTCCGCGGGGTAAAATGTCGGTAAAAAAAATACGAAACATTTTTTTAAAGTGTTAAGACCCCCGAATTGTACAGAATGTTTTTCAAAATGTCAAAGCTTCAAGTCAAGCCGAATGGACAGGGGTTTCTTCAATTTTGAAAAATAATTACGTATGGTTTAGGGTATAGTATTGTTCACAGACGGACGAACAGATGAACGTTTTGAAAAAAAACCGAACACTTTTTCTTTATCAGGAGACCCCAAAACGTAAATTTCCATTGAATCGCGAAATCGATTTGCTGCAACATAACTTTATACTACGTATATTACTCCGAATTTACGTATGTTATGCCAGAGAGTAATAATAGGGACGCGTTTCTATTGAAACTTAAAGTACCCGTGATTGATAATAGTCGCGTCTCGAGTTGATAAATCATTAGTTACGTCCCATTTAAATAGTAGCGAATTTTTATATTTTTCCATGTTTAAGAACATTTAAAAATCAGTAGCATGAAATGCAGTGTTCGGTGCAATATAATATTCTAATATCGCATTCTAATATTGATTTTCATGAATTCATTCATGTTTTAATATCGGTTTTGTAACTTAATAGCCGAGTCATGTTGTGTTTTCTGGAAGCAAACAATAATTTTGTGACACACTTGAGAATTGTGGTTGTACTGAGTGCTGTAATATCACAAAGTTTACGGATAAATGAAGTGTTAGACACGCTACGACGTATCATACGTTTTATGGGTCAGGCAAAACAAATGATAAAACATACGTTTTGTGAAGTGGTAACGTTTTTTCCTTCGTCTCCATCTTCAGTTCCAGTCTGCCTTGTGGTGCACCCCGGGGTGGAATATATTTTGAACTAATGCTTTGTTTTGAACGAATGATCGGTGGCAACATCATGATAATTAAAGTTAAGGAATTTAATTCTAATTTAAATTTACGTATTTCTGTACAATATTTTCTATCTCTTTGTAAATATTTGACACGTGTCTTCTCAAACATCACTCCACTCCACTTTCCTCCACTTCGTAATATGTACGCCAAAATCAGTATTATAAGAATGGAAGCAATAATAATATCCAATAATAACAAGAATAATTATAATATCTAATAAGAAGAATTACAAGAATATTATAATAAAAAAAAATAAACTAATAGAATTCCCAATAATAATTGTAAAATGAACTAAATAGAATTTAACATATTTTTTAATTAAAATTTAATATTAGAAACAGTTCTGAGGTAATGATTAAAAATTATATTTTATACGAAAGAAAAATGAAATAGCTAGTAAAAATATTCCCATACAACTTCAATGGGGTATTTGAAAAACAGCCATAAAACGAGAATAGAGACAGTCATGTAACGAGAATAATTCAAAGGAATCGCAAGTATCACTATTACATTTCTTTTTATTGTACTACTAATGTAGAGTATCAACCAGCCAACGTTATTGAATATAGAACAATGGTTCTTGTTATAGAGCAACAACACATCGAATTGGGAAACCCACAGAGAGAGGTCTCTGTGACTCAGCTTCTGCTGCGGGTCATATTCAGCTGCGCTACGATTGATAGGGAGTTTTGGCATGGCATACACAAATCGACTGCATTTTTAAGCCTCTACGCTTGCTTGTTATTTTTTTCTACCCTTTTTTGGGCCGGCCTGAAAAGGTGGCTTAGGGCATCAACTGATGTCACTGCAGTGCCTCTGACCGAAAAGTCCTAGCTTCGAGTCCCAATAGTGTCAGGATTTTCAATACTAGCTTGTCAGCTAGGTCGAATTCAGTCGTTGTCTGGAGGAGAATTCTAGCAGCCGGCTGCTCTGATCGGTAGTTTTGCATGGTTTCTTTGATCAGCACCAGACGAATGCTGGAACATTACCCTAACAAACGGGTCACGGACCACGCGCGATCTTTCCTTCCAATTCCTTATCCTATCCTACCCTTACTTACACACACACGTACACGAGCTGTCCACTTGCAAAACTTGTTAAACAACAATTGAAATAAATCAAGTTTTAGTGCTCGTGGGAAAGGACTCGGCGCCCTCTACAAAGATATATATTTCCACTAGTAAAACCCACAGTAATTGCTTCAAAACGTGTTAAAACAAAGGTCTCGTCTACTAACAAAACCTGTCAAAACTGCCATGGCTACACTTTCAAAACCTGTTTAAAAAGGTCCACAAAAGCAACTCAATTACGGACGCAACATAGGCGCACGGAGGAATCCATATGCAAAACCTGCTAATTTCGATTTCACAACTGTAACATTGAGAGAGATCAAAGACAGTGTTTTGCGTTTTTTTCTATATTGTTTAATCAGCGCTGATTTTTACGGATTTATATTGATACCGCTTTTAAATTCTTTGGTGGTTAGAATCAACAATTGGATGTTTATTTACGTTATTGCATTTTCTATTACGTGTACTTTAGATATTGATTCCTTAGTTGCAAAGTTTAATGCGGATATTTTTAAATCTCTAGACCAATCAATAATTCCAAAGATCTGCCCCCACATCTACAAAACTTGAAGTAAACTTGTCTCTTCCCCTATTCCTCGTAAAATCATTAATTTAAAAAAATCGAAACATAATTTGCGCAGGTTTTGGCAAATAGCTCGAAGACCAGATGTATGTAAAAGCAAAATCAATAAACTGCCGAGAGTAGTCAAAAATAAATTGGATAATCACCGCAATGCTTCATTTCCGCAGTTTATTGATATCAAATTGATCCTAGTTCAGCACATGGACTCTGGACAACAACAAAAAGACTCACTTGGGATAAAGACGAAATGTCCCAATTAAAAGTGAACAATAAGCTACTGTATTCAGATGTTGATAAGGCCAAAGCAATTGCAGATCATTTTCAAAACGTCTTTAGACCAGACCCTCCTATAATAATACAACATAATCAAGAAATTGAAAATTTTATAAAACAATCATTCATTACAGCCGAAATCAAAATAAAATTTATTTCACCATCTGAAACAGCCAATATAATAAAACATTTAAAACAAAGAAAATCACCAGGTATTGATGGAATCAGCAAGAAGACGCTTAAATATCTCAACACAAATTCTGTAGCAGGACTAACTGCAGTATTTAATGCCATATTACGATTTAACTCTTTCCCTACTGCCTGGAAGGCTGCAATCGTTTTTCCTTTTCATAAGCCAGGAAAAGAACATCGACGACCTGAACATTACAGACCAATAAGTCTCCTACCCTCCATTTCTAATATCTTCGAGATGCTTCTTCTACAGAGACAACAAATATCTCACAGGCACAGAATCAATACCAGATATTCAATTTGGTTTCAGATCAAATCATTCCTGCACTCACCAGCAGTGAAGACATCCTGAATGCATTACAAAGAGCTTCCAAGAGAAAAAACATACTCTACCAGCATTTCTAGATATTAAACAAGCAAACGATAGGGTTTGAAGTACCTGTCTGTTATTTAAAATAAGACTGCTGGGAGTCCCTGAGTATATTAAGAATATTATTAAAGGTTTCATCACCAAAAGAAAATTTAAGGTCAAAACTCATTTCTACTCCTCGCGATATCACAGCCGGAGTTCCTCAAGGCTCTGTTCTCTCACCTATTTTATTTAATATCTTCGTCAGTGACATACCCACATTTTCCTACGTGGAAACTGTTCTTTTTCCTGTCGGTACGACACTTTACAACAAGTACAGATATTAACATGGCGTACAATAGAGTCCAGAATAGCCTTAACATCCTAACGCAATGGACAAAAATATGGAGAATTGCAATCAATCCGCAAAAATGCCAGACTCAAATATTTACTCTTAGGAGACCGCAAATTCCTCCTTATCTGAAAATAGATGGCAATGAAATACCCTGGAAAAATGAATCAATAAAGTACCTCGGTAGACTGTTAGACAAAAAACTGTCTTGGAAACCCGATGTTCACGCAGGAATCAACAAATCCTATGCCAAAATATATAAAACTGTACCCGTTCATAAATCCATGTTCAACATTATGTAATAAATGCCAGATTCTACTATATAAATCCATTATCCTACCCACACTAACTTATGCTTGCCCAGTGTGGGGCAATGCAGCTTCTACCACCATATAAAAAATTCAAATAGTCCAAAATAATCTTCTTAGGACATCAATTAAAGTTCCATTGTTTATACCGAACCATCAAACAGAGAAACCCGAATTGATACTGTAACCGCTTGTCGTCGGCTACATTTATGACCAACAAAAAATAGAAGCGATAATACCCGACATCATGCGCTACACGTAGTTTCTATAGTGGCGAAGAGATGGCGTCAGCCAGAAAAAGATTTCTGAACGCACTCAGACTATAGCCAATCAGAAACGTTTGTGGAAATACGGGCGCGGCATGAACTTGTGTCGGAAGAGCTCGTTTTTCTTTCTTGTTCGAGTCGCCGAGGTAAACGGAAGGCTACAGGTACACCGCACAGTCGACGAGGGACACGCGGAAGATACCGGGATGTAAAAGCTTTAATAAAAGGTAAATGCCTGAACATTTTCATGGAATTACTTACTGTGAAATGTCACGAGATTACATGAAATTTAAACTGAATATTAAACAAGAATGCAACGAATGAAAGAACGACAGTGGTAATAGATCGAAATGAATTTGTAAAACCACGTTGCTGCATTCTCGTTGCTAGAAAATGGAGGATTATTGTAACATAGGACATGTTTTTTTCTTTGTTACAGATTTTATTTTATTTTATTTTTGGAATTTCGTTTTGGAAATCCTATTATAGAATTTTGAGAATTCTTAGAAGTGTGGTTTATTCAACAACAACATATTTGACTTTTGCTATTACGAAGTCATAACTTGGAGTTTCGGACTCGCATTCTGATGCGACCATCGCCTCTGTAAAAGCTGTGGTAAAACTTCGCTGAACAACGAGGAGACGGCGCTCGGAAATATTCCGATTTCGACGCGACAGGCAGCGCACGGACCGTTGCAGAAGAACGACGACCTTGAGGCGTGAGCATCGCTCGACAGCCGACTACACAGCGCGGGACCAGCTTGGGGAATTCGCCGGTGGTGAGTCACATAAAAACAGAGAGAACATTCATTAAATTTCAGTCTGGAAAACTTCTAAGATAGAATTATAATTGTACTAGCTAAAACGTTGCAATGTGAGCTTCCCTCAATATCAGACGTTGATCGGGCAAGTTTCATTGAACATTGGTCTTGCTAGCTAGTAAATTCATTTCTTTTTTACAGTCGTAAGAGGAATCAGATTAGAGTAATCCTTGTGTTTAATGATAAAAGTTGTTCTTGTACATACTCATTTATCTAGATTCATATGTAATTGATTTAATGCTTTTTAAAACCATTTAAGAGAAATTGCCTGTGTGAAATTTTGAACAGGAGTGAAAGCCGTTCAATTATTTCTTTTAAAGTATTACTTCATGGACAGTCAAAAGACGTTATAAAACAACATTTCGTACTGAAAGGCTACGTAGAAGCCGAATGTCAAATGTGAATATTAAGTGTAACATTATTAATGATTTAAAAGGTATTAGAGAATTTTGAGTATTGTTTGTATGTATTTTTTTTGCAGGATGAGTATTTGAACTGTGATTTGTGTGTCTCATAAGTGATATTTTTGTGAAGTGTACATATGTATTTGTTGCTTGTTTCTTGGAAACGGGGATCAAAGTTATTATCGCTTTAGTGAAAACTGCAGTTTAGGTAGGGAACTAGCTACCATAGTTTAACAAAAAAGTGAGAACATAGGAGGATATGTGAACTCCATTGTACAGAGAATTTCATTCGTTAGAATACATGTTATCTGTTATTTAAAACTACAAAATTGTGTTTGCTTGTTATTTGATCATTAGTTGAGCAAAGACGAACCCACCACCGATAGGGAATTTTATCCATTAATTGAGGTATTCCCAGGTTTGCATGACGGTGTAACCACACGTCACGAAATAAGTAAATGATAGATTTACTTTAGTAATTCGGCGTACTACCAATCAGGAGGTAGGTACGTGACGGTTACAATACCATACTAGAATATTAGTATCTAAAAGAAAACAAATTAAATAGTTGAGTCAGAGGCTCGCTCGTGGCAAATAGCGAAGTCGCTAGCCTTTCACCAATGAGGTCTGGGTTCGATTCCCGTCGAATCTCATATGAAATTTGTTGCAACAAAACGAGTTTGGCTGCTTTACAAGGGTTAGCACACCCCTGTGAAGTGTCGTAAACCCTACCCCTCTACTTATTCCTTTCCAATTCTGGCCGCTGGGTAGTAACGCAGGAGCGCGTAGCAGGAGGCGCATACGCGGCGATGCTACCTGGCGGTCCTCTTGATGACTGACTGCGACGTGACGTGACATGACAGATAAAGTTAATGGAGGATTACTCCCCAGAGCAAAGCGTCCAACGCCCCTTAAGGGTCAAATTGTAGACGCAACAAATTTTTGAAAAATTCTTACCTCAATTTGTCAAGGAAAGCTTAAATCCCCAAAAATTAGCATGCAAAACTGAAATCCCTCAAAAGACCTTAGGTCGAACGAGTAGAAATGAGAAAAAGAAGGAAATGAAAACTCGAAAAGAGGTTGCGAGGAGACCAGTGTTTCGCGTACGAAGAAATTACGTCCAGAAATCTGGAAGTAACCTAGTTTACAACAATACCAGCATAGTTTTGAATGCTTACTTTGCGGATCACTTTGTGAAAAGAATTGCGATCTCCTCGATGTCACAAAAACTCCCCGGTATTCGCAAAGTCTACTTAACTCTTGTACTCTTATATTGTTGTAATACTCTAGAGTGCGGTTCACAAAAACTTACCTACACATCAGCCCTTTGCTTTTCACGCGGAATTTTTCGAGGAGAGTTTGCTCTACTTTCTAAAACCGGTTTCTGTAATCTGCTGATTCTGCGTCCCCTTTGTACGGCATGTACTGCATCGCCCTTTCCCTTTTAGTTAGAAAAGAACTCTCTACTACATCAACATCTTGCCTTGATTGACAAACATTTTGATCTGCTTTTGGATTTTACTTAACGACCCTTTTTTAAATAATTTCACTATGTTGTTCCGTTTCCTAAAATAAGTCGTACAAGCCGTTCGGTGAATGCAATATTAGCACAACTTAAACAAATCAAGTGTTGAGATAAATGAGTTCGAAGGTTTCACCTTGTATTGAAATGATTCATTTTTGCATTCACACATATGCCATTTGTTGGTGGAATATTGTACCGTAAGATATGCTGATGTTGCTGCTTGAAAGTAAACGAATTTGGAATTCTTGATTAACTAAAATATCGTGCTTTTTTGAGTTGTGCCATTATGGCATTCCAAGAGCGAAGTGTAGTATACGCTAAGAAAAGGGAATTTGTACTAGTTTCTTAAAATTCACTTTATATAGTGCAGCGCACAATGGAAATTTTAGGCCAAGTTGAAGTGATGTGACCAACCCAAGACGTTTCTCAGGACCAAACTACAATATTGTTTTTATACATGATGAACCATTTGTTTCCGAATTTGTAATTAAAGTGTTCATTCAGCTGAGCCTTGAAGAAGGAAATGGATTTATTATTTTTTTAGTTTGACGGTCATAATTGAAAATTTTATTTTTTCGTGATGTGCGACAGTTGCGACCCACAAACTGTGGTTTAAGGGTGTTTTGTTGGGTGCAATTGCTATTAGTGCACGTTTGTTACGCACTGTTCGTTGTTCTCTACAATCGAACTCATATTCTCGCAGAAGTGAGTCGAAATCTTCACGAGGTTCTTGATAAGGGATAAGAGACTATAAGACAATATATTTCCTACTTACTGATGCAAAAACTGTATTTCAAAATAGATAATATTTCTTGTTTTTAAATGTTGCTAAGAACGCTCGTTACTACCTTTATTTAGGAGTATAATTCATAGTAGTGTAGAACTACAGGTGCTACAGAATAGCACAGACATTCTCGTGGTAACGTTTTCTAATTTCCTTGGTGTGCACTGCCTTTACAGTCGCGCCCCATCATCTTGCCAGCTGCCATCTATCGCCGCCCAAAGTACATTATTTTCACATTTTCTCAACATTTTGCTTTTCAAATAGAACAACCGAAATATTACTTCAAAAATATTAAAGAAAATTAAAACCTTGTACTAAATAGCAATTTTCTTTGAAACATTTTGAGCCGTTTTTAAGAAAATGGCGTTAAGCGTTACTGTAAATGAGAAATTTGTAGCTCTTTTTTTGACAGGAATCTACTGAGTTTTTGAAAAACTTTATTTGAAGTACTTTGAAAAACTTCCTCACAAATTCAATAATGTAAAAAAATTCATTGAAATGTGTATATTAATGGTGTGGGAAATTTTTCAAAAAAATATATAGTTGTTTAATTTTTGAGAAACAAGAAACACCAAACTGAACTTATGGCATATTAAAAAAATGCAATTAGAACTATCCATTGGAAAAGTTTGATGAAAAAATTTGGAGCCATTTTTGAGAAAACGACGTTTGGGCATTTCTGAAAATACAGAATTTTGAGTTCATTTCTCAGCTCACAGAAAACTTTAAAGGTTTCAAGAAACTTTATATGACATTATGTAAAGTACATGTAGTCATAAATATAATAATATGAAGAAATTGCCTTTAATCTAAAGATTACCGACGGGAGTGTCAAGTAAACAAAATACATTTTTCTAATTTTAGAAAAAAAATAAAAGAAAAGAGCAATATGGCTTTTATGTGATCATTTGGGTTCATTTGACACTAACCCTACCAAAAATTTAAAGAAAAAGTTTGGGGCGTTTTTGAGAAAATATTGGTTTTTTAAATTTCAATATTGCACTACTATCAAGATGGCGCATTAGAGTCGTATTGTTTCACGTAGCAGGTAAGATTTCATTTACTTATAATATCTAACATTGATTGCTATTAACAAATTTACAAGAAATAAAATAAAGAAGGTTTGTGTTTTGCATTTGAATTGGTATTCTAAGAAAATAGATATAAATAACTAAACTATTTCAAATTGGTTTTTGTGATTCGAAATATCGGATCACATGCACAGGGACACGTATCCTTGCAATATATTAGAATCGCTACGGTTTTTCTGTCTACATTTCAAGCAATTGTTTCTAAATGAAACAATATTCTCAGACTATCTGTTGTTTGACATTGTCACTAATCGTGAAGGAAAGGAAGTGGAAAGTTGTAAGATCAACCTCCCGTAAACCACCCACCATACTTATTATTACATATTATTACATTGGCTTACGGACTTTAATTTAGAATTTAAGTTGGAGGATGTAGGAGTCAACCCCAATTTAAATCCCTCATGTAATGGAAGTATAAGAGTTAGGGACTTTTTCTTCGCTGGAGATCGGCATGCATGCTGTCAAAATTAATGTGTGTCAACTCCAGCCGTCTAAGCAGCAAAACGCTGCATTGAGAGCTTACGCGCGCAAGCTCGATCCCACATTTTTTATTTAAAAGCTATTACATTGCGTTTCCAGTGCGCGATTTGTTTCCGAGGGAAACGTATATTGTATATTGTGCGTGGTATTATCATCAGTGTCATGTAATACGAGAAACAACTCTCCAGTTAAGCAGAAAACGAGGGCCTTAACGAGTGGGTAAAATTCTTTTGAAAGTGTATAAGTGCAAGGGCGAAAAACATTCTCGAAAAGAGATAAAACTTCCTGAGAGCAGCGTCATAACCAAAGTAGCGAAAATTGTGTACCTTGTACAACCATGGCTTTTTTAATCAAAAATTAAAATAAAAGGAATCAACAAAAGTATGTTACGGCACTACCATGTCATGTCTGAAATGTGGAAAAATTCAGGGAAGAAGGTTATACAGAATTATTGGTATTGCAGAAACTTAACCTTAAACAACACACATCGTGAAGCACAATCAAATTAATAGTACATGTTGGTCCTCACTGTGAATTGGAGAATGTGAGAGCTGGAAATTATGGATTGGGAATTTAAGACAATTTCATTTCATTTAAAAATTCTCTCCTTTTCAGTCAGATATTTCCGACAACTTTATTTTGTCTGTTTGGTTCAAGTATGGTTGCAAAGTGAAATAAGTGAATAAGCATTGATGATTTTGATACACGTGTGACTTAAAATATGTGCATATTAAGCACTATGTTATTGCATGTACTTCAATATAGTAGATGTACCGAAAAATTAAAAACTCATACCTCAAAGCAAGAAGAAAAAATCTAGTTAAGAGTACAATTAATTTAATTTACCATTAATGTATTTCAACGTTAATCACATTATTGTCAGCTGTTCCTATCAGTGCTTCGGTTTTTCTGTTCAAATGAAATATGGTTGCTTAGTGAGTTAAGTGAATATGCTTTTAATGAATTAACATGTGAGTGAAACATACATTACATTTCTACAGGTTTTAGTATGCAATTATGACCTCTGACTTGTAATATTTTATTTAAATGTTTTCTCTGAATGGAACTCAGTCCCTAAGTGGAATTAGTTAGTAAATATTACATTTTTTGACATAGGAATCACTAATATTTAATGTTTATTACTGATGTGGTTGGTGGCAAATTATATTTTGTGGCAATTAATATTTCTTTTTTAAATGTGTATTTACATCCTGTTCAATTATACATAATTTTTCAAGATGTTGAATAAGTAATTTATATTTTTTATGGAGAAGTCAGAATTCAATTATGACAATTGTTGATAATTATCATTTTGAATTAAAAAAGGGGAATAAAATTGGAAATTCGATGAATATGTAGTTATTTATGAAATAGAGTTGGAATATTTTCCGTTATACGTATACCAGATCACTAGACGAGAGATTCAGTTCCTTTGACACGCAAAATTTCGTTAACCATACAGGAATCGGTTCTCTGAAATGTGAACAGATGAACATTGTGATCAATCAACAAATTTACGCAGTATATTTAAACGTTAGTTTCACACAAAATTTTTTCTTCTTTCTAGGGTTTTTATCCAGCCGACAGCCGGTTACACTTTACGTCCCGATGGGACGCATATTCGACCATACACTAGACCAACACACTTGCGGGGTCCTCTGATCTGGGGTCAGCAGAACGCGAGGCCCTCCGCGACAACACATACATACAAAGACAAGGGACAAACAACCATGCCCAAGGCGGGACTCGAACCCGCGACCCTTCGGACCGAAGCGCTGAGTCGGTACTCGCTCTTAGCCACCTCGACCATCCAGGTCGGCACACACAAAACACACAAAGTATTATTACAATTTAATAGTAATGCTATTACTATATTACTAATTTATTAGTGCTCTATTGACTATTGCCGCCCCTAAATCCCTGCTCAACCACAATACGACTAATTTTATATTACTAGTTGGTAAATCGGAAGTTTATGGTGGTCACTCTGCCTTTAATCCAGTGATGTGATTATTTGTATTTTTTCACGCTAGATATCTGACTTTATTGCCAACGCATTTCTGTAACAAACGCATTTTGACACCAAGTGGTCCGCGACGTGCTAACGCAGGTCGCTATCCGACGGATCCAACGTGCTACGTTCGCGAGGGCCCGCCGGCCCTCGCTCTCGCGACCTAGTTCGTGCCTCCGCTCTCGCTCCGGCGCTCACGCTGTTTTATGTACCTCTCTCACTTTTAACTGAATGTATTTTGAAGGGAACACTCACATTTAAAAGAATTTCTTTTAAAGGATGTAATAAATAAATAGACAAAAAGAAACGCACTTACTGATTCACATTAAATATATTTGCGATGTATTGTAGGAATAGTTAATCTCGGTAGAAAACATAAACCAATATAAAAGACTTACAGGGCGAAAAGACACAAATTCCACACTAAAAACATGCAATTTTACGCTGACACAATGAGAAAAATGTATCATGAAACGTTTCCACGTACAATTAACTTTTGATAATATACAAACTAAGCTAACAACACGAGAAGTGCACAATTTAACAATCAATCAGAGTAGTCTTAGATACTTTAATTATTTTTTTTTTCATATTTTTTAACTTTTCCTAGAGTGGTACATGGCCATGTAAGTGGTGTGCGTTCTTTACATTAAAAGAGTTTATGTTATAATTTGTAAAATCAGTGAAATATAGTGAAGTGATTAGTAATTGTAAGTGTTAATTTTGATGTTTCTCAAAATAATATAAGTTTTCCCTACCAAAAAAGAACTATTTCTTATAAACAAGAGAACCGAATCTTTCCGCTAGTGAACTGGTATGCGTATAACGGAAAAGATCCTAAATTTGTGTTAAAAGTAATAATTGCTAAGATATAATTTAGTAATTTCTAATTTAAATTCTTTAATCATTTTGTTTCAAATATATTAATTTTCTGAGCTTTTGTGAATATTAAATTTTTGTGTTATTTTTCTCTTGGAGAAACTAACTTCTCTAGGAGAAATAAATATTATTTTTGAATGGAGTAAATAATCTTGAATGAAATAAAAAAGACTTAATTTCTGCATTCATTTTGATCTCTTCTAGGGTTTGGTGTAAACGATTTTTATAGTTGTTGTGCAGACAAATTTGATTTTTGAAAATTGATGTAGCCAGATGCTGGTGTGAGCTGTTGTTTAATATTGGAACAGGAAATATTTTTTTTTTTTGTACAATTTTTTTAAAATTGTAATTTTTCCTAATTTTGAAATTTGTCTAATTCATATTGGTCTACTTGTACTTTCATAGTTTAAATTATTAATTTTTCTTCTAATGTCAAGGAGTTTGTTGCCAAAAATGTTTTAGATTATGTTTCGACTTAATAAGATTTTTGAGTAATATGTAGGGAGAGATAGAGTATGAATGAATATGGTAGTAGTAAATTGTAAATTTTTCTGCTTCTATATTGTTTTTTTGTATTATCTATTTATTGTGAAGTTATTGTTATGATTAGAGTAATAGGTTAGTTTGATGGGAGGATATATGACTAAATTATTTTGAATGATACATTTATTGTAAATGGGGATTTGATGAATTGCATCCCCCCAAAATGTTTTTGCTGTTCAAGTCTCCTAAGAGTGTAATTAGATTAGAAGATTGAAAAATGAGATAAAAAATTTGAGTAGGAAAGCGTGTGTTTGGAGGCTTATAAATGGAATATAGAGAGTAAATAGTGTTACTTAATATAATTTGTAAAGCTACACATTCTAAAAGGTAAAGACAAAAATATTTGTTGCTGGGATATGGAATTCATCATCTTTATTATTATTATTATTATTATTATTATTATTATTATTATTATTATTATCACTACAAAAGGTGTCGGAGGACAATCTCAAGACACAATTTGTCAGTACGAAGTCATGGAGCTTCGCTGAAGAAATACTTATACTTATGGTTTTATTATTATATTTATTATTATTATATTTATTATTGTTATTATTATTATTGTTATTCCGCGTTTCTATAAATGTTATAATCTTTTAAGAACAGTTTTTCTTTAGAGATTATATGTGTTTCAGAAATGCATGCCATGTCAATATTTTGAAATGAAAAAAGGGGGTAAAAAATAATTTGTTGTCCCCTTTTTTGTCATTTTCATTGTCATATTGGACCATTAGAATACCATTTTATTAGTGTAATAGTATTAGTATTTGTATTAATAGACATTAAAAAGAGGAGGAAGAATTTTTGGAATAATTGTAGAAATAATTTGTTGAACTATGTTGGAAATTAAAGATGTGTACTTTGAAGTAGAAGAGTTTTCTTATAATATATCAGAGTAAGAAAATCTAGATTATGTGTGATTATATGTCAGAGATGTGGTAGTATTTGTATTTGAATGGAGATTTTGAATAGTATTTGTACGCTGAAAGTTTTGTGAGAAAGAGAATGCAAATTTTTATTTACTAATGCACATTTTTAAAAATTTGTTGCGCGTACTTTGACGCAAAGCGTCTCCAAGCCCCTTGGGGGCGTTGAGCGCTTTGCACTTCTCGGAGTAATTGTCCATTACTAACAGCGCTTTTTTTGAGTAATCCTCCGTTAATATTATGTCTGTCGCGTCTCATCACAGTCGGTTGTCAAGAGGACCGCCAGGTAGCATCTCCTCGCGCGTACGCTCGCAGGTACGCGCCTCCCACCGCGCGCTCCTGCGTCACTACCCAGCGGTCAGAATTAGGAAGAAATAAGGATAGGGGTAGGGTTTAGGAGACTTCACAGGGGTTGGACTAGCCCTTGTGAACCAGCCAAACTCGTTTTGTGGAACAAATTTCACATGAGATTCGACGGGAATCGAACCCTGATCCAGGGTAAAAAAGCTAGCGACTTTGCAATGGCCAGGAGTTCAGCCGATTTCCAATTTCCTTTTTTTCCCTCAAAAGAACATAATTCTTTGTATGTTACTATTTTCTCAAATATTTTTGTTCTTGTACCAAAAATGCCTTTTTACTGAATTTATCGTGAACTGAACATTAGATACTGCATTAATTTTTTCTTTGCAGGATTGCAGTGTTCAAAATAATATTTTTCATTTTCTAAAATTGGAATTATTTATGTCAATATTGCGAAATTCTAGACCTCCATTATTTTGACTTAGGTTTCTGTATTGTAATGATTTGCAAGACCCAGAACGTGAAAAATATAAAAAGATCAGAACTTTATTGGTCAAGGAGAAATTAAGTATGCAAAGAAAACAATAGACGGCAACGCCGCGTGCTTATAATTCTCAGAAGGTAGTAGAAAACGTAAAGGGCGGAAATGAGCAACGTAAAGATTGGGTAGAACCCGATTTTTTAAACAGTTTAAAGCAAAAATCAGGTAATTCCAGCCACGGGTACAAGAAATATAAGAAAGTGTATGAATAGTATGTAACACATTAAGAACGAAGAAGATGGCACCCATTGTTGAGTTGTTGGAAGTGTAAAAGAAACTCAGTTTTTATTGAATATTTCAAGAACGCTTGGACGGATTAACGTCAAACTTTCTGGAATTATAAAACAAAAAATTTGGATTAGAGCAAAATTAGTCACGGCACTGGGGAATTTGTACGGGACTTGAATTATTTCAATATTTACATTTACAACGTGGGGGATTGAGAAAGAAAAGACATTCGCAAACCATGGAACGATGGATGTTGTACCGTGATGGGCGGGTGTTTTGAAAAAAAAAAAGTTGTCGGATTGTAGACCAACAATGTGAAAAAGGTAGTAAGCAAGAGAACGAGTTGAGTTTTGGTCGCGTTATATCGTCGTTTATTTATTTTATTTATTTATTTATTTTACGTAAAAAAACAGTTAAAAACTGCGTATGACGTGCTATGGGGAAAAGTGAATTGTGTGCACATTTTCACAAAGGGAGAAAAAAACAACAAAAACTCCCATGTAATAAAATCTATTTTCAAGGATAAATAAGCAAAAAAATTTGAATTTTTAAAGGGAGAAAAAAATTTCCATGTAATAAAATCTATTTTCAAGGATAAATAAGCAATAAATTTTGGCTCTTATTACTTCCTGCCGCGACAACATGGAAACGATAATTTGAATAATTGTATTTCCCACTGAATTCTATAAGACGTGCACAGAAAATGAAGTTACATTTAGCAAAACAAGGGGCCATCTCAGCATTTGCTCAATGGATCAGGGAAACTGGACGAAAAACCTGATCGAGATGGGGGTCATTGACCCTGAAGCTGTAGTACAATAGTTGTTACAGGTTGTTTATACTCATTTATACAGTTCAAATGGTAAATAATGCATTATGTATCATTGTTAAAATTAATGTTACTTTTCTTGTGATGCTCAGTATAGTCTCTAATTGTATAGAAACAGTTATGCAGCAGAAACGATTTCATTTGGGATTTAAACTTTTCTATTGAATTTAATCGTTTAATGTCATCTGGCAAAGTGTTGTAAAATAATGTACAGGTATTGTATGTGAATTTTTTGTAATGAGCTGTTGATACTGTCACCTGATGAATATGATTTCTACGTCGAGTGTTATAGTAATAGACTTCGGCATTTTCTGAAAATATATTCCCGCCCTTGAGCAAGTAATTTTTTACAAAAACCACTGATTCGTAAATAAAAAGACACGGTAATGGTAGAATTCCCAGATTAATGAAGAGAGGCTTACATGAATCACGTGGGTGGGATTTGGTTATTATTCGTACAATTCGTTTGTGTAATCTAAAAGTCTGGGAGCTATAAGATGTATTTCCCCAGAATACTATGCCGTATCTCAGGCGGGAATGAACATTCGCGAAGTATACACAACGAGCAGTATAAAGGCTGACTGAATTTGCAAGAATTCTGAACGCGTAGCATAATGAACTTAATTTTGTGTTCAATTCATTTAAATGGACGTTCCATTTAAGGTTTGACTGAATTGAGAGACCTAACAATTTTTTTGCCTTAACATCAGTCAATGGTACCCTGTTTTCAATAGAGTTTCTCCCCCCCATTTTCAATAGAGTACAGAATAGTTTATTTGAAATGGAAAACTGCATTAAAACCGTTTTCTTTTCGTTTACTATTAATTTGTTATTTCGGAACCAATTTGAAACATCTGATATTGTACTATTTACTGTTTCTTTATTGCAGAGGATGTTCGTATCATCCGCAAAGTTCTTCCGTTTCGAATCGTCGAGGGCATATCGTTTATATCGGCCCACATGCAACTCCACATGCAACGGGCAAAGAGTCGGAAAGGTGCGTATGTAATGTTCCATCATTCCAGTAAGGTATTTCAACTCTCTGCTGAGATTTTTTAGATTTTCTCGAAAATATTTAGTGGAAGTGTTTTTTCGAGAGTTTTATCGAGTAAAAGAAGTCATTGGAACATTGTGGAGATAAAATTTTAATTTTTTTTGTTAAATTCACGGGCAAAATTGTGAAAACATTATTTCACGTAAGTAAGACACAGGAAAACATTAACGGGAATGTGATTAGTCGCGAGAAACAATAACCGGGACTGTAAATAAGGGATTTGAAAGTGAATTAGTGGCGTCCAGGAACTGGTGGCAGCCGAATTGGAATTTCGTCCACGGGCGGTGCGCGAGACACCGGGCAACGGCGGGCGCTGACAGTGTGCGACGCTGCAGCAAAGGGAAGTTGCATGAGTTGCGTATATACTTTATTTTTTTATGCTCGAGACAAAAATCCGCCAAGATTCTGTCGAAGATCAAGTTTTGGCAATTAAATTAATTAAAATTACAACCATAAGATGAGGTCACGACAGAATGCGCATTCCTGTGTGAATGAAAAGTTTGTTGATGTATTAAGTGTTAATGGGATTATTTTTATGTTGTTTGTATTTATGTTTTTTTTTTAATTTGTTGCGTCTACCATTTTGACGCAACGCGTCTCGAAGACCCTTACGGGTCGTTGAGCGCTTTGCGCTGTGGAGTAATCCTCCATTAGTTTGCGCGCTTTTTGGAGTAATTCTCCATTATCACTTTCTGTCATGTCGCGTCACGTCGCAGTCAGTTGTCAAGAGGACCGCCAGGTAGCATCTCCGCGTACGCGCCTCCTGCTACGCGCTCCTGCGTCACTACCCAGCGGCCAGAATTGGGAAGGAATAAGGATAGGGGCAGGGTTTAGGACACTTCACAAGGATTGGACTAGCCCTTGTGAAGCAGCCAAACTCGTTTTGTTGGAACAAATTTCACATGAGATTCGACGGGAATCGAACCCGGACCTCAGTGCTGAAAGGCTAGCGACTTCGCTATGTGCCACGAGCGTAGCTATTTGCGAGCGTGTTATTTGTTTTCTTTTTGCAAGCCAAGGGTTCATTTGTCAATGTGTTAAAATTTGCTTGCAATAATAAATGAGCATTTAGTATGGCTCATGATTGCCTCGAATATGTGTGTTGTTCTGTAGAGATTGACCCAGGCACGAACGTGAGGTATCCCGTCTCAGGTCCGTATGGAATGAGCACACGATTCACGCCCAGGTAAGATTGAATAATTATAGTGAGCTAAGCCGAGGTACGGGCGACTGAGCAAGAGCAAGGGCAAGGAAAATGGGGCGGATATAAGAGAAATCGGTTGCATTGTGCGCCCAGAGGTATTAAGAGAAAGGGTATTAGGTGTGTGGCGACGTTACATTACATGGTGCGCCCAACGTGAGGGCACGAGCAAGTTGGGCAGGTTGGATAGGGACACGACGTTTACATTACAGTATACAGTCTAGAAATTGGCCCTCATTCATCATCCTGATTGGGAGGATGGGTATATTATCAATATATTAAAATTTACAGACTAACATTACAATTACTTTGTATGGTTACCCAAATTTCCAGATGCTTAGTTTTATAATGATATTTATAATATCCAATTTAGGATTAATTAAATATTTTGTTTTATTTCTTTCATGAAGGTAGCATTCTTACTTTTTTGTTTTCCCTGGTTTTCTCCCCATTGCTTAAGATACATGCAAGAATGAAATGTTTGTTTATAAGCCCATGCAATTAGACACTAAATATCTGGTAAAATTCAATAATAAATGTGAATATAATTGTTATGGACCATTGGTTAAGAAAGTTTAATTAAATAAACTGCTCCTCGCAATTTATTTTTAAAATGTACCCACCTGTGGTGCATACGTTTATCCTTAACTAAACCTTTAAATTGAATGAATTAATGTATCCGGTTCATTCGATTTTAACTAAATATCACTCAAAAACATTTGTCATTTTTTTGCTTGGAAATTAAAATTATTTTAGCCTGATTTAATTTCATCTTTATTTCATAAATCCTCAGATTATGGCATTTATATTAGTTTTATTATGAAATAAAGATTCTACTATTTTATATATTCTTCAGTTTACAGAAGATATGAACATTTTGAAAAATTTTATTTTCATATATAAATTATAAATTAAATTATGGTACCGTATGCCCGTTGCGATAAGTCGTAAAACAACATTAACATGATCTCAGCAAATCTGCATTTTTGAAGGACACTACGTTTGCATATACGCACTTCGCATTCGCTGTGCCGAAACTCCGCCATGTTGAATTTTTAGGGTATTTTCTTACGTGGAAACACCTTTCCGAGGTGGTCGAAAGAGAAAAAAATGTAAAATTAATGTTCCATAGCCTGTAGTTTCTAGTTCATGCAGTAAAGGTCTTTTGTCAGTTTTCTCAAAAATATTAGAGAGGCTTTTCTACACGTGAATGGAAACCTTTCTCACGAAAAACGAAGCGTTTTCAGACTCACAACACGGTTTCAGAAATCAAAATCTACGGAAACTGCCATTTTTTCTTTCCTTAAAGATGTTGCTTCATCAATGGACAAAAATGAAGAATCCATTGGGATCTTTTTAGATCTTTTGAAAGCTTTTGACGTTATTAACCATAACATCTTGCTCTCAAAATTACCTTCTTATGGAATCGTGGTATCGCCCTAGATTGGATAACCTCGTACCTTAAACATCGATCTCAAAGAGTAGAAATACCGTACTGGTACGAAAAGACATTAGTTACTTATCTCTCCAATTCGTTGCCAATTGAACATGGGGTCCCACAAGGTTCGATCTTATGTCCTATCCTCTTTCTGTTGTACGTAAACGATATGCCATCATATATTAAAAATGGAAGAACATTTTTGTTTGCAGATGACACGAATGTTCTTTGCAAAAAGGAAACAATAAATAGTACAATTTCAGAAGTTTCAAATTGGTTTTGTAATAACAAATTAATAGTTAATGAAGGGAAAACGGTTTCAATGCATTTTTGAATTTCAAATCGACAATCGTATGCTCCAAAATGAACAATATGTAATTAACTGATGTTAAGGTAAACAAATTCTAGGTCTCTCAATTCAATCAAACCTCAAATGGAATGTACATATAACAGAATAACACACTAAATTAAGCTCATTATGTTATGCATTCAGAATTCTTTCTAATTCTATCAGCCTTCATGCAGCTCGTTGCGTGTATTTTGCAAATGTACATTCCCGCCTGAGATATGGCATAATAATCTGGGGAAGCTCATCCTTTAGTGCCAAGACATTTAGATTGCAAAATAAAATTATCGGAATAATGAAAAAATCCCATCCACGTGATCCGTGCAAGCCTCTTTTCATTACGCTTGGAATCTTACCATTGCCTTGCCTATTTATTTATGAGTCTGTAGTATTTGTCAAAACTGTACTTACTTAACGCTGGGAACTTATTTTCATGTAATACTGATATTTATAGTTACAACACTCGACGTAGAAATCATGTTCATCAAGTGTCAGTATCAACAGCTCACTACAAGAAATCCACATACAATACATGTACGTCACTTTACAACGCATTGCCAGATGAAATTAAACAATTAAAATTGGTACACAAATTTAATTAAAAGAAATCTTTTCTGCTGCAAAACTGTTTCTATCTTGAGACTATACTGATCGTCAAAAAGAAAAATAATGTTTACTTTAACAAAACAATGATATAGTACAATGAATTAGTTTACATTTTCATTGTATAATTTTTAAAAAATACTTAAATGCCTGTAACAAGTAATGTACTTCAGCTTCCGGGTCAATGACCCCCATCTCGATCGGGTTTTTGTCCAGTTTCCCTGATCCATTGAGCAAATGCAAAAGAGATGGCCCCTTGATTTGCTTCTTGACGTAAATGTAGCTTCACTATGCGCACGTTTTGTTGAACTTTCCTTTTGCTTGTAGTGGTAGTAGAGTTTAGGGTGAGTTTCTATTTTGTTAACAATACAGAAAAATCAAATCTGTTTGTTCTTTTACCGTTAAAAATAAGTTTTCTATAATTTGACAACGAAAATAGCTAGTTTTTGAAATGTTAATCCCTCGCTTTTTAAAAATTTGTTATTATTATTGTTATTATTATTATTATTATTATTATTTCATCTCTCAACTATTAATAGTTAAAGAATGGAAATTGTTGGGAATGGACTCTGATACTCAAGAAAGCGCGCGCAGATGATTTTCTCCCCCATACGTCACATACAGTTTTTGACTGTTTTTTGACTAAATAAATAAATAAATAAAAGGAATGTGTGGGGTGGATATGATGGGACAAATGGTGGCGAACTACAGAACCAGAATGCGACAACGAAAATGATATAGGTCTTCATTTGCATATTTTTGGGATATTTTTGTTGTGAATGCCTGGCTACTGATGAAAAAAATATTGTCTGATAATAAGTCCCATTGTCTTCTGAAGTTCAGAAGATATGTTTGTTTGAGCCTGTTGAAAATACATGGAACATCATCAAGAAGGAAAACAGCCGAATGATCCAAATACTGACATCCGTTTTGACGGCAAAAACCACTGAATAATTTATGTATCTACAGAAAATGTCACTGGTAAAGCAAAATTCATGAACCAAAAATGTGATGTGAGTTTGAATCCCAAATGCTTCAAAGACTATCATCGAAGACATACATATTAGAATATGAAAAAAAAAGAAAAGATTTTTGGTGTATCTTTTGCCAATAAACATTTTTGCCGCACTGGTTGTTGAGGCTGAAGGGCCATAGCAGCCTCGAGTCGTGGTCGTGGGTTTTGAATCCTGGGGCATGTATGTTTGTATGTGTTTGTGTTGCCTTTACATGTTCTTCAAACAGTTCCCCTACAGTTTTAAAAAATCACAGTGGTCGCTATATGACCAAGATGTTGAAAAGCGACTAAAAAAACATTATTTTTCAGAATCAAATTAATTTAATTTATTTTGCACAGTAACATAAATATAGCTAAAACTTGGTCTAGACATCCAAATGAACCAAAAGACTACAATTTAGCTAATTTATTTTTAGAGTAATAAATTACCTTGGTGCATAGGAATTTCACCAATATTCTTTTTACTGAAAACATAACCCAGCAGCCCGACAGTTGCACTTAAGAAGTCGCACGCGATCCACTTGATCGGATCACGTCTTGAAAACGGCGGAGAATACAATTTTGATAATCCACATAAAAAAGTCATTTAGATGTATAATACACGGATATATATTTTTCCCCAAACAATAAGCCTGGAAACTTCATGCACTAATGGGTTAATCCATAAGCTGTCTGTTATAAAGGGAGAAATCATGAATTCATAACATATGCGGAAAGACAACGTTTTATTGCGTACGAATACGGGGTCTCCTGGCCCCCTGCCTTACCTGCGGCGCCAGTCCGGCGACGCCGGCGTAAGCGATGCCCTGGGGGATGGCCGTCATGCCCACCGTCAGCCCCGCGAGGAAGTCGGCCACCAGCCAGCCCAGATTGTACTCGGGCAGCCATGTGGTGATGGGCAGCTTCCTCTTGAAGAACGTGGCCGAGCACGCGCCTTTGAACTGGTGGCGCAGGCAGTCCCGCACGCTCACCTCCTCGTCCTCGAACTCGGGCAGCGCGCAAACGACCGTGTCACCTGCGGCACATTTCAAGGGGCCTTGTGCAGTAGCTGTTTCTCAGGGGAGAGAAGGGTAGAACGACTTTGATATTTCAGGGGAAATGTTCGATTATTGAGTTGATGGCTAGAAGAAAACTTATTTGGATCGACTTTAAAAATTATCAGCTCTAAACATTAAAGAGACATACTTTATTTTCTTAATGATGCTGCTGCTCTTAAAGATCAAAACGAATCACCTATTGGAATATTTTTAGATCTTTCAAAAGCTTTTGACATCATCAATCATAACATTTGACTTTCAAAATTATCTTTGCATGGAATCCGTGGTATTACTCTAGATTGTTTATGTTTGTACCTTAAACAACAATCTCAGAGAGTAGAAAAACTTACTGGATTGATGGATCTTTTCTTTTACACACCTTACCGATTCATTGCCAATTACACATAGAGTCTCGCAGGGATCGATTTTAGGTCCTGTTATCTACTATACGTAAAATGTATAAAATATACACTCGGCGATTTGAAGCGGAAGAACAGTTCTCTTTGCGGACGATACGAATATTCTTCTTAATAAAGAAACCGTAAATAGTTCAATATCAGATGTTTCAAATTGGTTCCGTAATAACAAATTAATAATGATTAAATAAATGATCAAAAAACTGTTTCAACGTAGTTTTCCATTTCAAATAAATAATTATGTTCTCCACTGAAAAGTGGACGGTGTGCCATTGATGTTCAGGCAAACAAGTTTTTATATCTCTCAATTCAGTCAAACCTCAAATGGAACGTCCATTTAGATGAACTGAACCCAAAATCAAGTTAATTATGCTACACGTTCAGAATTCTTTCCATTTCAGTTAGCCTTTATACTGATCGTTGTGTATATTTCGCGAATCATTCCTTCTTGAGATATGGCATAATATTCTGGGGAAATATCTTCGAGCTTCCAGACTTTTAGATTACAAAAAAAAGTATACTCTCACGTGATTCTTGTAAGACTCTGTTTATTACTCTACGAATTTTACCATTACCTTGTCTCTTGATTTACGAATCAGTGGCTTTTGTCAAAAATGACCTATTCAAGGGTAGGAATATATTTTCAGCACACGCCGATGTCTATAACTATAACACTCGACTTAGTAATCACATTTACCAGTATCAACAACTCACTACAAAAAGTTCACATACAATACATGTTCATTATTTTACAACACTTCGCCAGACGATATTAAACGATTAAAATCGATACAAAAATTTAAGCCCTAATTAATATATTTTCTTTTGCATAAATGTTTCTACGCAATTAAAGACTATAACGAGCCTCAAAAAGGAAATTAATATTAATTTTAATAATGCTTTTTAATGTATTATTTACCGTTTGGACATTCTAAACAACCTGTAACAAGAATTGCACCTCAGGTTCTGGGACAATCACCTCCATCTCGATCAGGTTTTTCATCCAGTTTCCCTGATCCCTTGAACAAATGCTGAGATGTACCATTGTTTTGCTTCTGAACATACATGTAATTTCCTTATCTGTGCACGTCTTGTAGAGTTCAGTGAGAAATATAGTTATTCAAACTATCTTTTTGTATGTAGTTGTGGCGGAAGTACATTCCTTCATGAAGGACATGATAAAGGATAAGAACCTAAATCTATAGCTGAGTTGCCTTTGAAAATATATTTTATTACATCGAAGTGAATATTCTGTTAACAATTTTTGGCAAAAACGCTAATTTATTTCTGTATTCAGACACTACTAGCCATACTAAACATGAAACAATGGAGTTCCTAATAATTTTGAAAGACTGAAAATAAGTAATCAAAAGAAGTATGTAAATAAACAACCGAACGTTGAAATAAAAAATAGTTATTTATGTATCAAGGGCGTTAGGTAGATGGTTTTGCCCCGAGAGCGACTTGCAAACCCGAGGGGTTGGAAGTCGCTTGAGCGGCAAAAATATCCAGCAACGCCCTTGGTGCATACAAAACTTTATGATTTAGTAGTTCATTGCTGAATTAAACGAGAATTCGAAACATTTTATAATTTGTGTTGCGTCTAAAGTGAAAGATGCATTGTACATTTGTAAAAAAATTTTGTGAAGTTCCTGCGGAAATTCTCGCAAAAGCAAACAAAACTACGGGCAGTGGTTTCCAGTAAATTTCGAAAAATATTCGAAAATGTTTATGGAGTATTTGAGAGTTATACAAGTATAACAGTGTAAATTGCGTCGATGAAACGGTACTTTTAGGTTATTTGCTTCTATTGCCAAAAGGAATTTAGAATATCATGACACCAACAAAATAACATTTCGAAGATGTTAGCCGACGTGCCTTATACGTCTTATTACTACGAGTAGTAGTGCTAGTAGAAGCACATACTATGTCTTAGAAAAAGGAGATACGTAACAGTGAAATATGAATGACTGGTGGCAATTGTAAATTCACGGGAATATTCCAAAATATCAGTTTTCATATCAATTAAGTAAAATAAGGTTTATAAATAGTTATTTTACTTTTTTGAGCATTATGCCTTTTATTTATTGTATTTGTTTGCATCGTAACTTCGAATCGAATCGAATTCATAAAAATGTTGTGTGTGTTGTGTTGGTATTAGAGCGGGCCATAAAGTATGCAAAAGGCCCTCGGGCATAAAGAACCAGAAAGGCCCGCAAGGGTACTAACAATACCGTTTCGTGTTTTGTTTGAGGTCCGTAAACACGCAGCAATGAACTAGTAAACCATAAAAAATGAATAGTAAGATTGGCTCAAGTGAGTTAAATCCTTAAATTGATTTTGAAGAAAAGTGGAAATCAAATTTAGGGTGATCATTGTAAAGCAGAGAACATGTCGAAAATATCCAATTAACTATTTTAATTCTAGATTATAAATTTTGACATGAATAACTCCCTAAGCAACTATACTCCACTTCAACAGAAATGGCGTTACTCCCTTAACCTATACACTATTGAATCAACACGTTATATAAATACTTGAACATACAAATACAGATGTAATTTAAATTAATTTTCATTTCGATTTTTGTGCGTCAAATGTTCATGCATTATCTATAAATTTTGAACTTTTGAACAACTTTGTTTATTTTTTGGTATACACAATCAAAAATAGTTTGAGTTATTTTTACGCATTTGCAAAAATAAAAAAAATGTTTAAAAAAATATAGGAAATATCTACCCAGCAAGGACACCACCAGCTGTGCATGTGCTAGATCTGCTAGGTCGACGAGGAAAAGGCAACGAATAAATTTCCCCAGACTAATGGGAAACGTCTGTGCCTGCAAGACGTAATTCATCACAAACATGGACATCAAGACATCCTTTATTTTATGACATGAGTCAAAGGAGTTACTTCATTGTCACACCCCTGTAGAAGTTTGAAAAATCCATCCTCACAAGTGTTATTACATTCGAACAACTTTTCCAGGGCCCCCTTCACTTCATTATTCGTAGCAAATCATCGTTGTCCGAGAGCCTTCTTCAACGCCAATTTCATTGACATGGCTGATATTCGCCTAGCCTGAGGCTTTTGTGTCTGGCCGCAAATACGCAAAACTACGTTGGATGCACAAGTTTAAATGGGGTCGTCATTAACAATGCCATCTTCAATGGGAGCCCTTGAATTGTGGGGCGCCGGTGCCGCCCACCGCATCAGCCTAGCCGCTCACCCCCTCATTGGACTGCCAATACCCACGCCGAACCGTTCATGACATTTGACATGACCATTCACATCCGCGAGACGTTTGCAGACGTCCGCACGTAGGATGTCTACGTGCCGATTCATAGCGCATAATGCATGCACTTCCACTTTCGACCAGGACCTTCAGGGACACCGGGCATCGTAGCGGGTCCCATTGCCAAGGCTCCTGCGATTGACTGCATCGCATTAACCCCATGCAGGTGCAAGTGGCAGTGCGGAGCGCGTGAGAGATCGGCGAGGGTTCGCCTTCGATGCAGAACCAGGCGCGAGGGCTCCAAGTTGGGCGCCCCAAATGACATTTAAATATTGGTCATGAGCGATCATAATGATTATGAAAATAAAACTATAACATTTCCAAGGTAAGATTAAAATAATGAATAAAATACATACATATAAATTAATTTAAAATATTTGTCATCTACATATTTGAGCGGTACAAAATGTTTAAAAAATTCAATTTTTTAAAAACCAGAATGAAATGTATTATTTTTGGGCATCGTTAATAAATCAGTTAACAATTATTTTAAATTTATATCACAATATACGTAGAGTCGCCTTACAAAATCTAGGTTGTGCTTTGATCAATTTGATTTATAAATAAATTAAACTACACTACTTCTGTATTATCAATCAAATTATCTTCATATTCTGAAAGGTATCCTACATTATTACAGTGATCCCCAATAAGGCTGTGAAACCTACCAAATGACTGGCTGAGGTATCTCAGGGTATTACCTAATATTTCTACAGTACCCCTGACCTGGAGGTTCTAAATTTCGAGTCCCGATGGAGGCAGGATTCGACCCTAGCTAAATAGTTAGGTCGATTTCAGACACTATTTGGAAGAGAATTTCTAGCGGCTGGCTGCTTTGATTTGTATTTCTCCGTGATTTCTCCACCAGGCGAATACCATGAAGTACATTAACGGGCCACGGCCCGCACATTCTTTCCTTCCTCTTTCTTGTCCCACCCCTTGTACACACACGCACGCGTACAATTATTTGCGCTACACTACCACCGTGTCGGAGGCTTACAGCTTATCCCGTCTGAGACGGTGTTCCGCTGACGGAGATACCTGTTCGGAGCAACCCCGCAAGCTAACGTGTCGGTCTGCGTCGGATCTCACCATCCTGCGGGGGAAGTACACCGCCACCTCCCGTGAAACGTGCATACACTTACGGGACTAATGACTATAACAGTTGACGCGCCCGGAAACAATCTCTCAATCAACGTAACAAAATCGTTGGACCTCCACCAGGATGCCTGCCCCCGCTTACCACTGGCCTCAATGAGCCGGCTGTGTTCCATGGTGGCGGCGCGACGCGGCGTGCTGGCCAGCCGCGGCCGTCCGATACGGCGTACTCGATGCCCCGGCCGTCGCGTTGGCAGCGTGCTCGACGGCCTTCGGCGCGCAGTGGCGGCGGCGGCGGAAACAACTGCCGACGCGCAAATCAGCCAGCCGTGAAGCTATCTTCTCGATATCCAGACCAGTTCTTGCTGGGGATGACCATTACGATATCGTGGTTTGTGTCTGTCGGTGGCTCCCCCACCCTTGCTCCTCCACGGGTGACGATGGTCGCGTTACGTAACACAGTGTCCGACGGTGTTTTTGGGGTTACCTTCCACAGGTCGTTTCAGGCTGACACGCCGTTTGCTTTATCTCGAAAAAAGAGCGACGTCTTAACTAAATGCTAACCTAGGGGCTCGTCTTGTGTTTACAAATTTCATCATTGAACTGAACTTCGATTTGTTTTCCTTTGCGGAGATAGAATCTAATGTGCTTAATCCTCGCGCGATAGCAGCACTCGCGGCGTGCAGAGGACACGAAGTTCGTCTGACGGCTAACAGAGAGCTGCCGCAGCACAATCTCTACTGGCCAGAGTTGCAGCGGCGAGCCGCGCCGGCCGCCGTCCGCGACAGCGCTGACGACTCAAGGTCGGGACTTTTATAAGCTGACGCCGCCACCATCGAAGCCAGCGGATCTATCGCACGCAACGAGAACCGGATTAAAACATTTTAGCCTAGACACTAACCAAGGTTGAGTTTAAATCTAGCCGCCCCTTTGGGATGTGGAACCATGCCCCAATACTTCAACACACGCAGAAAAGTTTAGAAAACCACACCCCATGCGGTGAGGTCAACCAGACACTTTGTAGTGCGAGATAGTGTCACAAAATATGAGATATTTCAGGAGTCAAGTTTCATAATTCATAAATAATGCAGTTGATCTGCTGACATGATAGTGTCGGTTTAGAGAGCTTCGGGCAACCAAACATTGAAAGTAGCACATGATGTCACGCCTTAAATTTTGTGTGCTCATTGTAAAAATTACAATGATCCAAAATAAATTGGTCTCTTTACCCGTTACATTACATTACAAGTATGCTGGAGATATATAAATAAAAATAAAATATTTTTAAGTGATATCAACATGAGTCAGACCAATGGAAAATTAAAATAATGTGGCGAAAAAATAATAATACGGGTCGGCCACTGGTTTGGTCGCGCAATCGAACCAAGCGCATATCCATAGGTGTGGTAATTTGGGTCTTCAGGTAAGTATGGTAATCTGGGACACTAATAAAGACAACCTGGGACTAAACATGTTTATTTATTTTATGTGTTATTACGGGAGGGACATAAAAAAATATCTTCAATTGTCTGACCACACAGCAAACGAAAACGTCTACGTAAAACACAGCTCCGGGGTCTTCATAAAATCTATTTACTAATTTCCTATGTGTGCATAAAATGAAAGGAAGATATGCAGCAGCCGGCTTTGAGTAAGGTTTCGTCTGTGGTTTCGTCAGAAACCCAAGAAGTCGAAAAAATATAAACACATTGAAACAGTTTCGATTTTGACTGAAAAATGCAAATATTTGATTGTGTTATATCCACCTATTCTCATTCTGCGGGAACCGACTGGATTCTCGCACTGCGTCACTGCCGACGACACAGCTGACGTCATGCGGCAGCAAGGTTCCGCGGAAGTGGGCGCCTGACACTAAATATTTGCTATTCACTTGTGCCGTTATGGAGCAGGTACTTTTTAGTATTTTTGGTATGAAAGAACTGTTGTACTGTCTTCTACGCTATAGTACTATGTTATTGCAGTATTCGTGAAGATTTTTTTAAAATATTTAATTTATTGAAGTGACAAACAACAGTATTTTATGTGCTTTTCGTAAGTAGTGTGAGTTCTAGTTTTCGGAAACACATTGTGTGTGGTTTTGTTCAGGAACAGTTTTACTATTGGAGGCCACTAGTTGCTATTAACGTCGCGTCGTTAAAAGTAGGCATAAACGAACTTGCGAGTCTAGTTTGCGCTGATTGTAAATCTGTCCCTCAATGGAACAGGTTGTGGGAACAATGAGGCGGCAACACAGTTACAAACTGCGAAAGCCAGGCTCGTGAATGGCTTTCGACGCCGTATGAAAGTAAGCACGTATCATCAAATGCATTTAACAATTTATTTATTTATTTAGTCAAAAAACAGTCAAAAACTGTATGTGACGTATGGGGGAGAAAATCATCTACGCACGGTTTCTTGAGTTTCAGAATCCTTCCCCAACAATTTAACTATTAATAGTTAAGGATGAATAATAATAATAATAATAATAATAATAATAATAACAACAACAACAACAACAACAACAACACATTTTAAAAAGCGAGGGGTTATTATTTCAAAAACTAGATATTTTCGTTGCCAAATTATAGAAAACTTATTTTTAGCGGTAAAGGAACAAACAAATTTGATTTTTCTGTATTGTTAACAATAGAAACTCACCCTAAACTCTACTACCACTACAAGCAAAAGGAAAGTTCAACAAAACGTGCGCATAGTGAAGCTACATTTACGTCCAGAAGCAAATCAAGGGGCCATCTCAGCATTTGCTCAATGGATCAGGGAAACTGTACAAAAACCCGATTGATTAGGGTTGCCAGAAGGATAAAAGTCAAATTCAAGACATCCAAATTATATTACAGAACAAATTGTTTATTTTGGACAATTGAATAGAATATCTAGTAAGTAAATAATAGATCAAGAAATTAATTACATTCCACACTTTCAAGAATAATAGGAGGACAACTCATTTTCTAGAATTAATTTCCCCGACCTTTCGTTGGTCATTATTAAAACACTGTTATGACTGAGCATTTTTCCCCTATGCATTCCAGATTCCTTTGCACTAACGAGAGAGAGAGAGAGAGAGAGAGAGAGAGAGAGAGTGAGAGAGTGAGAGAGAGTGAGAGAGAGAGAGAGTAGTGAGAGAGAGAGAGGAGAGAGAGAGAGAGGAGAGAGAGAGAGAGAGAGAGAGAGAGAGAGAGAGAGAGAGAGAGACTCAAATTTGTTGTTTTGGTGGTGGTTCATAATTTTTGGACGATTTTTAATTTTGGTGTTTATTTGCCCGTAAGGACCAATGTTCATTTAATTTATCTAGGGTGGAGTTTCATAATGAAATACACATTTTATGCAGTTTGTACATGTCTTTCAATGCAATTGTTAATGACTTTTATATTGCAGAATTCTTGTCTGATTAGTTATGATGAGAAAGGTAAAAAATGTCAAAGCCCACGCAAAACTCATGAAATATCGTATTAACCTATTAAATAATATTAAATACAATTTCCTAAAATTATTTTGGGATGCTCTAAGCAAATATATGTATATTACGTTTTCAAAAAAATATTTAGAAAGCCTTTATCTTTTCTCTATTTTGCTATTTTCAATTTTCTAGCTTCCCAATTTTTTCATTTCCCCACATACGTCTTCTGCATATCTTCTTTCTCTTTGGTAAGGGATTGTGACAGTCCATTGTAGATACGGCAAAATATTTCATTTTCTGGATAGGCACTTGTCATAGACACGGCTGGAAGTAATACCAAGAGAAGTACCGCTCAGGCCAGGAGCTCACAATGCACTGGCGCCGTTGCACCCAACGTACATGTCAGATATCGCGCAGCGCAGCGATCAAGTTCGAACTTGTTCACGGGAAATGCTTCAGCGAAATTATAAAAATAAAAGCCCAAAGTCATCTCAGTACAATGAAGGAATACATGAAATATCAGACGACTAATGCATTGCAATATTTCAGAACCATAAAATTGCCGTGGCTTGGATCTCACAGATCTATTGCGAGCACTCCCGGGTTAAGAACAAATGTTAATTGTCTCCTTTTGAACAGCCCTGATTTTTGGAATATGAATGCGGGAATAGCTTTTTTCTTGGAGCTCAAATTAGTTCTGAATTTTGGATGGGGTTTCAGATTTTTCTAATGTTTTTTTTAAATTATAGTGTTTATTCGCCCGTAAGAACCGATGTTAATTGTTTCTCTTTATACATCCCTGAATTTTGGAATATAAATGCTGAAATAATTGTTTTCCTAGTCTCAAATTAGCCTTAAATTTTAGGAGTGGTTTCATATTTTTGAATTGATTTCGAGATGGATTTTCTGAGTGGGCGCTGCTCTGAACGAGCCTCAAATTCGGGAATAGAGCTCTTAATTAGCCCAAAACTATCCTAAAGTGTTGTATATAGTTTAGTTGAGATTGGTGTTTGGGCGCTCCTAGCTTTAGATGGCTTTCAATTTTTGCGATTTGACGTGAAATGACTCCAAACGCTTTTAATAATAATAATGCGCCGATAGGGTTGCCAGATGTTCTCTATTTGACTGAAGTGAACATGCAAAAAAAAAAAAAATCTTCTCCAATGACAAAGAAAACTTATTTTATGAGTGAAGAAGTGTTAGTAGAGCTTTAGGTCATTCCGCTCCGAGCAGTCGACCTGTGCGGACCTCTGAGCGCAGCTGCTCTCGGTAACCATTCATAGTGTAAGGTGTATTAGCCAAAAGTTTAAGTCTACACAGTGCGCAAATTAAATCAAAGTGCAGTGATCTAACAAGTGATTAACTCTACATCAACTTTCAACAACGCTGGCCTCAGCCAGTGCATCGCCGATGCCTTAGCATTGGTGTATCCAACCGTCGGCCAAATGGAGGTCACGGAAGGCGACGGCCGCGGTTTTCCAGCTCTGTACGCTCAGCGTATCAACCAACGCCAGTTCAACAAGCGCAGATGTATCATTACGCAGCACCGCAAGCAACAAGTATGCAGCCACATATCCAAAATTATAGTCAGCCAACACAGGTCAGTCAATTTGCGCCAGCAGAAGGTGAAACCTCATCCTCAAGGTGCAGTGACAATATTAGTGTAAACTCCGTTCCAGACCCTCAAGTGAACAGTGGCAAACGCGGAAACAGTGACCCCATCCAAAACCCCAATCAATCCCAAAAAAGTACTGACCAACACTAATACCAGCTAAGCTATTCCTACAGAGAATAGATTCAGCAGTCTAGCTGACCTTCCCGATGATGTTACGAACGCTACCGACCCTCCTATACCTGAAAATGTTAGAATCCCACCCATCCACATCAGCAATATTACAAACATTATGGAACTAAATCAGGAAATTAAGGCCCAAATCTCTGCGCAATTCACCGTAACATTCAACAATAACAAAGCCAAAGTGAACTTCCAAAAAATAGAAGACTTCAGAAAAGCAATTCAATATTTCATAAAACCGAAAAATTTCACACATACAAGGACCCGACTAATAAAAAGTTCTCGGTGGTTTTCAAAAACATTCACCCCTCCATCACCCAAGAGGAAATATATAACGACCTGAAGGAACAATACTCTTCCCTAAATAGTATCACCAGACTACATAAAGATAACCAGCCCATCCCAGTGGTAGCTGCAGAGTTTTCCGGTGAACAATCGATTGAATTAATCCTCCGAACCAGCCAAATCTGCAACTTAAAAGTTAAAGTTGAAAGAAGACGAAAAACAAATGGAATAATTCAGTGCCTTCGTTGTCTAGACTTTGGACATTCTAAAATTAATTGTTACAAACAAATCGCCTGAATGCATTGTGCCGAGAATCATTATTCAGTAAATTGCCTCAGACTGAACCAACCTCCGAAATGCAGAAACTGCGATGGGACTCACCGTGCGGATATCCGTACGAATGAATGCCAATACTTTAAAAATATATCGGAAAATAAAACTAGAATGCCCCCAAACCCCTCGTCAAATATGAGAACCAACAAATCAACTCCACCCCCACCGGCACCCCCACCGCCACTCCCACCTCAAAACGTCCGCCATTTCCCTAGACTCCATAGAACTGCTAACATACCAAATTTCACCCATGAATCAGCATTTAATCGTCCGCCAAATAATATCCCACCATATGTCCCAAACCATAATCCACATACTAGTCTCCCTCAAAATAACTTTCAAAACAACTAAGACGGTCATGTTCTGAAAGACAAAGAAACTGAGAACAAACAAAATCTCAAACTTTGTAAGGAAATTGATGAAGAAAATATACCAAAATTTGTAAAATGTGCTTATGCAACTAAGCTTCCTAAGGAATGTTCGACAAATAATCCCTATTCAGAAAATAGTGGTGATGGGAACATTAATCTGAAATTAGCGCTCAGTATGAGGAATTCGTGAAAGCTGTTAGCTTTGAGTCTTCAGGAATGAAACATGGTGATATGGAAAATCCTTCATACGATCTGGTAGGCAAGGATATATTGAAACTTGTGGGAACACCAGACACTGCTGCTCAAGAACAAAGAGATAGAAGAAATTCTGCTGATAATGAATCAAGCCATGAAAAACTGAATATAGAATCTGCTAATATTGAAGAGAAGAAGCACCTGAAGAAGATATCAGAAAAACAATTACAAAACAAACCGAAGTTCGTGACTTTACCTGCTTCTGAAGATGAACTTATGCTTCCTAAGAAGAGGAAAAACAAGAATCTAAAATTAGAGCACTTGATAATCTAGAGCAAAATTATATATATATATATATATATATATATATATATATATATATATATATATATATATATATACCCTAGAGAAGACCAGAAAAAGAGATCATATTCTAGTGATAGTTCTAGTAGGTTATAATCCAGAGCTGAATCAAAAAGGAAAGAAAAATGTAAAAGTATATTCAAAGAGTTTTGAAGAAGAAGCGTAAAAAATTTTTTAAAAAAAAAAAAAAAAAGAAAAGTAATCATTACTGTGATTCAGAGTCAAGAGATGGTGAATCAGAGAGATGAATTATAAGGAATGCAGATGAGAAAGACAAACATGCACAATATCTCCTGCAGTTCGTACACAAAAAACGGGACTTACTTGTCAAGCCGTATATTTCTTTTAATACAGAGGCCAAAAAAAAATGGTTAAGCCGAGACTGTCAAGTTGGGTCTTGGGGATACTTAAGTGACGTTATATATCTTTGTTTGATGTCTGTAAAATGTTTTGTATATTTTCTTTTACTTCTTGTTCTTTTGACATTTTTCCTTCGGAAGTAACAGGAATAGCTGTCAACCTACGTTTTGTCATGAACTTTTTCCTGTGATATATTAAGTTATCTGAGGAAAACGTTCTTCCCCAGGCATAGGTGGGTTGTAACGTCGCTCTGTTTAAGATTAAGCTATCCCTGTATATTATGTACAAAATAAATGTACGTGTTTGAGAATCCTGTCGTCTTACTCATCACGACGCTGCAACACCATATGATTCGAAGAAAGCTTTCAGATTTTCTTCCGATTCGGTAGAGAAGTCTTAGTGATTTACCACACCCTTGCAGAGGTTTAAGGTCGGGTGGGCGGACACATGCACCTCGAGGCCGGCTATTTCTTGGAGGTCAGTGAACTTTATGATCTGTTCGTCAGATTCAAAAAGATTTGTGCCGTTTTTTCTGACGGACCACCGACTGAAATTTGCCAAACTTTTCCATTGCCCTGGCAAGTTTGTTTGGGCTGACACTCTTCATAGTTTTATTATCTCTTTTACACGGCATGACGAGAAACCGGGGCTTAGTAGGTCTTTCAGATTCATTACAGAAGAAACTCTCATGATTTACTGATTCACCAACAAATTTCCTCTTCCTTATGGAAGAGGGCGGTGGGGTAGGTTTTGTATCCATAAAGAGGATATCAGATTCATCCCTTTGGTCCCCACCCACCACGGAGCCCAACAAGGGGACACTCCATCGGAGTGCCAGGGTTGCCACGGGATATAGGGGGGGGGGGGGGTTACCACTGCGCTGCACCGCCGTGGTACCCCCCCCTCAAGAAAAAAGTAACACGAGGAGAGTAATTTGGAAACAGACAGGCCCCTCAACCGCAAGGACATACATTCCCCCCGACACGGGTCACCATGCACGGCAAACACATGGGTGGGCGTTCAGCATACAGAGGGAGCCAGTGACATAGAAGAGGGAGACGAAATGAGACATGATGGTATAGAAGAATGAGAATGTACAATGGGGAGAAGAAAAATGACTTGTGAAGAAAAGGAATACTTGAGAGCCCTCTCTGTATCCCCCCGTCAGGACGTGGGCCAACCCACCTCGAGGGGTATTTATAATTGAAATTTTAACTTTATTACAGTTACTAAAGTAAGTAGTGGATGAAGGTGTGAATGAGTGATATTTTTAAGCTAACGAGCTTCGTTAAGAAAGAGTTTGTGTACGTACCTCGAGCGCAATTCTACGCACGTGTTACCTTTATGATTTTATCCGGTTTGATTAGGTCAAGTGAAACATGCCGTTGTAATCAGTTTCGTCATGAAGTGCTTTACCGCTGTTAATAATCTTAGGGCATTTATTTTCTTTACGTTTGTAATACTGAACACTGATGAAACAGCCATCTTTTGCGAGTCGCTTTTTGTTTCCGAATTCATTTTCAGTAGCCAAGTCAGTTACGATGTAAAATCAATCAAAAAAGATCAATATAGTATATTAAGGACAGTTCAGTTTTATTGCAAAACACCATCAATAACAACCGCCATAGTGTGGTAATGTATTTCGTTACGACACCAGGGAAGTAACGTAATGGCGTACTTTGCCGCTTCTTTTGAATATTGATATTAGATAGATAGATAGATAGATTTATTAAAGTTCGCTTTGAGCTAATGCTCGGTGGCAAACATTATTACAATTAGATATACAATTACAAAACTATTACGAATATTTACAAATATAATTACAATTAGAATTAGAGATTAATATCCTAGTTATAATTAATTTTGAGTTATCTATATGTTGACTTATAGCTTTTCTAACACTTCACTCCACTTCACTCCACTTCACTTCACTTCACTTCACTTCACTTCATTTCACTGCGCTGCACTACACTCCCTCCTCCCTCCGTGCCCCACACACTACACTCACTTCACTTCACTGAATAAGAGACATGACTATATTATTAATAATACTAACGATTATAATAATGAAACTAATAATAATAATAATAATAATAATAATGATAAAAGTCCCAGTGCTATTAATGATGACCTACATAGAATTAAGTATATTTTTAAATTTCACTACATTAGAAGGAAGAGTCTCTAGTCCTTTGCAGGTAGTTTGTTCAAATCTACTATAGTACGATTCACAAAGGAGAACTTGCCTACATCACTTCTTTGCTTTCTACATCGTATTTTCCAGGGATGGTCTCCCCTACTTTTATAATCAGATTTCTGTAATCTTTACTGATGTCTGCCCATGCTGAGTCCCTTTGTATGTCTTGTACATTACGCATAAACGCGCCGTTCCGTCTCTAGATAAGGGTTCCCATTCATCTCGTCCATCAACGCGTCCATGATTTACAAACTTCCCGGCCCGTTTTTGAATTTTATCTAACGCCTCGATTTGCCCTTTTCTGTACGGGTCCCAGCAGGCCGCTCCGTACTCTAAAATAGGACGAACAAGTGAAGTATATGCCAAGGATCGGGCATTCGAACTACTGTTTTTTAGAATGCGCATTACAAAGTGCAGCGCCCTCCATGATTTTTGACCGTATTGTTAATATGATCCGACCAACCCAAGTCGCTACGCAGGACCAAACCCAAGTACTTACAGTTTTTACACGCGGTATATCGTTAGTTCCTAACTTGTAATTCGAGTGTACATTCGAGCGAGATTTGGTAAAACAAATGAATTTACTTTTCCGGATTTAATTCCATCTTATTTCTGCACGCCCAGTTCCATAAACAGTTAAGATCGTTCTGTAAAACATTTTCATCCGAAGACGCGCCAATACTCCTATATATTATGCAATCATCAGCGAAAAGTCTAACTTTCGATTTTATTCCAGTTGCAATATCATTAATAAACGCTAAGAATAGCAATGGCCCTAACACACTCCCTGGGACCCTAGAGGTTACATCGGCTTTCGATGAGTGTTTGTCACCTATTCTGACTGCTTGAGTTCGGCCCGTAAGAAATTCTTTTATCCACAAGATTATTCGATGATCTAATCCAGTTTTTGACAGTTTTTCAATTAAAAGGCCATGTGGAACCAGATCAAATGCTTTAGAAAAGTCTAATATTACTGCATCTACCCTACTCCCTTCGTCTAATGAATCTGCTATGTCCTGACATAAAGAAATAGTCTGGCTGTCGCACGAATAGCTAGGACGAAAACCGTGTTGATTTTGAAAGCCAGTCGGTTTTATTCCAGACTCGTCTAATATATTCCGCAATCATGTGTTCCATCTGCTTGCATACAACTGATGTCAAACTTATAGGCCTGTAATTATTAACAACCCTTTTTGTCTCCTCCTTGTGAATCGGAAACTTACAATTGCCTCTTTCCAATTTTGAGGAATCGTATTATTATTTACAGTGACATCCATTAACCTAGCAAGGTAAGGAATCATGGCTTCGTATATTGAACTTGTTTGTCTTGTATCCTGCACTTTTCCTCTTTATAAAATCTAATAACTGAGTAAACTTATTGATATCAATATTGTCATTAAGTGATACTGTATTCTTTAACATGGAGTGGTAGGTCCAAAGACTCCTTCTCTGACTTATCAGAAAAGTTAACAATGAAAACTTTTTCTCAAATGAAATGAGCTTTTTTCGTGCCAACCTCTAAAAATTAAATACCATCGCTCGTATTTTATTTTTTGATTTGTTGGGTAACAATGTTTCTATAACCGCATTTGCTGCTATTTCTTTTTCGGAATCAGAACTATATACACTCACGTCGAAAAGTCTACACCAAGTGTATTACAATTGTTCTCCTGGTTGAGAACAGTGTCACCACTTTCAGGAGAAAAAAATGAATTATAAATGCAGGCGTAAGATGAATTTTCACATTAAATCTAACAAATTTTTACAAAGTGGATAAAACGTTGAATGATATTCATGTCGTAACGTCTGATTACAATACTCAATTGGTTACCAAACTCGGTCTAACGGCCTCGTTTGACAAGTTTCCAATCTCGTATTGTAATCAGATGCTTTTCACATTTATATCGTAAATAACTATTCCGGTTTACTAAATTAGTTATTTGATAATTTTTTACTTAAAAATACGATTCCTATGGTTGTAATAAAATGAAACACATCACCACAAGTATATTATCGTCACCATGGCGATGTATACATTCCATGATCTCATCTTTGTTCTAAATTAAAGATCATCATTGTAGAGTAGAGGATAAATAATGAAATGAATTGTAAATATTTCTGAGAAAATATCGGAAGATGAATATGCAATGATATCCAGTATAAATATAAATATGAGAGATAATGTAATATTTATAAATCTTTAAAAATGGGAAAGCGAGTCACTTCTGATTCAGAAGTTATTCTTATATATAATTTTAATTTTTTCACTTTTTAATATTATTAAATGAAATATTATTTTTATATATATATATATATATATATATATATATATATATATAATGTTGTTCTAACTGTTGTATAAGCAACATTTTTAATGTCGTATCAGTGTGAAAAAAAATATATTTCACGTTATAACAATTCAATATATTTTGTCAAAACCAAAAACAAAGGAATTAGCCAAAGAAATTGCACGTCTTTGGCGGGGATCATATTCATCCTTATTTGATGGAGGCGCATAATGAGAATGCTAGTATACCAATTGAAGGTCAGTGAATCCAAGAATGACATATTTATATAGGTAGGGTTTTCGAACTTATATAATTGAATTTCTAACATGAATATTTATATTTCCTTCTGAACCTTTTTGATCCATTCGTCTGGATCCATTCGTTTGCCCTAAAACCGTGTGTGCTCTGGGCATTTCGTTGCACGTTGAAAGAGCATGGTTCACGTTATGTGGGCGTTCGGAAACAACTTTTCATTTCATAAGCAATTGCTACGGAGGGAATGAGACTTGACATTAAAGATTAGAAAATCATGATTAAAAAAGTAATTTTTTTAAAGACAACAATGCGATTTTTTGAAATGAAAATCTTATCTTTTTTAAAATTTATTAATCTATTATATTTACCAGTTGTTGACATATTATGTCTGATGCTACACATACAGCGAATTAATGGCAAATAATTGCACCCCCTTCCATACTCTACCTGCCCGTCCTGCCATTGTCGCCCCGCTCCGCATTGCCCTCCCTTTCCATCCGATCCTCTCCCCCATTTATTCTCCTCACCCGGTCCTTCCTTGATCCCGTCTTTCCACCGCCAGCGCCGATATCCGCCATGCATTGCAATGAAAGAATACGAAAAACCTTAGGGAAACCCCTCTGCGCCTTTCATATCGTACTTGTCACACAACTTGTTCACGAGTATACGAGATCGTTAAGCAGTTATAAAATGAAAGAGGATTTTTTTTTTTTTTTAGTTTTGAAAGCAATGCTAAAGTACAAGTTTGAATACTTCAACATTCGTTTATTTCATAACTCAATGTTTACTAAATAGTGTCCTTAAACTATTAGTTGTTTAAGTACGTTTACGACTAATATGTCCGTTAAAATTGTAATTAAAATTAAATAATTTAACTTTGCCTAACTGATTGAAGATTTTGATTCATCATCACGTTTTAACTACTTGACGTATCACAGTTATCGTTCATTGTAGTCGACAGGCAGGTTAATTGATTGTTGATATGTTTTTCTGAAATCATTGACTTGTCATTGTTAATTGAATGAAAAATGATCTCTCAATTCAAATAAATAAGGAATGAAATGGTTTAATGGTCAAAGATACAGTAAGATTTAAAAGTACATAAATATGCATTACAGAAAATGAAGAAAAATGTAGAGGCTGTTTTACGCGGTACGGTTTTCGTCCAGTTTAGACATGTATATACCGTACAATTCAGCAAGCTCTATTTCTATCTGAGAACTTCTGCGCACGTTAAAATTTTTCATATAAAAAATTAGCTCTTAAACAAATATATCTAATGTTTGTAAAAAGCAAATTGATTTCGTATCATTTGTATCTGAAATTTATTCAATTTCTAAAAACATTTCTTGAAATCCTCACCTTTTTTTCTTTAACGTTCCTCCTCGTTTGCAGCGGGTAGCGTATAAGCGACTCTGACAGTTCTCTCGCCACGTGCTGTGGTCCATCATGTCACCTGCTCTGAAGCAATCAGCAATCAGATTTGTTTACTTTCTCACAGCCAGCGTTCAGTGTTGCTGCTCATCTGAATCACACACGAAGTCGCGGAGGCGATAAGGTTCGGCTTTGTCGAACGTTATGAACATGATGTCAAGACATGTCGTAGCCTGTCAGTAAACGTTAATGTTTTAGAGATTTAATTTATCTGTGATGTATGTGGTGCTATGTGCGTAGTAATGCGTGACAACAGCACATCGAACTGTCAGAGTCGCTTATACGCTGCCGGTACTATAGTGATATATACTATATATATATATATATATATATATATATATATATATATATATATATATATATATATATATAGTATATATATATATATATATATATATATATATATATATATATATATATATATATATATATATATATAGTATATATATATATATATATATATATATATATATATATATATATAATATAGTGATACTGCAATAGCAAATACTTTATCGCGTTATTTGTAACTGATCCGCTATATTAGAATACTACATGAACATGCAAATATTTTTCAACCAGCAGACATTATTTTGCGCCAAGGCTTGAACTCAGCCCTTTGAGTTAACTAGCCATCACCCATACCACTACGAGTACGGTACATAAGACACGTACGGAAGAGAACAAACATGAGCTGAAGCTGAGACATGAGCTGAGCTGAGCTGAGCTGAATATGTAATTGTCTCAATCCAAAATATTTCCATCACAAAAATTAGGAATACATTTAAGTGTCACTAAATCGCTAATATGGGGAGTTCACCAAAAATGGGACTAGTGTCATAATATATGTTTTACTTCCTCGCCCTTAGGAAGAGAAACCTACTATTACTTAATCGCTTTTACAAAGGTACTTCGTAAGAAGAGAAAGTTATGTAATCATTCGCCGAAAAACGGCGTTTTTCGGCAAAAAGCTCTTGTTGCCGGGCGTACGTACCAAAACAATGGATAATTCAGTTTTTGAGCATAGAAAAAAATCCTCTAACACGTGGTGTAGCCAGAATTCATGTTTTGTGGGTCCTTGATACTGAAAAATCGATTGACGGCATAAACGTCTGTCCGTATGTGATCCACGCTACAGCCCATACCGTTCAGCCGATTTTCTCCAAAATTGATATTTCCCGATCAACCTGAACGAAGTCAAGGCTTTGGGAGTTTCAAACAGATATTTTGATTTTTGAATTGGTTGACTGCATGCATGCATTTACGTTGCGGCATAGGTATGAGGGCTTGTATATGGTTATTATTTTTTAAGCTTAAGTTTAAACATTGCATTATTAATTACTTATTATTTATTAATTTAATAATTATATTGCATAATTAATTATTATTAATTAAAAACCACATCTTAGAGCCAGACATAGACGGCGCAACATATTTGTTTGTAGTGTAAACACGTTTTAGCCATCGTAAAATCGTTTGAATTCTAATTTCGGTCTAGTTTCTGTGTGAGAATTTGCGAATTACGAACAATTTGACCGTGTAAAACAGCCTAAGAAATGTTTAGCAAAGGAGCACAGTCCTTCGAATAGATCTTGACCAAAATGTACATTGCCATATAAAAATGAAGAATAGAGACTTCTGACATATGAGTATTTTAATGACCAATTTAGGAAGAAGAAACCACAAAACTTGAAGAAAACAAATAACTAGTGGGAGGAGAAATGTATATCCATCGCACATATGTGCTGCAAACACTCATCTTTTCCAACTAATATCGCAAAAGGGGTACCTGAAATTTGAGTATCCATACCGAGAGACTGAATGTGGGCTGCATTGGAGTACGCACGACTCCAGTGGGTCGGATGCGAGTTCGGCAAAAATGTTCGATGTTACTTAAGAGAGAAAAAATATTACTTATCTAGAAAATAAATTAACAATCCACTCGTAACATAAATTCATAACAATTTACAGGGGCACAGATTGCTCGAAATATTGGTCAACGAATCCGAACGGTTATTAAAAATAATGCTCTAAAAAGGAACATTTCCGTGTTGGGCGGAAATGCATTCAGATGCCATACGTCTTCTACCAATAGGTCCGGGTTCGATTCAATGCAAAATTTGCGTGGACAAAGCGAGTTCTCGTTAGGGGTTTTGGGTATTAAATTCCTCTGTTCTTGGTTGATTTCTGATTACCTAAGAATCATGATGAAGCTCCTATTCTCCCGTTTCCTCTGTCTCTCATTTCACTGTTTCTTCATCATCATCACCCCATTATTTCTAATATCTACTCATTAGATCTTCACTGATGAACTTCGATGTCTTCAGCTGCTGAAAAGCCCCTAAAATTCAAATATGTTCATAAATTAATGCTTAGTGGTAGTGAAATTGAAGATGTTGCCAAATTAAAGTAAAATAATTTCAAGATGGACTGAGTATGTTTTTGAGAATGCCAAAAGAGGAATATTAGCTGATGGATGGCTCAGCAGCTACGAGTTCTGTTTACAAGCAGTCGCCAGTAGTTATTTACTTGCTGACTGTTATTTTCCCTATTTGTCTTCGCTGCCTTCCGACGTACGAAACCGAAACAGTGAAACTTACAACTGAGCAGCGAAACAGCTGATATTGTTTCCTAAATGCATCAACATGTCTATACACTGTAAACTAATACCAAATGTCAAACTCCTGATTTGATACGCAATTAAAAATATGAAGATAAAATAAAAGAAAATCTGAGGGAGGGGAACATATAATTAACCGCCAAATATCAGTACATAAATGCGGTACAAGTTACAGAGGGTACATACCTGTCGAATGAAGTCTGAAGGAGGGGGGAGGGCTGGCGAGCTAAAGTTTCTTAAAAAACTCGTAAGGTTGTGAGATCAGTCCGACGTTATCTCTAAAACATATTCCGTAGTTAAATGAGCTAATTGGATTTATAAATAATATCATCGTCTCTCAGATGTGAAACCGTCTCTGAACAGGTCCCCATTAGTATAGTATTTTGACTTATAAATTCTCTAGTTGAGAAGTTCCATCCCCAAAACGTGATCACTGCAGTGTGTTGGAGAGAGCACTCTTAAGCGACTAGGATGTGTTGGTATACGTAAGAGATGTGAGAGATATAACGAACAACTTAGGACCATCGACCACAACAAGCACCACACATATGGTAGAGTTAACTGAAATGTTTTGCAGTGTAAACTCCTGCAAGAGTACCTATCTCAAACACAGCAATAAACGTGCTCCATCAATGTCACATAAAGTCTTGTACTCTTACACGCAGAGAGGCTCTTCTCTCGCAAATTATTGATCGTGGATGTTGGTATTTAAACTAGTTAGAAAATCGTCATTGAACAAAGAGCTTATTTGCACACTTTTTATTCGTACGCTGAGAGCTCAATTATCTAAACATTTTAGAGAAATGGTTCATAAAAGTGTGGCTTGTAGTAATAAAGATTCTGAAAACCTCAGATGTTGCAAATTTGTCGAGCTGGCAAAACACGCCGTGCATGCATTTGCTCATTGTCATTTCGGCACCGACGTAGCACTAATATTTCATTCATAAAATGTATTTTTCATAATTGATTCGCATAGCACGCCAGTGGGCCAGAACGTATCTCTCATGCCAGCGCGTAGTAAATGCATTGACGGGTACCTCGTTTACGCAAAGTCGTGTCGGAGTCGCCGATGTCGTGCGCCGCCGTGGCTGCCTCTGCACCCGCCATCCGTGGAAGCGAGGAGTCGCGGATGCGGTGGGTGTTGGCGGGAGCGCTGGCGCCGACCGACTGGGGCCAGGGTGGAGTTGTCGCCGGGAGGAGACCGTGGCGTAGCGGGGGGCAGGAGGGGGCTGGGTGGGATGGGAGCGCGAGCACTTGTCTGATAGCGATGCGACAATCAAGCGCCAGTGCCGCGCACGTACTGATAGCCCACGGCTCAAGAGGCTTTGCCGAGATTCCGAGGCACTGCTGTGAAGATTTACGTGCTTCATGTGGCTCTCTCCCGCCGGCGTGGGATAGAACGATGGAAACACCGATAATAATATTGCTAGAGTTTGAAGAGTCCGAAACGAGTAGAGCTATGTGGAGTAGTGCTTTTCTAAATTCTGAGCGTCGGCCAAAGAGGGGGTTGACGCATTTATGTGCTTTCCCCTACCGGACAGGTGAACAGAATGATGATTTTGCTTTGTCTTCCACTATGACGGAACTATTATAGTGGCAGAAGAATAATGATGGTAGATCAGTGAATGAGTGTATTTAATTGTTCCGGGCGCGTCAACGACTTTGTTAATTTATCCCGTAAGTGTATTGTATGTAATATCGATATGTGGCGATGTTCCTCCTCCCCTGCAACGATCTGATAACCTGTAGCGATTAAATAGTATTACATAACCATTACTGAAGGCGAGAAAGTACGTGCTGTTTTAGCGTCACTAGTTCTTAAATGAAATGTGTTCCTTAAAGATAGATTTTGAAATAAGGTCAGGTACAGTTTTTCGACAATGTGAGTTCATTTCGCGTAATTTTGCATGAAATATAGGTAATTTCTAAAGTTGTTTAAACAAACTTTTCTCAGAAACGTAACCAACAATTTTGATTAAATTTTGACTTCGAATAGCGTATGAGACGCTAAAGTGGTACAGGTCTCGTGTTCGTCGAATATTCTAATTTTTGAAAATTGTAAAAATTCAAAATTTTTTGCAGAGCCTTCCTACTACAATTGCATTCACTATTACTTCCTACAGTTATGGTTAACGGAAACTGACGACGTAGCACAGGGCGTCTCTGGCGATCAACCGGCGACCGGGAGCCCGCCCCGGCTGCCAGGGAGCGTGGGGCCTCGAGAGAAAGAAAGGCGAAGGAGCGCGAGTTGGTCATATCGCGGAGAATGCTCACTTCTCGTCCTAGGGTTCGAATTCCGATAGTGGTGGATTTTTCAACACTAGCTAGATGGCTAACAGGAGGGGATCAGGTTTTTATTAACACAGTTAAGAAAAAATATTAATCTTCATAATTGTAGTAGTAGGAAGACGCTGTAAACAATTTTGAATTTTTGCTATTTTCAAAAACTAGAACACGAGACTTATACCATTTTCTTAGTATTCTCAAAATTGTTAGCTCCGTTTTTGAAAACTAGAAAACACTAGAAATTGCCTATATTTTATGCAAAATTACGCGAAAAAAACTCAAATTTTCGAAAAATTGTACCTGACCTTATTTGAAAATCTATCTTTAAGGAACACATTTCATTTAAGAACTAGTGGTGCTGAAACAGCATATTCTTTCTCGCCTTCAGTAATGGTTATGTAACCATATAACAAATGGTTTACAGCATGTACCATTACAAAAAATAATTTTCGAATTATCATATCTCAGTCATCATTTTTTGTAAAACTCATTTGAAATCGTTGAACATTTGGTGCGAAAGTTAAATAGTTTCTAGCAATAGATTTTTTAATCAAAACTTTAAATGAAAATATATTTCTCGCGTTACATGCATTATGGCCGAGGTGGCTTAGAGCGAGTACCAACTCAGCGCTTCGGTCCGAAGGGTCGCGGGTTCGAGTCCCGCCTTGGGCATGGTTGTTTGTCCCTTGACTTTGTATGTGTTGTCGCGGACGGCCTCGCGTTCTGTTGACCCCAGATTAAGGGGCCCGCAAGTGTATGGTCCCATGTATGCGTCCCATCGGGACCTAAAGGGCAACCGGCTATTTGCTGGATAAAAGCCCAAGGGGGAAAAATACATTCTATTAGGTATGCAATGCATTCACGAACATATCAGATGAGTTTTTCAGTCCCAAAATATTCTGCGTAAGCACTATGCGAGAAAATAAAATAATTAAAAGTTAATAAATAATACAATACTTAGCGTTCGTATTGTATTCGCTAAGTATTGTATTATTTATTAATTTTTAATTATTTATATATATATATATATATATATATATATATATATATATATATATATATATATATATATAATTAAACACTATGGTATTGTAATATTCTACAAATATTATAAAAGTGTTAGTTCATATTAACGCAAACGAAGGCAGCCGTCATTATCTCCTGCTGTTTTCTGTGCGGCGTTACAACAATGGGTTAAAAGTAACAATGACCGCTAATTGACATAGAATTTACATTTTGACAATTATCATTGTTGATACAGCAAGAAAATTGAAATGGATAGAAAAATGTAATAATTATAAACAATGTTTTTAAATTCATCAAAATTACTTGGTTTTTACATTCATTACTCTCCATTTCCACATCGTATGAACCAAACCGCAATAATCTACTCGTTTTCACACTTAACACAATTAAAGGATGCAATCTAAATTGAAATAACATAAATATAATAAATAGTAATAATAAAATAATATACAGGATATAACTTACGTAGCATCCAACTGGGTTACCATTCATTTTACAATAACGAAGGGTAGTAAATTGGGAGCGGGCGACTTATGTTTGTCGCAAAATTACACAAAAAATACTGATATTTTCAAAAAAATTCGTCTTAACCTTATTTCAAGATCAGTTTGACCAACATGAGATTTGCACCATTTTCTTAAACGTCCTTTACACTATCCAACAACAAAATTTATTTGAAAATGACAGCGCATTTGTTGTAAAAAATTTGAAAATGTATCAGGGGCTTCATATAAAGTACCGCCCCCCCGAAAAAATTAAAATATCGATTTCAAATTCAAGGAGCCATGATATCTATCAGATCTATCGTGAAATATCAGTTTTGTAGAAAATATGCTGAACGGTTTAGCTGCTAGCGTTCTCCACAGTCACTTTTCTAGGAACACCGCCTGACAATGAGAATTTTTTCTGTGAACTTCACGTCCTTTAAGGATGTTATTATTGTTACTATGATACTTCAGAGCCGGAGAGGCCAGATCGCCGGAAAGTGAATAATAAATTATCGTATATTAGATCAACGTTCACACAAAATTATTCTCAATAGTGATTTATAATTAAAACTATAATTATAATTAATTATGTTGAATTATAATTAAATTGATGAAGTCAAGTATAATTAAAATCAAAATCGGCAACACCGCGCGTGTTCATCAAGATAAATGATATAAATCTTAGAAATTAGAATGGTCTCTAGGCTCTGAATGAAATGCTCAGGGCAATAAATATTCCAAAATAATCACCTCGATGTTACTTTGCTCTTCGAACAGATAGTTGCGAGAAAGCATGTTCTATCTCGCAATATTTCTAACGATTATGTAATACGCATTTACATTGCAAATGAATATAGATATAAGTTTTCGCAACTAATGTTCTATTTGCAATGTTAAGTTAATAGTAATTTAAACAAATAGAAGGGATTTTAAAGAATATTTAACTGCTCCTGGTGGCCCTCAAATCACGTTTTCAGACTGACACCGCTTCAAACGATGCGTTGGGAATTCCAATTTACCATTTCAAATTCTTTTCCAATTTACCCACAAAATTCTAATATTTTCGAAAAATGGAACATAAACTTATTTGAATATCTGTTTTTGATGAAGCAATTTCATTAAGATAAATGTTTATTTTCATAATTGTAGTTGAAGGAAGACCCGAAAGAAGTTTGAATTATTGCAGTATTCTAAAAATGAGAATTTTCGACGAACATTAGACCTACACCATTCTCTTAAGCGTCCTATAGGTTATCTGAGATCAAAATTTAACAAACAATAATTGGTACTGTTTTTGAGAAAAACATGTTTAAACAGAATTAATAATTGCCTATATTTTACGCCAAATTACGCGAAAAGTACTCCAATTTTCGAAAAATTGTGCATGATTTTATTTTAAAATCTATCTTTACGGAACAGAACTATAAAGAGATTTAAGGGGAAAATCTCTATAATTATAATTGTAGTTGTATGAAGACACCGAAAAAAACTTTAGCAATTTTTGAAAATTCAGGTCTTTTACCTAACACCACACGTGCACCCTCCACTGAAACATCCTTCACTATACCCATCAATAAAATTTAATCAAAAATGTTGGACCCACTCTTTTGATAAGTTTGAAAATATTACAGGTGCTTCATGTACATTACCCCCAATATTAAAATATCGGTTTCGAATCCAAAGGACCGCGAAATGTGCTGGATGGATTGGAGAATATCAATTTTGGAGAAAATCGGCAGAAGGGTTTAGCGGCTAGCGTTGTTTACAGACGGACGGACAGGACAGACGTTTGGCCGTCAATCAATTTTTCGGTATCAATATATATATATATATATATATATATATATATATATATATATATATATATATATATTTGTGACGTCATGGGATTAGACAACCCCATAACACCGCCATCAGTTACGAAAAGAAGCCCACGAAGAGAGGAGTAGGGTACGCGGCGGAGCGATGGCTAGTAAACACTCCATCTACCCACAGCTTTTCGAACTCTGATGCCCGAACTAGTGAATAATGTTTTTCCGGGAGGTTACGAAAAGCGGAGAATATTCACCTCTCCAAAATTCCCCAGGCGCGAGTACCGTAAGTATCGCGGCGCGCCTCGGAGGAGCCCTCTTTGACGCCCTCAGCGACGGCGACTAGCCTGAGCTCTGTTGCTGTTCATTTCTTTCAATAAGTTAATTTTATGAGTGATTGGTGATTGCCCTTTGATGTCCCGGTTTTTTCTGTCTGTGAATTTATATTATAAATTATTCTATTAGAAATAATAATCATCTTTGTAATGGAAATATTTCATTGCAAATCTTCTCAGATCACAAAAATTGATATGATGTATTGTAACTTCACGATTATAAACAAGTAACTTTATTAACAGAAAATATTATGTTATAACATCTTATAATGACATTCCACATTGTTTTGGGGAAAGTGAACGTGACCTTTTTCAAATCTGTTATTATTGTAGTACTCTTGTAGTCAAACCCTTGTGCTTTTAATTCTTCAGACTGTGCATTCAGCTCTGCCAACAGCTATTTATTTAAGCCTGTGGCAAACATGGTAGATTTTTCAGATTCCTAATATTGACCGAGAGTGATGGGTCAGTGCATCAACTGATGTCATTGCTATTTCTCAGACTGGGAAGTCCTAGGTTCGAGTCCTGATGGCGGCAGGATTTTCGACACTAGCTTTTCAGCTAGCTGAAATTGTCACTGTCTGGAGGAGAATTCTAGTGGCCGACTGCTATGATCGGTAAATTTCCATGGTTTCTCCGATCAACACCAGCCAAATGCTAGAGCAGTAGCCTAACAAAGGGGCCAGAGACCATACCCAATCTTTCCTACCTCTTCCTTGTCCTATCCCCACCCCGTACACACATACAGTCACACTAACATGCACTACACTATCGTACATGCCGAGATACTGGTAAGGGACTTAAAACTTGTTCCGTCTGGGGTGGTGCCACGCTGGTGGGATATACCTGGTTGGGGAAAACCCCGCTAGTTGATGGGAGGTGGTGTCGGATCTCGTCATGCAGTGGGGGAAGATCATTGCCACCTCCCAATAAAAACAATCTCTACACTTACGGGACTAATGCCCTTGGTAGTTGACGTGCCCGGGATCGCTAACAATCAATCAATTCTATTATTTATGAACATTGCAATTGAACGACGTTTTGAAGTTTCAATGTTAGTAAGTGTGTTTGTGACTAAAGCATACAATAGTCAGTTTATGAAACAAGATAAGCTAGAAATGAAATGATCTGAGAGATCACTTTATGCTTGAATAACTTTTCCTACCGGGGCTCGCTAATGCACGGTTAAATGACATACTACTTCAGCACTTGAATCACATTGACAATTTTTAAGTTTGGATCACAGAAGAAGTGCCGTAACAAACTATCATACAAAATGATGTAACAAGAGTTATGCACAGCAATTTGTGATTTGTTTCCACTTGATATTCCCTGATGGGTGCTGCCGTTTGTTCTAGTTGAAATTACTCGCCAGCGAGTTGGAAATTGTACTTCAGCTCTCTTTGATTGCAGCAGCGACGGCGACTAGACTGAGCTCTCTATGATTGCAGCAGCGACGGCGATTGTAACTTGATAGCATAGGAGTTTATTTTAACTTGGTAGTTAAAAGTTAGCTTGAGAAGCGTATCTTCGAAAGTGAGGTAATTAAGAAGTGGAGTGCACAAAAATTCTTCGCATTCACAATATTTGAGAGAGCAAGTAAAGGGACTGTTTGAATCCGAAATAATTACAAATTTGTGAAATTCGCGCAGGAGGACATTAAATAAATCCAGCATCTCATATTGCACGCTGAGACCACACACGCACAAAGTGTGGTAGGTAGGCCGAGCATTTAAAGCATAACTTAGCAACATTAATTATTCGAGGCTGGAAGCGCGAACAAACTTGTACGAGGCGCGGCAGAAGAAGAAGAAGGACGACCCCAGAAGAGCAAAGCGTAGGTGAGAAAGATTTGGACCGGAACGAGAATCGTACGAGTCCGGAGAGCGGGAGAAGGGTGTGGAAATTGTAGGCGTAGCGGAGTCCAGTGTTCGAGGGAAGGAAACTGGTAACATCGTGGGAGAGCAAGCGGAGAAGAGTGGCGACGCGGGACTGCGAGCGGCAGAAAATTCCCAAGGTTACCTACAGGCGAGCGATGCAGAGCTGTTGAGGTAAAAAAACTGGCAATTTTATGCGGCGTTCAGTTGGGGAAAGAGAAGAGCGGTAAATACACGACAATTCGTGCTAAAAGTGGGTGAAAAGTCCAGAATAGGTGGGAGAAGAATTCCGAACGATGTGAGTGGCAGTTTCAAGTTCATTTACTGCACGAGTCATTAAATTCATTCAAAGAGGCCATACCTTGTAAAATTTTACTGAATTAATTCAGGATTTTCACATGTTGTCCAGTTGATGTTATCTGGAAAAGTCAGTTTATTGTATTGTGTTAAAAGTAATTGCTTTCTGTGATATGTAAAGGGGTCAGATTAAGTAACGTGTATATTACGTTTTATTTGTTTTTCTTTTCACTTTAAAGTTCAGTGTTATAGTGAGTGCGAAGCCCAAGACTAGCACCTGTGAACGGGATTCCTTAAAACAAGTGTAAAATTCATTTTAAAAGCCGTGCACGGAAAAACTAGAGAGTAAAAAGAGTAAAATAATTTGGTAGGTGAAAATTCAGAAAGAGGAATGAGCAAATCGTAAATTGTAGTTGGTGAAAGTGTGTTCAGGCAGTCGAGGTGACGCCTATTTTTTGTTTTGCCGTGTTTTGTTTTTTTGAGTGACCAACTACTTAAAGTGCATTATCCTGTTATAAAATTGCGTCACTGTAATTTTTTCATTGAATATATGTTCATTTTATTCGTATTTTGTCTGATTCATTGGGCCAAGGTTTCAGACCTTTCTCATACCCAAAAGATCCTGCTTCCTGAGAATTCCACGTGTGGAAGGTAGTAGGTGGGGTGTGTTAGAATATATATATTGTGACGTACCGGGTAGGCCGGCTTGTTCTCAGTAAATTTATTTGTAAGGGACAGGTGTTCTTTCTCGTGAATGGGCTCGGGGTTATTAATCAAACACCACTGTTCCGTGAACAACATAAACTGAACTATTTATTAATTCTATACAAATCACTAATGATACAATATCTATGGTGGTCTCTACCCTTTTCTTTCATATAACCCAGAATCACTGTTAGTCTCTCGATCTTATCGATCTAAGAAATATTTACCGTTACTTCTTCCCTTACGAGCGTCGGCGGCTTCGGGGACTCTCGGGTTGCCTCGCGCTCTTTCGCTGCCTGCCGGGGTCGTTTCACTTGTGACCAGCCGAAGTGAGGCGCTGCGCTTCCGAAGTACTTCTCCTTTCCAATTCTCCGATCCAATCGACGTCTTTTGATCTGTGTTACTCGAAATAGCAGCTATCACTTTGGCAATATGTCCGATCGACTATTGATTGTTATCACGCACAAATTGTCCGCCAATTAATCTTTCTGCACTCGTTCGTTCGCGATACTAGTTTGCTTTTCGATCGCGGAGCGGCCCCATATACGTCCTTCCTCGCCGGCGGCCAGCCAGACACTCACTCCTCGCGGCCTCGTTCCCACGGTCGGCCAACCGACGACACCTTGCCGCCCGTAACCGTTTTTCTTGGCTAGCGAGTGCCCTCTTGCAACCGTTCTGCCGTGTTCGTGCTTGATGTCTCGCCGTTTCTTTGGGTGGAAACGCGGTGCGTTTCAATATATATATATATATATATATATATATATATATATATATATATATGTGATGTACGTAGGCTGCTTGTTCTCAGTAAATTTATTTGTAAGGACAGGTGTTCTTTCTCGTGAATGGGCTCGGGTTATTAATCAAACACCACTGTTCCGTGAACACAATAAACTGAACTATTTATTAATTCTATACAAATCACTAATGATACAATATCTATGGTGGTCTCTACCCTTTTCTTTCATATAACCCAGAATCACTGTTAGTCTCTCGATCTTATCGATCGAAGAAATATTTACCGTTACTTCTTCCACTACGAGCGTCGGCGGCTTCGGGGACCCTCGGGTTGCCTCGCGCTCCTTCGCTGCTTGCCGGGGTCGTTTCACTTGGGACCAGCCGAGGTGAGGCGCTGCGCTTCCGAAGTACGTCTCCTTTCCATTCTCCGATCCACTCGACGTCTTTTGATCTGTGTTACTCCAAATAGCAGCTGTCACTTTGGCAATATGTCCGATCGACGATTGATTGTTATCACGCACAAATTGTCCGTCAATTAATCTTTCTGCACTCGTTCGTTCGCGATACTAGTTTGCTTTTCGATCGCGGAGCAGCCCCAGATACGTCCTTCCTCGCCGGCGGCCAGCCAGACACTCACTCCTCGCGGCCTCGTTCCCACGGTCGGCCAACCGACGACACCTCGCCGCCCGTAACCGTTTTTCGTGGCTAGCGAGCGCCCTCTTGCAACCGTTCTGCCGCGTTCTTGCTTGATGTCTCGCCGTTTCTTTGGGTGGAAACGCGGTGCGTTTCAATATATATATATATATATATATTATATATATATATTATATTTATCATATTTTCTTTTTTAAAGATGTCGCTTCATCATTGGATCAGAAGAGGCACCTATTGGATTCTTTTTAGATCTTTTAAAAGCTTTTGACGTCATCGATCATGACATTTTACTTTCAAAATTACCTTCATATGAAATCCGTGGTATTGCTCTAAATTGGTAGTACATGTTCGTACCTTAAACAACTATCTCAGAGAGTGGAAATACCTTCCTGTAATGATGGAACTTTATGTACGCACCTTTCCGACTCTTTGCCCATTGCGCGTGGAGTTTCCTCAAGGATCGATTTTAGGCCATATTCTGCTTTATGTAAACGATATGCCCTCGACGATTCGAAACGGAAGAACAGTTCTCATTGCGGATGAAACGAACATTCTTTGCAGTAAAGAAACCGTAAATAGTACAATATCAGATGTTTCAAATTGGTTAAAAACAAATTAAAAAAAAAAGAAAACTGCTTTAATCTGTTTTCCATTTAAAAAAAACCCCAAAAATGAACATTGTACCAGTGACTGATGTTAAGGAAACAAAATCTTTAGATTTCTCAATTCAGTCAAACCTCAATTGGAACGTCTATTTAAATGAATTGAACACAAATTAAGTTCATTATGCTACGCGTTCAGAATTCTTTCAAATTCAGTCAGCCTTCATACGGCTCGTTTTGTATATTTCGCGAATGTTCATTCCCACCTGAGATACCGCATAATATTCTGGGGAATAACATTTTTTAGCTCTCAGACTTTTAGATTACAAAAACGAATTGTACGAATAATAACCAAATGCCACTCACGTGATTCTTGTAAGCCACTCTTTATTAATCTACGAATTATACCATTACCTTGTCTGTTGATTTACGAATCAGTGGTTTTTGTCAAAAATGACTTGCTCAAAGGCGGGAATATATTTTCAGAAAATGCCGAAGTCTATTACTATAACACTCGACGTAGAAATCATATTCATCAGGTAACAGTATCAACAGCTCATTACAAAAAATTCACATACAATACATGTACATTATTTTACATCACTTTGACAGATGACATTAAACGATTAAATTCGATAGAAAAGTTTACATTCAAAGAGAAATTGTTTCTGCTGCATAACTGTTTCTATACAATTAGACACTACACTGAGCATCACGAGGAAAGTAACATTTAGCTTAACAGTGATATTTAATGTATTATTTACCATTGGACTGTATAATTCTAAACAATATGTAACAAGTATTGTATCGCAGCTTCTCGGTCAATGACTCCCATTTCGATCAGGTTTTTCGTCGTTTCCCTGATCCATTGAGCAAATGCTGAGATGACCCCTTGTTTTGCTTCTTGACATAATTGTAACTTTATTATCTGTGCACGTCTTCTAGAATTCAGTGGGAAATATAGTTATTGAAATGATCGTTTCCATGTTGTCGAGGCAGGAAGTATTATTCCGAAGGACAACCTGGATAAGAGCCCAACATGGATAAGAGCCTATTTATCCTTGAAAATATATATTCTTTACATGGGAGTTTTTTCCCTCCATTCATTCAAAATTCAAGTAGTATATGACTTAGTGTAGGGATCGCAGATCACAGAACCCTATAGCACGTCATACGCAGTTTTAACTGTTTTTTGACGTAATATAAATAAATAAATAAACATACTGGCTACACTACGTGTTAGAGGATGTTTTTTCTACACTTAGCAACTGGATTTATCCACTTTTTCGTTACCGGAGCCCTGTAATAGATTTTTCGCTGAAAATTCACAGCATTTCATAACTTTCTCTTTGTCTCTATTGCGTAATCGATAGCGAGAAAGTAAAAATGCCTGGTAAGTTGGTCCCGCGCAAAAGAAAATATTGTATCCATCAGCGTCGTTGTGTAATATTGAGAATTTTATTTCGTTTTTTTTTTAATTTATTACTTTCTATTCGACAGTATGTCTGTCAGAGCATTAATACTTACAACAGTCGTTATGGACATTAACAGTAACCTTTTTCAGAGGATTTACGCCGGCAAAATGTAAGAATTAGAAAACTGTTGTGAAGATATGACGATTGGAAGAGAAGTAAGAGAAAACAAAATTACGAATGATGAAATTTATCTTTAGAAAATTAGGAATTAATTCTAACAAAAGTATTTAAAAAAATGAAACTATAATTTTTAATCAAATCATGGATGAAATAGATATTAAACTCATTACATATTTGTGTGTTAGGCATAAACCAAGGTGCATGTAGAATTTTTCTAAAGAATTTGTTTTGAATAATCAAACGGTTTTGAATATTTGATTTAGCTGCGTTTGTACATATTGGACAAGCATGTTAAAAGAGGTCTAATAATTGAAGTGTAAGTTAATTTAGCAGTTTTGAAACGAAGAGTTGAGTTATTATTTACAAGAGAATTAAGTTTATGTATTTTAATAGTGTTTTTGTATAACAATTTTAACATGCATTTTTCAGTTCAGTTTTGTGTCGAAATGGAGACCTAAATATTTAATAGACGAAGAGGAAAAAAGCCAAGAAATCGGAATGTCGTGAATGAGAAGGGGAGGAGGAGTAATTGGAGTACATAACGTAAATAGTTTGCTTTATCCATATTGTATTTGATTATCCAATTGTTGGCCCAAACCGAATAACGATAAATATGTATTTGAAGTTTATTTCTAGCAAGAAGGGTATTAGCGTGTCAATTAATCAGTGCAGCATCATCTGCAAAAATGGCTAATTTAGAAGAAGTGAATTTTGAAATGTCGAATTGATAATCATTGAAAAGCAGAGGAGAAAGACAGCTGAGTCGTGGCTCATTGCGTTCTCGAAAAAGTTCATTTGAAGTTTCAGTTATCTGAAGCAATTTTACTCACAATTGTAATAATGCATACACATCGATGAAAATATCCATATTAACGGCATGAGAGGTATTCCAAAAATAAAACAAAAACATTTGTGTATTTTTTGAGAAAACAAATGAATACACCAAAATAAACTTTACGTCATATTAAACAGTCCAATTACCACTATCCTTTGCAAAACTTCGAAGAAAAATTTGAAGCAATTTTTCAGAAAATGACGTTTGAGCGTTTTTGAAAATGCGGAATTTTGAGCTTATTTGTACAGAAAAATATTGAGTTTTCGTGGAACTTTATTTGACATTATTTAAAGTACATGTGTATTTCCGTTGGAATCTTGAAATCGATTTTCCGCAACATTTTATAACTTTCTCGATACTACGTATATGACTCCGTGTATACGTATGTGTACGAGAAAGTAAAAAGACAGTAAACTTGAGTGACCCCGGTAGAAATGTCAAATTTTTTAGACGAAGAATTATTTTATTTAACCATGAATGTTCTGTAAAACAGAACATTTTGAATAATAAATTGAAATACCTGAAAGATAAGGTTTATATATTAAACCATCATGCCAAACTTTGTCAAATGCCTTTTCTATATCTAAAAGGATTGAATGTGAGTATTGTTTTAAATTAAAATTATTTTCTATGTGTAGGATAAGAATGAGAGTTTTGACATTAAAAGTCGTTTAATTGTAGGAAATAATTGTTTATATTGTGGGTGGATTTGTTGAAGAGAGTTTTGATATTGATAATATTTAAATAAATATATTCTAGATCTTATAATACGTGAAATTTTGTTAAATTTAGATATAATACTAGAATGTCGAGTCAATTGCCAATAATGACGTAAAGTGTGTTTGGATTGATTGATTGATTTTTCGTGTTTCCGGGCGCGTCAACTGCTTTGGACATTAGTCCCGTTAGTGTAGGGCATGTTTTTCTCGGGATATGGCGGTGATTTCCCCCCGCTGGATGGCGAGATCCGGCGCCGACCTACCGTCGGCTAGTTGGGTTTCCCCCTAACCAGGACTCTCCTACCAGCCGGGCACAGCCCCAGCCGGGACAAGCTCTAAGCTCCCGACCGGTCTCCCGGAATATGTGGTAGTGTAGTGCATGTTAGTGTAAGTGTGTGTGTAACGGGAGATGATAGGACAAGGAGGAAGAAGGACAGATCGCGCGCGGTCCGTGGCCCCTTTTGGTAGGGTACAGCTCCGGCATTCGCCTGGTGTTGATCGGAGAAACCACGGAAAACTACCGATCAGAGCAGCCGGCCGCTAGAATTCTCCTCCAGACAGTGACTGAATTCGACCTCGCTGAAAAGTTAGTGTCGAAAATCCTGCTGCCGTCAAGACTCGAACCTAGGACTCCCGGTCAGAGGCGCTGCAGTGTCATCAGTTTATGCACTGAGCTACCGTTCCCAGTAAAAGTGTGTTTGGTTTTGATAGGTTAAGAACACGAAAGATAAGTGGTTTATAGGACCTACGAGGATATGTAGGTTCAATGAGAGTAAATTATGTTTTTGGAAAGGCAATTGTCATTATCATTTGCAGATTGTGTATTATGAGGAAACTGAATATTATTTTCGATATCGTATTGAAAGTCAGTCCAGCTAATATTTTGCAAAGGAGGTGTGAAAGTAGAAGAAAAAATATTAAAGGAAAATGATAAAGTAATTTGCATTTGAAAATGGTCAGAGTCCACTTCAAGAAGTAAATTTTGCATTATAGGAAAAGGAAAATTTTGTTAAGAATAATATAAAAAAAATGAGGAATAATATTACTATTATATGAGTAGTAAGTAGGTTTAGAAGATAAGTGGATTTGTTTTGTACATTATAAGAAACAAGAAAATTATGTAGTTAAATGCCGTTAGTATTGGTAGTATTACAAGCCCAATTTGATGTTTACAATGTAGACCGTCAGGAAGAATGTTTTTGTTTATATTGTCAAAGATGTTTTTAAATGTAAGAGAGGAAATGAGTATTTACAGCAATTGAAAAAAAAAAAAGATTTTAAGAGAAGGATGATTGCTAAATTGGAATAAATAGTGTTTAATGAGTACAGTAACTCCTCCGGAGGCATCTGAATTAATTACATCAAAACGATAAATTTTATAGTTCGAGGTAACACATGTTTAATGGGATTGACGGAAGCAGAATACATTAGCATTTCCGAAGCTGCTAAAGAGGCAATACGCATCCTTACTTTTGCCCAAGAACTGGGAATTAATATTCTAACAAAAAATTATTTACATGATAATCATCAGCTGAAATTAGAATATAATCCAGTGTTTCATGCTAGGCGAAACATATGACCGTGAGATATCATTTCATTCGTCAAGCAGTACATGAACATAAATTGAAAATAGAATATTTGAGCACTAATGTAATGTTTGCCGACTTATTAACTAAACCTCTACTCAATAATAAACATGAAAGTTGCACTATCAATGTGGGTTACGTGACGGATTATTAAATAGCGTTGAAATTGAGGGAGGGTGTTAGTATTAAGTACAATTCCCATGCTAATTGTAATTACAGACGACTTTGCGACGCTTTGAGTATTTCTTTAAATGTGTCAAGTCTTTTGTCAAACAAACTTGTAATGTTTTGTATCTGTAAAACGAAAATACAGGTTCTCATTAGAAGAGTCGTTCGTGCGTCTTTACTCATAAATAGTTATTTCTAACAGTTTCGATAGTCATCAATGTCTGTAAAGAGAATTTGGATTTCATTAAAACGAGATTTGTTTGAAAAGTTATTGTGAACCAATTTTGCAATGTCTTGAACTAATAAATGATAATTGATGCCAATCACTGTTACAGGTGGAACTTATTAATGAGGTACAGAAGTTGAAGTAGTATTCTTGTAGATCAGTTAATGTTTCGTATCTGGAGTGGTTCGAGATATTTATACATGCGTGTAGATGATTTTTATCGTTAGTAAGAGTTTTCACAAGCATCTGGGGTATGGGGACGACGAACGTTGTTAGAAATGTGTCCTACGTTAGATTCAGGTTGTGGCACTTTGTTTGCCGAAGATTCTTGAAGAGATGTTGATGTTGAAGTAGCTGGATACGAACTTGTTGATAATTTGGTGGTTGCGAGGCTGAAAATTCCATACTTTGAACTGGAGTTGCTTGAATGTCAACGTTCGAAGCAGTAGTTCGATCATCAGTTGAAAACATATTTGTATTGTCTAAGACAACCCGTCTCCTGGAAGGGAGATGAGTATTGTAATAAGATTTTCATGAGTTTTTAAAGTTTTTTTTATCCATCTCAGGTCATGTTTTTGTCCAGTTTCCCTGATCCATTGAGCAAATGCTGAGATAACCCTTCGTTTTGCTTCTGGACATAAATGTAGCTTCACTATGTGCATGTTTTATTGAGCTCTCCCTTTGCTAGTAGTTCTGGAGTAGAGCTGAGGGTGAGTTACTATATTGTTAGCAATGCAGAAAACCAAATCTGCTGTTCGTTTACTGTTACAAATAGTTTTTCTATAACTCGGGAACGAAAATGTCTAGTTTTTCAAATGTTACTAATCTCGCGCATTTTAAATTATTATTATTATTATTATTATTATTATTATTATTATTATTATTATATCTCATTTTATTGGTACATTTGAATAATTATTGTACAATTTAAAATCAAATTGTGACATACCAATATGTAGGACCTTGTATTGCTTCACATTTATTGTAAATAGGGTGAACTGTAAGGATAGACATTTGTAAATATGGCGGCATAGCAACGGTAGACGAGTTGTCGACAAGGTCAACAAACTGCATTGCTTTGAATCACAGGACGCGGCTAGTTGATAAAGTAAACTTATTGGGGATTGGCCGAGAAAACAATGACAGTCTGGGGCGCGGCTAGTTGAATTCGTAAGTAATTGAGGGATTGGCTAGGCGTGGAATTTTTTCTGACAAGAAACAGTAGATAGATGAACGGAGTTTTGAAGGGCTGAAAGAGGGGAATATGGAGGCATTCCGACTTGTGCTGTGCGGATCGTGTGTAGACACTTGATGTTGGGAGTTTGGGAATTGTGAACATTTACTTTGGAGTGTATGATTGTCGGACTTAGAATATTGATGGAAGGTGCGGAAATTGGAACTTAGAAATATTTCGAGTGCAGCAGCTCGAATTGTGAACTTAGTTTAATTTGTCGGCAGGACTGGGAGTATTTAATGCAGATAATAGTTTGCTGATCTTTAATATTTTAAGTATACGAGTAGAAAGAACTGGGAACGTTTAAAAGGAAAATTAAGTAAGTCTTATCAACTTATGAGGCGGTGAGGATCAGTGACTTGAATACACTTGTGCCAGAACGGAAGAAAAGCAGATGGTATTTGGACCTGGAGCCATCGACACCGGGGAAGATTGAAAATGGTTCTACGCGGCGACATCGGTCAATAGCATGCGAAGACGGGTACTGCAATATAAGGTTTGAGGCTGGTCATGACGAAAAGTTTCATATTGTTAACAAGGAACATTGAATAAACTTACAAGTTTCTGTGAATAGAAAAGATGATTTTCATTTAGCCAATTCCAGCAAATGAGTAGCTAGAAATGTATATTTGCTTCTCAGATTCCTCGGCCACTCTGCACAGATGGCAGATCGAATAATCGGCAATAGCGATTAGCGAGTAGGCAATAGCGATTGTTTCTTATAAGACCCATCGACCCAGTTAGCCGGATATTAATTTAATGGAAATAGCAGTTGAAGAATAATTTTAATAATTGAATTAACGTAATCTTTTCCTGGCGCCCATATTCTTCTCTAAATTTGGAACGGGTTACGTTCAATTAATTAGAAGGAAAGAAGAAATATTTAATTTAAAAATTAAATCAGACAGTTTGTTTCATTATATTACATTATTTCTCATGAATTTCCGCACTACCCTTGTTGTTGAAATAATAACTGCCTTCTGCATGAGTTTGTACAGGTTTTCATTCAAACCCAGTTGCTTAAGGCCCCACATCAGACTCCTAGGGATGACTCCGGTGCTTGAAACAACTATCGGGATATTGTTGACTCTTTCCATATTCCCCTGTTTCTCAACGGGTTCAACAAGATCTGCATATTTACTGATTTTGTCTTGTAAATGTTGTCATGGGGATCTCCCTACAGACGTTTACCTAATTATTGAAAGTAAATAAACACAGGAGGTCCTGTGACGATGTACAACTATGCCACACTACTTACAAACCTGCAAAAGTACTTACAACCAGCAATTTTCTTTTCTGCTCCAAGACTCGAACTTAGGTCATCAGAGTTAACTCCCCACAAGCCTTATCTCTACGCCATGAGTTTGAGAAACGACATGAGTTTCAAACTCGGGCCGATACTTAAAAATATAATTGTCTTAACTGAATTTCCAAAACGCAACTTTTGCAATTTCCGAAAATACGGACAGTTTCCCGAAAATGAAACTAGTACCATATTTCTTGCCGTTTCTTATTACATATGAGGAGAAAATTTACAGAAACATTTGGAGCGGTTTTTGAGAAAATAATTTTTTTAGAAATTGCATAAATTCTAAACACAAACTACGCGAAAACTACCAGTTTTTCAAAAAATTGTACAGGATTGTTTTTAAAAGACTGATTTTTTTACACCAGACTTAGTTTAAAGCAAAAATCTTTATCTTCAATTTTGTAGATTTAAAGCCGAAATATCTTCAATTTTGTAGATTTAAAATGCATTTGTCGAAATGAATTTTTGCATTTGTCGAAAATACGCAGTTTCCTGAAAATGGGACTAGCCCCACATTTTCACCGTCCTTTAATACATACGAGAAGGAAATTTAAAGAAAAAGTTTGGAGTGGTTTTTGAGAAGACAATGCTAAAAACATAAAATTGCCTATATGTTGGTACATAGGCAGCCAAAATTATTTCAAATTTGGTGTCGTACTTGGCGCTAATTAACAGCAAAGGATACACATTTTAAACGTCCCGCGATGGATTTATATTTTTTTCTGTAAAAACCGCGTGCGGGCTTCCAGAGCAAAAGGCGACACGCCTTTCGTATGAAACTCTTTGGAAGGACTGAAACTGCTTTGAAAACTTTGAACTGCCTTCAAAGACGCTTTTCGACAGCGACAGCATTTCGTATGTCAACATTCCAAGAATCTAACGCCGTTCGAAATAAGACGCGATGGGATCGCATTGTTCGAAGATCGAGAAGCCGAGTGGTCTGCAAGCCAGGCTCGTGTAAAGAGCGAAGGAAATAAAAGCTAGAATGTCATGTTGGTAGCGGTCTATCTTACAGCTGTGCAGTCTCCGTCTATAGAGTTTTTGGCTCGGAGCCTTGCTTGGCACAATATTACGCTCGAATTACGGCAGAAAACGATCTTTTTGCCCTGTCGAGGTAACACTGACAACTTCAATACTCAATAATTCTTTGTCTGAGGTAAACCAATAGTTATTAAATAATCTTTCAGATTTTTCCCTTGTGGCAAGGGAGAAAAACGCCGTAGGAATCTTGTTGTCAAACAAAATCATCGTCTGTCATCTCGCAAAACTCTGATGCTCTCCCAAAAACAATCTATTTTGCAGCCTCATAACTATATTTTGCGCAAAATTACACGAAAACAACTCATATTTTCCAAATATTGAACATGACTTTATGTGAAGATTTGTCTTTAAAGATCAGATTTCATTCGTGCGCCGTTTCCCAGCGCGCGATTACAATACTCTCTTCTTATATCCGTAAGAGCCAGAAAGAAAAAAGAAAGGCAGTCATTTGAAATTGGATCTATAAATATTCTGAAACATTTGCAATAAACTTTTGAAATTCTTGCAAACTACAGACAGTAATTAGATTGAAGTAATGAAATGTGTAGTTATGGAGATGAAGTGAAGAGATTTCTGGAAACTCGATTATTAACATTCAATACATTTAGTACGTATGCGGAGGCGTGGTAGTGGAGTGCTGTTTATGATGCTCTAATCAAGAAATTATTTAGAAATTAAACAGGATTCAGATGGTCATGCTTCTAGAATAGTGCTATCAAATATTATCCTTACATTATTTCCAATATTCTGATCTATCATTGAATTATCTCAGAATAATTTGTTTCACTATTATTTGGAATTACTATTTTATCAAAACAGATTTGATTTGATTTATTTGGTAAAAAAAACAAACAGTAGTGTACGACGTATTGAAAGAAGAGTATCTGCGCACGTTTTCTTGATTGATTCATTGACTTTAAGGGCGCTTCAACGTCTAAGGTCATTTGCGACCGTGTCAAATTATTTTAAGACCAGTGAACAATATTGCAGTGCCAAGCTAACAAAAAATGAAAATATTTAAATAGAAAGCAAAGTAAAACTGAAAAGGAACGTATCCTAATAAAAGGGTTTGGCAGAAAATTGCGTTTTTTTAAAACCCCGGGATAAAAGCCAATAATTGGTATTATCATCTTCTCTCAGATAAGGCTGTACAAGCCAGTCTCTCGCAAAAAGCCAAAAACTTGCAGAGAGAAGATTCGTCATTTCTGAGAATATCCGCTAGGGAGCTAGCAAGATCATGCCTTCGACGGCTCTCTCTTATCTTAACACAGTGTAAGAGAACATGCTCCATGGTAAGATCTATTTTGCAGTATTCGCATATAGGGGGTGGGTCCCCATGGAGAAGATAACCGTGGGAGAAATGGCAGTGACCGATCCGGAGGCGTGATAAAATGATCTCGCGCCGAGCATCACGAGATGAGGAAGACCAAGAATTTAGGGAATCCTTGATTCTCGTGAGCTTAAAATCTGAGCTATGCCACTCTGTTTGCCATTCACTGCGGATAGAGCGTTTTATAAAAACCTTAGTGTCTACCGTGGGGACTGTGAAGATGTCCAATTCACTTTTCTTCGAGGCAGACTTTGCCGCCTGGTCAGCTATTTCATTTCCTCCTATTCCCACGTGTCCAGGGACCCAACAAAAGACTAAAATATAGTGGCGGACCACTAAATGATGGATTTGGTGTTGGATGGCCATTGTCAGTAGGTCACGAGACGAGAAGGAGGAGATAGATTTAAGAGATCTTTTGGAATCACTGCAGATCACTACTTTCTTTAATGACATCGATTCAGCAAATGTAGGTGCCCCCAAGAGTGCATACTTCTCTGCGGTATACACGCTGCACGAAGAGTCTAGTCGAAAACCTTGCGTGGTTCTACTGCAGTAGAAGGCACATCCGACTTAACCGTTTTGAGAGGAGCCATCGTTGTAAATTAATAATGACTTTATTTATGTGGCGAGACTCGGGTCATCAGGCCCGCTCTTCCGCCTAACTACGTGATACCTAAATTTATAGATAATAATTGAATTAAGAGATACATTTAGTAAATCAAAACAAGTAAATAATAATACTTAGTAATAAGTAAGAAGAGGGAGAAGAAAAGAGACAGAATGGTATAGAAGAATGAGAATGTTCAATGGGAAGAAGAAAAATGACTTGTGAAGGAAAGGAATACTTGAGAGCCCTCGCTGTATCCCCCCGCCAGGACGTGGACCAACCCATCTCGACAGGCCCTAGCTGTTGTATTGAAGGACATGTATAGATTGCGCGCTGTGAAAGTGCTTCTAGTAGTGGTGTCAGCAAATGGATTGGTCACCAAAGACTGGCAAAAAATCGCGAAGAAGTTAAAATTGACTGAAAAGCGTTTGCGGACCTTTTAGAAAGCTGCTTTATTGGGAACAACAAATATAGTCCGTAAATTCTTAAGGCTGATTTCACGGATATAAGAAAACAAATATATTCTTGTTTCACTTTACGTGCAAACCATTGTTACCTTGGGTGATTTTGAGAACCCCGGTATTAGTGTCTTGTGACATACCAGACTGTCACACAATATTTGGATGGGAATTGGGGACAAGAATTTATTAAATTCTTCGTAAAAAGTGTAAATGTTGAGGGCATAGGCATGCAGGCAGGGCGTTCCTTAGCAACCAGAGAGGCGGATGTACATAAACATAGCGCGCCAAGTAACGGACAGAAGATTGTGATATACGGGCATGTAGGATTGGTGGTAAATTAGTAATGTGGTATGAAGTAGAAGGAAACTGGAGATTGTTTTGGTAAAACAAGAGACAAGAAGGTATGAAAGTTATGGAAGGTTGAACATCATAATATTTGAGGAGAGGAGCTTTAGACCGCGTACCGTGCACATCGTAGAAGTCATTGTAAATGATAGATGCGGGACTTGGTAGAATTTTGCGGGAAATAATTGAGCAGTGAATACTTATATTTTGTGTGTGTAATTCTATTTGGAACTTTGAATAATTCTGGCACCGGGAGTCGTAAGTGAAACAATAAGTTGAGGAGGACATTGACCCGGCAGCGGACCGAGAACAAGATACAAGAGAGAAGATTCGTCGCAGCAGTGGATTCTTCCTGGTCTCATCATCCAAGAGCGCATGGCTATCTAAAATAGTACGAATAATAGCGCTATAGACAATTTCTACAATCGGTCATGACCAAAGTGACATTTTATGTTACAAAGAATTAATCGATGAAGATACTTACAACGTTCTCATTCTGAAAAGGAAAAGCTGATTATCATTTCTTTAGCATCTTGTGCAATCCAAAATTTAATAATTTCTTTCCAGAAACAAATTTCAGATTCTTCGCTTCTTCTGTATGGAGAGTGGATAGAAGTTTGCTAGGAAGAAAGTAAGTACCGGCGACGATTATTTTCGTACGAACCCAACCGGCAGAGCTAGTAGGATAATTATTTAGATGTGTTTTCGGGAAATTTAAAATCGCAACCCTTTCCTGGGGCCCAAAAATGATATAAATTCGGAAACTGGTTGCAGAAATAATTTAACAGAAACGGAGAGGGTTTTAGTATATATACAGTAAATAGAAAATAATAATAATAATAATAGTAATAATAATAATAATAATAATAACAACAACAACTTGACAATAAACAGTTGTTACACGCGATGTCTGCTGAGGAAACGTACAGGTACCTGGGAATGAAACACCACATTTTAAATGTGTACCAAGTGTTGTCATGTTACCAAGGTAAAATGAAAGATGAACTTGCAGAGGAATTCATCTGAAGAACCCGAAAGCTCCTGAAAAAAAAAGTTGGATGGAAGAAATATCATAAAAGTTTTTAACACCTATGCTGTCCCATTCTTAAACTACTCATTTGGCATTATTAAGTGGAGCAAAACTGACATTGAGAACTTACAATTGAAAATGAGAGTTTTAATGACGACTGCACGCATGCACCATCCAAAATCTGCAGTCGAACGTATAACACTTCCGAGAAATATGGGTAGAAGAGGACTCACAGATATTGGAAACCAACTTTGTCGGCAAGTGAAGAGCATGAGAATGTATTTCCACTCTGCGGCAAATACATCAAAACTGCATAAACAATTTGTGAAGCAGATGCCTATACTTTGATAGAGCTGTCGCGACAGGATTTTGAGGATTTCTCATGCAATGACGACCAAAAGAGAGATTTATGGATGGCCAAAGCTCTTCATGGAAAACATCCACATGAGATGAGCCAAGAATATGTCGATATAAAAGCATCGAACTACTGGCTTATATCAGGATAGCTCTTTCCAGAAACTGAAGGGTTTATGAATGTTATTCACGATCATGTTATTCCGACGCGTAACTATTTGAAGCGAATTGTTATAGATGGCAATGTGCAGAATGTTATGTCGTTATGGTTATCCAGCAGTGGAATCAATTCAACTTGTTACCTCGGGTTGTACATATGTGGTGGGCACCGAGTATAAACAGTGACATGATTCGTTGGCCAAAATTTTACATCAATCTTTGGTTCAGAAATGTCGTCTTCTGACTGAAGATAAGACACCGTACTTCAAGTACCAACCTGTGAGTGTTCTGGAGAACGAAGAGTGGCGCTTGTATTGGGATAGAACTATCTTAACAGATTAGACAGTGATTCACAACAGACGGGATTTGGTTGTAATTAACAAGTGTGAAAAACATGTCATGCTTATTGATGTTTCTGTTCCAAATACTGGCAACATTCAAAGCAAATACACAATACAGCGGAACCTTTTGAAATAAGGTGAAATGTATGTGCTGTAATAGTACCACTAGTTTAATTACGCACAGATATTAATCCGATCAATTTTTTTACTAAAAATTTAAAGACAAGGAACCTATTATAAACCAATAAGTACGATAAAAACAGATAAATATGATATTCGCGCAAAAATATTAATGTCCGAAACAGAATCCTTGAGACATTTAATAACACAGAAATAATCAACGCGATAACAGATGCCGCTGATACTTTTGTTTTTGACGTAATTTTGCCTTGCTGAATGGCCCTTCTTCGCTATCATTAAAGGAATTCTCCATGACGCCAGTTCTTGGTGTTGCCTTTGGAGAAGTTGAGACTCGTATACATACGTACGTGATATTGGTGATATTTGATATTTCGTCATAACAGAAACGTAGAGAAAGTAAGTGGTAATAAAATTTGTTTTAGTGTTAAAAGAAGAGGCCGAAAAACTTGGTCTGAAAAATTATTTTATAAATGTTAAATGAAGATTGAGTTAATAATAGGTACGTTTCATAATACAAAACATTTTCTTGAATAATCTTGCTTCGTACAATCCTCTGTTTTTAGAATCTGACAATGGACGTATAATTTAATGTAAATTGAGCCTCTTTAATTCCCTGTGAAGAAGTTATTTCAATCATCAGATAATTTGTCGAATGCTGCAATTAGGGAAATATTGTTTTCAGAGACAATTTTATCACACGCTCTTTGAATTCTTTTAATTTCCGCGATAGTTTTCACTCCACTCTTTGTCATCCATGTTTGATCTCTACATTCTATTCGTGACTGCATCACCGAGCATCATAGTCTGGTTGTTAGCCATTTAGGTTGGTTGTTTGGTTGATTTGTGATTTCTGGCGCGACAACGGCTAAGGTCATTAGTCCCTTAAGTGTGGTGCATGCTTTATCGTTGGAGGTGTTGGTAATCATTCTCCACTGGTTTGTGGGAACCGGCGCCGACCTACTGTCGGCTACGGGTTTTCCCTTAACTAGGTATCTCTCACAAGCAGGGCAAACTCTAAAGCCCCGATCGGTTTCCTAACATGTGTTGTAGTGTAGTGTCTGTAAGTGTGTGTAGGATAGGACAAGGAATGGGAAGGAAAGTTCGCGCGCGGTCCGTGGCCCGATTGTTAGGGTACTCCTCCACCAGCATTCGCCTGGTGTTGATCAGAGAAATGACGGAAAACTACCGATCAGAGCACCCGGCTGCTGGAATTTTCCTTCAGACATCGACCGAATTCGACCCAGCTATCTAGCTAGTGTCGCAAATCCTGCCACACTGGACTACTAAGCTACAACTTCCCGATCAGAGGCACTGTAGTGACATCGATTGTTGCCCTGAGCCGCCTCTTTCGGTGTTAGCCATTTAGAAATTGGCATTTCCTCATCTGAAATTTCAGTAAGTGTTCCACTTACGGTTCCAAACCAATGTGAGTGAGGAAATACTGGCGCCTGAAAAGTATCTTTATTTTGAACTTAGTCGCTTATATCCAACAAGACACGATGTATCTGATGTAGTATTAGTAGTGAATGAAGAGAATTCAGACCCTGCGTTTGTGCAAATTTACGTTACTTTTTATGTTACGATTATTTTTCAAGAAGTTACACATATGACATTTACCCATAATTAGTAGCCAACTCATCTTGCAATTGTGTTTGGCAGGTACACAAACATCTCTTTGACTGCATCACCTGTCAAACACTAGAGAATGATGGATTGCCTACAAAACAGGGGAAAAAGCAAAATGTCTGACCTCTGATCAGGGCTGTCCGGGTGACGCCGCGTCGAGGGCTGATGTGCCGACGTTTGGAATCAAATCATGGTCTATTTTTAAGGTTGAAGTGCCTGATCAGTCCTGATCATGACTCTGGCTGCAGAAGCCTCATCTCGTGTCTAACCTCTTTAAATGAGGCTTCCCATCACGTATTCACTGGCAAATAATGATCACATTCCACCTCCCTATACGCCCTAGAAGTTTGTAAACTTTATTTACAGAGACCCAATATGGTCTCAATCAATGAAGTGAATCGACTGTGATTTTGAATGCAAACGTTTTAAGCTGAATAACTTTTCTGTTAAGTATTTGTTAAAATACATATAGTAACAGTTACAGTCTATGCGTTTTATTTGGGCATTTAAACTTTTCTACAGCAAAATATAGGTGTTATCCTACATGGAGTGACAATGAGTATATTCTTCATTAACCAATATTTTACTTACTTGAGGCCTTTGATCTTCGGTCAGTTTGCACATTGCCATTTGCTCCTGGACTGAGAAACACCTCCAACATTGATACTAACTTCTTGCATGCTGGCAGCATATAATGCTACACTCTCTAATCCACACGATTTATTGGGATTCATTGTTTGCAGAGCTATTTAAATACCGTGGCTATCAAAAAATAAAGTTTACTCATTTCAGTGATCGTATCTGAGTGTGCTTCATTCGTGTGATTGATGAATGACATTTCAAAAAAAATGTACTACAATAAAGAAACCGTCTCTTGGAGATAATAAATCTTGTCATTTCCTGCTATAACCTATGTTTAAGATCTGTCGTTACAATTGTGATATCGGGGTTTTGTTTTCATCCGAATCTATAAGATTATCTCCAGAAAATCATATTTTCATTTCAAATGGAGAACACAAAAATAATTTATTCCACGTTTCTTCTTTTAATTGAGAAAATTGCTACTAACGTATATTTAATAAATTTATCATTATTATATTTATTCCCGAAGAAAAGGATACTCTCTCACTGGTTTTATCATTTGTAAGAGCTGTGATCTAGCGTTACAAATCCAAATGAGGATCACTAAGTTAGGACGTTTCACAAGTGGTATTCCCTAAAGGGTTCCTAAAATCTCCTAGTGTAGATCTTAAATATACATTTATATATATATATATATATATATATATATATATATATAAAATTAATAACTGTCAATAACATTATTTAACTAGGGGTAATTACAGAATGGCCCAGACTTGAGACTCTCGTAACATTTTTTCCTAATTTCCTTGGCGTGGACTGGCTTTAAGTTTTGCTCCATTCTCTGGCCAGCTACCATCTATCGTCGCCCAAAGTACATTTTTAAAAATATTTTCTCAACTTTTCGGATTCTTAATAGTACAACCGAAACATTACTTCAATAATATCAAAGAAGAGTAAAACCTCGTTCTAAATAGAAATGTTCTCGAATCAAGCGTCAACCATGAATTTACCTAGACAACAGTGCCATGAGATTTGTCACCCATTCAGATTTCGGTATTCCTAATTGCCCTACCTGTGCTTCGAACACACTAAGGAACATCGTAATATCATTTTCACCTTTAAACCGATCCATGACGTTTTAAATTTTAACGGTTGCCTTCGTTGCGGTACCGGTAGTACTTATCGATTCCCGTGCCGTAATTGTTGTCGTGATACGCAACCTTTCTAGCTCACGCTGTCTATCGCGTTCCCGCTCCTGCCCCTCGCGTTCTTCTATGAGAGTTTCCTTTGTTGCCTTGGCGAGTTCCCGTACAATTTCTTCCGCAAATTCCGCGCTATTAGCAATTATTTGCTTTAGTGTAACAACCGTTAACAACCGTACAACCAATCATCTGAAAGCGTTTCCCCAATTTCCTTGGCCACTCGCATCAGCACCTTCTTCCTGAATACCGCAAGGTACGCCATACTGCCTTATTTAATCCCGGCGAGTACAAAAAGACACGATTATATACAGGGAACACCTCGGTGTCGCTTGCGCAGTTGTGACTCAGGGTTTGAGTCGGGGACACGCGTAGAAGTCTGTCCTTCCTTCAGGCCAGAACCAGTCTTCTCTCTTGATGCTCCCGTGGCTGCCGCGTAATTTAATGTGTCCTCACGCTTCATTGGTGCCTTGACAGCTCCTGCTCAGTTCCTTTACTGCTGCACCTTGCATTCCACGCACACTTACCGCACTGTTCACAACTTCGGCACTTGCTGCCGCAATTAATGTTAATTCATCACGACTCTGCGGGAACCATGAAATACTGGTCCCTATTGCGTGGATGTCCGTAGTTATTGCTAGTACCATTTAATGTATTAATGCTAACTTCCGCATTAAGTTCGTTAGAAAATGATGTCACTATTTAATGTTTTAATGGTCGCCCCCGCGTGAAAGTTCGTTGCCACCATTTAATGTTCTCTCGAATGTGACGTCGTTGTGATGTGGAAAACAACACAGAGTTTTGTTTTGTACAGGGTTATTTACTATAACTACAAATTACAATATTTATTTACATTCTCCTCCACAAACTACCGCTGCACTCCACAGCACTCCCATTCCTGAGGCAAGCCGCCCCAGCCGGACCCAGAGTACTCCAGCGTGCTAACTTGTAGCACCGCTCCCGGCATCTGACCTCTGGCCACCCTTGCAAGCCTGCGATCACCCCCTGCGAGCACCGCGATTCGGCCCAAACACGAATGCCAACGGTTTCCTCCACCAAGCCTCTATCGCGATGAGTCACGTGACAGACTTCCTACGCTGAAGATCCGCGGACCGCGTCACCTCATTACTGAGTTTTGGGTCTGTCGCAAAGTGGAGCCCGTCGTCAGCTGCAGATGATCTGTCCTCTCACAGCCAGCGCTAGCTGACCCCCAGATGTTCCCAGACGCGACCCGGCGGTCTGCACCCTCCAAGACGACCGCTCCGGTTGCACCGCCAGCCCGGCGCCTGGACCACCCCCTCCCACGCGCCGGCCCGCACCTCGTGAGGTTACACTTGTCATCTTCTCACGCCGTGCACTCATTTTCACTTACAAGCATTACGCTATCACACATGTGAGAGCAGTCATCCCGGCTGCGGAAGTGACCCGCTGGTTGGAGATACTCGGTTGGAGAAAACCCAGCACGCCCATGCGAAGGTCGGCGCCGGTTTTCACCATTCAGCGGAGATCACTGCCACCTCCACATGCACTACACGTACGGGATCAACGACCGCAGGACTTGACATACTCGGAACCATGAAAAAATCAATCAACCGTCCGTCAGTATGGTGAACGCTCGAACCTAAACCATTCAAACGATTTTCTCCTCATTGGATTGGATATTTGTTTTTAGGGTACTTTGCACAAAACCTTAACATTTTCAAAATATTCTAAAAAATGTCTCCAAATTTTCTGATTATTTTGTTCTCGGATAGAGTGGAGAAAAGGACAGAGGTCTCATTTCCCTTGAATTTTCGAAAATCGGAAAAGTTCAGTTTTTTTCGACGACTTCCTCCAACTATAATATTAATGATAGAATATTTTCCCTTAATAAAATCTATTTTTCAATAATAGATATTTCTTGTCAATAGTATATATGAGGTTATTTACAATTTTTAAAACATGAGTAGTATATGTGTAATTTTGCGTGAAATATTGGCAATTTTTCGATCATAATTTTCTCAGAAACTGCTCGAAATTTCTTCATTATTTTTCTTGCATCGAGCATACGGTTATAAAACTGGAGCAGCTCCCATTTTCGAAAATTGCAAAAATTAACATGGCAAAACTACAATATTATTAGTAGATAATTTTTTTAACGAAATCTGTTCTAGACGATCATTAAAATTTAATCAATCATTTAATCAAATTTGATAGAAGATAATGATTATTTAATAAGAAAACGAACAATTTTCGATAGAAATAGAAATTTGTGCATAATATTTGTTCAAAGTGAATGCACATTATAATTGTTTTTCAAAAGTGAAATTCTTTCCCATTTTTTCTTAAAATTTGTATAAATAGAGCAAATGACGATTAAAAAATGGCACAATTTAGAAATAATGCGTGAAAGTATGTGCTGATCTATCACCACTAGTTTGTAACACGAGTTTGTGGAATATTTACACCAAACCTCGTTTCCTTGCCCATCAGTTAGCTGTTGCTACCGATTAATTTCAAAATTGATTCCCTCTGTAAAATATGTATTATAGCGCCATTTTACAAAATGTACATTCTCGCTCTCGTCCACAAGATAATCTTAGGAACTCCTATTTTGTTCTGCAAGTATATTGTTGATTACTATCAACAATGGCAATTACTACAAGCAATGGCAAGGCTCAGTCTTTCCTTGCGCTCCTTTACAAAAAGCTACATGCCCAACGAACATTTTATAGATCACTTGATTTCGCGTTTCTCCTGCGGCTCGGATTGTTTCGTTGCGCCTTTAAACAAAATACAAGTAGAGTCAACAAGCTTTCCGGATCATAATCTACAGCTGTCAATTACCTAATCACGACATTTACTTTACAATTAGACTGCGTTGATCTGTTGTGCAGATGATTAGAGAAGATTTTTTCTCGCATTCTCAGAATGCGAGCGACGAATTAAACTTAAGGAAATAGTATTTTTGAATTAAAAAATGTCCAAAGAATCTGTGTTAAGTAGAATTTGTTGGTTCTCACTGCAGGAGAAAAAAATTACAGAGACATTTGTCAGACACACTAGTTGGGGCGCTCTGATCTGTGTACTTCTGACGCGATGGAAATCGTCGTATACAGTAGCGGTGGCCGGCGGCAGGCAGAGGCACCGGGAATACGATGGGTCTACCTCGATCTGATTGGCTGACTGATGTCAATGAAATATGTGGCCTGCGGCCCTCCATCTCCCTTCGCGCGCAGTCAATGGTTTGTCAAATATGGTTTGTCGCGCAGTCAATGGTTTGTCGAATATGCTTTAGCATTGTAGTCATCGTTGCTCCTAGGTAGCAACGTAATTTACACCACCAGGCTCGCAATACAAGAGAGGATCGGTCTCTTGTATGTTATGTGCAGTTAATGCAATAAAATTGCAATGTCAGTATGTCTCATGAGTCAAGTTCTTGCATACGTCAATCATTTCGACTTTCATCTGTTCTTACATCTCAAATCTTTCCTTGGCGGTCAACACCTCAACAATGACGACGATCTGAAAGAAACTGTTTCCAACTGGTTGAAGACACAGGCGGCAAATTTCTATGAAGAAGGTATACAAAAACTTGTGCTACGCTCTGACAAATGCCTGCAAAATTTCGGCAGTTATGTGGAAAAGTAGTTTAAGAGTTGTAGAATTTTGTGCAATAAATAACTTTTCTGTATCTGTACACAATTTAATTTTATTACCAAACGGAACTTACTTTCTGGACGTGCCTCGTATATTGTGACGCCAAGCCCATGTGTGAACTGTCGCCACTAACGTCGTATCGACCCATATGACAGGTGCACCGTTGTCACTAGCACGTCTGAAAACCGCGCGCGGAGTGAAAGTGTTGTTACCAAGGAACTCCAAACGGCGTTATTAGTCGTGGCTAGTGGGGCGTGGAGGGGTGGCAGCGAGAGGGGTGAGCAGACGGCAAGAGAAAGTTGGAAAAGCTGCAGGTAGTCGGAAAAGTTGTGCCGAGTGGTGTCGCATGGAGTGAGAGTTCTGAGAATTTTTGGAATCAGGCAACGCACTGCGGAAGTAAAAGCGAAACTTGCATTCATGTATTTATGGGCCAGGAAAACGCTCATTCAGCATCTGATCATAACGTCACATGTAGAAAACATTTTCTAGTGATCGGATAGCGACTGCATTATTCGGCGAAGATGAAGTGAGGAAAAAAGACTGACGGAGGGTGCTAGTGCCGAGGTCGGAGGACCTGGCGTTGGAGCCGCAAGATTGTCTGCCACCAGGGCGGCGGGCAGCGCTGGCGTCATCGCCTGCGACCTCTTGAACAAAGGTCGGAGGAGCTCGCAACATCACGGGCGAGTTTGCGATCCATGGCGTCCGCGAATTCTCGGCTTTCGTTGCGTAAAAGAGTTCGCAGCCGAAACTACAAGCGATAAGTACTGAACGGAGACTGTTTCTAAAATCCCACTTTTAATAACCTTATGAAAGCGATTGCAATATTAGAGAGCCAGTTTATATTACCTCGTAAGCTAGGAACTGTAGTGGAGGAGGGGGGTTACAAATATGAAACAAGAGAGTGGCAGGTTGTTCAGACTAGTAGTCATGATTCGTGTGTTTTCTTTCATGTAAATATTAGTTTTGCATAGGCCATAGGGGATTATGCTAGTGGTTATTTTCGCAAGTAATACACATTATCACGTGGGAGAAATTTTGAAAGAAATAAGAGATCAAGTTTCATAATGAACAGAATCATATAATTAGAAGGTAAACTTTTGACTGTTGTATTTGGTGTGTTTTTTTTTACTGTTAGAGGGGGGGCAGGGAAGCCCTTCCGCATTAGTTGACAATGTATCACGCAAACAATGTGTCACCCTTGCGTATTTAGTCAACTATTAAAAATGTTTCTTTTCCCTAAATGCACTTGCATTTCTTTTAATGGAAGAGCGTAGGCGCAACGCAAAAACGAATCCCTTCCTTAGTCCCCGATTTCCCATGGCAGAAAATCAAATTAAAATCTGCATACTTTGTACGACGACCCAACGGACGGAGGACCCATGCTCCCGCCCATATGAAAATTAAATGTTTTGATAATGATAATTAAATTGCGCCCTAAACCGTAATGTATTCAATGTATGAAATTTAAATCCAAATTTTTAAAAACATTTTTTTTTTCTAAAAAATATCCATCTTGTTCCACGGTCGTTTCCTACAGCCTTGCATGCTGGTCTGTCAAAGCGTTCTCTTTTCAAACACTCCGCACACATGATTCACTAACTGATTCTAATCGCCCATCTCTAATCTGACTGAAAGATCGATTTACAATGATATTTTGTTTTTAATGATAAAACATATTCATAATCTAATAATTCATGAGTCGACATCTTGTAAAGTGATGTTGCCGACGTTAATTGAGATGATGTATACCACATTTTCAGTGACAAATCTTAGACCTACATATTCAAAATAGTACTAGAAAACCCAAATGATAACTCTCGTGAAACCTTTTAATATTAATGGTAGTAGAACGTTAGCTGTTGGTGATAAAGAGTTAATTCTTTAAAATAACACTATTGTACGAAAAGAGCATGCCACGTGACCCATGGAGCATGGCATAGTGTTTGCAAAAAGTATATAATTGTCGTTTTATTTATTCCGTGTAATTGTAATATTAATTTTTGATGACCTGATTTGATTGATTTATCGTCAAAAACAGAACTACGTGATTTATGGAACGATTTATATTCGGCGCATGTTTTCTGGACATAACTTACTCCACTCTTTTACTACTCGTAGTTGAATTATAAATACAGGCTCCAACAAAAAGCAGTAAGCAACGTTTAAAAACTATAAATATTCGTTCCCGCGTAACCCTCCTCTACATTGACAAACGAACTACGTATTACTTTCTCCCTACAGGGAATGCTGGGCGAAAAAAACGTCGAATCGCCGTAGAAAAAACTCTTATCGCCGGACCCTAGTAACGAAAAAGGAGATAAATTCAGTTGATAATATATTATAAATGTAGAAAACAAATCCTCTATAACATGGATCCATGTTTTGTGGCTCCTTAATATACCGAACTTGTGGGGTTAGAGACTGGCCCAGTCCTTCTCGTAGCAAATTTTTCTAATTTCATTGATGTGGACTGGCTTTAAGGTCTTGCTCCATTCTCTGGCCAGCTTCCATCTATCGTAGCCCAAAGTACATTTCTTTGACACTTTCTCAACTTATTGCTTCATGCTTCAACTTCATGCTTTAAATAATATCGTATTAAGTTTCTCGAAAACTGAAAGATTTCTTTTAAAATGAGTTTAAAATTCCGCATTTTCAGAAACGCTGAAACGCTATTTTCTCAAACGTGTCTCCAAATTGTTTCTTCAAAATTTTGTAACGGATAGTGCCAATGGTACTGTTTAATATGACGTTAAAGTTCATTTTGGTGTTCTTTATTGTTTTTTCAAAAAATTACACAAATGTATGTTTTTAATGTATCTCACGCCGCACGGTCGTCTGAACTGGGCCGAAACGTGGGCACAGAATTTTAATTTTTGAAAAATGATCATTTCTTTTAAAATATCAATTTTGCATACTTCAAATTACTAGAAACCAAGAACAATAATATTTTTTATCAATACATATAGCCATATGACACCCTCAAACCAAGCGTTTCAGCCGAGGAACAAATCACCCCCCCATCAGTAAAGATACACCTATCTTTTATTGTTCATAACTTTTTTCCTAATCAACTTTTCAACTTTTAGAAGTGATATCCGCCTCCTCGAGTTAGACACCGCCTTAAAGTAGCACTGAGTGTGCAGGCGAGGAGGTTTGCGTGCTTCCATGACCTGAGGGCTATGACAGGAGTAGAAATGTTGATTGGTTGAAGAATCGATTAACATTTATATTGGTAGGGTCACCCGAGGTGTATAGACCTCGGCGGAGGAGTCAGACGAAGGGATATCTCATAATGGAAAGTAAAAGGAGTAAGTGATGCACGAAGAAGAAGAACAAAGTGGCTTTCGAGCAGGGCGCTCTTGCATTGACAATTTATTCTTTAGTACAAGTAATGCAAAAGAAATGGCAAACGGGGAGAGAATTACTCATCGTCTTCCTCGATATTGCACAAGCCTATGACAATGTGCCAGTAGAGAAATTATGGGAGGTCCTGCGACGTCTAAATATGAATAGTATACTCATTGCTACAGAGACAGAATTACATTCTGAGCAAGCAGGACTAGTGAAAGTGGGAAAGGATATGACATAATCATTTCCAATAACTAAAGGCCTAAGACAAGGATGCTGCATTTCACCGACACTCTTCAAAATCTATGTGAATGAGGTCCTGCAAAAATGAAAAAGGAGTTGTGCGGGAATGGTGGGAACCAGTGGATATGTACTCCAATCTCTACACTCTACAGTTCGCTGTTGACCAGGTAATCGCGGCGCACGACCAAGATGATATAGAATTTATGCTAATAAAAATAAGAGATGAATACGCAAAGTGGAGACTGACACTTAACTTAGATAAAACAATGTACTGGTCATTATTTAGTAATAACGAATACGTAACTATGGGCATAGGATACAAAATTAAGAAAACTGAAGAAATAAAATATTTAGAGGTAAAAATTGGGAAGCAGGGGCTTCATGAAACAGGTTTTGGAACGGATTACACAAGGGATAAAACTCATCGGTTCCCTGAATTCTATCCTATGGAACAAGAACATAAGTAAAAGAACAAAAGTAATGCTAAATAGAGTAATAATCCAAAGTGTTGTACTACTGTGTGGTGCTGATATAAGGCAACTCTGAGAATAAATGAGAACAAAGTTGAGTGTCATGGAAATGGACTTTCTTAGAAGATGCGTTTGCATCTCAAGAAGAGAGAAATGAAAGAATTAAAGAAATGATGAGCCTGAAGCAGGATATACTGCACGAAATTGAAAGGAAACATCTGTTATGGTTTGGACACGCGGAGAGGATGCAGAGCAATAGCCTTCCAAAGACGCTTTTGAATTGGCAACCGTAAGAAAGAAGGAAAAGAGGCCGACCGCCACTTGGTTGGAGAGACAACATAGAGAAGACTATGGCTGGATGGTAGATACCTCCTGGTACTTGGAACAATAGAGAAGAGTGGAAGAAGAAGTCAGGCGCTGTAATATCCACCTGAGGTTCAACCAAACGGCTAAGAAGAAATTATATTCGCTTTCATATACCCTTATAAATATATTACACCTTTTGCAGGTTCAATTATTTGTATTTTTCATTTAATTACGTCTTACGTATTGAAGGTGTGCAAAAACTGCTTCTTCTTTTAACTACGTAAATTTTCACAGACAATTACAAAAAAAAAAAAAACCACATCCATGAAATTAATATATGTTATTAACGAAACATTATTGAACATTTGTCAGTTGACATAAGCTGCCCCGGTCTGCCCTTCTCAAAATGATGACCGTTTAAAGTTTACATTAAGAGCATCATTACCTCCGGACGTAATACCGATACTATTTACTTCTTGAAAATTTATTATCTTCTTAACTTTTAGATTTATATTAATTGCATAACATTTACAATTTCTGTTCAAAAATATTCCTTCCTTCAAATTGCCAAATTTCTTTGTTTTTCGATAAATTTAAACGTGAAATTGAGATCTGCGGAACTGAAACATGCAATAAGTATGTAAACTTTGATGGTCAATAACATTAAAACATGTAAACACATCTGGATGAAATTAATGTATGTTATTAAGTGAACATTTGGAAATAGTTTTTCGTTGACAAGGAAGGCCTTGGCCAACCTCTTTCAAAATGGCGTCCATTTAAACTGTACATGACCCGACTGGAAAAAAGCATGATTTTCATTAACTAAATGATATTTGACGGGTAATTACACGAAAACAACTAAATATACTTACATGAAATTAGTAAATATTATTAAATGAATATTTTTTAATGTTTTTTGTTAACAACGACCGCCTCAGCTGCTCTCTTTTTTAAATAAATTGGAGATCAATTAAAATTTACATGACGAGGTTTGAAAATTAACAAATGCTATTATGTCTCATATTCGTTGAAATCTTTGATATTTTGAAAATTGTAAAAAAAAAGTTTAAAACTACAAAATTCAAGATAAAGATTTTTGCGTCAGATAATGTCTGTTGTACAAAATTAGCTCTTTAGAAAATGTCGTGTATAATTTTCGAAAAAAACGAGCTGTTCTTACGTAATTTCTGCTTGAAATTAATGAAATATATACCGGGTTCACACCGGAATCGATATTTGTAAAGTTCATTGTTGAACATCGAGATCGTAGTGGTGATAAGATACAGGTATTTTATTTAGTCGAGCTGGTTTTCCAAGTATTGAACCTTTTAGAAATGATTCGAAACCTGTCCTATGATTCGAAATCCATATTTTTTGTCGCGGTTTTCTCTCGTGCCTTAAGAGAACCAGTGCTTACAATAGCATGATTTGTACAGCGTTACTCCTAGGCAGAGAGCCAATACTTCCGTTTGCGATGAATTTCGCAGCAGTTTTTTATAAATTACTTCTCAGAATTCCCAATGAGGCATGTTATATACCATTTAATATCATCTGATCCCTAAAAAAATTACTGTGCATTGAATGAAAGGGTATAACCGTATAACTTCTTGAATTTACAAGCACATTCACATTATAGAACACAACAAAGAGATATATGCCTGCGACAGTTTTTCTATAAGAGCCTGTACTAATTTAAACTTCTTATATTCAAAAATTGGGCTAATAGAGCCAAACTCTCTTATCGTCTTGAAGATCAGAGATTTTACTTTCATTTAAAATATTTTTTGAGTTCACAGTGGTCGATCTAACAAACAAACTACTTTAAAGTTTAATTTTCCTGTGCTTCGTTTGAGACGGTGCCAATATTGAAATGGCTGTAATAAATTAACTTAATATTACAAATCGTGGAATATTAGAAATTTAATAAGTTTATTAGTATTAGTGTAATGTATCAACTGTGTACGATGTACTATGACTAATCGACAAACAAGTTGAAATCTGAATACAGATGCAAATAAGACTTTTTTGCCAAGAATTGATATTATTCGCCAAGAGAATGCACATAGTTTTGGTAACGCTGCGCTGACAACAGTACATTGCTCTCTTCTGTATTATTTGTTTCGAATACTTTATCACTCAAATGTATTTCCTTTTGTGTCATTTGTCAAAATAAGAAATGATTGCTGCTCCGGACTATCGAAATGAATGCAGATATGCACTGAAGGCACTTTGTTTGAATTGATAAATTGGACATTTTCAAGCAATGTATAAGGTGTTAGTTGCTCGGAAAATTCAATATTTCAATATTACGTAGCTTCTTTTCAATAACGCGAGAGAGTATGTGCTGTTTTAGCACCACTAGTTTTTGTATAATATTCCTGACTAAATTGCGATCCACACACAAGTGTGTACAACAAATGTAAGTTGAAAGGAAAGCTCAACAAGAAGTACGCATTTTAAGCAAGAAGCAACATTTTAAAAGAAAAACAAAGGTCCATCTCAATATTTGCTCAAAAGATCAAGGAAAAATCCGCAAATAAGCTCGACGTGATGACATTGATTCAAAAGCTGAAGTTCAATAAAAGTTACCGTTAGCCTTTCAGAATTAAAGTGCAGATTAGTTCATTCATAATATTATTAAAATGAATACGTTAATTTTTGATGGTTAGTATAGTATCTAATTGTATAGAAACAATTTTTAAGCAGAAAAGATATGTTTTGTCGTCTTAAGTTGTGCACTGATTTTAATTGTTTAATGGCATATGACAGCGTGCTGTAAACTAAAGTATATTTATTATAAGTGGATTTCTTGTGGGTAGTGACGATGTGATGATGGCTTACGTTCATAATATTATAGCGTGGTGCTTGCTAAACTAATGAAACAAGTAGTATCCATCAAGCAGTATTCCACAGAAGCGATGATAAGATAAAGTAATGTATAGGGTAAACTGAACAGTTCCGCCTGGGAAGCAGTGAAGCCTCAGCGTGCTAGTGGTAGAAAACCCCAATTTTATAAACTTATTCAACCATCTGGGAAACTAGTGGTGCTACAATATCACATACTTTCTCACAAAAATTATCACTTTTGCAATTTTCGAAAATTCAGAGTTCAACGAAAATCGGAAATGCTCCATTTTTATAAGCGTACTATCCGAGAAAAAAACTAAAGAAAAAAATTGAAGCCGTTTTTAAGAATCTTGTTTTTAAAATCACTCTTATTGCACACAAAATAATGCGCAAACTACTTATACTTTCCAAAAATAGTGCATATCTTTATTTACAGATCTATCTTTGAAAAACAGATTTTACTTCGAAAACTAGTGGTGCAACAACAGTACATATTTTCTCGCATTATTGGAAACAGCTACATAATATTAATTGTATTGCAATTTCTGCGCTGCTAACACCTCAGCTATTACTTGAAAACGTTCCATTCAACCAATTCAAACTAAGTGCCTGTGATGCATATCTGTATTCTTTTCGATAGTCAGGAGTGGCAATTATTTCTTACTTTTACAAAGGAAACAAACAGGAATCCATTCGACTGTTATAGTATACTGAGCACATTATACCGAAGCATGCACAGCGTTATTAAAACTATGTTTAATTCGTTTGGCGAATTCGTACTTTGCGAACATTTTCTTTTTAATTCTTGGCAAAAACGCTTATTTCCATCTGCATTCTGATTTCAACTTATAGTACATCGTACACAGTTGATAAATAACTAACTCTCGTGGCCGTCTCGTGGCGCAGAGCAAAGTCCTCGCCTTTCACCAAGGAGATCCGGGTTCGATTCCCGTCGAATCTCATGTGAAATTTGTTCCTACAAAACGAGTTTGGCTGCTTCACAAGGGCTAGTCCAACCCGTGTGAAGTGTCTTACACCCTGCCCCTATCCTTATTCCTTCCCAATTCTGGCCGCTGGGTAGTGACGCAGGAGGCGCGTACGCGGAGATGCTACCTGGCGGTCCTCTTGACAACAGACTACGACGCGACGTGACAGACAGAAACGGCTGTAGTAAATATCTACAGTAACGGAGAATTACTTGAAATTATACGTAGAAAGTAACGGAGGATTACTCCAATAGCGCTCAACACCCAAGAAGGGGTTAGGAGACGCAACAAATGTAAAAAAACAACAAAAAAACTCAATACCAATAAGCAAATAGAATTACTAATGTTCTATTATTTGTAATACGAGTATTAAGCTAATTGATGACCGCATTATGATTTATCGACACCGCCCTCAAACGAAGCCCAAAGTAATAATGTAATGTGATGAGTAATCATGTAAATAAAATAATGTGACTCAGTGTATTTCAAACATTTTTATAGACGAGTGTTTCTGGCCAACCTCATTTTTGATAATGGACATTTTAACGAACTACAGCCGAGAAATGTGGGAGTTCTCATTCGGTGTTGTTGACGTTCTTATGCGAAGAAATAAAAGTGGTCATCTTCGTCAACATAGTATACTAGTATACTATGCATAGTATACTAGTATACTAGTATACTATACTACATAGGATACTATGTTGACGAAGATGACCTCTTTTATTTCTTCGTACACCCGAGAAACCATTCTCGCTATAGATTAGTGCATTCCATAAAAAAGAGTGAAGTATGGAGTTATATTGAAGAGGACTCGAAAGACGACAATCGTGCTAATTGTAGAATATGTAAAAATCATATTCGTCTAGTGGAAAGTCACATAATACTAGTAATTTAAAAGAGAAACGTTACATCAATACACCGGGTAGTATTCAGTTCCACCGAACACAAAAGAGTCAAGCCAACTAATGTTGCATGGACGTTGGAATCGTCGCAGATCGTACAAGTGAGGTAAAAGTTACTGACCCAAGGTCAGTCTTGTCAAGATCATCAAGTTCCAACACAAATCAACCAACACTCATTGATTCTTTTGGCCACAAAGAACAAATTTAAATCAGGAGACAATCGTTCAATAGCAATAACAAGAAAATTGCTTACATGATACGCAAAGATATTCAATCGATCAGTATTATTGAGAATAATTTAAACATCTTGAACCTAGATACACCATGTTCACACGAAAATTACCCTTTAATCACGATTTAGATTCTCCGATATTTCAGTAGTTAATTCACTGTATATGATTCCGAATAACTCATTTTCTTTATCTTCATTAGAAATTTCAAATTAGACAAGCATTTAGTGTTCAAAATTTTAATTCATTTAGTTTATTTGCTAGGCATCCTCAAATACTGAACTCCCGAAAATGCATTGACATGTGATCTCTTTATAGAAATATTCTGAAGAGTGTCCACGAAATATCATGCTGTGTATATGAAACCACAGCACAGCACAGCACAGCAGAGCACAAGAAGATGAATTAAATGTGCGGACTTTCTTCCTCCTGATGCAAATGGAAATTGCTATAAAGGCTTACTGGAAAAATAAAGTGACTCTCGCCAATTTAAGAAAAAGTGCTGTTCGGTACCTGTGCATTCGATCAGTTACATTGTTTTCGGAGAGACTTTCCAGTACAGCTGGATTGATATGTGACGAAAACAACAAAAATAGAAATAGAATGGACGCAGAAAGAGTTAGAAAGTTAGTTTTCCTTAATAAAATCTTTCAAAACTTTAAAAAATGTATGTTCATCTCAATAGTTTTTAAATAGTAAAATAGTACATGTATGCATGTGTAAATAACAAAATATATCCTTCCAATTCTGACTGAACCACTTTTGCTGCTGAGACTTTAAAGTAGTATGGTATCGAGTATGGAAGCTCTCAGACAGGTAACGGTGTCAAGTATCGAGTATAAAGAAATTCAGGTATCTACCCATCACTAAAATTGAACAATATGGCGGTTATGTCATCTTATAGAGTTCATTTATCACTATTCCTACCAAAAGATTAAAGAAGTCGAGAACTTAAAGCTTGTTATATCGGTGACACAGTGGGGGACATTCTTGGAGAGAGAAATTCTCCGCAATCCCTCACTGGAAGAACACCTCCACCTTGACCAACACATGAACTACGAACGGGACGGACAGTTGGCGTGAAACTGTCAGAAATATCAATAAACCAATCAATCAATAAATCTGAAGAAGCCGGTGTTCCTCTCCTGCTAGTATGTGAAATGCAGAGTCGAATTATTTGTGGAATTTAGGTGCATTCCTTCCCCTCCAAACATATCCCGATCAGTCGGAACAAACTCCGACTGGTCTCTCGAGATGTCTGTGTATTTAATGGATGAGGAAGAAAAATTACGCGCGATCTGTGGATGGTTTGTTAAAATACCACTTCGGCATTCGCGAGATTCTGATTGGAAAAATAATGGAAAACTACTGTTTAGAATACCCGACCACTATAATTCTTTGCCGGCCAACAGCAGAATTCGACCTAGCTAGAACTATATGACTACTGTCGAAAATCTGACACCGTCGAGACTCGAACCCAGGGATCGTCTGGACAGAAACTCTACAGTGTCAATGGTTGTTCCTTAAAGCCATCTCAGCTCTCTCAAAATCACAATGATATTCTCATAAGTACCTGTATAATTCTACTGAAATACGGGTATTTTTTCTTGAAACTACCGCTATAATACCTTTAAAAAGGAAATTTTACGGGTGTAGACGTCCGATAATGGTAAAACACTTCAAAAAATACATATATTTGACGTCGTAAACCGGTATTTTTAAATGTATTTCGAATAAAGCTGTAAGTATAGGTTATTAGAAGTAAAGGTATTTTTAACGGTGTATATATTTTTACCGCTATAATTTCGGTATTCCGTCCCTGCTCTGAGCCTTCTCAGCCGACCCTCTCAGTCAAACCATGAAGTAATTTATGACACCTGTGTTACATATCCAAAGCGTAAGGCGCGTAGGTTTGGAAAATAAATTGCGTGACGTAAAAACATTCACAGACGCCAATCTTGACGTTTAACGATGGGGGAAAACGTCGCCCAAGGTCAACGAGACGTTCGTGCGCAAATCAGACGCGTTATTGCGACCTCGGTGATAACGCTGCGCCACGTGACAATGTGTTTGCGAGGAAAATGCTTCTCGAAAGCGTGACAGCCTGGCGAAACGTTAGGCGCCCAAGCTGTAGACAGATAACGGCTGTACAGTAGCTATACAGTTGATGACACTGCATGCACTGATGAATGTTCTGATCAAAAAGTACAACCATCCCGAAAATTGATTAATTGAATTAATTCTTAATTGGAAGAATATTTATGTATAAATAGGTAATTATTATTATTACTATATTGTTTATTTCCCTTTCCAATTTTAATTTGTCATATGAAACTCTATGATTTTCCATTATATGCGAAATAGAGTACATTTGATATCTCCATTTGCAAGAAATTTGAAAGAACAAAAAAGTACACATACAATATGTAAAGAATAACTAGAGGTGATACAGAATGGCACATACTTTCTCGTAGTATAGTTTTCTAATTTCCTTGATGTGGTCTGGCTTTAAGGTCTTGCTCCATTCTCTGGCCAGCTGCCATCTATCGTAGCCCAAAGTACATTTTTTGACATTTTCTCAACTTTTTGCTCTCGCAGTAGTACAACCGAATTATTATAAAGAATATTCAAGACTATTATAGAAGAGTAAAAATTCATCCTAAATATAAATTTTCATTGAAAAGAATTAAGCGGTTTTTACGAAAATGGCGCTTAAGTATTATTGTAAATGCGAAGATTTGAAACTCTTTTTCACGGGAATCTATAGAGTTTTCGAAAAAGTTTATTTAAAATCGTTTGAAGCACATCTACTCACAATTGTGATAATGCATACAAATCGATGAAAATGTCCATGTTAACGGAGTGAGAGATAAAAAACAAAACATTTGTGTATTTTTTGAAAAAAAAAAAAAGGATACACCAAAATGAACTTTACATCGTATTAAACAATGCAATTAGCACTATCTATTAGAAAAATTTCAAGAAAAAATTTGAAGCCATTTTTGAAGAAAAGGCGTTTGAGCGTTTCTGAAACTACGGATTTTAGAGCTCATTTGTACAGAAAACGGTTGAGTTTTCGAGAAACTTTATTTGGCATTATTTAAAGCACATGTACTCATAAATATAATAAACTGAAAAAATGCCTTTAAAGTAAATATTACCGACGTGAGAGACATATTTTTTGTAATTTTTGAAAAAAAGACAGAATAGAGCAAAATAGCGCTTATGTCATGGTATAGGGTTTGTTTGTCACTTTTGAGAAAATCTTGTTTTTGTAATTTTTTAAAATTGAAAATATTGCATGTACTATTGCACGAAAACTACTAAAATTTCCAAAAAAATGTACCTGACCTTACTGAAAGAATTATTAATGCACAACAAATCTGTCTTCAATTGTGTAGTTTTAGGAAGACGAGGAAAAAAATTCAAACTTTTGCAATTTACGAAACTTCAGAGTAAACCGTGAAAATCGGAAAATGTTTCTTCTTTAAGTGTATTTTTCTATCTTCTTACAAGAAATTTAAAAGAAAAAAAGAGCCATTTTTGAGAAAATTTTGAAAAAGTCCGGGAAGTTTCATGTAAAGTACCTCCAAATTTTAAAGAAAACGTTTCAAAATTTCAAAGCTTCAACTAGAGCGTTTCGGCCATCTTGCTGTGGCCTTCTTCAGAGCTATTCTGCTACCGATTTTTTTTTCATTTTCCCCTCGCTAGTATCCCTGGCGAGGCGGGAATTTATTCAAAATTTGGGAATACAATTTGCTCCAATCTTAAGATTTCTGCGGCTTGGGGAGGGCTTTTATGTTAAAAATACTACTTAAAACTATCTTTAACTTAAAACTATACATTGCCACTTTGGGCGACTGTTTTACTAAATAAATTCTTAGATTATGTGGTTTCAAAGTTCATAAGATTGTTCATTGTTCTTCTTTTTTCTAATTTTATTCGTTCACCCCCTCAGTCATACTTATAATATATTTACAAACAGATTCACTCACTCATTCATATCGCACTCCACTCCACTAACACTAACACTAACACTATTTACACTATTTACACTTTGTACACTGCACTTTGCTCGCCACGGCGCCGAAATCACTCAAGCGTCCATGACGCTCTCGGAGCCGGGCGGCCCAGGCCCGGCGGGGCGCGTTTCTGCGCCTCCCACGCGGATTCTGGCATCTGGAAGCGGCGACCGCCTCCCACGCACACTGCTACTGAGATGCCCAATATATTGCGACACGCTAGCTCCACTGCTACCGAGAGGCTAGCGTGTCGCAATATATTGGGCGGGTGCACGAACCGATTGGCCGCAGTGGCGACCAATGGGAAAAAGGCAGGCGGCCCGCGATTGGCGGAGAGGGAAAGGAGCGATAACGGGAGACCAGATAATGTGCGGGGAGGGAGGGAGGGCGGAAAGGGAAGAAGATAGAGAACTTAACAGAATGCATATCTGAAAAATGAATCTGCGTCGCCGGGGACGGGAAAAAAGCCGAAAGAAAGCAGATCAGTTAAATACTAAATACTTTCATCTAAGTTTTTATGAATTGCATTGTTTATTCTAGTTATCAAGTTATTCAAGTTGGGAATCATTTTTAATTGAATTTGGAAATTTAAGGTTTGGGAACGTTAGCGAAATTTATTCCAGTTGATATTTTTGCTTATTGTTTTATTGGTATTTTTCCTTGAAAGGAGCAAATAACTGGATTATGATACGAATCTAGATCCGGAAAAACAGTTTGATAAATTGGGTAGTCGATTCCTTGAGAGATTGTTATATCTAAGACATCTGGGATGATTTTATTGTTGTAAGGGTAGTGAGTTGGTTTACTGGGAGCTTGGATATCTAAATTGTTGTTAGTTATTAGCTGTAACAGTTTTCTACCATGTGTTGAAGTTGAATTGCAACCCCAAGCTGTATTCTTGCTATGTAAGTCTCCTATTATAAGAACTTTCGAATACTTTTGGAAAATACTTTGATAAATATCTTGTGGGAAAAGGTAGTTATGTGGTTTATATGCTGATACAGTCACGATTTCCTCATTATTCACATACGTTACAATTGCTACCGTTTATAACTTTTTGTTTGATGAAATTTCTATTTGGAAATGTTTTATGCTTTTGTGAATTAAGATTGCCACCCCTCCCGAAGCACAGTGCATTAAGATATCGTTTCTATATATTGCATAGCCATTAACTTTAAATTTTTCACCTGGCAGTAAATGTGTTTCGGTTTTTCAGGCTACTTGTATTTTATTATCATTTAAAAAATGAGTGAATGAATTTGTTTGGCGTTTTATGCCATTTGTATTCCAGTTTAATAACCTCATTTCATCATTATTATTTAATGCCATTAATAAGAGTAGAAACTAACGATTGAATCATTGTTTGTAGCTGAGGAACAATTATTGCTAATATTGTATTAACTATAGTGCTAATTAAATTGAAATTGTTTGCATTATTGGGATTTTGAGTTCTCCAATTTGAATTAAAATCTTCATAATTTTAATGAGGTAAAGGCATATTTACGTTTTGGACCGAGGGAGGGGGGGAGTTTTGAATGTTATCAGCTGGTGGCGACAAGCAACCTTTCTTGAAGGTTGCATTCGGCCAGTGCTTGAATTGGAGGTTTGAACATTGTAAATGCTTTGTCATTGCTTTCGTCCACTTTCTGCCTCTTTAATTTTTTGACAGCCACGATAATTCGCAGTGTGATTTCCTCCACAGTTACAACAAATCCGCTGTTCTCTTTTTGATCTATTGCATTGCGAATAATGATGTGATCCATCACAACGAACACACCTTGGATTTAATTTGAAGTTAGCTCAGGTGTGTTTGAATCTCTGGCAACGCTTTCATTGTATTACTTTGTTTGAAGCGTTTCCATGCGCACTTTAATTACAGAATAAAATAATTTACTTTCATTAAATATTAATTTAGAATTTTCAGTGTCCATTAAATCTACAGCACGGGACCATAAAGATTCTCTATTTTTATTATACAGCCTTGTTACGCTGATTACTGCGTATGCAAACCTTACTAATTCAATATTTCTTTCTGAGATTAAACTACTTTCTGAGATATACCATAAATTATGACGGTGAGCTTAGAATGATAGAGATCTCTTATTGAATGATATTGAATATTATTTCCATCACAACATTTTTTGCAACATCTGTAGTCTGGAATGGTTACAAAGTTCACTTGATAAAAGTATTTTTGTTATTTAAGAGTAAACTCATTTTTGGCTACTTTTTTAATATCACTAACTAGAACTAGATATCAGTAGTCATTAACATTATGAATTAATATTGGTGGAATTTTTTCAGTTTTATCACAAAATTATCACGATAGTATAAATTTCTAAACAATTCATAGCGTGAATTTTACTGATTCGTTGTACCTAATATTCTCCTCTGTTCCAGGGTCAGAATCGAACCTTTTCCTCTTGTTTGAATGGGAGCACACGGTGCCGTTTTGACTCATGTTCTGTGATGAGTTTTCCTGGTATTCACCCACTGGTGGTGGCGATGGAAAGGCGCCTACTGATGGTGGTGGTGACGGTGATGGGAATCTCTGCCCGTAGTTTGGATTTTCATAGCATCGACGTTTGGATTTTCATTGGTCCCTTCCATTGCCTGCACAATTAACCCTGAGGTTTCAAGTAGACCCCCAGAGGGGGCACTATCCACACTCATTTTTCACAGGTAAATCGTTGCACTATTCGTTTGTTATTGTTTTACTTATTGAACAATACAGAATATCACCAAATATCACTGCTGAAAAACACAGTTAATCACTTCTCCCAGTTACCTCGTTCACCAGAGTAGCAACTGAACCAAGACTCCTAAGCGGAGCGAGCTCTGCACCGTGCCGTGGTCAGCAGAAGAATCCCTCTGAATGATGCGAGATGGCTGCACGATATCTCCTGCTAAACGCATCATTTTCATAACCCAAACCTCCTTTCTGTTCTCTGTGCTACTCGCGCTGAAATATAACACACCAGAAGCTATAGATTGTGTCGTCGCCTTGGCTTTTTATTTGCAATACGTCGATATTTATGGACTCACTTATTTCAACGCGGTGCAATAGCGAAATTTTAGAGAGGAGGCTACAGAAAAATGTTTGGCAATGCTGAATTGTTTGTCTGGGAGATTCCTTATCAATAAAATATAGGAAAAATCAATAAATCAATAAACAAATTGCAGTAATATGTAAAAATTTGTTATTTGGGTAAAATATGTAAATATATGTACTTTCGGGTAAAATATGTACAAATATGTACTAAAAAGTCGACTTTTTTGACATTAACCGATATGTCGTGAATATATCTTTTATTTGACTTGAATGAGTTACGTTAGAAAAATATGTTATTAAATCACTTTCCGGGCCCTACTTATGACCATGCAATAATTCACTCCTTTCACCATCTACCACCAAAAGAATGTATCACATGGACGACGATTTAAATTTAGCTTAGACGCTTCTATTAGGCTTGACAACATTTTACATCATGCAGTAAATCTACAACAGCCAGCTTTACTTTCCCTCCAACGGAAGAGTACGAAGAATCTTTTCGCCCTTAAAATTCTTCGATCGTGTTTGAAGACAATATCATTCACCAATTTTTGAAGATTCATTTTTGCTTCTTTGCAGCTTAAACCTGCATCCTTGCCTTGCTCGATTATTGTAAGTGTACCTTCTCTTTATCGGGAAATGTTCCAAACAAGACAACAAAAATGTTATATTAAAAAGACGTAAAATGCTCATTAAATAAAATCAGTGGCGCACCCAAAGTGGAGGCGCAGAAGGTATCCCAGCCCCCCCTCCGAAGTCAATGATTCACATTCAACTAGTGGTGCTACAGATTGGCATAGTAAAGTAGAGTTTTGTAGTAAAGTTTTCTAATTTCCTTGGTGTGAACTGGCTTTACGGTCTATCATTGGCCAAGAACATGTTTTTTGACGTTTTCATCAACCTTTCGCTTTCTTATAGTGGAACCGAAATATTACTTCAAGAATATTAAAGAAAAGTAAAACCTCGTCCTAAACAGATATTATCATTTAAAAATTTGAAGCCGTTTTTAAGAAAACAGCGATTAAGCATTACGAAATGCGAAATTTGAAGCTCTTTTCACAGGAAACACTTAAGTCCTCGAAAATCTTCATTGAAAGTAATTTGAAGCACTTCCACTCACAAATGCAATAATGTATTCAAATCGCAGGAAATGTGCATATTAACGGCGTGCATATTTAAAAACAGGCATTTGACAGGATTACATTTCTGTACTTTTTGGAAAAACAAAATTATACACCAAAATAAATTTAACCTCATATTAAACAGTTCAGTAAGCACTATCCATTGGAGAAACTTGAAGAGAAAGTTTAGGGCCTTTACGTCATATTAAACAGTGCAATTAGCACTATCTATTGAAAAAATATGGAGAAAAAAATTTGAAGCCATTTTCGAGAAAATTGCATTCGAGCGTTTCTAAAAACGCAGCATTTTCAGTTGATTTTTACAGAAAACTGTTGAGTTTCGAGAAAGTTTATTTAACAATATTTAAAGCACATATACTCATAAATCTAATAAAGAGAAGAAATCAATCTAATGTAAATATTATCGACATGAGAGACAAGTAAGAAAAATTGTTTTGGCAAGTTTTGAAAAAAAAAACAACAAATAATTGAGCAATATAGCGTTTATGTTATCGTATAGGGTTCATTTGGCACTACCCCTATCAAAAATTTGAAGAAAAAATATGGAGTCCTTTTTCATGTTTATGTATTTTTTAAATTGCAAATATTACACAAAATTTTCAAAATAGTCTACATGGCCTTAATGAATGAACTATTTATGGGCAACAAATATCATTTGAAGCAATAATATGTGTATTTAATTTTATAGTTGAACGGAGACGGAAAAATATCAAACTTTTGCTATTTTCGAAACTTCAGATTTAACCGTGGAAATCGACCCTATACCTGTTTAAAGTGCATTTTTCTCTGTTCTTACAAGAAATTTAAAGAAAAAAATTGGATCCGTTTTTGAGGAAATTGTTAAAATGTCCGGGAGACTCCATGTAAAGTATTTCCACATTTTAAATAATGTTTTTCGAAATTTCAAAGCTTCCACTGGAGCTAGATGGTCAGGGGTTTCTGCAATTTGGAAAAGCTCGTATGTGTGGTTTAGGCACTAGGTTTGTTCATATACGACAGGACAAACGGACGGACGGCGGACGTTTTGCAAAAAAAAAAAAAAAAAAACACTATTTCTGTGTCAGGGGACCACTAAACGTGTATTTCCGTTAAAATTTCGAAATCGATTTTCCGCAGCATTACATAACTTTCTGTATACTACGTGTATTTTCGTAAAACATTAGTTATAGACATTGAAAGCACTTCCACTCACAAATGCAATAATGTATATAAATTGCTGGAATTGTGCATATTAACGACGTGAGAGATAACTTAAAAAAATACATTCTCTAAATGTAATTTAATGAAAAAACAAAGGAATGAACCCAAATAAGCATTACGCCATATTAAACATTGCAATTATTCCTATTAGTTGGAAATGTGTGAAGATAACGTTTGGAGCAATTTTGGAATAATGGCTTTTGAACGTTTGTGAAAATGCGCAAATTTGAGCCCGATTCACAGAAAACTGCCAGAAAAATTACATTTTTGTTATTATTGAAAAAATAAAAGAATAGAGGAAATAGTTAATGTCATCTAGAGAGTTCTTTTAGCACTATATCTACCAAAAATTTAAAGAAAAGTAGTTTTGTATTTTTTGAGAAAATCTTGTTTTTGTATTTTTTTTAAATTGCAAATATTGCAAACAATGTTGCGGGAAAACTACTATAATTTTGAAAAAAATGTACATGACTTTATTAAAGGAACTGATTATGGGCCACAAACTTCATTTGGAAAAATCTCTATCTCTAATTCTGTAGTAACAGGAAGACATCGGAAATAATTGAAACATTTGACATTTTCGAAAAATGAGTTAACCGAGAAAACTGGACCTTTTTCACCTTATGAGTGTGCTTTACTCTATATTTACAAGAAATTTAAAGAAAAACATTTGGATCCGTTTTTAAGAAAATTTCGTAATTGTCCAGGGGGCGTCAAGTAAAGTATCCCCAAATTTTAAAGAATGATTTTCAAAATCTCAAAGCTTCAACTAGAGCCAGATTGACAGGAATTTCTTCAATTTGGAAAAAATCCTACGCATGATTTAGGCGCTAGAAGTGTTCACAGACTGACAGACGGATGGAAAGACATTTTGCTGTCAATTGTTTTTTTCGGCGTCAAGGATCTACAAAACAGGGATTCTGGCTACACCACGTGTTAGAGAATTTTGTTTTCTTAATTTAGCAACTGGATTTATCTTCTTTTTCGTCATCCTAGTTCGGCAATGATTTTTTTCTGCCGAAACTCATCCGCTTTTTCTCGCAGCATTACAGAACTCTATACTAGGTATATTACTCCATACATACGTACGTATACGAGAAAGTAAAAACCATCAACTGGCTTCAATCAAATCGGGTCTACCCAATAAGAGAAGGAACTTACATGTTCGTTTAAATATTTTTGTCAAAGAAAACGATGTATTTTGCATGTCACTGTATGCTGCCCTAGGTCGTGTGTTACGGAATGGCGTGGTACTGAGTACGCTCGCCAAGGATGATGACCTGGCCGCCGATCAGTCGCAGGACGGCGTGGAATGCTCCTATTATATTCGCTCGTTTTGTTGCAGCGGCGTGAGCACAACGCGGCGGACAAAGCGGAGAACGAGAAGGTCGACATCCTCTTCGAGGTCCGGGTTCTATCACATGGTGAGACGCCTTCCGCGTCCGTGCACGCGATGGCTGGTTTATGAGAACAAATTAACTATTGAGGGGAGGGAAGTAAGGCTTCGTTTAGGAATCTTTTTGTTGACGGTGTAACTTTCCTGGGTTTTGGCTAGTGGCAATTTGACAGTTAAAAAAAAGTCCTATATCACCTACAAGTGTTCATCAAAATGAGGGAAATTATATTGAAGAAGCCTAGAATAACTACAGATTTTAGAAGTGTAAAATCCTAGTCTATTATTTATCCTTTTGGATATCAACTGATTGCATCCCGCGGACATGTTTCCCTCCCACCCACTTCCCCGATAACCACGTTTCCCTTTTAGAAACCTGAAGGCACAGGCCGATTACATTCTGGCCTGTGATTTGGGAAAGAGATTGAAACAATTTTTTTGCTAAGCTTCTATTCATGAGGAACGCAAATAGACGATCTCGCATCAGTTGAGAGAAAACCTCGAACACAGATGAACGAGTCAGAATCTTTGGAACGGTTTATGTTATCTAACCAAAACATAATATTTTAATTCTGCATATTTTAAGAGAAGACCATGCCTTCCTTCTCCAGCCTACGTTACTCTACATAGAAATCGGTTTCAATAAATTAAGAATATTCGATGCAGTTGAATTCCAAAATAACAAACTTTGCTTAATCTACTTGCCCATTACATAAATAAAATATGTACAAACAACGTTAAAATGGGCATTTGTTCTTTCTGTTATTCAAATATGAAATCGAAAGGACTTCTAAGCAATGCTATCTAGGTAAGCTGAACTACGAGGATATCTGAACGGGATGCCATCGTGCTATGCCGTAAATGCAGTCGGGGGGGGGGGAGGTAAAACACTTAAGAAAAGATAACAAGGGGACGCAATCCCAATCCCTTTTTTCCTTCCACAATCATCTTACCTTCGAATACTAGCAGTCTGGCAATGAGATTCTCTCTCCTCTCGATCTGTCATGCGAAGTGAAACATCTTTCCAGGTCTATGCCGAATATCTTCACGTGCTATATCAAGTAAGAAAACGTGCTGGTTGCAACGGCAGCCATGCCCGCGTGGCCACCGACGACGTCTACTCATACATGTCGGGACTAGCGCGTCCAAGTGTGTTACGGCTTTACAGATTGCACTACTACTCAGCGCCTGACTGACAACACATTCCAGTCATAATGATTCTAGTAACATTTGCGTTTTCACCAGGACGATTACTCATAGTAAACATATTTTGTGAATATGTTAGATAAAAACCATAATAAAATTAACAAAACACACTGTTTAGACATGTACTATACACTTAAATATCACGACACTACTGTCTTAGCAATCTCGGCCACCGGGTCGACATCGAAATTTTATTTTCTCGTCCTTGCGAAGATACTTCGTAAGAAGAAAAATTATGTAATCGTGCGCCGAAAACGGCGAATTTTCATCAGAAAAATTGTTATTGGTGGGTCCTGGTGAAGAAAAACTGCATAAATCCAGTTGCTAAATCCAGAAAAAAGATACCTCTAACACATGGTGCAGCCAGAATCCGTGTTTTGTGGTCCTTGTTACCGAAAAATCGATTGACGGCAAAATGTCTGTCTATGCATCTGTGGTCATTGCTAGCTCGTAAACCGTTCAGCCGATTTTCTTCCAAATTGATTTTCCACAATCAATCTGAACGAAGAAAAGGCTTTGAGAGATTCAAACGGATATTCAGATTTCTGAGGGTATTTTACCTGAGGTCTCAAATATATGTTCAAAATTTTCTCAAAAGGAGCTTCAAATTTCCCATGTAGAATAATGCTTAAATGGCATTTTCTTAAAAAACGGCTGAAAATTTTTCAAAGAAAATCATATAGAGGAGGACAATAACCATTCTATAATATTCTTAAAGTAATATTTTGGCTGTACCATTAGGAAACCGAAAAATTGAGAAAATGTTTAAAATAATGTACTTTGGACAGCGATAGATGACAGCAGGCAAGATCGAAAACTTAACTCGTATCAAAGAAACTAAAAAACCAACTAGTACGAGAAATTCTACGCCATTCTGTAGTGCCACTAATTTTATCCTGTAAGCAATGATTTTGGCTTGTAAACATTGATTCGCAGTCTGATCGCGTCTTTTTGTTAGATCATGAGCGATGGACTTCCTGTGAATGGTGTATAAACAAGTGTCTGTAGGTATGAGTATAAACAACCTGTTACAACTACTGTACTACAGCTTCCGGGTCAATGACCCCTATCTCGATCAGGTTTTTCGTCCAGTTTCCCTGATCCATTGAGCAAATGCTGAGATGGCCCCTTGTTTTGCTTCTGGACATAAATGTAACTTCATTTTCTGTGCACGTCTTCTAGAATTCAGTGGGAAATACAATTATTCAAATTATCGTTTCCATGTTGTCGCGGCAGGAAGTAATAAGAGCCAAAATTTATTGCTTATTTATCTTTGAAAATAGATTTTATTACATGGGAGTTTTTTTGTTTTTTTTCTCCCTTTCAAAATTCAAAATTTATTGCTTATTTATCCTTGAAAATAGATTTTATTACATGGAGTTTTTTTGTTGTTTTTTCTCCTTTCAAAATTCAAAATTTATTGCTTATTTATCCTTGAAAATAGATTTTATTACATGGGAGTCTTTTGTTTTTTTCTCTCCTTTCAAAATTCAAAATTTATTGCTTGTTTATCCTTGAAAATAGATTTTATTGCATGGGAGTTTTTGTTGTTTTTTTCTCCCTTTCAAAAATTCAAAATTTAAGTAGTATATGACTAAGTGTAGGGATCACAGAATTTTGAAAATGTGCACACAAGTCACTTTTCCCCATAGCACGCCATACGCAGTTTTTAACTGTTTTTTTGACGTAAAATAAATAAATAAAAAAAAAATAAAATAAATAAATAGGTAACAAGGGCAGTGTGGATAGGAAGAAAGGATATCTCTTCACCTGTTATTTTACTATCCCGGTTTCACATGGAATTAATCTGCGAGTAAATTTGACAATGAGTAGTATATGTCGGAATTGTTTCTTTGCGTTTGGCCGACGGCACGTTGAGTCTTTGCTCAGACAATGTCTTGTAATGCAGTCGGTTTGATTGGTGTGGTTGATTGACTGATTGATGTTCCCGGGCACGCCAATGGCTATGGCCATTAGTTGTTAGTGTAATGAATGTTTTATTATCGGAGTTGGCAGTATTCCTCTGCTAGATGGTGAGATCTGGCGCCGATCTATAAGTGGATTTGCGATTTTTCATCTCCAGGTATCTCCTTTAGCGCAGTACCGCCACCCGTTATGTAAGATAGTATCATACATGTAAGTGTGCGTGTAGATGTGAAAAGGGCAAAGAAGAAGAAGGAAAGAATGCGCGCCTTCCGTGGCCCGTTTGTTAGGGTACTGCGCGCGTGGTATTGATGAGCGAAACCATGGAAAACTACCGATCAGAGCAGGAAGACGCTAGAATTCTTCTTCAGACAGCGGTTAAATTCCACCTAGCTAATTAGCAAGTCCTGGTACGAATCTTAGGACTTCTCATTCAGAGTCACTTCACCGACACATCTTGCTGGCTGTGAGCTATAGTCAGCCGGCCTTTTTTGAGAGTATGGCAGATGTGACGATGGTACATCTCCCTTTTGTATTTATGGGAGTGGAATCAATATAATGTACGAAGGTTCATGGCCAGTCCGATGATCTGCGTTGTGTCACTATTCACTTTGGCATTCTCCTGAAATTGATCCGAAGAATTTGCGAAAACGACTGATCAAAGCAACGAATATCTAATGTAGTGAACCACGTACACCCACCTAGTTAATTGACATCGACAATTTGCCAACATGGGGACGCTAGGATCTCCAAGTCTTCGAAGGTTGAGTTGTAGAGTCGCAACTACATATTTTTTCGCATCCGGTAAAGGAAGCTGCAGCGAAATGAAAAGGTAGACAGAGAAAATTCGTAATTATAACAGAAGAATACTCTACGTAATGAAATGTTAAGCAAAATTATAAAACGAGGTGACTAATGTAAAGTAACGAGCACCAGTACTGATAAAATTGCGTAATTCGAAGGCGAAATGCGAATGAATTACACGGCATGAGCGCGTCTAGTGACAAAAAATGTGGAGAAGAGACAAAGGTAAAGGAGCTGGAAACATGAGGGAGGAGAGAAGGTGAGGGGATGGCGAGGTAATGTTTTCTAAAAAGGAAGGTGGAGAGACTATGAAGGCATATCTTCAATAATGTTAGTATTATTGTAATTCCGTTCCTGTTAATTCTGTCAATGCACTATCAATAAAGAATATAAACTGGTAGTGCTACAGCAGCATACACATTCTGCCGTTATTAGTCGTCTAGTAACACCAGAGCTATTACTTGAAAACTCCAATTTAACTAATTCAAACGAAGCACCTATGATGCATATCTGCATTCTTTTAAATCGTTTTTATTATCCTTGTTCGATATTATGATGTCTTTAAAGGGTTTTTATCTTACATAGTATGTACAAATTGTTTGAACTACATTTCATCACACATGTACAATGTTTGAAGACAATAATATTGACAATATAAGGCAATAACTAACAAGTAAGGATACCCAGGAAGGGTCCTTCAGAAAAATACATATAATATTTGGTTTAAAAACAAAAATATTGAATTTAGAAATGTTGGAACCTGCTTTACAGCTAATTAAGGAGAATGTATTAGGTCTTTAGAATATCTTGATTTTATTGTGGAAAAAGATTGACTGATTTACCTAGAATGTACAAAGGAGTGGCTGGGAAAGATGAAAGAGAAGATTAGAAATTGGAAGAAAGTTTTAAAATCCAAGTTTTCAGAGGTTCTATAGATAATTAAGTCCAAGATATTTAACAGGAGTGTCATTTGGGAGCCATTTAACTGTTTGGTTATTAATTATTAAGGGATAAGTAGGAAGAATCCATTTTAAGGAGAAAATTTTAGCTTGAGATTTTAGTGATTTATTTTTATTTGCCAATCATTGAACCAAGATATGAGGAGAGTTAGGTCATCTTACCCAAACCTAAAAGGTCATCTTACCCAAACTTAAAAGTAGATCTCTATGAGTGGTAAATATTGCAGTGTCGTCCGCAAATAAGGCAATATCTGAATCAAAATATCTGAATGTAAGAGGTAAGGCATATCAGAAATAAAAAACATTAAAAAGCATAGGTGATAAAGGAGATCCTTGGGGAAGTCCAGCTTGTATATTGCGATCAGTTTTGAGAGATTTATTTATTTGAACATTGAATCTTCGATTAACTAAAGAGGATTTTATTATATTTTGTAAGTAATTTGGGAAACCAATATTTCTCAATTTAAAATGTAATCCATCATGCCAGATTTTATCAAATGCTCTTTTTTAAATCTAGAAATATAGCAAGAGTATGACGTAAGTTTTGGAAATTGGTGGCAATATAGTCTGTTGAACGTAACAATTGATGCGTAGTAGAATGGCTCCAAACCAAATTGTCTACTAGGGAGAATATTATTTTGTTTCAAAAATTTATTAATCCTGGTTAAAATTGCTCTTCGAAAGATGTTTGAAAAATTTGGCAGCAAACTAATTGGCCTGAAATTTTCAGGTTTAGTTTGTTCTTTGTTGGTCTTAGGAATTGGCAGGATATGTGCAGTTTTCCAGGAGTTAGAAAAGTAGTTGAGTCTGAAACATGCATTATATACAGCTTCTAGTGAAATTATGAATTATACATTGTGGTCGGAAACAAACAAACCTCACAAAAAATGTTCAAAATTACCTCCCTTTACAAACAAACAAGCATTAACTCGCTTGAGAACATGCGCTGCAACCCGATGTAAAGTTTGTTCATCAATCATGCGAGTCGCTTTTTTTATGCTTCTTTGGAGCTCTTCGAGATTGGCAGATTTGTTTGCAAAAACTTTACTTTTGAGGCATTCCCAAGGATAAAAATCTGGTGGTGACAAATTAGGCTAACGAGAGAGCCACAAACTTCAAGAAATTATTGTGTTTCTGTTTTCGTATACATACGTATATACGGGAGTAATATACGTAGTAGAAAGTTATGTAATGCTGCGGAAAATCGATTTCGAGATTTCAATGGAAAACACTTTTTCGGTATCAGGGGACCCCCTGATACCGAAAAAGTGTGTCTTTAAACGTTCGTCCTTCCATCTGTCCGTCTGTCTGTACCTGTCTGTCCATCCGTCTCTCCGTCCGTCTGTCGTATGTGAACAAACCCAAAATACATTTTTTGAAATTTTCTAAACTTTTCGGTTTCCAAATAGAAGAACCGAAGTATTATTTTAAGAATGTTAAAGAAAGCTAAAACTTCATCCTAAATCGCAATGTTCATTGAAAAATTTGGAGTCTTTTTTTAGGAAAAATGCATTAAGCGTTACTGTATATGCGAAATTGGAAGCTCTTTTTCACAGGATTCTATTGAATTTTCGAAAAACTTCAATTGAAGTAATTTGAAGCTCTTTCACTCACAAATGTAATAATGTATTCAAACTGATGGAAATGTGCATATTAACGGCGTGAGATGTATTTCATTAATATTACATTTGTGTAATTTTTTAAAAAGAAAATTATACAGCAAAATAATCTTAACGTCATATTAAACAGTGCAATTAGCACTATCCATTGGAATTTTTTTTAAAAAAGTTGGATGCATTTTTGAGAAAAAAAGGGGTTGGGCGTTTCGGAAACTGCTAAATTTTGAGCTCATTTTTGCAGAAAATTGTTGTTTTCGAGAAACTTTATTTGATATAATAATATATAATAAGCACATATACTCATAAATACACTTACGTGATGAAATCGTCTCTAATGTTGATATCACCGACTTACAAGACAAGTCAAAAAATTAAAGTTTTGTAATTTTTGAAAAAACAAAATAATAGACCAATATGGCGTTTATGTAGTCTTATACAGTGCATTTAGCACTATCCATACCAACAATTTAAAGAAAAAACACTTTTCCGGTAACAGGGGACCCCAAAACGTATTTCCGTTGAAATCCCGAAATCGATTTTTCGCAGCATTTGATAACTTTCTCTATACTACGTACGAGTATATTACTCTCGTATATACGTATGTATAACAGAAAATAAAAATAATTTCTTCGTAGCGCTATTTGACATCAATCACAAGAGACTGAGTGAGCGGAAGAGTGTGTGAGTTTCTTTCATACAACATTTCAAATATTGTATAACTCCCATGTAAGTAATTTCATTTGTGAAATAGTCTTATTAAATAACACCCTTGCTTTGAACATTTCCAGACAGATTCGCTCTTTGCTATGCCACTTGTGGATTTATCGATAATTTCCAACGCATTTGTGCTATTCCCTGTTATTATTTCACTATTTTAAGAGAGAAATCTAATAATGTTAAAGGTAAGTTTCCCTTTTAAATTTTATTGAGATGGGAAATTCTAAATTTCAAAAAATAATCTACATTTTTATTTAATGCAATTATTTTTCGAATTGAAGGTCGTAACTTCCTCTTTGTAAGGGTGAGTAAAAAAATGCCAGAATTATACAAATTAATACACAAAACGGCCTTTAAGGACGCATCTTGCATCGAGTTATATATTGTATCACAAGGTAACGTGCGTTGTATATGCGTCAGATGGCTTCTTGATAGAATAATCTCCAAAATTCTACTTAATTGTTGTTAAACCTTGTTGTTTCATGTTTCCTGGAGGGCAACTTTATTTAGCAGCAGCACATTTACAGGTGGTTGTGACGGTGTCACCTTATAAGTCGTACAAAGGAAAGTATTAGCTTTCTTTAGCGTAGGAAGGAATGGTAAATATAAAAGTTTCAAAATTGGATACAAATTTGAATGCATTATTTCTGAAACCAAGCAAATAATTTATTTTTCTTTCAAAATCCATAATTGAAATTCCCCAAATTATAAGGGAGGAAATAAAGGTGGTTGTAGAGAAAATAAAATTTGATGCTCATGTTACATCCAAAATTCATCATGAAAGTTAGCATTTCATCCTCCGTAGATTTGAAATTTGGATGTTTCTTATTTCTTTAAAAATTCACGAAGATAGTTTTGAAACCTGACCTGGTCAGTCTTTCTACATCACTCATTTAAGTTTCATGGGATTCTTCTTTCATCAGATTTCGTTTTCAAGATTAACCAAACTTCTTATTTAATTTTTATCTCCGGGATTCAAAGTATTTCTGATAGACCAATCCCTTTTGTTCCAGTGCAATTCACGAACCCTCCAATTCCATTCACTTAGAAAGCAGAAGAACTTAGTCAATCCTAGGAGAAGTACCAACAATATTCCAATACCTTTCAAATCTCCGCAGACAATTCATTGTTGTTCTTCATAATTAATTTTTTAAGTGCTTCTGTTTTCGACTGTTTTTTTTTTAAATGAACAGAATGAATTACTGGCACTGAGGCACATTGATTTCGTTATGAAGCCGAACTCCTTTGAGGCTGCGTTTCGAAGAATCTATAAACAACCTCCATTGACTACTGACATATCTTATCCCAAATTTGGAAAGTACATCACGAATATTGTTTCAGTATACAAACTGTCCCTTTTTCGTGAAATAATCATGGAACTCTTCTTCTTTCTTTCACTACCAGTAAAACGTGCTTTACTTTGGTTTTAATTTTTTTCACTATCGTCCACGTTGTTTAAAAATCTGAAAATATATATGTTATAGAATGTTATAAGAAACGTTCTAGGGGGAAACTGAGACAGTACCTCAACATTATCACGTCGAAAATTCTAGAATTTTTTTTCTATTTGAATTTGGCGTTAGAATTGATTGCGAAAAACACTTCGTCGGCCCGGTGGCCGAGATCGCTAAGGCAGTAGTGTCGTAGTGATCTCGGACCGAAGGGTCGCGTGTTCGAGTCCCGCCTCGGGCATGGTTGTATTAGTGTTCATCCTTTCACCCCTTATCATCACCATTTCGTTTCACTGTCATAATTACCATAACGTTAATGCCAATAGTGGTCGCTAATGACCTAGCTGTTGATGCGACCTTAAATAAGAAAAAGAAACTCAATTTCAATTATTATTCCTCGTCTCTCCTTTTTTTTCAGCCTGATACACGCAATAGAAGGTGAAAAGAAAATATAACATGAAAAACACGTTTCTCGAAGTATCTCTGCAACAGATTGCCCTACGAGGCAGATTTTTTTGTGAATCTACGGCATTTTTTAATTCTCTTTCGTATGAGCATCGCGATTATCGATTTGGTTCGGGGGAACTTTTCACCCCTTATTCGGCTACACACTTTTGCAGAAACTGTGGGCGATGTGAAGAAACGAAATCAGAATGCAACACCGACTCATTGTCACCTGCTTTTAATCAAAAGCAGCTAATTGTTGCAGAATCCCATTTACGTATGACATAGCACGTCCTAATTTAAAATACGAAAAACCGAAAACTTTGCAAAAACTGTACGTGCTAGAAAAAATTATATTTGTAATCAAAATAAAAACTGATTCATAATCGCTCATTTTCAAAAGCGGCCAATCGTCACACTTAGTTACACATGGGTGAATCCTTGTGGAAGTCTATTCTCATACTTGATTATTTCAGATCAATGGTTGTTAGCACGTACTTGGGTACATCGATCACTAGTAAAATTCATGATAAAGCTAAGAATGTTACCATAAATACCAATCTCTTTAAGCAGTCTTATTACTCGAGGTATCCAGACCATATCTTATGCATTTTCGACATCTAGGTTGACGGCAATGTCCTGTTGTTTGTTGTGGATGGATTCAGTGATGTAAATGTCCACGCTAATAAGATGTGAGTAAGTAGAATGCCCAGATCTAAAGCCAAATTGATTATCTTCAATAATGTTATAGTGATTTAAAAACCATATTAAACGTCTATCAATAATATGTTCAATTATCTTACATAGGTTACAGATTAGGGAAATCGGGCGATAGTTAATCGGGTTGGATCTTGCTTTGCCAGGTTTAAGGATGGGAACAACAGTTGCTGTTTTCTTTTTATTGGGGAAGGGTTTATTTTTAAATATAAAATTAAAAATATTGAGGAGGATTTCCTTGCCTTCTATAGAAAGATTCTGTATAAGGATGTTGGAGATCGCATCCGGCCCAGGTGTCGAGTTGTTTGTTATATTAATAACTTCGTTTACTTCATGCATTGTGATTGGAATATTAAGTAGGTGAGAAAGTTCGTGTGGGTTTTGGCAGCAGTTGTTATAGGAGTCTTCAATTACATGTTAACCTTAAATAATTCTTTATCATAATTCGCTGAACTAGGATTGGAAGGTTTTAGCGAGCATTTGGCAATTGCAGCAGAATCATTTACAATCTTGTTGTGAGATTATAAAAAAGGAATGTTGTTAGATACTTCATTGCCATGAATGGACTTTACTTTCTTCCATGATTCAGACATGTTGTTTATATTGATTGATGATACATAATTATTCCACGATAAACATCCATGATTTCTTCTTTGATTCTTAGATAGTCCGTCTGGCAGGAACCTAGTTTTCTTGCAAGCAGTCTTGTTCTCTACAGTTCTTCTTCCTTTGAATTTATTGAAGGAACGTTTAGCTGCCTGAAAAGCTTCCCGGTATTCGTTGTTCTACCAGGGGACTCTCTTCGTATTGGATTTAATCTGATAAGAGTCAGAGCATTTTGGAGCGAGAGGTGCCGATACAATTGTTATATCAATGGCGCTGAATTTGCCATTTCTGGGATTGATGTGGGTGAGCTCTCCCATGTTGATAATTATCAAATCTGAATCTTCTGCAAATGCTTCTATTAATATAACTCTTCTATCGGTCTTAAGTGAGCTTCATAATGAATGATTGTTAAGTGCCACAGAATCAATAGGGGTTTTGGTAATTGTTTTAGGATATCACTGAGCTTCCAGTATTCAAGTTTATGGCTGTTAGGGATATATAAGTTACATATATTAATACAAGTAGGTGCTTCAACCTTCACATCAACTGCCTCGAAGTCAGATTTTATCATAAGGTAAAATTGAAGCTTTGAAATATATGCGAACTCCTCCAGAAGCACGATTACTGATTCTATTTTTAAAGCAACATCGATAATTTTCAATATTAACCGAGTGATTAGTCTTGAAATTGGTTTCTTGCAAACAAATGATGTCAAAATTGTTGCATAATAGTTGCAGATACTCAAGTCGACATCGACAGTATCCATTAATATTCCATTGAAGTATCCTCATTTGTTTGCTTGAAATTTATTTAGCAAAGGCGGACTGGTGTTTCTTAAGAGACATGAATTAAAAAGAGTGTCCGATATTTTCCATACTAGATTCAGACTCAGATAAGTCTGATTCTGGTAGATGTTTCTGCAGATTTTTTATTAGTCTGGTGACTGATAATTCTATTCTTTAATAAAAAGTAAATGTCATTGAGCATTTTTATAACGGCAGGGATGCCATTAGAATAGTCCATGACTATGGTTAGAGGGTCAGCAGAGCCCAGAGTATTTTGTAGCAGTAAATGTAATTGATTTGCTGACAGAGGGAAAGAGTTTTGGTTCATTTCATACAGAGTTTTAGTTGGGCTGAGCATGTCTTCAAGTGTTTTATCAGGATTGCTATCTTTGCCCAGTTCTTCATGTATTGAATTCTTTTTCTGTTTCTTTTTTAATTTTTTCTCATTATTGTCTTGATTATTATTATCTTTAACATTATTGGATGCTTCAGATAGGAAAGAGAATTCATTCGGAAGGCTTCTTTTTAAGAAGGGAAGAATTGCTGCCGATCTCACTAAGGGTCTTCAGGCACAAAATTCAAAAACAACCAGTTCACCCAAAATTTTAGACACAATGTTCGTTTCTGAAACTTCTTCCTATGAAATTCTCAAAAAAAAATCGGTAAACTAAAAAATAAATATTCGTCCGGTTTAGATGAATTCCCGGATTCTTTGTTAAAGACTTGTGCGTATGCCATTATACACCGTTAACTCACATATTTAATGCATCCTAATGCATTGGAACGTTTCCAGATATTTTCAAAACAGCTAAAATTAAGCCGCTTTTAAAAAAAGGCAACAAAAATGAAATTAAAAATTATCGGCCCATTTCTCTTCTATCAGTTTTTTCAAAATATTAGAGAGACTTTTTTACGTACGAATGGAAACCTTTCTCACTAAACACGACGCGCTTTCAGATTGCCAACATGGATTTAGAAAATCAAAATCAACGGAAACAGCAATATTTTCTTTTCTTAAAGATGTCGCCTCATCATTGGATCAAAACGAGGCATCTATTGGATTATTTTTAAATCTCTCAAAAGCTTTTGACGCCATTGATCATGACATTTTACTTTCCAAATTACCTTCATATGGAATTCGTGGTATTGCTCTAGATTGGTTATGTTCGTACCTTAAACAACGATCTCAGAGAGTTGAAATACCTTACTGGAATGTTGGAACATTACGTACGCACCTTTCCGACTCTTTACCCGTCGCATGTGGAGTTCCTCAAGGATCGATTTTAGGCCCTATTCTGTTCCTACTTTACGTAAACGATATGCCCTCGACGATTCGAAACGGAAGAACGGTTCTCTTTGCGGATGATACGAACATCCTTTGCAATAAAGAAACAGTAAATAGTACAATTTCAGATGTTTCAAATTGGTTCCGAAATAACAAATCAATAGTAAACGAAAAGAAAACGGTTTTAATGCAGTTTTCTATTTCAAATAAACAATTCTGTGCTCCATTGAAAATGAACAGTGTACTATTGACTGATGTTAAGGCAACAAAATTTTTAGGTCTCTCAATTCAGTCAAACCTTAAGTGGATCGTTCATTTAAATGAATTGAACACAAAATTAAGTTCATTATGCTACGCGTTCAGAATTCTTGCAAATTCAGTCAGCCTTCATACTGCTCGTTGTGTATACTTCGCGAATGTTCATTCCCCCCTGAGATATGGCATAATATTCTGGGGAAATACATCTTATAGCTCCCAGACTTTTAGATTACAAAAACGAATTGTACGAATAATAACCAAATCCCACCCACGTGATTCATGTTAGCCTCTCTTCATTAACCTGGGAATTCTACCATTACCGTGCCTTTTTATTTACGAATCAGTGGTTTTTGTAAAATATGACTTGCTCAAGGGCGGGAATATATTTTCAGAAAATGCCGAAGTCTATTACTATAACTCTTGACGTAGAAATCATATTCATCAGGTGACAGTATCAACAGCTCATTACAGAAAATTCACATACAATACATGTACATTATTTTACAACACTTTGCCAGATGACATTAAACGATTAAATTCAATAGAAAAGTTTAAATCCCAAGTGAAATCGTTTCTGCTGCATAACTGTTTCTATACAATTAGAGACTATACTGAGCATCACAAGAAAAGTAAGATTAATTTTAACAATGATACATAATGCATTATTTACCATTTGGACTGTATATATGAGTATAAACAACCTGTAACAACTATTGCACTACAGCTTCCGGGTCAATGACCCCCATCTCGATCAGGTTTTTCGTCTAGTTTCCCTGATCCATTGAGCAAATGCTGAGATGGCCCCTTGTTTTGCTTCTGGACATAAATGTAACTTCATTTTCTGTGCACGTCTTCTAGAATTCAGTGGGAAATACAATTATTCAAATTATTGTTTCTATGTTGTCGCGGCAGGAAGTAATAAGAGCCATAATTTATTGCTTATTTATCCTTGAAAATAGATTTTATTACATGAGAGGTTTTTTTTCTCCCCTTAAAAATTCAAAATTTATTGCTTATTTATCCTTGAAAACAGATTTTATTACATGAGAGCTTTTTTTAAATTTATTTTCAAAATTCATGTAGTATATGACCTAGTGTAGGGATCACAGAATTTTGAAAATGTGCACACAATTCACTTTTCCCCATAGCACGTCATACGCAGTTTTTAACTGTTCTTTTCTGACGTAAAATAAATAAATAAATAAATAAGGGGAGGAAAGTTCATAGGGTCACTGGTTGAGAGGACAGTGGGTGTTGCAGTTATAGTAGGCTGTACTTCCATACACTGTATTCTCTTTGGAGTAATTTTGGGAGTAATTACTGGCAGTATGGCCTTCCATTGTACAATTAAAAAAAGAAATATTCTCAACAAAGAAAAAATTCTGAATGATGTGCGTTCATACTCAATCAATGATGACTGAGGAAGTTTATGAATTTCCTCAGGTGGTATAAATACTTGCCTTCTGAAACCCGTAATGTGACTCAGACTAGGATCTGAAAGAACAGCTCTAATGAAAGATATATTGGTAGCAATTTTGATGTTGTGCTTCTTAAAAACATTGATGATTTCCTCATTTGGAATAAATGGATAAAAATTTGATATTGTAATGCGCTTAAGTTTGTTAACGAGGGGTCTTAAATTACAGTTAAATTTTTGATAGTAGAGTAGGTGTTTATTTGTAATGAATTCAGAATTATTATTGGAGTTTAAAAATACACATATTCTGTTGTTAGAGATTCTGGATATGAACGTAATAACACTGAAGGGGGGACAATTTCAGTTAATTTGCCTTTGTAGTCTTTAACAGATAAATGTTCACATGCACCCAGTAATATGACTCAATCCTTCGATGGAAAACTCATTGTGTTAGCAGCTCCAGCATACAATTTCGTAGGTGACTCTTGTAGGTTAGGTGACGTTGAATTCATTTTGGTGTTGGTTGATACAGGATTATCCATGAAGATAAGTCGAGCCAGCCGGCAGGCCGGCCAGATAAACGTTGCACAGTATTAAGATACACTGATGACACTATATATAACACAATAATGTAATATTTACGCTGAAGTGATTTGACTAAAGAACATGGTTGATAAGCTGGCAGAGCGCAACAGAAAGTGTTGCCTCGAACGCTGTCACCAGCAGACCAATATGGTAATTAAGTGCCTAAATGTTGCCTTTCCTCATTTATAGCTCAAAATGCAATCATCCTTAATTAATTTTTTTAATTACGTTTTTTCGTTTTTATCCAGCAGGTTACAGGGAAAATCGAACAACTATCCATAAATCTAGTATGTTCCGTTTTAGTGCCACCGCAGTTCGGATATTTTGTATTCTAAAACACGTGCAAAATAGCGTGTGGTAGTCAAGTTATTTTTTTACTTTGCATTTTAAAACAATTTTTTACTAAAAACGGCACTATTTATTTTTTTTACTTCCTTCCCGGATGTATTGAAGGACGGTATAAAAATTGGTGCCGGCTCCATCATTCGTGAACTCCGTATTTTCGAAAACTGCAAAAAGTTAACATTGCAATAATGCAGTCTTGAATACAGAGCGTTTTGTCTTAAATGAAATATGTTTTAAAATTTCAAATATTTAAAACAGGCCATGTATAATTTTTTTTCAAAAATGAATGTTGTTTGCGGAATTTCTGTTTAAATTCCATGCAAATTATAAATAGTGATGCTCAAACAGCACATACTTTCTCAGCTTTAGTAATTGTAATGTAATACTATTTTATTTATTTATTTTACGTCAAAAAACAGTTGAAACTGCGTATGACGTGCTATGGGGAGAAGTGAATTCTGTGCACATTTTCAAAATTCAGTGATACCTTCACTAAGTCATATACTACATGAATTTTGAAAATAAATTTAAAAAAAGCTCTCATGTAATAAAATCTGTTTTCAAGGATAAATAAGCAATAAATTTCGGGCTCTTATCCATGATGTCCTTCGTCAAGGAATCTTCCTGCCGCAACAACATGGAAATGATGATTTGAATAACTATATTTCCCAACGAATTCTAGAAGACGTGCACAGATAATGAAGTTACATTTATGTCCAGAAGCAATACAAGGGGTCATCTCATCTCAGCATTTGCTCAATGGATCAGGGAAACTGGACGAAAAACCTGATCGAGGTTGGGATCATTAACCCGGAGGCTGCAGTACAATACTTGTTACATACTTGTTACAGTTTGTCAAATAAATTTTAAAAAAATTCTAAAAGATTAATGAGAAAATGTATAACAAGAGGACGAATGTGAGAAACAATGAAATTTAACTTATTAAACAATCATTAAACTTAACAATTAATTTATTAAAAAAATTAATTTATTAAACTGGAATGCCAACGGACTATTTTGACTTGAAACTGGAATGCCAACTTATTTCACGAAAGTCAAATAAATGAATTTAAACATTTTCTAAATGGCAAAAAATTGATACAGCGTGGATTACTGAAACACATATAAACAATGCTAAAAAAGTTAATATTCCAAATTATATCACATACAGAGAAGATAGAGCCTCTTTACATGGTGGGGGTGGGGTAGCAATACTAATCAAAAGAAAAATCAAACATTCACAAATATTTGTACCTACCTCCAAGGAATTAGAAATAACGCAATAAATATAAATTTATCAGTCGGAAAATTAACAATAATAGTAGCTTACAAACCCCCAAATAAAAAAATACCTAAAAACATCCTGGAACTACTCTTCAATAATAATGATAAAATATTACTTATTGGAGATCTCAATGCAAAACACCAAGCAAGGGGATGCAAAACGACTACCCCTCAAGGTATATTATTATTTAATCTAGCAACTACGAATAACTGAATAATACTTGCCCCTTCTCAACCTATGCATTATCATATAATAATACCATTTCTCCAGATATTCTGGTCATTGCAGTCTCACAAAATGTAAACTTCCCATTCACACAATACTGCATACCAGCATTAAACTCAGATCAAAATCCTGTATTAATTAACTTTAATAATGCTATTCCATAGCGGCAACATTATAATTCCCTAATTAAAGGAAAAATAAATTGGAAACTTTTTCTGTCATGTATGCTTCAAACAAATAATTATCCTATTTCTCTCCATACTCCAATAGATGTTGAAATATACCATTTGATGCTGAAATATATTACAAGCTATTAAATTATCAACAAAGACAAGTAATAATCCTAACAAATTAGTCACACCTGTCCTACCTACCAAAAGAAATATTAAATTTAATTGCTCTTAAGCATGTAACTCGTAGAAAGTGGCAAATCACTCGAGATCCTGGTATTAAAACTACCTTAAATCGCCTTACTAATGAAGTTAAAAATAAACTTGAACAATACAGGTTTTCTAAATTTAGAAACTATATATCCCAACTTCAACCTAACTCTGCTTCCCCACACCAATGTTACACCAATGCTAATGCTTATACCAATGTCAATGGCTTCAAGTACAAACTCGCTTCTTGAAGAGGACTCATATGATGAAAGTTCTGAGTAAGAGGTTATGTAAATAAATATGAAATAAATAAATAATATAAATTTGAAGGTTAAACATTTAAATAAGTCATTATTTAATTATAAAATGTGTTTTTTATTCCAAAAAATTCTGAAAAACGCTTTTTGCCATATGTTCCCCTTTGTGGTCCACTGTGCGACGGGGCGTTACGTCACGGTGGCGAAGAATGCGCCGCCTGAGCGCGGAGGTGCGGTTAAGGCCAAGGCTGGCTGGCGAAATGGCGGGTGGCGGTGGCCGGGGCCTTGTGCCGAGACGGACGCGCCCGCGGGCTGGCCGGGATGCTCTCCTTGGCCCGTTCCCTCTTGCTCCGGCCCGCCACACCATACCTCCCCCGACGCACCCCGCCACGTCCCGTCCCGACTCTTCAGTATCAGTATTACATCAGACTTAATATTAAACTTAAATTCTCATCTTACAATTATAGCTAACTATCACAAGAATAGGAAACTCATGGAGCACCTATGGGATTAATTAAGGTCTGAAAATATGTTGAGAAATGAGTCTGAAGGTTATCTATTTTTTGTTCTAGTTGAGAGCTGGCAGGTAGTGGCTAAGTCGTAATGGGTTGCTTGGGTTATTGTAGATAACCCAAGAAATTTAGAGAATAAATTGTTATACAGCAGTGCAATATGGTGAACTATGGAAGGTAAATTCAATTATTGGTGCCGTTGAATGTTGAAGATGAAGCAGGGTACATATGAAATAATACAAAAACTTTTAACTTACGTAACATCCAACTTCCTCCAAGCACTTCTGAAACTACGTTCACAAAGTGCGGGAAATTTGAAGTGAGCGACTATATTTGAAGCCAAATTACACAAAAAATTGTAATTTTTTCGAAAAATTAAATTGATCTTTTTTTATGTTAGCATTAAAAACTGTTCAGCCAATTTTCTCCTAAATTCGTATTTCCCGATTGATCTGAACGAACTCGAGACTTTGTGAGTTTCGAAAGGATATTTTGAGAGAACTGAGAATTGAGAGAACTTGCAGTCTCAAGAACATTCTCAAAACTTTCGTAGAACTTTCGTAGAAGAATTTTTTATTAAACTTTGTCTTCGGAGAGCAAAAAAGACGCTTAAGGGAATGGTGGAGGTCTCATGTTCGTCGAAATCAAGGCAATTGTTTTTAAACACTTTTCTCTCTCTCTAAAACCGCTTGAAATCATTTCTTTAAATTTTCCCCTCATATGATAGGGGACAGTAAAAATATTTGGCGCTAGTCCCATTTGTGGCAAACTCTCCGTATTTTCGAAAATTGCAAAAAGTTAACATTTCAAAACTACAAGACCGAATTCGAAACTCACTGCGTTACGATAGCATAGATGTGGCAAAAACTCTTTGCTGACTGAAAACACTTTTCCAGTTTATGTAACAGTATTACATAGTGGAGCAGTCAGACATAATGCGAGAAAGTATATGCTATTGAGCATTGATGTAGTTGTACTTCATACACGTAATAACGGTTGTTGATGTCACCCCTTGCCAATGCAGGGGCCGCCGCGCCGTTACGAGCAAAGCGCAACGATCTGCCCGAGACCGCGCGCGACGGCGCATCAGCTTTGGCTCAACACCAAAAATACATATACTGAATACAATGTCTGCGAGAATACAGGTGGTTAACAAGTTGGAATGGCAATCTCTTCGAAGAGGTTACACAGTACAGCTAAATTGTCACATTTTAAATATACATGGTAACTTTGAAAACGCAACAAAGTCCATAGTGAGCGAACAATTCATTTTCAAATGTGGAATTGCTTGTTGGCGTTGCCCATGCACAGGTTTCTAGTTCGCAGTAAATGGCACGTAGCGATAGGGTAGCATCACTGTACACTGTTGTGCACTCGCTTTGGTCTCGGTACGTTGTTCGAGGAAAGCGGAGTATTCTTCTCATCCACGGTGTGGAGGCGACCGGCCACACGCGTATTGTCCGTGCGAGCGGGAACGTGGCGGTGGGGGCAATTGTCGCCACCGCTTCGCGAGGGATCGGGTGAGGCCTTGCGGGAGGCTGCCCACCGCGTAGAGGTAGGTTGGGTCCTCTGCGTACGATGCAAGTCCATCCATACTCCAAGGTATTTGACTTTTTGCTGTGGACGCAGCTCTGATTTTTACTCATTAATAGTCCTGATTTATGTGAAGCGTCCCTGATTTCTGTGAGGTCACATAACAGAGCCGTGGGCGAGTCGGAAAGTACTAGTAAGTTAAAATATAGTATATTATAGATTATAGTATACTTCATGTTCACAACTGCACAGCTGTGCTATGGTTACCCTCATCACCGTTTCAATGAGGCTTGCAAGGGAATATGGTAAAACCTATCGGTGAGATCGATTCTAATTGCTTAGCGATATCTACGAAGATTTTTCAGCGTTTTAAGCGGCGAGGGCAGGATGACACTGGGCGACTCACTATAGAAATCTGTGCCGGTCTAATTCAATCTAAATATAAAAAAGAATGTTATTCGCACATAAGCACAAAATTATTATGGTACATTTCGTTTGAGAAGGTATTTATATATGACCTGCATATCAAAATCAATTCTTAATGCACTGGGTCCGCGAGATTATATCTGCATCGAACTATTGCAGAATTTGGAAGGGCATACTGCCTTATCAGTTAATGGATCTTAACATGATATATGATGAATATCAATATAGTCTAATGCACTGTGAAATGTAAAACCTTCAATTTTTTGGGGAATTAACAAATAGGGCACTAAATGTCACTTGCAGTGAACTAGTAGATCATGTAAGATTTATTCCGGTGCTTATTTATATTGCTTTTTAACAGCGTATAACATCAGAAAGATAACTTTTCTCTCTGAAAACTTTTTCAGGTTCTGTATTAATATTCCATGTGTTATAACTGCTGTGATCTTTTCTATCACTTATTTTGTATATTCTATATTTCATACAGAAGAAATTTGCTATCAAAGCAAGTTCAGTCTTTTAAAAAATAACATTTTACAAGAGCAAAACAATCTTCTCGCGACCAGTCGCTCTTTGGCATAAAATAGGACATGTTCTCGTATAATTGCATGTGGGAATAAGATGAATTTAGATTACTATTCACCTTCGTAAGGCTATGAGTGACTTACTTAATTTAACAAAATACAATGATTTAATTTTAGGAAACAATGAAAAGAGTTACTATTTATAGCACACGTCACTGTTAGCTTTCAATGTTAATGTAATAAGAGTATTCGTATTTAATTATAAAGTGCGTAGGAGCGTTACACGTCATGGGAAAAAACTGCTGTATTTTTCTCAGTCTTTCAATTTCCCATTTGACTAGTTACATTACTATAAAGCATTTCTATTAAATAATTTGACTTGATATTCAACGATCATGAATTTTACTTGATATTCAACGATCATTAAATCATCACGATATTTTTACTTTCTCGTATACGTACGTATATACGTAGTATGAAGTTATGTAATGCTGCAGCAAAAATGGCAGTTTCTCGACAGAAAAACTCGTATTGTAACACCAAAACAAAAGACATTGATAAAATCTCTTTGTTCATAAATTACTGTGACAGATCCCAAGATGTGGTAGCGAAGACAAAAAAACTTATTCGATAAAAAAAGTGTGGATCCATGGATATGGTGTATGTACGTGATAGAGCATTAGTTGCATTTGATTGATTTTTTCGTGTTTCTGAGCACGTCAACTGCTTTGGTCATTAGTCCTGGAAGTGTAGTGCATGTTTTTTTCTCGGTAGATGGCGGTGATCCTCCGCAGCTGGATGGCGAGATCCGGTGCCGACCTACCGTCGGCTAGTGGGGTTTCCCCCTAACCAGGACTCTCCCACCAGCGGGGCACCGCCCCAGTCGGGACAAACTCTATGCTCCAGAAGTATGTCGTAGTACAGTGAATATGTGTAAGGGGAGAGGATAGGACAAGGAAGAGGAAGGAACGATCGCGCGTGGTGCGTGGGTCCGTTTGTTAGGGTACTGCTGCGGCATTCGCCTGGTGTTGATCGGAGAAACCACGGAAAACTACCGATCAGAGCAGTCGGCCGGTAGAATTCTTCTCCAGGCAGCGACTGAATTCGACCTAGCTGAAAAGCTAGGGTCGAAAATCCTGCCGCCGTCAGGACTCGAACCTAGGACCTCCCGGTCAGAGGCGCTGCAGTGACATCAGTTGATGCACTGAGCTGCCGCTCCCGGTTTAAAAAAAAAGTATCCACGCATAACCAACTACTCAGAATCACTGAAAACATTCATACCACATTTCAAAAACACTGTCATACAATAGCAGTATTTTTCGACATTTCGCAGGCCTTCGATAGAACATAGCACCAAACTTTAAAGCATAAAATAAAAGAAATAGGCACTCCTCATTATCTTACACAAATCATTTACAGATTCCTCAATAACAGAACATTTACCGTTACAACCACCACTAATACAAAAGCGGTCAAGGCAGGTTTTCCCCAAGGCTCCCCGTTATCTCCGTTTCTTTCTAACTTCTTTATAACTTGTACGTAGCCGACCTACCGAAAAATAGTAATATAAAAAATACTCAATTTGCAGATGACACAGCTAAATATTCATCAGGTCCCACCATAAACACAATAAAAATCAGATTTTAGTTTTACCTGCACCAAATCGACAGCTAGGCAGCCAAAAACAAAACCAAAAACAACCCGTCAAAAGGAGCAGCCAAATATTTTCCCTACGACTACCCATCCCCACCTCCCTTACAAGTGAATCAAGAATCTGTACAATGGCATCCTCATAACAAACCTATAATTACATTGACAATAAAGCTGTACAAGCAAAAATTAAATTACACCAACTAAAACCTATAATAAATAGATCCGCTAAATTACCTTACAGTACTGTCTTACAAAATACTGCTATACAAAGTTATCATACGACCACTATTATTATATGCATGTACACTATAGATCAGCGCAGCCAAATCTAATAACAAAATATTCCAAGTAATCCAAAGTCAGTTCCTCCGCACTATCACGAATGCCCCATGGAATGCACAACTTCATAAAGAATTTCAGTTGGATCCGATAACTAACCACATTTTTTTTATCCGCCCACTTTTTCCAAAACATTCCAAATATACCCAAACTAACCCCTCTAAGACTCTGCCAAAACCCAACACACAGAACCCGCATAAAAAATTAATTCCCTTTCCATACATTCCTAAATAATTTCTCAGATCTCCACCCAAAGTAGAGAAATTATATAAAGATACCTCTACCACCCCAGTAGTAATGTAAGTTGTATTTTAAGATTATTGCAAATTAATTATAAGTAGATGTAAGCAATTAATTTTAAGAAATGTAGTGTACTAACACTGATCTTTGTATTTTTTACCCAAAAGATAAATGAATAAATAAACAAATAAATAAATAAATAAATAAATAAATAAATAAATAAATAAATAAATAAATAAATAAATAAATAAATAAATAAATAAATAAATAAATAAATAAATAAATAAATAAATAAATAAATAAATAAATAAATAAATAAATAAATAAATAAATAAATAAATAAATAAATAAATAAATAAATAAATAAAATAAATAAATAAATAAATAAATAAATAAATAAATAAATAAATAAATAAATAAATAAATAAATAAATAAATAAAAACGTATTACAAAATATATTGTAGCCATTTGCAATTTTACCATGTGGTTACGTTTATTTCTCAAAATGTCTCGCAGTAAGTTGTGATAAGACCTTTTCAAACAAAATATGTTCCGGAAACAATGAGTTTTCCTTTTGTACTTCAGCTTGAGCAGCCACTCGCACGTCTTTACTAAAAGGAAATGTGCCTAGGTTCTTATCACATTAAAACTTCGGTTCACAAAGTGGACGATAACGCCACATGGTGGGTTCGGGCTAGATACTACGCTAACAGCTTTAAGTGACCAGGAATCGTGAATACTTTAAGTTTGTAACCGCCCATATGTCGGTTCCATTGATTTTTGAGAAGCACCCGAGAACGTCAAGACACGACAAGATGCAATTATAGCGTTACCGAATTGCAAGAGATCGCGACAGCAGTAAATGGTATCCCTTGCGAGAATTTATTAAAGTCTCTGAACGCATTCACGTAGAGGAAAACGAGAACCAATCAAAAATCACCCTTGAAAATATCAACACTATCGCAAAGCTAAAGAAACTAAGAAAAGCTCTCTCTTGTGCTGCCGACTGCAGATCTGGACACACCGAAATTGTTCGTGTTCGACGGAGAAGAGAATTTGCCGTATTTCGAAGCTTGAAAAAGGTAATTCGTCTCATCATGTTAAAATAACGATACCATGTATGAGAGAATTGAGAATTTTTAAATAATGACTATTCTGATAAATTCACGTGAACGCATTACGCAGAAATGTACTATTTTTCTATCAACGAGGAAATAATATATTTCAACGTTCAAGAACGTATACTGAAGCGGAAAGCATGTGCTATAGGAAATGTTTCATTCTATTTCCAGCTTTTTGACTTTCGTCTTGGCTTACCACATAAGAAACTCATTACGCGGAGATATTGCAGTCATATTGTATTGTAATGATTTGTGGGACTAGCTCGTAAGAATGCATGGAACTTTTATGTAAGCAAGGAGGAATTAAAAAATGAAACAAACAATAGACAACAGTGCCGCGTAATCATAATTATTAGGAATGCAATAGAAAACATAAGAGTCGGAAATAGGTGTGATGAACAATTAATAGAACTCAAATTTAGAAACATTTTAAAACAAGAACCACGTTATTCGAGCCACGGGTTCCGTAAAAATTGTATAAATTGCATGCATAACATGACGAAAATGGAAGACATGGAACTCATTGTTGTACTCCTGGAAATATACAACAATACGAGTTTTATTGAATATCCAGTGAATGCCTGGGTGGATTTTGGCCAAACTTACAGAAATTATAGGGAAAAATATTTAGATCAGGGCAAAATTAGTTACGGCGCGAGGGGAATTTATATAAGGCTCGGAATAAATCAGTATCCAGTTCCATAGCATAGCGGACAAAGAAAGAATTAAAAGAGCGACCGAAGATGTAAGTGACGTCATCACGAGTGGGGAAGACGGAAAATAAAGGTTTTTTTGGAAAAAGGTAAACGGGAAAAAGGGAATTCGGTAATGTGACAATTACAAACCAAAAGTTAATAAAATTATGAAACAGAGAGTAAGACGCAAGATGCCCGAAAACAGCGAAAATGTAAAAGTTTTCGAACATTTATTATGGTGATGGGCATATGTTTGAAAAAAGACTGTCACTTGGATTGTAGGGACCAACAATGTAAAAATGTGTTACAGACAGAATGAGTTCGGATCTGAGGATGCTTGCAGGCGTTTTTGTGTTAAAATTTTTGGAGAAATTTCGCGGAAGTGTCGTGTAAAAAGTTATTTTGGTTGCATAAAAACAATTGTTTAGACTAAGTGGATCGAAAATTCATTTATATTCGTTTAGAAATTCACGGAAAAATCTGCATGGACAATATTTACGCAAATTAGGCGCAGGAAACAGGAGCGTCGCGAAAGATATATACGTCGCGAGAAATAGAAATAACATTCAGGGAAGACGCGATTAGTACAAGAAACAATAATTGTGGATGCATTGGCAAACTTTAAATGGAGGAGTGCATCCAGGATCTGGTGGCAGCTGAACAGGGAACTGCGTGCGTGAATAATGCACGTGACAACTAGCAGCGACGGGCGCTGACGGAAGGTGACATCGCTGCAAAAAAGGGAAGTGGCACGAATTGTGCAATAACTGTATTGTTTTTTTTGGTTTGTTTACGTTCCAGTCCAAAAAAAGAAAAGAAATTCTGTCGAAGACCAAGTTATGATATTAGGCTAAGGATTATAAAGAAGGTCACGACAGAATGCGCATTCTGATGGATGGATGAGATTTTTCTTTGTATTGTATTTTCAGTGTGCATGTTTATATTTTCTCTTCCGGTGTGTTTATGTATTTGTGTTGTTATGTTTCGTAAGTCGGAGGGGCAGATTGTGTTAATGAATGGGATATCAGCGAAGAAAATCCAAAATTAAATGCATGAGCATCCCAATGGCTCATAATTGCCTTGATTCCATGTATTTTTATTCTGTAGTGGTATGAACGTTGACCCAGGCACGAACGAAACGGACCCTTACCTCAACTCCGTATGGAGTGAGCGTGCGGACTACGACACGGTAAGAAACAAAATAATAATTCGAGCTAGCAGAGGTACGGGCAATCGATAATGTGGCACCCAATTATAATTTAGGGCTAGGGCAGGGCAAGATAGTGTACGTGACGAGGAGGGGATAGGTTACATTGGACGCCCAACGGCTGGGCGTGATTGATAAGAGTAAGATTACAATCGTCGTGAGATTTTGTAAGAGAATATTACAGTGGCACTAACGTGGGTCATCGTGATTGATTAGAAGTAGAAGATATTACATTGGCGCCGTAATGTGAGGCGTCGAGGCATTGTAGAGGGGAGATACTACAGTATAAAATTCGAAGGACTGTGGTAGCGATTCACCAGAGCACTTGTTCGCCGACGCAAAGGGGTTGCCACGACCTTCAAAGGATCTGGATCGCCGTCGCCGCTCGAAGCTATGGAAATATTTCTTCGACACGACGTTTTGTGAGTTAGAAAACGTCACTAGAAATTCTCAAAAAAAAAAAAAAATCTGCTAAAAGAAGCAAGAATTATTATACAGAGATAGAATTCGCCTCACTTACAGACGTAGATAGTCGAGTAATTATATTAAAATCATTTAAACGTATTCTTTTACAATATTGCAATCATAAAAGGAAGCCAGATAGCTAATTCCTGTAAAGAATTGTAAAAACCTATTTATTTCATCTTTCTATTATCGATAATATTTGTTCTTTTAGTGTGTATTTTCAATTTATTGTTTAATCGTTTTTAGAACCAATAATTAGTAAAAGAGTTATGTATTGTACGTTCATTGCATAACGACATGTTCTTTCTTTGCTGGCTATATTGTATAAAGTAATAATCTACGTGACAGTGAAACAACATCTTGTATATATTTCATTCACTATTCAAGTGACAATTTCTTTGAAAGTGTATGTAAAGGGTATTTTGGTACGTGATTCTTTTTCAGTATTTTGTGTTTTCATGTATTATTGTTTTGTGTACAGGTATTTTATTGTGTTTTTTTGTGAAGTGAAGGGTAATATAATTTTATGTGAAGTGTTTATGCGAGTGTTAAAACGCAACTGCAGTTGTTAGATAACCACGTAATTGCTAAAGGTAGAGCAAGTGATAGAATTTTTCAATGCAATGTGTAAATGCAAGATTAGAATTGTATTCAAGTATTTAACAGAATATGTCTAGAACTCTGTTCATAGTTAAAAGATAAACTTGCCTATGTTTCTGTTAATTACAAAAGCAGGTTAAAAGACGAACCCACTCCTGGAGGGCAGTTAAGACATTTAAAACCATTCCTAATTTTTGGTGCGATATTGTCATAACAAGTGACAGGTCAAGTAATACTACTATGTTACTTGAGTGACCCGCTGTAGGCTTTTTAGAGAGTAGAGAAAAGGTAGAGCGGTCACAAGTTGTGCTTATTTTTAAACATAATGATAATCCAGGGGTATCTCTTCAAGGCAAGTAGGTATAGTGGCACTTCACAAATTATAATAAGAGCACGGAAGTTTGGCAAAATACCTTTTTATAATTGTTATTATTTTATGACTTTTAACAATATGAATCACTTAATTGTACTTCCGGAGTTGTTTTAGCAGATTTTCATTTTGCCTTTTTTTGCCTATTTTAGTTTCTGATGCCTATTATTTGCATTTTGCCTTTGTTGTGTCTCATTCTTCCTTATTTGTGGCCTTTTTCGTTATTATTTTACCTTTTCCTCTCCTGATTCCAATCTCTATTAAGTTGGAAACTACGTGCTATCCTCGACAATATGAAGTTGTGTATTATCTTTCTGTGGACGCAGAAGCTCCAGTATGTGGTTGTGTTAAAAATTTAAAAGGGAAAGGAAGATGAGACCAATGAAGATTTTTGATATTTTCATTGACGCTTATGGACTTGTTCGCTCACTAAAAATCTCATCATGTTTGTATATGGCCTCGGATCCCTTTTGAGGAAAAAGCTGCCTGTACATAAATGTACTCTTCTCATTTCCTTTTATTCTGTCATCACTTCTGGTGATTACACAAGTGCTAAGAATGAAATCTACAATTCCATTTTCACTGCATTTCAAGATTTGAAAGGGAGTCCACCATAGCATTTCGTATATATAGGACCGCGAGTAAAATAAATTCGTAATCGTCAACCGGATGGTCAAGTGCGATCAAGATTACAAAGAAAAGGTAGTTTCCTTCCAAGTGAGAGATAATGTTGTAATGATTTGCAACAACCCCAGAATGCGCAGAACCCGAATGCAAAATTTTATTTCATCAGATCTATCTGATTTCATCAGATCTGTCTGATTTCATCAGTTAGATCTGATGAAATAAAATTTTGCTTTCGGGTTCTGCGCATTCTGGGGTTGTAACATTAAACTACAGAATAAACAATAGACGACAACGACGCGGACATATAATTTTCAGAAATTTGCGGAAAACGCGAAAAGCGTGAAAGGGCAATGAAAACAATGGTCAGAACAGAATTTCAGGAAAAATCTAAAGCGAAAATCAGGAAAATCGAACCGCGAGTTAAGATGATACAAGAAACTGTACAAATTGCATGCAGAACGTTTAGAAACGTAGAAAATGGAACCCATTGTTGTGATAGCAAAAGTATAAAAGAAACCAGTTTTCATAAATATATCGAGAACGCCTTGATGAAATGACTTCAAACTTTCTGGAATTGTAGAATATAATATTTGGATCATGACAAAATTAGCCACGGCACGGGAAAATTAATACGGGACCTAGACCTAGGACATTGACTATTTGGATTTATTACGTGAGGGATTAGGGAAAACAAACGACGCGTCGCCTGACGTAGTGGAGTGACGTCATCATGGGTAAATAACACGAAAATAATTATTTTAAAGAAAGGGAAAAAAGGGGAAGAAATATAACGATGTGACATTTCTTAACTAAAGATTAGACAATTTATGAAACCAGTAATGGTTTCATAAATTGGCAAGACGCCCGTGAAACGTAGAACTATGAACATATTACGATATGTTTTTGCAGTGATGGGCAGGTGTTTTGTAAAAAGTTTGGAGTGAGGATATTATTTTTGTCAGAGAATGTCAACGAACCCAGGCGCTCAACCAAACGAAGTAGATTCTATGAAGGGTAGGATTATGATAGAAAAATAGTAAGAGCTAGGGCACCATAGTGTTTGAGACCAAGAACGTAAAGGGGTAGGTAGATGAATGGAACATGTGGGACAGGTCCGAACCATTTCAGTGGCGCCCCAACGTGGGGGCGTGAATACAGGTCCGGAACCATTACAATGTAAATAGCGCGAATAAAAATGTGAACCAATTAAATATTAATTATTTTTACTGAAAAATATCAAAGAATGTTTTTCGTATCGAATAAATTTCTTTTTTTTTCAACTACATAAAATAGTGTTAAGGACACAAACAAATGAAAAAAATACACATTTTTGGCTGTCGATTTTGTGAGTTAATAGAATTGCATTTTTGACTTGGGAGAATCACTTTTAAACACATTATATCACAATTATTCTTATTAAATTACGTATAAAATTTTATTGTTACAAATGTGAAACAATATCTACGTGCATGGATTAATATGCGCACGCAAATTCTAAAATATTATATATTCCTCATACTTATTATTTTTGTTTTTCTAGAACTATAGATTGCATTTGTCAAGCATTCCTTGTCTTCACATTGACATTTCGAATAAATGGGCATTGCGTTTACAGACCTTCATAAGTAATATCATGTACAAAATATGGTTGATAATGAGAAATCATCTACATTTTTAGTATATGTTTAAATTATAATATTATTAATTAAAAAACTTAATGACATATTAAAAGCAAGCGTAGACTTAAGTTCGAAGTGAAAAAACAAACAGCAAATAAAACCATATTCAATTTATACTCTACATCATGGCAATGAAGTCATTCTGTCTAGTACACGTACAGCATTATATTTATAAGGAAAGGTTGACTAATGCTGCATAGAATGATTCTTATCTTTCTTACGTTATGCGGTTTGACATGCTCTTTTTGTGCACGTTCCGTCTCATTGTGTGTGTGTGAATAGAATTCTCTATTAACTGTGTAGCAAAAAGTAGGATCCGTAATCCACCGTAGAGCGATTGCATAGTAGGCAATAAAAGAGCCAATTTATTTTGTCACCAACAGTAGTATAGTGTTAATGTAATTGAAGGTATTTTCCGACATTTTAAAGAAGAGTGTGCTGTTGAAGAAAAAATCAATTCTATTCCGAGAATATTGTTCTGCCATTTTATAACAAAAAAAAAAGATATTTGGAGGATTGCCATGACCTTTCAGTATTTCTATTTCGCAATCCCAGCTGAAGCTGTGACTCTCTCTTACAACGAAAATAAGTCAAGTTGAGAGGAAGAAATTTGACATTCACGACAGAAAGAACTAAAAGCGTTTATGCATTTGAAAATTGATGCACGTCATTGAACCCAATGTCCTTAGTGTTCCAATATAACATACAATATGCTTACTATGTTTTATAAGGAAAAGATAGGGATTTCCTACAACTCGTTGATGAGAGAATCTCATACGTTACGTTCGCTTGAATAAGTCCTTATACTTACATGACGTACGCAGATGTGCAATTTATGGACATTTTTGAAGAACCGTAGAAGTTTTTGAGCTTGTACACTTGACTAACTCAAATGATCGAATGAGACGTTAAATAATTCAAAATTTAAAGAAATCGCAAAAATTAATTTGGAAGTAAGCCTGACAATTTTGAAAATAAAAGCGTATAATTTCAGAGTTGACTAAACAAGACAATATACGCAGGTGTTCAGGGAAAAAAAAGGCATGTGCACCATTTCCGTATTAAAATATGTAAAATACATATGAATATGTTGTATTTAAAAGAACGTTTTTGCAGAATTTCTTCATTGCGAATATAATTCTTTTTTGAACAATTTAAATAAATTATTTTGCGTTTTGGCTTTACCCGATTTGTATAGAAAATATTTTGAAATGACAAGAAAGTTGTATCAATACAGTAATACTTCTTTGTATGCAATTTAAGTGACGTTTACTGTCCTTTACATAAGGTTTCATTATAATTTTCAAATAAAAAAATACAAAAAGAAATTAATTTTATTGCATATATGTTCTCTAGAATTCGATGAGACGAGAGACGTTTTACTTACACTTGGCGCCTTTCCCCGGGAAGAAGGCCATCTCGTGGTGGGCGTGGTGCCTGGCGGGCGCCATGGCAGGCGGGCGCATCGCTCACACGGGCAGCGGCGGACGTTCTGGCGCCCCACGAGCCGCGCCGCTCCGCGCCGCCCACCCGCGCTCGCGACGTCACTGCCAAGGGCGATGGCCACGCGGTTATCGCCATTCGCTCGACCTCCGGCGCGCTCGGAAGAACCGCCTTCCTTGTACGCGGGCAAACTTTCGTTGCACATCATCTATGGGACGCTCACCTGCTGGTAAATGCAGCAGCAGCTGTTGGTTGGCATTGCAGCGTCTGTGATCGGGATCGTAGGGTTCAAGTCTCGGCAATAGCGGATTTTCGACGCTAGCTATATAGTAAAGTGGAATTCCGCTGCTGTCTGGAGGAGAATTTTAGAAGTCGGCTGCTCTCATCAGTATTTTCTGATGAAAACCAAGCAAATGCATGGGATTGAGTCTCCTTGAGTTTGCTCTAGCTCCTTGGGTTGGAGTCTAGAGGTACATAAAACCGTCGACTCCGCTGGTTTATGTCCAGTTGTCCGGAAAGTTGTATTGATTTATTATTTCGAGTTTCTGGGCTCGTCAACTTGCTGAGGTCATTAGTCCAGTAAGTGTAGTTCATGTGTTTATGATAGGAGGTAGCGGTGATCTTTCCTCGTTAGCGCGATCCTGCGCCGACCAACATGTCTTCCCGGGACAAGCTCATTGTCCCCGACTCGTCTCCTGATATGTGTGGGAGTGTAGTGCATCTTGTCCTCTCCTTACATCCTACGGGCACACATAGTTAGGTATGTGTCCACGTAGGGCGTGAGGAGAGGACAAAGAAGAGAAAGGAAAGAGCTCGTTTGTTAGGGTACTGCGCCTGTCTAGTCGCCTGATGTAAAAAAAAACAAAAAAACTGAAAACTGAAAACTACCGATCAGAGCTGCCGACCGCTAGAATCCTCCACAAGAGAGCGGCTTTATTCAACCTAGAGACTAGTGTAGAAACTACTCTCCCCGACGGGACTTGGACGCTTGAACCCTCCGCTCATTGGCACTTAGTGACATCTGTCACCTAAGCCTATCACCGTATTCGAAGTATGCGGTATTGCGTGTATTGGGACCAACAATCTGACCAAAGCCAGTATTATTCTTGAACTTCTCTCTAATGCCTTCAGTTACAATTATTTTTCTTCATCTTCAGAATGCAGCCTGACGAGGCAATCGGGTGAGAGAATATTAATTGGCAGTGGTTGTTTTACTCTCTATCTATGGAGTCCTCTTGGGTAAATGGCCCAATGACCGCGGGTGATCTTTCTTTGATTTGTCCCCTCCTCTACTCTCTGTCTCTCTCTCTCCTCTCTCGCTCACATACACACACGCGTGCGCGCGTGCACACACACTCACACACACACACACCTTCACTATATCACGTAACACTCATAGCACATTTCGGGAGACAGGGAACTTAGAGATTGTGCCGGCTGGGACGAGACCATTTGACCACTCACCCATTCAATTACAACGAAGTATGTCAAGCTTTGGTATTGTAGCATGTTGTGTCTTATACTAACGTCATTAAGAATATGTAATAAATTAATATTTATTTATAATATAATTGGTAAGGGTGATATTTTATTTTGCGCGTAGGGAAGGTTGCGAAATTACGCCTTTAAGCCTAGTCGCACAGTCTTTGCAGCAAAATACAATCACGTTTACCACGGGATAGATATGCTTAGTGACTTATCTCAATGTCCATCAACCTGCATCTCTAGTCATATGCTCCTACTTGTTCATCTGTCTGTCTTCCTTTCTCTCTCTCTCTCTCTCTCTCTCTCTCTCTCTCTCTCTCTCTCTCCCCCTCACGCATATAGACGCAAGCCACCTAATGTTTGTAAACATTAACCCCATTGGCCATTTCTCAAGGTTCCATCAGACACCGCAACTGCGCTCATTCTATCTTGCTCGATTTCACCTTGATGACTTTCGTGCATCTCCTCTTATTTGCACTACACCAGTATTCAAAATTATCTGATTGGTTAACGGCGAAAACACATTTACCTTGTGTTTCTGATTAATTTACAATTGAAATAACATTTTAATATTAGTCTAAAATTTAGGCTCACAGGGCATCATTCTAAATACTTTCCCCAGCAAAATGAGAATATTTTCATTCGTTTAGACGTGTTGATCCGTCACAAAAATCTTTGGTGAAAAGCGCGCAAATTATGTACTACAAGCGAAGAATGTGAGAAGAAAGGAGACATTTTATAGATTATTTGAAAATCAATATTGAGAAAACTTAAATAACTATTTACCATGCGCGCACCTTTTCTTGACCGATGACCTTGCTTCCCCCTCCCTGGAGCCATGAACAGCTGAAGGCAAAAGATCGCAGCGAGCACTGATGACAACATTCCCAGCATTAAAACTTCGTTGGCACGAAACAGAAGCTAGTCAAAGCTAGTTGCTTTCATAGTCGAGAACTTCTGTTCAGCTTTATTACCATTATCTAAAGAAATATCTGAGGCAGGTCCAGGACCTTCAAGGAAGGCACCTAAAACTCCTATGTACTGTCCCTGCTGTTGCCCACCCATAGCGATGACCTGCCCGCACACATAGCGGGTTTGAGTTTCATCTACCAAAGGTTGGCATTACTGAAAATACTCTAGTGGCTGTCTTTGTAACTAATACCCCCACTCCGCCCGCATTTCGTCAATCTATCGGTCAAGAAAAGTTGCGCGAGTGGTACAAATTGAGTAATACAGATTGTAGTAAGTTAGTTAGACCTATTTAAAAGAGTCATTTAAATACATTGATGTAACAAAAAATTGCCACAAGTTCAAGCAGAGAATCATTTAAAACAGTAGGAAGCAAGCAAAGTTTCGAGTTAAAACTAATGGCAGTACAACAACCTCCACATTTTCACATTAATTATAACTTTTGCAATTTTCAAAAATTCAAAAAGTGAAAAATGGAATCGCGCCATTGTTATCAGCAGCATTTGTCAGCTTTTAGCAGCTTCCATTCGAAAAAAAACAACACTTTTTGAGAAAATATTTTTATTGCCTTCTCTTCAAGCAAAACTGAAGTAAAAGCTACTCATATTTTCAAAAATATTCTATATGATTTTATTAAAGATACTGTGAATTAAAAATCCAGACGGACTCGTCGAAAACAATAATCCAATGTATTCTAATAAACCTAAATGCAAAATATTTAAGAAAAAGACAGGATTCGGAAGAGTAGTGTTTATTTACGCTGGAGCTACTCGTATTAGCTTTATTTATATATTTATTTGTTATTTAACTATTAGCCAAACAATTTGTACTTTTCTTCACTACAAATCCTATTATTAACTTTAGTTTTTATAATATAATTTTAAACTAAAGGTGATACAGAATTGCACAAACTTACTCGTAGAAAATTTCCTTTCTGTGATCTGCTTCATCCTCTGGCCAGCTGCCATCTATCGTCGCCTAAAGTACATTTTTTGTCATTTTAACCAAATTACTTTAAGAATATTAATGAAGAGTGAACACTTGTCGTAAACAGAAATTTTCATTGAAAAATTTGAAGTCGATTTTAAGAAAATGGCAATTAAGCGTGACTGAGAATGCAAGTTTTGAAGCACGTTTGCTCAGATAAATTATTGAGTTAGCGAATAAGTTAATTTGAAGTCATTTGAAACACTTCTACTCACAAATGTAATAAATTCATACAAATTGATGGAAATTACAATATTAACGGCGTGTTTTAAAAAAATTTTTTGAAAACACAAAAAGATTCCTCAAAATGAACTTTACGTCATATAAAAGATTGCAATTCGCACTATCCATTAGAAAAATTTGAAGAAAAAAGTTTGTCCCATTTTTGAGAAAATAGGTTTATGTGGTTCTGAAAATGCGGAATTTCAAGCTCATTTTTATAGAAAACTATTTTCTTTTCGAGAAACTTTATTTGACAGTATTTAAAACGAATGTGCTCATAAATACAATAACATGAAGAAATTCCCTTTGTATAAATATTACTGACGTGAGAGACAGGACAAAAAAATTACATTTTTGTAATTTTTGAAAAAATAAATGAATACAACAATTACCTTTAATTTACGTACAAAACAATTACGTACAAAACGTACAAATACGTTTATGTCATCGGATACGATTTATTTGGTACTAACTCTTCCAAATATTTAAAGAAAATATTTTGTAGCCAGTATTGAGAAAATATTGTTTTTTATTAATTTGCAAATATTTCACGCTCTATTGCACTAAAAATACTAAGATTTTCGAAAAAATGTACATGATTTTTATGATACAACTATTTATGGAACACAAATTTCGTTTGAATGCAAAATCTCTATTTTCAATTTAATCTATTTTAAATTTAAGGCACCCGAAAAAATTCAAAATTTTAACGAAACTTCAAAGTTAACCGTGGAAATTGGACCTATGCCACCATTATAAATGTATTTTTCTCTATTCTTACAAAAAAAAAAATTTAAAAATGGTGCCGTTTTTGAGAAAATTTTGAAAATGTCCGAGGGTCTAAATGTAAAGTTGCCCCAAATTTTTAAGAATGTCTTTCAAAATCTCAAAGCTTCAACTACAGCCAGATCGACAGGTCTTTCTTCAATTTAGAAAAGATTCTACACATGGTTTAGGCGCTAGCAGTGTTCACAGACGGCCGGACGGACGAATTGACCGACTCGACCGACCGACCGACCCGACCGACCCGACCGACCCGACCGACCCGACCGACCCGACCGACCCGACCGACCCGACCGACCCGACCGACCCGACCGACCCGACCGACCCGACCGACCCGACCGACCCGACCGACCGACGACCGCGCCGACCGACCGACCGACCCGACCGACCCGACCGACCCGACCGACCGACCGACCGACCGACCGACCGACCGACCGACCCGACCGACCCGACCGACCCGACCGACCGACCGACCCGACCGACCCGACCGACCCGACCGACCCGACCGACCCGACCGACCTGACTGGAAGGCGGACGGACGGACGTGCGTTTGGGCGTGCGTGCGTTCAGGCGTGCGTTTGGGCGGACGGGCAGTTCGGGCGGGCGAGTTGCCCGGGCGGGTTGAGAAAAAACCCCTTTCGGTGTCAGGGCACCCAAAAACGTGTGTTTTTGTTAAAATCTCGTAATCGATTTTCCGCAGCGTTACATATCTTTCTCTATACTACGTATATTACTCCGAATATACGTATGTATACGAGAAAGTAATAATATGTATTCTTCCTATTATATGAACGTAAAGATTTAATTTTTTCCCAAACTAAATTTCTTATCATTATTAATATCTAAAAACCCTGATATTGATTTATCTTAATTTTTAAAAGCAATATTTAATGCGTGTTAACTTATTCAAACATGGCCTTTTCTGCAACTGATACTGCAATATTTACTGCACGCTCGGATCGCATACAAGGTCAAGATAACTTACAAAAATACTTAAATACACTATATACCTAGTTCTCCAAGTGGAACGTTAAAATCAATACTCAAATATCTCAACCCAAATTTTTTTTTAAAACATATTCATCCGACTTATCCACAAATAATTAATCATAAAGCTATTAATTGGCTACCCAATTCTACCCCAGTTAAATATTTAGGTTTACAAATAGACACAAATTTAACATTGAAACAGCACATTTCATCAATATCTAATAATACACATATGAAAATTCTCCAATTATACCCGTCCATTAATAGAAAATCAAAACTCTGAACTGATTCATGTATCTTAATTTATAAATCTATCATTCGTCCCACAAGAACATGCTTGTTCTATATATGGAGTAGTACAGCAAAAACATAAACGCAAATTAGAATTATTCAAAATAAGTTTTTAAATATTTTATTTTTGTGTTGTATTAATTATATACAGGTAGTATTTTGGTATTATTGTTAATAAGGTAATAAAATTCTGTTGGCATTCCCAACGTGGGTGAAGACGGGTAATCAATATATTTGTTTATTATTATAAATGCGTGAACTGAAACCGTTTCAGTACAATAATTCGGAATATATTCCATGAAGGAAACAATCTCTATCATCAATATGGAAGTTTTGCAATGCTGAACTAACTTAAAATAATAGATTGCCTTTTAAATTTAATTTTTTAAAAATCTGTTTTTTGAGAACTCATTTAATTAAGCAAAAAATCTGTATGGATTATATTATAATTCTAGTACGATCCTGATAGAATTTTGAACGTTTTCAATTTTGAAAAGTTCAAAGGATTAAACGAAAATGAGACTTGTGCAATTTTTAAGCGTCCTTTGTTCTATACGAGAAAAAAATAATCCAATAATGTATAGCCATTCTGAGAAAATTTTGTAAAATGTTTTCAAGAATTTATGTAAAGAATCCTCAAAAATCAAAATAACCTCTACAAATTCACAGAACCGACTTCGACCAGAACGATTGAGAAACAAATTTTGGAGTAAATCGTCTGAACGGTATAGACGCCAATATTGACCACAAATAGAGGGACAAACGAAGATGGGCAGTCGGACGGACAGGATTCTGACTTCACAATTAGTTAAAGAAAGTAATTTACTACGTGTAGGAATGAAATTTATTTACTTTTGTCACTGGGAAGCCCTAGAATTCCAATTCTCACCGTGACGGGTTTCATAGTACTTTTTTTGGACTCGGTTATTTTTATATGTTGGTTGATTTTGGTCTAAAACGAAGGAAAATCAACGAAACTCTCTGATTTGCTTTTCCGGCCAGGATTGTCATTTTATTCGGTTTTAGTCCTTTTTCAAGATTGTTTCACTTTAATTTTGTTCCTAATAATCAAAATATGTTTTCTCCAGCTTACATACGTTTGACAGATATCCTTTTTACTAAAACAGAAAGTACATTCTTGCCCTATTTTTTTCGCCAAATTAGTCAAATGTTTGAAAAATTGTACATAACCTTATTACAAAATTTATCTTCAAGAAACAGATATAATTCACGGGAAAATCTCTATCTTTAATATTTTAGTTGTAGGAACAATCCGAAAAAATTGACCTTTTGAATTTTCAAAAAAAGCAGGTTTCTCAATGAACATCAGACCTGCATCATTGTCTTAAGCGTCTTTCACACTAACCAACATAATTTAATAAAAAACGATGGAGCCAATTTTTTAATATTTTGCGTGTCCCAGGAGCTTCATGTAAAGTACCCCCAAAATTAAAATATTGATTTTAAATTCAAGAGGCCGCGGCATCAGTCAGATCGATTGGGGGAAAATCAAGTTTGGAGAATATCGAGTGAACGGTTTAGTCGTTAGGGTTGTTCACAGATGGACGAAAAGTTTTGCCGTAATTCGATTTTTCGGTTTCAAGGGTCCATAAAACATGGATTCAGGTTACCACGTCATAGCGTTTTTTTCTAAAGCGCTTTTTAGGGCGTCGCCGGGAGATAGGATGGCTTCCAGCCATCCTATCTCCCGGCGACGCCCTAAAAAGCGCTTTGCTATAAAAAGCGCTATTCTAAAAGCCTAAAAAGAGCTATTCTTCCGCTTCGGTCAAAGGCTCAACAATTAATAGGTTTTCAGCGCGCTCTAGCGCCTAAACCGTTTTCAGAAATTTAATATTATGTATGCATTTTGTAGGAAATTTAATTTAATTAAATTTTTTAGGTAACAATATTTCCATAAAATGCATAGTTTGGAAATATAAACCCAAAACTAAAAACAGGGCGAACAATTTAGTTTTTTTTTGTTGCAATTTGCTCTGTGAAGCCGACCTTTCTTGACGTGGCAAACATCAAATTCGAATTCAGCACCCTCAAAACATGTAGAACCGTTGAGAAAATAACTTATATAATTTTTTCCTGTTTCGGATAACTTTTGACTATATACGTAGCTTCCCACAGACCGGCTCGAAAGATTCCCAGCAGGTGCGGCGCCGAAAGCTCTCCCGTAGATGCGGCGAAGAAATTTGCGGCTCTGTTCACACCGTAGCGTCAATTATGAGTCAGTGTTTGGTGGCAGTTGTCCTCATGCGATGAACAAAACTGGCCCACTTCTATTCATCCACGAGATACAAAATTTCAATGCACATAGTAGATTTTCTGAACACATTGCGTTACGGTGCTTTTACCTTCTTTATCTACGATTTTCCAACAAATTGTTAATATCTCTTTATGTAATGAAGAAAAGGTGTCTATGATTTTGACCTAGAAATGTCTTATCTTAATTCCACGAGGGACGATAAACGTAATTACATTAGCTAAAATGACCAGTGACTGTTTTGATGAAATTTTTATTCTGATCGCAGAAAAGCATAAGAAAATATGACTCAAATGTACAAAATTTAAAGAACAAACTAGTGAGAACCCGTCAAAATTTGACGGTGGGATCCAAGATAAATGTAAAATACTGTTCCCAGACTAATGTTCACAGTATATTGCATTGTTTGGATTTTGAGGGTATAACGAAGATATTCTGTGATGAGTTCCCAAAATATTGAACACGTATGGCCCATGACCAGATGGCAATGCAATACTGGCACAAAAGATATAGCACTATTATACTGAAAGATATTATTTCTAACGTTTTTCGATGTGTCATCATCTATAAACAACTCTTTGATTTCTTCTGGCGTATTGCTCGAACATGTACTTATTTTCCCATTTAAGCAATACAGAGTAAATCGTTTGCAGAATTTCTCTCACATGGAAAATACAAAGCAGAAAAAAACTGATATTTCATAGATAATGACCCAATAGAAATCTCATGTGAAATTTGTCCAACAAAACGAGTTCTGCTGCTTCACAAGGGCTAGTCCAACCCCTGTGAAATGTCCTAAACCCTACCCCTATCCTTATTCCTTCCTAATTCTGGCCGCTGGGTAGTGACGCAGGAGCGCGCGGTAGGAGGCGCATACGCGGAGATGCTACCTGGCGGTCCTCTTGACAACCGACTGCGACGAGACGCGACAGACAATATTAACGGAGGATTACTCCAAAAAACAAGCGCTGTTAGTAATGGGAGGATTACTCCAAAAAGCGCAAAAGCGCTCAACGCCCCCCAAGGGGCTTGGAGACGCGTTGCGTCAAAAGTAGACGCAACAAATGACCTCACTATCACACCTACGCTGACATTTTCTTTCCCTGCGTCCAGTTAAGTACGTTTGCGTCTTTTGGGGCGCGTGGACAACGATTCGGAATTTGACATAACCTGTAAACAACTTCACTAAAGTGCAACCGAGCAAAACCCACTGTGCGAATGTTCTCTACAAAATACACCACAGAAGCAAATACATGCAAACTGTCAATACCACAATGCAATTATTACACTGAAACAAAACCTTGACGAATTGAAAACAAATCGAAACAATCAAATCAAAACATCAAGCAGCGTGGACTCATGTATATCGATCTATGGACTCATGTATATCGATTTTGAAACTGCCACCCTTTGAAAGAAAACAATTGACTATTGATAAGCGTACTATTAAAGAATGATTTAATTAATTAATTTACACCGTAAATGTTGGTGAATCAACACAAACAATATCTGATAACACATCTAGAGATCATATTCTTTCATTTAAAAGAAGTATTTTTTCTGACCATTTTGTCGTGTCAGATTCACTAGCTTGCTTAAGACATTAGACATCTGACATGTCTTTGCCATAGTTTCTGAAGCAAAACTCGAGCGGCAGCAGAAAAAAATCAGAACAGAACTTCGTTTAAGGTTGTGCTTTTACCAAATAAGAAACTTTAAATGTAATAAACAGTTGGAACGTGTGCATGTACGCAACGGTTGTAGAAATGTAGAAACTAAATTTTCGATTATCAAATATGTGGACGAATAGAAGTCACGTAGACTTATGATTTTTCGGAGTCTATTTGAACTCTTGTATACAACAACATGCATTTTTAATTCAGCGAACAAAAATTAACGATTCCATAATCCTTGCAATCATAAAATCATAATACAACACTCAGTAGTTGCAAAATCGAGTAATTATTTCTTCATTTGTAGTTAACTTCTTCTAAGTAATTAACTTCTTTGTAAGCAATTGCACTCCTTAATTACTCTGCACAATGCAGATCTCGTGAGTTCACAATAAAGATCTCGTTCTTCCGCAATGTTGAGAATTACAACAATCGTTTTAAATTAAAGTGATTTTGGTTCACCCCATGTATGTGTATATATTATTGTATATATATATATATATTATATATATATATATATATATATATATATATATATATATATATATATACAGATATTAAGGAATGTGGTTTCTGACCCGACACGTACTATCAAAATTTTTATACATTGTGTTGCAAAAATAGAATTTCTTTTATGTTAGATTTCATGCTCATAATAAGAATAATGTAATATAATAAGCTAATTAAAGTTGAACGACCTTACATAAGAGCAATAATAAATTTATCCCACACAAAGCGATCCATAAATTTTAGAACATTCAGCAATGACTTATGGACTCATTGGATCCTTGCCCTGATGTTACTTTCAATTAGGTCTGATTTACGAACAATCCAACAACCCTACCTGTAACAAGTACTGAGAAGTTCTGAATAAATTATTTTAAACCTTTTAAAGCACTTTTTAAAGGAAATAAGGATTAGAATTTCAAACTACGTTACATCTGACGAAGAGGTAATAGAGTAAATAAATACTTCAGGTCATTTAATTAGCACAATAAATTGTGCTAATTAAAAGTTTTTATGAGTACTCGTGGGTCGGGCCGTGCCTGGTGAAGCCCAGAGTAAGCCACTGACGGAAACTATTTTTATTTCATAGCTTCTTATTATACGAGTACTAACACGAGAAATTCAGTTAGTGTATTTGATAGGTTATGCTAAATACTTTTGGATAACATTACTAAGTGGTAATACCACTTAGTAGGATATAATACTACTTAGATGAAATGTTGACCTACGAATTAGTGTTGACCTTACGAATTAGTGTAACCTTTCTATCTAGAGTATTGTCAACATCCTTCAACGCTGGAGAACAGTGAAGGACGTTGCTAAGCCATTCACACTACATCCTGCATTAAATGTGAAGCAATTTGATCTAAATCAGAAATCTCAGAATATAATACATTCCATGAATTGCTTTATCAAGAAAAGTGTCTGTTAAAATAACAAGAACATCTGTGAAAATGTGAATTCAATGAACTAATCTATATATATATATATATATATATATATATATATATATATATATATATATATATATACAAAAAAAATATTTAACTCAGGTATATTTTTTGTGGGTTTTATATATTCCGTCAATAAATTTATTACATTGTAAAACTTACTCTTTTGTTATATTGTTTCTTCTATTGCATTTATATAAAAAAGATTTGAAATCGATCTGTTAACTCCTGACCTTTAAGAGGAGTTTAACATACGCGCGTTCTCGAACGCAGAACCTAGAAGATATAATAGGAATATAGATGTAGATGTCAAAACGTAATTGGGGAATCATAACCATAAAAGTAAATGAAAATATCTACGCTGAAACGTACTTGCTAGTATTTATAATTATTTTGAAAATGACAGAAATATTTATGTTTAAACTACACGTAGAATAAAACTTATCTGCTTACGTAAATCAATTCATCCTATAAATTGCCACATTGTAAAACGAACTCTTTTTTATATTTTTTCTTCTATCGTATTTATAAAGAAAGGTTTAAAATGCATCTCCTGCCAACACGTGAAATTGACGGGACTTACACGGACTATAACATGGGAGAGTTCTCGCACGGGTAAGCTAGTAAATATATCCGGAGTAATAGGTTATAGATGTCATAAGGTAATTGATTAATGATTATCATAAAAGTAAATGAAAATACTTGTATCTATGCTGAACCGTAATTGCCAGTTTTCATAATTATTTTGAAGACGACAAATATGTTTATGTTTAAAGTCATATGTGCTAGTAATATGTAGTATAAAACTTATTTGTTTAGGTAAATCAATTCAACATACCATTGCAAAATAAGAACAATATTGATTCACCAAATTACTTTATGTGTACATAATAAATTGACAATGTACTGAGCCTCTTAACAAAACAATGTTACTTGTAGCTTCATTGATTGATTGATTGATTAGGTTTCAAGTGTGCTTCAACTACTAAGGTCATTGGCGTCCGTGTCAAAGTATTTCTGAAATAAATAAATTAAAGATATCGTAAAAGTGTTGCAGATGCAACTGACTCGCTAATTTAAAGCACATACATGCCCTAGAAGAAACCTTCAATTACGCATAAAATATATTAGTAGATAAGACAAAGAGTTCAAAAACGTACATCTGAGGCCAGGAAAACATAAAAACATTATTTCCCCTAACTGTCAAATAAAATTATATATTCCGCCCTCTCCCAAAAAACAAAAAAGCTTTGAGATCGCGGAATCGCTATCTCCGAGCACCTCGCATCGAGAGTTCTCCAGACCATATCTTCGTCGGCTGCCAACAAATTTCATACAATGAAGGAGGATGTGTTCCACAGAAAGAACCGTCCTGCATGAATCACAAGTGGGAGCAGATTCACCTCGAATGAGGAAACTGTCTGAAAAGTGGCAGTGACTGACACGCAGACAGGTTATAATGACTTCCTCACGCCAAGAAGGTTGGGATGAGAAACGCAGGATTTAACAGAATCCTTTATTACACATAGTTTTATAAGTAGTATTGTGCCACTCTGTTTGCCACGCTCTAAAGATGAATCGTTTTAAAAAAGCCTTATCATGATGATACGAAAGGAATGTCAACATGTCTTCCCTGTCGCTAGTTTTGCCGCCTGGTTAGCCAGCACGTTCCCTATGGCTGGGACCCAACTCAGTACCAGACCATATACTGCGGTTTTTACAGAGCTGCCTCCCAAGGTCACTGAAGGCCCGTCACCTCATGGCATTTAGGTAGGGTTTTTCGCGTCTTCTCGGTCGTGCCGCTAGAGTCCCTTCATCTGCAGCGTCGTTGGTCGCGAGCATGCGACATATGGCGGCATACGTTGCTTTTTTGCTCCTTCACACGTGCGTCCATGGCGAATCGCGTAGCGTTTCACGGCATCACTCCTCGCGCAATTGCAAAGGGCCGGCGCTCCGTTACTCCGCGTGTCCCCGCACATAATACGTTTCCTTTTTGAACGCTGACGCTGGGCGGAGTTGGTCTGTCTTAAGTGAAATAAAACGTTGCCACTTTTGGCATTCTGAGGGCTGTGCCACATGGCACGCGCTCATCTCGAGCATAAATTACAACAGATTTCTGGGGAGTAGTAAATCTATGTTCGCTTTGTCAAGTGGCCGGGACGGTAAAGGGCGGCGGCATTTGGTCGGCTGTCGGCCGGCTGCCTGTCTCTGGGGCGCGGAGGCGAATGGGCAGTCAGGGGGCTTTGACCGTGCCAGGTCTCGCGGGTATTGAACAAATCGCGGATGGGATTCTCATTCTCGTTCACGGAGGGTGTAATGTTACATTATATATATATATATATATATATATATATATATATATATAATGATGAACTCGATTTTTAATAGATCACGGCCCCACGTTGGGCGCCAATCATGTAACACACCCACCTACCTACTTTACTTCCTTTACCACACGTTGTGGGTCGTGATAGCATGAATGCTCGTGAAGCGAGCTTAAAATTCTCAGGAAGCAGGATCTTTCGGGTATGAGAAAGGTCTGACCCTTAACACAATGAATCAAATAAAATACGAATAATATGAACATATATTCAATGAGAAAATTTACAGTAACGCAATTTCATAACAGTACATTGCACTTTAAGTAGCTGGTCACTAAAAAATGAAATAAGACAAAAAAACATATAGGCGTCACCTCGACTGCCTGAACACACTTTCATCAACTACAATTTACGATTTGATCATTCCTTTCTGAGTTTTTCCACTACCAAATTATTTACTCTTTTGGCCTCTAGTTTTCCGTGCACGGCTTTTTTTAAAATGAATTTGATACTTGTTTCAAGGAAACCCTTTCACAGGTGCTAGCCTTGGGCTTCGCACTCACTATAACACGAATAAAAAAATATACGTGGCATTCACGTTACTTAAATCAGACCCTTTTACATGTCACAAAAGCAATTACTTTAAACACAATACAACAAATTGATCTTTCCAGATAATATTAACTGTACAACATATGAAAATTCTGAATAATTTATGTAAAATTGTACAAGGTATGGCCTCTTTAAATGAATCTAATGACACGTGCAGTAAATGACCTGGAAACTGCCACTCACACAGTTCAAAATACTTCTCCACCTATTCTAGACGTTTCACCCACTTTTAACTCTGATTGTCGTGTATTTATCACTATCCTCTTTCCCCAACTGATCGCTGCATAAACGTTGGCAGTTCCTTGCTCTCCACCTTGCTCCCCACCTCAACAGCTCCGCATCGCACGCCTGTAGGTAACCTTGGGGATTTTCTGCCGCTCGTCCCGCGTTGTCGCTTCGTCTTCGCGTGCTGTGCCGCGACGAAAGCAGTTTCCTTCGCTCGAACACCGCCAAGCCTCCAATTTCCACACCCTTCTCTCGTTCCGAACCCGTACTATCCTCGCTCCAGACCAAGTCCTTCTCGCCTACGCTTCGCTCTTCCTGGGGTCGTCCTTCTTCCACCGCCGCGCCTCGCACGCGTTTGTTTGCGCTTCCAGCCTTGAAATTATTAATCTTGCAGGAGATATGCTCTAATGCTCGGCCGACCTACCACACTTTAGGCATGTGTGGTTCCAGCGTGCAATGTGAGATGCTGGATATAATTAATGCCTTCTGCGCGAATTTTACAGCTTTGAAGTTATTTCGACGTCAAACAGGTATTTCGCTTGCTCTTTGGTTTGGTTTGGTTTGGTTTGGTTTGTTTTTTTGGTACAGTTTTTCACACGCGGTATAACGTTAGTTCCTATCTCATAATTGGAGTGTACATTTGAGCGAGACTTGGTAAAACAAATGAATTTACTCTTTTCCTGATTTAATTCCATCTTATTTCTGCACGCCCAGTTCCATAAACAGTTTAGATCGTTTTCAAAAATGTTTTCATCCGAAGATGAGCCAATACTCCTACGTATTATGCAATCATCGGCGAAAAGTTTAACTTCCTATTATATTCCAATTGCAATGTCATTACTTAACGATAAGAACAGCAATGGCCCCTACACACTCCCCTAGGGCCCCCCAGAAGTTACATCGGCTTTCGATGAATATTTATCGCCCATTGTGACTGAGTTAGACCCGTAAGAAATTCTTTTCCACAAGATTTTTTGATGATCTCATCCAGTTTTTGACAATTTGTCAATTAGAAGGCAATGTGGAACCAGATCAAATGCCTTAGGAAAGTCTAATATTATTGCATCGACCCTACTGCCTTCGTCTAATGATTCTGCAATGTCCTGACATAAAGAAATAGTCTGGCTATTGCACGAATGCCCAGGACGAAAACAGTGTTGATTTTGAACAAGCCAGTCCGTTTTATTCCAAACTCGCCTGATATACTCCGAAATCAAGTGTTCCATCTGCTTGCATATGACTGATGTCAAACGTATAGGCTTATAGGAATGTAATTATTAACAATTCTTTTTGTCTCCCATCTTGTGAATAGGCACTACAATTACCTCTTTCCAATTTTGATGAATAATATGATTATTATTTACAGTGACGTCCATTAACCGAGCAAGGTAAGGTATCATGGCTTCCCCTCCCAGTTTCAGTATTTCTCCTGGAATTCCATCAAGTTCTACAGATTTATTTCTCCTTATTTTTGCGATCCTTTTTCTAATAATTCCTGCATCGACTCGAAAGGCTTCTATTACGGGTGTTGTTTCACTTACTAGCATTTTATCCTTCGGCTTGAAAATAGATGCGTAATGTCTATTTAAACAGGCCGCCTTTTCACTGTCATTTGTAATTAACGACTAGTAGTGGTAGTAGTAGTGATAGTGGTAGTGGTAGTAATAGTGGTAGTGATGGTGGTAGTGATAGTGGTAGTAGTGGTAGGGTAGTAGGTGTGGTAGGTGGTAGCAGTAGTAGTGGTAGTCGTAGCAGTAGTGGTAGTGGTAGTAACAGAGCAAATAAATCAAATCAAATAAACAAAAAAATCGCCGTTTTTCGGCGCACGAAAACAACGTTCTCTTCTTACCACGGAAGTACGAGAAATTAAAAGGGGGGGGGAAACATGGGCGGCACGCTTTCTAATAAAGATTTTCGTGTTTACCAGGTGCAACAGAAGATATATTTTGTGCAAACATAAGACAATCTACCTTCGATGGAGAAATAATTTATGTGAATTTAAACGAGATAAATAGCAGATTCTATGAAAAGATGAAACGTTTTAGATATGCTTATATTGTAATGAAATATGCAAAATATGCGCTTATAATTACACGAAAATGCGCAACAGGAAAATCGGTCAAATACACATAAATAAGCACCATGTTAGTCTACATAGCATCCAATACTTACGTTCGGGTATTGTTTCAAACAATTTTGTGTTCACAAATATCTGTAAAAGAAGAGGTTGTTTAGAAAGTATACGGTATCTACATATTTTACATTACTGTATATTCTGTATTGTATATTATTTTACTATTTACTCTCTGGAAGACTCTCTTGATTTTTAAACACATTCAAAGAAAAGGGTACAGAAAAGGGCAAATCGAGGCGAAATTCAAAAACGGGCCGGAAAGTAATCATGGGCGCATTGATGGACAAGACGAACGAGAACCCTTGAAGATAAGGGAACGGGCGCGTTAATACGTAATGTACAAGGCATACAAAGGGGACACAGCCTGGGCCGACATCGGTAAAAGATTACAGAAACCAGATTATAAAACAGAGGAGACCATCCTTGGAAAATACGATATAGAAGGCTAAGAACTGATATAGGCAAGTTCTCCTTTGTGAATCATACTATAGTAGATTGGAACAAACTACCTGCAAAAACACTAGAAGCTCTTCCTTTGAATGTAGTGAAATTTAAAAATATAATAAATTTCATGTAGATCATCATTAATAATACTGAGATTTTTATCGTTATTATTATTATTATTATTATTATTATTGATGATGATATCATAATAATAATAATAATGTCTTTATTAATGGCGAGGCTTTATTAACACTGTTATTGGCTTTGATGTAAATTTTAAGTTGCTATTATTATTGGATACATTATTATGATTTTTGTTATTATTATTAATATGGTTATGTCTCTTATACAGTGAAGTGAAGTCTAGTGTAGTGGAGGGGAGGGGAGTGCAGTGCAGTGTAGTGAACAGAAATGAAGTGAAATGTTACACAAGCTACAAGTCAATTAATATATAACTAAAAGTTAGTTGGAACAAGGATATCAATCTCTAATTTTATTTGTAATTCTATGTAAATATTCGTAATAGTTTTGTAATTGTAAACCTAGTTGTAATCATATTTGCCACAGAGCATTATCTCAAATCGAACTTTAATAAATATCCATCTATCTGCCACCACTACTACCACTACTACCACCACTACCGCACCACTACCACCACAACTACCACTACCACTACCACCACCACCACCACCACCACCACCACCACCACCACCACCACCACCACTACCACTACCACCACCACTACCACTACCACTAACCACTACCACTACCACTACCACTACCACTACCACTACCACTCACCACACGACACTCACTACCACCACCACCACCACCACCACCGCCACCGCACACACCACCACCACCACCACCACCACCACCACCACCACCGCCACCGCCACCACCGCCACCACCACCACCGCCACCACCCCACCACCACCGCCACCACCACCGCCACCGCGCGCCACCGCCGCCGCTGCCGCCGCCGCGCCGCCGCCGCCACCGCGCCTGCCACCGCACCGCTGCCGCCACCGCCGCCGCCACCGCCGCCGCCACCGCCGCCGCCACCGCCGCCGCCACCGCGCCGCTGCCCACCGCCGCTGCCACCGCCGCCGCCACCGCCGCCGCACCGCTGCCGCACCGCCGCGCCACCGCCGCCGCCATGCCGCGCCATTGCGCCGCCACCGCGCCGCCGCCAGCGCCGCCACTGCCGCTGCCACTGCCGCTGCAGCGCTGCGCCGCTGCCGCGCTGCCGCTGCACGCGCTGCCACGCACGCTGCCGCCACCGCCGCCGCCACTGCCGCCGCCACTGCGCCGCCACGCCGCCGCCAGCCGCACTGCTGCCACTACGCGCTGCCAGCTACCGCTACGCTGCCTACCTGCTGCTGCACGCAGCGCCACGCTGCCTACTGCTCGCACGCCTGCCATTGCTGCACATGCTGCTGCATTGCTGCATTGCGCTGCCACTGCCTGCGCCATGCTCTCCACTACACCACACTACTACCTACTACAAACACAACTACTACTACAAACACAACTACTACTACAAACACAACTACTACTACAAACACAACTACTACTACAACACAACTACTACTACACAAACCAACTACATACACAACTAACTACTACAACAACTACTACTACAACAATACTACTAACAACTACTAAACACACAAACACAACTATTCATAACAACTATAACTACTAAAACTACACAACTACAACAACAACTACAAAAACAACAAGTACAACTACAACTACAACTGCAACTGTAACTACAACTGCAACTGCTGCAACAACTTTAACATCAGTATGGTTAATCTTTAACGGCGTATGCCATAAATGGAAGGAACATTATGCCATATGGGGACACAACGAGCTCCGTGAAGGATGACAGCATTTGAAAGAATTCTGAATGCGTAACAAAATGAACTTTAGTGTTTAATTCTGATATTTGCATTTGAGGTTTGACTGAATTGTGAGACCTACAGTTTTACTTTAACATCAGCTATGGTTAATTTTTATTGGAGCATGTGATTGACGATTTCACATGCAAATACATTGAACCCGTTTTTCCTTCGTTATCTATTAATTTGTTATTACGAAACCAATTTGAAAGTCTGAAATTGTACTATTTATTGCTTGGTTTTTGCAAAGAATAAATAGTCGTAGGCAAAGAGAACTGTTATTCCATTTTTAATAAAGGACATATCTTTTACATATAACAGAAAGAGGATTGGACTAGGATGGAACCTTGCGGGACCCCGTGCTTAATTGGCAAAGAATTGTAAAGGTAAGTAAATAATATCCTTCGTACCAGTATGGTATTTCTATTCAAAGCACGAGGTAATCCAGTCTAGGGCAATACCGCGAATTCCATATGATGGTAATTTTCAGAGCAAGATGTTATGGTCAAAAACGTCAAAAGATTTTCCAATGATCTAAAAGTATTCCAATGAGTGCTTCATTTTGGTCCATTGATGAAGCAACATCATTAAGAAAAGAAAAAAATGGTAGTTTCCGTAAATTTTGATTTTCTAAAACCGTGTTGCGAGTCTGAAAACTTTCGTTTTTCCTGAGAAAAGCTTCCATTCGCGCGTAGAAAAGTCTCTGTCATATTTTTGAGAAAACTGACAAGAGAAGTTAGCTGAAAATTTTGAATGTCATTTATGTTCTCTTTTTTTAGAATGTGGCTTCATTTTTGCTATTTTCAAAATGTTTGGAAATATTCCTGTGCATAAAGAAGCATTGAAAATGTGAGTTAACGGCAGGTGCATAAGTTTTTAATATACAGTCCGGAAATTCATTTAAACCAGATGAATACTTATTTTTTAGTTTACTGACAATCCTGAGGATTTTGTTGGAAGACGTTTCGGAAATTTTTGGGTCGTTTCTAAGACGTTTCGGAAATTAAACGTCGTATCGGAAATTTTTGGGTGAAGCCTATAGTGTAAAATTTTGTGGTTTTAAGTCCCTTCATGAGATCACTCGCAATTCTAGAAAAGTGTTGGTTGAAGAGGTTTGCAACTTTTTCCGGATTACTTGCTTCTCTTTCATTATCCTTTAAAACTCACTCTCTTACAAGTTATCGAGATGATGTGGTTGTATTTTTTACGATATTTCATACTGCTTTAGTTTTATTATTAGCGTTCAAAATATCTTCATTATTTTTGCCTGAACTATCCTTAACTTAACTCTGCTTAAAAATCTTTTGTATTCTCGGAAGTAGACATGGAAACCGGGTGAAGCATCATGATATTTAGAAATAAAATAAAGGGTACGTTTGTTTTTACACGAAGTACTAATTCCTTGTGTGATCCAAGTATTACTTTTCCGTGAAATGTTTAATTTTATCTTTTTAAGAGGAAAGCATGCGTTAAAGTAAAAGGAAAGTTTTGAGAAAAATTAATTATATTTTTCATTTGTGCCAACCGCTTGATAAACTGCGTGCCATGATTCCTTCATCAAGTAGTCCGTAAATGATTTTATGTAAACTTTTACCTCGCAGGCTTTTATTGTAGAGAGAGGGAATCGCATAAAGATCCTACATAAGGGGGTTCTTGTATTTACATTAGAAATAATCTTTTTGACAGAATTAAATGTGTTTTCCGTTGAAAAGGTTTTCGAAATTTCTGTTGTACACCTTCCCTGGCTAAAAATTATATTACTATGTATCTATAGGCCTCCAACAAAGAGAGCTGGAGATTATATTTTCTTCTTAGAAAAACTGGAGATAACCTTTAATGAAATCAGCAATCGCTCTCTTGACTCCATTGTTGTATGCCGAGATTTCAACATGAGTAGATTGTTTACTAAAAATAAAATAAAATAATTCATTAATTATTTGATGCAGGAGTCATGGACGCTCTTTATAATACTGTTTATACAAGTGATAAATTAAATTATTTTTTTACCGCTTTCTTTACACTTTAATATTTCACCGAAAAGCAATTCGTGGATAACACAAGGGATTAGGACATCATGTAAAAACAACAGAAATCTTTCTTTAATTTCTAAATATCATAACGTATCGCAAAATTTCCTCCTCTACTTTAAAAAAATACTATTGTTAAAAAAGTCATAAGAGAGGCTAAAATCATGAAACACGATCAGTATATTTTCAACTTCAATAACAAAACAAAAGCAATGTGGATTTTAATAAACAATACGACCAAATCGACGAGAAACCTTTTTTAAATTTTTTTAAAAATATTACGGTAGAAATGTGACCGACCTGGTATGAATGACTAGTCTCTTTAACCAATACTTGACAATTGCCGATATCACTAAGAGTCTTAAGCCACAAAATTCAATATCAGACATTTTCTTTAAAATTTTAGACACGATGTTCCTTTTCGGAACATTATCCTATGAAATTATCAAAATAATCAATAAATTAAAAAACAACTTCGACCGGTTTAGATGAATTTCCGGATTGCTTGTTAAAGACTTGTGTGCCTGCCATTATACACCCGTTAACTCACATATTTAATGCACACTTCTGCACCGGAACTTTTCCAGATATTTTTAAAACAGCAAAGATTAAGTTGATTTCCAAAAAAGGCAACAAAAATGAAATTCAAAATTATCAGCCTATATCTCTCCTGTCAGTTTTTTCAAAATATTAGGGAGACTATTTTACGTTCGAATGGAAACCTTCTTCAGTAAACACAACGCGCTTTCAGATTGCCAACATGGATTTAGGAAATCAACATCTCCGGAAACAGCCATATTCTTTCCTTAAAGATGTCGCTTCATCATTGGATCAAAATGAAGCACTTTGAAACAAGCCCGACGTTGACTGGTGCCAATTTGAAACAAGCCCCGTCTTTCTATTTAAAAACCAGTGCCACATGAGGGACATTTTGAAACATAATTATTACTGATAAATGTACCGTCGCTTGCACATTTCCCATTTCGCCCATTCCAGATGAAGTATGCAAGATTTTGTGCATCCATATGTCTTTAATGCAGACGCCTCTCACTCCTTCCTGCAATCATCGCCTTTCACCTGTGTTCTCTTCCCACCACATCATCCTGTAAACACCATACACTCGTTTAATTATCTGAGAGAGAGAGAGAGAGAGAGAGAGAGAGAGAGAGTAGAGAGATAGATAGAAAGATAGAGAGATAGTGGAGAGATAGAGATAGTAGAGAGATAGAGAGAGAGTAGAGACAGAGAGATAGAGAGATAGAGGGACACCCTATCTATATATATAATAGGTGTCCTCTTATAGCAAAAATTGTTTTCAGAATTTGAAACGCATCCTCTACTTTTTATAAATGCCAAAACGTACTTAAATATGAAATTGATATTTGTTGCATGATTGCAACCCGTACCGACTGAGCTTCTAAAGTTTAATAAAATGGGGTTTTGACCTAACATTTTGGTTTGATCCGAAACTAATTAAATGCAAAAAAATAAATATATGAGTAAAAATAAAATAAGATCAACATAAACTTTTATTTAAATACAAATTATAATAAATTAATTAGGTAACTTCTTTAGTGTAGTTTTTTACAGTCTGGGTACGACTTTTAGTTCTGAACACAACGCAACAAAATTGTTTTGCTCTTCTTCAGCCGTGATAAGTCCATTAAAATCTTGCATTAATTTAACAGCTCTTTCAACATTGTCATTTACGACCTTCAAACGACTTATTTATCTTCTAGCTTCCAAAAAATTAGGATTGTCACCCCAAGAAGATACATCTTCCTGAAGAAAACTGTCGTCGATCTGCAGTCGATATAGAAATTGTTTGCCTTTGAGTCACAAAATCATCCAGCGTCATAACTGAAAGAAAGAAAAAACAGTTCAAATAAGCAAAAACTAAGCCACGAAACTTTGAAAAAACAAACAAGAAAATATTAAGCTTGTGTAATGATCTGTGGGGCCGAGCCCGCAAGAAGGCATGGAACTTTTATGTGAGCAAGGAGGAATTAAAAGAAATGAAAGAAACAATAGACAACAGCGCCTGCGTAACCATAATTAAAAGGGGATACAAGAAAGCATAAGGCGGAAATAGGCGTGATGAACGATGAACAGAACTTAAATTTAGAAACATTTAAAGCAAAACCACGTTATTCGAGCCACGGGTTCCGTAAATATTATAAATGGTATACATTGCATGCATAACATGACGAAGATGAAAGACGGAACTCATTGTTGTACTTCTGAAAATGTATAACAAGAAGAATTTTGTTGAATATCCAGTGAATGCCTGGGTGGATTTTGGCCAAACTTACGGGAATTATAGGGAAAAATATTTAGAGCAGGGCAAAATTAGTTACGGTGGGGGAATTTATGTAAGACAAAATGCCCGAAAAAGCAAAAATGTAAGAGTTGTTGAACATTTATTATGGTGATTGGCATATGTTTGGAAAAGACAGTCACTTGGATTGTAGGACCAACAATGTGAACTGGGTTACAGACAGAATGAGTTCGGATCTAAGGACGATCACACACGTTTTATGTTAGTGCTGAATTTTTGAGAAATTTCGCGAAGTGTGGGCAAAAGTTAATAGGTTATTTCCGTTACATAGGAACAATTGTTAAAACCGAGTGCATCGAAAATTTAGTTAAATTCATTGAGAAGTTCACGAAAAAAAAATCTGCATAGGAAATACTTACGTAAATTAGGTGTCAGAAAATAGAAGCGTCGTGAAAGATATATAGGGATATCGCGAAAGATATGAAATAACGTTCAGGAAGACGCGATTAAGACAAAGAAAAACAATAGTCGTGGATGCATTGGCATGTCTTAAACGGAGAAGTGAACCGTAGAGGATCTGGTGGCAGCTGAACGGAGAATCGCGTGCGTGAATAACGCACGTGACAACTACCAGCGACGGGCGCTGATGGAAGGTGACATCGCTGCAGAAAAGGGAAGTGGCACGCATTGTGCAAAAACTGTATTTTTTTTTTTGTTTGTTTACGCTCCATTCAAAAGAAGTTCTGTCGAAGACCAAGTTATGCTATTAGGCTAAGGATAAGAAATAAGGTCACGACAGAATGCGCATTCTGATGGATGGATGAGATTTGTTTTCATTGTATTGTATTTTCAATGTGTATGTTTATATGTTTTTCTTCCTGGGTGTTTATACATATTTGTGTTGTTATGTTTTGTAAGTTAGAGGGGCAGATGGTGTTCACGAAAGAGCCATCAGCTAAGAAAAGTCTGAAATTAAATGCATGAGCATCCCAATGGCTCATAATTGCCGTGATTCCATGTTTTTATTTTTGTAATGGTAGAATGTTGACCAGGCACGAACGAAGCGGACCCCTTTCTTCAACTCCGTATGGAGTGAGCGCGCAACTACGACACGGTAAGGAACAGATAATAGGACGAGCTAGCAGAGGTACGGGCAATTAATAATGTGGAACCCAATTACAATTTAGGGCTAGGGCAGGGCAAGATAGTGGGCGTGAGATTTAATAAGAGAATAATTAAAAGCGGGATTATATATAATATTACATTGACGCCGCGACGTGAGGTGTCGTGGTAGCAGAGGTGGGGGATTGTAATGTAAAAGGAGGGAGAGGGAGAATAAGAGGAAATATATTACAGTGGGCGCCCAACGTGTGGGCGGGATTATATATATATATATATATATATATATATATATATATATATATATATATACAAATAGGAAAGGGAGGAAATATTACATTTGCTAAACAAATTTTGCGTAATTTCTTCCTTCGATGGGACATAGCGTTTAGCGGAATCTGAACTTTCGTCTCTGTTTAAATTATTAATCATTTTTGTCTTGGTTTTGGAATCAACTTCTTCATCAAAGAGTGATAACATGACTGTTTCTTCACACAAATACCATAAATGATTAACAAACTTGCTTATCGCCTTGGAACTTATCGCGTCTACTTTTTCATATTCTTTTAAAGCTTTCAAAAAGCACAAGTCTTGGTTAGGTGCTTTTAATTGCCACTGTGCATTCGTGCCAAAGTTTAGTATAGATTAGATTTATTACTAATTCTGCAAATAAGTTCCAGAACTTGGTGGCGGAATACACTAACTAAACATTACAGAACTTAACTATACAAAATTTTACAAATTTTACACACTTTACAAATTAACATGAACATTTCACCAAGCTTCCATGGCACTCCACTTCACTTCACTTCACTTCACTTCACCTGCCTCGTCTCACCTCACCATACTGCCAATCACTTCCAATCACGTTTTAATGTGGTTTTGACTCACTCGCCCTCAACTTCACATCACTGCACTCAGCCACTGCACATAAATAATAAAATAATAATAATAATAATAATAATAATAATAGAAATAATAATAATTAATAATAGTTATAATAAAATACTTTACATAGGAAATAATAAGACACATATAAACATCTAGGAATTTAATTTATTTTAAATTTGCTGACATCAGAGAAAGGGATCAAAGTTTTGTACAGGCGCCTTTTCCAGTCTCTAATAGTTCGATTCCGAATGAATATTTCCCAACGTCCGTTTTCTGAATTTTTGTCTAAATTTTTGTGCATGTGATCCGTCTGGAAATATGTAGGTTTCCTAATCGACTTTGAATTTCTTTCCACGGTCGAAATCCGTGACGCTTTATAAAAGCATAGAGACGCGATTTCATTCTCCTTTTTCCCGAGTGACTCCATATTTTATTCCTGGTACCTAAAGCAAATTTTAAAGCTCACGCTGAACCTTTCAGATTTCTTTGCTGCAAAAGTCTGTATGGCCCCAACATATCGCGCCATTTCTAATATGGGTCGCACTAATAAATTATATCCCAGTTCTTTGGCACTACTGAACTCTTTTGAGAATCCATAATAAAATGCAAAGATTTCCATGCTTTCCCCTACAACAAAATTTTACTTGATTTTCCCATGTCAATTTACTGTCTAGCTGAACTCCTAAATATTTGCAAGACGACTCGAGGTATAACATTATTATTCAATTTATACGGTTTAATGAATTTGACCCTACCAAACGTGATGGATTTGCTCTTGAACTATTTATTTTCATGCCGTTTGTATCCGCCCAGATATGTAATTTCTCCAAGTCTCGCTGCAAAATATTCTCGTCCTCCTCCGAGTTAACAATTCTATAAATTACGCAGTCATCTGCAAAGAGTCGTACATTAGAAACTAAACTGTCGGTAAATCATTTACGAAGGCAAGAAACATGAGGTGAGAACACCCCGTGGAATTCCTGACGTGACGTTTCTCGAGTTGACTATCGATTCGACCTTTTGTGTCCGTCACGAAGTAGTTCGTTTATCCACGCTACCATTTCAGTGTCTAAACCGAATCTATTAATTTCTTTAAAAGACGATCGTGGAACAACATCAAAAGCTTTGGCAAAATCAATTAAATCGCGTCGACCCTACCACCTTCATCAATCTCGGCTAGGTCCTGAAAAGTGAGACTAGCTGACTTCGCACGAAAACCATTCCTAAAACCGTGTTGACCGTGATGCTTCATCTTGTCCTCCCATTCTTTCCTGATGTAGCTAGAAATTAGATGTTCCATGTTTGCATACGACTGATGTAAGACTTACCGGTCTAAGTTATAATAATGTCTTGTCGCCACTTTTAAAAATAGGTACGACGGGGCCAGCTTCCAATCTCCGGTACAAGCGTTGTTTATCGATATTGAAATAACCAATTAAATATGGTATAATAGCTCTCCACCTAATTTAATGACGTCCGTGGAAGAATCCGGGCCTGTGTTTTCCTCTTCATTAATTTTATTTTTTTCCGAAAGTTTTTAAACTTAATATGAAAAAGACTTCTATCTGACAGTGATGGATCTGAATACATTGACTTTTTGCTTGAAAAAGGAGCTAAAATAGCGTTAAAAGCATTAGCTTTCCAATCGTCCGATATTGGCGAATTATTAACGAATAACGGGAATTCATCTTTTTTTTCTCTTCCTTCTAGAACGTATTTAAAAATGCCGCCCAATTTTACTGCCTCCGCATCAAGAATATGAGTTAAATGAAGTTCTCAAAGATTTTTTTTTCCCTTTCCCTCAAAGTTTTTGAATAATTTTAAATAATGTCATATGGTTTTCACTACAGTGTCTGTTCTAAACGCTCTCTGGTTTTTTTTTTCAACCGTCTGATTTTCGCATTATAATTTTCCCGGGATCGCATTTGTTTTAAAATTTAGTTGGTAAAAATGCCTGCTCGGCATTTACTAGAATATTTTTAAACGTTTCCCCATATTTCTTCCTTTCCCTCCCCCTATACCTAGGAATTCCCAAAACCTTTCTCTTAAGTAATTTTGAAACTCACATTCGCTTTCTTGTATTCCTCACTAGAATACCTGTCGCAATATTTTCCTGAAAACTTAACTGTAAATCAACTAAAACGGCTTTATGATCACTTATGCCTTCAAAACGTCACACGACAAAAATAAGTCCTTCGGTCTAATTTAGGCAAATGTCCAGAATCGCGTCCTGTGGGGTGGGCCGGTCTACTACCCAAAATCCGCTGTCCCAGACAAGTCTGTTGACTAGTTGTTGTATTTTCCCTTTCCCAAACAATCCCTTTCCAATTTGCGTCTGGAGATTTAGGTCTCCAGCAATGACTACATGACGGCTATTTATTTTTTTTGCCCTTTCGTAGAGCGCGCCAAGATTTCATAACTATTGCCCGGCGGACGATAGCAAGCAATTATTTCTAAGATACTTCCGAACAAAATTTCTAACCCATCATTTCAAATTTCTTTATCAACCCAATTTGATCTGATATTGGCTTTTTACGCAAATAAAAACACCACCGCCTCTGGTTTCGGATCTCTCCTAAACGTAAGGTAGTCTGAACGAAAAATTTCCGGGTTTATACCCGTCCGAAAGCCAAGATTCAGTTCCTATCACGATATCAGGATCACATGCTTCAATTAAATTCCACAAGGTGACGATAAATAAGCAAACGTCTTGTAGAGCATTTTTGTCCTTTGCAGTAATTTTAAGTTGCGATTGAAGCAAACATATTTTATAGAATAGATCGCCCTAGCCATCCATCGCGCTTGATGCAAAGCTCCGGGGGCTGAGTTTTAGTTTATTCTCTGTATCTCTCCTAAGAACACAACGCATGTTCAACCAATTCGCGGTAATCGTCTCTAATAAAAGGTTTTTCCAGTTCATTTCTATACAAGTTAACAGAGATGTAATGTTTGTCTCAACAATATGTGCTTAACGGAATTCAGAGGTGGTCAATGTTATCGGTGATATTTTCCACTATCTCTTAACTTTCTGAAAATTGGAATATTTTGGCTTTCCCTTGGTTTAAAAAGGGCAGTTGAAATGGCTTAATTGATGTTTTCCAGAAGAACTCTCCAATTTTGGTACTGCAAGAAGCTGTTTCTCTATCGTAAATGAAGCAATAATTGGCGGGTTCTTCTTTAACTTCGTACATCCAATCCAGGTAATTGTTTTCCATCCCATGGACAGGACTAGCAGGTAAATTATTCTGGAAGCGCTTTTATTGCCTCTGCCCTGATTTTCTGCCTGAGTACGAATTGCTGAATCGAGGATTTTTAATACGGAAATCTTCGTTGTTCAGACCAAGCGCTTCTAAAACCCGCATGGAGAATGAAACTGAGCCCCTTTATGCTTAATTAGCATCGATCAAGTTGCTACCAGTTTGGGAGTTATGAAGCTTTGTGCCTTTTTTAGAACTTTTTCAGGCAAGGAATCTGAGTACTAAGTTAGAGTTCGAAATCTGTTCCTCATCCGAATTCTCAAGACTTTCCAAGCTATCTATCAAGAGTAGATGCAGAGCCAATAACTCCTTTTTGTTTTACCTTTCTTTCCTCTTCTTCCAATCGTCTTTGCTGAACCTGTTCTTTCTTTCTTCCCCAGTTTTGTAAATTTCCCCACCTAAGCATCCTGGTCGACCTGGCTTCTGCCTTAACATTCTTTGTCTTCCTCATCTTAGTTCTTCAGAAAGCATCAGCATGTGCAATCATATAAGTTATCACGGTTTTTTACAAAATTATTTCACGGTTCTTGAACGTCACCTGGAGTTTTCTTACTTTTTTTTGCAGCTTCCTCCAAACATAATATAAACCCAACAAGTTTCTTCACGCAGTTGGGAAATGCCTTCGTAGGAATTCTAGCTTTTCCCAAAATATAATGCACTCACATAACAAGATTGCTCTTTCATGTCATCTTGACTTCATGAATTGTAAAATAAAACGGTGAGAACTTCGATTAGATGGTAATTTGCACCATTTATTTGGTGGCTTGAACCGATAAGGTAAATATTTTGTTTATCACTTCGTAATTCCACAGACATCTTCACACAATAAACAACAACGCACAATAATGTTAGAAATCACGGTAATGACAATTGAAACTCGCTGTAACAAGTCACAGCGCTGCTCCCGCGCAACTTGTATGGACAAGTTAAAAAATTAAGTCGGACGGGGTTATCGTTTATAAATCGAGCTAATATTTATTTCTAGACTTATATTAGTCAATACGAAAGTTTTTGAAGGTATGCGTAAAATATATTGACATTGAAATTTAGGACACTTTAATATATATATATATATATATATATATATATATATATATATATATATAGAGAGAGAGAGAGAGAGAGAGAGAGAGAGTTGGAGGTTGGCAGTACTGCCTTGAGCTTGAGGGAAATGCTTCTAAGCGGCTCCCACTATTAATGCAGCGTGAAGCATATTAATGCTGTTCTTCAGTACGGAGGCACTGCGTGCTTATTACATAACCAGTGCTAGTGTGAGTAAACGCACGACCCAGGATGTCGGTTTGATCCCGTAAACATCATTGGAAAGTCGGCTGGCCTTATAGTGAGGGAACCACCATTACGTTGTGGTTTCGTGGAGTGTCCACGTAAGGCGTGCTGCGCCTACAGGGGGTGTCGACATGCCACTTCCTGCGCCCTGGAAGGGTTGCGAACGCGTGACGACAGCTCGGTACCTGGTCATTGGTTGGTATTTAGAGCCCCAGCACCCTAGGGTGGAAGACGAACTAATTATGTCCGATTTGGGGGAAGTTCAACAGCTAGCATAAAAATGCGGGAAATGGAGAGTTTAACAGCGCTGCTAGAAAAATTTGATTTGTGAAACCTGTGAAGGATCCCGGAATTGTTGAGGGAGTTGAAAACACTCGAAGATTCAGAAAGGCTATTTTTCCAGAACTCGCGAAATATTGAGTCAATAGAAAGTAGTGTTCCAGGAGAAATATTCACAAAGCGTGAAAGAGGATACGATTCTAAGGAACGAACAATTAACTGATTAGAAGAGACCAGAAAAAAAATTATCACCAAGAGACGTGACCTGGAACAGCATTTCGGCCTGGGGGTAGTGACTGAAGAATGCACCCCTTTAGGCTGAAAATCCGACCGACATCGAGGAATCATTCCTCCCGAAGACTCGACGAGGAGGATGAGGTGAAGATGGACAGTCCTCCGAAGCCTCGGCAGGAGGATCGAGGGAAGACGGGCAAATGCCCCCCAAAATCAGCCATCTCAGAAGAGGGAGCACAGAAAGAGGTACCCCGGGGCGATGGCAAAATCCAACACGAGGAAGAAGGCTTCATCTTAGTAGACGAAAAAGAAGACAAGAAGAAACTATCAGAAAAAAACGGATGCAAAGCTAGGGCATCCAAACCCAAAAAGGAAAAAGACACGGTAGCCAAAAGCTGGTGGCGAAAGATGGAACTTTATATACGACATTCTTTCGCATATGAAGAAGATTTTTCACCCCGACGAACTGGGGAAAAGAGGTAAGAGAAATTAGGGCAGCAAAAAAGGGGGAAATGGTGATTGTTGTCAAGAAGGATGATAACAACAACGCGTTCAAGGAAGCAGAAGCTCTCTTTAGAAAATAAAGCGGGGGTTGTACCCTCGATAGATTTAAAGCCTGCAAATAAAGGATATAGAAGAAAACTTGATGAGCAGGAACTGGAGAAAGATAAAAGGTGCTTTGAACGCAGCCAACGTGACATCTATGGTGAAATGTAGACATATTAAAGACGGTATGGGCAAACATCGCCCACATCAAACATGCTTTAAGAAAGGAAAAATTTAAAAACGGCTGGGTTAACTGCCGAATTGAAAAGGGAAATAGCGCTACGCTGTTTCAGGTGTCAGAAACCAACGGACATACTGAAAGACACTGCAAAGGTCCAGACCGAAGGAAATGTGTCTGAAATGTGGAAAGGATGGACATAAAATCAAAGACTCAGAGATCCGATGGTGCTTTCATGCAAAGAAAAAGGTACCATAGATCCGAACCATGTTTTGGTAGCATAAAAAGTCAATCGGCTAGCCACAAAGGAAGGATCCTGACCAACAGGATGGAAATTAATATATTGCATATTAATTGGGCAGGAAAAGAGTCAAGACTCCCCTCACGACGGCGAGAGAAAACGATCCGATATCCTACTGATAAGGAACATTACAGGAAACCTGAATTCGGAAAAAAGGATGAAACACACAAAGAAGGCAGCAATAGCGTCCCCAATACAAATCTCTCCGTAGGCAAAGATTCGCAGTCAGGAAAAGGTTCGTCTGGGTAGAAATAAACGGTCTAGATTTTATAGTTGCTACTTCTCAGAATGAGCCAATCGATGTGTTAGACGAAGGACTCCGAAATAGAATATAGTATCAGGGACTGGAAAGGACACAGTAATCTCCGGAGACTTCAATGGAAAATCAACAGAATGGGGAGAAACAAGAACAGATAAAAGAGGTAAATTGCTGTCGAATTCAGGAGAAATGATTTCAAAATAAATGAAAGACAGACTCACATTCCGACGCGGAGAATCAAAATCATTATAGACATCACAATCGCCTCAAGGGGCCCGGGGGAGAATCTATAATTGGGAAGTACTAGAAGACATTTCATTAAGGATCATAACTACAAGTCTTCACCATCACAAATAACGGAGGCCAACCATGCCAGACAAAGGCAAGGGAAGAAAAACTGGAATCCTAAGAAACTGGACGTAGAGAAACTAAAAATCATCTGGCTGAAATGAAAGGAGAAAAGAACTCGGCTGGATTAAAGACAACATGGCAAACCACCGAGGACAAGATACGAAGGATCCGTAAAGAAATAATCGCTGCTTTTAAAACCATGCCAAAACCATCAACGCATTCCGAAAAAACAGGTATTGGTGGAATGAAGAAATTGTTGCGTCGAAGAAACTGCCACATGACGAGAAGGCAGTATAGCGTTCGAAAGGGACGAGGCTTGAAACAGGAATATCGAACTCAACTGAAGCGGCTGAAAGATCAAATTAAGGCAAGTAAAAACCAATGTTGGAAGAACCTAATCAGGGTCCAGGAAGACCCATGGGTTACTCTTCAAAAAAGTTAGGGACAAGCTGAAGACACGCTACAAGATACCAGGACTGGGTGACGCAGAGTGGGTGAAGGAAATTATAAAAAGCCTCTTCCCACAATCCACGATGGGAAGGGAAAATTCCCCAATGGAGCACCCACCACTGTTCACGACGGAGGAAATAACTAAGGTTGGTTGCAGATGGGGAACAAATCGCCAGGTCTAGAGGGAAACCCAAATGAGGTGCTGAAGATGATAATACAGAATTCCCGGTTATTTACCCCGAAATATATAACAGAGCCTCATAAACGGAACCTTTTCTCTGGGAAAAAACAAAGAGTACTGCTCAGAAAGGGTGAAAGCCATTAAATGAGATCCACATTTAGACCCCTATGTCTAATGGATACAAAAGGGAAAGGTCTGGAAGGTCTAATACTAGAGAGGCTGAACAACATATGGCCCGTACAACCTTCTTTCAGAAAGGAAATGGCTTTTCCGCAAGTAGGTCGACAACTGACGCAGTCCAAGAGGTTGTGGAAATAGCGAGAAAAATGAAGGATGGATTAAATGGCAAAAAGGGTTTGGGCCCCAGTCGCAGTCGATATCCGAACGCATTTAACTCAGCAACTGGAAAGACAATTAATGCACTCATGTTAAGAAAGTGCCACAAATTTGACAAACCTGATTGTGAACTATTTTGAGGGAAGGAGAAATCTACGAAGGCGGCAGCTTAGATTGCTCACGATATGATCTGGGCGCCCCACAAAGGGTGCGTTAGACCAGCACTCTGGGAAAATCTTCTATGATGATCTCTTTTCGGTTAAACTTACCGGGCAACACGACGTTGATGGGGACGCGGACGACGGGATGGTGAGCCGGCGGACACAACGAACGAACTCCAAGTGATGGCAAGACGGACTAGAACGAGTGAAGAGATGGCTGGGCAGTAATGCCTCAAAATGGCCACCGAAAAGACGGAAGATTCTAGTAACCGAGCGACGATCGTTGAAACCCCAGTAATCACCTGTGGCCAAATGATCAAATGGAAGCAACATCACCTACCTGGGAGTCGAACTAGACCGAAAGCTCAAGTTTAACCAACACGTGATCCAGAGACGGAAGAGCAGCCGGCACTGTGGCAAGCCTTCGCGCCTCATGCCAAACGTCAGTGGACCGAAGGAAAAGGAAAAGAAGGCTACTGGCGGCGTCGCACAGTCACAATTACTCTACCGGCTCCGGTCTGGGCAGATGCTCTGGCAAATAAGTCCCTGCGACAGAAAATGCTCTCATGTCCAAAAAAACTGCCCTCCGCATTACATCGGCATAGGACAGTATCCGAAAGCGCGGTGCTTGTCCTGGCGAGCATCCCCCCAATAGATCTCCTGGCGCGGGAGAGACAGGAGGTATTCAATGAAATAAAAAACTTGGATCTAAATGACGACCAACGACCATCCAAGAAGACTAAGCTAAAGACAGACGCAAGGAAAAGACTAGTACAAAGATGGCAGAGGCAATGGGACGCTGACCCCGTAGGAAGATGGACGCATTGCCTCATTCCAAATATTAAGCCGTGGCTAGAAAGAAAGCACGGCGAAGTAAATTATTTCCTTTCACAGGCTCTTACCGGTCATGGCAACTTCAGCGCATACCTCAAACGCTTTGCCATTTAGAAAGCGCAAACTGCGCCCATTGCGAGAGCGAAAACGACGATGCAAACCAGACTCTTTTCGACTGCGTTGCATGGGAACGAGAAAGACACATACTAAACCAAAGATTAGGAACGGTTGTCCATAAGACAAATATAGTAGATCATATGCTTGAAACAAAGAAAAAATGGCAATTAATAGAAGGTTACATAGTATACATTTTGAAACAGAAATTACAGTTTCACACATATGGCACGGCGTAAATTACGCAGAGGACCCCCTCCGTGATGTAATACCTGACGGTAGTCCCGCGGAGGCGAAATGGGTCGGAAAAAGGGTGGTGTTTTTAGTGTGGTAAGAGTCCCACATGGTACAGAGTACGGGCTCTGTAACATCTTTTGAAGATTTTCACCTTCCCACGTAAAAAAAAAGATAGATAGATAGATAGATAGATAGAGAGAGATAGAGAAGAGAGAGATAGAGAGAGATAGAGAGAGAGATAGATAGATAGATAGATAGATAGATAGAGAGAGATAGAGAGAGATAGATAGAGAGAGAGATAGAGAGAGATAGAGAGAAGATAGAGAGAGATAGAGAGAGAGATAGAGAGAGATAGAGAGATAGATAGAGAGAGAGACACGTACTAATGGACGACAAAACCTGCCGTTTTTTAGGGCACCCAAGTCTTTTCAAAATTTATCTATATATTTTAAAAAAATAAGGTATTCTGCCATGGCTTCGTTTAGAGCTTCTACTGAACCGATTGTTGTATTTTTTGTTTTAAATGAAAAAAATATGATCCCTAGATGTGTTATCAGATATTGTTTGTGTTGATTCACCAACATTTACGGTGTAAATTAATTAATTAATTAAATCATTCTTTAATAGTACGCTTATCAATAGTCAATTGTTTTCTTTCAAAGGGTGGCAGTTTCAAAATCGATATACATGAGTTCATAGATGTGAGTCCACGCTGCTTGATGTTTTGTTTTGATTGTTGAGATTTGTTTACAATTCATCAAGGTTTTGTTTCAGTGTAATAATTGCATTGTAACGTTGACAGATTGCATGTATTTGCTTCTTTTTTTAATTATAATTTTATTTTGCAATTTGTTTGTGAACAAACACTTGGCAAAATTACATAGATTTACGTAAACAAATACACGAGAGGAGTAAAATCCAATGACCGTACTCCATCAATGATACATTATTAATAAAAATTAACTATTAATTACAATTTCTGAAATAAATAATTTAAAGTCAATATGGAAGGTCTAAAGTATGATGGCGTTGAAGTCGTCTGGTGGAGTCACTATTGTCTAGTAAGTTGATGGCTAGAATATTCGGATGGTTATGTAGTCTTTGTAGGTATTTTGCACTGGTATTCTTGATTTCTTCTTTTATAGTTGGAATCTGTAAGTCTTTGTGTAATGTTTCATTCTTTACGTACCAGGGGGCATTTACAAATTTTCTTAAGGCTATTGACTGGAAGCGTTGTAATATTTCAATATTAGAATTTTGAGCTGTTCCCCAAAGTTGAATTCCATATGTCCATACTGGTTTTAATACTGCTTTATACACAATTACTTTGCGATGCGACGATTTTCTTCCCAGTAGCCAGTTTAACTTTCTAAGTTTTAGGTCTAATTCTTTTCTTTTATTCTTTATATGTTTTTTCCATGTGAGTCTTCTGTCCAGAGTAAGTCCGAGATATTTTGCCGAGTCATTTTGAGGAATACATTGCAATCCTATTTTTATAGGTGGACACGTTTCGTGCTTCAGACTGAAGGTGACTTGGACAGACTTCTTGTCATTGATCTTGAGGCGCCAGCGTTTCTGCCACTTGTGGATGGATTGCAGATGTTCTTCTACGAGACGAGATGCTTCTGCTGGATCTTCATGTCGAGCTAAGATGGCTGTGTCGTCCGCGTAAGTTGCTGTCAATGCGTTCACAGATGATGGGATGTCGGCAGTATATAATGAATAAAGGAAAGGTGCAAACACACTTCCTTGAGGCAATCCTGACTTTATAGGGATAAGTTTTGAAGTTTCACCGTTAAATTTGATTTGAAAATATCTCTCTGTAAGATACGATTTTAACAAGTGATAGTAAGGATACGGTAGATTTTTCTTAATTTTATACAATAGACCGGGGTGCCAAACCTTATCGAAAACCTGGCTTACGTCTAGAAATACAGCAGAACAATATTCTTTATTTTCTAGCGATTCACTAATTTCGTTTACTACTCGATGAATTTGTTCTACAGTCGAATGCCGTTGTCTGAACCCAAACTGATGATGAGGTATTATTTCATTTTCTTGTAGAAGTGGATTTAAACGTGACAGAAGCAGTTTTTCAAAAACCTTTGATAATATTGGCAGTAGACTAATAGGTCTGTATGATTCAACTTCATGTGTTGGTTTGCCGGGCTTAGGAATGACTATTACTTGAGCGATTTTCCATTGATCAAGGAAGTGTCCTAGTCTTAGGATGGCATTGAAGATGGAAGTAAGTAAGGCTATTAGTTTTCTTGGTAGATGGTGTAAAATTGTTGCTGAAAGCATATCGTATCCGGGAGCTTTTCTAGTTGGTAAATTCTTGATTGTTGTTTCAACTTCTCGAGCACTTACGGGTTTGATTTGGGGAGCTAGTTGCAATGGTGAATCTAAGAAGTTGTATATTTGTATTTGCTTCTGTGGTATATTTTGTAGAGAACATTCGCACAGTGGGTTTTGCTCGATTGTACTTTAGTGAAGTTGTTTACAGGTTATGTCGAATTCCGAATCGTTGTCCACGCGCCCCAAAAGACACAAACGTACTGGACGCAGGGAAAAGAGAAAGTCAGCGTAGGTGTCGTGATAGTGAGGTCATTTTGTTTTCTATTGGGTCTTGTCTATGAAATGTCAGTTTTGTTCTGCTTTGTTTGAGAAATTCTGCAAACGATTTACTCTGTGTTGCTTAAATGGGAAAATAAGTATTCCTTCGAGCAATATGCCAGAAGAAATCAAACAGTTGGTAATAGGAGATGATGACACAACAAAACACTTTAGAAATAATATCCGTCAGTATAATAGTGCTATATCTTTTGTGCCGATATTGCATTGCCACCTGGTCATGGGCCATACGTGTTCGAAATGTTGGGAACTCATCACAGAATATCTTCGTTATACCCTCAAGATCCAAACAATGCAATATATTGTGAACATTAGTCTGGGTACAGTATTTTACATTTATCTCAGATCTCACCGTCAAATTTTGACGGGTTCTCACTAGTTATTAATTAAAATATTGGACATATTACTACTGAAATCACACCATAAGAAAAGAAAAAAACTCCACCTGGATTCGTACTCAAAACGTTAGCAAGCCGACAGGGTACCTATGACGTTAACCATTCGACTAAAGCGGTTTATTTTTCAGTTACCACTTAGAAAAGTAGTTAAATATAATAAAACCTATGATAAAGGAACATAATTTAATTTTAAAAATGTATAATATAGGGAATAATATAATATATTAATATAATATAATTATATTTTAATAGAATGCGAACTTTTCTCTATAGAAAGAAAGTACAAGATTTTTACTTTTCCTCATGCGTACTTCAGTACCACATTGTCATAATAAAACTGAAAAGGGACTTGCAATTATTCGAGAAGAGCCTAATGCCAAGAAGTAGGACAGTTTTATAGAATACTACTGGTGCTAAAACAGCGCGTACTCTCTCACCCGTATTTTCACGGAAACTTATGCGGAAAATACTAAAATGTTCGAAAAATTGTTCATGGTCTTATTTAAAAATCTTATCTTTAAAGAATAGATTACTTCAAGGGCAGAAATCTCAAATTTCAATATTTAATTGTAGGAAGACTTCGAAATAATTTTGATCTTTTGCGATTTTCGAAAAATCAGTTTTCAAGGAACATGAGACCTGCACTATTTTCTAAACGCACTTCCCACTATCCAACAATAAAATGTAATAAAAAATTATGGAGCCATTTGTTTGAACACTTGAAAAATGTCCTAGGGGCTTCATGTAAAGTACCCCCCCCCCAAATTGAATATCGGTTTAAAATTCAAGGGGCTACGACATCAGCCAGATTGATTGGGGAGTATCATTTTTGGTGAAAATTGGCTGAACGGTTTAGCAGCTTGCGTTGTTCAGGGACGTACGGACGGACAAACATTTTGCCTTCAGTCAATTTTTCGCTATTATCCACCCACAAAACATGGATTCTGGCTACACCACGATTTGGACGATTTTTTCTGAATTTAGCACGTGGATTTATCCATTTTTTCGTCACAAGGGCCTTGTAATATGCGTTTTTCTGCAGAAAATTAGCCGTTTTTTCGCACAGTATTATGTAACATTCTCTACTCCTTAGAGAGAAAGGACAATTGATCAATATATGAGAAAATGTAGATTATGCGTTCACGGAAAGTTTTTACGCTTTCACTGCAAAGCAATTTTTCAAATTTGGAAAACATTTATACAATTTTTTATAACTTCATTTGTCGAATTAGTTATACCGAGAAGAAGAGTCAAGAGTTCATGACAAATTTGAAACAGATTAGTAATTGAAATGTTAAAAATCTCAGAGATATTAATAAAATGTGACATTTACTACAGTATTTGTAATAACGGTATAGTGTATTCGAATGAAGAGTGTAAAGTAAAAAAAAAAAAGAGTTCGTTTTCAGAAAGTTTCAATAATGCAATATGAGCATAATGTAACATACCCCCCAGAAATATTGGATTCTCATTGAATTCAGAATCCCAATCAACTTGCTAGTATAATATCAATTTTGGAAAAGAATACATAGGTTTAGATGTCAGGTAATGTTTTAATTTTTTTGCGATACCACGCGTACACAGGTCTTTTTCCTACAACCACTCTAAAAATAAAAGAAACATGTTCGTACAGTCTTTTTGAAAAAATATTTTTTGGAGTTCAGAATTTCAAAAGCCTAATTTTCCTTCAAACCTCTAAATACCATTTTTACTTGATATTATTATTTCTGTAGTATGCTGCGCATTCGAGAATATAAAATACAGTAAAATATTGAATGAAATCTCAACTCAGTATTAGGCCAATTTACTGCTCCTCAGTTCAAAAACTATGGAAATATTGTAATGAAAGAACATTCATAAATTCAGTGGCACTAGTTTAAAATAAATATGTTCATTTCACCAAAGAAATAGAGAAAGTGTAAATAAAATAGGTATTGGCAACAATGAATATCATTGCATTATTGTAGGAAATATCTGAGAAAGTTGAAATATTAAGTTATAAATTATAATGGAATTAGCTGACAATATATGAAAAATTAATTTTGGATTAAATAAATTTCCGTGTATAATACTATTTTGCCAAGGGAAATAAAGTCCTTAAGTTTTATTAGGCAACGGTTATTGGAAGTCCGAACTCAAATATGTGAAATTTTCTTTGACAATTGGAAGTTGTTTTTTTTTTGTATATATTTTTAATGTCTCTTTTCAACTACTAGGTTTACCACTAGGTTTACTACTAGGTAACGACCATTGTGATTGTTTATCTTTGGGGTTTTCTTTGGGGATATTACGTAAGGACAACACTGTACCGTATTGCATTCTGGCTACACCACGTGTTAGAGGACTTTTTTTCCTCAGTTAGCAATTGGTTTGATTCAGTTTTTCGTCACTAGAGCGCGACAATGAATTCTTTTCCGCCGTTTTTTCGCGCAGCATTACATAACTTTCTCTATATTACGTATATTACTCTGTATATACGTAGGTAAACGACGAAGTAATATGTAAAGTGTTTGTTAACATGCGTTACGCAGATAAATTTTAACGAATGAGTTAGTGATGAAGTTGAATGATTGAAAAAATAATTCTTGGTTTTTAAACCATGTATAATAAATATTCGAGTATTAGTTGCAGTAAATGTTTATCATGCCCATGTGTGAACATTCTGAAAGGCTACATAGTTGTGAATGATATTGCTTAATAAACAAGCCTATTTTAAAATATTCTTCTTAATCATTCATTCAAGAGTATGCTACAACTTTTTTATTAAACTTTCCCAATCGCGGATCGAAAAGAAAAGACTCAGGGTCACGTGACCCTCTCTTGATCCTAAAAAATATACATTTATCTCTCCTAATGAACTAGTGGTAAACTAGTAATGAAGATGAAAATGAAGATCGTTTATTTAGATAATATTATTTCATCAGAAACAGTTCTTTAACCCTTAACTTGACGTTGAAATATTTGTTACATTACTTTAGGAGACACCCAATAAGCATTGCAAGACTAAAACAAAACGAAAGTAACGAAGGTAAAATCAAACGATGAAAGATTATAAGAAAAAAACCGATGATTCCAGTCAATAAAGTATATTTAAAGCTGACGCCTAAATTGTAAAGCCCTCTTCATTGTCTGAAAGGTCAACACACCAATAATTTACAATCTTACATAATATTACTAGTATAAAACAATTAAAAACAAACACAATGAGAAAAAGACGTGGCACAGGTTACACCATAGTGTTGAAATATCATATATAACCAGGCACTTCTGATCTAAACCAATGGTGGTCTAAAGGACCATATTAAAGAGGCATAGAGATATGCAATTGTTTATCTTGGAAGATCTTCCAATTGAAAATTAATACTTTAAGGTATTGGAGCATGTTTGATACACAACAGTTCTAAATACTGTGTGTGTGTAGGTGGTGCCAACTTCGGTACAGTAAAACATCGCAAGTTTTAATGAATAAGAAGATAAAGTGGAGGGGGAAGGGAGAAGAATATACAGTAATATACTCTTTAATATACAATATATAGATATCGTATACTATACAATGTACAATATTGTAACGGGTGCCGGCGGCGGCGTGTCCGTACACCGGCCTAGCCCGAGCCCACCGTTGTGCGGCCACTTGTAATACTTTCCACAAGCCCGGCACGTTAAACTGCTACTTGTAATAGATTGCCCTGCTCTAGCCCTTCTTATAAACAAACAAACAAACACTAGCCTCGCGTTGGGTTGCCACATATAATAATCTTCCCGTTCTCCTACTCACAATTGCCCGTCTGCTAGCTTACCTGGCCTTTTGACTCACCTGGGCGTGGTCTGCGGTGCGTCTGTACAGACGCGAGCAAGGTACTGCGCTCACGTGCGTGGATCAGTTCTAGTGCTACGTGAATGACTACGAACACATATCGATTTTACGAATCATGACCCCAAAGGTGGCCATGAAATTTATTCAAATTCCCTCTTTTCTCGTATTTTCCTTCAATTCACAATATCTAGTGCTGTAATAGCACTGGTGCCTCTGACGGCACACATCGACATAACCCAGCAACAAAAGAAACAACAACAAATAGATAATTCTCTTCCCACAATACACGAAACATGAACATATACTTTCTCATTCACACAGATTATTTACAACAAACAAAAACAAATGCCATTCACACATATGATTAAAACCCCAGAATGCATTCTGTCGAAATTTACGTATTAAAAATCTATTAATCACATAACTTGATCTTCGACAGAGCGTTCTTCACTTCGTAAAAAAAAACAAATGTCAAAATACTTGCTCACGTATGATGCTGCTTCCGCGAAGAATCCGGGTGTTTTGTGCGATTATCCACGCACAACAGCGTCTCCGTTGTCGCCACCAGTTCCGGAACACACTCGCGTACGCATCATTGTTCACGTAACATGTCGGAATTCACGCTGCCACCTTTTTCATAAATATTCCAAGTTATTTGAAATCTCTGAGTCCCGAATTGAATTCCGCGCCACTAATCGTAAATGCAACGTCGCGCTCCCCACCGTTGCAAAATTTCTCATACGGCCACGCTCATTATCGTTTGCTCTCGCGAGTCCAACGGGCGTTGCCGAATTTCACAGTAATTCCGAAAACCCCTTTTATGAAATTCCTTTTCACGAAATATTAAATAATTTACATGAAGTTTTCCCAGTTACTATTGCAAATTCTGTCCATTACTTCCGCACTTTAAAAAAATTTCCAAACATCGCCTACGCGAATACACGTCTTGCCTTCACCAAGTCTAGGCACGTTCTCTCAAATTTTTTTTCAACTTAGCATTGTTATTTTTGCTTCAACACTTTTCCCGATCGCTTGATAACTGACGATCGCGTCACTTTGGTTCTCACAAAATATTTAATTTTTAACGTTTCCGAAACACTTTATTTCCGTTTTTGTTTTAATAAAATTCTCCGGCAATTTCCTAAAATTCGATGTTTTCCTCTTGTTTTCCTTTGGTCAAATTCCTTTTATTTTCCCTATTTTCCGTTTTTGGATGTGAAACGGAACGCACTGCAATTGTTCGCCAATCGCTTCTTCTTGCTAAACTTTTGCTTGAATTAATTTATTTGTTTTATTAAAATTTTGATACTTCCGTCAAGATATTTAAATGGGATAAATTTTGCATGATGCCGCTAATTTTCTTCTTTTTCCCCCCGAAAGTCTGAATTTGATATCTTATCGCGTTCTCTTGCATTATTCGAAAACCCTCTTCTTTATAAGCGTTTCATCGCTCCAACAATGGACTCCATTAATATTCTCCTTAACACAAATATACGAAATACGAAATTTTCAATCACTTCTTATTGCCTGACGCGATTTTACTGGGATAACTTTTAAAATGTTCCTAAATTAAAGCCGGATCTAATGTCTATGGTCAAAACTTGCACAAGTATCGGGTTCACTTTATTTTCTTCCCCAATCGTTTTTTTATTATGGCGCCTTTGCTGTAAATGTTTTCAAATTGTTTATTATCCAAACGCATACTATCGGGGATCGTGTAAATCATTACAATATATAGATATCGTATACAATCTAAACAATGTCTTCTTTTACAGAAATTTGTGATAACTGAATTGTTTGACGAAACGAGTGTCACAATTGTCAAAACAGATTACAAATGCCAAGAGATGGGCAGTCTACTAAAATTTTGAATCGGCTACTCAGAGGGAAGATCGACTTGCTGAAGTACTCACTCGCCCCATTGAAAATAATACTGCAAGAAGGGGAGAAATGTGAATAATTCTCTAAGTAGTCGGGCAGCTGTTCATTAGGACTCTCAATTTGACTATTTACACAGTTTTGGGTTCAAAATGGTAAAATGGAAAATGTGTATATGTTCTCAGTCCATCCAGTAAATTGTTTTCTTCAATATGCGAAGGAAGTTTGAACAGTGGTGTGTAATTTATGAATGATCATTTACATATTAAGACTAATCTGTAAAGTTGTTTTGCATATCAATTGCTCCCAATGAATGAGTTCATTCATATTTTTTTAAAAAAATATTAGCAAAAATTAATTTGTCTAAAAATATTTTTGTCTAAGCAAATATCTGGGAGTCTTTGGTTTTCTTATTCATATTTCAGGATCCATAATCTTTATCACTTGAGATAAAATAATGATATTGTTTTGTTATGTGGCTCAGTGCATTGTCAATTTATTATTTACACATATTCCATGTTGTCGCGGCAGGAAGTATTATTCCGAAGCACAACACGATAAGAGCCTAAATTTATTGCTTATTTATCATTGAAAATATATTTTATTACATGGGAGGTGTTTTTTTTTCAAAATTTAAGTAGTATATGACTTAGTGTAAGGATCACAGAAATTTGAAAATGTGCACACAATTCACTTTTCCCCATAGCACGTCATACGCAGTTTTAACTGTTTTTTACGTAAAATAAATAAATAAATAAAGAAGTAAATAAGTAAATAAATAAATAAAGAAGTAAATAAATAAATAATAAATAAATAAATAATGTATGTCAAGGTGGTGGATCATTAGTTTTTTAATGTATCAGTCGTATGATTTACCAGAACAAATAAGTTTTATACTACACTTACTAGCACACAGGACATTAAACATGTATATTTTTTTCATCTTCAGAATTATAAAAACTGGTAATTATGTTTCAGAATGGATACAAGTATTTTCATTTATTTTTATGATTATGATTCATCAATTACGTTATGACATCTATAACTATTACTCCGGATCTACCTACTACCGTACCCGTGCATGAACTTCCGCATGTTATACACAGCTTAAAACAGTAAGTCCCTTCAAGGTCACGAATTGACAGATCGATTTCAAAACTTTCTTTATGAATACAATAGAACAAAATATATAAAAATAGGATAAGTTTTACTACGTGACAATTTATTGATAGTGTTGGAATATTATATAAAACTCCACAAAAATTATACATGTGAGTCTACAAGTATTTTACTTTGTAGTTTAGATTTATTTATTGTTTTTAGTTATAAAGTTAATGTTTTGAAGCAGGAACTTCAAATAAGATAAATGTAATTATTTTTTAACGAGGTAAAGATGTGAAAAGAAGTGAACGAGGTAATCCAGAAATTTCCAAATAGGGGTCAAGAGAAGACAGCTATCGTGGCATGGCCGGGCAAAGCATGGTAGGGAGTGGGGCGGAGAAGGGATACAATAGAAGAGATAGAGGTAAGGTCTCGCCGCAGGGTATGAAAAGATTGAATTCCTCCTCCTGTATAATAATTTACAGTAATAAATGCCCGAGCAACGCCAGGTACTTTAGCTAGTATTTTATAAAACAAGAATATTCGAAAGACAACTAAGAGACAAATATACAAGACAATGTTGGAGAACTGTGTTACGTATGGATCAAAATTTGAGTTAAAAATGATGCAATAAACTCTCGGTTAAATCTATGAAAATTAATAATTGGAGACGATGTTGTCAGTATACTGTTTGATAGAATACCAAACGAAGAGATTAGACAAATAATAAAGATTGAGAGACAAGTGATCGAAAATGTAGAATTCAAACAACTCAAATGGTATGCTGCAGAATGCATGCTGACAAAATATCAAAAATTATCTTTGAGTGGATCACTTTCGAAAGAATAAAACGAGGAAGGCCAAGGAAATCTTGTAAATCTGCCAACGATTCGACAATGAAGAGCAGAAGAATAGAGTAAGATGCCTGACGGAATAAAAAAACATTGGCGTGTAGAGTGCAAAAAACGGTCATTAGAACTGTAAAATACTCGCTTAAGAATTAATAATAATTACCTTAAACCCGAAGTGGAAGATACTGGATGAAGAAACATTGTTATCATGTGCTGGCACAAGTAAGAGAGACTAACAGATCTTGCCGGAATACCAAACCAAAACCAAAATTACGTTCTTATTTGAAAAGATTAAATGAAAACAAAGAAAATTTCATTATTTTCTAGAGTGGGGTCCTTTAAATAACAAATGTCAGATATTACTGTATTTGGTATTTATAATATTTGTAAACTTTGTCCATTTATCGGCATGATCGCATTTCAATGGGAACAACTGTTCTTCGGAATTTATAGGTCGAAAAGTAAATATAGTATTTAGGTAAAAAAAGATGATTGAAAAATTTACGGGACTAAAGTAAAAAGAGAAAACTATCACAAATAGTAAATTCACATTTCTTAAATGTTGCACCAATGAATAGTGTCAATTCCGCAACCAAAATCTATTTTCGACCCACCAATAACATATGTGGGTTAAAGAACCTGGAAATCTTTGCTTCAGCTGCGATAACATAATTCACCGGAAAGTGTACGGCATTTAATCGACGAATGACAGAAAATGTATTTACAATAGCCAGAAGGACTTCTGAAGCAGTATTCCACAAAGGCAGATTTTTTTAAAAACTCCAGACATTTGTTCATCATTTCTATTTCATGTTATGCAACATGTATTCTCAAGTTAATGTTGAAATATTTAGTCTCACTTTCGGAATCCTAAGACTTCAGTAAAAGGAACGCAATGGTGACCCTGAAGATTTGATTGCGACCCAACAGCGATAGCGCAGATTTCTCTTCCTTCCCGGCCTTCAACGTCAACTTGCGTTAAAGTGGTCGCCGAAGAGTGCAACCAAATGTGAATAAATTCTGAATATGAGGTCATTGTGTTATTTAGATTTTCTTTGTAAAAACGTCTCTGCGTGAGACTACTAAATACAAACACAAACTATCAATCAATGGGCAGTACATTTTGAAGCGTTACATTGTAATATAGTTGCAGTGCGTTTCAACAATAATAAATATTTTAATTATAATTTTAAAATTCAACCTTCATTCATATTATAGTACTTTAATTAAATTACTTTATAAATATGTATAACTTGAATGAAATTTTTCCTAAATAAAAACAATTAATTGCTTATTTTGTTTACAATATTTATTAACAATTCATTAAAAATATAAATAGGCAATTCAATATTACTGAAGGTGCAAGTGGACACACATTCAATAAATTGGAAATTTTGTATAAAATGTAAGTGATACATTGATATCAGTGTGTGTGTGTGTGTGTGTGTGTGTGTGTGTGTGTGTGTGTGTGTGTGTGTGTGTGTTCCGCCAAAGTTCACGCAATAGGCAAAAGCTGGTGTTTCTACCTTTGCAAACATTAAGATATAAAAATGTTGTATAGGAGCCACATCTCGTTTTTGATTCTCACGCAAAAATCCTCAAAGTCTAGGTATCACATATGATTTTTAATATTTGCGGCAAAGAACTCCGTGTAAAATGCAATCACCCTAACGTTATATTGAAGTGAAGTAATTAATTGTGATCCCCAAAACAAAAGATCACAAATCGTTCATTTGCTTACAACTGCACTTACCAATCATAATGTCTGCAGTAGAAAACTTTCATTGCGACTAAATGAACTTTAAATACTTTTAGTTTATTTAGTATTTTACATATCAAAACTATTTTATTAAAATATTGATTTTCGTGACCATTTAGTATTTTTTAATTCGGTCATCTGTGAAATTGATGATGAAGTATTTAACAACTGAAAGCTGCTATCCCGGAGACGTGTTTGTGCAACTGAATCTAAAATGTATTTCTTTAAGTTATTAATTTTTAAATAAAATAACTAGGTTAGACAATGCATACAATGCATTATTATATTAAATATTACTATAATAAACGACGAAATGTAGACATGAATCTTAATACTCGTTGTCCAGTGTTATGTTTTGCAAAAAACCGTTTTATAACTGTTTGGAAATATGTTTTTACTGGGAAATTGCATGACTTTATTTATGTAATGAAATGTATATACAACAATTTATGTAAAACTGTTGGTTGATTTAATATTTATATTCAAATATTTACTATAATTTAGCTCGCGATCACCGCCATTTTGTAATGTTCAAGATTAATAGTTCAGCCTCCCTGAAATAAAGCTAAAGCGGATTGGTCAGCTCAATCCCGCAGGTCGGGGCAGGGGTCGGAAAACTCTGGTAAAGTTCCGCTCAGGACATCGCCCATTTTTTGTGGAAGCGACGGTACATTCACTGTAATATCTAAATTAAAAGAATGGAGTAAATTGAGAAACTGCTTATTCGTGGGATTCGCTCAGAAAATCAATATTGAAATCTCCACATACAGCAATATATTTTAAAGAGTACTAAATTTGTTACTACATTTGTTCAGAATTATCTCTAGATTTTCTAAGGAAATGAAATAATCTAATGCTGGCTTTGTTGTAGGTCTGTAAATGCAAAGTACGATAATTTTCAGCGTTGAAAGATGTACTACTGTTACTTCAAATCTCTTTTGACTGCATATAAATTGAATCCTCACGTTGCGTTTGCGTTGGCGCGTTTGCGTTGGTTTGTGAATGAACGTGTCGATGATGTGAGTGGGTAGTGAGGATTGGGAAGGCAAGGGAACTCAATGTCATAATCTAACACAGAAAGTCTGTTTCCAGTCTTGATTGGTAGTAGTGATTGTGTTTTTGCTTTCGCGTGTGGACTGTTGGAAGTTTCTGCAGTGTTGCATATATTTGTCTGTGTTTTGAACGACCTCTTCCAGCATTCGTATTATATGTTCATATAAATTATTTTTTATACGTGTGAAAGCTTTCAGAAAGTTGTCTTTGAGAGCGTACAGAGTAGAAAGTGTGTAGTGAGAAGTAGATATTTAACGAAAGCGTGTGTGGTAAATATGAAAATAAACAAATTGTTGAGAATTTAGGTGAATGCAAAAATACTTTATAAACTATCTTTTTAATTTAATTGTATTAAATTATTTAATATGAGTTCTGTATTCATTGCAAAAATAACAGTAATGTGATTCTAATTAGTATGTAAATATGATTGGTTAAATGCGAAAAGAGGTTAATGTGTTTATAATATAAGAATAAATACCAATTGGAATCACAAAATTCATCACTTTTATATTCGTCAATTTGAAACACAAGTTCAAGTGTTTCCGTTACTATTGTAGATAAACTTTGAATTCGATATTTTTCGCAATTATAACAACACTTTCACTAATAGTTTAAAACTTTATGCACATTAAATATATTTATAGAGCAAAGAAATATTGAAAGTCTTTAAACTCGTTTAAATACACGTTTGTCCGTTACGCTGTCTTTTAAACCAAATATTTGTATTACTTCTTTTGCACTGCTTCACACAATATGTCTCTTCAGCTTATCTGTAACAAGTAAACAAGTAAAGAAAATAGTTTAACAGCAAAAAGTACCTGCAAGATGAAGAAAACTAGTCAAAATTAGTAAAATATTAGAGCACAGCCAGAGAATGTCAGTCACTTAAGCAAGCAAGCATTTTCGGGAGAAAACTCTTATTGTCGGGCCTGGTAATGAAAAAGTGGATAAATCCTGTTGCTTTATATAGCAAATTACTTCCTATAACACATGGTTAGCCAGAATCCATGTTTTGTGGGTCTTTGATACCGAAAAATTGGTTGACATCAAAACGTGCGTCTGCCTTTCTGTCCGTCCTTCCGTCTTTGGTCAACGCTAGCGCCTAAACCAGAGAGTATCTTTGGTATCTTGGCCTAAACCGTTCAGCCGATTTTCTCCAAAATTAATATTTCCGAAAATATGGAGCTAGTACCATTTTCGGCCAACTCCTTGCACTTTCGAAAATTGCAAAAAGTTAACGTTTCAAAACTACAAAATACAAGGTATATTTCTCATTTAGATAAGATCTGTCGTAAAAATCAACTCAAGGTCATGTACAATTTTTGGAAGAAACGAGTAGTTTTCGCGAAATTTGTGCTTGAAATTAATACAGTTTACAAAAACAAAAATTCTGAAAAACCGCTCCCAATTTTTTCTTCAATTTGTTTTCATAGATAGATGAAAGGGTGCTTAAAATAATTGTGAGAATCGTATTTTCGTTGAATTCAAATTCATTCTATTATCTTTTGCCAATAGTAATAAAATGATGGACCCTAAAACTGGGTTGGGAATTCGAAGGGTTACTCAAAAGATTTGTCTCTTTTCGTGGAAGGTCAATGACCTTTGATAATTCAACGCGATAATGCAACGTTTAATTTCATTAAATTTCATCATGATTTGCTAGTTTTTGGTCCTTGAGATTTCCTTGGCCATTAACCAAGCAATCTAGCTATGGCCACGCTTCTTAACTTAGGAAATGAGGTGTGGAAGGCTTTTAATGAATTGTTTTTGTGAAGAACTGTCACACTATACTTGTGTGTGTAATTTACGTTGGCCGATAGAGAAATGTATAGTTTAAACAAGGATTAAAGAGCTGTCTTTTCCAAAAATGACATTAAAGCAGTTATGGCTTCACGCGTCTTCACAATTTGGTATTCCATTATTTTATCGCTTACGCCGTTACTCGGAATTTATTATATATATATATATATATATATATATATATATATATATATATATATATATATATATATATATATATATATCGCTTCCCGGACTGGTTTCGGTGATATGTTCTGTATTTACTATTAGTTCTCAATTACACTCAACTCACTGTCTTTTACACTCACTTTGTGGGCTAGAGTGAACGTAAGTTCACATAAATCACATATCACGTAAGTTCACGCCACTTCTAAGTACAAGAGTGATCGAATTCAGGAAAAACTTATAATTGACTTTTCTTTGTAAAGGTCACATAAAACTTTCTTACATAAAAAGCGTATCATGAATATTTTAACTGTCTCTGTTGTAAAACGTAAATGAAGTGCAAATTTACGTTTTACAGGTGACAAGTCTATTTCACAAAAATTGAGTTCTTTGTTGTTTTTACCTAGAGTTTTATTTCCTGAAAAAAAAAACATGACATGAGATGCCTTACAATACATTAAGCGGTACTCTATTCGTTGAGTTACAGACGGTGTTGAAAAGTGTAAAATTTGTGCTTTATTTGTTACTTTTATTGGAAAAGAGTGAAGTGGACGAGTGTCGTCTTGAATGTTTGCTTCTCAATGGCTCAATGCTGTTCCTAGTCAAATGACAGATCAGTGAGTAATGGTACAATGATGTGAGGAGAGAGATAGAATACTCGCAGTATTAATTTTTGTCAGTAATAAGCTGCAAACTAGCTTAATATTTCTTCTGTGTCCTTGTAATATACACAAATATACATAATATTATACACAAATAGCATGCCCCCTGTAGTACCCGTCACGGTTCTTAATAATCCGCCATTTGTATGTGACTTCATCCACATGTGAGTGTTTTTAGTACAGTACAGACGCATAGTACTACCCACTAAAAAGAAAACGTTTCTTGAGGACTTGAGATTATTTGAATAGCATCGGTATCACATCTCAACATCCACACATCCTCCATCAAGCGGAATGGATTAATCAATTTACTATTTCATTTCCGGTAACCCTTATTTATATTGATAAGGGAGGATCTATGTAGTTTCACTATTGTTTTATAATGTTCTATCTCATTTTCAAAAGCCGGAACACATTTTTTTTATTATTTCTAAAACGATTTATTGAATTCTGTACCGAAGAAAACTTACATTTAAGAGAGAAAGAGGCTGTCTTTGTATTACAAGCTTTAGATCACAAGTAAGATGCCAATAATAGAATTTGAATTCAGAAATACATCAAATATGAAAAATAAAATAGAAAAACTTTTTACAACTTTTATTTTCTTCAGATTTTGTGCCAATGTTCCAGTGCTCTCTAAATAGTTATAAATAGTTATTTTCTGTCTCGACTATATTCAAAGGCTACATTTTCCATTCGTTTATCGGTTTTCAATAACGCGAAAGAAGCTTTCACATAAGCGTCTTCTTCAGAAACGAATTGGCAAACTTAAATAAACAGAAATCGGCCTGTGCATGGTGTGAATGTAAAATGTTCATTAACACCTTCAACTGACTTCGCAAGAAACTAGGGTTTACACATTCTGGAAAGTGTGTTCTTTCCACGATGGAGTCGCGACCTACTTAAAAAATTTGCATCATGTAAACGAAACCTACCTCACAGAAACTTAGCATGCGTCATGACTTACTTTTGCTTTGAAGATTCTGGTTATTGGCTAGATGCTTTGAAAGACTCATTCATGCCAGAGAAGTTAGAGTGTACACGCAATGGATGTGTGAGATGCAGATTGTAGACACTTTCAAATAATTGAATGAACCTCTGTTCTTGGGTCTGAGATTTCATGTATTCTCCTAACGTTCATTTCTGAGTAACCCAGTGTCACATTTCAACTTTAATTTTCCTGGGATGCCCTGAACAACCTTCAACTACCCCGCCGCCCTGCGCGATGTATCGTAGATACACATGGCCTCTTCTGTCAGATGAGATTTTTTTTGACACTCATTGATGACAAACTAAATTGAAGGACTTCACTTCACAAACCGTTGTTAACTTGTCCTGTTGCACGTACTCCATATTTTTTCATTTTCCAAACGATTAATGTTCGCATGAAATTAGTGTATTTATGTAGCTTGAATACAAAAAAGGTATGCCTCTACTTTAGAACTTCCTTTGTAAGATATATTACTAGGGGATCTGGGTGAATGGCCAATAGGTGGCGTTGGTGAACACTGCATACCAGGTGCCACGTACCTGGCCTTGAATGGGGAAGTGTAACTCATAATAGCTGTTATTAGTTGTAGAAAAAGGACTGTCTGATACTCGATGCAATGGGATACACTCGTTTGAAGTTTACGATACTCGCTCGTTCCTCACTTGTATCGTAATATCCTTTAAACTCCTATATTATAACTCATATTTACATCATCGTTTCATAATATTCTATTTTGTAGATCTAGATCACAAGAGTACACGGAATTGCTAAAAAGAAACCAATAAATTTTTCTCACCTGTGGATAGACGAATTTTTTTGTTGCACGCACTTTCCATCCAACCTCCTCAAAACATTCTTGATTGATTCAGAGTTGGCCAACCCTCAATTTTATGAGGCTATGTCAAACCTTCCTCTCGAAAAACAGTAGTCCTGGAAGTAACAAATAGAAGGCATCGTCAAACCGGCCTGGACTAAGGTCATCAGCTGGCGAGAAGAGTGAGCTATCTCAGGTTCAGCTCTTACATAGATTCTATAGCGCGCCCGGAAAGGTAGCGGCCTTCCTGGTGAGTGCCCTGTAGTGGCCTTGCTGGTGAGTGTGCTTACAACAGAATTTATGTTGGTAGCTTGAGCTGCAGTTTGAAACCGTAGATTGCGTACTCATTACAATCATAATAGATGCTGGAAGTGTTGTTCCATTCAATTGTTTCCTAGTTATCTGTTTGTTACAAACATAAACGCAATTTTTAAAAGGAAGCCCTGATTCGGCTCAGTGCGGAGAGATTTTCCAGGCGTATTTCAGCTTCTCAGTTTTAAATTTCTCTAAATTCAGAAATTCAAAATCAACTCAATGTGTTTCCCTGTGCTATGCATAATACTGCCTGATATCACGCATGGTTTCATCCTCCACACGTTATAGAGCACCGCACGGTGGTGTATTTTCTCCAAATCCTGCCCAAAACCTCAAAAATGAAATCTAGTGTATTAAAAGTTTCCTCGTGCTACGACATACTATGTTCTTGAGGGCATCTATTTCTGCCAACGCCCTTTGGATCAATTTCCATGGCGTCAGCAGACACTTGACCTTACCCTTCACTGGGTTCAGTAGACCTATTGCGTCGGAGTGTCATAGAATGTCCGTCTTTGTTTGTACGAGGTGTCGATACGAAGTTATGCAGAGAACGCTGCCCGTATGGATTCTCTTTTAGGAAGTATGTTGTAGAGTATTTTTGTTCGGGCCCACACGCAAAAGCAGAAAGGGACGTATAAATATAAAACGCTTCCTACGCCCTAGGCGGCAACACCGGATGCGCGGCATGGAAAGTTCCATAAGCCAAGCGGCACACTGCGCCGCGTGATAATTCGCCTTGACGACCCGATTCTTCAAACTGTTCCAGAACATTTTCAAACTCTAGCAGTTGCCTATTGGACTGTTCAAATTCATCCCACCTCGCCATACTGCAACCGCTGGAAAAGCAATCGCTAATTGGCCAGTTCAAATCAGTTCAAATCCCTCTTCGCGTGCCCGATAGAACTCGCAAACCGAAGAAAAATCAGTCGCTGAGTAGCACCCTTGCTAGAAGCATGTCTCGGGCTCCGTGTTAAAAGATCACGTAAATTCTTATACAGAAAGTAATATTCTGTGCTTATGTTGTGGCCAAATGAAAGCCACATTATTTCAATTTGTTGTAGTTCAGCATTGTGTATAAATCAGTCGCTGAGAAGCAGCCTTTGCGAGAGGTATATCTCGGGTTCCGTGTTAAAAACATCACGTAAAATCTCATGCAGAAAGTAATTTTCTGTGCTTAAGTTGTGGCCAAGTGAAAGCCACATTGTTTCAATTTGTTATAGTTCAGCATTGTGTATGTATTGAACTAATCAATGTATTTCACACGAAGTTGCAAGTAAGTTGCCAGGCGAGCACATGTTTCGCGCTTCGTGATTCAAGATGGAAGATTCCTGTATTCTCACACTGAGAACAATAACTTAGTGTAATTTTATTGTAAAGACCAATTGTGACAACTCAAAGGTAATTAAACATCATTCTGGAGGGTGAGAAGTGTGTTTCCATGATAATCCACATTATTACAAAATTCCTAACGAGCGTCGAAAGGGACTGAGTGGATTGCCTACCTACGTTCAACAACCAATAATACAGTCCACTACAAGCAAAGGTAACCCGCCACGTCCATGGTCCTTCGAGCTTTGGATATCGAACCAGTGACCTGTGGAAAGCAACCCGCTCCGTCCAATTTTAACATATGTGTTATAATGCAATGTCACCAGAGGATGAAATATTGAAGCGCATAAAATAATACAATAATTTTAATTACTCGTAAGTTCACGTAGACTGAAAGGTATCGATTTCGCGAATCTCCGTGATGTTTCTAATTTCATTTACTAGCTGAAACTATCCTCTCACGAATCCAGTTGTAAAATTGTGCCCCAGATTGCCCTATTGGTAACTAAAAAGAATTAACTTTCCGTGAAGCGCGCCTGACCCCCGAATATAACTCGAGATGCGTCCTGAGAAAAGCCAAATTAATACTTCACCCCACATGACCATTTTCTAATCCCAATCGTATCTAATAGCACTCAGCAGCTCAATGGTCAAAGCAAGTACGTGTAAACAACGTACAATTGTGGTAAACCTCATTAACACGAATTACAAGGGACCGAAATAATCGCAGTTCGTGTTACGAAATTTCGTGTTATCCGAATATTATAAATGTTCGTATTACCGTAATCCCTTCCGGGATCAACGTTTTGTTCGTGTAACGGCAAAGTTCGTATCGAGTGAGTTCGTGGTAACGAGGGTTTACTACATTTTTTATTGAAATTTTGAATCAATACGTCTTGAAAAACAAGGTTTTGAGAAAATTTATATTTTGAAACTATGGAATAGTTTTGTTTTAAAAAATCAAACTAATCTTCTCCAGTATTCTTTGTTCTTTCCGGAATCTGGAGGAAATTGTCACTTCTCGATTATCTTTCTGATCTGGTCGTTCCACCCTGATCTTGGTCATCCTCGTTTTTTTCTTTCACTTGGTTGCCATTCTAATTATCTTTTGGTGAGTCTTTTCTCATGCATTCGCTGTACATGTTCAAACCTAGTAAGTTCTTTCTTTCCAATTACGTGTTGCAAATTCATAATTTCCTTAACCCGTTCACTTCTTTTCTTTTTTTCATTTATTTCTGCTTGGCCCGAAGGCTCTCAGCAGCCGAGTACGATACATTGAAGGTTCATTTAATTATTTTAACATGTTTTAACAAACATTATTGACAGATGAATTACATTGAGTTCACGCAGATTAAATGCGCGAAGCCACATCGGGCACATGATGATCAAGGAGGGTCGAAGAACTGTCGCGGTAGTTTACGCTTTAGTCTATTGTAGTGAGGATTTTGTTTTCCGATTTTGAAATGTACAGCTGAGGGAATCTGGGGAATTTTATGTAGAAGTGAGAGGATAGGAGAGAGAAATGGTTGGTGGCCGGAGTAATGCCGAGTTCATGATGTAACTGGGAGTTAGGTACAAACCAGGGAGCTTTTGTAATAGTTCGGAGGAATTTGTTTTGGAAAATTTGTAGTTTTTGGATATTTGACTTGCTGGCTAAAGCCCAGAATAGAGAAGCATAGAATAAGATTGGACGAATCATTGATTGGTATAGGCGAGTAGCAACATGGAGTCGCAGAGGTGATGCTTTTTTGAGTATGGAAATTACCGGGGGGGGCCTTTTTAAAATTTTTGGCAAGATATTTCACTGGCTTGTTGATAGGGAGCCAAGTTATATTTTCTCCTTGATACTTGAGAGAGGGAGTATTATTTGGTCTACGGAACGTGAAGATTTTGGCTTGACGTTTTGCTGGGTTCATCCGGATGTGCTATTTCTTGGCCCAGTCGGAGAACTGGCAGAGGTGATGTTGCAGGTCTTCTTGTGCGATGACAACATCTCGGTTTGAGGAATATACAGCGGTATCATCAGCAAACAGTGCAATGGAGGAATGTGGGGTGGATGGTACATCGGCAGTATAAAGATTAAATAGTGTGGGAGAGAGAACAGATCCTTGAGGTGCTCCTGCTTTTATGGGGAAAGATGATGAAAGTGTTCCAGGAAGGCGAGCTGAGAAAGTACGATCTGCAAAGAAGCTTTTGATAATGGGAAAAAGATAGTGGGGCGTTCCGATGTAAATAATTTGAATAGTCCTGGGTGCCACACGGTGTCAAAAGCTTTTGCTACATCGAGGAAGATTGCAACTGTGTGTTTCTTTTCATGGAAACCTTCGATTAATCTTAATATCTCTTCCTCGGTTAATCTTAATATCTGGTGATATGTAGAAAGTAGTGGTTGAAAAGCGAATTGGTGCGGAGGTATGGCTTTGACTGAACTGAGATGGGAGAATCTGCGAATACTCACACGTGGCGTCTGTACATGTGATGTTGAGTCGTACAGTGACGAGAACACTATAATAGTATAAAATTGAAGTACATAAATATTAATTGAAGTAATTATCGTTAACTGACTTAACTTCAACCAGACGTGTGCGAACACGTAACCGACAGTTCGGAACGAGACCCACATTGGGACGGAGTTCAAATCGCAACTGATTGGTGGTCCTAAACGGTAGAGGCCTTGGACATTTGGTAACGACTGCCCACACTGACCAATAGTATTTGAAATTTGAATTTGAAGTGTCGTTTTACTAAGAGAATACATACATTTTGATTTAAATAAAATGGTCGGGCGTACCAACGTTGTATCATGTAACAGAATGTGCCTAGATTTATGATGTGTAATATATTAAATATATTTCTTAAAAAAACTTTGGCTTGCACAAACAATAATATTTTTTGCCGTACTTTGCTATACTCAAGAAAAAATTGGAGCCGATTTTGAGAAAATTGTGACGTCGTGAGTCAGAGAGACACAGACATGGAGTTTTTTATGTACAGATTTTTTACAGTTACTATACAGTATTTACACTCCTACGGAAACTATCGCTGCACTCCACAGCGCTACAATTCCTGAGGCAAACCCTCCCCCAAAGCCTGACACAGAGTATCCCAGCGTGCTAAAGCTTAGCGCCGCCCCTGGCCCCTAGTCCTGTGGCGAACGCCACACCTTGCAAGCCTGCGATGACCCCCTCACGAATCACAAGGTGCCTCCGCACCGCGATTCGTCCGAAAGTCGAATGAAGCAGTTTCCACAGGTCTCTTTCGCAAGGAATCACATGACAGACATCCCACGCCGACTCCCATCGACTCCCAGCCCGCCTCATGTCATTACCGCAAAACAGACCTCACCGACTAGCTGCAATCCGAGGCTGTCATCACATATCATCCCCCTTGCGTTAGTTGACACCCGCTTCCAAAACACGCCCTCGGCAGTCTGCACCCTCCTGAGGGGCAGAGCTCCCGTTGCTTCGCCAGCTCGGTGCCCGGACCCACCTCAACCCCTCGCCCCACGGTTTGGAAGTTAACTTTTAAAAATGGGTGATAGCTAAGAGTCTTCTGGGAATTCTGATTTGGTGTTGTTGACGTTCTTATAAGAAGAAATAAAAGAGGTCATCTTCGTCAACATATTAGCTTTATTAAGATAGCCGGCAGAAATCTGAGGCCCTTCTCAACGAACAAACTAATTTCCCTCTGTCCCCTTTACTAATAATTTGACACACCCCGACCTCACTAACTGACTCCCCCGCCTCCTAAGACATTTCCAAGAGAACACTAAACAGACCTCCTCCGACCCCTCGCCGGATCTCGGGAAAGCAATAAAACCCCGTGTCACGTTTCCTCTGGGCACAGTCGACCGACTTTTGCCGACAGCAGCGAGGTAAGCAAAGCGGCTTAACTTATTATTCAATTATTTCCCCATCTTTGTAATAACACTTGATATTAATTATTATTACTATCCCCTTTTTATATATATATATAACACACACACACAACACACACACACACACTTCAAAGAGAGCGAAGAAGAAAGGGCTTAAAATATGGAATGAAGAAATTGAAGAAGCTGTTAATGAGAAAAAGAAATTATACCTGAGATATTTATTCAATAAATATCCACAAACTAAGAAGGAATATACCACAATTTCCAACCACGTCAGGTATCTAACAAGAAAAGCCCAACAGGAATCATGGGATAAATATATAGCTGATATTGAAAATGACATACATGGACGGCAGAAATCCGCGTATAAAATTATGAGGCACCTTAATAGACAAGAGAAGGATGTAGCAGATATACAGATAATTAAGTCAGATGAATGGCTCTCTTATTATAAGAATTTATGGACAAATAAGAATGCGAGTGATAAGAATGAGAAGGTAGACAAAAATGAAAACCTTATTGAAGACAGCGTAGACCAGATAGAATTTGAGGAACTGGCAGAGGCATTAGCTAAAATGAAAAATAGGAAAGCTAGTGGTAGTGATGGCATTAAGGCAGAAATGCTTAAATGTGCAACTACAGAATTTAAAATAAGGCTTCTCCACTTCTTCAACCTATGCTGGAATAGAAGAAAAATACCAACTGATTGGAAACTTGCTGTAGTTCTGCCTATTTTTTAAAAGGGAAACCGAACAATATGTGACAACTACAGAGATATCAGTCTCCTAAACGTTGCGTATAAGGTATACTCAAAAATTGTGACCTCTAGATTAAGGAAAATTGCAGAAACAATGCTGATGGAAGAGCAAAGTGGCTTTCGCCAAGGAAGGTCTTGCATAGACAATATATTTGTCTTAAAACAAATTCTAGAGAAACATAACAAAGAAACCCACATCTTGTTGGTAGATTACAAGAAAGCTTTTGACACTAGCCAGACATACCCTCTTTGAAGTACTAAGAAAGAAAGGAATCCCTGAACATCTGATTCTTGTAATTGAAAGTATGTATAATGAATCCGAAATATGTATTACTTGGAAACCAGATCGAAAAGCGAAAGTGGACCAAGGCTTACGACAAGGATGCAGTCTTTCACCGATTCTGTTTGATATCTACATAGACGAAGCTCTTCGCGAGTGGAAGACCAGATTAAAATTTTATAGTTTAGACTTAACGAGAACAAAATGATGGACAATACGTTTTGCAGATGACCACGCAATAATAGCAGGAGAAGATATATTACAAAGAGCAACTCATGAACTGCAGCGGATAATGTCAGAATATAATCTGGAAATATCGGACACCAAAACGAAAGTGATGGCATTCCAAGGACGATACCCGGTACGCTGAAAAATTGTAGTAAATAATAAAACTGTAGAACAGATACAGCACTTCACATTCCTGGGAGCAGACATATCATTTTATGGCGAAATCGACATAAATAAGAAAATAGAACGATTCAATCAAATGAATGGTACCATAAGAAGAACACTCAGTTCAAAAGTGAGAAGAGACACTCTCATCTAATTTTATAAAGTTATGTCAATACCAACTTGCTTATATGGGAGTGAAGTGTGGACAATGAGACAACAAAAGATATCTCAAGACTGCAAGCAGCAGAAATGAGATTTCTTAGAGCGGTAGCGGGATATAATCTCCTAGATAGACAAAGGAACACAAAAATCCGAAATGAGCTAAATGTAGAATGTCTCATAGAGAAAGTCACTAACTACAGACTCTCTTGGCAAGAACATCTGTTGCGAATGAACAACGACCGCATTCCTAAACAAATGGCAAATTATCAACCAAGAGGAAAGAGAAACATAGGACGTCCAAGAATGCGTTGGAAGGACCAGTACTAAGCGGCGTAACAGGCATCATGCCTAAATACTTGAAGATAAGAAGAAGGTATATATACGAATACACGGGAGGAATATACATAGTATAGAGAAAGTTATGTAATGCTGTGAAAAATGGACTTCGAGGTTTTAACGAAAATACACATTTTGAGGTCCCCTGATATCGAAAAGTGTTTATTTCCAACACGTCCGTCCGTCCGTCAGTGCGTTCGTCCATCTGTCTGACAGTCCGTCCGTCTGTGAACACCTCTAGCGCCAAAACCAAAGGTACTATCTTCTCCTAATTGAATCCCCTGTTCATATGACTAGTTGAAACTTTGAAATTTTGAAAATCATTCTTTAAAATTTGTGGGTACTGTATATGAAGACCCCCAGACGTTTAAAACTTTTCTCAAAAACAGTTCCACATCCTTTCTTTAAATTTCTTGTAAGAATGGAGTTAAATATACTACTAAAGATGATATAGATCTGATTTTCAAGGTTAACCCAAGAAATTTTTTAGACGTTTTCCTACAACTATAAAATTGCGACATCCAAACAACACACCTTTTTGGTGTTGTCAGGGTTGTCTTGTTTGAACCGAGACCCCCAGCCGCCTCAGAATAGTACTGAAGATGGTCGCAATGCGGCCGAAAAAGCTTTATGCCAAAATAAATACATACGACGAAACAACGCCTCAAATTCATTTACATGATGCAAATGTCGTTAAAGCTGCCCCATTTACTACACTTATAAAGGTGGCAAAGGTCCGATTGTTAGAGTTAACTCTGATATTTCGAAAATTTCAGTTTGAATTATTTTCGGTGTCCTCCTATAACCACAAAATTGAAGATAGAGATTTTTACTTCAAGTGTAATTTTTTCTCCCTAGTTAGAGCTTTCATTAAATTCATGTTTTCTTGAAAATTTTAGTAGTTTGCGCCTAATATTGCAAAATATGTGCAATATTGAAAAATAACAAAAACAAGATTTTATCGAAAACGGCTCCAAATTTTTTCTATACGTTTCTGACAGGGATAGTGCTAAATGCACTCTATAAGGTAAATGTAACGCCGTATTGCTTTATTCTTTTTATTTTTCAAAATGCACAAAAATGTTTTTTTACTTCTTTCTCACATCGTTAATATTTAGATTAGCGGCAATTTGTTCACATTATTGCCTTTATGGTTACATGTACTTCAAAAAATATTATATAAAGTTTCTGGAAAACTCAACAGTTTTCTGTGAAAATGAGCGCAAATTTCTGCATGCAAATTTCAGAAATGCTCAAACGTCTCTGCTCAAAATTGACTCCAAATTTTTTCTTTACACTTGTATTGTATATTATTATTGCAATTAGCGCTATTTCTTGGAAAAGTTCATTTTGTTATTTTTATTTTAAAAAATTACACAAGTGTAATTTTCTTGAAATATTTCTCACGCCGTTGATATGCGTATTTTCAGCAGTTAGAAAACCCTGTTTCATTTTTTGAGTTAAAGTGCTTAAAATGAGTTGAAATGAAGACTTTCGAAAATTCAAAATATTTTGGCGAAAATTTCATATTTATACTAACGGATACACTCCATTTTCTTTAAAACGGCTCTAAATGTTTCAATATAGATTGCTATTTAGGCCGAGGATTTACTCTTCTTTAGTATTCTTAAAGTAATATTTCGGTTTTTCTATTAGCAAACCAAAAATTGAAAAAAATGTCATATCAATGAATTTTGTGTGGCGATTGATGGTAGCTATCAAGAGGATTGGGCAAGATCGTAAAACCAGACCACACCATGGTGGAAATAATTATTTCCACCATGGTCAACACCAAAGAAATTAGAACATTTTACCACGAGAACGTCTGTACCATTCTGTAGCACCACTAGTTTTTTATTTTGATCCTGTGATGTTTAAAATTATGTATACATTTAAATGAAAGTAATTTCTAAAATAATTAGTCAATTTTTATGTTCTTGTGTCTTAATAATGCTTGGACAAATAAAAATGGTATTTACTGTATAGTTAATCACTATGTTGTAAGATTTAATTCCATAATTTGCCACAATAGATGAACGAAATTTTTTGCTCAGATGTTCTCTCGCTGTTGTCTCATAATCTGTAAAGTATGTAATTTAATTCAACACTGCATATCATATGGTAATAATCTACCAATTTAGTAGTTTTTGCTCGTAATATTGGCTGATATCTTGTGGAAGTAGAGTATAGAAAAAGAGCGTGAGGAATGCACGTGTTTACTCCGCGAGGCCCGGAAGCGGAGACCCACGTGGTGGTTGCAGTGCTCACGACATAACTCGTCCTGATTTCATCACGCCGCCAACCTTGAGGGCGCTCTCCATTGATGCCGTAAGTTCTGGAGCGCGTCCGCGAGGTAGCCGGTTGGAAGCAAACGGAACTGTAAGTGAGCGTAGCTCGGATTTGTGTTGTGGGAGAAGGGGAAGGTGAGAGTCATATTGATTTGGAGGAACGACAATAAATTTTTAAGTTGAAACATTATTTACGTTACTTAATAAAATGTATATAATACTTTCGGTAACAATTAACGTTTCTAAAACATGCATTTCAGTAATGTAAATAGAGTAGTATATACAGATTTATATACAGAGTGAATCACGTAATTTTAGCACCTTGTGTAACTTTTGAACGGTTGTAGTTATTGCAACGCAGTTTTCACGAAAGTGCGTTAGGGAATGAGGCTAACTGATGCATGTATTCATTTCAATTTTATCACTTTTATTTTAAGAGATATTGAGGAAACTGTGTTTTTTTTTAATGGAAAAATATTGTTTTAGTTCATCATGAGCGTAAAAAGACTATTCCAATGAGAAAGGGGAGAGTTAGGTTAATCAAGGCTTTTAACTGTTGATGGGAAGTGATTCCTGCTTATTCCACTGGATGACATTCGCAGAATGATAGGGCTAATAGTCTAAGTCACTTTTATATGTTTCAGGCCTTCATTGTTCAGTACAGCAAGGCATTTTTTTTGAAAGATCAGAAGTATTTTCTACCACTCATCTACTTTGAAATTGTATTGCTATTGAATAAAAACTACAAGAAAAATATTCACACTAGATTAATTGTTAGTATTTCTGCTTTATAATAGTGTGTTTTAATAATACGTCGCGGCTTATATGTTTTCGGGCATATAAAGAAAATATGTGCTGTGGAGTTAACTGAACCGCCGGAATGTTAGGTTAAGTGGACCGGTCCGGTTATCTCCTTTATTTTTTCGAAAGCAGTATTCGCAGGTTTGCAATTAACAGTGACATCAGTTGATGCCCTGAGTTATCTCTCCCGGACCAACCAAAATGCTTTTGTTTCAACGGTAGATATTGTTACAAAGTTTCCATGCTTGCTGACGGACGGCAGGGAAATATTTAAAGAGATGATTTATTTTAAAGTGAATTTGGAAGAGTACAACCTTCCCTAAGTTTTTTTCCATTTACGTGTTAACAAAAAGGTTATGGCATTGTTGAGAAGAATATTTTTTCATACCGGTTAGGTCATATTGCACCGATCAATCAACCGATCAATATGACCGGTTAGGTTAACTGGTCATATTGCAAATGTGCAAAATATTCCATTTTTGACAATAACTGTAGGCACAATGATGATGTTTGTTCCCACAATATCAGGAGAAAGCCTCACTGAAATATCATGCGAAATTTCACGTGTGTAGGTCAAGTAAATAACATTTTAAAGCAAATTAAAACAAGTGGACCAGTTAACCTAACTCTCCCCTACATATTGTCGTAGGTTAGATCAGAATTTGTTTGAATAATTTTGATTTTTTGTGACTCGTGTTTAACGTATGTTTAAATGTAACAGTCAAATACTCACCTGTAAGGTGGTAATCCCACTGATCTGGTTAAATAAATAAAAAAACAATGTAACAGTCCACCAACCACGTCACTCAGCGCTCACGAACCGGTAGCGGTAGCTCAGTGCATCAACTGATGTCACTGCAGCGCCTCTAACCGGGAGGTCCTAGGTTCGAGTCCTGACGGCGGCAAGATTTTCGACACTAGCTTTTCAGCTAGGTCGAATTCAGCTGCAGTCTGGAAGAGAATTCTAGCAGCCGGCTGCTCTAATCGGTAGTTGTCCGTGGTTTCTCCGATCAACACCTGGCGAATGCCGGAGCAGTACCCTACCAAACGGGCCACGGACCGCGCGCGATCTGTCCTTCCTCTTCCTTGTCCTATCCTCTCCTCTTACACACACACACTTACACTAACATGCACCACACTACCACATATTCCGGGAGACCGGTCGGGAGCTTAGAGCTTGTCCCGACTGGGGCGGTGCCCCGTTGGTGGGAGAGTCCTGGTTAGGGGGAAACCCCACTAGCCGACGGTAGGTTGGCGCCGGATCTCGCCATCCAGCGGGGAAGATCACCGCCATCTCCCGAGAAAAAACATGCACTACACGAACGGGACTAATGGCCGAAGCAGTTGACGCGCCCGGAAACACGAAAAATCAATCAATCAAACGCGCTCACGAGTCGAGTCGCAAACATCAAAATTACTCAAGAAAATGCTTATCTAACGCACGTATCAGCGAGAAAAACCGAAAAATGTTTCGTTCGATTGAAGTTTAAAACTCCACTTTAATTATAAATCATAATTACAGGCATTACTAGAAAAAAAGGATAAAGAGGGGCGTCCCCTTATCATGTATTGTCTCGGTTCCCCCAAGTCTATACCTATGGTCCTGTAGACAACGTCAACGCATACCACGCAGCCCATTAACACAGGACTGCGATTTGCCGCTTTTGATGAAAATAGATGTTTCAGTTTTTCATCTTGATTTCATATATAATTTTTGTTTCTTTCTATCACGTACAGTTTTTGCAAAATTTTCGGTTTTTCCTATTTCAAATTATCACGCGCTGTCATACGAGAACGCAAGGCTGCTACAATTCACTGCTTTTGTTTAAAAGCAGGATGACAATGAGTCGGTTTCATCACAATGATAAAACACCACGGACATCACAATGGACAACACAACACATGGACATCACAATTTCACCACAACGGACAAAACACCAACCGAAAGAGCAGCACAGCGTGAAATAACAAAGGTATCTGAAGATGTCAAAAAGGAAGATCATGAAGTAATCGTGGGTTTTAATAAAGTGACAATTGATGGAAAGCAATTCAAATGGTTAACTGGGCGAGGCTTACAAGAATGCTTTCGTGAGCAGCTATGTCAATGAAGAGTAAGGTATAAATAAGAGTATGGTCAGTGGATCAAACCATTGTGACTCTCAATTACGAACTGTCAGTTGGGACCTTGTTATACCAGAAAATGCAGAAATTATACAAAAGGCTGATAGGGACTTGAAACATGCAGATGGTTACACCAACAATGTAAATGACGTAAACAGCTTTGTTCCCAGCCCTAGCAATATACGTTTCTTATTCTGGAACGTTCATGATATTAAGAACTTTTTTGATGTCCTGTGTGGCCTGAACAATGATCCTAGGTAACGCTATTAAATGCCTAAATGAAACATGATTAACGAGAGATATTTCATCCCTTACAGCCGCATTCGTTAATTTTGGATTCAAGATGTGGTATGCAAGTGGGGGTTCTGTTATCTTGTATGACAAAAACGTAAACTCAATTACATTTATAGATTCCAATGAATATTGGATTTCTTCCAAATGCAAAATTATTGAATTAGAGGTGATAATTTTTAATGTATATTTAAGGAATATGTTTTATGAAACTAGTTTAGAACGCTTAGAAGACGCAATTACGACGGTAAAAGAAAAATATGATTCGCCGATTGGGGGTGATATCAACCCATGGATAGGCCATCTCAGCTTGAATCTGGAACTAATGGTAACTAATGGTAACAACGTAACTGATTTAAGAGAGATCATGGATGATAAAGAAAATACAGAAAGTCGTGAATTAATAAAAAACATTTGAGGCAATGGTCTTTATAGTATTGTGACATACGATATGTCACGTTAAAATAAACTAACATTTATTTGTAGACAATATGGTGGAACATGCATTACGAAATATCACGAGAGCTAGAGCTTAGCAACGACCGTGAATAAACAAAGTAGTTTTTGTTTTTCTAAATGCATTAAGAGTTTTCTCGATGCCGAAAGTAGAAAAATTGGGGATTGGGCGAAGAAGTTTAGACGGTCAAATGTTATGAAAAAAATGAAGGTAGTTTAATACGAAGTCTTCGAGGGATGAATCATGCAGGAAGATTTCATTCTGCTCTGAAACGCGCTTCTGAACTGATCGTATGTTCGTGAGAGGGAACGAGTACAATCGAAATAGAATTGGGTTATCAGTGAAATTTTAAGGACAGTGAATGATATTGCAGATATTTTGATGTGGAAGCAATATTGGTGTATAAATTGGAACTTTGTCGGGAGTGGTAATCGAGTTCGGGACTATGTCATAGGACGTAATCGGGACTGATAATATTGATAGTTGGAGACCAGCTTGGATAGAGGCAGGAGAGGATTTCTTGGGACTTTGGACTACGGCAAGATCGCAAGATATTTCGACTGAGAAGTCTACGAGGGACATCAACGAAGAAAAGATAAGTTAACCGCGGTATAAGGTGTAAATTGAAAGATATCTTGATCAAAGGCCTAAAAATTGTAAATTCTCTAAATTGTTTGTTAGAAAGGCAAAAATAAACTTTGTTGAATTTTGTTCTTTAGAAAAGAAAGTGATCTTTCATTTAGTCAATCCAAACAGAAATGAACTAGGAATAGAATCATTCTATTTCAGATTCCCAGCTGCGCTGTATAGTCGGCGGATCCTATAATCCATTACAGAGGTAATAAAGATTATAATATATCGTGACCCATTGACCCAGCAAGCCGGACGCTAAGATCTTTAGCAGATATAGATGTAGAGAGAGAGGAAAATTTTGGTATATCTCAGTATTAATACAATTTCGGAACCCTTAGAAAGAGAAAGAGAGATTGATGAAATAGATTATAAAGAACTGGTAGATGCCTTAAAAATTAAAAATAGAAAAGCGAGTGGAAGGAATGGTATTAAAGGCGAAATGATCAAATATTCCTCAGAAAATTTAAAGGAACGGCTCTTTCACTTTCTCAATCTATGTTGGAAGAAAGTGCTCACACCGCAAGAGTGGAAAATTGCAGTAATAAACCCTATCTTTAAGAAAGGGGACCGGTCGTCCTGTCAAAATTATAAAGCAATAAGTCTTTTAAATGTTGCCTACAAGATCTATCCAAAAAAATCGCATCCAGTGTTCGTAATATTGCGGAGAAGAACAAAATGGTTTGAGAAAGGATAGGTCTTGCTCCGATAATAGTTTCATTGTGAAGCAGATCATTGAGAAACATGGAGAATTTAATAAAAGAACACACTCTTGATAGATTACTCCAAAGCTTTTGAAACCGTAAACAGGAGTACACAATTGCACCGTAAAGGTCTCTCACCACAGCTGATTTCGGTCAGTAGTGTAACCGCCCATACGTCGGTTCCATTGATTTTTGAGAAGCACCCGAGAACGTCAAGACACGACAAGATGCAATTATACTGTTACCGAATTGCAAGAGATCGCGCCAGCAGTAAAGGGTATCCCTTGCGAGAATTTATTGCAGTTTCTGAACGCACTCGCGTAGAGGAGAACGAGAACCAATCAAAAATCACCCTTGAAAATATCAGCACTAGCGCAAAGCACCGCTACGAAAAGCTCTCTCTCTCCCTCCCTCTCTCTCTCTCTCTTGTGCTGCCGACCGCCGATCTGGACACACCGGAATTGTTCGTGCTTTACGAAGAGGAGAATTCGCCGTATTTCGACGATAAGAAGCGTGAAAAAGGTAATTCGTCTTATCATGTTAAAATAACGATACCATGTATGAGAGAATTGAGAATTTTAAATAATGACTAATCTGATAAATTCACGTGAACGCATTACGCAGAAATATACTATTTTTCTATCAACCAGGAAATAATATATTTCAACGTTCAAGAACGTACACTGAAGTGGAAAGCATGTGCTATAGGAAATGTTTCTTTCTATTTCCAGCTATTTTTTTGTCTTTCGTCTCGGCTTACCACGTAAGAAATTCATTATGCGGAGATATTGTATAAAATTCCAAGGACTGTGGTAGCGATTCACCAGAGTACGTGTTCGCCGAAGCAAGGGGTTGCCACGACCTTGAAAGGATCTGGGTCGCCGTCGCCGCTTCAAGCTGTGGAAAAATTTCTTCGAGATAACGTGTTGTGAGTTAGAAAACTTTACTAGAAATTCAAAAAAAAAAAAAAGTTTAAAGATGCGAGATGATGATATTATTTATTGATTATTCATTATTTATTATATGAGATAATGATTATACAGAGATAGAATTCACCTCACTTACAGACGTAGATATTCGAGTAATTATATTAAAATCATTTAAACGTAATCTTTTACAATATTGCAATCGTAAAAGGAAGCCAGATAGCTAATTCCTGTAAAGAATTGTAAAAACCTATTTATTTCATCTTTCTATTATCGATAATATTTGTTCTTTTAGTGTGTGTTTTCAATTTATTTTTTAATCGTTTTCAAAACGAATAATTAGTAAAAGAGTTATTAATAATTGAACGTTCATTCCATAACGACATCTTCTTTCTTTGCTAGCTAAATTGTATGAAGTAATAATCTACGTGAAAGTGAAACGTCTTGTATATATTTCATTCACTATTCAAGTGACAATACTTTAATGTGTATGTAAAGGGTATTTTGGTACGTGATTCTTTTTTTTTGTTTTCAAGTATTATAGTCTTGTGTACAGGTATTTTATTGTGTTTTTTTGTGAAGTGAAGGGTAATATAATTTTATGTAAAGTGTTTATGCAAGTGTTAAAACGCAACTGCAGTTGTAGGTACTCACGTAATTGCTAAAGGTAGAGCAAGTGATAGAATTTTTCAATGCAATGTGTAAATGCTAGATATAATTGTTTTCAAGTATTTAACAGAATATATCTAGAACTGTGTTCATAGTTAAAAGATTTACTTGCCTATGTTTCTTTTATTACTAAAGCAGGTTAAAAGACGAACCCACTCCTGTAGGGCAGTTAGGACATATAAAACCATTCCTAATTTTTGGTGTGATATTGTCATAACAAGTCGCAGGTCAACTAATACTACTAACCTAGTAGTAGTTGAGTGACCCGCTGTAGGCTTCTTAGTGAATATAGTGAAAAGAAAGAGCGGTCACAGTAGGAACATGTATAATAACTCAGAAATTTGTATCAAAGGCAAAGAGAATAAGAAAGAGATAATAAACCAAAGAGAAAGACAAGGATGTAGTCTGTCCTCAATTCTTTTTAATTTATATTTATATGTAGCATTAAATATGTGGATATTCAGACTAAAATCTTATAGCCATAACATGGGTCAAGAAAGAAACCTAATGACCATATTATTCCAGGATGGCCAAGTTATAATAGCAAATGATGAATATAAACATCCAGAAAGCATTGTTTGAATTACAAAAGGTAACCGAAATGTTCTACAATCTCTGTATATCCTCAACAAAAACAAAAGTCTTGACCTTTGAAGGGATGAAACCGATTAGATCCAAAGTTGTTCTGTACAATTCACGTATAGAACAATTATCAAGTTTCAATTTCTTGGGATACAAAATACAGAGGGTAAATAGATATACACGGAAAAATTGAAAGACTAAATCGTATGAACGGAACAATCCTGAGAATCCTGATAAAGAAAGTCAGAAAGGAAACCATGATTAAATTCTATAATGTATTAAGTATCCCAACTTGTTTATATGGAAGTAAAAATTGGACCAAAAAAATAGCACAAGACTACAAAGTGCTGAAATGAAATTTCTGAGTTCAGTAGCTAGTTATAAGCTGATTGACAAGAAAAGGAATTTAGAAATTCGTAAAGAACTTGATGTATGTAAACTTGAAGAGAAAATTAATTACTACTAAAATTCCTGGATGCAGCACATTGAAAGGATGCAAGACAATCGCTTGCCGCAAAGAAATCTAAAATATCGGCCACAAGGACGAGGAAATCCTGGCCGCCCGAAGAAGATATGGAGTGAACCGAACAGACGGGAACGGAGGCGTAACAAGCAGTGCCTATATACCTGAAGGAGAAGAAGAAGAAGATGATGATGAAGAAGAAGAAGAAGAAGAAGAAGAAGAAAAAGAAGAAGAAGACAATTTCGGACATAAATGGACGGATGACGCATATAAGTGAAAGAGGATTTTCTGTTCTAGATTTGATTTGAATCAATTGGGATCATCTACGACTGATTCACGACTTCTACACCCCGTGTGTGGAAACATACGATCACCTTCCCACAAGAATTCACCTAGACATCAGTCAAGCACAGAAAATTATGAAAAGCGACTCCAAAAAATTGACTAAACGTGTCTTCAGATGGAATCATGACTATTTTGAAGAATACGTCAAGCTTGTCGACAGTAAAAGTTGGCCGGGTAGTGATGACCCAATTACTTTTAACGACGTATTATAACAAAACATCATAAAAGCTGAGCAAAAAAATATGTTGAAGAAAGTAGTGACAAATAATGTAAACTAGAGGTGCTACAGAATGGCACAGACTTTCTCGTACCAAACTTTTCTAATTTCCTTGCGGTTTTCAGGTCGTGCTCCATTCTCTGGCAAGTTGCCATCTATCGTCACCCAAAAATGTTTTTTGACAATTTCTCAACATTTTGCTTTCCTAGTTGAACAACTGAATCGTTGCTTCAAGAATATTAAAGAAGAGTAAAAAATCGTCCTAAATAGAAGTTTTCATTGAAAAATTTGCAGTCGTTTTTAAGAAAATGGCGATTAAGCATTACTTTAAATGAGAAATTTAAGCTTTTTCAAAAGAATCTATTGGTTTTCGAAAAACATTATTTGAAGTCATTTGAAGTGCTTCTACTCAATATAATATTGCATACAAATCGATGGAAATGTCCATATTAACTAAGAGGTATTTCATGAAAATTACATTTGTGTAAATTTTGAAAAACCATATGAATACCCCAAAACGAAATTTACATCATAACAAACAGTGCAATTGGGACTATCTATTGGAAAAAATTTGGATCCATTTTTGAAAAAATGGCGTCTGGACGTTTCTGAAAATGCGGAATTTTGTGCTAATTTTTACAGAAAACTGATGAGTTTTCGAACAATTTTATTTTGCATTAATTAAAGCACATGTTCTTTTAAATATAATAATGTGAAGAAATCGCTTTGAATGTAAGTTTTGCAGACGTGAGAGAGAAGTCAAAAGAATTTCAGTTTTGAAATTTTTGAAAAAACAAAAGAACTTATGTCACGGCATAGGGTTCGCGTGGCACTAACCTTACCAAAACTTGAAAGAAAAAACTTGGAGCCGTTTTTGAGAAAATCTTGTTTTTATTATTTTTTTAAATTGCAAATATTGCATGCAGTATTGCACGAATATTCCGAAACAATGTACATGACCAATTTTCCAACGCAAATTGTCTGTTAAACGAGGTTTTTCTTCTTTTTAATATTCCTGAAGTAATAATTTTGTTATCTTAATATGAAACTGAAAAATTGAGAAAATTTGAAAATTATGTACATTGGGTGGTGATAGATGGCAGCTGACAAAATTGAGGCAAGACAGAACTAGAGGTGATACAGAATTGCACATACTTTCTCGTACTATTATTATCTAATTTCCTTGTTGTGGTCTGGCTTTCAAGTTGTGCTCCATTCTCTGGGCAGCTGCCATCTATCGTCGCCCAAAGTACATTTTTTAAAAATTTTCTCAACTTTTTGCTTTCCTAAAAATACATACGAAATATTACTTCAATAATATTAGAGAAGAGTAAAAACACGTCGTAAATAGAAATTTACATTAAAAAATTTGAAGCGTTTTTCAAGAAAATGGCGATAAATCATTACTGTAAATGCGCAATTTGAAGCTCTTTTTCGCATGAGTTTTTGAAAAACTCTACTTGAAATCATTTGAAGAACTTCCACTCACAATTGTAATAATGCATACAAATCAATGGAAATGTCCATATTACTGGAGTGAGAAGTATTTAAAAAAGATGCATTTGTGTAAATTTTGAAAAAAAATGAATACACCAAAATGAACGTCATCATAATAAACAACGCACGTAGAAAAAATTGAAGAGAAAGTGTGGATCCATTTTTGAGAAAGTAGCGTTTGAGTGTTCCTGAAAATGCAGAATTTTGAATTTATTTGTACAGAAAACGGTTGAGTTTTCGAAAAAATTATTTGACATTATTTAAATTACATGTACACATAAATATGATAATGTGAAGAAATCACATTTAATGTAAATATTCCCGACGCGAGAGACAAGTAAAATAAATTAATTTTTTTTTAAATGTTTGAAAAAACAAATGAATAGAGCTGTATGGCGTTTATGTCATTGTATAGGGTTTGTTTGGCGCTATCCCTACCAAAAATTTAAAGAAACAATTTTGAGCCGTTTCTGAGAAAATCTTGTTTTTGTAATTTGTTAAAATTGAAAATATTACATGCACTATTGCACGAAAAACTACTAAAATTTAAAAACAATGTACATCTCCTTATTGAAAGAACTTAATATACACAACAAATTTCATTTGAAGTAAAAATGTCTGTCTTCAATTTTGTAGTTGTAGGAAGACGCCCATGAAAATTCAAACTTTTGCAATTTTCGAAAATTTAGAGTTAAGGGTGAAAATTGAACCTATCCCACCTTTATACATATATTTTACTATATTCTTACCAGCAATTTAAAGAAAAAAATTGGCGCCATTTCCGAGAAAATTTTGAAAATGTTCGGGAGACTTAATGTAAAGTACTTCCAAATATTAAAGGATGTTTTTTTTTATCTCAAAGCTTCAACTAAAGCCAGATGGACAGGGTTTTCTTCAATTTGGAAAATATTGTACACAGGGGTTTCTTCAATTAGGAAAAATTCGTACGCATAATTTAGACGCTAGTGTTCACAGACGGACGGACGGACGGACGGACAGACAGACAGACAGACAGACAGACAGACAGACAGACAGACAGGTGGACGGACGGATGCTTTGAAGAAAACAGTTTTTTTCGGTTTCAGGAGACCTAAAAACGTGTATTTCCGTTGAAATGTTGAAATCGATTTTCCGCAGCATTACATAACTTTCTCTATACTACGTACTCCGTATATACGTATGTATACGAGAAAGTAAAAACTGGGCGTTACCAAAGAAATTAGAAAACTAACTAGTATGAGAAACTCTGTGGTATTCTGCAGCACCACTAGTTTCAATGTGATATTTTTTTTCCATTTCAGTTAGTGTTACATTTTTTCACTCCTGAAAAAGAGTTTCAAAACAATCTTAATTTTTTCCTTGATGTTTCTAGATCGATTGGCATGTTTACGTAACGTATCATGTAATGCCTTCCGATTTCTAACCACAAGCGGTACTCAAGGGGATCTGTGACTTGTCACGAAGCCACCTAGCTACTTTTTACTGAACGTGCATCAGATTTACATCCAATACAATGAGGTTTTGAAACATTATATGGTCTCGGTATTCTCAAAGGTATAGTTTCAATACGAGAGGTGCAGTAATTTGTGAATGAGTCGTATGTTATGCCAATTAATTTGCTGATGAAAATCTCACATAACTGCAATAAACTTGACTTGATCATGAAGCTTACTTGGAAATCCAATTATCCCTGTACAACAACAAAAGGGATTTATTTATTTGTTCATCACTGCAGAAAAATATTCATTATCCATATCTAATGTTCTTCGTCGAGGTTAAAAGTTGATCTCAAAATATCTGACATTCTGTACAATTAATTCGATTTAGGTAATTAATTCATGTATTCAGTTTAGGCAAAGATTATTTACTGCACCATGTATGTTAAAATAATTCGATTAAAAAACACTTCATTTGTTATACATTTTATATGAGCTCTGACCAGGCAATCATTCACGCAGGCAATCATATCACCAGGCATACACACAGGCAATCATATCACCATATCACGAAATGAAATGTTGCTACGATTTGTTGCGAGATCTTATATATTTTCGTTAATATTCAACGTATCATTTTCTTTCAACACACTGCACGAAAATGTAAGTGACCTTCGTTTGTTCTCTACGAGAAAAATTCTATCATAAAATGTTCTACTACCATGATACTGGCATGTCTGATTCTGGTTCGGGGAATCCAGTGGCTAGTATTACAACACGTTTTCCGCATTCATGTTTGTAGTTTTGACTAATATCTACTACATGAAACACACACACACACACACAAACAAACTTCAACAGTTCAGTGAGTAGAATTGACATTATGGGAAGTTAGTAGTGTGACATTATGTTAGAAGTGTAGTCATTGTAAACCATATGATATGCTTTTAAACTGAGAAACAAAAAATATGCAAACTCTTGATTTCATTTCAATTGATTATTGTATTTACTCATTGTATAAGTTCGATCATGATTTTTAAAATATATGTTAGTTAAAATAATCAACTTTCAGATGTAAAATTCCCGAAAAAATGGTTAAAATACTATTGAAGGATTTGAAAATACACAAATACAATAATTAATAAAAAATATAGATCTAAAATAATACAGGAGGCAAAAACTAATCTGAAATGCTTTTGTTTCTAATTCAAACCCATTTTTCATATTTTTCATTCGTATTTTTTCTTATATTTGAAAATGACCTAACGACTAGTAAAATAAGTGTTTTATTATAAAAGCAATAATAATAGAATCGAGCTTCTCAAACAGAAAATATCATATAGTACACTATATGATATATAGATCATAGATAGATAGATAGATGTTATATGAGTGTTAAGTGTTCATCACTCTTTCGGGCACGCAAACGCGACGTCTGGAGGCCGTTTGTCGCTACTGAAATGGCGTTGAAGTATGCGTCCCAGTCAGCACGTTCGGAAGCACTAACTCCTCGAGCATGAGTTCGTGAAGCTTCGACCCCACAGGGAGGAGAGCGGAGGTTGACAGTCGTTTAGAACACTGAAATAATGCTCTTTCCCCTTCATTACTCAAATTCACAAAGTCCGGTCAACTGTTCTTTGACTTAATTTAGCCTCAATGATGAAAGGATCAGTGAATTAATTTTTATGTATGATGATCTCTTAATTTGTTTTTGAATAGAACGTTTCGTATAGTTATCTCAATAAGAACTGGATGTGGTACAAAATGGCACAGACTCTCTCGTAGTAAAGTTATGTAATTTCCTTGGTGTGGATTGGTACTTCTTCTTGCTTGCCTGCTGCCATCTATCGCCACTCAGAGTACAATTTTTTCTGAATTTTCTCAACTTATCGGTTTCCAAACAGTACAACGAAATATTATTTTAGGAATATTAAAGAGGGCCAATTCATTGTCCTAAATAGCAATTTTCAGTAAAAGATTGGGAGCCGTCTTTAAGAAAATGGCGTTCAGTGTTACTGTAAATGGGAAATTTGAAGCTCTTTTTCACAGGAATCTATTGCGTTTTCGAAAAACTTCATTTAAAGTAATGTGAATTTCCGCTCGCAAATTCAATAATGTATACAAATTCATTGAAATGTGTATATTGTCGGCGTGAGAGATATTGAAAAAATTTCATTTGTATATATTTTTTTAAAACAAACGAATACACCAAAATTAACTTTACATCATATTAAACAGTGTCATTAATCCCATCAATTGGAAAAGTTTGAAGAAAAATTGGGAGCTATTTTGGAGAAAAAAAGAGAGCGTTTAAAAAATGCCGAAATTTGAGCTTATGTTAACAAAAAACTGTTGAATGTTTGAGAAACTTTGACATTATTTAAAGCACAAGTAATATTACCGACTAGAGAAGTAAAGTAAATATTACCGACTAGAGATACAAGTAAAAAACATTTTTGTGAGTTTTGAAAAAACAAAAGAATAGAACTATATGGTGATTATATCATCGGATATGGTGTATTTGGTGCTACCACTACCAATAATTTAAAGAAAATATTTGGAGCCTTTTTAAGAAATTTTTGATGAAGTCCGCGGGACTTCATGTAAAGTTCCCTCAAAATTTTAAGAATGTTTTTCAAAATTTCAAAGCTTCAACTAGAGCCAGATGGACAAAGTTTTCTTCAATTTGGAAGAGATCGTACGTGTGGTTCAGGGGTTAATAGCGTTCACAGACGGACGGACACACAAGCAGACAGACAGACGGACGTTTTGCTTTCAATTGCTTTTTCGACATCAATGACCCACAAAACCGGGATTCTGGATACACCACGTGTTAGAGGATCTTTACTTTCTTTTATACGCACGTATATATGCTAATAATATACGTAGTATAAAGTTATGTAATGATGCGGAAAATTGATTTTGAGATTTCAACGCAAATACACGTTTTGGTGTCCCCTGATACCGAAAAAGTGTTGTTTTTCTTTCAAAACGTCCGTCCGTCCGCCTGTGAACACTACTATGGCCTGAACCATTGGTACGATCTCTTTTAAATTGAAGTCGACGACAAATCCCTTGTCGATTTGGCTCTAGTTGAAGCTTTGAGATTTTGAAAAACCATTCATTAAAATTGGTGGGAGCGTATTATACATAAAGCCCCCCAGACATTTTCAATTTTTTTTTCAAAAACGGCTTCAATTTTTTTCTTTAAGCTTTTAGTAGGATTAGTCCCAAGCCAACCCTATACCATGACGTACATGCCATATTGCTCTATTGTTTTGTTTTTCCAAAAGTTTCAAAACTGAAATTTGTATGACTTGTCGCACGTCGGTAATATTTACATTAAAGGCGATTTCTTCGCTCTTTTATATTTATGAGTATATGTGCTTTAAATAATGTCAAATAAATTTTCTAGAAAAGGCAACAGTTTTCTGTAAAAATGAGCTCACATTTCTGCATTTTCAGATACGCTCAAACGACATTTTCTCAAAAGCGGCTCCAAATTTGTTCATAAATTTTTTCCAATAGATAGTGCTAAAGCATTGTTTAATATGACGGAAAGTTCATTTTGGTGTATTCATTTATTGTATTTTTTAAATTCAAATTTTAAATTACTTTAATTTTTTCGAAAACTCAGTATAATCCTATGAAAAGAGCTTCGAATTTCGCATTTACAGCTTAATCGCCATTTTCTTAAAAACGTTTTAAAAGTTGTCAATGAAATTTAGGACGAAATTTTACAATTCTTTAATATTTTTGAAGTAGTAATTCGGTTGTACAACTAGGAATGCAAAAAGCTAAGAAAATGTCAAAAAATGTACATTGTGCGACGATAAATGGCAGATGGCCAGAGAATACGTGCTTACGTGTACAGATGGCCAGAGAACGTAGTAAGACAAACCCAGGCCACACCAAGGAAATTAGAAAACTATACTACAAGGAAGTCTGTGCCATTCTGTAGCACCTCTAGTTACTTTCTCGTATACATACGTGTATACGTGTGTACATACGTGTGTACATACATACGTACATACGTAGAATACGTAGAATGCTGCGGAAAATCGATTTCGAGATATCTGTCTGTCCGTCTGAACACTACTAACGCCTAAACCATCTGTACGATCGTTTCCAATTTGAAGAATCCGTAGTCGATCTGGTTCTAGTTGAAGCTTTGAAAAACGTTCATTAAAATTCGAGGGTTCTTTACATGAAGACCCTCGGACATTTTTAAAATTTTCTCAAAAGCGTTTAAAATTTTTTCTTTAAATTTATCGTACGAATATAGTAAAATACACTTACAAAGGTGGCAAATGCTTGGTAGGGTCAGTGCCAAACGAACCCTAAACCATGACATAAACGCCATATTGATTTATTCTTTTTTTTTCTAAAAATTTCAAAAATGAAATTTTTTGACTTGTCTTTCACTTTGGTAATATTTACATTAGAGGTGATTTCTGCACACTATTATATTTATGTTTACATGTGCTTTAACCCGCAACTGGTGACGTGTGGTCATTTTTGATGGATCTATTCCCTTTATGATCTATTCCCTTCATTTTCGCGAAAGTTGGCAGCTTCTATACCTTTTTCAGAGCCTCCTGGCCACTGTAATCGTTGTGGATTTCTGAATTGGTTATTAGACAAACTACTGCTTTTACGGCCTAGTGCTATTATTGACCCCACATCACCATTAAGGTATGTCAGGATAGCCCATTTTATTTTCAAAGTTCCAATCAATAATTTGATCGTATATTATTGATACATACATTTGTATGCACCTTAAAAAAGAAATTTCTCCCGTGTTTTAGGCTAATAAAGTGACGCCCAATTGGTTTATCAGAATATGGCTTTAAAAAGGTAAACTCTTCTCTCCCATGTCACAAGGAAAGCAAAGGCTGTCATTTTATTATCTACAATGCATCATTTAAAAGAATAGAATCCTGATAATGGCAATCCTGAAATAATCTTTTTACGATAATACGAAAGAGAGAGTTAATTCTTTGGATCAAAAGTGTGTCGCATTGAGCACGTGTGGTCGCACTCGCAGGTGGCCAATGGCTTTGTTCTATGCTATTCTCAATATCACCGTGGTCAATGCGCGTGTTGTGTATGTCTGTAGCAAAGAACTTGCTAGAGAACTCGCTCTATATGAACAAAGAATTTTTACTGAACATTTACCAAGAGAGCTGCAGCTTCTGGTAGCAAGATTGATAAAGAATCAAATTCCAGCCTGACATACTAGAAATACTTCAAATTTAAAAAGAAAGAGGAGTGTCTTGTGCCTAGGTCAAAAGAAAAAATCGTCTTTATTCTGTGTTTCCTGTGATCGTCCAGTGTGTCAAAGCTGTAGATAACATGTTTGCTAGACATGCGGTGAAGCTAAATTTAGACATTGTCAAAATTGTGAAATAGTGAAATAATTAAGTTTTGTTTATGTTCATTATTATTTATTTGCGTCCTCTACATTTTCGAATAAAACTTTTGATGATATTTGCATTCCTTATGTCAGAAACGAAGTTTAAAATCCAGCTTGCAAAAGCTTTCCAATAATGAGTACTCACACTAAACAAAGTGGTTTATCTAAAACATTCGTATCAATTAACAATATATTTACTTAGTTGTGGGTGCAAAAAGTGTCCTAATCACCAAGACAAAAGTTCTGAGCAAAACATTTTGCAATAAAGCTATTTTTTTAGTTTTAAAATGTGTGGTGCCATCATTGACCCAACATCACCATCTACCCTCAGTAAGTTTCACGTCACCATTTAAGGGTTAAATAATGTCAAAGTTTCTCGAAAACTCAGCGGTTTTCTGTAGAAATGAGCTCAAAATTGAGCATTTTCATAAACGCTCAAACGCCATTTTATAAAAATGGTTAAAACAATTTTCTTCAATTTTTTTAAAATGAATAGTGTTAATTGCACCGTTTAGTATGACGCGAAGTTCATTTTGGTGTTTTTCTCGGAAATTACACAAATGTAATATTTTTGAAATACCTCTCATGCCGTTAATATACACATTTCCATGGATTTGTTTATATTATTACATTGGTAAATGAAAGTGCTTCAAATTACTTCAAATGAAGTTTTTCGACAACTAAATAAATCCGGTGAAAAAGAGCTTCAAATTTCGTATTTACAAAACAAATGCTTAATCGCCATTTTGTTAGTAACGGCATTTTTCAATGAAAATTTCTATTTTAGACGAGGTTTTACTTTTCTTTAATATTCTTGAAGTAATATTTCGGTTGTAGCATTAGGAATGCAAAACTTTGTGAAAAATGTCAAAAAAATGTACTTTGGGCGATGATAGATGGCAGCTGGCCAGAGAATGTAGTAAGACCTTAAAGTCAGACCACGCCAAAAAAATTAGAAAAACTTGCTACGAGAAAGTCTGTGCCGTTTTGTAGCATCTCTAGTTTTACATTCACCAATGGCTAGTATTTCAAAAAGGAAGAAAGACGATGTGGACGGTTATATTGTTGGTTGAAACGGACACTCGTATACATCCCTAAGTCGAATATTACATACATTTTAGAACCATTACGTATGTAAAATTAATCTTTTTTCAATGCATGGTCAATATTGTGCTTAGCAATGCCGAATATATTTATTTGAATGACCAACAGATTTCGTTGCCTGTGAAACAATATTCGAAAGTTTATGCTTTATGGTAGTATGTTCATTAGATCGACCACGGTGAAGTACTTTTAAAAATTATTGAAAAAAACTCTGTTCTTCAAGGTGATAAGAAAAAAATGGCTCTTACGGTCTAATCAATATCTACACTTCTATACTACTATATAGACAGAAGTGTGTTGATTTACAGCGCGATAATATCTGAATCTACTGAAGCAATACCGATGAAACTTTTGTGTTAGCTTCCTTTAAATGTCTGGACTACTATACGCTACTATTTGTAACCAGAAACCTTACAAAATCAATACTTTTATAAAATGGATATTTATAAAATATCGTTACAAAATTATTACTTTTATGGATATTTTTGCGTAACTTTACATCAGAGATTCAAGAGTGAATCAATGTTCAATTGTTTCGCTGCGCGCCACTAGAGGATGACGACTGAGATATAATAATAAAGAGAATAATAATAATAATAATAATAATAATAATAATAATAATAATAATAATAATGTCTTTATTAATGGCGAGGGTCAGGCCATAGGGCCTGCTCTTCCGTCTAACCACTGAGTCTACATTGATACAGGGTAGTAACATGAGAGGGGAGGGAAATCTGTACATTTACGTCTGGGAGTGCATAACTAGGGACCATCCCGGCATACGCCTTAAGCGACTGAGTAAATCCAGAAAACCTCAATCAGGATGGCGGCTTAGGGCCGAACAGTATCAATGTATAAAAATGGAAGAGAAGAGAAAAATGAGAAAAGGGAGTCATAAATGAAAATGAAGTATAAAATACGAACGAGAAAGAAGGAAGGAGAGAGACTAAAGGGCGTACATTTATGACTGGGAGTGCAAAGCAAGGAACCATTCCGGCGTACGCCGTAAGTAATTGAGTAAATCCAGAAAAACGTCAATCAGGATGGCGGCTTATGGCCGAATATTAATATAGAAGAATATGGTATGCATAGTAGTGAAGGTGAAGAGAAGAGGCGTTTAGGGAAGAGGGTCGTAAAGACATAAATGGGGATGACTGTGAAGTAAAGGGAAGGAAGAAAAAGCGAAGAAAAGGAGGAAGAAGTAGTAGGTGGAAAAGTAAACTTTTTTCCAGGAGCGGTACAGAAATGTTACGTTTGGAATACATTAGCACTTTACATAAATATACAACATTTTTAACACCAAAGAAGCACAATAGGCTCTAAGTTAATAGTACCAGTAATTTAAAATATAATATTGACAGTATTAAAAATACAAAATGATATAAACATCAGTTGTATATTGTAGTTATGATAACAATGATGACATAAAGATAGATATAAGTATTTTAGCATTTTATTTGGAGCGTGGCTAATCACTTTTAAATATTTTATTTGAAGTTTCCGTGCGCTTTGAGTGGTGTGTAGGTGCAAAAGGTAAAATTTTGAGGCACATACTGTGGAAAAAGCGCCTAAATTGCTCTGTAGAAGGAGAGGTTTTTAATAAGTTATGATTAAAGTCACCCATTACAATAATATGTTCATAAGAATTGATCACAGATCCAAAGGTTTCGTCCAACATATCTATGCTGCCTGACTTAGGAGGTAAATATATGACAGCCATGAGACATTTTTTCCTAAAAGTCCAACTTCGATAAAAAGATATATATATATATATATATATATATATATATATATATATATATATATACGTTGGCAATCTGTATTTGTTGAAGAGAGTACAAGTTTATGTCTAAGATCGTCGCGAATGTATATACCGACACCTCCACCGTGTGTGGCGACGCTGGCCTTCCCATCAGCTCTTATCAACCTGTACCCTGGAATTGCAACTATCGCGAAACTGAGAGAATTTTTCAACCGGGTTTCGCTTAAGAGAAGCACATGAAAACGATGCTTAAATATTATTTCCGTTACTTAATCGAAATGGCAGGGCAGAGACTGAGCATTTAATTGTGCAATGTACAGACAAAGGGAGCGAGGATTAAGATTATTTCTAGCGCCAGGCGCTTGCACTGTTGGGGGAAGGTTCCGGTCACCCACAGGTAAAGGATTTACAGGATGTGAGAGGAAGAGAGTAGGTAGCATTAACTGAGGGTTTGAAGACGTTCGCAGAAGAAGAGAGGAAGGAGAATTCTCAGAAATAATCGAAAGTGGTTATGAAAGAGGGGTGTAGAGTGGAGAGGTGAATGGGTGGGGGCGCCCCTACGCTAAGCTTGAACTGCCTCCAGCTGTTCCCTGGTTTGCACCCGGGCACGACTGTTACTTTGTTTGATGACGATGGTGCCGTCTTCTGCCCACATGTTCTTGAGGCCAAAGCGGTCGATGCAGCTTGTAGCAAAACCAGGCGCGATTTCGTGAGATCCTCACGAATCGTAATTCCAGTGTGCTTCAGCAGCCGTTTCGAGCGAAACATTTCACTCCGTTGCCTGTAACTAGTAATTTTTACAATAATTGGCTTGCTTTTTCCCGGTACAGTACTGGAAACATAAATTGTTCGCGGCCGTCTGCGGGCAAATTCAGCTTTTGTACGGCTTGGCCAGCCCTTGTCATGACAAAACGTCGCAGGCGGAGCCTCACAAACCATCGTAGCAAATCTCAACGCAGGGGGGAGTGCCCTAACAAAATTATGACGTACAAAATGGTGGACGCCGCTAGTTCAAATGTGGAAGTATTTTAAAATAAAAAATACATGGAAGAAACACTTGTATGAACATGAAAATAAATTCATTGAAATATATATGAACACATAGCACTTAACCTTAAAATATCACTAATTTAAACCCCTGTCCAAACACAATTTATGAACTTTATTACACATTTGCACATTTTCAATTGTTCATATGTATATTACATTTGCAAAAATGCAAAATACTGTCTTTCTCGAATCGTTGGGAGAGCTAGGGAACCATTTCAATTAAAGAAACCAAAATTCAAAGACCAACTGTATATTTATCATTAAAGTAACAATTAAACTAGATATTAAGCAATTAATTTGCATCTCATGTCAAAATTGTTATTTTGCTATCATCAAATTCGGGACAATTTGGGGACACTCCCCGGGAGGAATAGCGCACATTTCGGAATTGTTTATAAAATTGTTAATTGTTGCAAACGTGTTAATTCGCAGTTTTTGGATCTGGGACATCAGAAAACCCTTTTCACTTTAGAATTGCAAAAATTGGAAATTATTTATAATTTTACAATTTTTGCAATTCTTTTTTATTCTCTCATCTCAATTCCCTTTACACAAGATGCAAAATTCCGCAATCCAACCGGATCTATCGCCTTTCGTTTTCGAGAAACGCAATTGTTTATAGGATCTTAGCGACTGATGCCGACCCTCACTTGTTTCCAACCCCCAATTCATTCGATCTTGGCAGTCGAGTATAAATTTCAAATAGTTTTGCAGTGTTTTGCTTTCAGCTGATTAAATTGTATTAACGATTTGTGACTTACGACAAATCGGTGGAAATTGTTGCTCAGGAGCTTTTTTAAATTTCGAAATTTAATTTCTATTCTTCATGTATCGTTGAAACAGTAGTTTGGTTATTTTGATTCGTCTGTGTTATAAATACATTTTTTGGCAAATTTCAAAAAGCTGAGACTAACTTTTGGTTTGCAAATTTGAAGATTTCTTTGTGGTTGGATGCATTCTATTCAGTGGTGCAAAGTGTATGCCAATATGTTTAATGTCTAGCGAGGAAATTCATTATCAACAAATTATTTTGCCAAATACTTGTGGACAGAGCGGTGGCATGATAGATAATTTTCATATTTATTTCACGAGGCAAGTTTAAGGCAGCAGATATATTCTGTGTATTATTTTTAATTTTGGTGAAATTGAATCACATGTTAATTTTCAAATAGAACCATACATTTTTTACCTGTAATGAATATATCAATAGAGGAATTCAATGATGTCTCATTTGCTAATATTTTAAAGAGTAATAATGTATATTTGACACCGGGCTTGAGCAATCCTCAACTCTAAGGCAAGCAACGCTTATCATCAGGTTATTATTATCGATGAGGTTTTCCGTCCAGTTTCCCTGATCCATTGAGCAAATGCTGAGATGGCCCCTTGTATTGCTACTGGACATAAATGTAACTTCATTTTCTGTGCACGTCTTCTAAAATTCAATGGGAAATACAATTATTCAAATTATTGTTTCCATGTTGTCGCGGCAGGAAGCCGGCATAAGAGCCAAAATTTATTGCTTATTTATCCTTGAAAATATATTTTATTACATGGGAGTTTTTTTGTTTTTTTCTCCCTTTCAAAATTAAAAATTTAAGTAGTATATGACTTAGTGTAGGATCACAGAATTTTGAAAATGTCACACAATTCACTTTTCCCATAGCAGTCATACGCAGTTTTAACTGTTTTTGACGTTAAATAAATAAATAAATAAATAAATAAATAAATAAATAAATAAATAAATAAATAAATAAATAAATAAATAAATAAATAAATAAATAAATAAATAAATAAATAAATAAATAAATAAATAAATAAATAAATAAATAAATAAATAAATAAATAAATAAATAAATAAATAAATAAATAAATAAATAAATAAATAAATAAATAAATAAATAAATAAATAAATAAATAAATAAATAAATAAATAAATAAATAAATAAATAAATAAATAAATCATTGGCTCTTCTAGTAATTCAAGTGGCCTATCCTCGGAATATTTCCCCATTCTCCTCGCCTAAAAAGGCATAATAGGCGGAGTCTCTAGAATGTGGCACCAATCCAATAACACTTCCCTCCCCTGCAGAATGCTTCGTTACTCCCTTTTGTGGGAACACGTTCTTTCACTGCAAGGAAGTGCTTTCACTGCAAGGAAGAAGGTCATATTGCCAAAAACTGTAAAAATGTAGGAGACATTAACCTCAACCAACCGGAAGACATAATTGATAACAATGTAGCCGCTGATAATGAACAAAGAGATAAGGTTCCTAGTTACAAGAATTTCCCCCACTTGACCAAGGCAAGCCTGTTAAGAGGGCTTTATCTCAGATCACAAGTATTCCCAGCAACAATTCAAGCGAAATTCAGGAAGAACAATTCAATCGTTCCCAAGGAAAAATTAACGGTGCGGCAAAACAAACTAAGAAAAAGAAAAGGAAGGTATCCAGGGAGAACATCATTAGTAGCGTCTGCAATAAGAAAAGCATAGTGGAGCAACTAGCCCCAGCGAAAGAAAGAATAGAAGGATCCAACAATGTACTAACGTATGATCAACTAAAAGACTTTCTGGAAAATACTTATGGCATAAGTAACCCCCTTCAAATATCTCTTTGTTACACCAAAGAGACAGGCAGGCTAATTGAAATGCTTAAAGAAATATATCCATTACTGTCTGATAGAGGAATAAAATCAAGATTTACGAGAATTATGAAGAAACTGAAGGACCCAGTCCTCTCAGATTCTTCAAAGAATCGTCTGACAACGACAATTAACAGCGAAGATCTTCAAATATGAAGATAAGAATTTTACAATGGAATGTGAACGGTTTTCTTACTAGATATGAATTTCTTCAGAAGATTCTCAAAGACGAAAATTATGATATACTGTGCATCCAAGAAACCAATTTCAAAAATTAGTACCATTTTAATATAAAAGGTTATCAATGTTTTTATAAAAACAGAGTGATATGTGGAAATGCCAGTGGCGGAGTTGCGATCTATGTTCATACGTCGATCAAGTGAGGTGAATGCGCTATTATAAGTGACCTAAAAGTATGTGTAATACGGCTGCATATTCGAGGTAGTAGTTTTAATCTGTGTAACGTATACATTCCTAATGCGTTTCAGCTAGAATCTCGCCACCTAGACAATTTATATGCACAAATATCTCGCCCGGTACTGATAGTCGGTGATTTTAACAGTCACAACTTGATTTGAGGATCAAGAAGAACAGACCGAAGAGGGAAAATTGTTGGTGAATTTTCGAATAATGAAGATCTTATGGTCTTGAACGATTGCAGAAAATCTACATACTTCAATGCGGGTAGCGGGAACTCATCTTGCATCGACCTAAGCATCTGCACTCCAACTTTGGCGAGATATCTAAAATGGAACGTAATGGAGGACCTTCACAACAGTGATCATTATCCTATAGCATTGTCATATGAGAATTCGATTATTCCTGAGGACATCTATATGCCCTGATGGATATTTAAAAAGGCCAACTGGAAGTCGTACCAAGACATCATTGCGAGCAAAGTTCAGAACCTTAAGAAATTGAACATCGACGACTCAGTGCAAATAAACGATATTGTGAGCAACTTTACAAATCTTATACTGTCGACAGCGGATGTGACTATACCCAAAACAAAAACTACTAAAAGTAAGAAGAAACTATCTTGGTGGACAAAGGAATGTGAAGAAGCGGTTATGAATTACAAGCACTGGTTTAATGTTTTTAAGAAACATAACACAAGTGAAAATCAATTCACGTTTAAATCAGCACGAGCCAGAGCAAGAAGAATCATAAAACAATCTAAGAGGAGCTGCTGGAAGGAATATATATCATCCTTAAACAGTAAACTGAAAACTACACGGAGGCTTGGAAGAAAATAAATGCTATCGATGGAAAATTCAGAACAAATTACCGGAAGTCTATGTATACGCCAGACCGACAATTCATTCAGGACCCGTGCGATATTGCAAGTAGCTTTGGAAAGTTTTTCGCCTCCAATTCTAGTGATGCGAACCTTGCGGATAGCTTCACGAAACATAAAGAAGAAACTGAGAGTTCTCCCCTAAATCTGGAAGTAGAAGAAGATGAAATAGATGATTCCAAACAACTGAACCATTACGTTTCGAGAACTTAAGGTCAATATACGTCAACTAAAAGACACCAGCGCCGGTCCCGACGGAATACCTAATATATTTATCCGGATGCTCCCTGAAGAAGTCAGTGTTCTTTTAGACATTTACACTTATCTATATTTAAACAATGTCTTCCCACAAAAAATGGTCAGAAGCAGTTATTGTTCCAATTCACAAGCCTGGTAAGGACAAATTTTTAGTAAACAGCTACAGGCCTATTGCCCTAACGTGTTGTCTGTGTAAATTACTTGAGAAGGTAGTGAACCACAGACTTAAATGGTACCTAGAAAAACATCAGCTAATATCGCCTCACCAAAGTGGTTTTCGCAAGAACCGATTTGCCTTAGACAGCATTGCAATAATTGAGAACGGTATCTACAATGGATTCGCCAATAACATGTTCACAGTGGTACTAAGCCTCGACATTGAAAAGGCATATGAGATGGTTTGGCGACGGCGTGTTATGGACATAATAACGAAACATGGAATTAAAGGCAACATAGCTAAGTTCGTGCATAACTTTATTAAAGAACGTTATATTAATGTCAGAGCAAGAGGCCTTATCAAAGAGATATATGCTGACAAATGGAGTACCGCAGGGCTCAGTGCTTAGTGTGACCTTGTTTCTGTTGATAATAAATGAACTGAAGACCAAAATCAAACCTCCCGCGCTAGTAAGCATGTATGCGGATGACTGTAATATATGCATCACTGGAAAACATCTGTCCTCCATAGCAGTTATAGCGCAAAACATCTTAGACACCATCCTCGAGATTATCCAATGAAGTTGGTCTAAAATTCTCCAAGACGAAATCCACATTCATTATTTCTCCAGGAAGCGATCCACTGAGAAGACTCTATCCCTGAATATCGGTGAACACAAGATAAAACAATGTAAAACCTTAAAAGTCTTAGGCCTGACACTTGACGAAAGATTATACTGGATACCTCATATTAAAAGCCTGAAAGTGGAATGCACGAAAAGACTAAACTTGATGAAAATCATAAGTCATTCGGCGTGGGGGGCCGATTATACAGTGCTTAGAAGAACATACCAGGCGTTGATCAGGGCTAAAATGGATTATGGCAGCATATTCTACGATGCTGGAAATAAGAATATTAAAAGAATACTCGACCCTATCAATAACACTGGTGCCAGGCTTATATGCGGTGCATATAACACCAGTCCGGTGATAAGCATGTTACAGGAAGCTAATTCACCACCCCTGGATAAAAGAAGAAGAAATCTAATTGTAGGATATATAATCAAAGTTACAGCTAACTGCGACAACCCTGTGAACCAAATTTACCAGCTTACATACAGAAATAGGAAGCAATTATGTTTCAAAAAGAAGCTACCAAAACCAATCACTGTACGGGCTATACAAATACTAAGCACAATGTCAGAAAAATTTCCCCACTTAAACCTATTAGTATCACTGACTATGCACCATGGACCATGCAGGACATTAAAGCTGAGGAGCTGACAAACAATCCTAAGAAGTCAAAAATTAACAACCAAGAGATAAGAGCCAGAATAGGAGAAGAAATAGTCAAATATGAGAACTACAACAAAATATACACAGATGGCTCGAAAAGTAGCAACTTGGTGGGATGTGCCGCTGTAACGTCAACAGAGTAATTTCAACCAAACTGCCCGAAAAGTACTCAGTCCTGTCCAGCGAATTATATGCCATCATCACAGCACTAGACTACATTCTCGAAGACAGTGAACGTAAGTTTTTGATAGTAACAGACTCCAAATTGGCTCTGTCGACTATTGGAAATGTCTTTTATTCAGGAAACTCGCTAGCTTTAGACATTGTTAGTATGATAAGAAACTTGAACTTTAAAGGTAAAGATATAGTTTTGGATGGATCCGGCTCAGTGGGTATCAAGGAGAACGAGCTGGCAGACAGATCCGCAAAAGAGGCGTCACAACTGGATTAAAGAAGTAACCTTCCCATAATACCACAGGACTATCATGCCAACATGAAGAGAAAATTACAAGAATTTGACAGACAGGAATGGAATAACAACGCCCATGTAAATTAAAAGTATATGTGAATACGATAATTATAATCCAGCACATTCTTCTGCAGAGCTGATCAGGTTGTGTTAACTAGATGCAGAATAGGTCACACAAGCTCCCCATGCCCATCTGATCACAGGAAAAACAGCTGTTATGTGTAATGTGTGTAATGTTTCTATGTATGTTAATCACCTATTTATGTGCCCCAGGTTTGAGACTGACCGGACGAGACATGGTGTTGAGAACGACATGTCAAGTGTACTGAAGGAGAGAGAACAATGTAATCGGTTTCTCAATTTTTTGAAGACCATAAAATTGTATGGGGACATATAAGACAAGTGTATAAACTTTAATATTGTGATGTGAATGTTCCTATAAATGTCATAACTTCCCATGTACAAAAATATTAATGTGATTGTGTAGTTGTCGCTAATAACCTTTGCAGTTGATGCGACATAAAATAAAATAAAATAAAATAAAAAAAATCCTGGGAGGTGGATAAGTGAATACAAAAGGAACAATGTTTTCATGAATTTTATTAAATAAAACATAATAACTGTTGTAAAAAACGCTTATTTATTGGAAAATAGAAAATTTCGTAAAATTTCCTGAGAAATAGAATTATACAGGGTCCTACCAACTATGGTGCCTCATAACTTCTGAACGGTTCCCGATATCTAAATGCAGTTTTCGTTTAACAATGTGGAAACATAGGGGAAATAATGTGCGCTAGATATATAATTCGAAATATTTTTAGTTTTCGAGAAAAGTAATTATCTTTGATTTTTTAAATGGAACCATATATTTTTTTTACTAGTGATAGATAATCATAAATAGACGAATGCATTGATGTAACATACGTTAATGTTTTGATAGTATATTGAGTATACAATATTACTTTCAGACATGTGATTTTTAACTAAATGTACGAGTAGCAACCGTTGCAATTGTGGCATTTGGGGAAGGTTGCCTTCGCGGCGCCGGCACTTCTGCGAGAACAGGGGATAGGTCGTGAAGGCTACTTTCCCCAGAGCAACAGTGTCGACGGCTGCAAAGAAAAATTGCATTAATTTCAAATCTCAAGTCTCATAATATAAATATATAAAAACGGTTTATACGGTTATATTATTATCGGTTTTTTACATCACTAACAATGCAGAACTATTTCTTATTTAGTCGCAAAATATCAAAAATACTAATACAGCCTTACCAATCAGTTTGAATTCATGTAATTCTGCAATTACAAAGTTAATTGTGAATGAACTTAAGTTATTTAAGCAATTTAAATTAATTAAATTAAGCTTACAATTTAAAGACTATTGAAATATTTTATTGAAGTTTCTCAAGAAAATGTTTGAGTCTATCTAAACGGAGATGGGGAGGTAAGCTTTCTCTAATTGTAAATTTGGAGTCAGAAAATAAACGGACGCAGAATATTGCCTGGGAAGTGGGAAAATGAATATTACGCAACACTGTCGCTTAATGTCATCATTTGACGACTTTCTTGCTATCAAAAGATCAAAATATTTTAGAAGATATTATTATTCAGCTTCATTTGTTAGCATAAAGAATTCGATAAATGGACTAAAACGTACTTTTTTCGTTAAGACTCATCAGGGCTTTAACTTATCACACGGTAAAGAAATTATTTTGCTCAATGAACAAAAGTTAAAATAATAGCTTTTTTACGAACGTTATTCTGGTGTTTCCATCACCAAACAATTGTAATATCAAAAAACTAGACTATTACCATGCATGCCGCCATTAGTTTTTATCAATCCAAATTTCGGAAAAACGTACTTCGGTTAGAACATTATAATATGTAAGTTCAGTACATTGTCCATAATCGTTACACTATGCAAAATTGTGTGGAGTGGATAGTTAACGTCAGAAAATGACTCCTGTTACTCGTATTGATGTACAGGACAGTTGATTTAACTGGGGGAGATATGCTTTTTATTTTTTTGCATTTGTTTATCTTAGGTTAGCCAAATTTATTATATAATAATACGAAGTTAATATAAGAAACAGTAATACAAATTATTAATTTTCAAGTTTTAGCAAATTTCGTGGGATGCAGAAACGTAGACGAAAAACTGATCCACTTAACTGCAGCATGGGATTAACTGAGGCTCTTATTGTGGTGAAGTGAATTATTAAGAGCATGTTGAACACAGTTCTACGAGTATATTATAAATAGGAGACAGATTTTAATGAAATATCATTTTTACTTTCTTGCATACCTACGTACATACGGCGTAATATACGTAATGAACAGAAAGTTATGCGCGAAAAAACGGCGGATTTTCGGCAGAAAAAATTCATTGCCGGATCCTGATGAAGAAAAAGTGGATAAATGCAGTTGCTTAATTAAGAGAAAAAAGTGCTCTAATACGTGATGCAGCCAGAATCCCTATTTTGTTGGTCCTTGATGCCGAAAACTCAATTGAAAGCGAAACACCCGCCGTCGTCCGTCTGTGAACACTAGCGCATAAACCATGTGTAGGATTTGGAGGTAGTTGAAGCTTTGAAATTTTGAAATCCATTCTTTTAAACTTGGGGGTTTTTAGATCAAGCCCCACGGACATTCTCGAAATTTTCTCAAAAGTTTTGCTCAAATTTTTTCTTTAAATTTATTGTAATAACAGAGGAAAATACACTTATAAAAGTGGCATAGTTCTATTTTCATGGTTAAAAAGATTTTCGAAAATTGCAAAAGTTAACATTTTTCTGGCGTCTTCCCACATTTGAAAAAATTGCAAATTTTCCCTTCAAATTAAATTTTTATCCAATAATTACTCCTTTCATTAAGGCCTTGCACATTGTTTTGAAAATTTTAATAATTTCCTCGCAGTATGGCGTACAATATTTTCAATTTAAAAAAAAAAAAAAAAAAAGATTTTCTCTGTCTTGGCCCTCACGTAGCTCATATTATTGTATTTATGTATACATATGCTCTTAATAATGTTGAATAAAATTTCTCGAAAACTCAACATTTTTTGTGTGAAAAAGAGCACAAAATTCCGCATATTTAGAAACACTTAAACGCCATTTTCTAAAAAATTGCTCCAAATTTTTGTTTCATACGTTGTCAACAAATAGTACTAATTGCAATGTTTAGTATGGCGTTAAATTCATTTTTGTGTACTCTTTCGGTTTTTTAAAATACACAGATGTAATTTTTATGTACCTCTCACACTGTTAATATGAATATTGGCATTGATTTGCATTTATAAGTGGAAGTGTTTCCAATGACTTCGAATGCAGTTTTTCAAAACTCAAGAGGTTTCTCTTAAGAAGAGTTTCAAATTCCTCCTTTACAGTAATGCTTAATCGCCATTTTCTTAAAACACGGCTTCAAATTTTTCTATGAAAATTTCTATTTAGGACAAGGTTTTCTTCTTTAATATTCTGGAATGTTAATATTCTATATACGTTCTACTATTTGGAAATCGAAAAGAAGAGAAAAAAGTCGAAAAATGTGTTTTGGGTGACGATAGATGACAGCTGGCGAGAGAATGTAGGAAGATCTTAAAGCCAGTCCACACAAGGGAAATTAGAAAAATTTGTTACGAGAAAGTCTGTGCCATTCGGTAGCACCTCTAGATACCTTTTTTCGCATATTTCATATATTTTAACGTAATTTTAATAGTATTTAAAATACTTTAACGAGATGCAACAAAAGTTTATTTATTTATTTCTTTTACGTAAAAAAAAAAGTTAAAAACTGCGTATGACGTGCTATGGGGAAAAGTGAATTGTGTGCACATTTTCAAAATTCTGTGATCCCTACACTAAGTCATATACTACTTAAATTTTGAAAAAAAGGAGCTCCATGTAATAAAATCTATTTTCAAGGATAAAAAGGCAATAAATTTTGGCTCCTATCCATGTTGTCCTTCGGAATAACACCACCGCGACAACATGGAAACGATAATTTGAATAATTGTATTTCCCACTGAATTGTAGAAGACGTGCACAGAAAATGAATTTACAGTTATGTCGAGAAGCAACACTAGGGGCCATCTCAGCATTTGCTCAATGGATCAGGGAAACTAGACGAAAAACCTGATCGAGATGGGGGTCATTGACCCCGAGGCTCCAATACAAACTTGTTACAGGTTGTTTATACATATTTATACAGTTCTAATGGTAAATAATGCAATATGTATCATTGTTAAAATTAATGTACTTTTCTTGTGATGTTCAGTATAGTTTCTAATTGTATTGAAACAGTTATGCAACAGAAACGATTTCACATGGGATTTAAACTTTTCTATCGAATTTAATTGTTTAATGTCATCTGGCAAAGTGTTGTAAAATAATGTACAGGTATTGTATGTGAATTCTTTGTAATGAGCTGTCGATACTGTCACCTGATGAATATGATTTCTACGTCAAGTGTTATAGTAACAGACATTGGCATTTTCTGAAAATATATTCCCGTCCTTAAGCAAGTCACTTTTGACAAAAGCCACTGATTCGTAAATAAACAGACAAGGTAATGGTAAAATTCCTATATTAATAAAGAGAGGCTTTCATGAATCACGTGGGTGGGATTTGGTTATTATTCGTACAATTCGTTTTTGTAATCTAAAAGTCTGGGAGCTATAAGATGTATTTCCCCAGAATATTATGCCATATCTCAGGCTGGAATGAACATTCGCGAAATATGCACAACGAACAGTATGAAGACTGACTGAATTTGCAAGAATTCTGAACGCGTAGGATAATGAACTTAATTTTGTGTTCAATTCGTTTAAATGAACGTGCTATTTAAGGTTTGACTGAATTGAGAGACCTAAAAATTTTGTTGCCTCAACATCAGTCAATGGTACACCGTTCATTTTCAATGGAACACAGACTCGTTTATTTGAAATGGAAAATCCATTAAAACAGTTTTCTTTTCGTTTACTATTAATTTGTTATTTCGGACAATTCCTTCAGACAATTCCTGAGTAACCTGTTCCATTTCTTCGTTCACCAATTTTAATGTCAATCGTATGAAATCTAAGGTTCCTGTGACGCCTATCAACACCATTGTGGGTGCGGCGGATTTCACGAAAACTAAAGACAGAGATTTCCTGGTCCAGTTCAAACCAAACATTTGCAAGTGAAGTTTACTTGAACGAAAGGAAGCAGACATGATTACATCAGTAAGTATTCAACAGCTTGAGTAGTTCATCTTACCTTTTTTTATCAATTTTTTATGTCATTTTATGTTTGCTTTTTTAAACATTTTAAAAATATTTTTAGAGTATTTTAATGATCATTCTCCGTAATGATTTAGGTTATCACAACTATCGTTGTGAGCAGCAGGTCACTAAAACTGCTCAATACAGGCTGAATTTGATTACCATTTAACAAAGTAGTATTGAATATTCATCACCGTTGCTCTACCACAGATGCTGCGATGGTTGTCACTGAACCATATCAGCTAGTGCTCTTGGGTGTAAGTTGCTTTTTTGTTGATCTTGCTGTCACTATAATTCTCTGAATTCTCAATTAAAAATATTAAGATTTTTATACAGAAAGGTTTTTGAGGACTTAACTGAGCCACTTCCACCTAATCTCAAAAGATTTGGGCCAGCTAACCGCATTAACATGAATTTCTAATAACTTTTAATACGTTATTATAACTAAACTTTAAGCATTACACGCGGCGAAAACTACAGACTTCATCAATGGTAAAAGGTTCCTGATATCATGAATATACAGTTCTTATTTTATTATATTTATTGATGTGTAAGTTTTAATTAAATTATCGAGAAAATTGTACTCACCTCACATTTAAAAGCGAAATATCTCCTTAATCCACACCAGCGAGATAACAGCTTGAAATGTGCCAGGGAGTCACCCTTTTAATACAAATGCAAATATTTTTTCACTTCAAGAACCTTTTAACTTTCTCAACATCTGTTTTCTGCATTATTTTCTTTAGACATTTTTTTCTATAGTCACTAAATACCATAGATGTCCATGTGACTTAAAATAAATTAAAAATAATATTTTAGGTGGGCTAACTGAGTTAATCCCACATCCCCATGCTCACTTTACAGGACGAGTTTTTTAAATTTCCCTCTCTGAACTAGTTCATTATTCTCAAATACATTCTTTCTCATATTCTCACGCTCAAATGACATTAGATTCAAATTTCCTCCACATATATTGGTGCCAGATCTTTAAACGCATAATTTATATTATATATATATATATTATATATATATATATATATATATATATATATATATTATATGTGTATATATATGTATTATTGTATTATTATATATTATTATATGTGTAATAAATATTATAATATAAAATAATAAATATTTGGTCGGTTTCTTGGTAAAGGGGATGAAGTCTCCAATTCTACGAAAATTGACCAATTGAATAACAAAAATTCAACTAATGTTAAAACGATAATAATATAGAAGATGTAGAATTACAATAAATACTATGAAAATCGAAAACTGATTTTTGGAAGGTTTAGAAACCTGTAAATGCCTTTTATCCAAAACAACCAATTTTTGGACTAGATCACTTTTATCACTTATATTACTAAAATCCTGCGATATTTAAGAAGCTATTTAATCAGTAAAATATATCAAAAAAGTGCCTTTACATATTTATGGGCTTTAAGAGTGTAATACAAATTTATTGGGGATCCTATTGTATTTTATTTCAATCATCCATGTCCCCCTCTGAAGTTGAGACTCATGGCAGTTGCTTAGACCAAAGGACGGCCTTGCAGACAACTAGAAAACTCAGCAGAAACTTCTACTACATGATATGAACGATGTGTTAAGATATCAAGTTTAAAAAGAATAAAAATATCAAGTTTAGAAATGAAGACTACTCTTTTTATTCCCTTAAATTACAAAGATTCAAAATGTTACCAACTCTCTGATATTTGGAAACAAAATAAAATGGCCGTTTTTGTAAGCTTAGAAAGTCTTCGTACACGCCTGTTGAACAAAATATATTACGTTATTTAATACTGGGTTCCATTTGCTTTGATTGTTGTCTCTAGTCTTTCAACATGATTTCAGCAACGTTACCGTAGTCGCAGAGTCAATTAAACTTCAATCTTTCAGACATGCATGTTTAATACTTTTTATTAGACGAACTGTATTTTCTATTTTCTATCCCATAACTGACCACATATGACCTACAGGGTCATATGTAATCAGTGAGTGTCAGGGAATTTAAGAAGTGAATGAATTCGCTTTCTTAGTGTTTTAAGGTAGCTATGATCTAGTGGCGCCTCTAGAGTGACCAGATTAGTAACGAGAGAGGGCACCAAATATAAGAATATTTACCGCTTAAATGTCCGACCTATTTTCATTACTGGACATGGATTGATTCACAAGTCTGGTCTATGGGATCCCAATTCTTTTGTGAATATTCTGTCTTCATAATTCAAGTTTCTGTTGGGTAAATATATTACTTTATTCGTGTTAAAATGGAAGATGATATTCATATTGTTTTGCGAAATTTTTAATTTAAAACACATTTACGAATTCTCGTAGAGATCAAAATATAACCAATTTCGCACAGACGCATTGAGAAACATTTTTTAAACACCGTGCTAACATACGTTCCTAACGTGTTAGCAAATTTCAAAATTCACGCGGTCGCACATGATTTATGACCGACGAGTGCAATAAGCGCACATAATTCCCTCTCACTTTCTTCCCTACAATGAAGAAACCATCCTCGTGTTAAAGGGCCAAGCAGCGGCCACAGGCCTCCTGTGACCAATGCCCTGTTGCCAAATCTTGAGCTGTTGCCACTTGCTCGGTTATCGCTTTCGAGCAAGGATAGCAAAAGGCACATTGCCGGCGTGGAGAGCCGTTACAGTTCTCTGTCGGAAAATAAAGAGTTCCAGTGCACTGGAACTGGTAATCACTGGATTCTCAAAAATATTTGATTGAAAAAAAATCTATAATTGACACAGTTATTCACTTTCTGCTCATTGGACTACTAATACAAACAATAGAAAAGCCGGTTTAATTTTCTTGTTTTATTGATAACGGTTACGTAATATATTACAACTTTTACACTACTAACACTTCATTCTTCTAATAAACCTTATGAAACGACAGAGACACGGCTGAGAGACAAAAAATATATAATAATTGAAAAGCAAAACGATATATAAAATTCCACGTCTACAACTGATTTCAAAGTCATTTCTCAGATACATACTCTAATGTACAGAATAAAAAATAAGTAGTGCAGGCTAGGATTTGAACTCGAGATCTTCAGTACAAGAAGAAGCCACCCAACCAAATACGCTACAATACTGTCCGTGGGCAGGCCGCTTATGTAGTGTTTTGAATATTACAATGTTCTTGATGCCAGAAAATTCTTCGGAAAAATCGCAAAAGCTACTGTTTTTTTTTCAGACAAAATTCTAAATAAAACGTGTTTTAAAATTTAGTATTTAAAACGATTGCACTTGGAAATAAATCTCCAGCATGTGTATTGGTGGTGTTCGCAAAGATATATATATATATATATATATATATATATATATATATATATATATATTGAAACGCACCGCGTTTCCACCCAAAGAAACGGCGAGGCATCAAGCAAGAACACGGCAGAACGGTTGCAAGAGGGCACTCGCTAGCCAAGAAAAACGGTTACGAGCGGCGAAGAGTGGTCGGTTGGCCCAGAGCGTGGGAACGACGCCGCGAGGAGGCAGTGACTGGCTGGCCGCCGGCGAGGAAGGACGTATCTGGAGCTGCTCCGCGGTCGAAAAGCAAAAAAGTATCGCGAACGAACGAGTGCAGAAAGATTAATTGACGGACAATTTGTGCTTGATAACCATCAATTGTCGATCGGACATGTTGCCAGAGTGATAGCTGATATCAGGAGTACCACAAATCAGAAGAACTTGCGTGCAGAGGAGTACAACCCGAGAGTCCCCGAAGCCGCCGACGCTCGTAGAGGAAGAAGTAAACGGTAAATATTTCTTCGGTCGATAAGATCGAGAGACTAACAGTGATTCTGGGTTATATGAAAGAAAAGGGTAAAGACCACCATAGATATTGTATCATTAGTGATTTGTATAGAATTAATAAATAGTTCAGTTTATTTTGTCCACGGAACAGTGGTGTTTGATTAATAACCCCGAGCCCATTCACGAGAAAGAACACCTGTCCCTTACAAATAAATTTACTGAGAACAAGCCGGCCTACCCGGTACGTCACAATATATATATATATATATATATATATATATATATATATATATATATATATATATATATATAGTCACCAGAAATAAAAATACACAGAAAACAGAATAAAAACTCATATTTAAGAAACGTGCACACGAGATGATTTGAAAGACTAATATTAAACAGCAGATTGCATTAAGAAGAAATATGTATAATTATCTTTCGTCTAACGAAGTGTATTCTTCAGACATTTACAGAAGTAACGAATAGTACACAGAAAACTGCTAGAATAGCAAACATTCGTTTCGGTACATTTTTCAGTTTTAGAGGAATATCATTTTGTCACACAATAGATCTTCATTGTATTACTTGTAATAATTGATTATATGTATTGTAATACTTTTTTCAAATATACAATTTGTCCATTTGTTACACACATTCAAGCAGGAAGCTTTAAGTTAAATTTACTATGCGCACGAATAATATGAAACAATTGAATATTTGTAATATTGTAAAATTAAAACTTTGGAATGGAAATAAGACTTACAATATTATTAACTACACGTTCAAAAGTTGCGATAGCTCAGTGGCCTCGTTACAGTTTTCCCTGTACCGTTGCTGACCGCAAAGCCCTAGAGTTCGAGTTCCGACGTTGGCGGATGTTCGACTGTGGTTACATATGTAGGTCGAAAAACTTTGGAGCCGTTTTAAAAAAAGTTTGAAAATGCTCCCCAGGGGCTTCAACTAAATTAACCCCAAAATTTAAAGAACTATATTCAAAATCGCAGGGCCTCCATTCGGGCTAGATCGTTAATGGAAAATTAATTTTGACAAAAATTCTACAAATAGTTTACACACTAGTGTTCACAGAGAAACAGACAGACAGAAGAGCGGACACATGGACGAAGAGACGGACGTTTCAAATAGTAACAACACTCGCTTGGTAACTTAAGCCCCCAAAAGGTGTATTTCCATTAAAATCTCGACATCGATTTACTGCAACATTACATACATACATCTCTAAATATTATAGATATTAAATAAAACAGGCAAGTTAACTTTTAACTTTAAGAACGTTTTGATATATTCTATCAAATTTCTGTGGTACAATTTCGTTACTAATCTACATATTACCTATAAATTCAAGTAACTTGCTGTATGGCTCAGCAAATTCCTAAAATATTAATTGCTGCAGATATACCTTTTCTATTTACAAAAATGCTTTCAATGACCCAATATCATCTTTTTTTTAAAAAAAAATTTTTGCTGAAAGAAAAATTAATATGTACAATATACCATTTTTCATATACCTATTACATAAACTAATACAATGAATTAAGCGGTTACACTATCACACAAGTTATTACTTTCTACTTAACCTCTTAATCATTTAATTAACTCAATTTAAATTATGTATTGCAAAAAAAATATTCATTACAAGAACAAATAAAATGGTTAAACAAAAAATCAAAAGGAATACATTTTACATCTTTTCGTATGAATAATTGATCTGAATTCTCGCTACGATATAGAAATATTGATAAGTTATGTTTAATAGCTGTGGTTTAAACGTCTATCTATCTCCGTCTGGGCGTGAGGTGAAATCTATATTCTAATGCATGATTTACCCGCCTTCCAACTGTCCTTTCAAAAGGGATTTTGTAAAGTTTTGAAATTTTGTCTTTTTAACTCACGACGTCGCTGCGAAGACACTTTCTTGCCACTCCAGAAGACGGCGATGGTCCGGCTGCGTCCAAGGTCGAATTAACCTCTCGCGTCGTGAAGTACTTTTCTTCATCAGTTTGCTGCTCGCCGATCTCGCAAAGCAACACAGCCCGACGGCGGTCTCGAACAAATATACGCCACTCACTACTTAGAAAGTACAAGCGAAATACATGCAAGACAGTACTGGTCCGTTGCGTGCGAAGGTTCATAGCAAAGAAAAGAAACTGATCCGTTCGAAGGTTCGCGGTAAAGAGAGAAACTGGTCTGTACCGTTCGAAGGTTCGCAGCAGAGAGCGAATTTTTCCTTGCGGTGCTGATCGCGCCGTCTGAAATTCTTCAAAGCGGTTCCTGATTGGATGTTGAATTTCCGCTACTTGAGTGCGTTCAGAACTTTTACTCAGAATATAGAATGTATTTTCTTTCTGGCGCACCTCCTTGGAGTTCAGCGGTACTATTACTGTTTGGGTCTTCGTTTACCATTATCGCGCGCTGTTTGAACGATGTAACCGACTTATGAGCGGTTACTATATATATATATATATATATATATATATATATATATATATATATATATATGTGTGTGTGTGTGTGTGTGTGTGTGTATATATACACACACATACACTTTCACGCACCACAAAGTAGGTTACACGAAAAAAACAAAAACAAAAAACACCAATCCCAGAGCCTGAATTTCTGCCCGTCAGAATGCAGTTGATATGTTATTACATAAACAGGGGGTCCCACCAACTATGGACCACCCCCACAACTTCTAAACGGTTCAGGATAACGAAATGCAGGTTTTGCTGAACAATGCGGAATCTGAGACAAGTAACAAGCCGTGGATAAATTGTTTATAATATTTTTAATTTTCGAGAAATTTAATCATCTTCGATTTTTTAAAGGAACTATATATTTTTATCTCCAGCAATGGATAGACCATGAAAAGTGGATTAAAATGATGTTATGCTAATATTTTGATAGTAATGCTAATAGTTTGATAGTAAATTTATATGCTAATATTTTGATAGTAATTTGAGTATGAAATTAGGCTTTCTGACATGTGATTTTGAATTAACCGGGTGATCGTGTTGCAGCCCTTGCAACTCTCACTTTTGGGGAAGGTGGCCATCACGGCGTCTAGACTGTTGCGTCTTGAGTGAGAGGGGTGGCAGTGGGGGATAAGAGGCATCACTACAGCAATTCTTGGTGATGGCACAGACATCACACTAAGAAATACCAATTTTAACAATCAGAATGGGAGATTTGTTCCATATATTTATATGGATTTAACTTGCCTTCTACTAAAATTTTAAAACATTGTTCGGTCCAAAGAACGATATAAAAAAAGTTGGTAGCGTAAAAAAGATGCTAATAATAATAAATATCATTTTCAAACAGAACAAGGAGCCAACCACCGTCTCTTCGTTGGTAGATGTCATTTTTAATTAAAATGATCGCTCGTCCACTTTGCAACCATTCGACTGCTGTTCTTGAATGGAAAAGAAAACGGTACACTTCCGTCTTCTGCATTTTCAAGTTTGAGGCAGCACTTGGCGCTATGACATGAGAAACTCTCTAATCAGTATGAGCAGTAGCGAATGTTTTGTTAAAGTTTGTAAATTTACACTGATAGAACTGTCAAGGGTATTTCAAATTTTGTATTACTTTGTCCTTCTGGTAGTACGTGTTTAAATAGGAAGTTTAGTTACCGTGAATAATAAGAGAAAATGTCTACCTATCGAACTTTTCTTCCTCTGAAATTCCAAATTATTTGGTGAATTAATCAAAATATTACAATGGACATCTTTAAGAATTCATTCGCTTCCTATATATTAAAATGATGGCTTGTTTCTGCACCGAGTTCGATTTAAGTTAAATTAGATATGGCATTTATTATTATTATTATTATTATTATTATTATTGTTGTTGTTGTTATTAATATTATTATTATTTTATTACTACTAATATTATTATAGTTTTCGCTACAATATTTTTTTTATTTCGTTCTTATCGATTATCGTTGATTTGGAATTTCAGAGGAAGAAAAGTTCAACTCAGATGAACATCTGGGAAAAAATTCTCATTCAGATCGTTAAAATTTATGTTTGTTCATAAGTTTTTCATGTCAAGATCATGAATTGCTGCAATTACACCTTCATCCTACACGGCCATCCCTCTCACACTTCTCTCTTCACAAAACAGTATCAGCGTCGCGAAGGCCACCTTCACAAAACGGCGACTGTTGCAAAGGCTGAAAATGAACTGAAAATGGCTTTACTTGAAAATCTAATGCCAAAAAATTTAATTTTATACTCCAAATTTGTCGCTTTTTATTTATAAACGATTAGTCAAGAAATCATACTGATATCTTCATTTTTTCAAAAGATATATACAAAAAAAAACAAAACTAACACCTACATTGAAGGCAAGCGCCTTCAAGAAGAACAAGATACGCTTCGTCCAAGACCAATAGCCGTAACGATTCATACTCTACGCCAAAATTTGCCCTTAACCGTTGCAAACTGTAATCTGCAATTAAAAAATTTGCCGCGGACCAGTTAGATTAAAATACCCAGGTTCGAACCCCAGAATTTAAACTCTTGGAAGCCCCCTCCGCGAGGAAAAGGCACGATACCTCCCAGACTAATAGCCTTAACAATTCATACTCTATGCCAAAATTTGCTCCTAAACGTTGCTAATTGTAATCTGCAATACACAAATTTGCCGAGAACGGTTAGTTAAAATACCCAGGTTCGAACCCCGAATTTAAACTTGGAAGCCCCCTCCGCGAGGAAAAGGGCACGATACTCCAACTATAGCCTAACAATTCATACTCTATACCAAAATTTGCTCTTAAACGTTGCTAAGTGTAATCTGTAATAAAAAAAATTGATGCGGACCGGTTAGTTTAAATGACCCAGGTTCGAACCCCGGAATTTAAACTGTTGGAAGCCCCCTCCGCGAGGAAAGGGCACGATACCTCCTAAACTACTAGCCTTAACAATTCATACACTATGCCAAAAGTTCTTCCTAAACGTTTCTAAGTGTAATCTGCAATAAAAAAATTTGCCGCTGACGGTTAGTTTAAAATACCCAGGTTCGAACTCCCGAAATTGAAGTTCTAGAAGCTCCCTGCGTAGGTCAAGGAATCGTTTCCTCCTGAACCAATCCGGAAGCCAAAATTACCCTTAACCGTAACAAACTATAATTTGTAATAAAAATTTGACCAGTTAGATCAAAATACCCAGGTTCGAACTCCCGGAATTGAAATCCTGGAAGCTTCCTGCGCAAGGAAAAGAAACGTTTCTACCTGAACCAATAGCCGTAATAATTCAAACCTATGCCTAAATTTGCCCTTAGCTGTGGAAACAGTAATCTGTAATTAAATAATTTGCCGCGGTCCGGTTAGTTTAAAATACCGAGGTTTGAACCCCAGAAATTTAAGTCTTGAAATCTCCCTGCGCAGGGAAAGACACGTTTCCTCCTGAACCAACAGACGCAAAATTTATACTGTACGTCAAAACTTGTCATTAAGCGTTGCAAATTGTAATGTGTAATAAAAAAATTTGCCGCGGACCGGTTAGTTCAAAATACTTAGTTTCGAACCCCAGAAATTTAAGTCTTGGAAGCTCCCTGCGCAAAGAAAAGACACGTTTCCTCCTTAACCAATGGCTGTAAAAAATCATTCATATATATACTGACACACCAGATTGTAACTAATATTGCATTCTTCAAATTTCATTAAAATAACACCTTATTAGCAAAAAGACGTTTGTTGCCATGGTAACTGAATGCAATATATAAACTATGCCCATTAGTTTAAAAGCGGACGATAAGTAGCATATGTGGTTTCGCTTACGAAGAAATATAAACAAACGTACGAGAATTAAAAGGTAAACAAACTTATTTCCGGATGTTCATAAATTTGTTTTGCGATGTATTCGCGAAAATTCTTTTATTACAGATTACAGTTTGCTACGGTTAAGGGCAAATTTTGGCTTAGAGTAGGAATTGTTGCGGCTACTGGTTCAGGAGGAAACGATTCCTTCCCCTGTGCAGGGAGCTTCCAGGACTTTAATTTCGGGGGTTCGAACTTGGCTATTTTCAACTAACCGGTCCGCGGCAAATTTTCTTATTGCAGAATACAATTAGCAACGTGAAGACAAATTTTGGAATTTTAAGGCTAACAGTTGCGGCAAATTTTTTTATTACACATTACAGTTTGGAACGGAGCAAACTTTAGAGTATGTATTGTTACTGCAAAGGGTTCAGAAGATACCGTGTCTTTTCCATGCGCAGGAAGTTTCGAAGACTTTAATTTCTGGGGTTCGAACCTGGATATTTTAAACTAACCGGTCGGCGGCAGGTGTTTTGTTTGCAGTTTACAATTAGCAACGTGTAAGAGCAAATTTTGGCATACTATAGTATGAATTGTTACGGCTATTGGTTCTGGACGTATCGTGCCTTTTTCTTCGCGGAGGGGGCTTCCGAGAGTTTAAATTCTGGGGTTCGAACTTGGGTATTTTAAACTAACCGGTCCGCGGCAAGTTCTTTTTAATGCAGATTACACTTAGCAACGTTTAGGAAGAACTTTTGGCATAGAGTATGAATTGTTAAGGCTAATAGTTCAGGAGGTATCGTGCCTTTCCTTCGCGAAGGGAGCTTCCAATTTAAATTGGGTTCGAACCTGGGTGTCCGTGGCAATTTTTTTTTATTACAGATTACAGTTTGCAACGGCTAAGGGCAACGTTTGGCGTAGAGTGTGAATCGTTACGGGTATTGGTCTTGGACGAAACGTGTCTTGTCCTTCTTAACGGCGCTCCCCATAGGAACGTAGGTGTTATTTTTGGCTTTTTGTAATTATCTTTTGAAAAAATTGAGATATCAGTATGATTTCTTCACTAATCGTTTATAAATAAAAAGCGGCAAATTTGGAGTACTGTTTGGCGTGTATTCTTACATTACTAGCGGATTTAGATGTGTGGTTCTGCTAACTTCCAATAGAAGTTAGCAGGACCATCGATTTTTTTGAGAAAATGACCCGCGGCAAATTTTTTGTTTGCACATCTTAAGAACGGCAAAAAAGCGGCAAATTATGAGCTATACAGGTTTGTGATTGGGTGAAATGGTACTGCTAAATTTCAGGACGTGAAAGAACACATTAAGTAAACGAAATTGAGGATATTATGATTATTATGTCGTAGTAGCTTAATTGTAGAAATGACGACTGATTCTTTCATATGAAATTTTCTGTGTTTCATGAAGATGACCTCGGCGTACACGTATTTCGAAGACATGAAAACTTCCATGATTTTGACGCGATAAGCGATGACCTCAAACAATCCACTTAGATTCAGAGGGTAGTCTCAAAAAGCATTGGCGTGTTAGTGTCGAATGGAAAGAATGCTTCTAGCAATTGTTCTGAACTTGGAATAATTGAATTTTAAAAACATGTTTATTTGCAAACTTTGCACCTTCATTGAAATTTACTTAACTGCATACGTAAGTTCACATTCCTTCAAGTACAATGTCCATAAATAAACATATGTCAATACTATATTATAATAGTATTATTACTTTTTCGCTTATTCCATGCTGATGCTATATGCTTTTAAAGGCAGCAGACTTACTGGTTAGAATGAAATTGTGGATGTTATAACAATGTATTTCGTATTTGGAACGTGTGAATACTGAGGAGTCGGAAGCTTTAATGCTATATTTATACGTGAAGACAATTAATGCACAATTATTGTTTTCTTGTATATTCAATTTGAAAATTTTCCACAATTTTATATGTAAAGAATTGGCTTCCTAAGAAGGTGGATAAAGGCTTTCTCGAGGGAAAGCGAGTGTTACGATTTACGCTTACAAGCTCAGGCTACTTCGCCTTGAAACGTGTGGAGGAAGGACGCAATTTTCCCCGGGGGGTTTTCTGGAAGCCAATTGATGACTCTTTTTTGCTCCCAAGTTGAAGATTGTTCGGTAGCCGACTCGAATAGTATTTTAAAATTGATGCTGTCATTGTTAAACAAATGGAACTTAAAGTATTTAGAATAAAATGAAAAATTAGGGAGCTGAAAACCAGGAATATCTAAAGAGTAACAATTTTCGTGGCAATAAATGCAAGCGTTGTGGCCGCTTGTCCCCTCCACCCCCGTTCGGAACTACAAATGTATTTGCCGGAGAAACTAAGCGAGCCGTTGCAAAACGACTTGTAGAAAAGCTTAGCGTGGGAACTTCCAAAAAAATAATTGTCATGACATGCTAATTTCCTATAAACAATTACGTATCTCGAAAACGAAAGAGATAGCGCGCTAATTGGATTGCGGAATTTTAAAGGCAATTTTAAAAAAGCAATACGTTTTGTTTGAAAAATTTAAAAATTTATAAACAATTTCAAAATGTTGCGATTCTAAAGTGGGAAGGGTTTTCTGATGTCCCAGACCAAAAACTGCGAATTAACAATTTTGCAACAATTAACAATTTATAAACAATTCCGTAAAGTGCGCTATTCTTGTCGGGGAGGTCCCCAAGTTGTCCCTGATTTGATGTTATCAAAATAATAATTTTGACATGAGATGCAAATTAATTGCTTAATATCTAGTTTTATTGTTACTTTAGTGATAAATATACAGTTGGTCTTTGAGTTGTAGTTTCTTTAATTGAAATGGTTCCCTAGCTGTCCTAAGGATTCGAGAAAGACAGTATTTTGCATTTTTGCAAATGTAATATACATATGAACAATTGAAAATATGCAATTATAATCGTTTTTCTTATCGAAAAATTCTGTAGTAAACTGTCATTTATAAAGTTCATAAATTGTGTTTGGACAAGAATATTGGAATTTAAATGTGTATAAGAACGTAATTGTTTTAAAATTAGTGTTATTTTATCTGATATCAATGTAATTTCTTCCAATGTAGTTTCCAGTACGGTACTTGACGACCTATCCGATGGCTCCTATCAATATCTTGCGAGGTTAAGTTTACATTTATCGTTTTCGCAACTTCTTCGATGACCAGCTTGTCGGTGTCTTCATTATCATTTTCTTTCACGCCGAATATCCGCAAGCAGTTTCGGCGTGGTGTACATCTAGAGCTTGTCTGTATTTTCTTCTAACTGAAATTTTAGATTTGAAATCTCACGGTCACATTCAGCCAGTTTTTTCTCTAAACCTGCCACAAGATTAGAATTGAAATTCATTGAGTCTTCCTATTGCTTTGCTACAAGTTCAGTAAGCAAAGATGCCAAAGAGCGTAAGAAGGTAGGCGAAGTTCCTGCCTTATCCAGTGCCTTATTCACTTGCTCCGTAATTTTGGTCTCAAGATCAATATTGGCACTAAATGCGTTCTTGTTGCTCTTCGTCATCTGAAGAGAAGGAATTAAGCAGAAAGTCAGATGATCATAAAAAGACACTACGAGAGAAGTTTCGTGGAAAGTGGTCTAGGAGTAGAAAACTAAAAGAACAGTAGAGCAGATCTCACGTCAGATCAAGTAAGATTGAGATCAGTAAGAATACAAATGAAACTCGAGAAGAAAGATGCTATATAATTTCACTGAATGGTAGATATACGGCAAAATATACTTATCTTTTCGGGCTTCTACAGCGTCAGGCAATCGTTGAGTGAGAAAGTTATAACGGTGGCTACCTGCGAAAGAAACTACCTGCTGCCTAGCTCGGAGCGCCAAGGGACGATGCTTACACTGCGACGGTCATCCACAGACTGAGATCTACTACTGATTTCATCAAAAGGAATTAGAACATCGTGTAAAAATAAACGTACTCTCTACTTTATTTCTAAACGTAATGACGTATCTCAAGATTTTTTTATCTACTTTAAAAAATACAAAACATTGTTACGAAAAGTCATAAGACAGGCCAAAATCATGAAAAACGATCAGGATATTTTGAATTCAAATAATAAAACAAAAGCAATGTGGAATATAATCAAAAATACTAACAAATCAACTAGAAAACCCGTAGAGAATGTTGTTTTAAAATATAACGATATAAATGTGAACGATCCGGCAACAGTGGCTAATCTCTTTAACCAATACTTTTCGAGAATTGCTGCCGATCTCACTAAGGGTCTTCAGGCACAAAACTCAAAAACAGACAGTTCACCCAAAATTTTAGACACAATGTTCGTTTCCGAAACTTCTTCCTATGAAATTCTCAAAATAATCGGTAAACTAAAAAATAAATATTCGTCCGGTTTAGATGAATTCCCGGATTCTTTGTTAAAGACTTGTGCGTATGCCATTATACACCGTTAACTCACATATTTAATGCATCTTTATGCACTGGAACGTTTCCAGATATTTTCAAAACAGCTAAAATTAAGCCGCTTAACAAAAAAGGCAACAAAAATGAAATTCAAAATTATCGGCCCATTTCTCTTCTATCAGTTTTTTCAAAAATATTAGAGAGACTTTTTACGTACGAATGGAAACCTTTCTCACTAAACACGACGCGCTTTCAGATTGCCAACATGGATTTAGAAAATCAAAATCAACGGAAACAGCTATATTTTCTTTTCTTAAAGATGTCGCCTCATCATTGGATCAAAACGAGGCACCTATTGGATTATTTTAGATCTCTCAAAAGCTTTTGACGTCATTGATCATGACATTTTACTTTCCAAATTACCTTCATATGGAATTCGTGGTATTGCTCTAGATTGGTTATGTTCGTACCTTAAACAACGATCTCAGAGAGTTGAAATACCTTACTGGAATGATGGAACATTACGTACGCACCTTTCCGACTCTTTGCCCGTTGCATGTGGAGTTCCTCAAGGATCGATTTTAGGCCCTACTCTGTTCCTACTTTACGTAAACGATATGCCCTCGACGATTCAAAACGGAAGAACGGTTCTCTTTGCGGATGATACGAACATCCTTTTGCAATAAAGAAACCGTAAATAGTACAATATCAATGCAGTTTTCCATTTCAAATAAACAATTCTGTGCTCCATTGAAAATGAACAGTGTACCATTGACTGATGTTAAGGCAACAAAATTTTTAGGTCTCTCAATTCAGTCAAACCTTAAATGGAACGTCCATTTAAATGAATTGAACACAAAATTAAACTTAATTTATGCTACGCGTTCAGAATTCTTGCAAATTCAGTCAGCCTTCATACTGCTCGTTGTGTATACTTCGCGAATGTTCATTCCCGCCTGAGATATGGCATAATATTCTGGGAAATACATCTTATAGCTCCCAAACTTTTAGATTACAAAAACGAATTGTACGAATAATAACCAAATCCCACACACGTGATTCATGTAAGCCTCTCTTCATTAATCTAGGAATTTTACCATTACCGTGTCTTTTTATTTACGAATCAGTGGTTTTTGTAAAAAATGACTTGCTCAAGGGCGGGAATATATTTTCAGAAAATGCCGAAGTCAATTACTATAACACTCGACGTAGAAATCATATTCATCAGGTGACAGTATCAACAGCTCATTACAAAAATTCACATACAATACATGTACATTATTTTACAACACTTTGCCAGATGACATTAAACGATTAAATTCAATAGAAAAGTTTAAATCCCAAGTGAAATCGTTTCTGCTGCATAACTGTTTCTATACAATTAGAGACTATACTGAGCATCACAAGAAAAGGAACATTAATTTTAACAATGATACATAATGCATTATTTACCAATTGGACTGTATAAATGAGTATAAACAACCTGTAACAACTATTGTATTACAGCTTTAGGGTGACCCCCATCTCGATGAGGTTTTTCGTCCCGTTTCCCTGATCCATTGAGCAAATGCTGAGATGGCCCCTTGTTTTGCTTCTGAACATAAATGTAACTTCATTTTCTGTGCACGTCTTCTAGAATTCAGTGGGAAATATAATTATTCAAATTATCGTTTCCATGTTGTCGCGGCAGGAAGTAATAAGAGCCAAAATTTATTGCTTATTCATCCTTGAAAATAGATTTTATTACATGGGAGTTTTTTGTTGTTTTTTTCTCCCTTTCAAAATTCAAAATTTATTGCTTATTTATCCTTGAAAATAGGTTTTATTACATGGGAGTTTTGTTTTTTCTCCTTTCAAAATTCAAAATTTAAGTAGTATATGACTTGGTGTAGGGATCGCAGAATTTTGAAAATGTGCACACAATTCACTTTTCCCCATAGCACGTCATACGCAGTTTTTAACTGTTTTTTTGATGTAAAATAAATAAATAAATAAATAAATAAATAAATAAATGCACAGAATTGTGCATTTGGAGGACTGTTTGTTTATTTTCATTGTCATTTGTCTAATCCTAAAAAATTCTGAGTTATTCTTCGGTCTATTTGTAAGTGTCTTGGACTGATTTTAATTGCGTATAGGAGCGAGTGCATTAATTGTACAAGAGACGACAGGTTCGGAAGAGATCATTTTCTTATGGATATGGTTTATATTGTTGTAAGAAGATATGAATGCACGCATGTTATTTGTAGTAAATGAAGAAATAATTATTATGTATTTAAGAGTTCGGCGAACGAAAACATATTTTGAATGATTTACTTGTTATGCTGAAACTGGCGTATAGATTTTTGTAGTGAAGTGTTATTATAGTGTTTTGTAGTGATTGAGGTTTTCTGGGTTTACTCAATCGCTTAAGGCGTATGCCGGGATGGTCCCTAGTTTTGCACTCCCAGACGTAAATGTACAGATTTCCCTCCCCTCTTATATGTTACTACTCTGTATTAATGTAAAGTCAGTGGTTAGGCGGAAGAGCAGGCCCTATGGCCTGAGCCTCGCCATTAATAAAGACATTATTATTATATTATTATTATTATTATTATTATTATTATTATTATTATTATAGTGAAGAGTGAAAGAGTATCTTTGGTTGTTTAAATTGATGAAAGTTCGGTTCTTCAGCAAGGTTCAAGACAAATTTTTGAATAAAATAAGTTTAAAATAGTACAAGCTCTTATATTCGAGGGCACAGGTTACTTTAAGATTTAAAGAAGTTATACGGTTAAAAATACTTTACATTCTCGCCTAGACACGTATATACTAATATACGTAGTATAGAGAAAGTTAAGGAATGCTGCGGAAAATTAATTTCAAGATTTCAACGGAAATACACGTTTTGGAGTCCCCTGATTCTTAAAAGTTTTTTTGTTTTGTTTTTAAAACGTCCGTTCGTTGGTTTGTCCGTTCGTCTGTCCATCCGTCTATGAACACTACTTGCGCCTAAGCCATGCGTCGGATTTTTTCCTAATTGAAGAAACCCCTGTCCATCCGGTTCTAGTTGAATCTTTGAAATTTTGAAAAATTCTTAAAACATTGGGTGTACTTTAGATAAAGCCCCTCGGACATTCAAAATTGTCTGAAAAACGGCTCCAATTTTTTTCTTTAAATTTCTTGTAAGAATAGAGCATTTTACTCTTATAAATATGGCACATTTCCGATTTTCACGGTTAACTCTCAACTTTCGAAAATTAGAAAAGTTTAAATCATTCTCGGCGTCTTCCTACAACTATAAAACCGAAGGTGGAGATTTTTCCTTCAAATATAATTTGTTCTTCATATTTCCTTCCTTCATTAAGGTCATGTAGATTTTTTGGAAAAATGTATTCGTTTTCGCCCAATATTGCCTGCAATATGAGTAATTTTTAAAAAATAATGGAAACCAGATTTTCTCAAAAAAGACTCCAAATTCTTTCTATAAACGTTTAGTAGGATAATTCTATGAGATGACATTAACGGTATTTGGCTCTATTCATTTGTTTTGTTTTTTAAATAGAAAAATATAATTTTATTGTCTTGTCTCTCATGTTAGTATTACATTAGCGGCAATTTGTTCACCTCATCATATTTAATAGTAAATGTGCTTTAAACACTGTATTATAAAACTGTTTCGAAAACTCAAGTTTTCTGTGAAAATGAGTTCAAAATTCCACATTTTCAGAAGAGCTTAAACCCCATTTTCTTCAAACGACTCCAATTTTTTCTTCAAACTTTTTTACTTCTAGTGATAATTGCAGTGTTTAATATACATGCACTACACTGCTGCACATGCATTACACTGTTTAATATGCATAATGTTCAGTTTGGTGTATTGTTTCATTTTTCAAACTTTAACTAATGTAATATTTTTAATATCTCTTGGGCCGTGAATTTGCACATTTCCAACGATTTGTATAATTATTTCATTTGTGAGTATATGTGCTTCAAATGACTTCCAACGGAGTTTTTCGAAACCCTAAACATTTTCTGTGAAAAAGAGCTTTAAATGTTGGATTTACAGTAACGCTTAAACACCTTTTTTTAAATAACGGCTCCTAATTTTTTCATTTAACATTGGCATTTAGGACGAGGTTTTACTCTTCTTTAATATTTTTTTCAGTGACATTTCGGTTCCTCTCTTATTGTTAGTAAATCAAAAAATTGAAAATAGTTAAAAAATGTACGCTTGGCGGCGATAGTTGGCAGCTGGCAAAAGTATGTGGGAAGACAGAATATCTAGGCCCGACCAAAGAAATTAGAAAACTAACAAGTACGAGAAAGCCTGTGCCATTCTCTAGCTCCATTAGTTTCTTTTATTCAATACGCAATGCATTTTTTAGGAATCATATTGTAACCGCTTGTCGTCGGCTACATTTATGACCAACAAAAAAAAAGCGATAATACCCGACATCATGCCCTACACGTAGTTTCTATAGTGGCGAAGAGATGGCGTCAGCCAGAAAAAGATTTCTGAACGCACTCAGACTATAGCCAATCAGAAACTTTTGTGAAAATACGGACGCGGCATGAACTTGTGTCGGAAGAGCTCGTTTTTCTTTCTTGTTCGAGTCGCCGAGGTAAACGGAAGGCTACAGGTACACCGCACAGTCGACGAGGGACACGCGGAAGATACCGGGATGTAAAAGCTTTAATAAAAGGTAAATGCCTGAACATTTTTCATGGAATTACTTACTGTGAAATATCACGAGATTACATGAAATTTAAAATGAATATTAAACACGAATGCAACGAATGAAAGAACGACAGTGGTAATAGAACGAAATGAATTTGTAAAACCACGTTGCTGCATTCTCGTTGCTAGAAAATGGAGGATTATTGTAACATAGGACATGTTTTTTCTTTGTTACAGCTTTTATTTTATTTTATCTTATTTTATTTTATTTTTGGAATTTCGTTTTGGAAATCCTATTATAGAATTTTGAGTATTCTTAGAAGTATGGTTTATCCAACAACTAGCTTGACTTTTGCTATTACGAAGTCATAACTTTGAGTTTCGGACTCGCATTCTGATGCGACCATCGCCTCTGTGAAAGCTGTGGTAAAACTTCGCTGAACAACGAGGAGACGGCGCTCGGAAATATTCCGATTTCGACGCGACAGGCAGCGCACGGACCGTTGCAGAAGAACGACGACCTTGAGGCGTGAGCATCGCTCGACAGCCGACTACACAGCGCGGGACCAGCTTGGGGAATTCGCCGGTCGTGAGTCACATAAAAACAGAGAGAACATTCATTAAATTTCAGTCTGGAAAACTTCCAAGATAGAATTATAATTGTACTAGCTAAAACGTTGCAATGTGAGCTTCCTCAAAACAGACGTTGATCGGGCAAGTTTCATTGAACATTGGTCTTGCTAGCCAGTAAATTCATTTCTTTTCTACAGTCGTAAGAGGAATCAGATCAGAGTAATTCTTGTGTTTAATGATAAAAGTTGTTCTTTTACATAATCATTTATCTAGATTCATATGTAATTGATTTAATGCTGTTTCAAACCATTTAATAGAAATTGCCTGTGTAAAATTTTGAACAGGAGTGAAAGCCGTTCAATTATTTCTTTTAAAGTATTACTTCATGGACAGTCAAAAGACGTTATAAAACAAAATTTCGTACTGAAAGGCTACGTAGAAGCCGAATGTCAAATGTGAATATTAAGTGTAACATTATTAATGATTTAAAAGGTATTAGAGAATTTTGAGTATTGTTTGTATGTATTTTTTTTTGCAGGATGAGTATTTGAACTGTGATTTGTGTGTCTCATAAGTGATATTTTTGTGAAGTGTACATATATATTTGTTGCTTGTTTCTTGTAAATGGGGATCAAAGTTATTATCGCTTTAGTGAAAACTGCAATTTAGGTAGGGAACTAGCTACCATAGTTTAACAAAAAAGTGAGAACATAGGAGGATATGTGAACTCCATTGTACAGAGAATTTAATTCGTTAGAATACATGTTATCTGTTATTTAAAACTACAAAATTGTGTTTGCTTGTTATTTGATCATTAGTTGAGCAAAGACGAACCCACCACCGATAGGGAATTTTATCCATTAATTGAGGTATTCCCAGGTTTGCGTGACGGTGTAACCACACGTCACGAAATAAGTAAATGATAGATTTACTTTAATAATTCGGCGTACTACCAATCAGGAGGTAGGGTATGTGACGGTTACAATATGATATTAAATGTCATTGGCTATGCTAGAGTCTTGCAGTTGGATATACTGAAAATATTATCTTACATTGTTTTGTAAATTAGTTCCATTCATGTTTTTTTCACTCAGCAGCGTCGATAATTTGTTCGTCAAAGCTGTCGTTTCTGCATAGTTAATTAACAACGCACTTCTCGATACCCAGTGTATTGAAATTACCGATTCTGATATTTACCATGGAATTTCTCAGACTTATTTTTACTCTCTTTAATGTCGTCGTATTCTTTTCACGTAATGCTGTAGATAAACGGAAAGTTGGACTGAGTTGTATCAATCGAACCGTCTCGTGATAATTTTTTCTAGACCAATTTGTTTAACAAATATTTCAGCAACAAATCTGCAGCCATGTACTTTCCCTTATCAACGTCAGTTTGTCAGTTCATTTCGAAGCTGCTCACTGTCAAAGAATGGATATTGTTTTATTAGGAAAGAAAACTGTTCTGAAGGAAAGGATCCATCTTTGTAGGTAGAAAACTACTTTTCGTCAAAAAATTCAATAGAATGAAAGCTTTCAAAATCTTGAAACCTATAGTCCATCTGAGCCACTACTGTATCAATGATTTTAAAAGAAACAATTTTGTATCTTTGAAATAGTTCTGACCTGAAACTTCATTCATAGTCATGTGTGCTTTAATCCAAGTTTCAATAGTCTCTTCATACCTAGCACAATATATTACTAAATATCTATACTATTTCTATATCTACGGCATATTACTTGCCTCATGATTTCACATTGTTGAGCGAAAACTACAATTCGATATCGTGAGCCGTTCAGAAGTTATGGGACTGGCGCATAGTCAGCGGGACATTCTCTACATATAACACTAAATCTTTAGCTTCATTAATTGTTTCATGAAGAAAACACGAACAAAAATCACGCAAATAACTCTACTTTCCCACAAACTCAGGTGATGAGGTGAATTTGCCTGACCGAGACGTGGAGGTGCATCGCGGTAAAAGTCCGGATTTCCCGGCCGTGCTTCGCGGTAAACGTCCGTGCTTCCGTGAGTGCGAGCGAGTGTGGGATAGCGCGCGCCCTCTTGTGCGCATGCGCGGCAGAGCTGGCCGTTGTCCATCCACTGGCAGGCTCCTCGCTCAGCTACCGACCCGAAAGAGTATATCTCTGTGGTCCTGCTAATTCCCTCGCGCGTAAGCAGAGGAAAGGAGTCGAAAATAATTAATTTTCTTCGATTAAGTAAAAAAATATTGAAAATGGCACACTTAACGACAGATTTTATTGAAAAATATTTTGGGTATTCTAAGGCTACACTTCAGCTTCATCACTGTTAAATGTAACATACTAATCGTGCACTTTTTCTTTATACTCCAGAGCGGGGGGTGCGGGGAGAGGTAGGTTCTGTCTACGTCACGGCAGTGCAGTGCTATCAACTTCAACGACAAAAAACTCTGCGTAATAGAGCGATTTGGACTATATAACAGTCAGAAACAAAGTATTTTTTTTAATTCTGAAGAAATAATTAATAGTTAGAAACACTATTGAGTATCGAGAAGGAACACCCTCCGCACAGGTCGTAAGAATGAGAGAGTGTGGCTGGTAAAGGACGAAGGGGGGCAGCACTGCAAACTGAGCCGAGTGGAGCTCATATTTGGTGCCGGGCTGTGTCAGAACTAGGGAGGTGGAGGATCAACAAAACGTGCGCGCATAGTACCTCATCAAGCATACTGAGGAGTAATTTACAAAAACCTGATTCATCGCAAACGGAAGTAGTGGCTTTCGGCCTAGGGGTTACGCAATACAAATAATGCTATTAACATCACTCTTAGAGAGCGAGAAAAAACTCATTAACTTAAAACTTTGCAACACACACAACCACAAACTGTTTGACGATAATTCACTTTCGATGTAAACAATGTGGACTTGTATTCAACGCATAAAGAAATAAGTTATTTCATTCTTTGGTTGTGTAACTTATTATTTTAGGTTACAAAAGAAGTAGTGAATAAGATGGGCAAAAGTGCCCCAGGATAAACAAATTTTATTTTGAAAATCGTATTTGATATATAAAATGAAACAGTTTTTCGCCAGATTTAAATCAATTTGCCCAGAGAATAAATGGGGGGAAAAGTGGCTTCTTATATCAGTTTAAATGTTTTAATCCCATTGCTCGTAAGAATATTGACTTAAATCATCCTTGCAATTTTCTATAGATGTTAAAGATGTTTTGAGAATTTTTTCTGGTGTTTGTATCCAATTTTGACCCTTATAATCAACCAAAAATTAGAAAAATGAAAAAAAAAAGTTTTCCTTTACGTTTTTAGAATATCTCATATTCTGTCACAGGTCATAAAAAGAGCTAAATACAAATTGCAGCCTGTGAATTCTCTAGTTTCCCAAAATTTCAGCATTTTATCTTGTAATTTGCACTCAACAGCTCAATGTAAATAAAACCGTATTTTAATCTTTTTTATATTAGGGTTTGTTATATTAGTTTAAATAGTTTTTCTTTTCATTTTATGTTTAATTAGAAAATATAAATATTGAAAAAAACAAAGTTGTAAGAATTATATAGTTACCTATTGTAATTTCAATATTGAACAATTAAGATTTTAACTAAAAATAATATGAGGTTATATGCTTTATCCAGAACACTTTTGTTGCTTTGACTTGAGATTTAACTTAATAATAACACTTAACTCTTGTTTCTCTAACATTCTTCTGTAACACTAACTCTTGGTCCGTGCATGAAAATACTCTGAAATTACGCAAATGTTCAATAAACAACCACTTCCAAATTAAGTGTGTACCACAAGAAGAATTTCCTTTTGGAATAAAGACGTGCATCATTAAAAAAACGAATACGAGCTTTGGAAGAAACATAAATTAGTCCAGTATTTGAAAAGCATAAGATACAATATTTGTGTGTAGCAATCGTCCTTTGTAAAGACATTTCAATTAATTCTATATCCACATCTCATTTAGCCTGTACTTTGTAAGATGGATCACGTCACTTGATTGAAATTGTGGTTAGTTTAAATGCCTTATTTACGTGGCGAGACTCCGGCCATCAGGCCTGCTCTTCCGTCTAACCACGTAAATTTTGATATGCTCCTTTCACCATCTAGCGGAGAAAGGATACCTCCTTTCTCGGGTGTCGAAACTGGAAATTTAGAATTTAGCTCAAAGTCTTCTTGCAGGTGGTTCTGATATCAATAGAAACTCTGGCGTTTCCAACAGGCAATTCTGCATCTTACAGCTTTCTGAAGCTTGCAGAATGGAACTTGATGATAAACAATCTATGCTCATCAATTTAGAATCACACAGCAAATCTTCTGAAGTAGATGTGGATAGCATACTTTTCTTTATTTGTTTTCTATTAAACATAAGTATAAAATAGAAAAGCTATGTAGCCGGCAGCGCTAGCCGAATTCATTTAGTACTCTCCGTGAAGTCACAAAGATTAAGCGAATTCGAGACTCGCGGGTTCATGGTTGGGTGACCGGCTAGACACCCCGGGATCTAACGGCATCGGGTCCCTGGCCGAAAGGTACGGGTATCGAATACAACCTAACCTGTATTAGGTATTACCATCTTTAGCCCACTCAGATTAGACTAAAAATGGCAATCGAAGGAAAAAAAATTCCAAAGTTTTGAAACTTGGAATGATTGTTGGTATCTATTGCATATCATGTGTAGAAGTTCTCAAGCGTGAGGGGTGAGGCGGGGGTGGGGGTTTGAAGGAGCTTTTTCATCTTTTTTTCTTTTTGCATATATCACCATAACTCTCAATCACACCGAAAATTATGTTCTCTACAAAATTAAAGTAGACAAAATTTCATAGCAAAAAGTTCTTACAAACTTTTGTTGTAAGATTAACCATTTTAGAATTACCTGCTTTAAAATTTCTTGTTTTTGATTACAAGGCCCTAGTTATGTCTTATAAACTGATGTTATGATACATTCAATGCAAAGATGCAATTTTATTCTTGATTATTTTTATCAACAATATGTATTTGCATATTTTTCGCAAACATCAGGAGCATTTGCATATTTTGGATCTCCCCGTGCGAGGTACTGCAGAGATATCAACTGATGCACTGAGCCACCTCAGCCAGTGATAATAATCGAACGTAACAGGCCGGCCTCGGTGAGGGGGACCCTCTGGTGCAAGGGCCACATTCCGGGCCACCCGCGCCCAAGGGCCTTTGGTGCCGCTCATCGGGGTCGAGTCCCGCGGCCCGCCGGAGGAAGCCGGTGCTGGCGGCGGCGGCGGCTGCGCCTTAACCCAGATTCGAAGCGCGGACCTTGGATCGCCGCCAAACCTGTCGTGGCGTCGCCGCACTCACACTCCTTCCCGCCACCGCCCTCGTCGCCCCGCCTCCGGCGATGACGATCGACACAGCGGTGGGGCAGGGATGGCGACGGTGGGGGCGATGTAGGCGGCAGCGTTGGGGGCTTGGCGGCGGCGTCGGTGCTGAGGTGAACGGCGCTGGAGGTAGATGCCGTCAAGAGGTTGAAAGCGTCTTTGGCAACTTCACTTATCTTCGCAATCGTCACGGAATTTCGCAGCATGATGTTTCCTTAATGAAACAAGTAGATATAAACAACAATATCCACCAGAAAACAGTCTCATCATTATTTCACTCTATTATACTCATCATTATTTTGATTATGTGTTGTGATATTTCCGCCGCACTTCACCGCCAGATGTCAGTCTCAGTTCTCGCATCGGCTGATCCGTAGAACACGTTATGATCCGTAGAAAGAGTTATTACTCGTTAGCGGTATAAGCTAAACGTATATTAGAAATTAGTGGTGCTACAACAGAACATACTTTCTCGCATTATTTCTACATTTGCAATTTTTGAAAATTCAGAGAGTTCAACGAAAATGACACCCGTGGCAATCTTTTAAGCATTCCTCTTCTATTAAAATTTGAAAAAGTTTAAAGGACAAATTTAGAGCGATTTAAAAAAATGTTAAAAATTATTTTTATTTGTATATTTTTCGCGCCAAATTACACGAATACTAATATTTTTGAAAAATTGAAAATTATTTAGTTTAAAGATCCGTCTTGAAGAAAACTTGTTGTTTTTTTCTTGGGTTATTTTTTGTTTTTTTAATATTGTACAATGTTTGTTCTTTTTGTTATGGGTGTTTATGGAATGAAATTCTGTATCTTGGTAAATGCTCAAGAAAACGTCGAATTATGAATGTTCTGTGACTGCGACTTAGTGTTATTTTTTTTTACAAAATCTTCAAAAAGGAGAGCCCCGAATCCATGAACATTTCACACCCAGCCTGAGTAAAAGATCACAATATGGCGCCTTAGCAACGGTGCCCAAGTCGTTGTCAAGATAAATAAATATTCATTTGGCATTGAAAGTGACGGCGTTGCTAGTCAAATTTGAAAACGATTTGGGGATTGGTTGGAGAGAGTCTACTACTGCGGAAGTATGTCTGATTTTTTGAGACAAAACAGTAGAAAAGGAAAGCCGAGGTCTGGAGGACTGAGTAGTAAAAAAAAATACACATTCTGTTATATGTCGTGACGCTGTACGGGTCGCTCGCGGATAGATAATTTGTGTAATTTTTCATGAGATTGAGGAACGTTGGACTCCGAATAATTTATAGTGTGTTAGAAGTATAACTTGTTATTTTTCGCTAGGGAGTTCTACTAATTATTGAACAGAAAATTTTGAACGTTCACGAACAGTTTGGACTTTAATTATTTGAACAACACACGGAAATTAGAACTTGTGAGAAGTCGTATATGGACTCGGAAATATTCTGGACAAGTAATTAATTTGTGGAACTTTAAAACATTTCCGCTCTGTAATCATAAAGAACTGTGTATTATTTGTGCATGTCAATCAAACTAGAACTACAAATATTTTAAGTACTGCGGATCAGTGGCTCGGCAACGTTCGCGTGGAAGAACAGGAGAGAAGAACGCGGTACTTCGACTCTGGAATTCGCATCACCGGGGAGAAGAGAAAATGTTCCTTCGTGGCGACGTCGATCAAGAGCGCGCGAAGTATAGTGCAGTATAAAGGTTCAAACAAGGTCATGACCAAAGGACAGTCCTTCTGTTGCAATAAGCAATAAATCCAAAGTTTCTAAAAAGAAACTTTGGATTTATTGCTTATTGCTTATTGTTTCTAAAAAGAAACTTTGAAAGAAAAAAAAAAAGATTTTCATTGACGAATTCGAGCTGATAAAATATTTCTTTTCAGATTCCTCGCCACTCTGTATGGATGGCAGATCGGGTAATAGGCTATCAATAGGTAATAGCGATTATTTCAGATGCAAACCATCGCCCAGCTTGCGGGACAATATTTAATTTTCTTTGAAGCAATAATAGCTATAAATATTATCGTAAACTTTTTCCTGGCGTCCATGTTAACATAAATTCGGAAACAGGTTACGACGAATCGCCCCAATAATTGTGAGCAGTTTGTGGGCATGTTTCAAGGTATTTAGGGAAATCAAAAACTATGATATGGACGTAGTAGGATTCACAGGAACTAAGAAGAAAGGAAGGGTTACGGAAGAAAGAAGTGGGTGCATCCACATTTATAGTGTGGTGCCCAAGGAAGAGAGTACTCAAAGTGGGATTTCTATAGCAATCAAAAAATGATATAAAAGAATTTCACCAGCTGGGAACAAATTAGTGATAGAATTTTAAAGGTGCAAATGGAGCTGAAAAGTCGTGTTGTAACTATTATTGTTGCATATACATCAAATGATGTCGACATGGGAAATAAGGATGTATTTTATGTAGAATTGACGAATTCATTGGAGAAAGTAAGTGACCGAAAATAACTTTTATCAGTAGGCAATTTAAATGCTCGCATAGGATGGAGAATTGCAGATTCTATAGTAGGGCAGCATGGGGAAAATATAATAAATAATAATGGAGAAATGTGCCAACAGAATACTCTCAGAATATTAAATGGTTGGTTCATACAGATACATCAATATACATGGAAGCAACCAACTCCCAATTTTTATTTTTTTTATCTAGGGCTTTTATCCAGCCGACAGCCGGTTACCCTTTGCGTCCCGATGGGACGCATATTCGATCATACACTAGACACCAACACACTTGCGGGCTCCTCTGATCTGGGGTCAGCAGAACGCGAGGTCCTCCGCGACAACACATACATACAAAGTCAAGGGACAAACAGCCATGCCCAAGGCGGGACTCGTACCCGCGACTCCTTCAGACCGAAGCGCTGAGTCGGTACTTGCTCTTAGCCATCTTGGCCATCCAGGTCGGCCCAACTTGCAATTTAAGATCCATAATTTATTATATTAAGACAAAAACCAAAACTCTGGATAAAAGACGTAAGAGTATTGAGAAGCCCTGGGTGTGGATCAGATCATTTACTGGTGTCCCGAATTTTCTTTCGTTTTATAGGTACAAAAGATGTTTACAAAATTGAAGGTGGTAATAATATTTTAAAAATAAATTATAAATTGAAAATTTCAAGACGACTCTACTTGTTTTCTTTATAAATTGAGGTTAGCCTAAAAACTGTGTGACGATGCAGATGATTCTGCTAATAAAATGTATGAGGTGGTTAAAAAGAAGATACACGAATCTACCGTCGAGGCATTAGGGAAAGAGAACAACATTTATGGAATAGGAAAAAAATGTGGTGGAATGGAGCCGTAGAGGAGTTAGTATATAAGAAGAAAATGGCATATAATAAGTGGCTAGCCACAAAATCTGACGAAGACCTTCAAATATTTAGAGATTGAAGGAAAGAATCACAAAAAGCAGTTACTGCAGCAAAGAATTAGTTATGACAAAATATAGGGGATCATATAGAGAAATGTTTTGGAAACACTAGAACCAATAAAGCATGGGGTGTACTGAAGTCAATGAGAAAAAAAAATAATGACACTGCAGGAATTAGTCCAATAAGCAAGGAAGAGTGGACAGAATATTATAAAGCACTGCTTACGGAATATAGACCCCATTTTTGCTGGACATAGTAAATGAGAAGAGTACAAATGAAGAAAATTTACTCCCACCGGTAACGACTCAGGAAGTAATCAGAGCTGTAAAATTAAGTAAGAACGGTCGAGCACCTGATCCTGATAAGATTATATATATAACGAATTAATAAAGTCCGCACCAGTTATACTCTATGAGTCCTGGCCAAAATATATGATAAGTATCTGAAAGGGGATATTGTACCTGGAGAGTGGAAAACTGCAATAATCACTTCTTTGTATAAGAAAGGTAATAGGAAAGACTGTTCCAACTATCGTGGAAACAGTGTCATGCCGTTATTAGCTAGGCTTTATGGCTGAATCTTGAAGAAAGAATAGAGAGGGAAGTGAAGGATTCTGAAGAGCAAAATGGATTTAGACCAGGGCGCTCAAGTATAGGTGGAATATTTACATTACATTATTTGATTAAAAAGAGTTTGTAGAGGTTTAACAACTCATTAGCTTTTGTAGATTTACCCAAGGCTTACGACACTGTTCCACAAAACAAGTTGTGGACCAGTTTATATAATAACAATAACTTATGTTAGTGCCGTAAAAGAATTTTACAACAACTGTATGAAACATGGTCAAAATAGGCAATAAAGTTTCCTCAGAATTCTGGTTACGAAGGGCCTTCGACAGGGATGTACTATGGCACCGACACTTTTTAAGATCTATTTAGAGGAAGCCCTTGGAGAATGGAAGAGGAAATGTAGTGGTATGGGCATTCCAGTCGGTGGTGGAATTATGCACAACCTACTCTTTAGCGACCAATCATCGTGGCCGGTGATATGGATGACTTGAGTTATATGCTCCGTAAGTTGAAAGAGGAATATGAGAAATGGGGCCTAAAGATTAATATGTCTAAAACTGAGTATCTGAATTGGGAGATGAGATGGAAGATATAGAGAGAGAAAGACTGAAAAAAATTAAAAATTGTAAAACTTTTAAATATTTAGGAATGGTAAAAGTAGGTATCATTAATGGTAAAAGCAGTGATGACATTAATAATAAAGTTGGACAAGGTAAAAGAGCGATACGGCTACTAAACCCCATTCTGTGGAACGATAAAATAACAAAAGAACAAAGCATATTATTTACTCCTCACTGGTTGGAAGTATCACTACCTATGGTGCAGAAGTGTGGGAACCTAATAAAAGATTGATTGATTGAGTTGAGAAAGAGATTGATTGATTGATAGTTGAGTTGAGAAAGACAGACTTCTTGCACTTGAAATGGATTTTTGGAGAAGCAGTGGCACTTCCAAACTGGAACACGTACGAAATGAGAAAATAAGGGATATTAGGACGTTAAAAGAAATATTATTGCAAAATTGAAACCAAACGCCTCCTCTGGTATGGTCGTCTAGAAAGAATGGAGGAGTTTAGATGGCCTAAATTAATATAGAGATGGATTCCTCCCGACAGAAGAAAACGAGGTCGACCATCACGAAGCTGGGCCCAAGGTGTACAAGACGCGATGTCTGTCAGAGGACTACAGTATGGAGATTAGACGGATAGAGAAAAATGGAGATCGGGAAACGAAATGTGGCGTCAACTGTAAAATAACTTGCTGTATATGTATATAAAATATTACAGAATTATATCTGCAAATCATCATTAGTTTGTTTTCAGAAATATGGTGTACACAGTTTGTATAAATTTTGACACGCGTCTTACAGTGACTTGAGTGCAAGAACATGATGTTACAAATCATTAATATTAATCCTGATTTTCTTCATTATCTGGTTGCTTTACTTTACTTCATTCTTCTAAATCGTTACTATAATGCTGTTGCTGTTGAAATCTCAACTTAATAGACCTCGGATTTACACTGTGGATGCTTTCATAGTACTCCCGAAACATGGAATGTAGGAAAATAGCGTTCTCAAATCTTGCATTTCAGCATCTGAGCTCTTCCTTTCTTGACAGAGAAAAAGGCAGATAACTTTGAGTATTCATTTTACCCCGCTTGACATTTTAAGACGTTGACGTCTTACCAGTCAGCTAAATCTGGGTACGAGTAAGCAAAGAAAATGGAATTGTTTGTCTTTCCTTATTTCAATTTTCGAAGTTTTCAGAATTTGCACTGAGTTTCCTTGAATACATGTTTTGCGAAAGACTAGGGACGAGACCAAAGGAGTGAGGGAAAAACCTCTCTCTTAATTTTTCTACATGAGAATATTTGTTTCGTTTCACTTCCTTGATAATATTTACCCACTGCTCTGAAGAGTAAACTGTTAGTGTAGACTTCTTTTTCTTCTCAACCTCTGTCACAATAAAGAAAGGGGTGTCCTGAGAGAGGGAATGTATGCTGCGCTTCATCAACGAGGCGTAGATAATGTACTAAGTAGTTCCACAAGGACAATATTTTTATTCTTATTCTAACCACTATAAGAATCAGATCAGGTTATTAACTTTTTTCTGCGAGAATTTCAGAGTTGTTTTGAAAATCAATGATTAAACATGCGGCTATTTCTTGTGATCCCTTACTAGCTAAGTCATCTGACAAGACTTGCATTGAACCGTCATATGCGTTATGTTCTTTAAGTCCACAGTGGCCTAAAGTAGAAATAAACTTTAATATGTATATGGATGTGTTGGGAGTGCCTGTTGTAAATCAAACGCTATTTTCTATGTATTTTAGTCATTATGCAAAGCTAGAAAATTATTTTTCATCATAGTTTGAGCTGCTTCGATTTTTCATAAATGCAGTTCTTTTGCGTAGTTTTTCTTTGTTTCTGTTTCTTCGTTACATACATTTGTGATATCTATAGCAAGTTTGTCACATGTTTTGCACGTGGCAAATTTTGTATGGTCAAAGTGAAGATTAAATTCCATGACAAATACTTTTTTGAAGTTTCGAAATGTTTCTGGTTGAATCGTTGAAAATAAATATAATACACTCTTAACCAGTAATTTCCCCTCGAATCTTGAAATATCTCCGGTGCGGATCGTTTGAAAATAAAAAAAATTAATAAACTCTTAACTTATCACTAATATTTTCAGTTGAATCTTCAAATAACTTTTTCTTCTTCTTTGAACCTCTATCGCCCATTATCACAAATGTACACAATGCACTTCACCAATCTTCAACTCGCTGCAAGAAGGAAAACATATCAGATTCTTGCATGCACGAAGGCAAAAGCTTTGTTCCCACCCAATGACATTTTTATCTATTGAGAGATTTGTGAACTACTTAGAGCTTTGACTTTTTGTGGGAAAATAGTGGGACACATATTAGGTTCTTGAATGGCAAAAACTGTTATTTTTAAAAATGTAACTAAATTTTTAAAAATCAGACTCTTGCATGCACCCATTGAATTGTAGTTGTAGGAAGGCGCCGTCAATTTTTTTTTCAATTTTTGAAAATTAGGATTTTAACAAACATAACACCAGCACCATTCTCTTAAGCGTTATTAGAAATCAAAATTTAATAAAAAAATGTGGTGTAATTTTTTTAAATTATGAAAATGTCCCAGGGGCTTCATGCAAAGTAAACCCCAAGATTAAAATATAGGTTTTAAACTGAAGGGGCCACGACATCAGTCAGATCGATAGGGGAATAACTTTTTGATAAAATTTGCTGAATGATTGTTGTGTTGTCTAGTGTTGTTCACAGACAAGACGGAAGGTCGGACACACGGACAGACGTTTTGCCGTCAATCGATTGTTGGGTATCAAGGACTCACAAAACAGATTCTCGCTACACGACATGATAGAAGATTTTTTTGTATATTTAGCAAATTGATTTATTCACTTTTTCGTTACCAGGTCCCGGCAATAAGAGTGTGTCAAAAATGTGCCGTTATTCCCGCAACATTTCATAACTTTAACCTTAGTGCGTAAGCAGTAGCCGGAAAGTACAATTCATCCATTTTGTTCTTTTGGAATGCTTTCATTTTGCAATTTTCAAAAATACAGAGCTCTCCGAAAACGGTAATTGAGCTATTTTTACTTTCTCGTTACCGCTTACGCGGTAAAGAGAAAGTCATGTAATGCTGCGCAGAAAAATGGCGAAGTTTCGGCAGAAAAACACTTATTATAGGGCCCTGGCAATGAAAACGTGGATAAATCTAGATGCTAAATTTAGAAAAAATTCTCTAACACGTGGTGTAGCCATTATCCATGTTTGTGTGTTCTTAATACCGAAAAATTGGTTGATGGCAAAACATCTGTCAGCCAGCCCGCCTGTCTGTCTGTCTGTGAACAACCGTAGAGACTAAACCATTCACCCGATTTTCTCCAAAATTGATATTCTCCAACCGATCTGGCTGATGTCGCGGCCCAGTGACATTGAAACCGATATTTTAATTTTGCGAGATACTCTACATTCAAAATTTTCAAAACAATGGCTCCAACATTTTTGATTAAATTTTGTTATTGAATAGTGTGAAGGATGTTTAAGAGAATGGCGAAGGTCTCATGTGCGATGAATACCTTGATTTTTCGAAAATTAAAAATATTTCGGCATCTTTCTAGAATTACAATTATGAAGATACAGTTTTTTCCTAATGAAATATGTTCATAAAAACAGATCTTCAAATGAAGTCGTGTTGAATTTTTCGAAAATATGTGTTTTGGCGTCTAACATAGTCACCCACTCCGTATTTACAGCGCTTTGTGAACGTAAAATTAATTGTGATGCCAATTGTGATGGCATATTTCTTTTTCATTTCTTCCATTCAAGCTTTTGTTATATGTTTTAAAATTAATCTTTTAGAAACTATTTATAACTTTTTTTAAATTGTGTCTTTGAATTGAGGTAAATGTAAAAACGAATAGATGATTTTGGTTTGCTTAATAGGATGTGGAAATGAGTAATTAATCTGCAAAACCGGGTAATTTTGATGAATACAAAACTATGAGAAATTATTATATTTTTCTATCCTTTTCGTTTTCGTGATAGCGGTATCAACAATGCTATTTGGAAAAATATGTATCCCATACGAATTAGCGGTCATTCTTGCTTGTGCAGCATAGTGTTGTAACGCGCCACTGAAAGCAGAAGGCGATGATGACAGCTGGCTTTCGTTTCGCGTTAATATAAGCTAATTATTATATTTGCGGCTAGAATGCCCATCGTGCGTAGTTGGTACATTTATGTAAAACGTGAATACATTGGATTCAAAGACAGAAAGCTGTTTTCGTTTAAGCATTTGAATTGGAACTAGAGGTGCTGAAGAATGGCACAGACTTTCTCCTAGTGAAGTTTTCTAATTTCCATGGTGTAGTCTTGTTTCATTCTCTCATGTTTTTGACATTTTCTCAACTTTCTGCTTTCCTGTACAACTGAAATATTACTTTACGAACATTAAAGAAGAGAAAAACCTCATCCTAAATAGAAATTTTCATTGACAAATATGAAGCTGTTTTTACGAAAATGGCAATTACGCATTACTGTAAATGCGAAATTTGAAGCTCCTTTTTACACGGATTTATTGCGTTTTCGATTTAGTCTTTGAAATCACTTTCACTCGCAAATGCAATAATGAATACAAATTGGTGAAAATGGTCATATTGAGGGCGTTACGAATATTTTAAAATAATTATATTTGTGTAATTTTTGAAAAAATAAAAGAATACACCAAAATTAACTTTACGTCATATTAAACAGTGCACTTAGCACTTTCCATTGGAAAAATTTGAAGAAAAAATTTGGATACATTTTTGATTAGCGTTTGATCGTTTCTAAAGGTGCAAAAATTCGAGTTCATTTTTAACAGAAAACTGTTGCATTTTTGAGAATCTTTATGTGATATTATTTAAAGCATATGTACTAGTAAATATAGTAATTTGAAGAAATAGCCTAATATAAATATAACCAACGTGGGAGACAAGTAAAAAAGATTAATTTTTTTGAAAAAAAAAAACAAAAGAATAAAGCTATATGGCATTTATGTCATCGTGTAGGCTTTGTTTGGCACTAAACCTACCCAAAATTTAAAGAAAAAATTTGGAGCTGTTGCGAAAATATTGCTTTTGTAATTTTTTAAAATTGCATATCTTGCACCCACTATTGCACGAAAACTACTAAACATTTAAAAACTATCTACATGAAATTTATGAAAGACCTATTTATGGCCAAACAATTTGATTGGAAGAAAAATTCAGTGTCTTCAATTTTATAGTTGTAGGCAGACGCCAAAAAATCCAAACTTTTGCAATTATCGAACGTTCAGAGAAATCGGACCTATCCACCTTTAGAAGTGTATTTACTCTATTTTTTACAAGACATTTATGTATACACTTTTAATTCTTTTAAGTACACACTTTTATGTACGCACTTTTATGTACGCACTTTTATGTACGCACTTTTATGTACGCACTTTTATGTACGCACTTTTATGTACGCACTTTTATGTACGCACTTTTATGTACGCACTTTTATGTCCGCACTTTTATGTACGCACTTTTAAGTACACGCTTTTATGTAAACTCTTTCAAGGAAATAGTGCCGTTTTTTGAAAGAAAAGCGTTTAACTATATCTCACATTTCACGCAAAATTATGCGAAAACTACCTTGTTTTTGTAGTTAAACAGGTAGATATTTATTTAAGTTCGCTTTGAGCAAATCTAGGGTGACCAGGTTTTTATGACATAAAACAAGGACATTTCTGTAAAATGGAAGAAGAAAAGGGGCAAAACAGACAAGAGCTTACAAAGAAAATGTGTTTCAAATGTTACTGAACTGCTTCACTGAAACAAATACTAATTACTTTTTATACATAAAAAACTTTTAATAGCTAACTTATGAACAAGCTTCTGAACATGAACTTGTTGCTTCTGAATCAGGAACATCACTTTCTACTTATCAGAAGGTGTCACAAGATTTGATATCTAGCAAAAGTGTTTAATTACTTAATAGCAGGTTGTAGAATTTCTTACAGTTCAGATCTTGAAAATTAGTTTTTAAAATTAATTTGAAAGTTTTGGTAGTGAAAGTTTGTTGTCGTCTTTTTCATCAATCCAAAGGGAGTTCACGATTGAAAATTTTTGTTCCACCATACCATTTGTGCCTGGTACAGCCAGAGAAAAACTCCTCATATGCTTTTACGTGGATTAACTCAATTTTTAAGTGTGTGGAAGATCACACCATTTTCTATCTATCTGTAAATTCGCACTTTGTGAAAACAAGAGTGCGTTTAGAGAGAGTGAGGTCAGTGAGGTAACAGCCAAGTACGAGAAAATGGGACATTTCCCGTTAATATTTGTCGGGACACACAAGAATAAAAAGGACGATCCCGTTAAAACGGGACGTCTGGTCACCCTAAGCTTATCCTCGGTGGCAAACCTGATTACATTTATAATTAGGACCATTACAAAACTATTACGAATATTTTCAAATACAATTACAATTAGAATTAGAGGACGATATCCTAGTTCTAATTAATTTCTAGTTATCTCTAAATTGACTTAAAGCTTATCTAACCACTTAACCTCACCCAATAGCGGACATGACCATATTATTATTATTACTAGTACTACTAGTACTACTAGTATACACTTTTATGTAAACTCTTTCAAGGAAATGGTGCCGTTTTTTGAAAGAAAATCGTGTAAAAGAATGAATAGTAATAGTAGTAATAATAATAACAATAGTAATAATAACACTAATAATAATAATAATAGTAATAATAACTGTTAGGATTAGGACGTCAGCTCGGGAACGAGCAATATAAACACAAGACGCAGATAGACTATACAAACGTGTATTGGGATCACAAAGATGAAAATACATGTAAGAGGTGGACGAGTAATACAGAGCTCACTGCACAGGCGACCAGCGCAGATCAACTGGTGGGGCACACACAGGCCGAGGCAGGGAGTTCCTCTTAAGCACGGAGATTACATCTATGTGTCGATATATCGACACAAGCGTCCGCAACTGTTATTCGCACTGCGAATCACCAACACTTCCCCTCGAGTCGCAAGTTGTCCATGAGTCCAAACCAGCGAGGACCAGGCATCTTTCGTGTTTCTGCCTTGGCAAGCTCTTCGTGAGGAAGTCAGCGACCTGGTCTTCCGTTGACACATGGAGATGATCGAACTCCTTAATCTTCAGGACGTCTCTCAAGAAATGGTGGCGGATATCGATGTGCTTGCTCCTCGAATGAAACGTCGAGTTCCCCGCCAATTTCAGACAGCTCATGTTGTCACAGAATACTTTCAGCTGACTGAGGCCATATACTCAGCCTCAGTCGTGGACAAAGCAACCGTTTGCTGCTTTCTTGAATCCCAGGAGATTGGAGACCCGCAAAGATTGAATACATAACCGGTGTAGGATCTTCGATCTTCGGAGCAACCACCCCAATCTGCATCGGCGTACCCTTCGAGTGGTCTGGAATCAGTGCCGTAGGTGAGACCCACTTCGATGGTGCCTTTCAAATAACGCAGGACGCGCTTAGCTGCCTTCCAGTGTTCGATTCAAAACAATTATTGAATTGTCCTAGGCGGCTTGTGGCAAATGCGATGTCGGGACGTGTGGTCGTCGCCAAGTACGTGAGGGCTCTGACCAGTTCACGGTAGGGAAGCTTTCGGCCTTCAGGAGATTGATCGTTCGCCTTCATCAACACCGATCCAGGGTCAGTGGGAGTGGCCACAGGGTTGCAGTCTGACATTCCAAATCTCGATAACAACTCATAAATGTAACCTCTCTGGTGCATTGTAACCCTGCGCCCTCTGCGTCCGAATTCGATCCCAAGGCAGTGTCTCACTTCGCCGAGGTCCTTGATTTGGAAGCTTCTTGACAGTCCTTCCTTGATGTGGGCAACCTTTGTCTCGTCATGTGCCGCGACCAATATGTCATCGATGTACGTCGCAATCAGAGTCACGTGCTTGCCAGACCCCATATAGAATAAGCATGGATCAGAACGTGAGGGAGTGGCATCGAGTCCCTTCAGGGTGTTGTTAAAGGTCGTGTACCAGCTCCTCCCCGCCTGGCGCAAGCCGTAGAGAGATTTCTTCAAGAGACAGACCTTATCCCCTTTCCGCACAGTCTTCAGCATCTCTTGCCTTCTGGCTGACGTCGTCGTGTCGACCGTCGCTGCTGTACCGTAGAATTTCCTCCAGCTCTCTCGGCGGTTCCTCTTCGAGATGTCCATTGAGGTAGGCACTCTCCACATCGAACTGTTTGATCTTCATGTTGTACCGAGCCGCAAGTGAAGCAAGAAGGCGAATGGAGCCAATTCTGGCAACTGGTGCGAAAGTCTCTGTAAAATAGATCCCCGGCTTCTGGCTAAAACCCTGAGCAACTAGGCGGGCTTTCCTCTTGTCAAACGTACCATCTGCCCGAAATTTATTTCTGAGGACGAAGCGGCATCCCAATCCCTTTCGTCCCTCGGGTCGATCGACGAACGCCCAGGTCTCGTTCTTCAAGATGGACCTCATTTCGTCTGCGATCGCCTCACGCCACGCGTCGGCCTCTGGTCCATTCACAGCGTCGTTCAGACTTATCTCAGTAAGCAAACATTGTTCGGCTACGCTGTTCACTGCCGCAGAGCCTGGAACAGTGTTAAATAGTCTTTTCGGTCTTCCCCTTAAACCGGATCTGATGATTCTTGGTCGACCTGCAGCTCTACGAAGATCAGGGGACTGGCTTGAGTCTTCACCTCCGTTGCCTCCACTGTCGTAGCCTTCATCTCTGCTCGTACCGACATTGCTCCGTAACATATCCTCATTTGCGATATCGAACCCACGGAACTCTTCTTCGAAGACGACGCTCCCTTGATCGTCTCTCACAGGGGCTTCCACAATGGGGTCGATTTGAGAGAATCGAGGGATCTCGAACTCCACATCCCGAGACGGTATGTTTGCTTCGGTTCGTTGCTCGTCATCCTGAGGATTGTCACCATTCATGAATTTTACGTCGCGAGTGATCAGGACTCTGCGTTTGTCGGCTGACCAAATTCGGTACGCCTTGGACTCCTCCGAGTAGCCTAAGAAGATTCCCTCTCGACCTCGAGGGTTTATATTTTCCATCTCCTGGATTCCTGTCGAGATAAACAACTCTGCTTCCGAATGCCCTGAAGTCAGAAACATTTGGAATTTGGCCTGTCCAAAGTTCATGTGGTGCACGTCCGTTCGGTTGGCCGTGTTCACTGCTTCGGCCCAAACATGTTGGGGAGATTTGATTCCATCAACATGCATCTGGCCATGTATTCAAGCTACGGTTCTTCCTCTCCGTTATCCCATTTTGCTCTGGGTTGCGCGGAGAAGTTAGCCTTCGTCTGATTCCTCGTTTCCTGAGGTAATCCTCGAGCTCGTTGTTTGTATACTCGCGCCCATTGTCTGACTGCAGACACCTGACTCTGGCGCTCCTTTGGTTCTCGACGAGGGCGATGTACTCTATCGTGGCTTTGGTTACTTTCGCCTTAGACTTCAGGAATCTCACCTCGCACCATTTGCTGTGATCGTCGATGAACTCTACAAAATATCTCGCTCCCGCTAAAGATTCCTTCATTGGCCCCCACACATCTGTGTGTATGATCTCGAAAATCTTCGATTTACGACGGACTTCTTCGAGAACGATGTCCGCGTCATCTTGCCTTGCAAACAGATCTTGCACTCGAAAGTCTCGGTTGGGTCTATCAGGTCCACTCCGGTGATGACCCCATCTCGAATGGCACTCACGATATCACGGGTATTGATATGTCCTAGACGTCTATGAAGTTCGTTGAGGGTAACTCTGGTCTGCTTGTTCGATGCAACGGTGCATGCATCATGCGCTGGTTCAGCCTCGCTTATATAGTAGAGACCATCGCTTCTCACTGCTGTCAACACCACGTTCTTGTTCGAATCTTCGATGGTGGCACCATCTTTACGGAAGCAAACGTTCAGTCCACGATCGGTGATCTTTCCCACGGACAAAAGGTTCGATCTTAAATCCGAAACGTACAATGCGTTACCTAAAGTGACATTTCTTTCATCGCCACGCACACTCGCGACAAAATGTACCTCTCCTTCACCAACTGTTTCTGCGGTCGAACTGTTTGCGAGCTTGATTTTGGTTTGTTTGGAGTTGTCGATCTCACGGAAAAGTTCGCGTTCGTTGCAGCGGTGAGTGGTGGCGCCGCTGTCCAAGCACCACTTCAGATTTTCACTAACATTCGCGCTGTCCGAAACGCTCAAGCAAACGTCGTACTCGTCCACGCGACCCGCACTTTCTATTTTATTTATGCTTTGACACACGTTGGCTTTATGTCCAGGTTTGTTGCACTTAAAGCACCGAAAGTTTTTCTCGAACTTGCGTTTGTCGCGGTCGTTTCTGTACTCTTCTGATTTGCCATTTTGATGAGGCCAACCGCCACCATACTTGACGAACAAAGCGCTCGACGATGCCTCTCGCATTTCACCATTTCGGGCGTTACTTTCCTCGACAATTCGGAGAGCCTCCGGTGTGGGCAACTCATCTCGCGACTCGATGCCACAGCGGAAGTTTTCAAAACTCGCGGCTAGACTATACAGTAGCAAAATTGTCAATAGATCCGCGTTTATTTCGACGTCCATTTCGTTCAGTTTCTCGACCGAGTCAAAGAAACGGTTGAGATGCGCGCGCACGTCACGTGTCGTCTCCGTCTGTCAATTTTTGTAGGGTTAGCTTCTTCAAGAGCGTTGCTTTTCTCGCTGGGCCTTTGGATTGGTAAACCTCTTCCAGCCTCCGCCACATGTCCCGTGATGTCTCACAATTCTTAACTTGCTTAAGTTCACTCGAGCTTACCGACAAAATAATGTCCGATCGCGCCTTCAAGTCGTTTGTTGTCCATGCTTGTATGTCGGCCGCGTTCGCGTTGTCTTCCGCTGGTTCTGGCTTCACCACGACTCCGCTCACGTAGTACCACAGATCGTTCTTGATCAACGGCCTGCATCTGTAGTTTCCAACTGTCGTAATTATCTTTGCCGAGGAGTTCAATCCTCGACATACTCGTGGAGTTCATGGCGGTTCTAAAGAGTGTTACACGTGGCCGATCAACACGTTTTTCCAATTAATACGCTCGCGTGCCTGGGCCCATAACCTGTTAGGATTAGGACGTCAGCTCGGGAACGAACAATATAAACACAAGACGCAGGTAGACTATACAAACGTGTATTGGGATCACAAAGATGAAAATACATGTAAGAGGTGGACGAGTAATACAGAGCTCACTGCACAGGCGACCGGCGCGGACCAACTGGTGGGGCACACACAGGCCGAGGCAGGGAGTTCTCTTAAGCACGGAGATTACATCTATGTGTCGATATATCGACACAAGCGTCCACAACTGTTACTCGTACTGCGAATCACCAACACTAACAATAATAACAATAATAACAATAACAATAGTAATAATAATAACAATAGTAATAATAATAACAATAGTAATAATAATAACAATAGTAATAATAATAACAATAGTAATAATAATAACAATAGTAATAATAATAAAATAAATAATAAAACAATAGTAGAGATAGTAGTAGTAGTAGTAGTATAGTAGTAGAGATAGAGAGCAGCAGTAGCAGTAGTAGTAGCAGCAGCAGCAGCAGCAGCAGCAGTAGCGTAGCAGTAACAGTAGTATTATATAATCATGAATGTTAAATGTCCCAGTATTGTTAGCGGTGATCTCGATGGAATTTAGCATATTTTTTAATTTGACAATGATAGAAGGAAAAGCCTCTAGTGCTTTTGCAGGTAGTTTGTTCCCATCTACTATAGTGCGATTCTCAATGTACAACTTGTCTATATTCGTTCTTTGCTTTTTTAAGGATGGTCTCCTCTACTCCTATAATCAGGTTTCTGTATTTTTTACCGTTATCTGACCATGCTGTGTCCCCTTTGTATGTCTTGTACATTGCGCATAAACGCGCCCGTTCGATTCTCTTAGGTAAGAACTCCTCTTCTCGTCCATCAGAAACGCGCCCAAGATTTACAAACATTCCGGCTCGTTTTTGAATTTTATCTAACGCCTCGATTTGCCCTTTTCTATACGGATCCCAACATGCCTCTCCGTATTCTTTTAGAATTAGTTTTTGCGATCGTTTTTTAATAATTCCTGCATCGATTCGAAAGGTTTCTTTTACGGGTGTTATTACACTTACTGGGGTTTGATCCTTTGGCTTGAAAACGTGCGCAATATCTATTTAAACAAGCCGCCCTTTCACTGTCATTTGTAATTAACGAACCGATCGCCAATGCAGTGATCGGCAGTGTTATGTAACTAACTGGCTTCATTCTGTGTTATTGGGGAAAGAGTAAGTTGTTCCACTATTTGATGAATGTGTATATTCTTTTATGGTTTAAATTCTGCTAAAAGTATGCCTTGTTTGATTTCAAAGGCCAAAACCTTATACAATTTTACGGCAATGTTATGTAACTAACTGGCTTCATTCTGTGTATTGGGGAAAGGTTGAGTTGTTCCACGATTTGATGAATGTGTATATTTTTTTTGTCATTTAAATTGTACGTATTATAGTAGATTTCCATGTTACTTTGTCACATCACTTTCTCATACCCAAAAGATCCTGCCCCGAGATATTTAAGCTCGAAAGAGCAGTCTATCAGGGCGTTTCCGTTTGTGGAGGCGTTACAATATATATATATATATATATATATATATATATATATATATATATATATATATATATATATATAATGTACGTATACGACAAGTAACTAGTGGTGCTACAGAATGGCACAGACGTTCTCATAGTAGTGTTTTAATTTCCTTGATGTGAACTGGCTTTACGATATTGCCCTTGCCCTTGCATTTGCTCTTGCTAGCTGCCATCTATCGTCGCCCAAAGGACATTTTTTGACATTTCCTCAACTTATCGGTTTCCTACTTCAAGAATAAACCTCGTCCTAAGTAGAAAATTTCACTGACAAATTTGAAGCCGTTTTTAAAAGTATGGCAATTAAGCATTACTGTAAATGAGAAATTTGAAGCTCTTTTTCACAGGAAGCTCTCGAGTTTTCGAAAAACTTCATTTTGAAGTCATTTAAAGCACTTCCACTCACTAACGCAATAATGTATACTAATCGATGGAAATGTGTATATTAACGGCGTGAGAGATATTTAAAAAAATATGTATGTAATTTATGTAAAACAAAAGAATGCACCACATTAAACACAGCAATTTGCGCTATCCATTGGGAAAGTTTGAAAAAGAAATTGGAGCCTTTCTGAGGTGCTAGCGTTGGAGCGTTTCTGAAAATGTATTTTGAGCTCATTTCAACAGAAAACTGTTGAGTTTTCGAGGAACTTTCTGACATTATTTGAAGTACATGTACTGATAAATATGGTAAAGTGTAGAATTAGCCTCTAATGTAAATATTACCGACGTAATAAAAGTAAAAAAATACATTTTTGAAATGTTCGAAGAAACAAAACAATAGAGGAATATGACGTTTATGTCAAATGTCATCAAGTAAAAAGATAAAAATCGGGAGTTAACGTATTTACGGAAACAAAAGTTTTTAAATTACTTACGGGCTATGGGACCCTTCCAGTGGATAGAAGGCTCCTTTTTCAGTGGCCTGCCTTCTAATGGCCACACTCCTATGCTATTCACTTACATGTCTATCATTGTTTGTGCCTTAATTTGTGTCCAAAACGAACAATAATCACACAAAAGAGTAATTGCATGCAATGTTATAATTCTAGCAATCTTTAAAAAAAGGATTTGAAATATCTATTGCCGTTTCTATTACATATTTTTTATTTCGTTTGAATGCTTAAAGGTAGTAATTGTCAGCGCGTGCTCAGATCTGTATTAACATTTCATTTTTCTTTTGAACACTTTTTGCTTCATGACATTGGCTCACATCATAGTTACACAGCAATTTACTGCTGCAATGTTATACTTTATACGACCTCTCTGGTTCGGTGAATTGTCTTCATTTCTGAAAGAACTGGAGTTCTACACCAAGAAAAATATCAAAATTTCTATAATTACTTAAGTAATCACGCTGCCGCTCTATAACCGCAAAAGAGAAGCCAGAACAGAATATAAAGTTGTTTTTTTTACATCACTGTTGTTTATGGAGACATTATCTTGCGCGTTAATGCAAGGTTGGATATGATGATTATGTTAATACAAGGTCACGGTTGGAGATGAGAAGCAAATAATTTTTAGACCAAGGAAATATAAAATTCTTTGTCAAAGATCTATTATTTTGTTCATTCATTTCAGACATCTTACTTTTTTCTCCACATATGAAAACGCATTAACTTAAATTACTTTTGATCACATATCATTTAATGAGAATTTATAACAATTATTGTTAATTGGAACTCCCAAAATCGTAATTCTCCGGACATTACAATGAGGGAAATAAAATGTTCTAAAATTATTTAAAGAAATATTTAAAATACGTAGATGAACATGTATGAATACTCCACACTTTTTTAATAATCGTTTAAATTTGAAATTAGCATCATATTCTAACCCCAACTTCATTTCTGACAATCCTTGATGTGGAGAAGGCGTCCCCCATAAAATTAAATGGATCGTCCAAAATGATAGGTGCGTCAAGCTGGAACAGCCAAGTCAGCACACCGACACGAAACATGTCAAATAATTTCTTGCTAATATTGTTGCCAATTAATTGCCACAATTTTGAATTAATTACCACGTATTTTCGTGGAGAACACGGGTGTGTGCTACTTGACGAGCCAACACACATAGTTAATTCGAGCGAGTCAACGGAAACCATCATTATGCTAATTAATTGCCAATTATTTGCCACAATTGGAATTAATTACGTATTTTCTAAAACGCACACACATAAGTTAAATTCGAGTCGGAGATCAACGGAAACCCACAAATCATTGATTGCTAATTAATTGCCAATTAATTGTCACAAATTGGAATTAATAATAACGTATTTTCAGTCTAAAACAACCAATGTCAATGTCCGCAGGCATGACGCACCGTCGAACATAATAAAAAATAATGGAATATAGAGAACACAAACGAGCACAATCACATAAAACTAACAATATAGTTTAAAGACATATCAAATTATTGTTTTACACTATGCACGATTTAATTGCTCCCCTCTTTTATGCGATAATAATTTTTTTTACTTCGTAGTTATGCAACCGCGTACGACATTCAAATAGATAATGCGCAAGGACTAACGAGTACGATATATCTAAAATCTATTAAATAATTAAATACACATTCAATACTAGCTTATTACACTAAAGATAAATTTATGTTTATAATACTACTTTTTTTATTCTACGCACGATTTAATTGCTCTTGCCATTACGAAATAAATAATTTTTAAAACTTTGTCGTTATGCAACCACAAACAAGATTCAAATATGAAATTTTAGAGTACCAACGAGCACAAATCACTAAAATCTACTAAATAATTCAATACACATTCGGTACTAGTTTATTACACTAAAGATAAAATGATAAATGTAGCCGTGTATTATATAAACATTGATAAAACTGCATCAGAGTTATCGAACGAAGTCAGATATTCTAATTCGCAAATACAGAGAACCAACGAGCACAATCACATAAAACTAACAAGAGAGTTTAAAGATAGATGATACTATTGTTTTACTCTATACACCATCAGCGCTACTAATAAAAGGGTGGTGTAACTTGGATATACCACGTTTATTCTAGGAGTAGTTAGTTCTAGCTTAAGCTCGGTGTAAGGACAGAATAAATTTGTACTAATAATGCGGCCTAAACCATGGAATAACTACACCTTTTCTAAAGCGAAAACAACGCTTGGCAACGTTGCTTCTTGTAGCATCTTTGGCAATTTTTCTTTATTCTCTGCTGTGGGGAAATAGCGAGCAACAAACCGCCGACTACAAACGATCAATTCGTTTCGTTTTGTGAGGTTTTTTTTCCAAAATTGTATTATCTTTTTCCATTTCAGCCTTGTGAACCAATGATTCAGTGAATTATATGTTAATTGAAAATATTGTCGCAAGTGAAGAGTAATTAAATGGGTAACATTCAAAGGCCCAGATTTCATCTGAAGTACAGTAAAATTTGCAAGTAAACGAGAGAGGAGTAAAATTTGCAGGAGAAAGAAAAAATTAGTTATGTAGGTTATACTGAAGTAATGTTTGTTTCTGGTTTACCAATCGACATTGTACGATTTTGGTGAAGTACTTTTTAAAATGTTATTTAATCATTTCTAATATTTTTAAGTGTAACAAATTTAAGAAATAATTTTTCTATAGGAAAGTACTAAAATTATATTTAAAATTCTAAATTGAGAGCTTTTCCTACCATTATGCGTTTATTGAAAGTAAAAATTTAACCAATGAGTAAAATAATTGAATTGTTTCTTAATCTTCAAAAAATTTGATCTAGATGCTATAAGAAATTCTCTGATATTTCTGATTAGTCCTGATTTAAATGTTAAGCAAAGAATAAAGTGGTATGGTACCTCTTGTATCTTTTTTTCTGGGTGGGAGGGATGCACAGCTGGCCAATGATTAAAGTGGATTTTAACTTGGACAAGTGTAAATTTCACAATTGAAATTTTAGTGCATATATATTTATGAACCTAATTACATATTCATGTGAGAATGTGGGACAGCTGAACAACTTTAAAAGGGGAATGTTTTTAGTTGTATGGCCTTTAAAAATTGGATCCAGAAATTTCATTTTCGTAAGAACTGATTTCTCATGTCAACATGAATATCTGTGGCATTTTCCAAGGTAAGATACAAAGGGAGGCTTTTGATAACACAAGTTCATTAAAATAGAATGAATGAACAATATTAAACTTTATTATGAAGAGAAACAGGTTTTTTTTTTTTTGTGCTCAAGACAATTTTTGACTTTTAAGATTTGATCCAAGCTACCCATTGTAGAATTCACAACCGTGATATGAGGGATGTAGTTCATCGGTTTTGGTCAGAGTATAAACTATTAGTTTGTGGATGTTTCAGAATCTTTTGATTCCATCATCAGGGTTAGTGTACAAAACACACAGCTTGAAGGCATCAATTAAATACACAATGCACAAGATATAAAAACACCTTACTAAATAATCAAAAATTCCATATTTAGAAAGATGTGTACATTTCTTTTGCATATCATTATTGTGCATTTTATATTCATATTGAAGTTTTCATGCATTGTTTTTTGTAAACTAGCCCTGATGATGGAATTAAGATTCAGAAATGCAAACTAATTATCTATACACTGACCAAATCCCGTGAACAACATTCATTATCTGAATTTCTACACAAGTCCAAATAACAGAGAATCTCACTTTCTTGCAAAAGTCAATTATGCAAAACAAAATAAGTCGGCTTGGAGTTCAAATCTAGTAGAAAGTTCTGTTCACATCAGCTTTTTAAATTTTTATCAATTCACTAATCCAAAATTCTGATACTTACTAAGTTGAAAAAAGTTGAATGAATAGTTAAATTGTTAGGAAGGGATTCTGAAACTCAAGAAAGCGTGCACAGATAATTTTCTCCCCCATACGTCACATACAGTTTTTACTGTTTTTTGACTAAATATCTAAATAATTGGTTACCCACCCTTTCTAAAGAATTTCAAGTTTTTGTTATTATTTTATAACATAATAGAATTTGTATTTCAGTAAAAACAAGAGTTTTTATGCAAGGTTAGTTCTTAATCATAATAAATTTGATTATTTAGAAGATTTTTCACAGTGGTGAGCAGGTTCACATTTTTTATTAGAAAGCTTTTAAGTGAAACATTTATATGAAATTGATGAGAAAATATAAGTCTGCAATTATATTCTGAATATCCTTTTATTTTCATATACACATTTCAAACCTAGCCACTATTAATTCTTTGATATTTTTTCCTGGGGGTTGAAAAGAGGCATGCTTCACTGAATGCTACCAAAAACAGACAAGTTCAAATTCACAATATTGGTGCAAATGCTTATTGATCCACATTAGGAATTACAATTTAAAAATATGCAATATGGAATTATTTTAACATGGAAAATTTTCGTAGGTCACTCATCAATACCAGATTTTCTGGGAAATATGAATATTTAAACTAATTTTTTACTAAAACTTATTTTTGACTAATATTAAAAAAAAATAATAATGCACATTAATGGAGGATTACTCCCAAGGGCAAAGCGCTCAACGCCCCTTAAGGGGCTTGGAGACGCGTTGCGTCAAGGAGTGGACGCAACAAATTAAAAAAAAAACAAAAAAACATTTAATTGCTCCTTTCTTTTATGAAATTATAAATTTTTCAAACTTCCTTCTTCTGCAACCACGTACGAATTTCGAATACATAATGCGAGAGTACCAACGAGTACAAATATCTAAAATCTATTAAATAATTAAAGACACATTCAACACTAGTTAAATACACTAAAGATAAATTGATAAATGTTGCCTTGAATTATATCAACATTATTGAAACTATCAGAGTTAGCGAACCAACCCAGATATTCAAATTCGAAAATACAGAGAACCAACGAGCTGTAACGTCGTGAGTAGGGATCTACACCACAAAGGAACAGACACGAGTGGGTATTTACAATTTATTTACAATAAATTATGTACACTATTCACAGACCTCACTCTAAGGTGTTTGTCGGAGCTACCTGCAGCAGCCCCCCTCTCCCAACACGCGCCTTGCGGCCTGCGTTTAGCCAACTCGGCAATCGCAAATGGCACCTGGTGTGCCTCGGCAGACAATCTGCCCCGAAGTATCGAGCATACTTCACAGTGCTCGAGACTCGAACACCTACACGTGCCTACAGCACTTCCGCACCAGACTTGGCCGGACAAGTTTTGCGGTGTTGTTCCGCGAGGAAACCAGAACGTTACCCAACCCAGGCTTTTTGTCACCCCCTTATATATGCTCGAGTCACATGATTTCCTGCGTCATCTTTCCCCCACGCACTCGTCTTGAGGCGCCTGCTTTTTCCGTTGCAATTTGCACCCGGCACCTCCAAGCCCTCTCCCCTTTTGGACTTTCCCTGAAGGGTTGGCCTTTGTTCGGGAGCCTATTTTTGGCTCCCTCATTCCCATACCTTGCAACTTGTCTCTCCGGAGCAGGGAGTCAAGTCTATGACGCTACAGACTCCTCTATCCCCGGGGAGAATTTTTTCCGCAGGTAGAAACCACAGGAAAAAATTTATAATGAAGCAATTAATGACAGTTACAATTTCACAATTTCGCTGCTTCACATGTACTCATGGTGGTATCTAATTTAACCATTACACCATATAACATTGCTATTTACAACATTTTTTCTGACTTCATAAATTGCCTTGAGCTCTTGGCGTTAAACTGATTTGCCAATAGCATTTCGCTAAATCTAGAGTGGTGATTATTTTAGCTGCCGCCACCGTCTCGATTCGCTCTTCCATGTTCGGTAATGGAAAATATTCTGTCTTGATTAATTTGTTTAACCGCCTATAATCGATACACGGGCGAGGCTTCCGACCCGGTGCTTCGACTAATATCATAGGTGATGTATACTCACTATCACCTACTTCAATAATGCCGTCGCGTAGCATTTTGCTAATTTCATCCCGTAAAATAGCAGATTGTCTAGGCGAAGTACGATAAGGAGCACTACGCACGGGTGTTGACTCATCTGTGAGCTCTATGTCCATTGTAAGCGCATCGGTCAGTCTGGTTTTTCGGAGAAGATATCATGATACTTCATGATTAATTGCTCGAGTTTCTCTCTGAACTCAGGCGAAATTTTCGTACCTTCGAGCATTTCCTGGAGATTGAAGTCGCTCGCTTCGAGAAGAACGGCATATCTGTCAATCTCATCCTCTACCTGTTCGCAGCCTTGGATCGGTGTTGTCACATACCTGATGTATTCAGTCCGCTGATGGTACTGCTTCAGCATATTCACGTGATACACCCGTCCGTCCTTTTTCCCAGGCAATAATACCACGTAGTTTGTGCCAGAGACTTTTCCTTGATCTCGCCAGGCCCTACCCACTGTACCGCCAGTTTTCGGGTACGATTTGGCGCTAAGACCAGCACCTTGTCGCCAGCACAAAACGTGCGATTTACTGCTCTACGGTCGTACCAGACATTTCTACGTTCTTGCTCATTCAGAAGTTTGGTGTGAGCTAGTTCACGCGATTTCCGAAGTCTATTCACGAGACGGAATACGTACTCTACCACTGAACTGGGCTCCTTTTTCTCACTTCCGGCAATGTGCTCGTATAACAATGTGATGGGAGTACGCAAATTATTCCCATACACTATCTCTGCTGGAGTAAAACCTAAACTTTCATGTACAGTAGTGCAAAGCAAATAATATTGCTGGTAATTGAAGCTCCCATTCCGTACCCGCTTCTAGGCACAGAACCTTCAATAATCGGTTCATTGTTCGGTGCATTCTTTCCACCGCATTAGATTGTGGGTGATAAGGAGAACTCCTAATCAACCGGATTCCGAACTTCTGCGCGAATTCCGCGGTCAGAACGCTCGTGAAACAGGTGCCCTGATCTGTCTGAAGTTCCTTCGGGAACCCTATTCGGCTAAATAGCTCTAAGAGCGCATTGATTACAGTCGCCGATCGTAAATCCGTTATGGGAATCGCCTCTGGATATCTAGATACCATGCACATCGCAGTAAGAATGAATTTCTTACCCGACTCGCTTTCCTGAAACGGTCCGCATGCATCGATATTTATTCGTGAAAATATTTCCCCTACAGGTGGTACCATTACTAACGGTGCTTTCTTTCTGTCTCCCGATCTGCCTACCTTCTGGCATACGTCACATGACCTGACGTACGTTTCCATTTCCTGGAAACATCTCGGCCAGTAAAAATACTTCGCTAAGCTATCCTTACTTTTGGTTGTACCTAAGTGCGCATTCGCGGTCTCGTGACACACTTTTAGTACCGTGCCTCGAAACACCGCGGGAACAACAATCATGTCGTACCGTTCGCCTTTTTTACTAAATCGAGTGCGTAGCAGTAATCGATTACGTAGGAAGTACGATTCTTTTCCCGTCTCGGGAACTTCATTCTCGCATTTTTTATAGATTTCCGCGAGCGTACTGTCCTTACTTTGTTCGTTAATAAATTCCTCTGTCGAGATCTGAATTAATTTTACTACAGGAGCCTCTATCTGCATAGAATTTACATTGTCGGCGTCGTCGACTTCCTCGTCGCCTCCGATAACATCTGCCTCCGCGTCTCCCGTCACCGGTGAGTCAGCTACCTGCCTTCCTTTCGCGTCGCTATTTCTTTCTAATCCGGCGCTCGACCCCGTCTCTGCCGCCCTCGTCTCGGGCTCGGCAGTGCCTGTCGCCGCTGCCTTCGACCGAGTTACAACTGCGCTCACAATCTGCGGCTCAATGAAACCTCCTCGAATTTCCTCGAGTAATTGCGCCGTACGATTGCTAAGCAGATAGTAACCGAAATCACAGTCGCGATTCACTACTGCAGCTCTTGTTGTTACCTTCCCGAAAGGCCCTTGCAGTCGTATCTGTGCTAGTGGTAGATTCCTAGGTTTCGAATCTAAGGGTTGAAACACCCATACACTTTCCCCTGTTAAATCAGAATCTTCTATAAATCGTTCATTTACAACATCAAAAGAAGCCCCAGTGTCACGCAGAATCAAGGCTGGTTGTTCGTTCACGATTGCATGATATGTAAATGGTTGGAACAGCTCCGCCGCGGTCTCCTCCGCCATGTGGCCAACCTTTTCGCCTTTCTCCGCCCCGCGCTTACTCGGGCAGTCACGTGCGAGATGCTGGGGTGACCCGCAGCTAAAGCATTTCCTAACGCTGGGTTTTTCAAACTCTTCCCTGACGTCACGGCTTTTGTGCAAGTGTTTCCCGGCACCCGGTACCTGCTTCGGTTTTTCCGCGCTGGCTTGAACTTCAGGCCCTCCGTCCCTTCTCTGGAACGGTTTCGAGAAACTACGTTTCCATCCCGACCTATTGTTCTCGTAGTTATCTAATTTCTTTGTGAATTCAAGTGGAATTGCGAAATTTCCCCACTCGTCAATAAAATGTTCCTTCATTTCAGCCGGAACTCGCCGTTTCATTTGATCCGTCACGATTAAGTTGAGCAATCCCTCGAAAGTTGAGATGCTAAGCCCCGCAACCCATTCCTTACAATAATTATGTAATTCGCGGGCGTACACATTCCACGTGGTGTTCGCGGACTTCATGTGCCTCACGAATAACTGCCGAAACCTTTCTGCGTTAAATTTAAACATCTCTAACAATTTAGATTTAATGTCGGCATATTCGGTCATTGTTTTCCCGTCTTCTAACGTAAGCCATGAATTGATTTGGTGAGGAAGTAGCCCCATAAGATTGGCAACCCAGTCTTCCTCCGGTACTCCTAACAACTCCGCTTGGCTCTCGAACACGCTTAAGTATGTAGTGATGTCATCGCTATCGCCTTTGAATCGGTCCATAACGTGACTCAACCGTACATGTTTTTGCGTTTTCGCCTCGTTCCCTGAACTTACGCTTCCTGTCGGCGTCTGATTCGCTATCCGGAGTTTCTCTAACTCGAACTCGCGATCTAGTCTTTCTCTCTCGCTGTCGCTCTAACTTTAACTTTTCACCCTCTTGTTCTTTCGTAGTCTGACACAAAGCCTTAACGAATTCTTCCTCGTATTGACTGCTATTTATTATAATGTTACGCAACTTAACTATGCGGTCATCGTCGTTTGCCGTTTCCCCTAGCTCTCTAGCAACGTGCTTTAGGCACTCCTTACTAAACTGCGCGAGATACGCCATGATGCCTGAACTGTTCTCGAATTGCAGATGGCTACACTTACGTGAGTGGTGATCCTCGTGTACTCCTTCCGGCCGGCTGGCCTGGTATTCGTCCTTCCTGTCAAAGGGATGCCTTCTTCTTGACGTCGGCGCCTTCCGGCTCCAAGATTGACTTGCGATTTAATTAAAAACTACCTCGTGTAGCTCGCACAGCCTTACGGCCCCTTACGTTCCCGGACTTCCCGGACTAGGATGCACGATTTCACCCACACACGCCAGCTACGCGCTCTCGTGCACTGTAGCTAGCACACCTTCTTCCTTAACTCCCCGTTTTAACCGCTGCCACCATTAAAAACTAATGGTGTGCATTCCCCCGTGGGTTTTCTTTAACCGCTGCCACCATTAAAAACTAAGGCGTGCCTTCCCCCGTGGGTTTTCTTTAACCGCTGCCACCATTAAAAACTAATGGTGTGCATTCCCCCGTGGGTTTTCTTTAACCGCGCCACCATTAAAAACTAACCCGTGGTTTTCTTCAATTTTTAAATTTCACCACAAATATAGTTTATACATATTTAATACTAATTGTTTACTCTATACACAACTTAAGGGCACTTGTCATTTATTAAATAACAATTCTTTAATACTTCGTTGTTATGAAACCTCGTCGACTTTCGAACAGGAAGTGCGAGAGTACCAACGAGCACTAATATCTAAAATCTATTTATTAATTGAATGCACATTCAATATTAGTTTATTACACTAAAGATAAATTGCTAGATGTTGCCGTGAAGTATATTCGAAATTCATATACGAAAATACAGAGAGCCAACGAGCACAATCCCATAAAATTAAGAACATAGTTAATAGATATTTAAAACTAATTTGTTACTCTATACACCATTGAATTGCTTTTGTTATTTAATACATAATAATTTTTTTAAAACTTCGTTGTTATAAACAGCGTCGACTTCAAACTGTAAATGCGAGAGTACCAACGAGCTCTAATATCTAAAAACTATTTACTAATTGAATGCACATTCAATACTAGTTTATTGCACTTAAGATAAACTGATAAACATAAAATTAAGAACATAGTTAATAGATATTTAAAACTAAATGTTTACTTGGAACACGATTTTATTGCACTTGCCAATACAAAATAAATAATTTTTAAAACTTTGTCCTTATTGAACCACGTACAACATTCAAATAGGAAATTCAAGAGTCCTAACGGGCACAAATCACTAAAATCAATTAATAATTCATTGCAGATTCATTACTAGTTTATTACACTAAGATAAAATGTTGCCGTGAACTATATAAACATTTTTGAAACTGCATGCGGGTTATCGAACCAAGCCAGATATTCAAATTGAAAATAGAGAGAACCAACGAGCACAATCACATAAAATTAAGAACATAGTTAATAGATATTTAAAACTAATTTTTATCTATACACGATATAATTTCTCTTGTTATTTATTAAATAACATTTTTTTCAAACTTCGTTGCTATGCACCAATTGGTTTTGGAGATACAAACCTATTATTAATATAAATAAATTATTATTAATATTAATCTTTTAATTGCGAATTGGAAACAGTTTTCCCGGCAATTTTGGGCATGTCAAGCTGGCACAACCACCATAGCACAATCACTTCAAACCAAATGGAATATTTAGTACTCATTTATTACTAATTTATTACCCAAAAATTAAATTTATTATTCCTCCTGTTTCTGAAATAAAGGTGGTTGTGCTAGCGTGACAGTCAAGCGAGCATAACCAAATTCAAAAATTGAGCACAATCGATCAAAACTAATACGAATGTTTAGAGCATACTTATTACTAATTTATTACTCTAAAATTAAATTTATTACTCATGTGGTTTACGAAAAAAATGTCAAACACAATTAGTTATGCAACTACGCACGACATGCGCCTATATCACTGAAGAGTATCAACGACCTTAAAACACTAAAGCTTATTATTAAAATATATATATATTCAATATTACACATTCAGTTCTAATTTAACACCTAGAAACAAATAATGAATGTGAAACGATTTAACAAATATTGTATAAACTGAATCGTAATGGTCAAAACATGCAAGAGATTCAAATTTTAAAAGAGAGAAAACCAACCAGCACAATCGCATAAAACTAAACACATCATTGAACAGACGTATCACACTATTACCTAATACTAAACAGAAATTTATTACTCCTGTTGCTTACGAAATACATAATTTTATAAAACGACATACTTATGCAGAAACGCATGATATACATGAAGTAATTTATAGAGTATAGTAAGCCACAAGCAAATAAAACCTATTCTTACAGAATAGTCATTCACTTCCAACTTTTAACACCTGGGAACAAATTATAAACATAAAAATGCATTAAATAAATATTGTATCAACTCAATCGTAATAATCAAAACATACAAGAGATTCAAATTTTAAAAGACAGAGAACCAATGAGCGCAATCCATAAAACATCATTTAACAGACGTATCGCACTGTTACTTAAAACTAAACAGAAATTTATTACTTCTGTTGTTTACGAAATAAATAATTTAATAGAACGACATACCTATCCAACAACGCACGATATACCTGAAGTATTTAATAGAGTATAGTAAGTCACAAGCAATTAAAACCTATTTTTATAATAGGCTTTAGTGTTTTGAGGTCGTTGGTTCTCTTCAGTAATATACGCGCATGTCGTGCGTGGTTGCATAACTAATTGTGTTTGACAACTTTTTCCGTAAACTGCATGAGTAATAAATTTAATTTTAGAGTAATAAATTAGTAATAAATATGCTCTAAACATTCGTATTAGTTTTGATCGATTGTGCTCATTTTTTAATTTGATTGTGCCAGCTTGAATGTCACGCTAGCACAACCGCCTTTATTTCAGAAACGGGAAGAGTAATAAATTTAATTTTGGGGTAATAAATTAGTAATAAATGAGTACTAAATATTCCATTGGTTTGATGTGACTGTGCTACGGTAGTTGTGCCAGCTTGACATGACCGGCAATTTTCAGCACAGCAGTTCGAATGGGATGTTCGTAACCTGACCTCCAGAGGCGTGTGACAGGGCTTATCTCTCGCTTCCTGAGGATGACATACTAAGAGCAGGCGTTTCGCACGTATTGGGGTCCCGGCCAACGCAAAGTGTTGATAGAGAAAGGTTCGGAAGTTCCGGTGGGCCGCTGTCGCATTCTCCGCGGTTACAGTGTGGCGAACGATGTTTTAAAAAAAATATTTCATAAATAACAAAAGCTATTAATTTGTCCATAAAATAAAAAAATAGTATTAAATATCTATTAACTATGTACTTAATTTTCATTCATTGTGCTGCTTTTGTTCTCCGTATTTTTTAATTTGAATTTTTTGGCTTGGTTCGAACACTCTCATGCAGATTTAACAATATTTATATAATACACGGCAATAATTATTAATTGATCTGTGGTGCAATAAATTAGTATTGAATGTGTATAATTTTACTTAAAACATTATGGTTCTTTTTTTTTTAATTTTTTGCGTCTATTTTGACGCAACGCGCCTCCAAGTCCCTTGGGGGGCGTTGAGTGCTTTGCGCTTCTTGGAGTAATCCTCCCATTACTGCGCTTGTTTTTATGGAGTAATCCTCCGTTAACATTGTCTGTCGCGTCTCGTCGCAGTCGGTTGTCAAGAGGACCGCCAGGTAGCATCTCCGCGTACGCGCCTCCTACCGCGCACTCCTGCGTCACTACCCAGCGGCCAGAATTAGGAAGGAATAAGGATAGGGGTAGGGTTTAGGACACTTCACACAGGTTGGACTAGCCCTTGTGAAGCAGCCGAACTCGTTTTGTTGAAACAAATTTCACATGAGATTCGACGGGAATCGAACCCGGATATCAGTGGTGAAAGGCTTGCGACTTTGCAATGAGCCACGAGTTCAGGTTTTTTTATTTTATTTGTGTTCGTTGGCACTCTCGCAATTCCTATTCAAAATTCGTACGTGGTTGCACGGATATGAAGTTTTTAAAATTCTTTAATTTCATAAATAGCAGCAGAAATTAATTCGTGTTTAGAGTAAACAATTAGTATAAAATATCGAAAATCTATGTTGCTGGTTTTATTTCATTGTGATCGTTGATTCTCTTCTTTTTTCGAATTTGAAATTCTGGCGTGGTTCCATAACTCATATGTAGTTTAGTAATGATATAATACATGGACAAATTTATTAATTTATCTTTAGAGTAACAAACTTGATTGTATATTTATTTATTTAATAGATTTCGATTATTCGTGCCCGATAGTACTAACGATTTCCTATTCGAACATTCGTACGTGGTTGCATAAATACGATGTTTAATAGTTATTTATTTAATAAATGGCAGGAGCAATTAATTCGTGTATAGAGTAAAAAGTATTATTAAATACCTCTAAACTATGTTCTTTGTTTTATGTGATTGTGCTTGTTGGTTCTCTGTATTTTCGAATTTTAATATCTGGCTTGGTTCGATAACTCTGATGCAGTTTCCATAATATTTATATAATTCACGGTAACATTTATCAATTTATCTTTAGTGTAATAAACTAGTATTGAATGTGCATTCAATTATTAAATAGATTTTAGATATTAGAGCTCGTTGGTACTCTCGCATTTACTGTTTGAAAGTCGACGCTGTTTCATAACAACGAAGTTTAAAAAAAATTATTATGCATTAAATAACAAGAGCAAGTCAATGGTGTATAGAGTAAAAAATTAGTTCTAAATATCTATTAACTATGTTCTAAATTTTATGTGATTGTGCACGTTGGTTCTCTGTATTTTAGAATTTGAATATCTGGCTTGGTTCGACAACTCCGATACAGTTTCAATAATGTTTATATAATTCACGGCCACATTTGTTAATTTATCTTTAGTATAATAAACTAGTAATAAATATGCATTCAATTAATAATTGATTTTAGTGATTTGTGCTCGTTAGTACTCTCCAATTTCCTATATGAATTGGTTGGCATTGTATTGGCAAGAGCAATTAAATCGTGTATAAAGTAAACATTTGGTTTTAAATATCTATTAATTATATTCTTAATTTTATGTGATTGTGCTCGTTGGTTCTCTGTTTTTTCGTATATGAATATCTGGATTAGTTTGATATCTCTGATGCAGTTTCAATAATGTTTGTATAATTCACGGCAACATTTATCAATTTGTCTTTTTTTGTAATAAACTAGTATTGAATGTGCATTCAATTATTAAATTGATTTTAGATATTAGTGCTCGTTGGTACTCTCGCATTTCCTGTTCGAATGTCGCACGTGGTAGCATAACAAGGAAGTTTGAAAAATTTATAATTTCATAAAAGAAAGGCAATTAAATGGTGTATAGAGTAAAACAATAGAATCATATATCTTTAAACTCTCTTGTTAGTTTTATGTGATTGTGCTCGTTGGTTCTGTATTTGCGAATTACAATATCTGACTTGGTGCGATAACTCTGATGCAGTTTTACCAATGTTGATATAATACACGACTACATTTATCATTTTATCTTTAGTGTAATAAACTAGTACTGAATGTGTATTGAATTATTTAATAGATTTTAGTGATTTGTGCTCGTTAGTGCTCTCAAATTTCCTATTCGAGTCTTGTTGGTGGTTGCATAACGAGTAATAACGTTAAACAACAGTAGTTTGAATTGACAAGGGTGTATTGTATTGCTATCAATTAAGAGGGGACGTATAGAACAAGTGGCGGAGGATAAGATGATCTTCAAAAAATCATTACAGGCTTAATGTGAAAATGGAAAAATTGAGAAGAGGGCGGTCTTTAACATGCGAGAGTTCTCGCACGGGTGCGCTACTCATTAATTATTAGAAAAATGTCCTGTTACTCATGATTTTACTATAACTATAGATAGTACCTCTAATTTGTGTTCGTAACTTCAAGTAGACCTTATCTTACGAATGATTATGCTGTTTGTGCGAAAAGATATGTGGAATTGATTGGAAATTGAAATCGTTTCGATATTATGAAAGAAAGATTATATTGGCTGTATGAAAAGATGGCAGCCTTAACACATTGTCTACATTAACATACTAAAATTAAATGGGACACTAGGCTCGAAACGTATGATAATACTGACGAACGTCTGTCTAGATGAGAATTGTAGTGGCCGGCTGCTCTGATCGGTAGTTTTCTGTGGTGTCTCCGATCAACACCTGGCGAATACCGAAGTAGCATCCTAACGAGCCACAAACCGAGCGCGATTTATCCTTCCTCTTTTTTGTCATTTACCTCTTCTTTCACTGCACTATTCTCCCACACATGCCGGGAGGCCGGTCGGGAGGTTAGAGCTTGCTCCGACTGAGGCACTGCACTATGGGGGAGATACCTGGAGAGAGAAATCTCTCCCAAACAGACGTGTCTCACCGGATTTCATTATTCAGCTGTGATGGAACACAGCCACCTACCGCGATAAAACATTTACTACGCGAACGGGTCTGATGACCAGTGGATGTGCCCGAAAACATGGATCCAACATGAAACATGGAGAGTTTTGCAGTCAACGCCAAATATTTCATCAGTACTGTTCCTCGGCGGGGAAGTTCTCTTTTTTCGAAGCGCCGAGCTGGCGTCCAGATGGTGGTCTCTGGTCAATTGCATCACGCGTTTTGTCACCAAAGGGTGCATTATTTTCTTTCGCTGGCGGTAATACTCTAACGACGTCGCACACAGAATATAACACATGACTAATATATTCAATGTTCCGAAGGCAATTTGAATGAACTATATTACTGTACATCACAATACATTGTTTATGGGTGAAATATGGGCAGATATTTAATTATAACTTATAATTTATTTTAGAGCAGATCTACAAGAAGTACATTCTTGACCGTTTTCTTCCCAACGTCATTCTTAGAGCATTATTTTGCTCTATTACTGTTTTCAGTCTAAACAATATTGCTGGGTTGGTAAACCTGTTGTACCATTTTAGGAAATGTACAGACAAAGATGCCCAAAGTACCACAAAAGTTTGTAACATCTATTCTCAGTCACATGTGTATCAGTCACAACAGAATCAAAAGTTGGGAATATTTGGGAATATTGGTAGTGCACCTTCCTTATATTGGTAGTGTCCACTCCCCCGTTTGATGCGGTGTTTTTGGATGAATGATTCACGCAGAAGATTATATTTGCTCGACGGGTGGCATCCGTATGGATGCCACTAGTTTTATTGCAGTTGAAATGTTCCCACTGTAATGCAGGGTATGGGTTTGTCTCTCAATACTAATGAAAGGAAAGATCAGATACTTTTGAAAAATTAACAGAGAGAGTATTTTATTCTTAGATTTACAAATATTTGAAAAGAATGTCAGCAATCGTTAAATTGGATTACATCACATACAAGCACTTGAAACATTAACACTTACAAAGATTATATTCTAAACACAATAATAATGAAAAGACAGTAAAAAAATGAATATACACATATACCCTTATGTGCAAATATATACATACAAAACAAGAATACGGAAATAATTCTCAAATAATTCCCGTACAATACGTAACAACTCTTGTGTGAAGTAAAAATGAACTTCAACTTATTTACAATTGCAATAAATTGTATCACTCGGTTAAAGTTTCAGTTACAACATGAATCTAATAACTTTTTCACATAAATATCAAAGATTATGTCAGTGATTAATTAACTAGAATGCATTCTTTGATGAAATAATAAAATGAAATATCAAGTTAATACTTTCTTTGGCGTTGAATGAATTCGTTACCGTTCAATTACCGAAGACGTCTGTACCGTAAAATTTACAATAGTTTTAAAATGTTAAATCATCAGTTTTTCAGTTACGACAGTCGTTGAATGAATTACACTTTCTATAGAAGTGATTTCAATCATGCACGCCCAAAGTAACTAGAGTTCTATTCATTTTGGTTGCAAATACAGCTTCTAGCTAAATTTCGCTAAAAAGGTTTCGCTTCTAAAAATACGCTAACAAGTGAAAATGACAATGGAGTTCATAGCATAACATTAAAACTCATAATACCACTGGTCGTTTTAAAATCAGCACGCAGTTATCGGAAATATAGACGTCCGCTGCAACCAAGGTCAGACAGCTGAGTCTTCTGGCGTGGTGTCGTTTCCGGAGCGAATTCTATTTTGCGCTCCGTCGCCTTGCCTAGCAGTGTGGTCACGTCGTATATTTTCGTTTCCCAGAACAAAAATGAGTTCTCTTGCATCATTGTCGCGTAGGAAAGAAATGCAGGTAAAGGGAAGGAAAAAAGCTGGGGGGAAAAACTTTACTTATTAGCCCAAAGTTACAAGTGTATGCTATGGTACACTTCGTTTGAAATTACATGGTACACTTCTCATGGAATTTCATGATTATTTTTGTCACATTAAGATACAAAATCTTAAATTTCATTTACGTTGAATATTTCCATTTAGTAAATTGTAACTTCATTACATCTAAGAAGCTTATTTAGAGGACGTTATCCGTCGATTTTCTCCGCAGTCCGCAATCTTCCAGAACAACCCTTCTTAGAAGGTCACAGGTAAAATGAACAAGAATTCGTAATTTGTGAGAGCTTGTCGAAGAAATTTGTGATTGGTCGGGCGTTGACGCGAACAATTTCTTAAGCGGTGGCAAGTATCTGCCTTTTCTAGTGGTCAATACGAGTACTCTAACATAGGTACTGTAACCGTACACGCATCCCTCTATATCCCAGGATGTGTACACACTACAGCTTAACTTTCTGTTATGCCTAAAATATCTTATGCTCATTCCAAACTTGAGCCAATGAACTTATGTAATCTCTGGGCTTTGGGATCATGATTGATAGGTTATCAGTCATACTCATACACTGGATTGTATACAAATTAAATATATTTTCACTATTTCAAAAAACAATTGCAAAAATTATCCTGGATTGTATGCACCATGACTCCTTTCACATTTGTCTCCACCAAAAAACTTATTTCACAATATAGTGAAAGCATGAGAATCCATCATTGTGATTCTAATTCCTGATCACCATACACTTACTCTAAATGCACGTGATATCAAACCCCAAAATTGGTTTCACAGTATAGTGGAAATTTGATAATTTATTAATATGTGATTTCAATTACTGATCACCACACTTACTATCAATACAAGTGATACTGTGACAGGCCCTTACCCAGGCTGGGTGTGCAATGTTCATGGATTCGGGGCTCCCCTTTTAAACATTTTGTTAAAAAAAAATTTTGTTAAAAAAAAAAAGTCGTAGTCACAGAACATTTATAATTGGACGTTTCCTTGAGCATTTTCCAAGATACAGAATTTCATTCCATAAACACCCATAACAAAAAGAACACACATTGTACAATATTAAAAACAAAATAACTCAAGAAAAATAACAACTTTTCCTCAAATATAAACAAAACGTTGATTTGTTCTGGAGACAATCATTTTATCCATTTACTAGTTTTCTTATGACTAAAGCAAGAATTGAACATTACCACTAATCAGACATTAAAAAGTAAAGAATGACATGACAGTGATGTAATGTTTAATCAATATTATCACATTCATTATTACACTATCAAACTGGTTGATGTCACTGCAGCGCCTCTGATCGGGGGTCCTAGGTTCGAGTCCTGACGGCGGCAGGATTTTCGATACTAGCTTTTCAGCTAGGTCGAATTCAGTCACTGTCTGGAGGAGAATTCTAGCGGCCGGCTGCTCTGATCGGTAGTTTTCCGTGGTTTCTACGATCAACACCAGGCGAATGCCGGAGCAGTACCCTATCAAACGGGCGACGGGCCGCGCGCGATCTGTCCTTCCCATTCCTTGTCGTATCCTCTCTACTTACACACACACTTACACTAACATGCACTACAATACCACATATTCAGGGAGACAGGTCGGAAGCTTAGAGCTTGTCCCAGTTGGGGCGGTGCTCCGCTGGTGGGAGAGTCCAGGTTAGGGAAACCCCACTAGCCAGCGATAGGTCGGCGCCGGATCTCGCCATTCAGTGGGGGAAGATCACCGCCATCTCCCGAGAAAAAACATGCACTACACTAACGGGACTAATGACCAGAGCAGTTGACGCGTCCGGAAACATGAAAAAATCAATCAAACTGGTGCTTAAGAATTAAAAACACAAATTGAATTCTTAATTTCCTTTTAAGTGCAGCATTTATTGTGGGTTATATTTCAGTTACATGATCCTTCAACTACATCTCACCTTGAGGACAAAAAATGAAGCAAGTGATACCTCTTCAGAACACTGTTCAGTCTCCGTGTCAACATCACAAAGACATTTAAACTAGAAAATAAACTGAATGAAAAATATACAAAATCAAATATCTTACTAAAGTTTCTACATGATCAGTACAACATGATAAATCATTTAGTCTTGTACACTTTAAGAGAATGATACAACAAAGATGAAGCATAAATATGAATGTCTCATAACATAACATTCTTGATTTTAATTCATGCATAATTTGCAATACATTGAAGTAACATAATAAATATAATAACATTCTGTAATAACCTTGTTTTGTTCGGAAGAAAATGGTGTGCACCACGATTCGTCCAACAAGACTGCCCTACCCTGATCTTTCAAATTGGGAAGGCTGCGCACACGTTGTTGCAGATCACCTGGTCTTGGTGTCATTGCACAAGCCAACTCGGTTTGTAGGCGCCAGCATCTGCTTATCAAAAATAAACAATAGCCTTTATTGTAGTGACTATTACATCAGCACTGACATAAGCTTCTTGCACTGTCTTCTTTCAACATCTCTATTGAATGTTTGTAGTTTCAATTTAACAGAAGCTGTGTCTTTCTAACACAGTACATTCTATCAACAGAAGCACTGATCACAATCTGTAATGTATAAACAAAATGTACAGTACAAATACCTTTTTTCTCGAGATAACCTCACTCCACGACGTCTGACGAACAACAAAAGTCTCTCGCCTTCCTCCTGCCCCGTGACGTCACAACGGACGGTAAGGAGACACCCTCCCTACCTCCTCTTCATCCCTCTTGCTAGAGAAGCTGGTGTCGTCGGCGGTGGCGACAGCGGCGGCGGCTAATTTGTATGTCGAATATTTGAATGGTCACAATACCAAACCCCAAAATTGGTTTCACAATATAGTGGAAGCTTGATTAATTAACGTAAGGCCCTAACTTGCAGCAATAACCTTTCATACCTCTGAGATGTAAAGACAATTAATTTAACAAAACTTTCCGTCCACTGTTCAACATTCAACAACTAAAAACTCTCATTTACAATAAAAACAACTGAGGTGAATCATCTTAACCACTTTCTCCCACATTCTAAGAAAAAGGCAGACTCCCAATTGCTAAAGCTTAATCAGTCAGCATAAAATTGTTTGTCTGTGGTCTACTCTTCCTACATTAACTTTACCGGTTGTGGTAGCACCAATAATGTCGCCGTACAACGCCCTCACTCAGTGACTATTGTGAAATATTCTCGCTTCAGTATCCCTAAGTCAACTGGCTTGATCCGATCTCATTATTTCCACAAAAAAAACACTGGCATAAAGCAAAAGTGAACACGTCTCCTTATCGGTGACGATGTTAGAACGCCGGTAGGCGAAGTCAAGAATGTTCTCGGCCGGTTCCCGGTTCCAAGCAGCGCCTTTCTCTGAGACACCTCCAGAAGCACTCGTGGCACTTTCCATCACCCAAAAGACCTCTTTCTCTTCACTCAAGCTTTTACCCCCACTACCGTAGTCAAATGAGCGACTACTTATTTATTCGTCACAGAGCTTACACTGCTTAGCGTAGTCAAAAGTGCCACTAGGTTATATTGTGACTTTGTACAGTCACAGTACAGCGCTTCACAGTGACAAGAAGTTACGTTGCCAATATTCAACTTGTAAACGCGAGCTAGCGGTTACAGGAGAATAGAGACAGAAGTTATAGAAAAGGTTTTCCTTTACCAACCAAAAAGAAGAAAGAGCAAAATTTCTGAGTCAATGCATTGAAAGAGAGATTATTAAAGAGAAACTTGAATTTGGAAATTGAAGTTCGGTCTTCGAAGAATCTGAATTACAGAATACGAGAGGAACTGTATATACCCTATTTCATGACAGTGATGATGTATAATGATATATATATATATATATATATATATATATATATATATATATATATATATTGTGACGTCACGGGATTAGACAACCCCATAACGCCACCATCAGCTACGAAAAGAAGCCCACGAACATAGAGGACTAGGGTACGCGGCGGAGCGATGGCGGGTAAACGCGCCATCTGCCCTCAGCTTTTCGAACTATGACGCCCGAACTAGTGAATAATGTTTTTCCGGGAGGTCACGAAACGAGGAGAATATTCACCCCTCCAAAAATTTCCCCAGGCGCGAGTACCATAAGTATCGCGGCGCGCCTCGGAGGAACTCTCTTTGACTGCAGCAGCGACGGCGACTAGACTGAACTCTCTTTGACTGCAGAAGCGACGGCGACTACACTGAGCTCTCTTCGGTTGCAGCAGCGACGGCAATTGAAACTTGATAGGAAAGGAGTTTATTTTAACTTGGTAGTTAAAAGTTAGCTTGTGAAGCGTATCTTCGAAAGTGAGGTAATTAAGAAATGGAGTGCACAAGCATTCGTCGCATTCACAATATTTGAGAGAGCCAGCGAAGTGACTGCATAACTTCAGCAACATTAATAATTTCGAGGCTGGAAGCGCGAACAAACTTGTACGAGGCGCGGAAGAAGAAGGACGACCCCAGGAAGAGCGAAGCGTAGGTGAGAAAGATTTGGACTGGACGAGAATAGTACGGAACGGGAGAAGGGTATGGAAATTGGAGGCTTAGCGGAGTCCAGTGTTCGAGCGAAGGAAACTGCTATCGTCGTGGGACAGCAAGCGAAGACGAGTGGCAACGCGGGGAGAGCGGCAAAAATTCACCAAGGTTACCTACAGGCGAGCGATGCGGAGCTGTTGAGGTAAAGGAACTGGCAGCGTTTATGCGGCGATCAGTTGGGGAAAGAGGATAGCGGTAAATACACGACAATTAGTGTTAAAAGCGGGTGAAAAGTCTAGAATAGGTGGGAGAAGTATTTCGAGCGATGTGAGTGGCAGTTTCAAGTTCATTTACTGCACGTGTCATTAAATTCGTTCAAAGAGGCCGTATCTTGTACAATTTTACATAAATAATTCATGATTTTTGTTGTATTTGCAGGATTGCAAGTTAATATACACAGTCAATGTTTTATAACCATTTACTTTCACCAAATAATAAATACACAGAACAACATCACAAATATGTACAATGCTTCTTAACGGCCTTCTTGCCTTGCCGAGCCTTCCGCCGCGGTGGAAGTGTAGCGAAGGCGGCAGGGCCACCGAGGTCGGCGTTGATCGCCTGGCTGATACGCCACGACTTGTGACGCTAGCAAGGTCGGCGGCAGCCGTGAGTCACGTTGTAGCGCGCAACCGGTTACGCCTCCATAGGGCGTATAGCGAGGGGCGGCAGTAACCCCCGATGTAGGTGCTGATCGCCCGGCGGATACGTCACGGCCTGTGACTGTAGCAAGCGCCGGGGCAGCCTGAGTCTTCTGGTAGTGCGCCGCAGGTTACGCCTCCATAGGGCGTGTAGCAAGTGCGGCGGTGGTAGCTTATGCTAAGCGGTAACTGAACGGGAGCGCCCTGCTCCCGGTCAAGCCTTTATACCTCACCGCCTGGTGAAGGGAGAGGGGAGGGGCTGTGCCCCTCCACTAGCGGCGCGGCGGAGCGTAACTCCGTCTCGTTCTCTGATTGGGGGGATACCACAATTTTCATATGTTGTACAGTTGATATTATCTGGAAAGGCAGTTTGTTCTAATGTGTTAAAAGTAATTGCTTTTTTTGTGATATGTAAAGGGGTCAGATTTAAGTAACGTGAATGCTACGTTTTATTCAAAGTTATAGTGAGTGCGAAGCCCAAGGCTAGCACCAGTGAACGGGATTCCTTGAAACAAGTGTGAAATTTATTTTACCGAGCACGGAGCCGAGCACGGAACAACTAGAGGCTAAAAGTGTAAAATAATTTGGTAGATGAAAAACTCAGAAAGAGGAGTGAGCAAATTGTAAATTGTAGTTGGTGAAAGTGTGTTCCGGCAGTTGAGGTGTCGCCTATTTTTTTGTTTTGGCTTGTTTTAAATTTTTCAGTGACCTACTACTTAAAGTGCATTATCCTGTTATGAAACTCCATACGTTGGGCACTCTATGAAGTTGGGCTGCCAGGCGAATGACTCGTTGGTACTTTACCACTTTTTCTTCCCCTGCTTTTAGAAGGTTGGACCCATCCTCGTGGCGGACAGTCTCATCAACCACAAGGACCCCCTCCCGGCTTTTTATTACCAAGTGAGGTTTGAGTCTAACCCCTTCGGCAAAAGAGAAAGTGGCTTCCGTGGACACCACAGTGTCTGATTTCCGGAGCCTCTTCCCCTCTATAAAGTTCTTTATCTCGTCATGACGCTTTATTCTAGCTGGTTTCGTAAAAATGCACTGACCGAGGATGTGATTCATAGTTCCTACCGCTGTATTGCACTTCCGGCAGTATACATCCTCTCTGGACCTTCCTCTACTAAGAGTAGTTTTATTGGCAGCGGTATTTGATCTCAACTGGAGAGCAGTGATAAAAAGACCAGGTTTCAGAAGATTATAGTCCTTCAAACAGGCATTTCCAATCGGATCGTTTATATGCGCCTTAACCGCTCTCCCTTGGGATCCAAGCTTCTCCCAGGCGGCTACCTCGTCATCGGCACATTTCTTCTCATAAGATCTTAAATCTTGCTCGGTATAGGGTCAGTTGAGTCTCAATGCTTTGGCGGTTTTAAATGTCTGTTGGTAGAAACTCGGACAGGAGCTCAGCCATCTGCAAATGGGATCTGCAGATTTTTCTAGTCATAACCCTAGGTTCAGCGCTACCCTAGGAACGTGCTGGGAAATCCGCAGCAATCCCAGTCCTCCATCTCTCCAGGTAAAATAAGCCATCTGCAGACTCATATGAAGGTGTAGGATCTGTTTGACTGCCACTCTGATTTGACAGTCCGCTTCCCTGAGCATCGACATAGATGGCATCGATAAAACTAATTGGTAGAGGTAATGTGGCATTATGTAGGTGTGAAGTAATGCCAATTTCTGAGTGGGCTTTAAATGCGCCTTCTGTAGCGTCGTCACTGCTTCCATCAAATTTGATATCGATGCTTTACATGGGAAGCCGTTCCAGATAGAGTAGTTCACTCCCAAGTATGTTAGGGTATGGTCATCACTGACCAGAGGAATTCTCTCCCCCAACCTTTCCAGACAAGGATCTTCAGTGAACCAGGATCGTTCAAAGGTTGTAATTTGGAATGATGAGCACTTCGCGACTGACAATGTCATTCCGAGGGCCCCAAGGTATTCCACCACAATATGAACCAATTCTTGAGCTCGTGGGGCATCTTTTGCTAAAAGCACCAGATCATCAGCAAATGCTAATACGGATACACTCCTTTCCAATAGCGGATATCCTGACATGTTATCTAATTTCTCAAGCAGGCACTCCATAATGAGGTTAAAAAGGAGTGGGGACAAGGGGTCCCCCTGTTTTACTCCTCTACGAATTGGCACCTCAATGCCTTTCGAGGGGTGCTGAATGACTGTGGAAACGTCGGTGTAAGAGTCCATTACAAAATTGGTAAAGGCGTTGGGGATCCCTGGATAGAGCCCACCGAATCGCCGCGTGAGGAACGTGAGGCCGCGTGAGGTCAAATGCTTTAGATATGTCTAGCACAGCGCCGACACCACCCTCTACTTTTTTCATGTCACTGACTGCTTTGTGAAGAATTTGAACGTTGGCGAAACACCCAGGTTCAGGGATAAACCCTTTTTGGCGTGGATTGAACGTCACCACGGATCGAAAGCGTTTGTACATAATGCCCCAATAGATTCTGCACTGCAGGGAACTAATTGTGATGGGGCGATAGTTAGTGACAAACTTAATATCCTTACCCTCTTTTGGTATAAGGATGGTGCGATTTTTTTCCACCCAGAAGGCACAAAACCAGTGTATAAAATTTGGGTGTACAATAGAGACAATATTTCAACTTTAGCTCCTCCTATACTGCTAGCTTTTATCTTATCTGGTCCCGGAACTGTGGCATTTTTCATCCCAGCCAGAGGACTTTTAATTTCGACAACTTGCACCGCGTATAGAATTGTGTCTGGGTCAATTTCAGATGTCGAAAATTTATCATCATCTCTTAATTCGGAAAGCCGAATTGGGGGCGTATTACCCCAAATGGACTTGTACAGGTTATTAACCTCATCCCTGTTAAGGGGCTGTTGGTCGACACTAGTACAGTCAATGCCCGTTCTAATGCACTTTGCCAAAAGTGCTGGATCATTCTTGAAAAGATCCTGCGCCCCAGCATAAGAGAAGCGCTTCCTGGCGCGTTTGCCTCCATGCCTACGGGGCTTTTTAGGCCTGGTGGTGGTGGGTACAGAGGAGCCGCCCAAAATATCTACCAACCTGGCATAGGTCTTGTTCAATTGTTCCTGGGATTGAATATTTCTTTTGAGTTCGTTTCCCACCTCAACGAATTTTTGATCTACATTAGTTCGCGACATACCCCATGTTCCTATCCAAGTTGAAATGTTTTCCTTCCAGTTAGGTGTGGCATCTAGTGTGGCCCTGTTAAGACTAGTTTCAGTAGTTGCGTCTCCGGGCGTCATAGCAGCCGGGGACTCAATAAAAGTTTGGCCCCATCCTAACCGACCAGCGGTGTCGGAACGGGCCGTGTCAATTACATATAAAACAGAATCAGAGAGGACGGGCATACCCGAAAGCTCCTGATTCATGTCTGAAACTGTAGCGGCCTCCTCGTAAGGGAATCGCCCCCTATCTGCTTCTGAGGAGGTAATGTCTACCTTTGCAAGTTCCTCCGGGTCACTGTCTGTGGGCCGACTTTTTGGAAGGGAATCAACACGAGGCTGTTTGCTTATCTCTACCTGTATAGACGTTTCGGCCCCCTTGGAAGAGTGTCAGAACAGGGGATCACCGACTTTCTTCTTGTCTTGAGGTTAGGTCTTCGATACAGGGGAGAAGTAGAAATCAGCATAGGAATTTGGCTCATTGGAGTTTTCGGAGGGCTAATAACCCTGGGAGGCGATGCGAAAACAGCAGCACTAGTAGAAGGTCTAACTGAATCATCGGACCTCCGACCATCAGATGGGGACAATGATGATTCTGCTATCACAGTAGTTACATCTCCAATGGCTGCTAAATATCTTCGATATGAAGTCTCTCTTCTTTTCTCACCCATCTGTTGGGCGGTCTTACCCAGCAGAGCAGCCAAATTCTCGTTCGACGCCTCTGGTTGCTCTTTCTCCAATGCAGCCATTTTCATAATATCATCTGAAGAAAAGATTTTCCCTGCTCTACGCACAGCAGTCCTACCACTACGTTGTGCCTTCGCAGCTCGAGCTTTATTAGCTGCGTCTGGATGAGCATGGCGCAAATGTTGTGAGAGCCCTGATTTAGTTGCAAAGTTGGCGGAGCATAACTCGCATATAAAATCTCCTTTAGATGTTTTCGGACCCGGACATTTAGGAAAATGACTCAAAGCGAAGAGCTTACCTTTGTAATTCTTGCTGCATTTGGAGCATGAAAAGATTAGGGGGATATCACTATGGATAGTATCGTGATGCCGAACCATGTTATTCAGATCAGTGGCCATATAGCCTCCACCCCCTTTCTGGGCACAATATGCGCAGCGACTCGCCTCGAAGGGAATCCTAATCGTGAACCATTCCAAGATAGGGTCGTCATAAATGGTGGCCTGTTGTTCACGGGGCGCGCCACCATACGCTCCCGCGTCCGAGGCTTCGTCCAAAGTGTCCGCTGCCAGTCGCTCCGAGGAGCACGACGGGGTCGTGGGCTGCAGACCCCCAACCCCCTTCCCCCGTGACGTGGGGTCCCCGAGATGGTTTTTCTGTTAGGGATTTCCTTCCCTTAGCTAGATGCTCCCATTTTAAGGCGCTGGACACTCGCCTTTCGCCCATCCCTCTTGGCTGCACCTCGAGTTGCCCCGAGATGCATTACCAGGGGCCACCGCGAGGAGGTGAAAGAGTGGACTTCTCAGCCACGCAACGGCAAACCCATTACAGACGGCTATTACAGCCATACGGTTGCGATCCCATTACAGGAGGGCTTCTCGGCGCTTACTGGTGTAGGTTAACTAGCATTGCCTACACTACCAAGACCCTGGGCGACTTCAGACCCCCATTAGAGGTTAGAGGAAGTAATTTACTACATATTGGAACAAGATCTGCGCACTATTTCTATACCAAGGCCAAAGTTCTTCTTTCAAAAATCGCCGATTTCCGACACACAATTGCAATGCTTTCTCTTTATAGGAAGTAAGGCGAGAAAGTAACTAGAGGTTATACAGAGTGGCACAGACTTTCTCATATCAAATGATTCTAATTTCCTTGGTGTGGCCTGGCTTTAAAATCTTGCAATTGACCAGTTGCTACCTATCGTTGCCCAAAGTACATATTTTTGGCAACATTTTGCTTTCCTAGTAGTACAACCGAATTGTTACTTCAAGAATATTAAAGTACACTAGAAACTCGATCTAAATAGATGTTAGAAATTCGTAATAATGTACACAAATGAATGGAAATGCCAATATTAACGGCGTAAGAAGAATTTCAAAAAAATGTGTAATTTTTCAAAAAAACAAAAGAATACCATACAATGAATTTTACCTCATATAAAACTGTGCAATTAGCACTTTTAGAAAAATTTGAAGAAAAAAATGTAGCCATTCTTGAGAATTTGTGTGTTCTGAATTTATGTGGAATCTATTTGGTTCTGAAAATGCGGAAATTTTGAGAACATTTTTATAGAAAACTGTTGTGTTTTCGAGAAACATTATTTGACATTATTTAAAGTAAACGTACTCGAGCGAGGAAAACGAGCAAACGTACATAAATACAATATCGCAAACAAATCGCCTCTAATATAAATGTTACCGTCGTTAGATACAGGTAAAAAAATAACATTTTTGTAATTTTTGAAAATAAAAATTAATAAAGAAATATCACGTTTATGTCATCAGATAGAGTGCATTTGGTACTAATTCTTCCACTATTAAAAAAAGAAAATGTTTTTGTATTTTTTAAGAATTGCAATTATTTCACGCTCTATTGCATGAAAATTACTAAGACTTTGGAGAAAAACGTACATGATCTTGATGATACAACTATTTATGGGCAACAAATTTCGTTTGAAGGAAAAATCTCTTACCTTCAATTTTATAGTTCTAGGTTGATGCCGGAAAAAAATTAAACTTTAGCAAATTTCGAAGCTTCAGAGTTAACCGCAAAAATCGGACCTACCTTTATTAGTGTAGTTTACTCTATTCTAATAAGAAATTCAAAGAAAAATATTTGAGCTATTTTTGAGAAAATTTTGAAAATGTCCGGAGGGCTTCTTGTAAAGTATCCCCAAAAATTAAAGAATGTTATTCAAAATCTCAAAGCTTTAACTACAGCCAGATCGACAGATCTTTCTTCAATTTGGAAAACATTGTACGTATGATCTAGGTGCTAGCAGTGTTCACAGACGGACGGACGGATTGATGTACAGACAGGCGGACGGACGTTGTGAAAAAAACACACTTTTTCGGTATCAGGGGACCCCGAAGGAAACGTGTATTTTCATTGAATTGTCGAAAACAATTTTCCGTAGCATTACATAACTTTCTCTGCCCTACGTATAAAGACGAACTACTTATTCTCCCGTATATACGTATGTATACGAGAAAGGAAAAATCCTCAAACGCGTGGTGTAGCCAGACTCCATGTTTTGTGTGTCCTTGATACAAAAAATCTAGTTTTTATCAATTGTTATTGGTAATTCATTAACCATTTGTTACATGGAACGTTACAAGCGGCAGCGTGGCAAAAATGAGTCGGAGGCACTAAGAACATGCCTATATTGTCCTTGGAAAATAATAATAATAATAATAATAATAATAACAACAATAAATTATGAGCGAAAAATCGTTTGAAGGCAAAACGCCTCTCTGTTGTTCCGTCCGTCCGTGGTCAACAGAGAGAGTCTCCTAAACAGTTCAACCGACGCTTGCGCCTAAACTGTTCAAAATTGATATGAAAGAACCCGTCGCTATGGGAGTTTCAAACGAATATTTCGATTTTTGGGGGTACTTCACTTGAAGCATGAAAAACATTTTCAAAATTTCTCAAAAGCAAAATTTTATGATCAAAATTTCCTTCGAATAGCGTAAAGGATGTTGAAGAGAGTGGCGGTGGTCTCATGTTCGTTTAAATCAGATTTTCTTTCGTGCTCGGATTCGGAGGGACATAGGTAGTACAAAGAACGTTATGAAATGCTGCGCGAAAAAAAGACAGGCGCATTTTCGGCGGAAACAATTCATTGCCGGGCTCTGACAACGAAAAAGTGCATAAATCAATTTGCTAAATTAAAAGAAACAATTCTTTAACATGTGGTGTTGCCAGAATCCCTGTTTTGTGGATCTTGGTCTCACAATACGAGTTTTTTTCTTTCAAAACATCGCCGTTTTTGTTTGTCATTGCATTACATAACTCTCTCTATACTGCGCATATTACTTCGTGTATACGTACGTATACGAGAAAATAATGTACTAGGTAAATTATTCCGTTTATACGTACGTTTACACGTAAAGTAAAAGAAAATCCCCAATGGCGTACTTTTACCCTCTTTTCCCTTAAGCTTTATTTCACCCTGTGAAAGTGTGAAATATCTGTTTTAACACCTGAAAATTGGATTCATACAGAAAGAACTGGAGTCACGAGACCGCTCCGCGTTCCCATTTGCCTTGTGATTCTGCCCGTACGTGATCGATCCATCTGGGACTGATAAGATAACGCATTGTAGATCTTTTAGACGATATATTTGTGAGGTCGTGACTTATTTAGTGATCGCCCAAAAAAAGATATAACAATAGTACTGATACCTGATAATATTGATAACACATCAAACCTTATTTGTTAGTTAGATGCAAGGTGTTTGCTCAATTTCCTGTTCTCATCGGGATTGCCATTCTCCAGATTTTAAATAGAGGGTCCATTTTTAAAGTAATTATATTATTAATTTACAAAAATTAAGATAAGCGCGTAAAAATTGAAATAATCCCATAATGACTGGTCACGTGAGAGGTATCTCTGATTTTATTTGATATTCTGAAACTATAAAAAATGCCAATACATTTATAACTATTTCGATTTTGACTGCAAATTGCAAATATTTGATTGGGTTATTCTATTCTCTTAAGGCTAAATGTACCGACAAAAGTTCAATTTGTCGCCACCACGTGGCAGCATCAAAATAAGCAAAATTTACTAGACCGATAACGTCTGAACAAATGGTCCGATTTTCGATCTGTAAACGGCATTGGACTCCTTTTTAAAAAAAATTACGCTACGGTGTCTTTTTTCAAAAAATATTTCAAATTTTTTAAAAAAATTGTTTCTCATAGTTCCGGGAAGAAATTAAAAAATGTGGGCTTATAACGCGATGACGACGTGCTTCCTGAATCCAACGCCGTGTCAATCATGCAAATCGCATGAATAGGAATGACGTAAAGTGAAATTTGGAAAACACTTTCCCTCCCCCTTCCCGCTTCGCCTTGCGTCACCCGACCCGTCTGGGCCCTCCCTCGACGCGGCGGAACTGCCAAACCCGGCGGCCTGCGGCGCGGGAGGCAGAACTTTCAGACAGACAAGCTGGGCAGCCAGTTTATGCTTTCGTCCCTTTCGGTCTCTCTATATTTTTCTCCACGTGTCAAACTAGTGATGCTGTAACACAGCCAAACGGTCTCGTATCATCTGCAATCTATACTAATATATAAAGACAGAAGTGCGTTGTCTTACAGCGCGGTAATCTCTGAATCTACTGGATCAATTCCGATGAAACTTTTGTGCTAGCATCCTTTAAAGGCCTGGAGTACTATAGGCTATAATTTACAAACATAAACCGTAATATCTTTTTAAAATAATTACTTTTCTGGACATTTTTCGCGTAGCTTTACATCACAGATTCAAGAGTGCATCAATGCCAATAGTTTAGCGGCGCGCCACCAGAGGATAACGTCTGAGATCTACTACTGATTTCATCAATATCCAGAATTATTACGAAATTCATGGGAGTTTGAATTATTATGAAATGTCCCTGTGTGAACATTTGAAAGAAAGCTGCAACTGAAGTCGTAAATAATATGAATGTTCATGCATTGCTCTTTGTCCGTGTTATATACAAAGTGGCAAGAAATCATTGTGAGTTTGAGAGTGTTTAATAATTGAGGTAGGTTGAGAGAATAAAAAGTACAATGATATACAGTACAGAATATACAGTAATGTACAATAGATATCGTATACAATCTAAACAACTTCAGTAATAACTGAATTGTTTGACGAAACGAGTTTCACAATGTCGAAACAGACTACAAACAGATTACAAATGCCAACAGATGGGCAGTCTACTAAAATCTTGAATCTGCTACTCAGAGGGAAGATCGACTTGCTGAAGTACTCAACTCGCACCATTGAAAATAATACTGCAAGAAGGGGAGAAATGTGAATCATTCTCTAGGGTAGCTGTTCATTAGGACTCTCAATTTGACTATTTACACATTTCTTAGGTTCAAAATGGTAAAATGGAAAATATGTATATGTTTTCGGTACATCCAGTAACATTTTTTCTTCAATATGCGAAGGAATTTGGAACAGTGGTGTGTAATTTAGGAATGATCATTTACATATTAAGACTAATGTAGTTGTTTGTCATATTAATTGCAGTTGTTCTTTTTTCTTCTATGGAAGAAGTTTAGTGCAGTGGTCGGTAATTAAGCAAAGATCATTACAATATTAAGACTAATCTGTGCAGTTGTTTTGCATGTCACTTGCTCCTAATGAATTAGTTCATTCATATTGTTGTAAAACAAATAAGCAAAAATTAATTTGTCAAAAAATATTTTTGTGTAAGCAAATAATATTTGGGAGTTCTTGGTTTCTATTATTCATATTTCAGGATCCGTCATCTCTATCACTTGAGATAAAATAATGATGCTAATATTGTTTTGTTATGTGGCTCAGTGCATTGTCAATTTATTATTTACTCATAATGTACTGTTGGTGGAACATTAGTTTGCTAATGTATCAGTTGTATGATGAATTAATTTACCTGAACAAATACGTTTTATAATACATGTTACCAGCACATACGACATTAAACATACATATTTTTGACGTCTTCAGAATGATAAAAACTGGTAATTATATTGATTCAGTGGTGAGGTGTAGATGACATTTACATAATTGGAATGATTGAAGGCGTTGTCATTGTCAACAATAGTATTTATTTCACAAATAGCAGCTTTCGATGGCTTAGCCATCATCATCAGTTTTCTGCTGTCTGGGAGCCACAAACGGACTAATACGGATAAATACTATTGTTGACAATGACAACGCCTTCAATCATTCCAACTGGTAATTATGTTTAACAATAGATACAAGTATTTTCATTCATTTTTATGATTATGACTCATCAATTACGTTATGTCATCTGTAACTATTACTCCGGATCTACCTACTGCCGTACCCTTGCATGAACTTCCGCATGTTATACTTAGTTTAAAGCAGGAAGTCCATTCAAGGTCACGAGTTGACAGAGCAATTTCAAAACTTTCTTTATGAATACAATAAAAGAAGAAATATAAAAATAGGATAAGTTTTACAACGTGACAATTTATTGATAGTGTTGGAATATTATATAAAACTCCACAAAAATTATATATGTGAGTATTTTATTTTGTAGTTTAGATTTGTTAATTGCTTTTAGTTATAAAGTGAATGTTTAGAAGTTGGACCTAAGAAAAATGTAATTTTTTGGGGTAAAGTGAGCGAAGTAATCCGGAAATTTCCAATTGGGGGTCTAGAGAACAGCTATCGTGGCGTGGCCTAGCAGAGTATGGCAGGGAGTAGGGCGGAGAAGGGATTCAATGGAAAAGATGAAGGTCCCGCCGCAGGGCATGAAAAGATGGAATTCCTTTTCCTGAATAATAATTTACTGTAATAAATGCCCGAGCAACGCCGGGTACTTCAGCTAGTAGTCGTATAAAACTATATATCTTGTTCACATATTTCCGTCTTCCTTCGAATACCATCAAACAATTATTTGAGGCGGTACTCAAAATATCGATTCCTATTTTGAAACTGACTTCAAAAAGAAAATGGAATTAATTGTGTAGATATCACCAATATTCTATGCCCTAACATCTTAGTTTACATACATTTTACTTCTACGATCTTCCGTTATCATTCCTCTACCAGAAAGTATGAGCCGAGATTACGTACGAGCTCTTTTATCTTGCGACTCGATTTTTGATCTCAAAACGGCGTTTGTCGCCTTGATGGATTTTACCTGATGAGTCTGTTTTCCCAAGTAAAATCGCGGAAGCTAAATTTTAAGATTGTTTTCTTTGTTGTTAATTTTAAAACTACTTTCGACAAATTTGTAATCGGTACCGGAAAACTCTTATTGTCGGGCCCTGGTAACGTAAAAGTGGATAAATCCTCTTGCTAAATATTACATTTCTTCTTCTAACTCGTGGTCTAGCGAAAAAATACAATACATGTGTCCTTGATACCTAACAATCGATTGACGCCAAAACATGTCTGTCCATTTATGGTCAACGCTAACCCCCAAACCGCTCTGCCAATTTTCTCCAAAATTGATCTTCCCGAATCTACGTGAAAGAACTCGATCCTTTGGGAGTTTCAAAGGGATATTTTGACTTTTGAGGGTACTTTACATTAAGCCTCAAAATCATTTTCAAAATCTTCTCAAACCGTCACCAAATTATTTGATTAAATTTTGTCCTCGTGTTACGTACAGAACGCAAGAGAAATGTGATTTATGGTGTTTTTGGATGATATATTTTTCCTTACTGAAATCTGTTCTGACAGATCTGAAAATAAGATCAAGTTTAATTTTTGAAACATTTGAGTAGTTTTCGTGCAATTTGGGGCGAAGTATAGGCAATTAAAACAATTGTAACTTTTTCTCAAAAAGAGTTCCAATTTTTTTTGTTTAAAGACGATACAAAATATGATGGTCGTCTCATTTTCGCCCACCCTGCCGTATTTTCGAAGATTGCAAAGGTCATGTAAGTTTATTGCAAAACCGCGTAGTTTTAGAGTAATTTAAGAATGAAATTGATGTATAAATTAAAAAATCTAAAAAATCACAACAATTTTTTCCACGGATAGAAGGGACGCTTAAAAGAATTACCATTTTCGTTTAACTCTATCAATTTTCGAAAATTGCAAATTTAGAAAGAATGCCAGAAAGTATGTGGTGTTGTATCATCGCTAGCTTTTATTTGAAATTGTATTGTAAGGATACTTACACAGTGTCATTTTACTAAATTATTTCTAATGAAATTTGATGTTACATATTGCAGGAAAATCTGATTTTGCATATTTGTTTATGTAGCGTTTTCTATATATTATGTCCATATTTTGCAATTTCATTCTACAAATTTTTCCGGACTTACGCGTGGCATATGTATTAGTACTACGCTCAAGCTGGGAACTGAGATTAGTACATTGCTGATCGCACATACCAGCTTATAGAGAGGGTTGAGCAATATTTAAATACTTGTATTTGAAATATGTATTTTTGTATTTAAAACTGTAATTATGAGTTTTTTGAGCATGTATTTTAAAGATATATTTAAATACATAAAATAGATGTTTTTAAAAAAAGAAATACTTCAACTACTGTAAATACAAATGAAAGAGCAGATAACAAGGATAGTTGTTTTTCTTTGATTCTGCTAGTGAACAGCGGCCGAAAAGGTATTGAATACCGATAAAAATGCCGGTATTTTTTCATACCTTTCTCAAAACCTTTATTGTTTTATACCAGTAAAATGCCTCTATTGGACCTCTTTACCGGTAGGACGTCAATAAAGGTTATACCGGTATTTTCAATGAAAAACAAGAGCTTACCATCCATGCATCTTGACAAAATAAGGTACTTTAGTTAATAATATCTCACAAAATTTTTATTAATCAAATATACTTTCATAATTGTTATTAATTGTTTAATTTATTATTTTATATATATTGTAACGGCTGGGACGTTACAATATATATAAACTCGGTTGCTAATAATGAAGGAAACACGAATGATCCCACTAATTCTTATAGAGTAAATATAATCTCACTTCGCCATTGGACTTTTAACTTGTACCTGAGCGATACGACCTAGAGATGTGTTGACGCACCTTTTCCGCGTGCCGGATAACGCCCTGAGACGGCGTGGCCCTTCCTCTCCTCGGCGCGGGGGCCGAGCGGTGCAACCGCATTCCACAGGGTATTTGGATATTAAATAATTATTACTATTATTGATATTATAATTATTGCTACTATTATTACTATTAATATTGTTACTATTATTACTGTTATTATTACTCTTGATATTATTATAAAAATGTTATTAACATTTCTAACTTATTATTAACATTAGAATTATTTTTATTGCTACATTTGAATTCTATTATTTTGTATTAATACTGTCCTCATTTGTATAATTATAGTAACTATTATCCCGCTAGATTATTAATGAGTTGTAAAAATCTTACATTATTTAGACTAATTCTAAGTAGTTAGTGTTCCAAGTGCGATCATAAGCTAACTTATTTAGTTCCGATTCCTTTCTGCACAATACCACTTGAATTTTTCCACCGCGGATATCTCTATACATGTGGCAACAAAGTACGACACAGACTTTCCCTCAGTTTACGCGTCTCAGGAATTCTATACCTGTGCTTAGTGCTCCCCCCGGCCCCTTGGAAAGCCCCAGACCCGCTCGAAGTACCCTGCAACCCTTCAACATTTACAAAGCTCTTTGTCTCGGTTTCCTCGTGGTTTGTCTGTTTTCCACGTAAATGCACAATCACTTATGCACAGCACAAATGCATGCGTAAATGCACAGCATTACTCTGAAATTTCAAATATTGCAGCGGAAACGAAGCCAGACCTGTTATTAATTAGCTAAACACAGCTAAATTCTACAATAAAATCAGGACTCGTATCGGTATCTAATTATAAACTCTTTAGAAATGATAGATCGGTGATTAAAATAATTTAAAAGAAAAGATGGGTGGAGGGGTCGCATTGTTTGTTCGTGATGACATTAAGGTTAAAGTAGTCGCTCACTCCCCTTCCACTTTGCCTGGCATAGAATATATGTTTGCGGAAATCCAAATCGGATGGAAACGCATCCAATAAGTATGTTGTTGCCGCATACAATAAGTATGCCGTTGTTTACTGGCCTCCGAAAACGGGCGTTTTATCTGAGTTAGTGGTTCCTCTTTCACAGTTTGTAAATAAATATCAGGATATCATAATCATGGGTGATTTCAATTGCGATCACAAATTCGGCTGAAAAGTTTATTAATACCATCAACTCATACAATTTACAAATATTAGAATTTGGCCCAACTTACCAATCATTAGGAGCTGAAACATGGATAGATCATGCGATCGTGTCAGATATCTCGAAAGTATTAACGTACGGTCAGATATCTGTTCCGGGAGTATCAAGGCATGATTTGCTATTTATGGTGTACTCAATAAAATGTCTTAAGTATAAACATAAAATAATCCGATACCGTGACAACAAAAATATTAAGTCTCAGGCTATGTGGGACAACAGTACCAACGCTCCCTGGCATGAGGTTTATAATCAAACATCCCTTAATAGTAAAGTAGAAGTCTTCAACAAAATTATATCAGATATTTTCGATAAGCATGCACCATGGAAAACGCTTCGAGTGACAAGTCTCGCGGCTTACAAGTGAATTAAAGCAGTTCATGCAGGAACGCGACTCAGATTACCGTCGCTTCAAGACTAATAAAACCCCTAATAATGAAAGAGCGTACAAGAAGTTACAAAATTCTGTAAAACAAAAAATTAGAAACGCGAAAATTCGATAATAATATGACATCTTTAAATTAAAAACGCTAAAGATGTTTGGAACTATCTGAGAGACCTCGGGATTACGAAAGCAAATTCTTCTGAAACTCCTGGCGACATGTCCTTGGATGACGTTATTGACTACTTTGTAAATGTTTCAAAACCAATACCCCCCTGTGTCAAGCGTAATACACTACAGACTCTTGCATCCAATTCACCTGCGGTCAGGGATAAATTTTATTTCTATAACGTAGATCATCACGAAGTTAGTATGATTGTCCGTTCACTAAAATTAAATGCTAATGGCTCCCATCGAATCACAGCAAAACAATTGAAACTTGTCTTACCGGTTGCCCTTCCGGCACTTACGCATTTAATGAATTTCTCACTAACAACGGGAACCTTTCCTCAAGCGTGGAAGCTTGCACATGTTCGACCCTTGCCAAAATCTGAACCGACTTCGGGGTCTTGCAATTATCGTCCAATTAGTATATTGCCGACAGTGTCATTAGTTCTTGAAAACATATTTCGAAAACATATTGTAAAACACTTAACTGATTCATATCTGCTCAATAACTTTCAATCTGGCTTTACAGGAGGTAGAAGTACACAAACAGCTTTACTGAAGATATAATGAACGCGCTAGACGATGGACTCGTAACGGTATTAACACTTTTAGATTTTAGTAAAGCTTTCGACTCTGTAGATTACGATATTCTAATTACGAAATGCAAAAATCTATATTTCTCTGATTCCACTATCTCTTGGATTGCAAACTATCTCTACGATAGGCAACAAATTGTAGTAGTTGATGATCTCCATTCCAATCCAAAACTTCTTTGCCGGGGAGTACCTCAGGGATCCGTGTTATGGCCGCTGTTCTTCTTAATTTATGTGAATGACTTATTAAGCGAATTTGGAGAATGTATTCATCATATATATGCGGATGATCTGCAAATTTACATCTCCGGGAAATCGTCACAGGTAGAAATGCTAATAAATAAATTCAATAATGAGCTCTCATCTGTAGTAAAATGATCAATGAGAAACGGATTCAATTTAAATCCTACAAAATCACAAACCATCATAATTGGTTCTTCCCAAATATGCATAAGAAACTTGCATGTTTATCTGTTGCTGATGTGATTATAGGCAATATTGTAGTGCCTCGTCTTTCACAAGTGAAAAACTTGGGCTTAGTTTTTGATGATCATCTAAGCTGGGAATACCAGATCCGAAATGTCTGTCGCAATGTTTATGCATCTTTGCAATCCCTTAGGTGTATCGATAAATGTCTCCCTAGAAGTACGAAGGAAATGTTAGTAAAAACCGTGTTGTGTCCTCATTTCGACTACGGCGACATTGTGTACCACAATATTCACTTCAAGATTCACTCGCTCAAACTTTGCAAAGAGCTCAAAATGCCTGTATTCATTTCATTTATAATATACAAAAATACGATCATATCTCCAGAGTTTATAAAGTGAACAAAATACTAACACTAAAGGATAGGCGTTTTTATATCACAGCCTTTGTCTCTTATTTAAGATGCTAAAAATGGATTCGCCGTCATATTTAACAAATTATTTCTTACGTCTTAAATCCTCTAGATTTCAGAAATGTCAGTTACTCTGTATTCCAAAAAGTAAAACTAACTACTACAATAAATCATTACTTAATCATAAATTACTGTAGCCAAAGAGTGGAATAAATTGCCTTCCAACATTAAAAACTGCCCCTCATTAACAACTTTTAAAAAACACCTGAATGTCTTTGTTACAAAATAGAATACATCATTACACAATTTATATCTCTATAGATATCCGGTTGTCAAATCCAATGGCAGTTTTACCTCTTTTTTAGGAAAGTTAAAAGTGACTAATATGTTTAGAAATTAGAAATAGCCGTAATGTACTTTGTTGAAAATGTATTTCTTGCAACTTGGTTGATACTGCCGGAAATGTATTTTTTCCATAGGAGCAGAGGCGGATTAGAGCAAGAAGACGATCCCGTGCAGCATGGCCAGCGGCTGAGGAAAACATCCAAAGACCTGCTACTTCATTTTAGCTTAGTTACTATTGTATTAGGACGCAGCCTGTTTGGTGAGTTTTCCCCGACAAGCGGGTTTTCCTCCAGGGTCGAGCGGCAAGTGAGGTGGTGTGTTTCTGTATTAAAAGATAACAGTCGCTCGGGGTGAATACCAGGCTGCCGCGTAGCGCGCAAACATTTGGAGTAATGTTATTCAATTCAAATTGTTTTTAACTTCCGTCTATGAATTTATAATTCTTCAACAAAATTTGCCACATTTTTGTGTCTATTTTAATATTTCTTTACTATACTTTATTATTATTATTATTATTATTATTATTATTATTATTATTATTATTATTATCACAATTTAACTTGTTTCCACTCGTGCATCTCGGTTACCATGAACAAGAGATACACGTTTCAACTGTCATAATCAGCACTGGATCAACCAACAATGTTCAGAAACTTCCTCACAATGTTACATGTGTCCAGTATGACAATCTTTTGCATCTGGATATATAACCCCTTCTTCAGATGCAGTTCAGCTAGGGATTCATGTAGGAACTTAGGAATTTCACCAGTGGCGCCTAGAATTATTGGTACAATCGTCACCATTTCCACGTTGCTCCAAATTTCCTTTATCTCATTTGCCAGAGGTTGATATTTTAGAATTTTTTCACTTCTTTTCTTTGGGATGTTGTGAGCTAGCGGGACTGCGACATTAATCAGATACACCTTTTTATTTTTCTTGTCATGCCATACAATGTCCGGTTTATTAGATGACCTATCTGTTATTATGGACCTGTTCCAGTGATTTTGTGATTATTTGTGTCAATGACTGGTTCGGGTGTGTACTTATAGTATGGTGTTCGATTACCCGTCAAAAGGTTATTATTGTGGCATAGTTGCTGATAAACCACTTTACAAACGTCGTCATGTTGTTTTGTAATTCTGAGGATGCTAGAGAGCGCCACTGATAAGTGGCTTATTTTCCATTCTCCACATAGCCGACATTTGTCATCACGAACGTTATTGTCTTTCAGGATAAATTTACGGTAGTTTTTAGTTGATACTACTTGGTCCTGAATAGCTACCATGAAACCCTCTGTTTCAACAAAAAGTTCTCCCAAGCACAGCCATTTAATTGACGACTTACGGTCCATCAGTTCTCCCTCTATCTGGTATGGGTAGCGTCCGTGAAGTTGCTTCTCTTTCCAGTTGCTGATTTTCATCTCATTGGTCTGTATTTGCTTTTGTAGGTTCATTGTTTCATCAGACAAATTCAATGGTGTAATTTTCCGGTCAATGTATGTTACAATCCGATGTATTTTGCTTCCATTAGCTTTTTCGCAGAAGTACTGACGCAGTCTCTCCAGTTGTTGGTGATGGAGATTCACAATATCTATGACACCTCTTCCTCCTAAAGACTTAGGTAGGTGGAATCTCTCAACTGCGCTTTTAGGGTGGTGACATCTAAATCTGGTGCAAAGTACTCTGCAGTTTGTATTAAATGCATCTAGTTCGGTTTGTGTCCATCTGACAATACCAAAGCTGTACGTAAGCACTGGAATTACATAGGTATTTATAGCCTTAATTTTCCTGCCAGCACTGAGTTTAGTTTTCAGAATTTTACTCAGACGTGTATTAAATTCCTGGGTAATGTTAGATTTTGTAATTTTTTGGTCAACATTAAATCTTTGTAAATATCCAAGATATTTGTAATATTCCTCAGGATTCATGGCATGAATTCGTTCGTGTTTAGCATTTCCTTCTCCAAGGGTGTAATCCATCTGATGTTGCCACTTTCCTTTCCGCAGTGCATTTAGTTTACATTTCTCGACGCCAAAATGCATTCCAATATCATTGCTAAATTTTGCAGTAGTGTCAAGCAAATGATTAAGCTTTTCTCTTGAGGTGCTGAATAATTTTAAGTCGTCCATGTACAGCAGATGGATAAGCGTACATGATCGATTTTACTGTTGATTTTGTAGACCATTTGATCTTTATTTAACAAAGTCGATAGGGGATTCATAGCAAGGCAGAACCACAGAGCGCTAAGAGAGTCTCCTTGGAAGATTCCTTGTTTAATATGTATGTCTCCTGCATTGACATGATTATTTTGCGAGCAAATGTGCAATCTGGTTGTCCACCTTTGCATCTGTGCCTTTAGAAACGATACAACCAATGGGTCTATTTTGTACATATCAATCACATCAATTAGCCAGGAGTGAGGTAAGCTGTCGAAGGATTTTTGATAATCAATGTATATAACGTTCCTCCTGTTTTCTTCACATGTCCACAGACTGCCGCATCTATAATGAGCTGTTCCTTGCAGCCTTGTGACCCCCTCTTGCAGCCCTTTTGCTCTTCAGCCAGGATGTTATTGTCTTCAAGGTGCTGATATATCTTATCTGTTATTATGGAAGTTAGTAGTTTGTATAAAGTTGGTAAGCATGTAATAGGCCTATATTTCCCGGGATCAGAGCTGGGTATTTTGGATTTTGGGATAAGATAAGTTAATCCATAAGTTAAAAATGATGGTAGGGCTTCTTGATTATTCAGGGCTTTTGTGAATAACCCTGCCATTGTTTCGTGAATGCTGAGAAAGTTCTTAAACCAGAAATTATGTATGTTATCTCTCTCGGTTCCTTTCCAATTCAAAGTTTTCTTTACAGCTCTTTTAACATCTTCAATGTGTATACTATGGTTATTCATCATGGGTATGTCTTCGCACTCATCTTTAACAGTTTGGATCCATTCAGCATTGAAATTGTGCTGCTTACTTTGTGTCCATATGTTTCCCCAATACCTATTCACTTCTTGCGCGTCTGGCATTTCACCTTGGTTCAGTCCTTGAGCATTATCCATCTGGATAGAGCGGTAGAACTGTCTTTCATTTATTTGGAAGAGTTTATTTTGTTTCTTACGAAGGTTGCTTTCGCTGTATCTTCTTAGCCTGTTACTTTTAACAGAAAGAGTTTGTTTGAGTTGATCAAGTACCGTGATGATAGTCTGGTTTCCTTTCATTTTTATATTTGAACATAATTTTCTCTGCTTCTCTTTTAATCTTGGCACTGCAGTTGTCTTTGAGTGTTTGAGAAAGTCTACCTCTTACGCAGTGTTTCAATTTGGTGTTGAAGTCGCCGTTCCCAAGGAGGCTGCACAGGCTGAACTTGTTTTCTATCACTCATTAAAATTAGCTTCTGGCCATTAGCTTTAAGTACTGTAACAGCACCAATGAACACAAAGTTATGCAGTAATTCGATATTGTGCATATTCTTTGTTTCATACTGAAGAATTCTATCGACTCCGCTCAAAATGAGATTTGTTTTAGCTCTTAATTGAAGTTTTGGCAGTTTCGGTCTTTGGAAAGGGTCAGATTCATAAAATTTGGCATACGATTCCTCCCAGTGTTGTTTTACTAAGTTCTCCAGTTCATTTTTGTTGTCAAATGGTGAGGTTTCGCTGAGGTTGATTCTAACGTTCCCATTACTAGAACAAGTTAAATCTGTTAGATTTTGATTTTCTTCCGTTCCCAATTCTTTTCCGTCCCAGCTCTTTTATTATTATTATTATTATTATTATTATTATTATTATTATTATTTATTAAGGTACTGCGAACCAAAAACTACGAAAAATATGTTATGAAAATAAATGTGATAGACAAATGCAGAAAATATTAATCAAATGGCGAATCAATTGAACATATGGCGGGCTGTCCGGCATTATCGCGCGGCGGCGATGGTGTAGCGGTTAGCGTATCGGACTGCTATACCCAAGTTTGCGGGTTCAAACCCGATCGAAGCCGTGGGTTTTTAAGGGCGAAAAAATCCTTTGTACGCCTTCCTTCGGAGGGGAAGTAAAGCCGGCTGTCCCATGTTAGTACATTTACTGCATGTAAAAGATCCTCAAGCCTAAATGATGCCTCTGAGCTAAATTCAAATCGCCTATTTCGTCGCCCAAGTAATACCTTCTTTCTCCCATGATTGGTGAAAGGAGTGTAACGGAATTTGCGTGGTCAGACGGAAGAGCAGGCCTCATGGCCTGAGTCTCGCCACGTAAAATAAGGCAAATTCAATTCAATTATCAGACAATACATATCTTGGAAGACACAACAAACTCAAATATTGATACATCAAGACCTTTCTGTTAAAAATGGGCTGCTTGATAAATGGGATACGCCAAATTAAAAATTGTCCATCTCCTGTATTGGAAACAAAGAATCACGTGATGTTCGGGGACCGATTTGTCACGGTCAAAACAGTGGAATATAACAGGTCTGATGTCTTCCTCATTGATAAAGCCAATAAAATAACATCTATAATTAACATTGCAGTCCTTCTAACCCATAACATCAGGAAAACGAATAAGTGAATGTCAGGAAGAATGAGGAGCAATACAATTGAAACAGATCAGGCGGTTGGAGAGAGCCTATATGTCTCTTGGTGATGATAGGTTTCTACGGTAAGTTCAAGTGGGATAGGGAGAGGGATCCCTTTTCATAAGAGCAGAATCTGATCCTAAGATTCCTTTTGCCCAGTTTAATTGAGAAATAAAGCCGCCCAGCGCGTGCCTGGCGTTGTGGAAGGCCTGCGCTTTGCAGTGCGCGTGTGGGTTGGCGTGCAGACAGGAGGCGCCAGGGCGGGGTGACCCTATGAAAATTTTGAAAGGTCGTTGCCTTGTGTAATAAAACATTTTATTTCCGTAAATAAACTGGTTCAGGTGTTCAATAAATAAATAAATTTTATAGCGCCTTGTCGCCCCCGTTTCCTATTCTTCTGTAGCCAGCATGCCGCCATTCGGGTTCTGCGAAGTGCCGCCGCCGCAGGTTTCTCGCATCCGCATGATCACCGCCACCTCCCGCGATAAAAACATGCACTACACTTACGGGAGTAATTGCTTAGCAAGTTCATGCTCCCGGAATCACTAATAAATCAATCGAGAGTGCTTATCGAAACAGGTCCTTGCTCCGAAGAGTCGTAGTCTCTATAACATTTGTATGTGTGTTTGTGTGTATCTCGCGGGGCCTCAAGTTCTGACCTCAGATACGAGTACCTACGTTTTTTGGTATCTATTGTGGAGTAAAAATGCATATCGCTTGCATTGTAACGTCGTAGACTCTTTCATTCCTTTATGAGAGACGGTTCCGCCTGACGACCATGACAACGCATTGCCATGGTGCGTTTGAACACATGAAAGTTGTTATGAGAATCACCTTCTGTTTTCCACAAACGACGCGCGGATGATACACGCTCTGTTCATTATTAAGCTATCCGTGTATATTATGTACAAAATAAATGTACATGTTTGAGAATCCTGTCGTCTTACTCATCACGACGCTACAGACGAAGGAAACAAAAGCTGGTGGCAGCGATGGGATAGAAAAGTACAGCTACAGTCGGCAAAAACGGAGAGCATCTATATGAGCGGAAACCGGCGACGTCTTTGAAACGCAACCAGAAGACAACGGAGAAAGCATCAATTGCTAGAGAGGAGACTTTGGCAAAGCAAAAGCCACAACAGAAACGTCAGCCAGTCGTTAATAGTGAATTGTGGAGCAGCTGACATGGTGACTAGTGGTTCAGACCGGAGCAGCCGCATCAAGACCGATAAATCGTGGGAGCAGCCGGAGGACGAGTGGGAAGGTGCAAGACAGGAAGAAACCGTGAGGAAGAAAAAAACAAGTCGGACAGGCTGAACCGAGGGAGCAGTGGAGGACGAGTCGGCAGTGTCAAGACCGGGAAACCGGACAGCCGGAGGACGAGTGGACAGGCGCATCCAGGCGGAAGAAACCGTGAGAGCAGCCTGAGAACGGATCAGAGAGCAACTGGGAGATCCAGGAACTGCAGCCAATTGGAGAAGAAGCCACGTAAGTATTCGCAATTTCTTACTAGTCAGGCAGGCAATTTTTTTCTGTCGTGATGGCCTATCTAGGTAAAATAAAAAAAAGAATTGCTTATTACCATAACGGAGGAAGTAGGTGAAACTGTTCCGTCCATGCGAAAATAGTCACGCTGAAGAAATTAATTGTAGAGAATGAGAATTATGAGGTAGAATTTGTAAAAAGGCTCATAGAAAGTGCGGTAAAGGCCGATGAGGGAGCGAGACAGGCCGCTGAAAAGGAGAAAGAGAGAGCGAGACAGGCCGCAGAAAAGGAGAGAGAGAGAATATTTGAACTCGCAAAGTTGCGTCTTATTCTAGTGACACGATCGAATTCAAGTGACGACAGTCATCGGAACAACACTCGTATTCATCAAATTATGGATAAATTTCGAAACGAACGAGATGATATTACCTTACATAATTCTCAGAGTCCAGAGAATGCCAATAACGATTCAGAAAAGAGGGAAGGAAAAGAAAATAATTTTGCAGAAATATGTGAGAAAGATAAGTAGACAATGAAGATAAATCAAGTAGTGAGAGTAATAATTCTAGTGATAGTGGTGGTAGAAGTTCGAGTGCTAATGAAAGTAACTCTAAAGATTCGATTACTGTTGCAAAAGACGGTCATGTTCTGAAAGACAAAGACACTGAGAACAAACAAAATCTCAAACTTTGTGAGGAAATTGATGAAGAAAATATACCAATATCTGTAAAATGTGCTTATGCAACTAACCTTCCTAAGGAATGTTCCACAAATAATCCCTATTCAGAAAATAATGGCGATGGGAACATTAATCTGAAATTAGCGTCTGAGTATGAGAAATTTATGAAAGCTGTTAGCTTTGAGTCTTCAGCAGTGGAAGACGGTGATATGGAAATTTCTGGTACATTGAAACATGTGGGAACACTAGACACTTCTGCTCAAGAACAAAGAGATAGAAGAAATTCTGCCGATAATGAATCAAGTCATGAAAAACTGAGTATAGAATCTGCTAATATTGAAGAGAAGATGCACTCGAAGATATCAGAAACAAAGTTACACAACAAACCGAAGTTTGTGACTTTATCTGCTTCTGAAGATGAACTTATGTTTCCTGAAGAAAAGGAAAAACAAGAATCTAAAATTAGTGCAGTTGATAATATAGCGCAAAATTATACATACCCTAGAGAAGACCAGAAAAAGAGATCAAGTTTTTGTTTCTTTCGTCTGTAGCGTCGTGATGAGTAAGACGACAGGATTCTCAAACATGTACATTTATTTTGTACATAATATACACGGATAGCTTAATAATGAACAGAGCGTATATCATCCGCGTGTCGTTTGCGGAAAACAGATGATGAATCTCATAACAACTTTCATGTGTTCAACGCACCATGGCAATGTGTTGTCATGGTCGTCAGGCGGAACCGTCTCTCATAAAGGATGATGAGTCTACGACGTTACAGCATACAAAGGATAAATGCCCTAAGAAAATAAATTTTTTTGAGGAATGAAACTAACTACGCATTTATTGGCATTAGATTCACAATGAACTCTTTGGCATTCACAAATAATGCGGAAGCTTTGCCTGTTGACCTCGCGTATGTACTACAGCAACCAGGAAATTTGAAACCACTAAATCATGTTAGATACCACGTTTTACCGTGTTTATAACGCCATCGTAACCCGCGTATACAAAGAATGTTGAGAAACTAACTTCCTGTGACGTGGGTGTAACGCGGCTAACTGCCGTAGCTCGACTCGAGTAATGTGTTTTTCGTGTTATTGATGCAAGATTCTGAAGTGGAGGTTATATCTCTCAAGAGATTAATCGTTGGAGTTTATGCAGTATTCACATTGTAAAACAAAAATTTCAACAAAAAATGTAGTAAGAAATTAGGAAAATAATGTATGAAATCATCCTTAAATGGTATATAAAATGGTACAAACTGATACATTGAATTGGAAATGAAAATGATGAAAATATTTGGAGGTACATTCTCGAATGTATTTGTTATAAACTGCCAAAAGTTATCTTAACTGGTACAATAATTCAAAATTTAACAATGTACTACTATAAGGAATTTCAAAAGATTGTGGACCATTAGCGTAACAAACGAGATATGCAATAAGACATGTACGTTTATTTACTGTTTTAACATTTTTTAACAATATTTTATCCACTAGTTCTTTTTTGACTTTTTACTTAGTTTGGCTCGGACTAATTTCAATTGGTGCCGTGTCATATTTGTTTACTTTAATTATTTACCAATTTAATTATTTCGACCCGAATTAATTTCACAGTACTTAACGCGCGATCGTTATCTCCCATATACGAGGAGAGGCAGGTTAAGAAGTAAATGCTTACATTTGTTTGCAATGTTTACTGCATGCTTGTTTGTTCCTGCATTATGTTAGTAGAGCATTCGAAACTGCGAACCGTTGATCAGTTTCTTCTATAAAAATTTCTTAGTTCAATCGTTCAGTCCGGCAAACATTCAGTACAGAGCAACCACCGTTTTCAACGACCTCTCCAATCAATATTACCACGGGATTGAAGGAGCTACTCATATGCACAGATTTAGACTAGATTATGTAATCAATACGTTCTGGCACAGAGCGAACAAAGTTTAACCGATTGTAGCTAAATCGACATCAAAAGCAAATTTCAATAATTCCTAAACTTGTTTCTTCTTCTTCTTAGTATTATTTTTCCATTAGCCTACTTAATGTATTTGTTTAGAATGTTTATGTCTGAAGATATAATAAAATAACTTTTTGGGAGAAAAGTGGTTAAACTGTCCATCCGATTTCCTCCAAAAAAACATATTTCTCAATCAATCTGATTGATGTCACGGCCCCTTGAATTTGAAACAGATATTTTAATTTTTGGATACTTTACATGACACCCCTAGGATATTTTCAAAAAAATAGCTCCAACGTATTTGATTAAATTGTGTTGTTGGATAGTGTGAAGGCCGTTTAAGAGAATGGTGAAGGTTTCATATTCGTTAAAAACACTGAGTTTTCGAAAATTTCAAAAGTTCAAAATTATTTTGGCATCTTCCTACAACTAAAATATCTGTGCCTTAAAGACAGTTTGAAATACAGTCATGTACATTACCTGAAAACCTAAGCAAAAAGTAAATTTTCACGTACTTTTGCGTGAAATATAGGCATTTTAAAATTGTATTCAATTTTTTTTCAAAAACTTCAAATTTGTCGATTAAAGTTTGATCACGGATAGCGTAAGCGTATAGCGTAAGCGTATAGCGTAAGCGTAATAAGCGTATAGCGTAAGCGTATAGCGTAAGCGTATAGCGTAAGCGTATAGCGTAAGCGTATAGCGTAAGCGTATAGCGTAAGCGTATAGCGTAAGCGTATAGCGTAAGCGTATAGCGTAAGCGTATAGCGTAAGCGTATAGCGTAAGCGTATGCGTAAGCGTATAGCGTAAGCGTATAGCGTAAGCGTATAGCGTAAGCGTGAGCGTAAGCGTATAGCGTAAGCGTATAGCGTAAGCGTATAGCGTAAGCGTATAGCGTAAGCGTATAGCGTAAGGGTATAGCGTAAGCGTATAGCGTATATAGCGCTTAAGAGAACTATGCAGGTCTCATGTTCGTTGAAAATCTTAATTTTTCTTTGTTTCATTCTTACATTCGAGCTTTTGTTACACTTTTCAAATTAATCTTTTTGAAACTTTTATAACCTATTTGATAATCCATACTTTTACTTTTTCGCACTTACTAACGTAAGAAGAGAAACTATTACAATCGTGCGCCGAAAAACTGAATTTTCAGATATCGCTTGGTTTTTGAAAATTGCAAAAGCATTTTTAAAACTACAAAATTAATGATTTTTGTCTTAGTCAAAGTCTGTTATACACAATTAGCTCTTTACAAAATGGTCATGTATAACTTTTTGAAAAAAAACGAACGGTTTTTGCAAAATTTGCGTTTGTTATTTACGCATTTTTTCTCAAATCCCTTCCAAATGTTCTCCACATCTTCATGTTCTGCACATGTTCCCATCGAATAATGGGAACTCCACATATATAATAAGGGACGGTAAAAAATTGAGCGTTAGCTCCATTTCCGGGAATTGTTCTTTTTTGAAAATTGCAAACAATGTTTCAAAACTACAAAATTGAAGATATATATCTTTGACTAAGACAAAATCTGTTGTACAAAATTAGCTCTTTCAAAAAAATCATGCACAATTTTTTTTAAAGACGAGTAGTTTTTGCGTAATTTCTGCTTGAAATTAATGAAATGTATACAAATGTCTCACTAACTACGGGCCAGGAGAAAAGTTGCATGAATGATACGAAAAATATTTAAATTATTTTAATTATAACTTATTATTGAAATGCAAAAATTAATTCTATTTTTACTCTCTCGCATTTCCATTTTTCTACAACTTGTATTCTCAATGTACTGAATTATGTGGGCTAAGTTTAGAAAAACTGGAATACGCCAAATTATAAAAAAAATAAACGATGTTTAATAAGGATCATAGATCATATGTAAATTCTTTAAATGGAAACTGTTGTAAATTCAATAAGAAAGATGTACAATAAATTTGTTACTACAGTTGCATCAACAAAATATGATAACCTGAAGGTGGTTAGAGCGAGATACGTGTTGTTTAACATGCCTTTTTTATTGTGTTAATGAAAAGATGAAAGGTTGTTCTAATTTCTGGTAGAGTTTGAATGGATTTCACGTAATGTAGTTTTCGCGTAATGAGACCGTAAAGTTTGTCGTTTTAACATGGCGACATCACTGACCCGAAATTCTGAAATTTCTGAAATTCCGTTCTTTCTGAAATTTTAAAATTGTGAAAAGTTAACTTTTGAAAATGTTTTTAAAGCTGTTCCATCTTGAAGACTCAATATGCGCAATTTGAATGACATCCATTGTTTAAAGTGGGAGAATTTTGCAAAATTATAAGCTAAATCAATACAAAGGGAGACGTTCGCGCGCTTCCTAGAGGGTCTGGACGGTAACGCGCAGCTCGGCAACTCCGTGCGTCTAGCGCGATGCATGCCAATTGAGCGACAAAGAGATCTTACGTGCCTTTGGGTCTTGTGAGTACAAGTAAATGATGCTCACTCCTGGAAAACTGTCTCTATTAACTAGATTTTCAGCATAGCTGAAATGTGATGAATTTCAATTAAATATTCCAAATGAATAACTTTGATACCACTCTCTATGAGTCAAAGGGTGATCTTGATTGTGCTGTAAGTTTTTTGGCTTTTGCTCCTGAACATTCCTTTTCTCTACAGCACTACATTGTGTTTGTTTGCATTCCCTGCACAGTAGTAATGCATTTTGAATCGGTCTCATTTCTTATTTTCAAAGCATTCTTTCATTTTGAGAGCAACATCAAAGCAAACGATTACGAAAGACCTTGCCAATTGGAAATCTCTTTTGAAGATTTTATCCCCAACAATGTTTTAATCTTATTATTAAGGGTCTAAATAATACAGTTCTCAGAATTATATCATGCTGTAATTTCATTTTATCATCATTACTATTGTACGTACTTTACAGAATCATCTACATCTAAATCAATATCAGAACATGCTGAAAACATTGCAACCAGCTTCTGTGAATTACTTAATCCCCCCGCTAGAAATAAAAACTGTTAACTGCTGTTAACTTACAATATAAAGCTTGCAATCGACTTTTCAATCTATATTGTTAAATAAATTCTAAACAAAGCGTTCTAGGGCATTAAAAACTAAATTTTTAACCTAAAAAAATTCTCACATCGCAATCTATAGGATGAGATCATCTTCAACATTCTATTACATTTTTGCTGGTCCGGCGCTTCTCGATATTACTCTACCTGCTCCGAGACGTGTAGAATCTGCAACAAAATGTGAAAATGACAGAGAGAGAGAGAAGAGAGAGAGAGAGAGAGAGAGAGAGAGAGATACAAGGGCAGACAGAAAGAGACACACACATATTTTAGCCATCCAGGGGGGAGGGATGATCACTGCTACCGCCCGAGAAAATAACATGTATTACACTAACGGAACTAATTATCTTAGCCGTTGATGCGCCCGGAACCACTATCAATCAATCAATTAATCAACCTAACAGCTATCATCCCGTCTCTGGCCAACTGTAACGCCTAAACCGTTCAGCCGATATTTTCCAAATAGATAGTCTCTGACTGATCTGAATGGACTGGAGGCTTTGGAAGTTGCTATCGGATATTTTGATTGTTGAGGGATTTTTACATGAATTGGGCAATTACTTTTTGATGCCATTGCCAGAATTCGACCGTGTGTGGCGGCCGTTGTTCGAAGCTTGTGTGGTGTAGTGGTATGAATGTCGACACGGTAACTGTGAGGATCTGAGTTCAGGGCTCGGAGCGGAAAAATATTTGCTAGTTAAAAACGCTTTTGCTGGTTTATGTAGTAGTATATTGCGTAGCATGTAGAAACAATGCGAGAATGTTTGTGCTTTAGTAGCATTGCTACTCTATGTTTTACTCAATTTGTATTTTCAATATATTGATATTGAATATACAATTGATTTTCAATATATTGATAATATATTTTATTATAAGCAATCCGCAAAGCTTGTTATAACTTTCGCGACAGTGCCGCATCGATATTTGAGATGTTAATTGTTGTCGAACGTCCAGATGGTGGCAATGATAAGATACAGTTGTTTATTTAGTCCAGCTGATGGTGGTGTAACTCCTAGGCCGAGAACCAGCACTTCCATTTACGATGAATTTCACAGCAGTTTTATATAAATTACTCCTTAAAAGTTACCGAAAAAATTAAGATTAAAAAAAGTTGGCTGTAGAGGGCATTGCTTGGTGGAAGGGGGCTAAAAAACTTTCAAAAATATCATTTTTATGTTAGAATTATAATGTAACAACTCATACGTCATTTGGTGTACGGGAACTTTTTACCATCTTATCCGGAGGTATCCACCCTTTAAAGATAGAATTTGGAGCCATTCGAGAAAACTTTACTAAGATAGGTGGCTCAGTGCATCGACTGATGTCACTGCTGTGCCTATGACCGGGAGGTCCTAGGTTCCAGACCCGACGGCGCGAGGATTTTCAAGACTAGCTTGTCAGCTAGGTCGAATTTAGTCGCTGTCTGATGTAAAATTCTAGCGACCGGGGGCTCTAATCCGTAGTTTTCCGTGGTTTCTCCGGTCAGCACTAGACGAATGCCGGAGCAGTACCCTAATAAACGGGCCATGGTCCGCGCGCGACCTTTCCTTTCTCTTCCTTGTCCTATCCTCACGTCTTACACACACACACACACACACTTACATGCACTACACTACTGCACATGCCGGGCCGGCGGGGGCTTAGAGTTGTCCCGGCGGGGCGGTGTCCCACATGGGGAAAAACCCGCTAGTCGACCAGGCTGGCCAGCGATCTGGCTGTTTGAAATTCAAGTTTTTTTCCCGGTTTTCCAAGTCTGAGAATACAAATTTTCCAGATTTTTTTTGCACATTACAACCCGTTCTTACCTTCTACCGCTTACGCACTAATAAACAGAAAGTTATGTAATATGGCGGGAAGAGCGGCGAATTTTTGGCCGAAACACTTGCCGGGCCCTGGAGACGAAAAAGTGGATAAGTCTAGTTGCTAAATTTAGGAAAAAAATATTCTAATACGTGGTGTAGAATCAATGTTTTGTGGGTCCTTGATACCGGAAACTTGGTATACGGCAAAACGTCCGTCCGTTCGTCTGTCTGTCCAGTGAACGACGCTAGCGGCTAAACCGTTCAGCCGATTTCTTCAAATTTTATATTCCGTAATGGATCTGGTGATGTCGCGGCCCCTTAAATTTGAAACCGTTCTTTTAATTTGGAGGGGGGGTCCTTGAACCCCCTCGAACATTTTCAAAATTTTCAAAGAAATAGCTCCGTTTTTAATTAAATTTTGTTTTTGTATAGTGTGAAGATAGTTTGTGAGAATAGTATAGATCTCATATTCCTTGAAAACTGATTTTTCGAAAATTGCAAAAATCAACATTTTTTCGACGTCTTTCTACAATTACAATTATGAAGATAATACATTTTTCCTTTAAAAAATCTGCTCCTTAAAGCTAATTTTGAAATAATTCAAATTTAACATTTGAGTAGTTTTCGCGTAATTTTGTGTAAAAATAGGCAATTTTTTGAACATTTTTTCCCCTAAAAACGGCATAAACAATTTTTATTCAATTTTCCCCTCGGATAGCGTATAAGGTTCAAGAGTGCAGAGCTCATGTTCGTTGAAAAGTTTGGCTTCGTTCGTAGAAAATTGGAAAAATTCAAAAGTTTTTCCCCGTCTTTCTACTCTTACAATTATGATGAATTTTACTTTGTCGCGCTTAAGAAGGAACTTCTTAAGAAGAGAAAGTTATGTAATGCTGCGCGAAAAATGGTGAATTTTCTGCAGAAAAACTCTTATTACAAGGCCCTGGTAACGAATGTGTCGATAAATTTAGTTGCTAAATGTAGAAAAAATTCTCTAACACGGAGTAGCCAGAATCCATGTTTTGTGTGTCCTTGATACAGTAAAGTCGATTGACGGCAATATATCTGTCTGTGAACAACGCTAGCGGCTAAACCGTTCAACCAATTTTCTCCAAAACTGATATTCCCCAATCGATCTGGCTGATGTCGCGGCCCCTAGAATTTGAAACCGATATTTTAATTTTTGAGGATTTTTACATTAAGCTCCTCGGGCATTTTCACAATTAAAAAAAAAGAATGCCATCGATTTGGATGAAATTTTGCTGTGGGATAGTCTAAAGGACTTTTAAGGGAATGGCGCAGTTCTCATGCTGGTTGAAAACCCTCATTTTTCAAAAATTGAAAAAATTCAAAATGTTTTCGGCATCTTCCTACAACTACAATTATGAAAATCCAATTTTTTCATAATTCATAACGAAATTTGTTTATCAAAAACAGATCTTCACGTAAGGCCATGTTCGAAAATATGAGTATTTTTTTTTTTTGTAAATAGGCGTCAAATTTAATCGGCCGCTCTGAAAATCCTGCGTCCCGTGATCGTAATATTAAAGGTGTTTTGAGCCAGTTAGATGCTACATAAGTTAGAATATGTATGTTATTTTATATTTCTTCGTTTTTTAAATTGGAGCTTTTGTTATACGTTTATAAATTAATCTTTTAGAATTTATATAAAACCTATTTGAAATAAATATGAAATGAAGATTGCTAGCCGCTCCCAACGTACGCAGTTGGATGATACGTAAGTGAGGATTTGTATATTATTTCATTTTATTATCATTCATTATATTTATATTATACTTGTGTTATTGCAATTTAAATTGCGTCGGAAATAGTTGACGGACCCGGAATCACTAACGATGATCAATCAATCAATCGAGAAAATTTTGAAAATGTCCCTAGGACTTCATGTACAGGGCCCCCAAAAATTAATGAATGTTTTTCAAAATCGCAGAACTTCGACTCAGGTCAGATTGAAAGGGATCCGTACGCATGGTGTACGTGCTACACATACACCAGACGGACAGATACGGACGGTAGAACGTTTTGCCGTCAATCGATTTTTTTGGATCAAGGACACACAAAACGAGGATTCTGGTTACACCACGTGCTAGAGTTCTTTTTTCTTCTACATTTAGCAACCCTATTTATCTACGTTTTTGTTACCAGGACCCAGGAATAAGAATTTTTTTGTAGAAATTTGTCGTTTTGGCATAGCATTACATAACTTTCTCTCTACTGAGTAAGTGGTAGCGAGAAAGTAAAAAGAGAAAAACAATTCTTACTCCCTAATTGTGACAATTAGAAAAGTATATTATTTTAAAGAATATGAAACTAGAGATGCTACAGAACGGCACAGACTTTCTAGGACCAAATTTTCCGATTTCAAAAAATTTTCTCGTAGCAAATTTTTCAGAATTTTAAAGCTTCAACTAAAACCAGATGAACAGGGGTTGCATCAATTTGGAAAAGATCGTACGTGTGATTTAGGAGCTATTAGTGCTTACAAACGGACGGACAGACAGACAGACAGACAAACAAGCAGACAGACACAAACAGACAGACGGACGGATGTTTTGAAAACAAACACTTTTCGGTATCAGGGGACCCCAAAAGTGTATTTCTGTTGAAAACTCGAAATCAATTTTCCGCTGCATTTAATAACTTTCTCTATACTACGTATATCACTCCGTGTGTGTATACGTGACATATCGGTATGTCACAATATATATATATATATATATATATATATATATATATATATATATATGTATATATATATTATGACCTAATGGTCATACCACCAGTCAGTAGTAAAAACGATGCCTATTTGAATCGGGCGCGCAGAAGGACAGGAGAGTCACGAACGAGTCCGGGGAACGAGTCGCGCGGGGCGAGAGGAGACGCGAGGCGGAACAAAGGAGGAGGGGAGTGAGTGGAGATGGCGCGCACGGATAATGTGATGTGGATGAATAATGAACGTGTAATCGGCTAACATCGGAAAATTTAAATGGGGAGAGGTGTTGATTATGAAGTGAACGATAATTAGAGACAGTGAATAGTAAAATTAGCCGAAGGAACTGTAACATAAACGCTGACGAGTGATAAACAATCGAGTGCAAACGAAAACACGTGGCGAGTGAGTGCGTGTGGGCCATCAGCCATGGACGGAGCGATAAACGGACGATGTTAATAAAATGCGTGATCGTAAGAAGATTGAACTCGCACGAGAACGTCGAAGGCGTGTGATCGGACAACGAAACGCCGGAATCGGAGTGACGACCCCGAAAACCAGCTAGTGGCGACGCGAGAGGGGGGGCCCCACGCCACGTCGTGGCGTGAAGGCCTTGAACAACCGCAGCTGTGTTCCTGCACAAGAGGGCGGGAAATCCAGGCTGAGTAGACGAACATTTAATAATCATGTAACTTCAGTGAAGTCAGCACGGCCACATTGGCCAGGAGATGTATTAATGGGGTAGAGCGTAGTAATGAATCGGTATGTAGGTAGGGGAATAAGCAAATGCGATACACATACAATATTTATAACGGTTGCAATCATGATTACAAAGCTGATTAGCAACAGATTCATGTAGTCATAGGTCGGAGTAATCCAGTAATAGGATCAAAATTAGATATTAAGCTCTAGTGATAAGACTGCAGATCATGCAGGTGATTGTAACAGGGTCTCTTTAGATTATGCTTTCTTGATGAATAAATATTCAATAATAGAAAATGGCAAACTAGTGATTAATGAAAGGATATGATGAAAGAGAATGTATGGAAAACCACAGCCAACATCCTCCTCATAAAGGCGCTCCCCCCTAAAGGAATCCCTTGTCCCTTCATCAATTTCAGAAACGGCAGTTATTGCCATCAAAATTTAATGTGTGATCAATGCCTCAGTTGATGGTGGATGATTCCCAGATGGGAAAATTGAGGTAAGTACAGTCACTATATATATATATATATATATATATATATATATATATATATATATATATATTGTGACATACCGATATGTCACGTTAAAATAAACTAACATTTATTTGTAGACAATATGGTGGAACATGCATTACGAAATATCACGAGAGCTAGAGCTTAGCAACGACCGTGAATAAACAATGTAGTTTTTGTTTTTTCTAAATGCATTAAGAGATGGCTTGGTGCCGAAAGTAGAAAATTTGGGATTGGGCGAAGAACTTTAGAGATCAATAGGTCAGCTACACCAAAATATAACAAACGTATGGATTGGCTGGGTGAGAGAAGGACGGTCAAATGTTATGAAAAAAATGAAGGTAGTTTAATACGAAGTCTTCGAGGGATGAATCATGCAGGAAGATTTCATTCTGCTCGGAAACGCGCTTCTGAACTGATCGTAGGTTCGTGAGGGGGAACGAGTACAATCTAGATAGAATTGGGTTATCAGTGAAATTTTAAGGACAGTGAATGATATTGCAGATATTTTCATGTGGAAGCAATATTGATGTATAAATTGGAACTTTGTTGGGAGTGGTAATCGAGTTCGGGACTATGTCATAGGACGTAATTGGGACTGATAATTTTGATAGTTGGAGACAGTTGGAGATAGTTGGAGCTTGGATAGGGGCAGAAGAGGATTTCGTGGAACTTTGGACTACGGCAAGCTCGCAAGATATTTCGACTGAGAAGTCTACGAGGGACATCAACGAAGAAAAGATAAGTTAACCGCGGTATAAAGTGTAAATTGAAAGATATCTTGATCAAAGGCCTAAAAATTGTAAATCCACTAAATTGTTTGCTAAAAGCGTAAAAATAAACTTTGTTGAATTTTGTTCTTCAGAAAAGAAAGTGATCTTTCATTTAGTCAATCCAAACAGAAATGAATTAGGAATAGAATCATTCTATTTCAGATTCCCAGCTGCGCTGTATAGTCGGCGGATCCTATAACCCGTTATAGAGGTAATAAGGATTATAATATATCGTGACCCATTGACCCAGCAAGCCGGACGCTAAGATCTTTAGCAGATATAAATGTAGAGAGAGGAAAATTTTGTATATCTCAATATGTACTATACGAGTAATTATGGATGCTACAGAATGGCACAGACCTTTTCGTAGTAAAGCTTTCTAATTTCCTTGGAGTGGTCTTGCTTTGCGGACTTGCCCCATCCCCTTGCTACTTGCAATCTATCGTCGCCCAAAGTATTTTTTTTCACCTTTTCTCAACAATTTGTTTTTTAGTAGTATAACCCAAACATTATTTCAAGAATATTATAGTAAAGTAAAGCCTCGTCTTAAATAAAAAAATTCATTAAAAAATTAAAAGTCGTTTTTTAAAAAATAGCGATTAAGTATTACTATGAATGCGAAATTTGACGCTATTTTTTAAAGAAAGCTATTGAGTTCTCGAAAAACGTCATTTGAACTAATTTGAAGCACTTTAACTCACAAATGTATAGTGTATACAAATCGATAGAAATGTGCATATTAACGGCGTGAGAGATATTCTTAATAAAACTACAATTAGGGAATTGTTGAAAAACAACAGAATTAACTTGCGTCTAAGAATACACAGAACGTCATATAAAACAGAGAAATGAACTCTATCCCCTGAAAATTTTGAAGAAAAAGTTTGGAGCCATTTTTGGGAAAAGAGCGTTTGAGCGTTTCTGAAAATGCGAAATTTTGAGCTCTTTTTTACAGAAAAATGTTGAGTATTCGAGAAACTTTATTTCAAATTATTTAAAGCACATGTACGTATGCTACTCTCATGTACTCATATGTGTGGTTTAAGTAGAATATCAGCACGGGTAATCCCCCATATCGTAAGAGGCGACTAACTCCGTACCCGAATTACTCCTTTCGTGTCATACAACCATTCCCTTGCCCCCAGGATCCAACGGGTGGACTGAGTAGCTCCGAGGCCCCTGGTACCTATCCTAAGGAATTCCGTCCTTTGTTCCTTCATAGGGTAGGCAGAGCTCTTAGCTCCGTGAAGGCGGTCTGCATAGGGGAGGTGAACCCGAAATATAGCTCAGTACGCCCGAAGACTTTAAGGTGGCAGCCCCACCATCGAGCTTAACCTGCGCTGCGCTCGTAACGCGTCCAGGGGATATACTAAATTACTGATTTTCTCCAGGGAATATGCCGGACTACTATGATTAAGACAACCAAAGCTATGAAAAACGACAAGAGTTTGGGGATTAATGAAGGAGCTGTATGGAATGTAAGAGGGTTACGTGGAAAAGAAACCTTGTTAGAAATGGAATTACAGTGCGCTCAAGTAGACATTGCAATCATACCTGAAACGAAGAAGACGTTACAAGGTTCGACACAATTTAAAGAATATATTTTAATTTACTGTGGCGTAGAGCGTGAGAAGTGAGCATCTGCTTGTATAGAAATAATGATTAAATAGAAGCTCAAAAATAAAATAGATTGATATACATTCATAAATGAAAGGATAATAAAATTGAGATGCAAAATGAAAAGAGGTCACCTATCTATTATTAGTTGCTATTCACCTGAAGAAGGAAGAAAAGTTGTTCAGAAGTTTATGAAGGACTTCAAGATGCTGATGACAAAGTCCCTAAAAATGATTACCTGATTGTTGCGGGGGAATTTGAATACAAGAATTGAAAACGCCTCAATCAGCGGAATAGTGGGTACAAATGGAGAAGAAACCTGTAATAGAAACGGGCAAACACTTAGGCAGTTTTTATCATTAAATTCATTGAAGATCTTTAACACATTCTTTCGCCATAAAGAAATCCACAAAACAACTTGGAGTGCACGGCGAAGACGATCAATTATTGAGTACGTGCTAGTTAACAAGAAAAAGGGCTCTTTAGTACAAGATGTGAGGGTTTACAAAAGCTACGGTGTTGATACTCATAATTTCTTATTGATATCCAAAATACTTTTACACTACAAATATCGATACTCCCCAACAGAACAAAAACAAAACAAAAGCACGAAAAGAAGTATTTAGAGTACATGTTTTACAGGAAGATAGTATAAGATATCCTTACCAACAAGGAATGGAACGTGAAATGCCTGAAAGTCAAAACATCAATGTGAGGTGGTATAATCTGAAACGTGTCATTTTGCAAGCGGCAGAAGAAGCTTTAGGAAAAAGGAAGAAGAGAAGAAATAACCGTGGCCTAAGAATATGGAATGAAGACATGTCAGATCTCACAAGGGAAAAAAAGAATGCTAATCTACAATATCTTTCTGCTCGATCTCTTCACGATAAGCAAGAATATAAAAGATCAGCAATAGTTAAGAAAGAAGTGCGGAGTATGAATCGCCAGAGCTGGGAAACATTTATTAGTGAAATGGAACCGGCGGCGCTAGCCGAATGCGTTTACTACGCTCCGTGAAGTCACGAAGGTTAAGCGCATTCGAGACTCGCGGGTTCGTGGTTGGGTGACCGGCCAGGAACCCCGGGATCTAACGGCGTCGAGCCCCTGGCCGAAGGGATAAAAGGCACTGACTGACTGTGACGTGACGAGACTTGACAATTATTAAAAAAGTAAAAGCACATTAATGGAGGATTACTCCCAAGTGCAAAGCGCTCAACGCCCCTTAACCCATTAACTGCTTGGAGACGCGTTGCGTCAAGATGTAGACGCAGATTCAGAGAGAGAACATGATCTGCATGGAAGAGAGACGAAAGCCTACAAAATATTAAAACAACTTAATAAGAAGGTGAAAGACAATATAACGCCTAATTTGATTCCATATGACAAGTGGCTTCATTATCTTGCAAATCTATGGACAAGTGAGGGCCAGCAAGAAGGGGAAATAGCTTTCAAGGAAGAAGTAGTTGACCCAATAACAATAGGCAAGTTGAAGTGGGTTCTTAAACACATTAAAAATAGAAAAGCACCTGGGTCAATGAACTTTTCAAATATGAATCTGAAATAGTTTTCCTATAGCTGCCGAACTTTCTTAATACTTGCTGGTCACATCCCAGAAGAACGGACGACTGCCGTGGTTGTCCCCTTATATAAAAAGGATGATAGGAAGAACTGCTCTAATTACAGAGGGATAAGCATTTTGAATTCTGGATACAAAATATACGCCAAAATTATAAATCAGACGCTAGCACCTATTTCAGAGGTGCTCTTATTAGAGGATCAAGATGGCGATGGGAAAGCCTATTGAAAACAAATTTTATCAGAAAAATTTCCTTGAATACATTACTATGTGCAGATGATCAGTTTATTCTAGCAGACTCGGAAGAAAATCTACAAATAGAGATCTACAAAGACCTGTTTAGTCTTTTTAACATCGCTAAAGACTTTAATTTAAAATTATCCTCATTCAAAACCAATATCATGAGTTTTATAGGAGTCTTTCCAATTCGAGCAAAGATTGAAATAAATAATAACGTAATTGAACAAGTCTCAAATTTTAATTATCTGGGATACAATATAGCCTATGATCATTCTAAAGACGTAGAACAAAAACTTTTTAAATTCCTGCAGCTATTTGGTACAATAAAGGAACATCTGCTAAAGAAAGAAAGAAAGAAAAGACACTGATGTTAATTTCTATAGAACTACGACTGTTCTAGCTTTCTTGAATGGTTTAGAGGCATGGAAAATAAAAACACAACAGAGAAAAAATATTGAAACCGCAGAAATGAAATTGTTGGGTAAAAATAGGTGAAAGTTCCCAATAAGAAACTGGGGGAAATTTCCGAACGTATGAGCGGCAGTTTAGACTTCATTCGCTGTACGCACTAGTAAATTCGTTCGAATGCCATACCTTGTACAATTTTCCTAGAGTGAATTATGATTTTTCATCTAGTGTAAAAGTGATCTTATTTGAAAGTCATGCTTTCATTGTATTATGTCAGGGGATAATTAGTTGTTATAATTTGTAAAGGGCCAATTTAAGTAACGTGTGTGTCACTTTGTTCTTTTGTTTGTTCACAGCATTGTCGTAAATGTGCAGCTTAAGGCTGACACCTGTGAACAGTCTATGGTAGAATAATTGTAGAGAATCATTTAAAGGGCCGTGCTCGGAGAACCCTTAAGAATAGCAAGAGTTGAATGAGGTACACGAAAATAATTCAGAAAGAGGTAGAAGCAAAAGAATTGTGATATTAACTATTGAAGTATTCAGGCAGTCGAGGTGACGCCTATACATTTTGTGGTTGTGTTCTTTTTTTCTATTTTTTTTACAGTGACCATCTACGCAAAGTTTATTGTATATTTGTGCCACTGTGTAATTTTTTTTCTCATTGAATATATGCTCATTTTACCAGAATTTTACCTAATTCATTGTGTCAAGGGTTCAGACCTTTCTCATACCCGAAAGATCCTGCTTCCTGAGAATTCAAAGCTCGCTTCACGAGCATTCATAGTTTCACACTCTATCGCCACCGGCTGGAAGGTAGTAGGTGGGCGTTTTAGAAAATATATATATATATATATATATATATATATATATATATATATTGTGACGTCACGGGATTAGACAACCCCATAACGCCACCATCAGCTACGAAAAGAAGCCCACGAACAGAGAGGACCAGGGTACGCGGCGGAGCGATGACTGATAAACGCGCCATCTGCCCACAGCTTTCCGAACTATGACACCAGAACTAACGAATAATGTTTTTTCTGAGAGGTCACGAAAGGAGGAGAGTATTCACCCCTTCAAAATTTCCCCAGGCGCGAGTACCATAAGCATCGCGTCGCGTCTCGGAGGAACGCTCTTTTTGACTGCAGAAGCGACGGCGACTACACTGAGCTCTCTTCGATTGCAGCAGCGACGGCGATTGTAACTTGATAGCAAAGGAGTTTATTTTAACTTGGTAGTTAAAAGTTAGCTTAAGAAGCGTATCTTCGAAAGTGAGATAATTAATAAATGGAGTGCACAAGCATTCTTCGCATTCACAATATTTGAGAGAGCAAGCGAAGTGACGGCGAAATAATTTCAAATTTGTAAAATTCGCGCAGAAGGACATTAACTCAATCCAGCATCTCATATTGCACGCTGAAACCACACATGCCCAAAGTGTGGTAGGTCGGCCGAGCATTTAAGCATAACTTCAGCAACATTAATAATTTCGAGGTTGGAAGCGCGAACAAACTTGTACGAGGCGCGGCAGAAGAAGAAGAAGGACGACCCCAGGAAACGCGAAGTGTAGGTGAGATAGATTTGGACTGGAACGAGAATAGTACGAGTCCGGAACGGGAGAAGGGTATGGAAATTGGAGGCTTAGCGGAGTCCAGTGTTCGAGCGAAGGAAATGGCTATCGTCGTGGAACAGCAAGCGAAGACGAGTGGCAACGCGGGGCGAGCGGCAAAAAATCACCAAGGTTACCTACAGGCGAGCGATGCGGAGCTGTTGAGGTAAAAGAACTGGCAACGTTTATGCGGCGATCAGTTGGGAAAAGAGGATAGCGGTAAATACACGACAATTAGTGTTAAAAGCGGGTGAAAAGTCTAGAATAGGTGGGAGAAGTATTTCGAGCGATGTGATTTAAGTAACGTGAATGCTACGTTTTATTCAGTGTTATAGTGAGTGCGAAGCCCAAGGCTAGCACCAGTGAACGGAATTCCTTGAAACAAGTGTGAAATTTATTTTACAAGCCGAGCACGGAACAACTAGAGGCTAAAAGTGTAAAATAATTTGGTAGATGAAAAACTCAGAAAGAGGAGTGAGCAAATTGTAAATTGTAGTTGGTGAAAGTGTGTTCAGGCAGTTGAGGTGATGCCTATTTTTTTTGTTTTGTCTTGTTTTAAATTTTTCAGTGACCTACTACTTAAAGTGCATTATCCTGTTATGAAATTCCGTAACTGTAATTTTTTTCATTGAATATGTGTTCATTTTATTCGTATTTTATCTGATTCATTGTGTCAAGGGTTCAGACTTTTCAAGGTTTTCAGACGCCCACAAAACGTGTGGAAGGTAGTAGGTGGGCGTGTTAAATATATATATATATATATATATATATATATATATATATATTGTGACGTCACGGGGTTATACGAACCCGTAACGCCACCATAAGCCACTAGAAAAGACCAGAGAACTGAGAAATAGGGTACGAGGCGGAGCGATGGTCCGAGAAGGCGACATCTACCCGCAGGTTTTCGTACTCCGATGTCCAAAGTTAGCGGATAATATTTTCTCGAGAGGGCGCGAAGAAGGAGAAAATTCACCCCTCCAGAAATTTTTCCCCAGGCGGAGTCGCATAAATACCGCGACGCACTTCGGTAGAGCTCTCTTACGACTTCGACAGCGACGGCGACTCAACTAGATTCTTCAGCGGTAGTAATTGGTTAGTGCAGGAGTATAATTTTACTTGCTTTAGTAAAGCTGATCTAAGAAACGCGGTAATAAGTGATAGAATTCAGAAGCAAAGTGCATGTACAGCATTTGCACTAACATTACGCGAGTAAGCAAGCGTTGTGACTGCTCGAACTTGAAATAGTTTCATCATCGAAGTAAATTCGCGCAGAAGGACTCTAAACGAAATCCAGTATTTAATTTTGTACGCCACGACCACGCACGCTCAAAGTGTGGTATGTCGGCCGAGTGCTAGAAGTAGTCAATTCAAGCACGTTAGTTATTTAAAACAGGAAGCGCGTGCAACGGGTACGCGGCAGGCGGCAGAAGGACGACTCCAACACTCAAGCGTAGGCGAGAAGGACTTGGACCAATCCGTCGATGGTACGAGCCCGAGGACGAGAGAAAGGTTTGGAATTTGGACGTGTGGCGGCATCCGGAGTTCGAGCGAAAGAAGAGGTGTGACCGCGGGACATCGAACCAGTCGAGTGACGTGGCGAGGACTGCGAGCGACCGAACCCCCAAGGTTAACTGACGGCGAGCGGGAAGGAAATGTCGAGGTAAAGAACTGGCAACTTCTATGCGGCAATTTGTTGGGAAACTGTGTAGCTTTAAACACCAGGCGTAGCGTCCTAAAATAGGTGAAAGTTCCAAATAGTTACTGGGAAAATATTTCGAACGTATGAGCGGCAGTTTTGATTTCATTCGCTGTACGCACCAGTAAATTCGTTTTAATGCCATACCTTGTACAACTTTTCTAAAGTATATTATAATTTTTCATGTAATGTAAAAGTAATCTTATTGAAAAAGTATTGTGTCCATTGTATGATGTCAGGGATAATCAGTTGCTATAATTTTTTAAAGGGTACGATTTAGTAACGTGTGTGTCACGTTTATTCTTGTGTTAGAGTTAATAGCATTGTAATAAATGCGCAGCTCAAGGCTGACCTCTGTGAAGTCTATAATAGAATAATTGTAGAGAATCACTTAAAGGGCCGTGCACGGAGAAAACTTTAGATTAACCACAGTTAAATGAGGTACACGAAATAATTGAGAAGGAGATCAAAGCAAAAGTATTGTAAATAGTGCGTGTTGAAGTAATCAGGCAGTCAAGGTGACGCCTATACATTCTCTTATGGTTGTGTTATCTCTGTTCTTTTTGTTTCTGTTTTCTTCTTTGCAGTGACCATACCAGTAAAGTACATACTTATTGTATATTTGTGCCACTGTGTAATTTGTTTTACTGAATATATGCTCATTTTACCAGAATTTTATATAATTCATTGTGTCAAGGGTTCAGACCTTTCTCATACCCGAAAGATCCTGCTTCCTGAGAATTCAAAGCTCGCTTCACGAGCATTCATAGTTTCACGCTTCATCGCCACCGGCTGGAAGGTAGTAGGTGGGCGTGTTATAATATATATATATATATATATATATATATATATATATATATATATATATATATAAATATATATATATTAAAGAGAAAGTGTAGTAATGATGCGCGAAAAAACAGCGGATATTCGGGGGAAAAATTCATTGCCGAGCTCTGGTGACGAAAAAGTGCATAGTTTCTAAGTTAAGAGAAAAAATCCTCTAACACGTGGTGTAGCCAGAATCCCTGTTTTGTGGGTCCTTGATGCCGAAAAAACAATTTAAAGCAAAACTTCCGTCCGTCTGTGAACAGTACTAGCGCCTACTTGTACTATCTTTTGCAAATTAATGAATCCTTCGACGATCTGGCTCTAATTGAAGCTTTGAAATAGTGAAAATCATTCTTTAAAATTTGGAGGTACTTTACCGGAAGCCCCCGGATAAAACGGCTTTAAAGTTTTTCTTTACATTTCTTGTAAGATGCAAAATACACATGTACAGGTGGTATACGTCAAAATATGACGGTGAACACTGTATTTTCGAAATATGCAAATATTTGACCTTTTTCCGGCGTCTTCCAACAACTACAAAATTAAAGACATTGGTTTTCCATTCAAATGAAATTTGTTGTGCATAAATAGTTCTTTAAAATAGCTCACGTAAGATTTTTTCGAAATTTTAGAAGTTTTCGTGCAATAGTGCGTGCAATATTTGCAATTTCCAAAAATAAAAATAACATTTTTCTAAAAAACGGCTCCCATTTTTTCTACAAATTTTTGGTAAGGTAAGGTTTGGTAAGGTAACAAATCCTATGCCGTGACATAAACGATGTATTCTTTTTTTTTTCAAATACGTCAAAAATGATTTTTTTTACTTGTCTCTAACGTCTGTAAACCTTACATTAAAGGCCACTTCTTCACATTATTACAATTATGAGCACATGTGCTTTAAATAATGTCAAATAAAATTTCTCGAGAACTCAACAGTTTTCTGTAAAAATGAGCACAACGTTTCCTTAAAAACGGTTTAAAAAAAGTTTTTCAATGAAAAAGGACATTTAGGGCGAGATTTTACTCTTCTTTAGTTTTCTCAATGAAATATTATGCTTCTTCAATTAGGAAACCGAAAAATGGAGAAAAATGGAGAAAAATGTACTTGGGAGTGATATAATACCGCAGGCAAGAGTAAGAGGCAAAACCGTAAAACCAGTCCACAGCTACAAAGTAAGAAAACTTTACTACGAGAAAGTCTGTGCCATTCTGAAACACCTCTAATTCCTTTTTCATATACATACGAATATACTGTAGATATATACGTAGTAAAGAGAAAGTTATGTAATGCTGCGGAATATCGATTAGGAGATTTCAACGGAAATACATATTTATAGGTCCCCTGATAATATTTTTTCTCCTAACAACCGTCCATCTCTTCGTCTGTCTGTCCGTCGGTGAAGACTACTAATTCCTAACACACACGTACGATCTTTTTCGAGTTGAAGAAACCCCTGTCGATCTGGCTCTAGTTGAAAGCTTTGAAATTTTGAAATACATTTTTTAAAATTTGAGCGTACTTTAAATGAAAGCCTCCAGACATTTAAAAAATTCTCAAAATGTCTGCAAATTTTTCTTTCAATTTTTTGTAATAATGGAGGAAAATATACAAAATAAAAGTGCTGTAGGTTCGATTTTCACGGTTTACTCTGAAATTTCGAAAATTGCCAAAATTTGAATTCTTTCGGCGTCTTCCTACAACTCAAATAATAATAATATTAATAGTAATAATAATAATAATAATAATAATATTAATAATAGTAATAATATTAATATTAATAATAATATTTTTTTGGCTTAGGGATGGTGTGAAAAATCTCTACCAGACACCTAGGGAGCCGAGTGGCCATTTCCCTAGGTAGTGGGAGGCTCGCACCCTCTAAAAAACACAAACCCCGTTTCTTCTTGGCCTTGTCCACTCCGGTATCGCTTCTTCAGCATTTCATCAGAGTGGGGCCGTGTTCTTGGCCTAAAGGCTTCTGTTCTGTCTTTGTAGTAAGTCAAGCGTATTTTGTCTTGTGTCGTCGTTTTTGTTTGGTGGGTCTAGTTTGTTGTACGGTTAGTCGTGTTGTGTATTGTTTTCTCGTCGTTTTTCTTGTCTCAAGATTAGTGTCACGTAGTCTGCAATCGTGATCCAATTTTCACGGCATCTTGTCCACTACGTTGCCTGGATTGATGTCTCCTAGCTTTTTTTGTACTTCGTGCTTTAGTACGTGCCATTTCTCGCATTCGAAGAATGTGTGCTGGGCGTCGTCCTTAGCGTGGCCGCAGTACGGGCAGTCTGGTCTGTCCACTTTAGCCATCCGGTGTAGGTAGGCTCGGAAGTGTACATGTCCCGTGAGAAATTGGGTGAGATGAAAATCTGTCTCACCGTGTTTTCGTGTTGTCCAGGGCTCAACTTTGGGAATGAGTCTGGCCGTCCACCTGCCTTTGTCTTCGTTCTCCCATCTTCTCTGCCACTGTCGAAGAGTGCGTTTCCTTGCCTTTCTTCGGGCGTCTGTCGCGTTTGTTAGAGGTTTATTGTCGTATAGATCCTTTCGTTCTTGTGCCATTAGATCGATTGGGATTACTCCCGCGACCACAAAGCTAGCGGCATCCGAAACTGTTCTATACGCATTTGTTATCCTCAGGGCTCCTCTTCTCTGCATGGATGTCAGTTTTATGGAGTACCTTTCACGCTTCAGCGCGTTTGCCCAGATACCTGCACCGTATAGGATGATGGATTGTGCTATGGAGAGCAGGGTTCGACGCTTATTGGGCTTTGGGCCCTTTGTGTTAACCATATGTCTCTCCAGGGCTGTTACAATCTTCTTTCTCAATCTTCTTTCTCTTCTTCAATCTCAATCAATTTTTTCTTTGCCTGCTTGTATGCCCCGGTCTTCTCGTTTGCCTTGGCGTTCTTCTTGGCGCGCTGGACTTGGCGTTTGAGACGAAGGCATTCCCTCCTCTGGTCAGCTATCTCCTCATTCCACCAATACACGGGCTTTTGGTCGGGGAGATTTGCTTTGCGTGGCATCGAGGCGTTACACGCTTGTATTCGATCGTTCGTTCCTCGATCGTTGTCTAGCTTGAGGTCGTGGACGGTATTTCCGGGGCTGCTTGAAGTTATGTATTGATGGTCACTTCCGGTGTAGTCGTAGACTCTCCAGTCTTTGATTTTTGCGGACAGTTTTTCTGTCGCCAGTGAGATGTCTGGGATGGTCCCTGTGCAGCCCGGTCTCGTAAAAGTCGCGTTGTTGCCCGTGTTCAGAACGATTAGGTTAAGTCGCGCTGCCATTTCGAGGATCAGTCTCCCTCTGGTGTTTGTGAAGGGCATTCCCCACTCGAGGGCCTTGAAATCTCCAGCGACTAGGACTTCGCCTTGCATGGCCAGTAAGGTATCTTCAAGACGGTGAAGATTTTTTTCCAAGTCTTTGATGCGTTGATATGGGGTGAAGTAGCTGCTGACGGAAGTGATATTTGCATCTTATCCAAGCGTAGCGTGCTCCGGCTCCCTGCCCTTCCACGTTCGTGCTGCGGGGTTCAGGCCTCCAAATTGCTGCGGTGCCCAGAGTGTCGGTTGTCCATTGTCGCTCGTCCATGTTGGTGTACTATTCACTGATCTGCACAATTCCGACTTTTTTCTCGAAGGCAATTTGCCAGAGGAGGTCATTTGCCGCCTTGCTTCGGTTTAAATTAGCCGGTAGAACCCGCACCATTTATTTCTCGAATCACCCTTTGTCTTCTTTAAGGCGTCCCTGAATGCTGCGCAGGCTCCGGAACCTGTGCGATGCGAGTGGCTTGGGTTTTCCTGGCTTGCACATAGTAATGCATTTCACTGCGGCATTGCAGTCTGCTGCTTTGTGGCATTTTTCGCCACATCTATAGCAGATATCTTCTCTGTTGGGCCCCGTGCATTCTCGGGCTAAAAGGCCGTATCCCAGGCATCGATAGCGAGTAACCGTCAGCCGTTGTCTTATACTGCAGATGATCCATCCCACTTTGATCTTCCCAGCCTTTAGGATAGTTTTGGCATCGCTCTCATCAAGTTCCACAACAGCGTACTTCTGCTGTTTGATGTAAGCCTTCGAAAGGAAGACGAGGGCTTGCCTTTTCAGCTGCGGGATCGCCTGTCTTACTGCGTTCTCTACTTCTTTTGTTGTGACGACGTCTAGGTCCCGAATTTCGAGGGTGATTCGCGGCACGCCGCTCCTCACCCATCCAGTTTCTCCGAGTGCGGCCGTCAGCGCTTCCCTAAAAGATTTCCCGTTTTGAGCATCCTTGTTCAATTCGATGGCCACATCGCCCGAACGGGTCTTTCTGATTGCCCGAATCTCGGTTTCTGTCTTCGCTTAGTTTCCGGCACGGGCCCAACCGGGTTTTCAGCTGGGAGACCACTTGGGCGTATTGCACTCCTCAGCCGGTTTGACATTTACCACTTCAGGGCGGTTCTTGCCTCCCGTCCGTGTGGTTTGTTCGCGGTTTTTTGTATTATTTTCGCGCACCACCTTTCTGTTGTTACCCTGAGGGGCCCTTTCGTCTTCTTTTTCTTCTGGATCAGAATCCAGTCTCCCTTCTCTTGTCCCTCAGTTTCCTGGGGAACATCGTCTGCGGCTTCTTTAGCGGTCATCTGGGGACCAACGGCGGTTTCAGCGCCACGAGGGTCTTCTGTATAGACGTGGGCACCACGTTCAGTATTTTCCCTCTGGCTTCTCAGCTCTAGTGTGCTCTCTAGCATTTCTTCCAGTTGTAGGAGGCCGTTTTTAATTAGCATCGCGGTATTTTTGGATACGGCGTCCTGCGTGATTTTTACCAGCTTCTGCATGTTGAGGAGGGCCTCCTCTTCTTTACCTCGCTGCTCTAGCGTGGGCTGGGGCAGCGACGAATCTATCGACTTTCGTTCCCTCTCGCTCCGGTTTCTATTCCCCGCCGCATGTGCGCTCTCGCGCTCGTTCCCATCCTGGCCGCTGGACAGCGCTGCGCGCGCTTCGTCCTTTGCGGGTTCACGGCTAGTTGCCGGCATCGTCAAGGAGAAGACAAATACAAAATGGCGGTCTGAAGGACCGCATCAAGGTCTGCCTCCAGGACGTGGCGTATCCCCGCGATATTACATTTGCGGTGTGTCGCCGGAGCCCAAGTTTATTTCTGCTGAATCTATGCGCTAAATGTGATCGAGTCCCACATACCTTGCATTAATTGTTGAGGTTGCACTATCAGATAACTTCGAAAATGGCAGGAGCACACGCCGACACAAGTACACAGCACTTACCCTAATGATAATAATCAATAATAATAATATTAATAATAATATTCTCTATTTTCAATCTTCGTATCGGCCAACTCTTGTGTTTCCGACCCCGACGCTATTAGGTTTCGAGGGCTAGGGAGTCATTCCTATTCTTCTTTTCTATTCTAACTCTATTCTTTACTGTCCCTCTTCTTTTCTTACGTTTCCCTTTCAGCTGGCGGGAGCTTAAAAACGCTAAGGGAAGGCGACCCCGAAGAAAAAATCCGCAATGGAAGGTCTTTCAGGATCAACCATTACGGTGCAGGGGATCGGAGCCCCAGTACCGGCGGTCGGTGGTGAGTAAGCAGGCCACCGGGCGTCGTCACCAAACGACTGCTATGCCTGAGACGTGGATCACTTGGCGTCCCTGACAGATAATGCCACAAGTGCATTTAATGCCACAAGTGCGGAAGTTGCAGAGATCATCTCCTAGCAGCCCCTCCATATCTGGAGTACCTACAGGAGTTATGGTATCTTCCAGGCAAGGAGAGCCCACACCCGAAGGAGAAGGGAATGCGGCGGAATGGGTTACAGAAAGACGGGAAATAACTCAGAAGCTTTCGAAAGAAAATAAGGAGATCATAGACCGCCTGCAAGCACAGCTCACGGTAATTGGGAGAAATCTGCTAAAAATAACCCGGTGATAGTGAAGGAGACTTTAGCCACAGCACAAGAAGAAGTAGACGCGTTGAAATACCGATGGCTAAACAATGAAGAGGAGCAGAATTGCATGTATGATAAGCTGATTCTCTTAGGGTGTGATGAACCCGACCTGCCACATACGGCAACCCACGCATGTGAGCAATGCGCGTAGCACACGGTCTGGATACCACACAAAGGGGGGGGGACACCGTCACACCGAAGTGTGTCGGTAATCAGATGACAAGTGTGCGCGTTAAATTTATAAATAAAGAGCGCCAAACGGGCACTTACCTGACACCCGGCACCGGCATATGAGCACCTCAGTGGTGAGCACTCTGTGAATGAGGGCATGTACTGGGTCCACTACTACTAAGTTATAATAACTACAAAGTCATGTTCCTTTTTAAGTGTTAATCGCCTGAATGGCGAGAAGACGTTTCTTGCTTGTTAAAATACATTTTGATCTGAATGTTTCTTAAATTAAATTATAATATTACTTTTACAATAGATGACCTTCTTTAAATGTCTTTAAAATGAATACAAAAATAATTGTCGTTGATTCTACCTCTTTCGATGATTGCACACCTGTGGACGCCCTCAAATCAAACGCTGTTGCGAACCGCGTTGCAGCAAGGCGCAGCCAGCCGGAAGCAGCAGTTCATTCGGCGCCACTGTTCCTTCCCGTTCCAGTACTTCGCAGATTCGACGCTCGTAGTCAGGAAATGGTTGAAACGAGCCGCAATCGGTGGATAGCGGAAAGGGCCGACAATACGCCACCCTATCCGTATCAGGTCAGCCTCGATAACTCGGCTGTACTATCGATCCTTCGCCGGCCCGTTGAAACGGAATAAATTGAGTTTGTGATTTCAAACGGGGCGGCCTGCACTCCGTTGGTCGGCCAACACTAATCGCTGGCTCCAACTACCTCTCCTCAACACATCAGCCTGTTTGCTATGCCGTTCTCTCGCCATCTATCTGTCGCGATAAAAAATTCTCTCTCGAGCTTCCTGCTTTGCATCCCCACTCTCATTTCTAACTTCGCACATCGCTCCTTCACGTGATAAGAATTTCAAATGCTATTGGTCAAAATTTCAATTTCTAGAATGTTCCACGCCCGACCGCCCGTCTAGAAGAGTCCGAGGCCAAAGCAAGCTGTTGAAGCCTACAAGGAATGTTCCTCAAAATACGTAAACAACGTATCCCTAAGTGCAAAGCAGAATGTAGCACAAGGTAAGTAGTGGGGAAACAAACAGACTCCTCAACCGCCAGGACACACATTCCCTCCGACACGGGTCGCCATGCACGGCAAACACATGGGTGGGCGTTCAGCATACAGAGGGGGCCAGTGAAATAGAAGAGGGAGAAGAAAAGAGGAAGGATGTAATAAAGGAACGAGAATGATATATGGGGAGAAGAAAAAATGTCTGGTGAAAGAAAAGAATTCTTGAGAGCCCTCTCTGCATCCCCCCCCCCATTCTGACGTGGACCAACCCACCTCGAAACCGGGGACAATCTCGAAATTTATCGCTGCTACCTCTCCCCTAACGACGCAATTGAAAAATTTAGTAAACAAATAGACAAAGTGGATGCAAGTATGAACTCTTCACCTGGAGAAATTATCGTGGCCGGAGAGTTTAAAAGCAAGTCCCCGGAATGGGGTGAAAGCAGATCTGACCGTAGAGGTGAGATCGTCTGGGAATTCATGGCAAGAAAAGACCTGGTGATTTTAAATACAGGGACTTCGTGCATCTTTCAGAGAGGTACTGTATCTTCAATAATCGACCTGACAGTAGGAACCGCAAAGATAACCAGGAATGCCCAGGACTGGCAAGTTCTAGATTTAGAGACGCTTAGCGATCATCGCTATACAGAATTTTTCACTTCATCCACTGGCAACGGAGCTGGAAGAGAGATACAGCCAACAGTCGGACCATCGTGGAATACCAAAAACCTAAACGAAGAAAAGGCCACAACATTCCTTGATGAAGTTAAACTGCTGAAGAATATGGGATGGGGGAATAAGCCGTGACCGTGACCCTCGACGAGGCGGTAAAGGAAACGCGGAAAATCGTTAAAGGCACGTGTGAAGTCTCTATGCCTAGACACAGGGGCCCAAGAGGAACAAATAATGTGTACAGGTGTACTGCGGATATTGCAGAACTATAATGACTGTAATGACTGTCTTAAAGCTCGTAGACTCGCTACAAGAGCCAAAACAGACATAAGACTAAGGGAAAACTATAGGAAGTGCCGTAAACGTTTTAAGTCCGAAATCAAAAGAAGTAAAACCAAATGCAGGAAGGACTTAGTAAATGTGGTCGATAATGACCCCTGGACCCCTGGCCTATAAAATAGTTATGGGGAAATTTAAACCATCCAACAGTGCGGGACTGGAAGACTTCGAGTGGGTGAAGATAATTATCAGAAATATTTTTCCTTACAGAGAACGCTGAGTAAGGAATAGACCCACTGATTACCACTTTGACGAAGTTAATTACTTCACAAAGGATGAATTGGTTCAAACAATGACAAAGACCAAGATGAACACAGCTCCAGGGTCGGACGGAATCCCTAACGTGATCCTTAGCATAGTGGTTTCAGTATATCCCGAATGTCTCCTGGATACCTTTAACCATTACCTTAAACTGGGGAAATTCGTTAAGGATTGGAAAGAGCAGAAGCTAATTCTCATTAGGAAAGGAAATAAGCCAATTGAGCTGATGTCATCGTTCAGACCTTTGTGCCTGCTGAATACGATGAGTAAATTACTTGACGGTTTGCTCCTCCTACGATTAGAGAGACACATGACTGCAGGATGTAACTACTCAACGAGGCAATTTGGTTTTAGAAAGGGTCTCTCAACAATAGACGCTATTACAAAAGCTGTCCAGTATGCCAGAAACAGCCAAAAATAAGAGGTTTTTGCGCACTGGTGGCGATTGACATAAAAAACGCATTCAACTCCGCCAGATGGAAAGACATAATACAAACGCTGGTAGCCAAGAAGGTCCCTGAGTACCTCGTGAGGATTCTGGAGGACTACCTCAGCGAGAGGAAAATTATTTACAGAAATGGATATAGGATAGAGGGAGACATGACTCGTGGTGTTCCTCAAGGATGAAGACTGGGCCCCTTTCTGTGGAATGTGCTATATGACGATCTTCTGAACATCGAGCTTCCGAAGAACTCTCAACTTTGGTAACCAGTACGGATTCTGTTTTTGCTGCCGCCATCTGAAGATTTCTTATATCCAGCCATCTTTTTACCCTGCGAAGAGTTTCATTGGTTTTCATCGCCAGTAGCTCCACGTTGTCACTATGGCACACTATGAGTGTATCGTCAGCATAACCAATAGGTTAATAGGTACAACCAATAGGTTGGAGGAAAAAGGCAGAAGGACTTATAGTCTTATCTCCAACATCAAAGAATGGATAAGCATAAAACACGGTTCAGTGGATTACTATTTGACGCAAGCCCTTACGGGACATAGATGCCTCAAAAAGTACCTCTATAGATTCAAAATTGCTGAAAGTCCGACATGTTCTGAATGCCACAAAGAAGATGATAATGCTTTGCACTCTACATATAATTGCAAAGCCTGGGAGGAAGTCAGATCTATATGCTATGACAAACTGCGAGTGGAAATGACACCTGCAAATACAATCGAAACTATGCTACAATCTCCAGAAAACTGGAACACATTTCGAGATTTCATAAAGCACATCCTCAAACAGAAAAGCCATGATTGTCAGCGGATAGAGCACTTGCTCACACCCAAACCCACGTGCGACGTAACGTCTCGCCAGACGGTTCCACACGTGTCTTATACGGGCAGAGGCGAGCGGAGGGGGTTTTAGTCGGTAGACCAAGTCTGGAAGTCCGACAGTACCGGCTTCACCGGCCTCCATAAAGGATTTCCCCCGCCTAAATAATAATAATAATAATAATAATAATAATAATAATAATAATAATAATGACTATGTGGCGAGACTCGGGCCATTAGACTCGCTCTCTCGCCTAACCACGTAATACACACATTTATAGATAAAAATTGAAAAATTATTCAGATATACATTTAATAAATAAAAATAGAATACAATTACAGATGTCATGCCCCTGGGCTCACAAACGCGACAAGAATACAACGTCCCAGCATTTGCCTTAAGCGGCCGGGGAAAACCAGAGGAAAAGAGGACGGGTGCATGCTCTTCAACATTGTGCAACAAAATCATATATTTAAAATAATTTTAAAAGCAAACAAACATATTGACGCTGGAAAACGCTAAAGATGTGCCTGAAAATAAATTCTGAGAGATATTAATTTAGCAATACGTATCAAATGTTAACACAAAATCTCAAATACAATAAGGAATCATAAAGAAACTATGAGAATGCATACAACCACTCAGCCAGGACGACGGTTTAGCGCCGATTTTAGTTTACAACGTCATGTACTAGGGGAAAAGACGCGTCAGTTAGAGCCATGACAAAGTTAAACAGTAAAGAATTAGAAGTTACTAGTAAATAACACAAAAACCTTCTAACCCTATAATAGACTTCATTAAAAATAATTTTACTATTGTTAATTAAATTAAGAACTAACTTAAGAAAACTAAGAAAATAAAAAAAACCTGTTAAAACTCATAAAAATTACATTTACCTTGCGATTTTGAACTCACTTAAAAACTAATTTAAGAAAATACAAGAATTGGAGAAAAAATTGTTAAAAAGCGATATAAAATATTGCATTTACTTTACAATTTTGAACAAATTTGGAGCACACTTTCACATCATACAATATCAGCTCAGAAAAAGAATATTAAATTTTTTTTTAATGATCGCAGTGTTTTACATTTACTAACATTTACTGGAAGGCTTCTGGTCGTTGCTACTAAGATTTATTGTAAAAATTATTGTTGCTTTTAGGAATATTGCATAGCAAAGATTTCTGGAATCATCTTGTTTTAAGATAAGAAATTTTATGAGAGAGGTAAGTAAGTACACCCGTATTTAATATTCTGTAGAAAATGCACAAACTATGAAACATGCGTCAGGCTTTGAAGTTTAATATGTCATTTGCTTTGTAGTATCCCGATATGTGATCATACTTTCTGATATTATATTGAAATCTAACACACGCATTTTGAACTATTTCAAGAGCGTCAGCGGTTGATTTCTTTACGTTACCGTGCACAATGTCACCGTAATCAATCAGGGGGAGTAAGAGGTATTTTACTAGTAGTTCTTTGGTTTTGGGTGGAAGGCATTTTTAAGCACATTTGAGTGAGTACATTGAAGCATACACTTTGCGACAAGTGTCCTGAACATGAAGTTCCCAATTTAGGAATTTATCGATGGTCAGACCGAGATTTTAAACTTGAGAGCATAGAGAGATAGAGGAACAGAAGTGTTATCCAGTATGATACGAGGAATATTTAGATTTTGAAGTGCTTTATGGGACCGATAGAAGCCAATCGTAATTGATTGAGATTTTAATGGCCCTCAATATTAAGATTTCCGGCATCTTCTCCACAGCTCAAGTATTCTGATTTTTCAAAATTTATTTTTAAATCCCATTTTGTATATTCTTCGAATCATTTTCTAGTCATAAAGGAAATATCTTCCTCATCTCCAGCTATCTGATCATCAGCAAACAAAAGTGTATGTATACATTTTTCCCCATCTCTATACTATACTGTATCTGGGCAGCATCTTAACACAGGATGGAAAATGTGATCGGGAAATCCAACATCGAGCAACTAAAGGAAGAACGGCAATCTCAAAATTAAACACGATACTTTGGTTCCCAAAAATAGGATGGAAAGTTAAATTGATTATGTACAAGTCCATTATAGAACCTATAACAACATATGGAAGTGAAAGTTGGGAATTAACGCAAAAGAACAAAGAAAAATTGAAAGCAATAGAAATGGACCATCTCAGAAGATCTTTGAGAATCTCACGCCGAGAACATGTAAGCAATGAAGAAATAAGGGAAAGGGCGCGGTCTCAGTATAACATCGTTGACAGAATCCAAGAAAGGCAGCTTCTCTGGCTTGGGCATGTATTAAGAATGGGAGAAGATAAATGGCCAAAGAAAGTTATGCTATATCAACCGGGAGGAAGGAAAATAAGAGGAAGACCTAGAACATCGTGGTATGCAGGAGTACAAGAAGCCATGCCTGCAAGGAATATTGAAGAGGAGGAAGAAGCATGGCGAGACCGAGACCTGTGGCGTCGGATGTGCGGGAAGTGGCGACAGCTGTAGGACCCCCGCAGAAGAAGAAGATTATAATGGATTTAGCTTAAGGCCGTTTGACAATTTACGTAAAGAGGCTAAATCCTGATTTGTTTTACTAATTAAATGAGCCCCTTCAGAAGGTTGCTCACTGACGTAGATCTGTAAGTCATCTGCGTACATATAATGATTGCACCTTGATAGCACCGACGGGATATCATTTACACAGATAAGGAAGAAAAGTGGACCAAGTACGGAGCCCTGTGGCACTCCACGTGAAACTGGTGTAGATGATGAGAAAGTATTTTCTATAACTACGACCTGTTGTCCAGTACTAAAATAACTTGAAATCCACGGTGAGCTAAATCAGAAAAACCGAGACATTTACATTTTGCCAGAAGCACGTCATGGTCTACTGAATCGAAGGTCTTGTTAAAATTTGAAAGCATTAGCGTTATATTGCCTCCATCCAGAGATTGAAGGATGTCTTCGGTCACTCGTAGCAAAGCCGTACTTTTACCTTCCGTAAAACCAGATTGAAAATTATTGATAACATCATTTATGTCGAGATACTTGTTGACGTACACCTTTTTCGAAGACTTTGGATAATGTTGGTAGTATACTGATAGGTCGATAATCACAAGGATTTAACGAATTTAAATACTTCGGGAGGGGACGTTTGTAAGCTAGTTTCCACAATTGGGGAAAATATCCGGTTGTTAAAGAAAGGAATCTTGTAAAACCAATTGTAATTGCTTTGCCGTTATATCGTCCGAGCCTTTTGAATTTGATTTGAGTCCCTTCACTGAAGACTGATTTTTTCTTTAAATAAAATGTGATTATAAATAGTTCTTTCATAAAAGTCATGTACATTTTTTTGAAAATTTTAGTATTTTTCGTGAATAGTGCGAGCAATATTTGCAATTTTAGAAAATAAATAAAAGATTTTCAAATTTCAAATGTTTAAACTGAACAAAATGGTTTTAATTATTTTTCACTACCGTCCTCCATGTTTAAAAATGTCAAAAAAATGTTATAGAATGCAATAAGACCCATTTTAGGGGGGAATGAAGTACTCCAACGTTATCACGTCGAAAATGAATTCCAAAAATTTATTAATTTTTTTCTATATGGATTTGGCGTCCAAATTTGTTGTCAAAAATACCTTCAAATTTAACTAAGTTTCTCCATATCTGCAATTTTTTCAGTCTGATGCACGCAATAGATGTAGAGAAAAAATAAAACAAGAAAAAATAAAACATTTCTCGTTGTATCTCTACAACATACTATCCTAGGATGCTGATTTTTTGTGAATTTACGTCATTTTGCATTCTCTTTCATATGAGCATCACTATTATCGAATTGATTTGGGGGCACTTTTTACCGCCTTATTCGGCTATACAATTTAGGTGTACTTTACATCAGACCTCCAGACATTTTAAAAATTTTCTCAAAAACATATCCAAATTTTTCTTTAATACTATGGTCAGAATAGAGTAAAATATACTTATAAAGGTGGCATAGGTCCGATTTTCACAGTTAACTCTTAATTGTCGAAAATTGCCAAAGTTTGAATTTTTTCGGCCTCTTCCTACATCTGTAGAACTGAAGATAGAGGCCTGTCTTGCAAATAACATTGTTGCACGTAAATAGTTCTTTCATTACGGTCGTGTATATTTATTTAAAAAATGTAGTAGTCATCGTGCAATAGAGCGCGCATTATATGCAATTTTAAAAAAATTACAAAAACAGATTTTCTCAAAAAAGTGCCAGTGACCTCAGTGCCAAATGATCCACTTACGATGACATAAACGTCACATTGCTCTATTCTTTTGTTGTTGTTTTTGTAAAATTTATTAAAATTTAATATTTTTACTAGTCTCTTACGTCGGTAAATTTATATTAGAGGCGATTTATTCACATTATTTTTTTACGAAAGCATGTGCTTTAAATACTATCATAAATTTTCTCGAAAACACAACAGTTTTGAGTTAAAATGAGCTCATAATTCCGCATTTTCTCAAACGCTTAAACGCCATTTTCTCAAAAATGGCTCCAATTATTTCTTCAATTCTTTCCAATGGATAATGCTAACTGCACTGTTTAATATGACATAAAGTTCATTTTGGGGTATTCTTTTGTTGTTGTTTTTCCAAAAATTATAGAAATGTAATTCTTGAAATATCTCTCGCGCCATTGATATGCACATTTCCAGCGATTTCTATACATTTTTACATTTGCGAGTAGAAGTACTTCAAATGACTTAAAATGTTTTTCGATATCTCAATAAATTCCTGTGAAAAAGAGCTTCATTTACATTAATGCTGAATCGCCATTTCATAAAAACGGCTTAAAATGTTTTAATGAAAATTTCTATTTAGGACGATATTTTACTCTTCTTGAATATTCTTAAAGTAATGTATCGGTTGTACTATTAAGAAAGCAAAAGGTTGAGAAAGTGGCAAAAAAATATACTTCGGGCGACGATGGCCAGAGAACGAAGGATGATCTTAAAACCAGACCTCACTAAGGAAATTAGAAAACTACAACGAGAAAATCTGGTTCTTTCTGTAGCACCTGTAGTTACTTTCTCGTGTACATACGTATATACGGTGTAATATACGTAGTACAGAAGAAGACTTACGAAATGCTGCGGAAAATTGATTTTGAGATTTCAACAGAAATACACGTTTTGGAGTTCCCTGACACCGAAAAAGTATTATTTCAAAACACAAGTTTGTCTGTTTGTCTTTCTGTCTGTCTATATGTCCGTCTGTCTGTCGTTGTCTGTCTCTCCGTCCGTCTCTCCCTCCGTCCTCCTGCGCCTAAACCATTTGCTTTGAAATTTTGAAAAACATTCTTTAAAATTTGGGGGTACTTAACATGAAGCTCCCCGGAAATTTTTTAAATTTTCTCAACAATGGGCCCAAATGTTTTCTTTAAATTTCATGTAAGAGTAGAGTATAATAAACTTATAAAGGTGGCGTAGGTCCGTTTTTTACCAATAACTCTGAATTTTCGAAATTTACAAAAGGTTGATTTTTTTCAGCGTCTTCCTACAACTACAAAACTGAAGACAGATATTTGTTCTCCAAATGAAGACAGATATTTGTTCTCCAAATGAAATTCGTTGTTTATAAATACTTTCATTAAGGTAATGTACATTTTGTAAACCTTTTAGTAGTTTTCATGCAATAGTGCGTGAAATATTTCCAATTTGAAAAAATAACAAAAGGATTTTCTCAAAAAGGGCTCCATTTTTTTCTTTTAATATTTGGTTGGGATTGTGCCAAATGCACCGTACCCGATGACATAAACGTCATGGTGCTCTATTCTTTTGTTTTTAAACAATTACGAAAATGTATTTTTTTTACTTCTCTCATTTAAAATTTATTAAAATTTAATTTTTTTACTTGACTATCACGTCTGCAATATTTAAATTAGAGGCGATTTCTCCACATTATTATGTTTACGAGTACATGTGCTTGAAATAATGTCAAATAAAATGTCTCTAAAACTAAACAATTTACTATTAAAATGAGCTAAAATTACCGCATTTTGAGAAACGTTCAAACGCTTTTTCTCAAAGAAAGCTCCAAAGTTTTCCTAATTTTTTTCAATGTATAGTGCTAATTGCACTGTTTAATATGACGTAATGTTCTTTTTGGTGCATTCTTTTGTTTTTTGAAAATTTAGACAAATGTTTTTTTTAAATCTCTCACGCCGTTATTATGCACATTTCTATCGATTTGTATACATTATTACATTTGTGACTGCTTCAATTGACTTTAAATGAAGTTTTTCGAAAAGTTAAAATATTTCTTTGAAAAAGAACTTCAAAGTTTGCATTTACAGTAAAGCTAAATCGCCAGTTTCTTAAAAATAGAATCAAATTTAAATGAAAATATCTCTTTAGGACGTGGTTTTGCTAATCTTTAATATTCTTGAAGTAATATTTCGGTGGTACTATTAGGAAAGGAAAAAGGTGGGAAAATGTCAAAAAATATACTTTGGGCGACGATAGATGGCAGGTGGCCAGAGAATGGAACAAAGAATTTAAAGCCAGGAAATCAAGGAAATTATAAAAATATGGTAAGAGAAAGTCTGTGCTATTATTTAGTACCATTAGTTAAATTTTAATTATATAGGAACATCTAAATAAACGTGTCTTAGATCAATTGTCACACGATTATTGAGGTGTAAATAAAAGTTGCTAATAGCTTTCATGAAATTGTATAGCTACTCTTCATTAATAAAGTTTCTGGAATACTATAATACTATTAGCAACTTATATTAAGACACGTGTTAAGACACAGTAGAAATTACGTAAGAAAGCCGCCTACTCGAGGTCCGGCTGCACTCATCGCGCATTTGGAGCCCGTACGGTGAAGGTCGGCTTGAGGCCGCTCGTTCGTCAGGCACCTGAGAGAAGGCGATAGAAACAGAAAAAAACAGGCGAAATTCCGGGTTACTACGCAGCAAAGTTTATGAGATTCCGGTATATTGTAGCTAAAAAAAAACAACCGTACACGGCTTTATTGAAACGTCCAAATGTTTCATATTATGTAGAGTGGAATGGAGAAATACAACGTTAAGTAAAGTGATAATCCTTCACAACTGTTTGGCAGAATATAAAGCAGCACAATAGCAGTATATTTTGTTGAGATGAATCTTAAAAAACATTTGTATTAAAATATGCAAAATGATGACTATTGGTGCTCCAGCAGCACATACGTTGTCGCATTTAAAATGTTAACTTTGTCCAATTTGCGAAAAAACTGAGAGTTCGCCGAAAATGGAAGTAGTATATTTTTTACGGAAATTTGATTTATACGAGGAAAAAATTGGAAAAAAATTCTGAAGCCTTTTGATGTTTGTTTGATGAAATGATTGTTTTACTCCCCCTTACTAACATAAGAAAAAGTATTGAATCGTGCGCCGGAAAAGGGGCGAATTTTCGACAAATTTCTTATTGTCGGGCACTGGTAACGACAAAGTCCGAATACATGTATTGTGCGTCCTTTAATTACCTGGCTGTAGGGTACTTCCCCGGCAGTCGCCTGGGAAGTTGATCAGAGAAACCATGGAAAATAACGGATGAACGCAGCCGGCAAGTAGAATTCTTTTCCACCCAGCAACTGTGCTCGATCTAGCTATCCGGCTAGTGTCGAAAATACTGCCATCGGCATGACTCGAACATAGCACCTCCCGGACAGTGGCACTACAATGACATTAGTAGATATCCTGAGCCACCTCCTGGTCAGCCGTTAAGGATATATAAGTCGGTCCCATGAGTAGTGTATACATTGTATTTAAATTGCATGTTGATAGATTAGTTTATTTAAATCGTCTCATACAGATGTACAGAAAGACAATTAATTTGAAGTGACATATGTTTTACAAATCGAACAAGAGAGTGGAAAACGTGTTTAAAAGTTCATGAAACGAAAATACAGTTGAAAAACATGTCGAAATAGTCGAATACATGAAATGGAAAAAAGTCACTTCCTGTTTATTTAGTACCTTAATTGATTGTATATATGAGTAGAATTGCTTCAAGTGATTTTCAAGTTTCTGAAATGGTCAATAGTTTTCTTAGCAACACGGAATTGTGACAAATAAATATGTGAAGCACTCGCTTTGCCGACAGATCATGATGCACTGACGAACTACGATGTCCCATCGCGCTTGTTTTATGCGACTATTGGGTGATGTCAGCAAGTTTTTATACTAGATGATCGAGATCCTCCATCTCTTCGATAAAACCGAGAAAGATGTGGTTCTCTATCTCTTCGTTGCCGTCATCTTCATCCACACTGACACCCACGTGAAAGGCGTCGGGCCGTACCCTTTCATACAAATTTCACAGCGTCCTAAGTAATTCGAAATCGCTCCGCACATAGGTACGACTTCTTCAATAACCATTCAAACGATTTATAAAATTTTCACGCGCAACTCGACGGATATCCATCTCAACACGACGTTGAAACGGGCGCACTTCCTCTTCTTTCGCATCTTTTTGTAACAAGACGTTTAGACACATCGGACACGTATTATACTTTTCCAACCATCGATCGATACATATTACATCGAACAAATGGTTGCAACCCACCGTGCGTGCCCGTTGCGACTGCAATTGTTCGAGGCAGATGCTACACGAGATATCGTCGATGTCATCGTCTTCCTTGCTCACTACGATGTATGGAGGCGCCAGCGTCACGTCGATGGGAAGAGAAGAAGTCGTTTCACACATATTTCTCCACTAAAGAGCGAGAGCGAAGCACACTAGAACAGCGGTGATGGCTAGGATGTCTACAATAATAAAACAATTTGCAAGCAATAAATCCAATCCATTTACACTTTTTTATGTCTCTCTCCAAAAACCTACAAAATGGTTGTTCTCTCTCGCTCTACGGGTACACTCTACGCACTTCCACTTCGGTTGCGGTGACGTATGATGTTCGAGACAAAACACTAATTCTTCTCGCCGACACCCTCCGCACTGCCGCTGCGGCGGCGGCGGTCCGTCTATACGTGAGCGCGGCCCCTTGTTTTAATGCAAGGGAGGAGTTTTAGAATGCGCGCATCTCTCTGTACGTCGTCCGGCAGACGGTGGAAGACGGCAGGAACGTCCTTCACGGCCCAATGTATTAGAACTTCTATGGGCAGCGATTGCAGCGATAGATCGTCGAGTCCGAGAAGAGAACAACGGTCGTCGACAACCCGTTGTACGGCGCGATCAGCGTTCGTCCGTAGCTCCTCAGCCATCTGTTCACTCAACTGGTTGCCGACCGACTGACACGCCGCACACCCGAGCGGCAGTCTTATCGGTTCGATAAGAGTACCCCTCCCCCGTTTTTTTCTCCCGTCGCCGGAATAAAGCGGAAGATTGTGCGATTCACACACTTATTTATAGGCGGACATCCGTGCGAAAACAAGTCCACGACCGGACAGTTTACGCGCTGCCGTAACCACACCGCTTTTTCTAGTCCTTTCACGAAAATCGTTGTGACGCCGTCGAAGGCCTAGTAAACGACGTCGTGATGTTTGTCGTAGTCGTACGTACCGCTATTCCAAAACGGACTGGGGCGGTGGAATCTCTCGATCCATCGCCGCGTGCGATTATCTTTCCGATTGAGTTGAGGGATCGGACAAGACGCTCGAAACACCTACGTCTGACATTTCCTCTCTTTGTCTTCCTCTTCTCGCGAATTCGGAATTTTCAACACTGTCAGCAATTTGATGACAAAACGTCCGTTCATGTGATAACCTTGAAAATCGGCAATGGCGGTCGAAGAAAAAAGGAGGCGGGGACGTCTCCAGTCACATGTGAATTGTTGTTGTTGTTCATTTGGTGACGTCTCTGTTTCTTCTTCCGCACACCAAGAAACATTCGCCGACGTTTCGTCATTGCTGTTTCTTCTTCTTTGCATACCACTTCTTCTAAATCTAGGTCTTTTTCGTTTGTTTCATCGTGAGCCGGCGCAAAAAAATGTCGTCATAAGGCTAGAATGACAAAGCCGGTCACGCAAACTATCCACGTAAGAAAACATAGAACTGAGAATATAATGTCCTCTGTAGTCATGCGTGTGAACGTCGCGCGCGCACGCTGCTTCACTCTCCTCTGACTGACGAACTCCGACTGACGAAGTCATAGGACGAACGATTCGTTTGATATACACACTCGGAAACGACTTATCACATGCATTGATATCGCTCCTTTTCTTTTTTTTAATTTTTACACCTCAATGTGTCTTTCGTGTACCCATGAATTGTGTCGAGAATCGAAACCGAGCCATTTCACGAGACGAAGCGGACCCTTTTTGCGTACGATTTGCTCGACAAGGTAGCGACCCTCGACCCCCCAGTGAAGCGACCCTCGATCGATTCACCTCGGATGTCATCGAGCGAATACGTCACGGGATTGGACAGATGGACGCGCGCGATTTTGAATATTTCGGTTCCCCATCGCGCTTCGTATCCTTTCCGCAAGGGGGAGCTTTTGTACGTGCTCACCCGAACGACATCACCGCCTCGCAATCGATTCGGCTTGAGGAGACCCGGGTCGAGCGTCTTCGCACTGGCGTACACCGTCGTCATTAATGTGTCGTCTTTGACGTCTTTCGGTTTCATACCTGTCGTCCTGTGTTTGGTGTTGTTGTGGTCTCGGAGGGGGAGGGGAGCATGAGGGTCCAGCGGCGCGTGCCCTCGGCGGAGAACCTTCTCCACATACGCTCTATGAGCGTGCGATTGAATCGTTCGACAGCGGCCTTTACGTTCGAAAAGGTGGAATAATGGCGAATACCGCGCTCTCGAAACCACTTGGTGAGCGTGCTGTTCTAAAATTCGGTGCCTCGATCGGTTTGCAGGAAGCGGGGCACGCGACGACCGCCGCTCGACTTCACGATGCGATCGAAAGCCTTCGCAACTTCCGCTCCCGTCTTTGTCTTTATCGTTTCCGCCCACGCGTACTTGGAATAGACGTCGATGACCGTCGAGATGTAGCGCATACCTCGATTGGTTTTCGAGTACGGTTGCATATCGACCAAGTCGGCCTGCCATAGGTCATCTAGTCCTTTCGTAATCACTCGCCGCCTCCCGTAACGACGTCGGGCCGGTGCGTGTAATTCCACGGCAAGACCTTCCCGGACAGATGTCATCCCAGGAAAAAAGGAATCTAGGCGATAATCCCAGCGTCACGCAGCTCGTCTTCTATTTCTACGATTTCTCCGTCGAGCCCGTTGTTCCCGGCTGCCTTCAAAGTGTGCAAACGACGTAGTCTTTCTACGAGCGTGTTCGGATCGCGCCAATATTTGTAGTCGGGCGCGGTCACGAATCGCAGACCCCTCCCCTTCTTCTTTTGATGTCTTGCGCTTTTTCGTCTTTCCTATCTGAAAAGAGGTGAGATGATATGGCGAAATTTATACTTATTATCTTTTGAGTTAAACGGAAAATTCGGTCTGTAATGCTCTTTCTGAGCGGAACTTAATTCGAGAATTGTTTTGTATTTCAACATATCGTCTTCCGTAACCACATTGAGGTTAGGTTGTTTTTCAAAAAGTAGTTCGAGAAGACCAGGCTCGGGATAGAACTTGTATCCCTGCACGTAGAAGGAACGTCTTCCGACGAAGTTCGATTAACTGTTACCGATGTGAGGTCGGTTTGCTAAATAAAGCTGTTATCTCGAGTTTGGACGGTACTAAATGTTATTTCAACAGATCGTAATTTTGGGAGGCGAACGTGTTTTCTTTTCCAAACTCTGAGATAGTGTCGCACGAGTCGTGGATGTCATCGCTTTCTTCTTCTTCTTCTTCCGACTTGACGAGGTCCTTCTCCTCCTTTACTCGAACGTGAGGTAAAAACGATGTTTTAAAATTTTTCTCTTCCTTTTCTCTCTCTCTTTGGTGAAGCGCTTTTGAGACGGGAGTCGTGAGATAGGTATCGAGTAATCTATTACGCTTCTTACAAGGTGATCATTTTGTTGCGAACGTGTTCGCGCGCCTTCTCCACTTCACGCATCAACCTTTCCTCCGGTGTTGCGGGTCGAAGGAGAGCGGGGGGTGGGGAGCGGTGACGGTGACGCGGTGACTTGTCGCGCAGTCTCTTCTTCGCTTTTTGAAGCTCGCTCAGGGTCTTCAGATCCCTTCTTTCTCCTCTCTGCGTTTCCCTTTTTACCGTTTTTTCATTCTTTTTGTCTTCAAGCGACCTCCGAGTTTGGATTTGAGTTTCATCACACCCGCAACACCGAGCGCCGCAGCTCTTTCACCGACACTCGCGTCTCTGGACTTGACTCGCTCCCACGCCCCCTTGGCGATTCGTCCGCTCTTTTGCGTTCCTCACCGCCTTTGTAGTTGTGGTAAGCGATGTCGTGTTCTCTACACGCTTTGTCCAAAGGACTGATACCGCGGTCGCCTCTTTGCAGTCTTCGCGAGCTTCGTGCCGGGGCCGCAAAACTGACAACCACCGGTAATGTGAAGTTCGAAGGGAAGCTTATCGATCGCCCGATTGAGGATCCGATATAAATCCGCTACCTCGATAGTGACGAGGTCGTCGCGTTTTCGCGAAATACGAAGAATGTCGTCGTCTCTTGAGAGAGTGAAGATGTCTCGTATAAAAAAGATGTTTTATAGTGTCAGAGGAATTAATCGAAACCCGATCGCTATCACCCCTTATTGAGCGGACTCGGTTTGTGAATCATCACAAAAGCAAAAGGCTCGGAATTCCACACTTCGGAGCACTTTGCTTTAAAGTCGTTGAATGAGCTATAATCGTTTCCGACGTGTTCCTTGTAGATGTACTCTAGATTGTTATCGTCTTGCCGGAAGATGACGATTATATTCGTGTTATTGCGAATCAGTGTTTTGGGAATTTTCGTGTACGTCTGACATAGACAGAGCACGTCCGTATGTTTGTGTCTTCCGGCGGCAAAGTAATGTTTAATGTTATCTTGTTTTTCCGTGGCGATATCGAAAACGAAAATGCTGTCGGGGAGCGCCTCGGCGGGCGACATGATGTTGTGTTGTGAAAACGAATGAAAAGGAACGAGTCCGTCGCAGACTCGCTTCAAGTACGTATACATAGGCTGTTCTTCGGTGGTAGAGTACAAATAGACGTTGAGGAAGGCCAGTCCAAACTCTCGGTAAAGAGGGAGACGACCGCGTTCGTCTTTCCGCATCCGGAAGGTCTAACGATAAGAGCGCGCACGCTATCAGGGAAAAGAGGACCATGTCGACTCTTTTTTCCCTCCCCCTCCCCTCTTGCACTCCATAAGCCCGTCACGTTCACGACGGGCAGTTTCAGGTCCATTGTGTGACGCTGCTCGAGAGAGACTCCTCGTATGATGCGAGTAGCAAAAACATTTATATCTATTTTTAGGAAGGAGGGAGGGAATCCTATTTGGTACACACATACAAAAAAATAAAAACAAAAAATTTTGTTTAAAAAATAAATAGATTTTTAAATTTATTTATTTTAATATTACACACAAATCTCATATGTGTCTGAAGAAGAAGAAAGCATCAAAGCGATTGACATCTCGGTAGCCTTCGTCAACCGTCGGTAGCCTTCGTCATTCCGCTGCGTTGCGTGCGCATCCGTTGACATCCAATTGGGAAAATGTGAGTCCACAACACGTGATAGCGTCCGGAGTTGTTGATCTCTCTCGTTCCCCGTCCGTTTTTTCCTCGTCCTTATCGTTCCTCCGTCGACGTCGTGAAGATTTTTTTGTAGTTTTTTCCTTTTGCAGTCTTTTCATCTTTTTCTTATTATTCTTTTTTTACTGTGCAATGAATGTTACACGGGTGTGTACACGCATCGTGCGTAGGTGGTGGTGGTGGTAGTGGTGGTGGTGGTAATGACGGCTCATCTGGCTCCGCTGAAGAAGCGGAACCGAATACTTCCGCCAGATCCTCGTGCGTCTCTCTCTCTCTCTCTCTCTCTCTCTCTGTTATATTTCAAACTTGGCTAACCTCGTGACTTGGGAAATGTAACAATTACAAATGACAAGGTACGGTCGCCAGCTGTTTAAGACAGCACAAATTTTAAACGAAGCCTCGCTATAAAGCAAAAAGCGAGATGACCACGCGTTTACCTAATGAATTTTCAGGGCTAACACAGAGAACCCCTAAGCTATCAGATTCATGAAGACTCGTCACATTCGAAACCTTTCGAAAGGACGCTCCAGGTTCTAAATAAAACAGGATCATGAATTTTAAAGGATCTCAGTACTTGGAGATATAACAATCCAAATAACTCATAAATATTACATTTATTACAAGACCATGATTACAAAATCAATTTTTCCTGCTGTGCGGATACAAAAATTGCTGCAAGAAAAACAATAGAGAACTACAAATAGGAATACAAGATTGACAGACGGCGGTGCCGTCTCTATACCAAAACACTGTTATGAAACAGGAACACTATTAAACGGCGCTTCCAACAATGCGCCTATACCTAAACAGAATTACGATATTACAAACAGCCTCGACAATGCCCACTTTAGGGTGAGGAAGTTGAATACACACATATGCAAAATTGACAAAGAAGCCGACCTCGACCTTCTTTCAATACAAAAAGGAGTGAAAAACTGAACTACTAAGAATGAGCCATTACCTATAAGAACCAAGTTTTGTATGAGTGCATAGTTACCAATTACATGGAAATGCATCTCTTACCATAACTTACAACCTTCTAACAAATTTAACAATGAAACAGGAATACTCCGGAATGAGCAGGAATGGTCCTCTTGCCCGCTAGTATCTCATTCAACAGAGCCGTGACCGCACACGAATGCCGATCGCCACACGGCCGAACAATGCCCGCATGTGATCGAACCAATTCGTGCCGATGACGCGCTGTTGCCCAGCCGACCTCTTTGCCGGCTACGGGACCGGATGCTTAGCGCTGCTTTCCAATGGCCGCGGTTCGAGGCTACCGCACGGGCCCTAGCAGGCGCCTAACCAAAGCTTCAAACTGCCGAATGTCGGACCGAAGGCCTGTCTTACTCACGGAAGGAGCAACAATCAAAAACTGCGAATGCTCAAAGCGCGTCTACTACGGCAGGAACAAAAACTGCAACATTAACAATCCATATAGTAATGCACAGTACTAAAACTAGCTCTACGACAAATCGAGTCAGATACAAACAAGTCGCTCAAAAGCTGCAAATAAAAACAAGAACAAAATCAGAGTAAACGCAACCATATGAATCAACAAATATCTCAAATACAGATCAATTCCATGTGTAAAAACACTCATTCCTAAAAGTCTAGACTATTATGCACTTATACACATATTTACAATAATACAATACGGTGCTGAAGGAACCGGGCCTTTCATAAAAATACCATTAATGGCTCATAAAATTACAAAACAGCATGCACCCGTCATGCTGGTAAGAGATAATATGCGAAAACGATGGACAAGCTTTCCTGAGAATGGTAGCAAAATTAAAAAAGACGTAAGGCTAAAAGTGGCGAAATGCTCTGTGCGCGAGAAGCGCACGTCTTTTATACCAGACCCAGACGGGGTAACACTGAAATGGTGAAGAGGGATAACGGGGAAATATCGATATTAACATAGAGAAGTACAGAACTCTCTGCCTTAAAGCTTTTACACTTTACGCGTAGCGCGCAGATGCTAGTGGCGGCTTCTAGTAGCAAAGCAGAGAATCACACTACTAGATAAAGATAATATTTTGATTTGCCATAAAAATCTTAATTTTTGGGTTACAACGGCAAACGAGGTGTCCATACAACTCTAAATTTACTCTAAATTGCAGATTTTGCTGTTAGAACCCGCTACAATCTTTGGTTTTCTTACAATAAGTAAAAAACCTGTTTTGAAACTAGTCTTACACAAAATGCCAATTTTTTCTCAGCACTCAATAAACCAAAAAGTCAGATCTTATTAACAATTTCTTAGGTTTTTGGAACCTTCTCATGGCCATGAGATTAGAGTTTGATTTTTGCAATTTACCATTTTTGAGAAAATTAAAGATGAAAAATTACCCATATACTAGCATATTTAATCTAATTACAGAGCAAGAGCTTACAAGCTATGGATATAAAATCTTCTCGGTAGCTCTTCTCAGATGCTCGTTGGCTTCTAATAGCTGTTTTAACACCAGTATTCAACATTTGTGATTACTTAAATTTCCAAAATTAACACTCTCTCCTCCCAACGTGCGGCTACGAAGTAAAGAGACGAAATGACACTGGTGGACGAACGACGCAACTTCTTATAGTTGATATTTTTTCACACGTTTTTCCTCGCGACAAAGTCATCGATCGGCACGTACTGCATTTCCGTTTTATAGATAATGAGACAATACGCGGAGGTTTTGTTCGGCATGGTTTGTTTCTGTTTCCCACGTGATCTTAATGTCGGTTTGCGAAGGAATCATGGCAGACGATCTAGCTGAGACGTCCCAGCAAATAAAAGGACAAGTTGAAAGAAAGTCCATTGTAATCGCCGATGTTGGATGACGATTGTAGTAACTTTCTTCCATTTTTTATCATTTCAAAGAGATACGGATACCAGTTTTTTGTTTTATAATAAGGTACTTTGCATAAAAGATCGGAATAAGGGTAAAACTCATCGTTGAGATAGTTTTGTAAATATCCAACCGTCGAACTCGCTCGCGTTCTTTTTATAATCGTCATCTCTGTTTGTTTGCATAGCAAAGATGACGTACAGGGGATGATCTTCCTTCGAAACGGTTTTGACCGACCACTGAAAAGGTCCCATCCCACCTGCCGAGATCGAAGGCAATTCCTGTAGTTCCCATCGTCTGAATTGCATGGGAATGGGCCGTCTGCTGTCCAATACCCTAGTCACGGCGAGGGAGGCGGCGTCGCTGAGCGTGAGATGGGGCATTCTCCAAACGACTTCAAGGATATTAAACGTTGCCGCATCTGCCGTTGCCGCTTTTGTATAGAGACAATTTTTATCCTTGCGACCGCGAATCAGCACGAGGTCGTGTTTAACACCGGTCATGACGCGATTGTGGTCCTCGAAAAAACCCATCCACAATTTCAAAGGTATGATCGCGTTAAACCTTCCCTCCGGCTCGAAGAAGGCGCGTTTGTTGTTGCAAACATCACCGTTGTACAAATTCACCTCCTCGGTCCATCCCGCACACCCCAATTCTCTACTTTCCGCCGGAGAGAGCAAAGGAAGATTCTTCAAGGTGGTCGTGATCCCGGGATTTTTCACTACATCGACGATGACGTTGTTGATTTCATAACGAATTTCGCTAAAGAGAAAAGCGAAACCGTTGTTCACCAATTCTGTGTTGGGGCGATCCGTGCTGCCGTCCGGCTTGTCTTCGGAACCTCGGAGGACGAGAGAACTGGCGGACGGTAGAAGAACGGCGTCCTTATTCGCGATAGTAATACGTATTTCATCGTTATTATTAAACGATCTGATATACGGCAAGTGATCGTGAACAGCGATGCCGGTGATGTGATGTTTCAGATTCTCTCTATGAAGAATGTCTATGGCATGTTCGTCGATAAATTCCGTATTTGAATGTTTCACTTTCATTCGCTTTGTAGTAATCTTCTCCTCGTTCTTCTTCTTCCTTTGGAGAGAAGACTATAACCTAAAGCTCGTAAGCTTTGTCAGCTGGACCGTATTAACGTGGCGAGCGGGCAAAGCACTCTGTGTCGCGGACGAGGAACGACCTCCATTTTATAGTGTTTCATTTCTTTTTTTTCTTCTCTCGATCAGTCCAGCAGCCTAGGACGGACGAGCAGAGTGCACGTCAACGGCGTTTCCGGATGCAACGGTTTCAGTTGACCGTCCGCGTTCTCTAAACGAATCGAAATCTTGTCGAGCCAATGTCGCGTGACGCGATGAAATATCTTATCCGTCGGTCTTTCTTCGAAAATGGCGGCAGGTAAGTCGTTGATGTGAAACTGATGAAGCACGTGAGCCTTCCGATCGTTTATATACCCGCTTTCGATCACGTTACACGTCACGAACACTTCAAAGTCTTTCACGATCGTCGGCGCTTGATCGGACATCACGTACTCTCCCCGAGCTGTAAGTGGAACGTTCTTTTTAAATCCTAAAAGTTGACCGATGGATTGATCACCCTCGAAGTTGAGTCTGAAAGAAGTGCTAACGGCGACTTTGTTCGTGTGCGGGTCCGCTTTCAAGTCGCAAAAATGCGTTTTCATCGCGAACCCTTCGGAAATTGTTTTTTGAGGACGTCGTAAATGTGTCGATTGATATCTTCTAACGTATACGTGCCCAGCGGCACGCTCATCATATGTGTTGCGCCTTCCTCTGGAAACGCGTAGTAAAACCGGTTGTTTCCTTCTTTCACGTTTTGGACGTGGTGCGCGGTGTTGAGATGCACCAACGCTATCTCGTGAATGTCGGTGGAGAGGTCGATGGCCGGCGCGAACTTGGCCGTCACCTCTGGTCCTCGTCCGATAAGGGTGTAGGTGGGCATGATGTCAGCGTCTCTCGTGAAATGAACCCCGCCTACCGATGAGTCTTCCTTTTTCCCTCTCCCCCTCCCCCATTTCGTGAAAGAAAAATTACAAACACAACTTGCCGCAGTTGTTCGTGTCGTATTTCTGACCTCGGCGCATGTTGTACGTCACGCGGTGCCCACGCGCGTATCGACGAAATTCGGGAGGGGGCGGAAGTCCGAACGAATCGAAATAACCGTTCGGCCACGTTTCGCGTACGCGACGAAATGAGTACCGTCGAGGTTGACGACGCCGCACTCACGCTCCGACGCTCTTGTTCTTTTGGGCAACGCATCACGCGTAAACACGCCACGAAAATAAGAAATGAACAAAATCTTCTTCGCAAAACGTGTCATTTCCTCGTGCGTGAGCGCTCGACGCGGTACTCCGCTCATTCGTTTTTTCGAGACGTCCTCCTCCTCCCCCTCCTCCCCTTCACCTTCCAGTTCGTTCGAAGCATATTCGCCACCCTTAGAAACACGCCCGATCCATTTTTGGTCTGTTCCATGACCTTGTTATGACGCACCATTTCCGCTAATTCTTGGTATTTGTTTTTGGCGTTTTTCACAGCATTCGCGATAGCGGACAGCGGCGCCTGCGACAGACCCGAGCGCGCCCAGGCCGTTAGAATGGCCGGAAGGAGAGAATGAGGGCAGGCAGAAACCGCCTCTCTTACTCTTCCTTCCACGACGCGCTTTCTTCCTCTACTCCCTCGCAATATTCCGCGACCCATCGCGCGGGAGTGATCACAGCACCCGCCGGGAATGGGTGCACCTCCTCTCCTCTGTGGTACAATCTTCCTACAATCTCTCGTCGTTGTCGTAATACACACTGCGAACCATGACAGTACTAACACATGAGCGCAAGTGTCGAAATATATATACGCACACTTAAATATCCTCCTTCTTCAATATCCCCTTCGCTAACAATTTTTTTCTATCTCTATTTCTATCTCGTTTTTAGCTACTTCTTATGCACGTGAGAAAGAGTCTCCGCGTATTTTTTCGCCTTCGTCAGCGTGTCGTCCATTTATTCTATCTCTATGACTACCTCGTTTTTAGTTACTTCTTTATGCGCTCGAAAAAGATTCTCCGCGTATGTTTTCGCCTTCGTCAACGTGTCGTCCAATTGCTCCTTAATCACCACGTTCGAGCTGCTCGTGCCGGCACCTACTTTGCGAATACGTTTGTTGTGAAAATTGTAATTACCGGACGAACCGACTCTCGGCAACGTGTCCAAGAGCCTGGGAGGAATGTTTTTCGTGCGCGGCCACGAGCGCGCTGCATTCGCTCTTCGCGAACGCCTTTAGGTCTTTTTCCTGTTGATCGACACGTGTAGAGAGCTTCCTCTCAAAAGCATCGAGTTCGCTTTTTGTTGTTTTTTTCACGGTTTCCGCAACCTTCTTCTCGAGAGCATCGAGAATATCGTTTTCATCATCATCTCTCCTCCTTATGCGCTTATGCACAACACCATCGATTTGTTCATCGACGAATCGCTTCGTGACGGCGTGACGCGCCCGAACCACGTGTCCAAAGACATCCATGAGATCGATGCAACTGAGAGCTTTGTTTTCTAAATCCGGATATTTATCTACTTTTTTATGAACGGTTGAGAATTTGTTCACCAAAAATGTTTCGACCCACTGTGTACTGTTTCACAAAGCGGAGAGTGGCGTCCTCAGTTGCGACGCGATCGGCATTTTAAAAAATTTGACCGCCGAAGCGGTTTCACCCATGTGTACTGTTTCAAAAGTGGCGTCCTCGAGTTGCGAGCATCGGATCATTTAAAAAAATTTGACCCTTTAAGCGACGTTTCGACCCACTGTGAACCCTCGGGCCATCTAGTTCCGAAGCGAAGAAGGAAAAAGAAATTTGTTCGAAAAGTCGAGTTTCAATCTACTGTGATGAGTCCGCGCGCGCCCTCTTGCATCTACAAGGAAGACTGAAAAACATGTACTTGCGGTGAGGTGCACGCGCGCGCCCTCTCTTAGCGAACGTGTGAGTTTGCGCAACGTGTTTACTCGAAGCGTATGTTAAAATTATAGAGAGCTGGAATTGTGTTCATTTTTGCAAGCGGTCGAGGCGAGGTCGAGGGGGAATTGCCTTCATCGGAATGATATGATATTAGGTCGACCCACTCCGCCCACCTCCTGCGCATGGGGCCAAGCAATCGCGCCCAAGGACAGTGGGTGGTGTGGTAGATAAGACGCGACCGCCCGCCCCACCCACCCACACCAAGCCTCGCTTGCGCTGTCTTCACCCGCGCGCCGCACGCTATCGCGCCCAACGCCAGCGCCCGGATGGGTGTTAGGGTTGCCGCGATTTGATAATGCGTCTATCGCCGGGGGGAGGTTGAATATATAACCACGGGCCGAACTCGTCGAGCGTGTTAGTCGTCCTCTCGGTGCTGTTGCGTCATGACCGACTGGATTGTGCCAGCTTTCCTTATCGCAGTCTACGTGTACGTAGGGATATCGCTCACGCGCATATACTATTTGTGGAGGTGCTGTGATTGTTGAGAAGGTGAAGAAGAACATGATTTATTTTCTTTTTTAATATTTTATATTCGTTCGTAAATGATCAGTGTTTTTTTTTGTTTTAGGACTCTTGTAGCTAGTTAGAATGGAGAATTCTGTTATTGCAAACGCTCTTCAATGGACGGACATCGTACAGTCTTTAGAGGGTAGGGTACAGCGCGGTTTAATTTTAACCCCCCGTCCTCCACGCAACATCGTGGATCCGGTCGCGTTTCTGAACCGGGGTCGTGTGCCGTTCCATTTAAAAATGGTTGAACTTGTCGTGTTGACGACAAGTCTACCTGCAACGGGCCTGCGCCTCGTTCTTGTTTCAAAATTTTTGCGCAACTGGAATATCAGTTTTTAATCGAACACCAGAACGTCGAGACGCACGAAATCGGGGGAGAGTTACAGCCCATTTTTCTTTCGACACGGGCTGAGGTTTTAACACAAAGTGATGACATTTCGGAATTTTTCATTTCTCACATCGCGGATCCTTTAAATTCCAAATTCGATGAGTTTTCCGAGAGACTCCGGAAAATCGTGGGCTTCTATCGTCGCCCTTCAGGTTTCGGCTCACTTTTTCGAACGTATCGCTCATGCCGGTAGTTCTTATCTTCCCTTCCGGCATGCATTGCGAGACGTCACGCTGTGATCAACGTGCAAACTCGAGACGAGAAATGTTTTCTGTGAGCACTGACGTCGGCTCTTTTTCATAAACGCCAGCCGCCACACTCCAAAATTTCACATTCGGAGCGGACTCTTACCTACCAAACCCTTTCCGATGACTTAGAAAAGTCTCGATTTGCGCGGCATCACCTGGCCGTTCACGAGATAAAACGATTCGAACGTCAAAATTCCACTTTTTCGTTTAACGTTTTTGCAAGTTCGATTCGTTTGACAAAACTTGGAAAATCGTAGGTTCACTACACTTTTCGGGTACGAAGAAAGACAATCATTTCAATTTCTTGTTGATTCATGGCGATGGTGAACGGTCACATTACGTTTGGTTTGAGAATTTAAGCAGATTGGTCCGACAGATGTTTAAACGTGTTTCACTCGCAAACGAATCTCGAGACTCACGACATCGACTGCCGATCCGTGGGGTCCCCCGCACGTTTGATCCTTCCGTCGGAGACGAACGAGGAGGAGCGCTTTATGCAATTTCGACATATCCAAAGACAGCAACGATGCCCGATTGCGGTTTACGTTGACTTCGAAGCGCACATGCGCCCCGTGTCCTCCTGTGAACCGTCGTCGAGAGGTTCTTCAGCCCTACCAACTTCACGAGCCCTTTTCGGCCACGCTTTAAGTGGTGTGCTCGTTTGACGAGTCGCGGAATCAGCTGGTCACCTTTCACGGTCCCGACGTCGCGATGCAATTATTAACTTTCTTAGGTCTCGCGAAAGATTACGAGCAACTTTTAGAGCATGCGTCTCCTCTCGTGATGGATAAACCAGACGAGCTCTCCTTTCAAAATTTCGATGTTTGTCACATTTGTAAAGGGCCTTTTCTTCCAAATTCCGTCCTCATCACGTTATAAAATTCATTATTATTTGAACTGTTTATTTCGAGACGACATTAGAATCGACAAGCAATGCGTCATTCGATCCAAATCTCACGTTACCTATTCGTTTGTTCAAAACAAGCGTTTGTTGTCCGTTTCCGACGACAAACGCTATTGGATCGATAAATTTACGAGTCTACCATGGGGTCATTTCGGCATTATGTGTATGCGTCCGTCCTTTCCTTTTTCATCAGCGTGCACGCTCGACCCTGCAGGCGGGGTGAGTTAGATTAGATTACATTAGATACTTTATTGTTATTCGACTGGCTAAGTGAGTGGGGGCAATTAGTGTAGTGGAGGGGATGAGCGTTTGCAATATAGAGGGGTGTGTAGAGGCTCGCGCATCTCATTTAGTCGTGGACGGGAGAAGTGTCAACATCCTGGAACAGAGCTGGAAAGATGGAAAAGGAGAAAGAAAATATGTCTTCATCTGACCAACGCCGCAGGTGACTTCGCCATCGCGGTTTCCCATGAAATGGAAAAGGTTCAAGAGGACGAGATAATGGTGAAGATGTGGAAGGAGATTGCCGTATCGGCGGTCGACGCCGCCGTGGCCGCTGCATTACTGACACACGCCCGGATCGACTCGCCCGAGAACGACTTCCTCAGCGCCATCGTCCATATGCACCTGAGTGTCTTGAGCCACCATGTTGAGAGCCACCATGGAGATGGTCGCTCGTCTCCTCCCGCATTCCGAAGGTGAGCGACTGCGGCAACGAGTTCAGTGCATAAGAAAATCCATTCAGACACTACCTTTTTCACCCTGTGAAAACGATCTTCCCGTATAAGAGCCCAATGAACAGTCTGTGGATGACCGTCGCGGTGTAAGCATCGTCCCTTGGCGCTCCGAGCTAGGCAGCAGGTAGTTTCTTTTGCAGGTAGCATTCGTTATAACTTTCGCAGTCAACGATCGCCTGACGCTGTAGAAGCCGGAAAGATAAGTATATTTTGCTGTACTTTACCATTCAGTGAAATTATATTGCATCTTTCTTCTTGAGTTTCATTTGTATTCTTACTTATCTTACTCTTACTTGATCTGAGATCCGCTCTACTGTTCTTTTAGTTTTCTACTCCTCGACCACCCTCCACGAAAGTTCTCTCCTAGTGTCTTTTTCTGATCTGTCTTTCTGCTTAATTACTTCTCTTAAGATGACGAAGAGCAACAAGAACGCATCTAGTGCCAATATTGATCTTGAAACCAAAATTACGGAGCAAGTGAATGAGGCACTGGATAAGGCAGTAACTTCGCCTACTTTCTTACGCTCTTTGGCATCTGTACTAACTGAACTGGTAGCAAAGCAATTCGAAGACTCAATGAATTTCAATGCTAATCTTGTGGCAGGTTTAGAGAAAAACTGGCTGAACTGACCGTGAGTTTCAAATCTCAAATCTCAGTTAGAAGAAAAGACAGACCAGCTCGAGATGTACCACCCCGAAAACTTTTTGCGGATATTCGGCGGAAAGAAAATGATAATGAAGACACCGACAAGCGGGTATCGAAAAACCCCCAAAAAAAGATAAGTGTTAATTTAAACCCTTTTGCAAGATATTGATGGGAACCATCGGATAGGTCGTCAAAAACCCGGATAAAACAGGCCAATTTTTGGGTTAAATTTATTAGTTATGGAAACCCGGGGAAATGTTTTGCCCCAAACGGCTGCTAAAGGGTTTTCTGGTATCAGGGATTCGTGGGGAATTCAGAAATCGCGCCTGGTTTCCTACAAGCTGCCATCCCCCTTTTGGCCTAAAGAACGTGTGGGCAAAAAGACGGCACCACCCGTCATCAAACGTGGTAATAGTCGTCCCCGGGTGAAAAACCGGGGACCAGCTGGGCTTTCCCAAAGCACGTAGGGCGCCCCACCCACCCACCTCCCCACTCCACACCCCTTTCACAACTACTTTCGGATTTTTCCCGGAATTCTCCTTCCTCTCGTCTTTTTTGCGAACCCCTTTCAAACCCTTTTAGTTAATCCCATCTACTTTTCCCTCCCATCCAAAACCCTTTACCTGTGGGTGCCCGAAACCTTTCTCCGACGGTACAAGCGTCGGTCTGGAAAATGAAACCTCGCCCTTTTTCTGTACGTTGCACAAAAATGCCGTCTCTGCCCTGCCTTTTGATTAAGTAAGGGAAATAATATTTAAGCATCGTTTCGGGTGCTTCTTTAAAAAAAAACCCGGTTAAAAAATTTCCCTCTCAATTCCGCGCTAGTAGAATTCCAGGGTACCCCCGGATAAGATTGATCCCAGTGCCCCGGCACATGGGGGGGTGGGGGTATATAATTCGGCCCGTTTTTAGAAAAAATTTTGTACTCTCTTCAACAAATACGGTTTTACAACGAAGTGAATATTTTTTTATCGAAGTCGGATTTTTGGGAAAAATGTCTTTGGCTGTCATTTATTTACCTTCTAAGTCAGGCAGCATAGATATTTTGGACGAAACTTTTGGATCTGTGATCCATTTTTATGAACATATTATTGTAAGGGGTGACTTTAATCAAAATTTTTAAAAAGTCTCTTTCTGCAGAGCAGTTTACGCGCTTTTTCCACAGCATGTGCCTGGGAAATTTTACCTCTTGCACCTACACACCACTAAAAGAGCACAGAAATTTGGGATCGATCATATAATAGTGTCTAATCAAAAAAATTTCGGAAATCACGGTCAATTTCATTTCCCCGGATTTCAAAACACGTTTTAATTTACCCGTTTAAAAATCTGAAATGTCCCAATACACCCCCGTTAATCAAATACCGGATTTTTCAAAATTGATAAACAAGCATTTAATGTAGATGGATTGACACTTCCATGGCACCTTGTCCAAAAAAAGAACGTTGAAACCCAAAGTGGCTTTTCACTAACTTAATAATACAACCTCATGACCGGCACGCCCTTTAAAAAATCACGCGTAACTCGACCTCCTGCCCCAAATGGTAAAACAATGAAATTCGGAATTTAATAAAAGATCAGATGGTGCATGCTTTTTTCCCGGAAAACTAAATGCGAACTTTTTAAAAAAACAGTACAAAATGCTCAAAATTTAAATTCCAGAAATCCCGCAACGCTAAAATAAAATATTATCACCCCCTTTTGGCAGAGTCCGGCTGGGAAAACGATTTGGAAAAATTTAAAAAATCTAGGAATGGTAAAGATCCCCCAAAATTGGAAATGAATTTTCCCCTTAGAATCTCAAAATCATAATTTTGTAAGTAACGTTCCTTCATTTGACTGTTCTTGAAGAGTCAATCCTCGCGCTTCTCCAAAACTCTGAAACAAAATTCAATGACGAATTTTTTTTTTCACCCGTGGAACATGAGGATATAATAAAAATAGTTCAAAGTCCCCAAATCTAATGTTTCCCAGGTACCGATGATATAAATCCCAAAATTTAAAAAAAAAAATAGCCTAGATGTGACCTACCCAATCATTACCGAAATAAAAATTTCTCTCTAATGACCCGGACAATATCCTTTATCTTGGAAAAGTGCGTCCGTGCCCCTATTTTTGGACAGCATAAACCCAAAAAACCCAAATGAATACCCCAATTAGCATCCTCCCCGACTATTTCTAAATTTTTCGAAAATGTCGTCCGTAAGCAAACTGAACTGTATCCCCAAAAACCAATCACTTTTAAACGATAAACAATCGGGTTTTCCCTTTCCCGGCGGGAATATTTGGTACTGCGCTACTGAATGTTTTGAAGATGGGGAGAACAGCTATAGACCCAATAATATAACTATTTTAAAATTTTTTCCTGGATTTAAACCAAAGGTTCGATTTCTTTTAGCCCGACATCTTCTCGAAAAACTAAAAATATGGGTTTTTGCACAGCCTCGCGTACATGGATTTTTAACATTTAATTTCCCAAAACCCCAAAAGGAGTGTTGCCCCAAAGCCCAAAACCCTCGGGACCAAACTTCCCCCGGGATTTCCCCAAAGGGCACTGTATTGGGACTACTAGTATTCTTAATGTATGTAAACAATGGGGGAAATGCACTTAAATATTGCGTAAATAAAGTACGTGGATGATCTTCAGATATATCTAAAGGGGGCCCCCCGTCGAACTCTTCTCACTGGCATAAAATTAACGAAGATTTACAAATTAAAACAAAAAGGGCAGTGTTAAAAAGGCCTAAAATTAAACCCCAAAAAAATCACAGAGCATGATTTTTTCAGTTCAAAAAGCACTGCGAATAAAATATCATCTTCTACCCTGCCTAAAATATATAAATGACACCGTTCTACCTTTGGGGTTCCGAAGTCAAGAACCTAGGAGTGTTTATTTGACAACACCCCCCAGCTGGGAAATCGCAAGTAGATTTAAAACCCGCCGTAAAGCTTTTTCCGCAATGCATTCCCGAAACGCCTGCGGAAGCACCAATTAGTACACGTGAGACACTCATTAAATCACTTATTATTTCCCCCATTTTGACTTTTAAAATTTTTTTTCTGACAAACATGACATCTAAATTACAACGTAAACCTTAAGTAGCACAGAACGCATCCCTACGGTTTTTTTTTTGATCTAAGAAAATACGACCATGTATCCACTTCTTTGACTCAATTTTGATGCTTACCTAACCCAAAAAACGGTTACTTCACTCTCTACTTTTCTATAAAATTTTACACGGTTTTTCATGTTAAAAGTCTCCTTAAAATAATTTCAATCCTCTGAAATTAAAAAGAGCTCGTAGTTCAGCTCTGCTCTGTTTAACGTCACAGCACCTTTTTTTTCAACAAAACTTTCACCATTACAGCTATCCCAGCCTGGGAAAAAACTACCAGCCCAGTCTAAAAATTTTGAATAAAAATTTGAAATTCAAAAAAGAAATTTAAAAACGTGGGTAAAGGGGTTTAAAGACAAAAGAATGGTATTAATGTCCTCTTCATCTTCCCGACTTTTTTTCCCAATTTCCAAGACCCGGGCCCCCGCCCCCTAAACGCCGCACTTTCCCCACTCTTTAAATTAAAATTCCACCCCCCTACCTCCTCTCTATTCTCATTTTTTTCCCCCCTCCCCACTCCATCTAAATTATTAAAAACCCCATATTTTCTGTGCATCCCAATAAAAAAAATTTAAATAAATATTTAAAAAGATTTAAAAAGGCTTAAATAAATGCTAAAAAAACTTACAGCTATTTTTTTCATTCATCATTGTCAAATTTTTACAGTTTTAGGTCCTAATTTAAATTTCAATTGATGTTTATATCCTATTTACTTTTTTCATTGTTTCTTTTAAAACTTCAATTTTATTATAAATTACTGGGTTTCTATTAACTTGGGGCCTATTGTGCTTCTTTTTGGGGTTAAAAAAAGTTTTTATATTTATGTAAAGTGCTAATGTATACCAAACGTAACATTTTGTACCATTTGGGTAAATTTTTCTTTTTTCACCTACTTCTTCTTCCCCCCCCCTTTTCTTCGGGTTTTTCTTCCTTCCTTTTCCTTCACAGTCATCCCCATTTTTTGTCTTTACGACCCCTTTTCCCCAAACGCCTCATCTCTTACCTTCATTACTATCCATACCATATTCTTCTATATTAATGTTCGGGGCATAAGCCCCATCCCGATTGAGTTTTTTTTTGGGTTTACTCAATTTCTTAAGGCCTCGGGATGGCCCCTTTCTTTGCACTCCAGTCATAAATGTAATTTCTTTCCCCCCATAGTTTTTCCCTTTTTTCTTTTTTCGTTCGTATTTTCCCACTTCATTTTCATTTATGGGTTCCATTTCTCATTTTCTTTCTCTTCCATTTCTTTTACCATAATGCTGTTCCCTTTTAAACCCCATTCCCGATTAAAATTTTTTTGGGTTTACTGAATCCTTAAGGGATATGCCGGGGTGGTTTCCCTTTTTTTCAATTCCCCGACGAAAAGTACAGATTTTTCCCCCTCTTATATGTTACTACTCTGTATAAATGTAAACTCAGTGATTAGGGGGAAGAGCAGGCCTTATGGCCCCGAGCCCTCGCCATTTTAAAAAAGGCAACTATTATTTTATTTAAAAATGAACATCCCAAAGTCGTCAGTGGCCCCCCCTCTGTGAGCATCAGGGTCTTTTTTCCCGGCGAGGTAAGTAAATTTTTTTTTTCTTTGGAATGTTATTGAAAAGAATATGTACTACTTTTTCCCTTTGTCTCTTTTTTAAATTTTCACAGCACATAGGGGGAATTAGTTACCAACAAAAAAATTTAAAGTTTTGTATCAATGAATTATTAATTTTTGTTTTTCCAATATATATATTCTTTTTAATCTGGTACATTGTTTTTTGTTTTTATCATCCCTCACCTCCAGGCAAAGGTTTCCCTTTTCCCCCTTCATCCATCCTAATCAAAAAAAGAGCGAGACGCTCAAAGGCGGGAAACGCTCCCGGATATCGCGGGGGCAGGGGAGGGGGGGGTGTCTGATGAACATGTTGTGACCCCCCCCGGAAGTGACGTCACCACTCTGGGGCTGATAAGATAAGCCGATATGGGGTCCGATCGTGTCTCATTCAGTCGTGGACGACAGGGGGTGTCAACATCCGGGAGCAGCAGCATCGCTCATGGGGATGTATATCTTTCCCCACGACGCTCACAGAGCGCGCCACCACCACCGCCGCCCGCATTTGCCGCTAGGCGCCCCGCGCACACCATGACGCAACACCCCCTTGAAGGGCCAAACATGTACTTATCCGGCCCCGGGGAAATGGCGTCACTGGGCTGGGGCTAATAAGATAAACTGATAAGCCCTTCCGGGGGCCGGATCACTACAGACGCCCCGGCGGGGTGCGCCCCGCGTATCGTAAAAACCCACTAAACAGACGCCTTTCCCGGGGGTGTCGGGAATTTTAAAAGCTAGCGTTGCGCCACCCCCTTTCCTCACGGGAAAAGCTACTCCCGGGGGTCCGAAACCACCCGCGCCGACTTTGGTTTGAAGGGGCCCCACACACGCCACCAGCAGACGCCTCCGCCTTCCACACGACGCTCACAGAACACGCCACCACCACCCCCGCGTTTCGACGCCAGGGCGCGCGCGGCACACCATGACGCAACACCCTCTTACGGCATCAAACACATGTGCGGGTTCTGCCTCAGGAAGTTACGTCACTTATATGCTGATAAGATAAGCTGATAAGCCACTTCCTGGGGCCGGACCCGCACAACACCCCCAAGAACACATGTGCGGGTTCTGCCCCCGGAAGTGACGTCACCAGCTGATAAGATAAGCTGATGACGTCATTTCCTGGGGCAGTACCCGCATGTTCCTCCTACTAGGCAGAAAAAGATGGCAACTTGAGAAGGAATGCATAACTCGGGGCGGAAAATAATTTTTGCATAACTGTATATGAAGCCACATAATATGACGGAAAAGTTAGCAGTGTTGTGACACAATATTGATCTGTTTAACACAAATAGTTTATTTTGATTAATCGTTTTTTGATTAGAATTGCTTCAAATTGTTATCAATAACGTTTCTGCCATTGTCTCTTATTTTCTGCGGCAACATAGAACTGTGACTAATAATCATCCCCAAACGAAGGCGCGAACTAGCGATCTTCGCCTCCGAAGGGATGACTCCGTACACCCAATTAACCACCACGGCCATCTCGGTAAGACATGAGATTTGAAATTCTATAACGGTAATAAGTGTATGGTGGTGTCAGTTCTGGCATTTGGCACCCCAAAAAATTAAGAAAAAGTGAAAAAATGTCCATTGGGCGGCAAAATGATGGCTGGTGGGAAAGGAAAATGCATAACCCAAAAGTAGGTCGAGGCATCTAAGCGGTGCGAGAAAAACATAAATAGCACCAGTATTATTTTCTAAATTTCGCAGCTAGATTGACCCACTTTTTGTTACCAGAACCCAGTAAGAGAGTTATTCTGGCGAATATTCGCCGTTTTTCCCGCACGATTAGATTTCTTTCTTTTCTTATGAAAAATTCGTAAGGCGAGAAGGTAAAAATGTATTTTTACGTTATAGGAAGAGGGCAAAAATTTTAAATCTTTCAAAATTTCGAAAAGTCAGGCATTTTAACGAATATGAGTCCTGTATTAATGTATTCCAAAATGGGTCGATCTAGTGTTTTATATGAAAAGATGTAGGTAGAGCAATTCTGGAGCTCTTTGCACATCGTGTGAATGAATCCGAGCATCTGGAATACCTTATTTACTATTTTGTCGATATGCAAGAGGAATAGCCTTTACAGGAATAAGTAACATCAAGATCTAGGATAGAATCTACAGATGAGATAGAACCATTAGCATCGTATACGCAAAGGTCCAAATTTAATGAACATTTTTTTGCAGTTTTTGAGAAAAAATGGTTTAAAGAAAGCATGCCTATAAAGACCAAATTTTGCTAAAAATGTTCATGCTTCAACTCCGAAAGATATAACTATGTCTTAATTATTTTTTTAACAATATTGATTGGCACTCAATTTTTCATGACATTAACATAGCTGTTAATACGTTTAATGACATTTGAAGTTGGGCAATCCATGTTACAGTCCTAACTTTTTTCCTATGTCTAAAAACTATCCTCCGTGGTGGAACTCTTATCTAAAAAATCTTGCTTTAAATAAGTAAATAAATAAACTAATTAATTATCTTTATTGATGGCGAGGCTCAGGCCATTTAGCCTGCTCTTCTGCCTGACCACTTTCAAAATTTATATTACAATAGTACATAATAAAGGAAATCATTCATTGAAAAATACGCACGCAATTTGGATGCAGGTTCTCACATAGATGACAGGAGTGAAAGCGAGGGAGGACGAGTTTGATAAGAAATAGAGGTGTGAGGAACGAAAGAAAGAAGAAGAAAAACAAATCAGTGAAATGTTAATAAGTTCTGCTAATTGTTTCATGGAGGTTTTGAAGAAGCTAAAATTGCGTACGTATTTTTGAATAACCCTTAGAAAAACTAGAAAGGGAGGGAATCTCGTCAGCATACATGTGAAAACATATCAAGCCAAGAGTTCAAGCTCTGAGAAAAAAAGATAATGGTAAATGATTTTACGTGTATTTCATAATAATAACAATAATAATTATTATATGATAAAGTGTCGTAAAACTATTTGGTTTTAAAAAAAATTTATTTAGGAAATTTTAACAGTTAAAATATTCCAAAAATTAGCAAATTGGAAACTTTTAAGAATTTAGGAAATTTTTACCATTTAGAGTATTCCCAAGACCCGAAAACCCGACCCAACATCTCTCACCCGCAAGCCAACGATTTATTCTACAGTTGGGAAAGAAAACGTCTTGGGAAAGAAGAAGAAAACGCTTAGGGAAAGAAACTTCTCAACGCAACTACAAATATCCAGGTTACAAACTGAGCAAATAGCTTCTCTATGTTAATGAAAGGGAGTAGATCGAATGAGTCGAGTAATCCCTCAACGTTTCTCGAATTCGTATCGTGGGCGAGAACCGTCACGTTTCAATTAGGAATAGTAAAAAAAATGTTCACTATCCTCACTGGGAGTGGGTACGTCGTTTTTTAATGCGTATCATGCAAAAGTCGAGTTATTTCCAAATAAATCTTTCATATTTTATTTTAGAAAATGCTACATTGAATATCAGGTCAACTGTTCTGAATGATTCCAACTTTTGTTCTACACTGTTCTTGATAATAGCATTAATACTCTCACTGACTTCACTGATTACAAAAACACAACAGGAATACACTTCACACAGTATATATACTCTTTGTACAGTTAAAAAAATGACATGTAAATAGCAACACTTGACAAATAGAGGAAAAAAACTCAGATCAAATATATATTCCAATATTCCAACATAATTAACTCTTAGAGAAATATTTTTTCACTACTCTTGTGTTAGTGGAAGTTATGGTTTCAAATAAATTTATACTTGATTAAGGATTCCCTCATCATCATCACTTAGATTCACAATCCAAGAACTTTCCTATTAAACAAAGATCAAATAAATTATTACCTCTTGTATGTGTGGTGGAATATCAGGATCACACATTGTAATACTTTAAAGAAGAATGTGGTCGTGAAAATGAATTTCAATTTACACACAATTACAAGAAAATATTTTATAGTTATAAATCTTGTATCAATACCTGTACTCGATTTACGACTGGTATTTTAGTTTCAAGATTTACTATTGAAATTTAATAGATTCAAACTGCATTATTTGATTGTACCTGGGAGAAACCTACTAGCTCCGAAATTATCATAGCTTTCCATGCACGTTTCGTTGGCAACCAAGAATGAAATTGTTTGTTCAAATGAAATTGGAACGACTCACGTCGCTTATCCGGGTAGGTACCGTTGATCGGGGTTGGCGCAGACGGTTGCGATGATGAAGATTACGCCCTTGTTGCTAGCGGAGCCCCTTCGCTGTCGCCGACCGCGTTCGTAGTGAGGCGTTGTAAAGATTTCCAATCTTTTTAATCTAGATTGCAGTTCCTCACTCCGTTCGGGGTTGAATCGCCAGGAAATCCGATTTGACTTCTTGTTTCGTCCGGAGTAAAAATTACTAAGTGACGAATAAATAAGATGCGAATCCAATCTTATTATTATAAGATGAAGTGAAAGAATAACAATAAAAAAGCTGAAATAGAAAAAATCTTCCATTAGACCTTCCTTTTCATATTCCAAATGTTCGCCGAAATATACGAGTCTCTCCACCCCTCCCTCTCCCCTGCTCCCTCCCCCTCTCCCTCCCTCTCCCTCCCTCTCTCTCTCCCGCCCTCTCCCCCTCTCCCTCCCTCTCACCCCCTCTATCTCTCTCTCTCAGATACGCGTGGCGACCGATGTTCTTCCACCTAACGCTCCCACAAAAATGGTAGACGTTCCGTTGCACTCCAGGCGAATTCTTGTGGTGGTTCAAACTAAATTTTGATTGGTTGATTCCGTTTGCTTAAGTGAGCGCTTTCACAAATCTATGTTTTACACGTGGCACTATCTGTGATAATTTCTTTTAATCTCTTGCAACCTCTCACTCTCTCTCATGGAGGTAGGATGAAGTTTTCTCCATGACCCTTTCAAGTATGTAGCTCGACTTAAGCGGTTACAATACAAAGAGTTTGAAATGTTCTTCGAGCATGAATACTCCCGTTGTATCTTGGAATCTGTATTTACTACCCCATTCTTCATTTTGTTGATCTCGTGGGTAAAATTTATATCAATACATTACGTATTGATCTTGCAGGTACCTACCATGCAATTGAAAAATTGAATTTGAATGCTGGTTCAGGACTTGATTGTACAGATAATTACTTCCTTAACAACTGTCGTTTTAGTTTATCTGTCTCGCTCAATCCTCTGTCCAACCTATCCTTGTCTTGAGGCATGTTTCTTGATAAATCGAAAATTTGTAAAATTGTTACGATATCCAAATCTGGTGAAATTAGCGACGCGAGTAATTACCGCCCTATTTCAACAATAAACTCCATTCCCAAACCCTTTGAGAAACTAGTATATGACAGCTTGATCTCCAAGTTTAGACATGTTTACTCACTTGAGCAACATGGTTCCTTACCTGGAATCTCGTCTTTAACAAACCTCACTAATTTTAATCACTTATTGTTCCAACAACTGGGCAAACGTAACCAATTTTACGATATTTACACCGACTTTGCTAAAGCTTTTGATAGGGGCAATCATACTGTTTTACTTGACAAATTTGATAGTTTGAGAATTACACATTTAATTGTCAACTAGTTTAATTCTTACTTCGCCCAAAAGGTTCGTATTGTTTCCTAATGTGGTGCCAGATCAAAAAAATTTACAGGTGCTTCTGGAGTTTCTCGAGACTCACATGTCAGTTCTCTCCTATTTAATATTTTTGTTAATGACATAGGTGACAATTTATTCAAGTGTAAATTCTTAATCTTTGCAGATGACGCTAATTTTTTTTATGGATATTAATAAAACATCGGATGCTTTTTCACGAAGACTTGAACAGAGTTGAGACCTGGTGCCAAAAAGATGGTATAACCCCTGAATGCATTTCAATGCAAATTGGTTCGCTTTTCAAATAAACATAATCCTGTTGTTTTTCATTACAGTGTTTCTGTTGGTGATATCTCCTCTGTAAATTCTATCATAGATTTTGGTGTTACTCATTCCTGTAATAGATTTTTCTCTCTGCATAACGTCAAAATAGTAAATAAGGTGTTCAAGAGGCTTGATTTCATTAACAGGACATGCAAGGAGTTCTAGAATCGCTCTATGTACATCTTTCTATATAAAACATATGATCGAGTCATTTTGTATTACACCTCTCTAATATGGTCTCCTTATCTTCTAAAAGACATAAACCGCAACGAGCCAGTTCAGCGCAGATTTCTGAGTCGTGTATCTTCATACTAAATGAACCGATATCATACAACGATTTATTTATTTATTTACTTATTTATTTTACGTCAAAAAACAGTTAAAAACTACGTATGACGTGCTCTGGGGAAAAGTGAATTGTAATTTTGAATTTGTAATTGTGAATTTTCAAAATTCTGTGATCCCTACACTTAGTCATATAGATGATCTTGGCTGTCCAGGTGACGCCGCGTCGAAGGCTGTGTTGCCGACGTTTCGACCATCTTATCGTGGTCTTCCTCAGGGCTGTAGTGCACTACAGCCCTGAGGAAGACCTCTGATAAGATGGTCAAGTCGGCAACACAGCCTTCACGCGCTCACCTGACAGCAAGATCATCTACATGACTCTGGCCGAAGCCTACGACTTCACTTAGTCATATACTACTTAAATTTTGAATTTTTGAAAGGGAGAAAAAAAACTCCCATGCAATAAAATCTATTTTCAAGGATAAACAAGCAATAAATTTTGAATTTTGAAAGGGAGAAAAAAAACAAAAAAACTCCCATGTAATAAAATCTATTTTCAAGATAAAAAGCAACCCAAAATTTTTAAAGATAAATAAGCAATAAATTTTGGCTCTTATTACTTCCCGCCGCGACAACATGGAAACGATAATTTGAATAATTGTATTTCCCACTGAATTCCAGAAGACGTGCACAGAAAATGAAGTTACATTTATGTCCAGAAGCAAAACAAGGGGCCATCTCAGCATTTGCTCAATGGATCAGGGAAACTGGACAAAAAACCTGATCGAGATGGGGGTCATTGACCCGGAAGCTGAAGTACAGTAGTTGTTACAGGTTGTTTATACTCATTTATACAGTCCAAATGGTAAATAAAGCATTATGTATCATTGTTAAAATTAATGTTACTTTTTTTGTTATGCTCAGTATAGTCTCTAATTGTATAGAAACAGTTATGCAGCAGAAACGATTTCACTTGGGATTTAAACTTTTCTATTGAATTTAATCGTTTAATGTCATCTAGCAAAGTGTTGTAAAATAATGTACATGTATGTAAATTTTTTTTAATGAGCTGTTGATGCTGTCCCCTGATGAATATGATTTCTACGTCGAGTATTATAGTAATAGACTTCTGCATTTTCTGAAAAATATTCCCGCCCTTGAGCAAGTCATTTTACAAAACCACTGATTCGTAAATAAAAGACACGGTAATGGTAGAATTCCTAGATTAATGAAGAGAGGCTTACATGAATCACGTGGGTGGATTTGGTTATTATTCGTACAATTCGTTTTGTAATCTAAAGTCTGGGAGCTATAAGATGTATTTCCCAGAATATTATCCATATCTCAGGCGGAATGAACATTCGCGAAGTATACACAACGAGCAGTATGAAGGCTGACTGAATTTGCAAGAATTCTGAACGCGTAGCATAGAGAACTTAATTGTGTGTTCAATTCATTTAAATGGACGTTCCATTTAAGGTTTGACTGAATTGAGAGACCTAAAAATTTGTTGCCTTAACATCAGTCAATGGTACACTGTATTTCGATATTTATAACTTTTTTTTTAAAAAAAATTAAAACCGTTGTCTTTTCGTTTACTATTAATTTGTTATTTCGGAACCAATTTGAAACATCTGATATTGTACTATTTACTGTTTCTTTATTGCGAAGGATGTTCGTATCATCCGCAAAGAGAACCGTTCTTCCGTTTCGAATCGTCGAGGGCATATCGTTTACGTAAAGTAGGAACAGAATAGGGCCTAAAATCGATCCTTGAGGAACTCCACATGCAACGGGCAAAGAGTCGGAAAGGTGCGTACGTAATGTTCCATCATTCCAGTAAGGTATTTCAACTCTCTGAGATCGTTGTTTAAGGTACGAACATAACCAATTTAGAGCAATACCACGAATTCCATATGAATGTAATTTGGAAAGTAAAATGTCATGATCAATGACGTCAAAAGCTTTTGAAAGATCTAAAAGTAATCCAATAGGTGCCTCGTTTTGATCTAATGATGAGGCGACATCTTTAAGAAAAGAAAATATAGCTGTTTCCGTTGATTTTGATTTTCTAAATCCATGTTGGCAATCTGAAAGCGCTTCGTGTTTAGTGAGATAGGTTTCCATTCGTACGTAAAAAAGTCTCTCTAATATTTTTGAAAAAACTGATAGAAGAGAAATGGGCCGATAATTTTGAATTTCATTTTTGTTGCCTTTTTTGAAAAGAGGCTTAATTTTAGCTGTTTTGAAAGTATCTGGAAACGTTCCAGTGCATAAAGATGCATTAAATATGTGAGTTAACGGATGTATAATGGCATACGCACAAGTCTTTAACAAAGAATCCGGGAATTCATCTAAACCGGACGAATATTTATTTTTAGTTTACTGATTATTTTGAGAATTTCATAGGAAGAAGTTTCGAAACGAACATTGTGTCTAAAATTTTGGGTGAACTGTCTGTTTTGAATTTTGTGGCTGAAGACCCTTAGTGAGATCGGCAGCAATTCTCGAAAAGTATTGGTTAAAGAGATTAGCCACTGTTGCCGGATCGTTCACATTTATATCGTTATATTTTAAAACAACATTCTCTACGGGTTTTCTAGTTGATTTGGTAGTATTTTTTATTATATTCCACATTGCTTTAGTTTTATTATTTGAGTCCAAAATATCCTGATCGTTTTTCATGATTTTAGCCTGTCTTATGACTTTTCGTAACAATGTTTTGTATTTTTTAAAGTAGATAAGGAAATCTTGAGATACGTCATGACGTTTAGAAATAAAATAGAGAGTACGTTTATTTTTACACGATGTTCTAATTCCTTTTGTGATCCAAGTATTACTTTTTTGTGAAATGTTTAATTTTCTCTTTAATAGGAAAGCATGCGTTAAAGAGAAATGAAAGCTTTGAGAAAAATAAATTATATTTTTCATTCGTGTCAATAGCGTTATAAACTGCCTCCCATGATTCTTTCAGCAAGTAGTCCGTAAATAACTTTATGTTAACTGTAGTAAATGCTCTGCACATGCGTGTTTTATTTATTGTGTTAGTATTCATGTTATTAGTAATTGTAAGAATTTGGTTATGTCGATAGTCCCTTATTCGAGGAATTCAAATTGAATACCTTACAGGACTATTACTGATATATTTCTTTTTTAAATTATCAACCGTATTGATGAGAGTGATTTAATTAACGAAATTACATTCAATATTCTTTCTCGACTCTTGCGTTGAACTATTATTTTTCACCAGAACATTATGAAAACATCCATAGTTAATAACGACACAATACACAGGCTCCTAGGAGTGGGGAATACATTTAGAATGAAAATAGATAATTTTGGTGTCCCACTCCCAATATTTAAGTTCAAAATCCACAGTTTAAACTTAAATTACTAATGCGTGTATGACTAATCCCTTTTTAATTTCTCGTATACGTACGGAGTATACGTTGCATAGAGAAAATTATGTAATGCTGCGCAAAAAACGGCGGGTTTTCGGCGAAAAAAAATCATTGCCGGCCTCTGGTAACGAAAAAGTGCATAAAACCATGGTGTAAAGATAAAGATGAGACGGATTTCGAACGAAATTTCGTTCTCTTCTTCGCATGACGTCACGATGGATGCTCGCCTGTTTGGCGCCCTTTTGGCGGCTGCTGAGCATTGTGTTGTTGCTTTAACTAGTGATACAGGTTCAGGAAATATGAAATTGTGGTCAGAATTAAATATAGACCATGATAAAACTTCTTTCACATACTGAAACTTGTGAGAAATGATTTGCTTCATTAAGGTTTTTTGGTGAATTGGAAGCATATTGATAGATAGTGCTTTAATAAATTGATTTCTTGTTGGAAATCTGATTTGAAAATTGCTTTTAAAATTTCAAGGTACCATTTAGATGTCAGAGGAACAGAATACCAAAGAGTAAAACCTGTTGCTAAACTTCTTTCTTTATAATAGCTTCCATATTGATACCTCTTGTGTCAGTTTTATACGATCTCCAGACGGTATTGGAGCCATTGACATCACCTAATAAAATAAACGGCATAAGTAATTGTTTTATGATATCCTTCACTTCATAAGTTCAAACTGATAGATGCAGTAGTGTGTGTGTGATGAGAGATTGTGACGTCACGGGATTATACAAACCCGTAACGCCACCATAAACCACGAGAAAAGCCCAAAACACAGAGAAATAAGGTACGCGGCGGAGCGATGGTCCGAGAAAGCGACATATACCCGCAGATTTTCGCACTCCGATGTCCGAAGTTACGGATAATATTTTTCTTGAGTGGGCGCGAAGGAGGAGAAAATTCACCCCACCAGAAGTTTCCCCAGGCGGAGTCACATAAATACCGCGACGCGCTTCGGGAGAACTCTCTTTCGATTTCGACAGCGACGGCGACTCAACCTAATTCTTCGGCGATAGTCACTGGTTAGAGCAGGAGTATTTTAACTTGCTTAGTTAAAACTGATTTGAGAAACGCGTTAATAAGTGTGATAGAATTCAGAAGTGAAGCGCATGTACAGTGTTAGCACTAACATTACGCGAGAAAGCAAGCGATGTGATTGCTTGAATCTGAAATAGTTTCATACTTGAAATAAATTCGCGCAGAAGGACTCTAAACGAAATCCAGCATTTTCCTTTGTACGCCACGACCACACACGCTCAAAGTGTGGTATGTCGGCCGAGTGCTAGAAGTATCCAATTCAATAACGATAGTTATTCAAAGCTGGAAGCGCGAACAACAGGTGCAATGCGCACGAAGTAGAAGGACGACTCCAGGAAGACCCAAGCAGGCGAGAAGGACTTGGACCACATACGTGAATGATACGAGCCCGAGATCGAGAGAAGGGTCTGGAATTTGGGATGAGTGGCGGAATTCGGAGATCGGGAGAAGGAAGTGGTATAACCGTGGAACATCGAACCAGTCAAGTGGCGCGGCGAGGACTGCGAGTGACCGAAAACCCCAAGGTTAACTGATGGCGAGCGGGAAGGAGATGTCGAGGTAAAGAACTAGCAATTTCTGTGCGGCAATCTGTTGGGAAATCGTGTAGCTTTAAAATACCAGGCGAAGCGTCCTAAAAATAGGTGAAAGTTCCAAATAAGAAACTGGGAGAAATATTCCGAACGTATGAGCGGCAGTTTAGATTTCATTCGCTGTACGCACTAGTAAATTCGTTCGAATGCCATACCTTGTACAATTTTCTTAGAGTGAATTATGATTTTTCATGTATTGTAAAAGTGATCTTATTTGAAAGTCATGCTTTCATTGTATTGTCAGGGGATAATTAGTTGTTATAAATTGTAAGGGTCCAATTTAAGTAACGTGTGTGTCACGTTGGTTCTTTTGTTTGAGTTCACAGCATTGTAGTAAATGTGCAGCTTAAGGCTGACACCTGTGAACAGTCTATGGTAAAATAGTTGTACAGAATCATTTAAAGGGGGCACGGAGAACACGGAACTTAATAATAGCAAGAGTTGAATGAGGTACACGAAAATAATTCAGAAAGAGGTAGAAGCAAAAGAATTGTGAATATTAACTATTGAAGTATTCAGGCAGTCGAGGTGACGCCTATACATTTTGTGGTTGTGTTCTTTTTTGTTTTCTTGTTTTCTTTGCAGTGACCATATACGCAAAGTACATACTTTATTGTATATTTGTGCCACTGTGTAATTTTTTTTCTCACTGAATATATGCTCATTTTACCAGAATTTTACCTAAATCATTGTGTAAAGGGTTCAGACCTTTCTCATACCCGAAAGATCCTGCTTCCTGAGAATTCAAAGCTCGCTTCACGAGCTTCTTTCACGCTCTATCGCCACCGGCTGGAAGGTAGTAGGTGGGTGTTTAGAATATATATATATATATATATATATATATATATATATATATATATATATATATATATATTGAAACGCACCGCGTTTCCACCTAAAGAAACGGCGAGGCATCAAGCAAGAACACGGCAGAACGGTGCAAGAGGACTGCCAGCCAATGAAAACGGTTACGGGCGGCGAGGTGTCGTCGGTTGGCCGACCGTGAACAAGGCCGCGAGGAGTCAGGCTCGCTGGCCGCCGGCGAGGAAGGACGTATCTGGGGTTGCTCCGATCGAAAAGCAAACTAGTATCGCGAACGAACGAGTGCAGAAAGACCAATTGACGGACGAATTTGTGCGTGATAACAATCAATATTCGATCGGACATATTGCCAAAGTGATGGCTGCTATTTGGAATAACACAGATCAAAAGACGTCCGAGTGGATCGGAGGTGGAAAAGGAGAACGAACCGGAGCGCAACGCCTCCACCTCCCCGGCTGGTCTCGGGTGAAACGGCCCCGGCAGGCAACGAAGGAGCGCGAGGCAACCCGAGAGTCCCCGGAAACCTGCGACGCTCGTATGGGAAGAAGTCAACGGTAAATATTTCTTCGATCGATAAGATTGAGAGACTAACAGTGATTCTGGAGGTTATGAAAGAAAAGGAGTCAGAGACCACATAGATATTACCATCATTAGTGATTTGCATGAATTAATAAATAGTTCAGTTTATTTTGTTCACGGAACAGTGGTGTTGATTAATAACCCCGAGCCCATTCACGAAAGAACACCTGTCCACTTACAAATAAATTTACTGAGAACCAAGCCGGCCTACCCGGTACGGCGTCACAGTTGGCGCGAACAGTATGGACTCGTGTATTTAAGAAATGTGGCTCAGAGAGTTAATTTAACAGAGAATAGAACTAATGACTCTTGAATTAACAAACTTGTGTAAGAATTTTAGAAACATAACAGTTTTGAACAGGAAATATTGAAATAGAGCAGTGTGCATGTGCAGTTGTTTAGGAAAAAGTAGTAGGAAATTTATTATTGTCATTGATGTAAAGTAAAACTGTTGAGGAAATATAAGCAGTATAGAGGTATTAGGCAGGCAATGTAATTTATGAATGTAAATGTTATTTAGTTAAATGTAGTCAGTCAGTAAAGCAGTATGCAATTACTACCACGTATGTGTAAGAAAACAGTGTGTATAAATATTGTGTTTGTTAGAATAATTGTTTGTGTATGATAACATACCATAGTTAAGTGAATTGTTTCTCAATATTTGGATAAAGCAAAAATTAGTAGAATTTGTAGGAAAGTGTAATGAATACAAAGAGAAGTTAATGTCATTTGGTGTAAATTATATTATGCTAATTATTTTTGAGCATATGGGCATGAATCTTACAAGATAATTGTCAGAATCATCTAAAGAATTACAACCCGGGTGTGGAGGGGCATTGTTTATTAGCAGTGAATGGGAAGTAATTAATAGTAGAAGGAATTAATATTGATTTGTTGGAATGTTGGGGTAATGTTTAAACTGCATGGTATATTTTTTGTGTCATTGTTGAGAAGCTGTAGGAGTGTGTAGAAATGAGACATGTGGATTAAGTGTTACGAATTTGAATTGAAGTTGTGTATGCCAATGTTTCAGAATTGTCAGAGAAGTGTTATTTACATTATTTTGATAACTGATGTGTTTTATGAGAGGGTATTTGTGTGTAGTGAATTTATGTGCATAGGTGATGTACCAGCATTTTGTTTTTGCAGAGAGTGGATATTTATATGCATGTGTGGTAACTGTATGGTGAAAATTAGGTTGAGTCATAGTAGACTATACAATTGTGGTTTTCATGCAAAATTTAAAAGAGCAAGATAGTGTATTCAGCTAATGCTAAATTGCTGATAGGTCATTGTTTAATACAATTACTTAGGAGATTGTTAGCAGGTAGATCAGGGAACAATTGCAGTAGTATTGCGAGCGCAGACGAGCTGAGGCATTGCAAGCACGGAAGCACTGTAAAAGCGATTGAGGAAAAATGAGTGAACGATACAGAAGCTGTTGAAGGTGAGAATTAGATTGCGGCAGGCAAGATGGAAGCTCAAAGGCGATGTTGGAACGGAATAAGAAGATAGAGCGTGTAGAAGACTCGGATGAAGGAATCGGCGGAGAGTACGTGCCTGGATAGTAGGGACGCTGGGTTAGATAAATTAGATGACACGTCGGGCGATTATTTTGATGAAGAAGTAAAAAGTCACATCAACGCCGATGAACCAGGTAGCAGGGAACCCAAGTCAGGAGTATAAACGAAGACATCAGATTTGATGTTAATATTAGAAATGATCAACGACAAGCTTGATAAAACGGCAGAGGAACAAGAAAAAAAGATCGGAAAAAGCAGCTTATGGCGATTGAAGAACAAATTGAGAAATCAGCAGAAGAACAGAAGGAGGCGATTAAACGAATTGAGAAATCCGGCAGAAGAACAGAAGGAGGCGATTAAACGAGATTGAGAAATCGAGCGGAAGAAGACAGAACGGAAAATTAATGGAGAATTAAAACAAATAGGACCTCTTAACAAGCAAATCCAAGGAAACCCAGCCAGAAAATGAAGAAGATGGCCGGAAAGGGTCGAGATTCAAAACCAATCCATCGCCAGTAAATTTATGAAACTAGGATCAGAAGATAGAATCCCAGATTGACAAATTGGCGAAGTTTGAAAACCGACCTACATCAACAACCGAAAATTACCGCACAGAAACGGAGGTGCAAAACCAGTTCGGAATGAAAGTCCGGATGGCGAGAGCAAGAGGGCGAACATCAGGATCCGTCACGAACGAGGTGCGCAAAGGGAAGAAGACACCAAAATGATGCAGCAATTAATTAAAGAAATCCAAGGGGATATGCGAATGTGCGAAGAAGAGTATCATCCCTGCAATGACGTGGAGCTAATCAAAGAATGCCGGACGACGCCGATCATTGCGGGCGGAATACCAACTTTACGCCTCCCAAAATCATTGAAGTTTTCAGGGAGATGGTGAAGAGCCCATGCGCATTCATGCGGGCAGCGGAACACACCTGGCGTGATCCAACACATCGGAAAGATGCAGAGTCAGTTTTTGTAGTATTTGATGTTGGGAGAAGACGCCCGGACGTGGGCCAAACACTTTTGATGTATTTCCGGGGACGCTGAAGAAATTCAAGACCGGTTCCATAGGCAGTATTGGAACGATGAGATTCAAATGAATGCTGAAATTAAATCCCCATTAATGGTTATTATACTCAGTCATTAGAACTCTGCGGGAATATGCGACGCAACGTGTTGAGGTGCGAGACACTACGTCCTCCAATGAATGATCAGAAATTATGTGTTTATTGACACGTCAGTTTCCGTGTCGATCAAAATAATTTGAAGTTCGAACCATGCCAATTTAGAGGCTTTATGAACGCCTTAGGAGGATATGACAACATTTGCCAATGCCCCGAAGAATAGAGGAAAGGAAACGTGAACGCGGTAAGAACGGAACCAGTCAATAGACAAGGAATGGTGGTGGGGCAGGCAACCAGTGGACGCGACACGAGACAGAAACCGGTGGCAATCGGAACCGAAGTAACCGAAGACCGAGTGGGAGTGGACAGACCCAAACCGTCGGGAGAAAGAGAGGAACGAACCGAGAATTGCGCCAATCAATCAACACGGCCTGGTCCAAGTGGAGGACAGGGAACATCTTTAAACAGATAGAGTCCGTGATGACAGGCGACCCCACTTGACCGGACACAAGGGAAGAAGAGCTGAATGCTGGTCCCTATCAATACGGTCCAGTCGGTGTCCTATGAATCACAACCGTGGCAGAGAAAAAAAAAAAGTTCGGAAGTTCCGCATGAAAATGTCCACGATCAAAAGTAGAATGCGAAGGGTAGTAACAGGCACTGGTTGATACTGGATGGCACTACAGCAGTTATATCAGAGGAATTTTTATAATGAGTTGATTGAAGGAAAGCAAAGTATGTGCTTGCCCATGAATAGAGCGTACGTATTAAGACACTCCAGAAGATCAAGCCCTATCACGAAACAAATAATATTTAATGCTGAAATTGGCGATCAAGTACGAAGTAGCAACTCCTAGTAATCAAAGAAGTTGTTATCCGATGATTATAAGGGACAGATTTTTATCCGAACGACGCGCGATTATTGATCTGACCACGGGTGGTGAACTTAGGAAAGCCAGAATCGAGATGGACATGGGAATGGAAGAGAATTGAAATATGTACGGGCGTGTTGTTATCGGAGGAGGATAGAAAGATTGAAACAACAGGTTGACCAGATAAGTATTGGAAGCGCAGCAGAAAACTAGGCTGTTAGACCTACTGATAGAAAACAAAGTGGTATTTCAAGTCGGGCACCGATCAAAGTTGAATTCCGTACAACACAGATTACACTCCCTTTGGGGCGGCGAAACTACCCGATACCGGTAGTATTGAAGCAAGTATAAGAGTTGCTAGCATCCATGGTGAGCGACGGCATTATCAGAAAGCAAAGAAGACATTACACGAATCATTGTAATCGTAAAGAAGGACGAGTTGCGATTATGGCTTAGATGCTCGGCAGTTAAATACGGTAGCGCTCCCATTTAGGGATGCACCCCTGTCAGTGGAAGAAGCATTAAAGATTTGGGGGTAGTATGATCTTTTTCGAGTACAGATTTCAGTGGAAGCATTGGCAAATGCAGGTTGCTGAAGAAGACCAGAAATATACGGGGTTTTCATTCGAGGAATATGCTATGTGTTTGTAGAGTACCGTTTGGGCTACGGAATAGCGGGCAACGCGATTCAGTGCGTAGATCGATATTACAAGGAAAGATGCAGAACCGAGTCACAACGGCCGTGGATGATATTGTCCTGCAGGCAAAATCCATCGAAGCAACACTTCAAATTGCAGTTCTCCAGATTCTACAAGAATAACCTGAGTGTTAAAATCTGGAAGAAATCAACGTGGTTCTGAAAGATTGAATTCCTTGGGTACGTCATATCAACCGAAGGATAGCGTTAGACCAGAAACCGCTGAAGAAATCCCGAAACTTACCGCCACCGAGAACGAATGACAAGTGCGCGAGTTCATTAGCACATGCAATTATTACTCGGAATTTTGTCAAATTTGCCGGACGTTATGTATCGGTCTATATCAACTGCTAAAGAAGTCAAAATGGAAATGGGATGACGCCTACCAGGAGGCATTTGATAGAGTAAAAGACATGTTTTATAACAGCTCAACATAGCCCACCCCGATTTTTCAAAAGCATGTATTGTCCAAACTGACAGCAGCGACTTTGGGATTGGGCGATGCTGTGCCAAGTTATCGATGGCCAAGAGAAAATCGTGTCTATTATCAGCCGAACCCTAGAGGACCCGATTGATTTTCGGCGACGGAAAAGCCAACGCTATAGTGGCTAGGCAATATCAGTTAAGCCGTATTTGAAGGACGACATTTCAAAGTACGTACTGACCATCGAAGCATTAACGTTTTTAAGTAGATGCCACTTACAAAACGATCATTCCATCGATGAGTGATGGCATGCAAAGAGTACTCATTCGATATAGAACGATACCAAAACTAATAACCATTTGCCGGACTTATTAAGCCGCAAAGAGCCAGGTAGAAGCCAGATACGCCAATGCGAAATTTCAGGTAATGATGATCGATTTGAGCTGTCAAGATCACCATTGGTATTTGATTGGGAGGACTTAAGTAACATTACAAGAAGGGATGATGAAATCTACAAGGTGAAGATTTAAGCCGGGACAACTAGCCGGGACGACGTGGACATGGCGGCGCAGAAGAATCAACACCGCTGGAAAGTAGTACAGAAGCAGTACTGATCAAGACCAAAGAGAATCCAGACACATGGAGGATTTGGGTTCCACGAATTGCACTGGTGATGAAGGTTAAGATTCGTGCACGTCGTTGGCTGTTCGGTGCAAGAAGACATTCCAAACAATACAAGCTTTATATGCTATTGGAAGGGAATGAGGAGGCAAATTAGGAGAACAGTAGCTCATGCATTACGTGTCTCAAGCTAAATACCAACCGCAAATATGACGGGCCGATGCATCACATTATACCAAAAGAAAAAGCAGAGTTGGCTGCGTTGGATGCATACGGACCTTTGCCTCGAACGACGAACGGGAATAAATACATTTTTGTAATCATGGATGTCTTCTCGAAGTTCATTACCGTATATCCAGTAAACAAAATTAACTCAAATAGTGCTTGGAAACTCGTGAAAAGATTTATTCAGTGTGCGGGGACGTTCAGAGCAGATATTATCGACCACGGAACGATGTTCTGCCAGTGAAAGGTGGATAGAGGGCATACAGGGCATAAGAGGGCGATACCGATTCATTCTACTGTAGAGACACCTAAAATCAAATCCATCCAGAACGGATAATAAAAAGAATTATCCAGACTATTTAGAACATATTGTAATGCAAGATCATGGGAAATTAGATGAATTAATACCGGACATCAATCGCTGGCTGAATCAAATTTCTCCATGACAGTATTGGCATGACACCGTAGACTCATTTCAAATAACCTCACATACTATCGCTCTGGAAGAGAGAAGTCGCAGGAAGGACCACCGAAGACATCGGAACAGATACGTCGGGAGCTTAGTGCAAGCGGGTAAGAACAGGAAGGCAAAGTTAAAGAGAAGAAAGTATATGAGTTTCACGAGGGCCAGACAGTATTGTTGCGTGTCCCCAAAGTTTCTAACCTAAACTAGGTTATACGCAAAATTTTTCCATTATATGAGGGGCCGTACATCATTGAACAGGTATAAGAAACGGCTAAACTAGTCAACGACAACAGAGAAGTGGTGGGACATTATAATTTTTACAATGTGAACCTTGCCCAACAAAGAAGAAGGCAATGGACAAGAAACAGACCATTAAGTCATTGAATTTTCCGGAGAAAAATCCACAAAAAAAGAGAGGGAGAGAGGGTAATAGAAACGCACCGCATTTCCACCCAAAGAAACGGCGAGGCATCAAGCAAGAACACGGCAGAACGGTTGCAAGAGGGCACTCGCTAGCCAAGAAAAACGGTTACGGGCGGCGAGGTGTCGTCGGTTGGCCGACCGTGGGAACAAGGCCGCGAGAGTCAGTGTCTGGTCCGCCGGCGAGGAAGGACGTATCTGGGGCTGCTCCGCGATCGAAAAGCAAACTAGTATCGCGAACGAACGAGTGCAGAAAGACTAATTGACGGACAATTTGTGCGTGATAACAATCAATATTCGATCGGACATATTGCCAAAGTGATAGCTGCTATTTGGAATAACACAGATCAAAAGACGTCGAGTGGATCGGAGAATGGAAAGGAGAACGAACTTCGGAAGCGCAGCGCCTCCCTCGGCTGGTCTCAGGTGAAACGACCCGGCAGGCAACGAAGGAGCGCGGGCAGCCGAGAGTCCCGAAGCCGCCGACGCTCGTATGGGAAGAAGTCAACGGTAAATATTTCTTCGATCGATAAGATTGAGAGACTAACAGTGCTTCTGGGTTATATGAAAGAAAAGGGTAGAGACCACCATAGATATTGTATCATTAGTGATTTGCATAGAATTAATAAATAGTTCAGTTTATTTTGTTCACGGAACAGTGGTGTTTGATTAATAACCCCGAGCCCATTCACGAGAAGAACACCTGTCCTTTACAAATAAATTTACTGAGAACAAGCCGGCCTACCCAGTACGCCCATTATATATATATATATATATATATATATATATATATATATATATATATAGTATATATATATATATTAGGGTGTCCCTTATATGGCAAAAAAATTTTTTTCAGAATTTCGAAACGCATACCCTCTACTTTTTTTTATAAATGCCAAAACGTACTTAAATATGAAATTTCATATTTGTAGCATGATTGCAACCCGTGCCGACCGAGCTCTAAATTTTAATAAAAAATGTTTGACCTAACATTTTGGTTTGATCCAAAACTAATTAAAATGCAACAAATAAAGTAAATATGAGTAAAAATAAAATAAGATCAACATAAACTTTTATTTAAATACAAATTATAATAATAATTAATTAGGGTAACTTCTCTTTAGTGTAGTTTTTTTACAGTATGGATACAGATTTCTATGTTCCTGAACACAACGCATCAAAAATTGTTTTGCTCTTCTTCAGCCGTGATAAGTCCATTAAAATCTTGCTTTAAATTTTAACAGCTCTTTCAGCATTGTCATTTACGACCTTCAAACGACTTATTTGTCTTCTAGCTTCCAAAAAGTAGGATTGTCACCCCAGAAGATACATCTTCCCGAAGAAAACTGTCGTCGATCTGCAGTTGAGATAGAAATTGTTTGCTTCTTTGAGTCAAAAATCATCCAGCGTCATAACTGAAAGAAAGAAAAACAGTTCAAATAAGCAAAAACTAAGCTACGAAACTTTGAAAAAACAAAAAAGAAAATATTAAGCTTGCTAAACAAATTTTGCGTAATTTCTTCCTTCGATGGGACATAGCGTTTAGCGGAATCTGAACTTTCGTCTCTATTTAAATTATTAATCATTTTTGTCTTGGTTTTGGAATCAACTTCTTCATCAAAGAGTGATAACATGACTGTTTCTTCACACAAATACCATAAATGATGAACAAACTTGCTTATCGCCTTGGAACTTATCGCGTCTACTTTTTCATATTCTTTTAAAGCTTTCAAAAAGCACAAGTCTTGGTTAGGTGCTTTTAATTGCCACTGTGCATTCGAGCCATAGTTTCATATACTTTAGTATAGTATAGTTTATTCTCATTATCTCCTCCTAAGAACACAACGCATAGTTCAACCAATTCGCGGTAATCGTCTCTAATAAAGGTTTTCCAGTTCAGTCTTATACAAAGTTAACAAAGATGTAATGTTTGTATCAACAATATGTGCTTTAAAGAAATTCAGAGGTGGCTCAATGTTATCGGTGTTAATATTTTCCAAATATCTCTTAACTTTTGAAAATTGAAATATCTGGGCTACTTGTAATTTGCTTTACCTTGGTTTCAAAACAGCTTTAGGACCAACTCATAAATATGATGACAAGCAAAAGCAGCAATTCCCTTTCTAAAGTCTGCTCCAAAATAGCACAAGCTTCACTGAAACGGCCAGTATTTGAAGCTGTTGTATCGCAGCACATTATCTGTACTTTATCATGGAGGTTCCAGTCAAAGAGTGCAGTTGAAATGGCTTTAACTTGATGTTTTCCAGAAGAACTCTCCAATTTTGGTACTGCAAGAAGCTGTTCTCTATCGTCAAATGAAGCAATAATTGGCAAGCGTTCTTCTTTTGAACTTCGTACATCAATCCCGGTAATAGTTTTCCATCCCAATGGACTGAGACTACGTCAGGCAAATTATTCTGGAAGTCAGTTTTATTGCCTCTGCCCTGGATTTTCTCGCCGGAGTACGAATTCGCTGAATCGAGGATTTGTTAATACGGAAATCTTCGCTGTTCAGACCAAGCGCTTCTACAACCGCATGGAGAATATAAACTGAGTCCCTTATGCTTAATTAGCATCGATCTAAAGCTGCTACCAGTTTAGGAGTTAGAAGCTTTTCGTGCCTCTTTTAGAACTTTCTTCAGGGCAAGGAATCTGAGTACTAAGTTCAGAGTTCGAAATCTGTTCCTCATCCGAATTCTCAAGACATTCCAAGCTATCTATCGAAGAAGTAGATGCAACAGCCAATAACTCTTTTGTTTTACCTTTTCTTTCCTCTTCTTCCAATCGTCTTTGCCTAATTCTCTATCTTCATTCTGTCGAAAGCATCAGCATGTGCAATATCAAATAAGTTATCACGGTCTTTTACAAAATTATTTTCACGGTTCTTGAACGTCACCTGAGTTTTCTTACAGTTTTTGCGCTTCCTCCATACATAATATAAATCAACAAGTTTCTTCACGCAGTTAGAAATGCCTTCGTAGGAATTCAGCTTTTCCCAAAATATAATGCACTCTCATATAACAAGCACTTTCGCACTTACACCATCAGTCATCTTGACTTCACGAATCTTGTAAAATAAAACGGTGAGAACTTGTCGATTAGATGGTAATTTTGCACCATTTATCTGGTGGCTTGGAAGTCCGATAAGGTAAATATTTTGTTTATCACTTCGTAATTCCACAGACATCTTCACACAATAAACAACAACGCACTAATAATGTTAGAAATCACGTATGAAATGACAATTGAAACTCGCTGTAACAAGTCACAGCGCTGCACCGCGCAACTTGTATGGGCAAGTTAAAAACTCAAGTCGGCACGGGTTATCGTTTATAAATCGGGCTAATATTTATTTCTAGACTATATTAGGTCAATACGAAAGTTTTTAGAAGGTATGCGTAAAAATATATTGAAATTGAAATTTAAGGGACACCCTAGTGTGTGTGTGTGTATATATATATATATATATATATATATATATATATATATATATTGGGACGAGCTCTAATATGCGCCCCGGCAACGAACCGGAACCCCAGCACAACGCCCGAAACCATCGCGGTGTCCGCCATTCAAACGTGGCGCGGTAACCACGTCATCGCCCGACGTCAGCCGCAGCCACGGCGAGCGGAACGAGTGGCCGCCAATGGGATAGTGAGAATATAAGGATTGAAAACCGAATCTTGCGATTGGCCAACTTCTAAAAATCAAGGGAAAATATCCGGGGGAAAGTTTTTCCGTTAACCCGAGACAGTTTTCTAGAGATTTCCGAAGGAAGTAGATCCAATGGTCGTCTAGAAATTTTCCGAGAGCCGCAGAATATAGGCGATGTTAAAAAAACCAGTGATGTGGATTGGAGAGTGGCTTGTAAATCTCCGAGAAATACAGATTTGAAGAGAGGACGCGCACCAGTAGAATCTGAACGTGCGGAAGCGACGGAGCGGGAAGAAACTGCTCCCGAGCCATTTTTCTCAAGAACTGTACGTGAGAGAAGGCACTGCGCTACATTCTCGAAAGGAAGATCTAACCAATGGGTCGAGATTCACCGACGGTGGTGTAAAAAGCACGAGCGGAAGGGAGCCACGAAGTCCAGTGAGGACGACGGATCCGGACACGGCGTCCCTCGTATAATCGTTACGCCGCCACTACGGCGCATCGCTGAGGTGGAAGGCCGAGGCGACACCCCTTCTACAACACGGCCAGAGAAGCGAATGTGTTGGGACCGGAAAACGGGCGTGGGGGCGCGACCGTTCTACATAGCGACCGAAGAAGATTGTACGAACTCACGGACGGACGGACGGAGGCAGCACCGCGCGAGACGCGGGTCACCAAACGGAACGGCGGCGGTGTGCAGCGCGACGCGAGGCCAAAGTTCGCCGCGGAGCGGGCAGCCGCTCTCAGCGATAAGCCGCCGAGGTCCCGTGCACTGCATTATCCGAGGTCGGGTTACGTGTGCCCCAATCGCCGAAGCGTGAATACCCGTGCGGTATGCTGACCACAAAGACGAAATATTTCAGAAAAATGTTATTTAAAATGTGTGATTAGAAAGTTCATGTCGAACATTTGATAAAATTAGATTCGAGCCACATCGTGGGCCAGAGTAAACTGAAAGAAAGCGTTTGAGTGCAAAAGTTGTAAGATTTGCATTAACAATTAACTTGTTCAAATTCTTTAATTAATTAGCAAAATACTTGGGTTTCTGAAATTAGAATTTTATGATGTTTGTGTACTTAGCATAGGGATGTCATTTTTCCTTTTAGCACAAGTTGATGCAATAGTAATAGTTTAGACTAAGTTGCAACTATTTGTGTATGTAAGACAGAGGCATTGCTTGCACAAATTGGTATAGTGACTAGAGTTTTGATCAAAGTGCGAGAAGGGAATCTACTTGTTCTCTTCAAGCCTAGTTCTTTGCGTTGCTCATACTGGTACAACGAGGTGTTACGAACCGTCTTGAACGCTTGGTAAAGAACACGAAATTGTTGTCTAATTTTAAGTGTAAATAGAATTGCCATTTCTTTGTATTTAAGTGTGTGTGTTCGTCTTAAGAAAATTTTCAGGATACACGAGCATATTTACCAGAGTCACTAAAGTGTTTCTTTTGAATTTGAACCAACCTGTGTTCTATCCATTTCACAACACCCAATATTGGCCTCCTAGAGGCAAACTGATTCCTCAACCTGACAGGTCTGGCGTCGGAGCGGCAGGAGGCTGCCGCGCGGCGCTGGTAACAACCGAGCAGTGCTCGCCACCCTCAGGATTAACGACCCCTGGTCAAAACAAGGTTGCATTGTATGCGGCACGTCGGGGGCAGGTCCAAGACCTGTGTTCCGTCGCAATATATATATATATATATATATATATATATATATATATATATTATTAGGGTGTCCCTTAAATTTCAATTTCAATATATTTTTACGCATACCTTCTAAAAACTTTCGTATTGACCTAATATAGTCTAGAAATAAATATTAGCCCGATTTATAAACGATAACCTCAGTCCGACTTGAGTTTTAACTTGCCCATACAAGTTGCGCGGGTGCAGCGCTGTGACTTGTTACAGCGAGTTTCAATTGTCATTTCATACGTGATTTCTAACATTATTAGTGCGTTGTTGTTTATTGTGTGAAGATGTCTGTGGAATTACGAAGTGATAAACAAAATATTTACCTTATCGGACTTCCAAGCCACCAGATAAATGGTGCAAATTACCATCTAATCGACAAGTTCTCACCGTTTTATTTTACAAGATTCGTGAAGTCAAGATGACTGATGGTGTAAGTGCGAAAGTGCTTGTTATATGAGAGTGCATTATATTTTGGGAAAAAGCTAGAATTCCTACGAAGGCATTTCCTAACTGCGTGAAGAAACTTGTTGATTTATATTATGTATGGAGGAAGCTGCAAAAACTGTAAGAAAACTCAGGTGACGTTCAAGAACCGTGAAAATAATTTTGTAAAGACCGTGATAACTTATTTGATATTGCACATGCTGATGCTTTCGACAGAATGAAGATAGAGGAAGACAAAGAATGTTTAAGGAAACAGAGAGAACCAGGTCGACCGGGATGCTTAGGTGGAATTGACAAAAAATTGGCGAAGAAAGAAGAACGAGTTAGGCAAAGACGATTGGAAGAAGAGGAAAGAAAGGTAAAACAAAAAGAGTTATTGGCTGTTGCATCTACTTCTTCGATAGATAGCTTGGAATGTCTTGAGAATTCGGATGAGGAACAGATTTCGAACTCTGAACTTAGTACTCAGATTCCTTGCCCTGAAAAAAGTTCTAAAAGAGGCACGAAAAGCTTCATAACTCCTAAACTGGTAGCAGCTTTAGATCGATGCTAATTAAGCATAAGGGACTCAGTTTATATTCTCCATGCGGTTGTAGAAGCGCTTGGTCTGAACAGCGAAGATTTCCGTATTAACAAATCCTCGATTCAGCGAATTCGTACTCCGGCGAGAAAATCCAGGGCAGAGGCAATAAAAACTGACTTCCAGAATAATTTGCCTGACGTAGTCACAGTCCATTGGGATGGAAAACTATTACCTGGATTGGATGTACGAAGTTCAAAAGAAGAACGCTTGCCAATTATTGCTTCATTTGACGATAGAGAACAGCTTCTTGCAGTACCAAAATTGGAGAGTTCTTCTGGAAAACATCAAGTTAAAGCCATTTCAACTGCACTCTTTGACTGGAACCTCCATGATAAAGTACAGATAATGTGCTGCGATACAACAGCTTCAAATACTGGCCGTTTCAGTGAAGCTTGTGCTATTTTGGAGCAGACTTTAGAAAGGGAATTGCTGCTTTTTGCTTGTCATCATATTTATGAGTTGGTCCTTAAAGCTGTTTTTGAAACCAAGGTAAAGCAAATTACAAGTAGCCCAGATATTTCAATTTTCAAAAAGTTAAGAGATATTTGGAAAAATATTAACACCGATAACATTGAGCCACCTCTGAATTTCGTTAAAGCACATATTGTTGAGACAAACATTACATCTTTGTTAACTTTGTATAAGACTGAACTGGAAAAACCTTTTATTAGAGACGATTACCGCGAATTGGTTGAACTATGCGTTGTGTTCTTAGGAGGAGATAATGAGAATAAACTATACTATACTAAAGTATATGAAACTATGGCTCGAATGCACAGTGGCAATTAAAAGCACCTAACCAAGACTTGTGCTTTTTGAAAGCTTTAAAAGAATATGAAAAAGTAGACGCGATAAGTTCCAAGGCGATAAGCAAGTTTGTTCATCATTTATGGTATTTGTGTGAAGAAACAGTCATGTTATCACTCTTTGATGAAGAAGTTGATTCCAAAACCAAGACAAAAATGATTAATAATTTAAATAGAGACGAAAGTTCAGATTCCGCTAAACGCTATGTCCCATCGAAGGAAGAAATTACGCAAAATTTGTTTAGCAAGCTTAATATTTTCTTGTTTGTTTTTTCAAAGTTTCGTGGCTTAGTTTTTGCTTATTTGAACTGTTTTTTCTTTCTTTCAGTTATGACGCTGGATGATTTTGTGACTCAAAGAAGCAAACAATTTCTATCTCAACTGCAGATCGACGACAGTTTTCTTCGGGAAGATGTATCTTCTTGGGGTGACAATCCTACTTTTTTGGAAGCTAGAAGACAAATAAGTCGTTTGAAGGTCGTAAATGACAATGCTGAAAGAGCTGTTAAATTAATGCAAGATTTTAATGGACTTATCACGGCTGAAGAAGAGCAAAACAATTTTTGATGCGTTGTGTTCAGGGACATAGAAATCTGTATCCATACTGTAAAAAAACTACACTAAAGAGAAGTTACCCTAATTAATTATTATTATAATTTGTATTTAAATAAAAGTTTATGTTGATCTTATTTTATTTTTACTCATATTTACTTTATTTGTTGCATTTTAATTAGTTTTGGAAACCAAAATGTTAGGTCAAAAATTTTTTATTAAAATTTAGAGCTCGGTCGGCACGGGTTGCAATCATGCTACAAATATGAAATTTCATATTTAAGTACGTTTTGGCATTTATAAAAAAAAGTAGAGGGTATGCGTTTCGAAATTCTGAAAAAAAAATTTTTTTGCCATATAAGGGACACCCTAATATACACACACACACATACATACACACAGGTTGAGTCGCGTAACTCTAGCACCTCCTGTAACTTTTGAACGGTTCACGTTATTGCAATGCAGTTTTCACGAAAGTGCATTAGAGAATGGGGCTAATTGATAAGTGTATTTGTGTATTGTAAGTGTAATTATAAGTGTATTTTATAACTTGTATTTTACGAAATATATGAAGTAACTTTGTTTTTAAATAGAATTGATTGACTTTTTCATGTTTCCAGGCGCGTCAGCTGCTCTGGTCATTAGTCCCGTTAGTGCATGTTTTTTGTCAAGAGATGGCGATGATCTTCCCCCACTGGATGGCGAGATCCGGCGCAGACCTACCGTCGGCTAGTGGGGTTTCCCCCTAACCAGGAATCTTCCACCAGCGGAGCACCGCTCCACCCGGGACAAGCTCTAAGCTCCCGACCGGGCTCCCGGCATATATGGTAGTGTAGTGCATGTTAGTCTAAGTGTGTGTGTAAGGGGAGAGGATAGGACAAGGAATGGAAAGGACAGATCGCGCACGGTCAGTGGCCCGTTTGATAGGGTACTGCTCTGGCATTCGCCTGGTGTTGATCGGAGAAACCTCCGAAAACAACCGATCAGAGAAGCCGGCCGCTAGAATTCTCCTCCAGACAGTGACTGAATTTGACCTAGCTGAAAAGCTAGTGTTGAAAATCCTTCCGCCGTCAGGACTCAAACCTAGGACCTCCCGGTCCGAGGCGCTGCAGTGACATCCTGCTGATCTGCTGATAAAGATACGGTTACCACAATTTTCAGCAGAACCTCCCAAACGTAATTGAGACGGGCTATGACGGATATACGCCTGCCATGCGCTCGCCGAAATGACGTCACGCGTAGAGAAGGCGTGGCAAGCGCCTGCGCAGCGCTGCACCATTATACTTACGCCATACACAAAACCCAATGCTGAGTTAAGAGAAAAAATACTCTAACACGTGATGAAGCCACAATCCGTGTTTTGTGGGTCTTTAATGCCGAAAAACCAACCCAAAGAAAACGTTCCTCCGTCCGTCCGTCTTGTGTATGTGAATAACACTAGCGTCTAAACTATGACCTTTTCAAAATTGAAAACACCCCTGCCCATTTGGCCTGAGTCAAAGCGGTGCTATTTTCAAAAAATTGATTAATTTTTAAGGGTATTTTACATAAAGCCCCCTGGACATTTTAAAAACTTTCTCAAAAATTGCCGCGTATAAATGTGACATAGGTCCGATTTTTAGGATTAACTCTTAATTTTCGGAAACTGTAAAAGTATGATTTTTTCGGCAACAAAGTATGAAAGTTTTCCTTCAAATGAAATTTCTTGTCCATAAATAATTCTTTCATTAAGGTCATGGAGACATTTTTGTAAATTTTAGTAGTTTTCGTGCAATAGTGCGTGAAATATTTGGAATTTTAAAAAATAACTAAAACAAGATTCTCTCGAAAACGGCTCAAATTTTTTTCTTTAAATTTTTGTTACGGTTAGTGCCAAACGAACCATATACGTCGAATAAACGCCATATTGAGTTATTCTTTTGTTTTTTCAAAAATTAGAAATATGTATTTTTTACTTGTCTCTCACATCGGTAATATTTACTGTAGAGGCAATTTCTTCACAGCATTATATGTTGCAAACATGTGCTTTAAATAATGTTCAATAAAGTTTCTCAAAAAAAACGTGTAAATGAGCTGAAAATTTTTCGCATTTTCGGAAACGCTCAATCGTCATTTTCTCAAACATGGCTCCATATTTTATACTCAAAATTTTCCAATGGATATTACTTGATGTACAGTTCAATCAAAGTTTATTTTGGTGTATTCGTTTGTTTTTTTCAAAAATTACACAATTGATTTATTTTTTCAAATATCTCTCACGCCGTTAATTAGCACATTTCCATCTATTTAAATACATTATTGCATGTGTGAGTGCAAGTGTTTCAAATGTCTTCCAATTAAGGTTTTCGAAAACTTAATAGATTCCTGTGAAAAGAGCTTCAAATTGCTCATTTACAATAATGCTTAATCGCATTCTGTAACACTTCTAGTTCGTATTCCTCAAGGTGGAATAAAACTAGTGTTATAGACGAGTCAGACGAAGTAATTTAATACCAATTGTAGGCGATGTAGTCTGTTTGATTCAATTTGTTCTTTCTTGTTATCAGTTCTTTGATGTCTTCTGTTAGCCGAGGATGGTTTGGAGCGCGAATCGCCTCTATACTGTTAGGGGAAGAATTGTTAATGGAGTTGATTGTAACATTAGTCAGAACGAGGGTGCATTCGTCGATTTCCGATTGTGTTTTTCACTATTTAACCGGAGGGAGAGAGGATATGAGGTGTTGTTGGAAATTTCTCCAGTTAACTTTGAGTATATAAACGTGGTGGGCGATTTATAAGAAGTCGAGTTAAAATAACTGCAATGTGATCCAAATCCAGCTCTGAGATGGAGAAGGGAACTAGTGTTTTATTTTGTGTTTTCGTTTCCAGGTTGGTGTTGAAAAAAGTTGAACAGTCATGATCAAATAATGTGCGAGTATCCGTCGCTTTCTAGAAGGTTTCGAATAAAGTCTTCATTTACTTGTAGCAATTACGTCCTAATTTATGTAGACAATAATAGTGTAATGCTACATTTTAGCTTATCTAAAAACTGTGTGAGGTTTCCATTCCACGTATTCTTGGGAGAGGGAGGATCGGACTGCAGGTTTAGAATATGTCAAAATGAAGCCTTTTACCAACGTCTACCTTAATAGATAACATTTTCAAGATTTTTGATCGCCGAAGTAAAGTCTTGTCCAAAAGTAGCTTCGGACGCCATCCCACCCCTCTGAATTTCCAAGGAATAACAAATATCACCTCTCGGAACTTGTCTTCGTGCTCTTTTTCCAAAACATTTCAGGGAATAATTTTTTTTAGTGAGAAATACACTTGTTCATATGTCTTACTTCAGCTAAAAGTACCATGAAGATCTTGTTTCACCAATAAATTAAGGTCTAAACTCTTGGAAAGAATAAAAAAAATCTCCTGCTACTTCCTTAGTAAATTGATTGATTGATTTTTTCGTGTTTCCGGGTGCGTCAGCTGCTTTAGTCATTAGTCCCGTTAGTGTAGTGCATGCTTTTTCTCAGGAGATGGCGGTGATCTTCCCCCGCTGGATGGCGAGATCCGGCGCCGACCTACCGTCGGCTAGTGGGGTTTCTCCCTAACCAGGACTCTCCCACCAGCGGGGCAGCAGTACCCTATCAAACGGGCCACGGACCGCGCGCGATCTGTCCTTCCTCTTTCTTGTCCTCTCCTCTCCCTTTACACACACACTTACACTAACATGCACTACACTACTACATATTCTGGGAGACCGGTCTGTAGCTTAGAGCTTGTCCGGCTGGGGTAGTGCCCCGCTGGTGGGAGAGTCCTGGTTAGGGGGAAACCCCACTAGCCGACGGTAGGTCGGCGCCGAATCTCCCATCTAGCGGGGCAAGGTCACCGCCATCTCCCGAGAAAAAACATGCACTACACTAACGGGACTAATGACCAAAGCAGTTGACGCACCCGGAAACACGAAAAAATCAATCAATCAATCAATCAACGGAAAACTACCGATCAGAGCAGCCAGCCGCTAGAATTCTCCTCCAGAGAGCGACTGAATTCGACCTAGCAGAAAAGCTAGTGTCGAAGATCCTTCCGCATCAGGACTCGAACCTAGGACCTCCCGGTCAGAGGCGCTGTAGTGACATCAGTTGATGCACTGAGCTAGTGCTCCCGGTCCTTAGTAAAGGAAAGGCAGTTTTTAAAGAGTAAGAATTTTCCCAAACTGCTAGAAATATTTTCTTTTCTCTTCTTAGATAGAGTGAAGGTCCGCTTTTATTGAACTCACTAAATTTTTGAAAATTGAAAAAGTTACAAATAAAGAGAGAGAAAGTATGTGCGGTAGTAGCACCACTAGTTTGCGTTGTTTCAATTTCGTTTACAATTTGCCTCGTATTCAACATAAGTTTTTGATTTATACACATCTTTTTTACTATTGTGTTTCCTCCATGACAGAATATAGATAACATCCACCTAGAAATTATGACGTAATTCATTTGTATTCATGACGACTCAACACTGATGCTCGTTCAACTGAGCATTTAATTCATGTCCTCCAAGTATAGTGTGTTTAGAGAAGTAAATTAGCTTGGTACTGTTGCAGGAAAAATTGAATTAAAAATATCAGGTGTCAGATCCTCCGCCATTTTCGTATTTATTGGAAGGATGGCAAGATGAAAAACAAAATGCTGCTATCTACAATTTCGTTACCAAAAAACTATTAGCACACCAAACAAGTAATGATATACGAAAGCCAAAATCGAAATTCAGAACGTCCCCATCATGAAGCATTAATAACTTCCTGATGGATCATTTCCTTCATGAGCAGAAACTAAATGCTGATTAGCTGTTAATTCCTTGTTACGACACCTATAGTTGCATTAACTATATTTGTTAGGATAATAAATGTTTTTAATTGCTAAAATTTGTAACTAAGAGTGAGTCATTGTCTTTGTACTTACCGCGAGCGGTAGCTCAGTGTATCAACTGGTATCACTGCAGCGCCTCTGATCGGGAGGTCCTAGATTCGAGTCCTGACGGCGGCAGGAATTTCGATACTTTTTCAGCTAGATTGAACTAAAATATTAAGATTAAAGATTTACTTAAAATTACTAAAATATATTCCTAAACCTTGGAAAATGACCCATATATTACCTTTTTGTAAACCAGGAAAAACCCACATCATCCTGAAAACTATAGGCCTATAAATTTATTGTCAGATATAGGAGAGTCTTTGAAAAAAGCCATAGAATAAGATTAACTAAATATCTCTTGGAAATTAAAGCCATTTCAGATGAACAATTTGGATTTAAAAAATATATTCAACCACACCCCAACTCCTTCGCATTACTGAATTTATTGTACATACCTTTCATGAAAACTACACCATTAAACTATTCCTTAATGCACCCCAAGCATTTGGTAGAGTTTGGTACATTATATTAATGTATAAATTAATAAATCTTGGCCCACCTCAATATCTATTAAAAATTATTGAATTTTTTCCTAACAAAAACAATTCTGTGTAAAAAATTAACTTGTTTTGTGAAATCCGATGACAATAAATGCAGGAGTACCACAAAGCCCAGGACTTTCCCCTGTACCGTTTAATGTATATAATAAGTGTATTTAATGATTTGCCAACATTCAGCAATACCAAATCAGCACTACACGCTGATGGCGCAGCTTTTTTACTTCACATACTGACGTGAAGTATTCGCATTACTGAATTATATCTTTATATATCTGAATTATATCATTATATCTTTTGTTTATATACAAAGCAGTTTGTATGAATTCCAAAACTGGATCCGAAAGTGGCGAATAAAAACCAGCACTGACAAATCGCAAGCTAAAATACTTACTTTACGTCCATATCAATTTCCTCCCCCTTAAAACTCAGTGGCTATAATGTGACTTCGACAAAAAGTAAAATTCCAGTAAAATATCTCGGTTCTCTTAGATCAAACACTAACATGGTCATTTCATATTCAGGCAGTAGACAGGCAAAAATCTTACACCATATTTTCAAAATTATATCCGTTAATAAATTTAAAATCTTCCATTAAAATAGAATGTGGAACACTAATTTATAAATCAATAATAGGACCTTCTCTGACTTATGCCTGGCCAATCTGGTGTAACATTGCACAAACCCTTTAAAAAAATTACATGTAATAGAAAATAAATGTCTTCGGAAAATTATTAAAGCTCAGTGAATAATTCTTAACACGTAAATTCATAAAGAATTACAAATTGAACCTCTCGCACAATACATGCAAAATCTAACCACAAATTTTTCCCACAGCTTGTACAAAAATACTCAAATTAGGTAAAACAAAACAAAATTGCCGTGTACGTTCACGTACCCAAAAAATGCAAATTAAAATTATAAATAATATTAAAATGTACAGAATTATTACAAACAAAATTACGTAGCACATTTACTTCGTGGATGGTTTCCAGCCTGCCTGATGACAGCGGGATCGAACCAAAATGATATGAATTATTAAATTGAAACTCCCTGTAAAATATAAATAATAAACAGGAAGAATAAAGATTAAAAAAAGAAGTTTATGAACTGTTCAATTTGGTTGCCAAAAGTGAGCATGACGCTCAAAATTAGTGAGTGTATTCTATTGAATACTAAACTTCATTCGAACGTATTGACGCACCTACAGAGGTCATTTAAAATCTCCGTTAAATACGACTGGCAAAAAAATCAAAATTACACAAAAAATTCTTATCTAATATATGACAATATGCATATCATTGAATTCGTCTTTTTACGCTCGTCATGATAAACTGGAAAATATGTACAGTTTCTTTTGGAAAAGCAAAGTTACTTAAAATATCTTGTAAAATACAAATGATAAAATATGAATGAATACACGTATCTATTGGCCCCCTACCCTTATGCACTTTCGTGAAAACTGCATTACAATAACTTTACCGTTCAAAAGTTACGGCTGGTGCTTAAGTTGCGAGACCCGAAACGGCGAATAGAAACATTGGTTCAGGCGGTCCGCCAAGTTAAACGTGGCGCGCTGGCGACGTCGTCGGTCACGTGGAGCGAAACCGACAATGGCCATTGGAAAATTCGCAAGATAAGAGCAGGAACTGAATATCGCCATTGGCTCCCGAGGAAAAACAGAGGGAACCCGCGGCAGGGATATTTTTTTCCGTTGGAAGAGAAGAGCTCTCAAAATGTTTTTGTTTTTCCCCACATTTTTTTCCTTCCCTTTGCCTACTTTTCTTTCCTACGTTACACTGATGCAAGAGGACTAATTTTCGTTCTGGGAAACGAAAATATACGACGCGACCACACTGCTACGCAAGGCGACGGAGCGCAGGGTAGAATTCGCAGCGCAAACGACACCACGCCAGGAAACTCAAAAGAGTGACCTTTATTGTGGCGGACGTCTATATATCCAACGATTGCGTTCAGATTTTAAAACGACCAGTGGTATTATGAGTTCTAATGTACTGCTGTGAACTCCCTTGCAGCTCTCCCTTGTTATCGTAACTGGCGAAATTTAGCTAGAAGCTATATTTGCAAACAATGTGAATATAATTCTTGTTACTTAAGGCGTACATAATTCAAATCACTGATATACAAAGTGTAATTCATTTAACGACTGTCGTAACTGAAAACGATGATTTAACATTTTAAAGCTATTGTAAATTTCACTAAGAAGACTTAGGAAGTAACGAATTCTTTCGAGCCAAGAAAGTATTAATTTGATGTTACATTTTATTATTTCATCAAAGAATGCATTCTAGTTACTTATTCACTGACATATTCTTTGATATTTCTGTGAAAAAGGTATTAGATTAATGTTGTAATTTAATTTTCTAACTGGGTTATAGTATTTAATGTAATTGTAAATGAGTGGAGGAAGTTCATTTTTAATTCACACTAGAGTTGTTACGTACTGTACGGGAATTATTTGAGAATTATTTTAATTTATCTAGTTCAATTTTTCAAGTACTAGTGTGTGATGTAATCCAATTTAACGATTGCTGCCATTCTCTTCAAATTTTTGTAATTCTAAGAATGAAAATACTCGCCTTCTTAATTTTTTAAAAGTACCTGATCTTTCTTTTCATTAGCATCGAAAGACATTATAGTGGGAACATTGCAACTGTAATAAAACTGGTGACATCCATTGTTAATACGGATGCCACTCATTGGGCAAATATAATTTTCTGCTCGAGTCATTCGTCCAGAAAACCACGTCTCAATGGAGGGAGTAGCGATAGTGACACAGGAGAATTGTGCCGTATAAAGAAATAACCAAGTGAAGAACAACATAAGGACTGTGAAGACTATCTGTACATAAATCAATGTACATTTTAATGTTTGATACAAATGAAATAATATCTTGTTTTAATCGAAAATCTCGAACCGGGTGGCAAGGGTCGAACATGTGCAAGCTTCCACGCTTAAGGAGATGTTCTCGTTGTTACTGAGAAATTAATTAAATGCGTAAGTGTCGGAATGGTAAGACAAGTTTCAATTGTTTGGCTGTGATTCGATCGGAGCCATAGCATTTGATTTTAGTGAGCGAATAATCACACCAACTTCGTGATGATCGTTAATGGGCAGCCTGTAGCCCTAATTAGTGCCGTTGCGATATGCTGGCAACTTACGGCATGGCAAGACGCGTGTGCCGAGTGCCAGCGAAGAGCACGGGGAGCTCACATAACCGTCGCGGCGGAAGAGCATGCGCTGGCAGCCAGTAGCCCTGATTGAATCCGCATGAAACTAGCATCTGAGCCATCTGACTATCTGACGCATCTGACTCTGAACATATAAACTCTGTTCATAATGCACCTAAAGAATATCTCTCGTCGCGGTGGCTCACACCCGATATATATATATATATATATATATATATATATATATATATATATATATATATATATATATAGAAAACCACCCCTCCCTCGCGGTGGTTGCGGTGGTTGCGTGGGAAGAGCTCCCGAGACGAGAGGTGGGGGACGCAGGAAGGCGCGGGCGATTGGGGTGACCCTTGACATAAAGGTTGGTCGCTCGCGGTGCTCAATGGTCAGGTGGCCGACTGGGAGTGGCGATAAAATCAAACCGCGCGCTGTATTTCGCCGATAAATATCTTTATCGGCGACCGCGAACAAATGTTCTGAAGACCTCGCGCGTAGTGGCCGAAGACAGTTTCGCGGTTACTCGACTCACCTCGCGCAAGTAAAACACCGTTAAGATGCACGAGTAATGTTTGTTCACCTTCGGGAGGAATCAACTGGAATGTTCCACGAGGAATGTTCTCGGGAGGAATCAACACCACATTATTCACTGTAGGGGTGGGGGTGACGGTACAAATGGTACATGTCGCCATCATGACGACCAAATCATGGCCGATCATGACGTTTGTTTTAGTGAACTTTTAATTTTCATACGGATGATAAAGATCCGTCTCAATTAATGCACTTTCCGGGTAGATATCACGCAGGTGTTGCGCTATGGTAGAGATATCTTCATCGGAGAATAATTTGTCACGTCGGTAAACGAAAGGCTGACACATTTGTCACGTCGGTAAACGAAAGGCTGACAGTGTTTTCGAGGATTAGTATAATGTTCGAAAGTCTCTTTAAACACATCACTATATATTGGTAATTTTCCAGTATATCTATTTTAAATTCTTGCAATGATAACATTCGTTCAATAATACCCAAGTTTAAGTTTAAGCGGTTCATCTCGTTGTAGAATTTTTTAGAGATAAAGTTGCTGAATGAGACCAGGCGGTTGATGCGCTGGATTTCGTGGCCTTTATCAGTTTGGAGTGCTTTGATTTGTGACTCAAGATTATCGTAGTCGTTTTGGTCGAGGTTGCCAGAAATGAATTTAATGACGGTACCGAGACCGTTCATTAGACCGCGTTTGGGTAAGGTAATCTGTTTTCTAAGGTGTACCTTAGTCTCTCGGAGCGATTGTGAAAGCTCATAAAATACGAATGGAAACGTATTATTGCTATTATTTTTGAGAGATGCAGATGCATCCTGAATTATATTAAAAGAGTCTACTAAGGTGGTAAGGGTAAAGTGAAACATAAACTTGTGATACCGGGCGGTGATTACAGCTGGTCCAAGAGGGTCGGCGTAGAATCCCAGCGTTTCAATTCTTGTAGTTTTTATCCCGTGCCCTCGGGCGGCGGATCTGAAAGAGAGCGTTTCCTTTTAGTTTTCACTTGTCGAAAATGGCGAAATTGAATTTTTCCATTTTTCATGCGACAGTGAATTTTGTTGCCCTCTATTTTAATAATTTTGCCTGCTCTATAGAGATTACGTGATTTTCGGTTGCGGGTTAAGGGATCGGTGACGTAAACAGTGTCACCTAACTTATAGTGATGGAGAAGGATTGCCTTTGCACTGGCGGGTTTAGGGCTGCCAGCTTTTGTACCTGAGATGCTTTTCTAGAACGTACTCCTCTAATTTTGGTGGGGGGGGGGAAATACATGATTCAGAGGATTGTAGTGGCTACCGATTGTAATTTTGATTAAATATTATCATTCTTGAAAATTAAAAATCTGAACACTACACCTACGTTTCTTTAAATGTCTCGCCGTGGTACGTATCTTCATTTACCTGAAATCTATTTAATAAATTAAATAAAGTACGATTCTGAATGACTGTTAGGACTTCTCCATCTAATATCCCTGACAAGTATCTTACGCTGTCTATTGGGTCAGAGTAGATCATTTGAACATCACTTTACTCCTTGAACGGCACTAAGTTGAAGAAATTGTATTTCCTCGCTGGAGATTGATTTTCATCTGTTAATTTTGCCACATTATGATGCGGGATTTCTGTCACCGTAAATGGTCCCGAAAAGAGATTTAAAAACTAATGAAATATTCCAGCACTCTGATCTGATACTTGTGGCGTACGAAGTAATACTCAATCTCCAATATTATAATGGTAAGGCTTCTTTACTTTTTTCTTTCGTCTTTTAGCCGCCTGAACCATGTTTTCATAGACTGTCGGATTTAGTTCGAAATAATCATCTAATCTTTGAATGAATTCAAACGGGTGATCTCTCCGATCTCCGGAAAATGACAGATTTTGAGGAATGGCCCACTGAATGTTTCCCGTGCCACCGTTTCCGTTACAATTACTCACTCGTTGCTCGCGAATTTCCGCATGCAATTCAGCTCTAAGTTGCTCTATAGTCTGCTTAAAATTTTCGTCACCATGCATGGGGTGTTCGGGCCCACACGCAAAGGCAGAAAAGGGACGTATAAAAATAAAACACTTCCTACGCCCTAGGCGGCAACACCGGAAGCGCGGCATGGAAAGTTCCATAAGCCGAGCGGTACCACCGCGCCGCGTGATAATTCGCCTCGGCTACCCGAACCTTCTAAAGCCTTCCAGAACATTTTTAAATTCCAGCAGTTGCCAATTGGACTGTTCTAATTCACCCCTCTTCGCCATACTGAAACCGTTGGAAAAGCAGTCGCTAATTGGCCAGTTCAAATCAGTTCAAATCCCCTCTTCGCGTACCCAACCGAAAAGAAATCAGTCGCTGAGATGCAGCCTTGCGAGAAGCATGTCTCGGGCTCCGTGTTAAAAGATCACGTAAATTCTTATACAGAAAGTAATATTCTGTGCTTATGTTGTGGCCAAGTGAAAAGCCACATTGTTTCAATTTGTTGTAGTTCAGCACTGTGTATGAATTGAACTAATCAATGTATTTCACGCGAAGTTGCAAGTAAGTTGCCAGGCAAGCACATGTTCTCGCACTTCGTGATCCAAGATGGAAAATTCCTTTATTCGCACATTGAGAACAGTAACTTTGTGTATTTTTATTGTGAAGAACAATTGTGACAACTCAAAGGTTATTAAACATCATTCTGGAAGGTGAGAATTGTGTTTCCATGATAACCCACATCATTACAAAATTCCTAACGAGCGTCGAAAGGGACTGAGTGGATTGCCTAGCAACGTTCAACAACCAATAATACAGTCCACTCCAAATAAAGGCAACCCGCCCCGTCCATGGGGCTATTTTTAATTTCTAAAATTGAAGTCTGCAAATTAGTTGTGATATTAGAAAATTTAGTATCTTGTGCCGCTATTTTGTCATTGATAGATTTGTTGATTTCACCGATACTTTTTGCCTGCTCGACTAACTGATTTTCCAGCTCATCCTTCACGCCAGTAATACTATCAGACAGCATTCCCCCTTGCGTCGTAACGAACTCTTTTAGTTCGTCGAGGCGCTTATTTGTGCCTTTTGATAATTCCTCGCACTCTCTACCCTGTTCCTGTAATTTTGCCCCCATACCCTCTAATCTACCGTCTAATCTACTTTCAAGATCTTTAAATGAAGCTACTATTTGGTTGTTACTTTCTCTTTGCTCTACTGGTTTACTATCTAACCAAGCCTTCTGCTCTGTTAATATGTCACTTTACTTTTCGTCAGTACTCATGAATTTTGCATTAATTTGGGCGCTCAAATTTTGAAATTGACTTTGAAATTCAACATTCTGATTTTGAATTGCACGTAAAATCTCCTGAAGCAACGGATTCGACTCCTCTAGTATTTCGCTCGCAGGCGCCACGCTTCCGTTACTGTTAGCCTCCATTTTTAGCAACGCTTCACGATCGCACACGAAATATTATCCCCACACGTAAACACTGGTACACTTATACATACACAAACACTGGTACAAATACATATATGTTATTTCCACACTTTACAAAACAAAATAAAATAGCATTAACATTTTCCGTACATGCATGACTCCCATCACCTTGCCAGACGTCTACAGCGCAGTTCCCGGTTCGTTTCTGAGACTTTTTTTAAAAAATTGGTAGGTTATGGCTGCCCCCCATACTCAGTTTAAATAAGATTTATTTAAAATTGCCCCACGTTGGGAACGCCATTGTGAGCTTTTGCCCTGTCCAACGTGGGCTGGCTGCTTGCCCGGCTGCCAGTGGTAGTGAGAACTCACCTGCGTAGCCACTTATAGTATCTGGCAGAGGGTTCGGGAGACATGCATGACTGGATTCTGGTTTCTATCATTAAATGATCTGATTATATAAGAAATACGGCTTTAATTATACTAGTACCCTCCCAAAACAAACACTTATGCCCTATAGATCATTATCAGTACTAAATTACAATTGACACTTACAATTGCTCTCTGACTATCTACTCCTCTCTATCTACTCCTCTCTCTCTCTCCTCTCTCTCTCTCTCTCTCTCTCTCTCTCTCTCTCTCTCTCTCTCTCTCTCCACATTTTAAATGTTCGTGGGCGGTTGCCCCATTTGGCGATCTTACCCGAAATTGCTCTGTGACCGGCGGTGGTAGGTGGTGGTCTCCGGTGGCAGCGAGGCGCAGTCAGCTCCGGGTCTCCCTCGTAACTCGCTGAGGTGGCGGCGTGGCGAGAGCGATGCCTCAGGGAAGGTGCCCTCCGTCTTCCGTTGCTTCTCCTGGCGCCCGCACATGTGGGGCGGACACGCTTGCGTGCGTACACGCGTTCCAACTCGCTCAGAAATAGCAGAAGCTCGCTCACCGAAGAATTTTCAAATAAGAAGCTCGCTCACCGAAGAATTTTCAAATAAGAAGCTCGCTCACCGAAGAATTTTCAAATAAGAAGCTCGCTCACCGAAGAATTTTCAAATAAGAAGCTCGCTTACCGAAGAATTTTCAAATAACGTAAACAAAATTAACACAGTAGTAGGAGGAAGAACGAAAAAAAATTGGACGTTTTCATTTTTTGAAAAGTTAAGTATATCAAAGAAAATGACACCTGTACCATTCTAAAAGAATCTAACCATCCAAAGTCAAGGTTAATAAATAACTGGATCTACTTTTGCGAAACATTTGAAATTGTTGGTCGTGGTTTCATTTTATTTTCGATTAAAATTATTCCGGAAAATCAATTTTGGAGAAATTTGTCTGTACGGTTAAGCTCTAGCGTTCTCCACAGATCGGATAGTCTTTTTGCACACTGACGGAGGCGTTTTGCTGGCAATTGATTTTGGGGGCAAGAACATCTTAACTAGAGGCGGCAAAAACGACCTGAGTTCCGTTCATTGTCGGCATCGAGACCAGGCGCGCCGATTCTGCTGGTTCCGATAATCCCAGTTCCGACACTGCCATTGTCGAGAACGAACGATACCGAGACTTGGCCTGTTATCGGGGCGCTCAAACCGCGTCGAATGAATACTGGAGTCGCAACCGAATCTCTCACTATCGGAGCCCCAGTCCACGCAAGGCGTTCTGCGCGTTTAAAGTGTGCCGTGGCTTCGGAGCAAATTAAGAGGATAATGAAAGCTTTCATTTGCCTTGGAATGGCGCACTAACACAGAAGAAGAAATCTGAAAACAATAAGGATAAGGGGAACATGCTTCACACATTGTGAAATCCTAAAGGCTTTCTTCAGGTTTGAGAACATTACATTTTCAGATGTTTTTGCAAACATCACTTCTTTTAACAACGATACGTTAGTTTCTGAAATATTAAAAAAACGATTAACCGCGAAAAGTACAGAGGATTCGAAAACAATGGTAGATATTTTTATTATTGACCTCCATAAATAAACACAATAACGTTTGCAATCTGCAAAGGAATTAGGGCTTGCTCTAGAATTGATTTGTACAAATTTGTTGAATAAAGTATTACTTTAATTTAATTCAGAAACGTTTTTAATAATTAAGTTGTACCAGAAAGACATTTTTACTCTTTCATTTGAGCAGCAACTTCATATGACAGCATTTGAGAGCAGCCATACTTTATCCACAATGGTAAAATAAAAAAGAAATTAAAAATATTCCTATTTAAATGTTTCAATCACTGTACTTTTTATTTTTACTATTATTATTATTATTATTATTATTATTATTATTATTATTATTATTATTATTTGAAGCGTAATATTTCTTTGCATTAGCATAAACTGGGCCTGTTTTTCCATGCATACATCTCATATCAAACAAACACGTCGTCTCATTGTGGCCCAGTGTCAGTGAGGCGCCAGAGCCTTCCTTAGCAAGAGTGGCCCGCGTCGGCCCTCTTCAACACTTGCTGTGGTTAAAAATCCGCTAGGGGTCAAGCATATTTGTGTATTTTCTTTATTTGTCTTTTTGATATTTTGAAGATATATTGAAAAACTTAAATAGGTGTATTTAATTAAAAATAAATAATACAATTGTATTTAGTATTTCGAGTATTTCAAGTACGTATTTAGCAAATCAAAACCTAATGTATTTTGGGTATGTATTTAAATACATATATACAAAGTATTTAAAAGAATTTTGCTCATTCCTGAAATTAATAAATAAATGGTACTGGATTACTTAAAAATACATTTCAGTACCTGAAAATTCGCCCAGCATGTACTTGTTTAAATTAACATTCTTGTTCATTAATATGTAGTTTTCGTAGCTAGATTATTTCTTACGGTCTCTTTGGTTATCGAGCTCATTTTGCTTATCACACATGAATCGCAACTACATTATCGCAACTACAGCGCAGTGTGACCGCTGAGACTGACGATACTGGCAATACTGGCGAGAACAGCCGAGAACAGAGAACTTCCGAGGTCCTGAGACTCCGAAACCAAAGCCATCGACACCGATCGATTATAGAACGCGCTTTATCCGGCCCTAATATTAACTCAAAAGAATAATCTATACTTTACTAGGGTCATACCACGCCGCCAAGTTGAATGACTCTAGAGAAGTAAACATTAACATTTTGAGTTGTTTTGATTGTCGGTAAACCCCTCTCGGGGTTAATACATGTTCATCAGTGGTTGCACAGTCTTCCAGCTTTTTAGTGATATTTTGTGATATTAAGATTTAACCTATCTCGTGGGCGATTGATTAGTTTGTGTTTCTGAGCACTTTAAGTGGTATGGTCTCTAATCCCGTCAGTGTATGGTATTTTTTATCACAAGAGAGTGTTCTTCCCCCACTAAATGGTGAGCTCCGGCGCCGATATATACCCGACTGGCGGGGGTTTCCCCATCCAGGTATCCCCCCCAGCGAAGCACCGTCTCTGGCGGAACAAACCTTAAAGCTTCCGAGTGGTCTCCCGACATGTGAGGTAGTGTAGTGGCTGTAAGAGTAAGTGTGTAAGAGGTGAGGATGAGACAAGGAAGAGAAAGGAAAGATCGCGCGTGGTTCGTGCCCCGTTTTTTACGTCACTGCTTTGGTATTCGCCTGGTGATGAGCGGAGAAACGGCGTAAAACAACCAATCAGAGCAGCCGGACGCTAGTTTCCCCCCAGACAGCGCGCTGCAGCGGCGGAATTCGACCTACCTACCTAGTCAGTATCGAACATTCAGCCACCTTTAGCGGGACCTCCCGGTCAGAGGCACTGCAGAGACATCGGCAATGGCCCGAGCTCTCCCTCTCCGTTGGTAAGAGGAGCTTCGCACATTCAGCGCCACACGACCGCTGTTCCGCCTGTGCGGCGCGACGCGTGGGCGCGTGATCAGATAGCAGCCCAGCCGCCGCCCGCGGCGCTCCGAGTTCTCGCCTCGGGCGCGGGCGGCGCCAGCTGTCGGATGCGTCGAAACGGAACACATCAAATGCGAGTTTGCAATATATGTTACTGAAATCAGCTTTCTTACAAAACAATGTAATGCACTTCAGTGTCTACCGGATTGTCAAACTTCCACTCTCCCCTCTACTTCTTAAAAAACAGGTATTCGGTATTAAGGGTGAGCGGATTGTATGTGAAGCGGAAGTAATTTCAATCACGAACTTATTGATGTTTCATAGACCCCATGCGCTACAAGATTAAAAACTAACAAATATTTGTACAAATCATCTAATCATAGTCTTATTGCGATGTTAGGCTGGGGGGGTATGTCCCACTTAAACTCCTGGATCCATCACCACGATACTACTGTTCAGATGAGCACTAATCCCTTTAAAAACATTGTGTAAGCCTGTACTATGAACGTATTTTATATTTTGAAAGAATCTAGTTTGCAATTATGTCTGTAGAATTGAAACTTTTATTAAGTCTTTCTAATCCATGTTAAGATGTGATCAGCAATGTTCTGTGTTTGGAAAATGCTTATTCAAGGAATTTTAAACACTATTATAATTTTCATTTTACACATTTTCAGTCTTTTCTTACAAGTTTTGTAAAATATAAATACATGTATATGTACAGTCACCCTCACAACAATTTACTGGCAAAATTCTTCCCAACCACGCCGACAAACATGAACACCACGCGGCCAGAGGGAGAGCAGGGGGAGGGACGCGTTGGCCAATGGCTAGCACGTAGAACCACAGTTGTCTGTGATTGGTGCAAAATCCCAAAGGGTAGAAAGGAGGCTGTGTCAGGGGAGGGGGCTAGTTCGTTTACGTACGACGCGAAAATATCGTCATATGTCCCTGCCATTTTGCCTGCGCGTTCGCCACGACGAAAAAATATTTCTGAGCAAAGTTTTCCGTCCAGAATTCTGTCACGTGACCAGTAAATATTTAGCATTTTAGCCACAATTGTTCTAACTTTTAGCAATCTATTTGTAACTCCTGTCAAACTACGATTTTGAGATGTTCATTTCAGGAATTTTCGGAGCCTTCCCGGCCGTTCTAACGCGTATTTCGAATTTGTTATAAAATTATAAATTGTTGCAAAATTGTTAATTCGCGGTATTCGGCTCTGGGGGGCCCCTTTTGCAGTGTTGGAAACTGTTTATAAATTTGCAAATGTTACAATTGTTTATTCTCTCATCTGAATGGCGTTGAAACGCGATACAAAATTCCGGGATCCGATTGGTGTTATCATATTTCGTTCCTGAGATATGCGTAAATATTTATAAGAAATGAAGATCTTTCAAGTACATACAGATGACCCATTTGTTTGCAATATACAGAAGCATACGGAAGAAGAAACAGTTCTCTAATGTCCCGCTTCCCATACCCTTAGAAAATACTAAGCATGTAAACAAATTCTGTGGCCAATCTAATTACGTTTGACTATACCGCCTTTATACGTCGGGTATGAACATAACTTTTATTTTGTTTTTATATTATTTGTTAATTATTGCTATTTGCAAGTCGATAAACTTATCAAATAGGAAGGAAATTGAATATAAACAAATTGTTTCAAGGTGCATTACGTAGAAACGATAATTTGTTTTTTTATCAAAAAGATATTGAGCAATCGAATAGTTTATATTATTAATATTTTCAAAGGCTCCTGTTAAACTCGAGAGTCAGAAAATATTTAATTCTCTTGTTTAACCATTACCATTAAAAACTACTGTGATATACCAAAATGAACCATTTTTATTATGGAAATGTCATTTTATTCTGACATAAGAGTATGGGGACGTCAATAGACGATCGCGAGGGGGTCGCTATGTGACAAATAAATAACCGACGTTAAGGATAATTTTCGTTAGGTTGAAATGACAGAGCCGAGGCGGAATAAGCATTGTTTTGGGAGACAAAAGAAAAAGACATAAAATTCGGATGCTTCCGAGTTTTTAGAAGAACATTCATACGCTAGAGTAACGCGGTGATGAGCGGATCGGCTCTTGATATAGGTATTTTACTAGATCGAGGAAAGACTGTAATTGACAGTTGTATCAAGTTAACTATCGTTTCTTATACAATTGGATAGAGCGTTCTTGTAAGAAGAAAAATACGTATGTAGGCGTCCACCCGAGACGTTAGTGAGGGAAGTCACGGATTATTATAGTATCGCCGAGAGAATTTGGAACCGGATCACGGAATTTGGAAACATATTAGGCGAGGACTTTATCCAGAAGCAAGATTCTGCTGCGTCGACGGAGAAGGTTTTACGGGGCGCCATCGAACGAAGTGAAGAGCGCGCGAAAACCCACGAATGAATGAAAAGGTTTTATAACTATTGTAATATCAAGAAAACTGGTCATGACCAAAGGTTGATTCATTTTTGATTATCATTATAATAAATTCCAATTTGTTAAGTTGAAAGAAAGCTGATTATCATTGTTCGTTACATGCAATCCAGCACTTTAATAAGATTTTCAGATTCCTCGCCACTCCATATGGATGGCAGATTGTTTGCCGAGTAAATAGCAAAAATTATGAACTTCGAACCCCAATTAACTGAGATAGCACAACATAATTTTGGAAGGAGATATATTTAAATTACGTAGAAATCATTAGGTTTCAAGTGTAACCTTTTCCTGGCGCCCAAATTACATTTATCAGTAATAATTATGTTTCAAATTGGCACCAGTCAACGTCGGGCACGTTTCAATACGGAAACACACTATTAGCTGTTTGCTGTAAACTGTGTTGGATTGGATAAATGGAATGTTATAGTTTTCAATTCAATATTCAATTTTGTGTGTTGAAAGATCACATGAGTGGAATCACACATCACAATATGCTATTTACACAAGTATAGACATTTCTAAATGAAAGTATATAAGTTTATAAGTACTTTAAGTTAATATTTTCAATTCAATTTATCATTCAATAATTCAGGATCATCTTTCCAAAACTGTTAATTTCATGTTTTAATTCTATAATTTTCGAATGCGAGTACATGTGCTAAATCTACACATTATCGGAATTAAATCGTGTTCTATTCTCTCTTCTTCTAAATTAGGAACTGCATGCAAACAAACTTTTCGCTACAAAATTAAAGATCGCCAGCGGACCTCCTAAATATCATTGGGAATTTTGTAATATATATTTTTAAGTTCAGCAAAATAGCACTTTCTCGTATATACGTATATACGTAACTTTTTCTATACTACTTGTATACACGTAGTATAGAGAAAGTTATGTAATATTGCGGAAACTTGATATTGAGATTTCAACGGAAATGCACGTTTAGGTGTTCTTTGTTACCGAAAAAGTGGATTTTTTCAAATCGGCCGTCCATCTGTCCATCCGTCCGTCCGTCCGTTGGTCTGTCGTATGTGAACAAAGCACCACACGTACGATCTTTTCCAAATTGAACAAACCCCTGTCCATTTTGAAAAACATTCTTTAAAATTTGGGGTTACTTACATAAAACCCCCCGGAATTTTCAAAATTTTCTCAAAATTCCTCCAATTTTTTTGAATTTCTTTTAAGAACAGAGTAAAATTCACTTGTTGCGTACTCCGTGTAGCATAGGTACGATTTCCACGGTTTACTCTGAATTTTAGAAAATTGCAAAAGTTTGAATTTATTTCAGCGTCTTCCTACAACTTTAAAATTGAAGATAGACATATTCCTACAAATGAAATTTGTTATCCATAACTATTTTTTTTATTAATGTCAAGTAGATATTTTTGAAAATTTTAGTACTTTTCGTGCAATAGTGCATGCAATATTTGCAATTAAAAAACAGGAAAACCAGATTTTCTCATAAACGGCTTCGAATTTTTTCTTTAAATTTTTGATAGGAATAGTACTAAATGCACCCAATACGATGACATAAACACCATATTGCTCTATTCTTTTGTTTTCAATAAATACAAACATGTAATTTTTTTACTTGTCTCTCACGTCGGAAATATTTACGACAGAGGCGGTTTCTCTACGTTATTAAATTGATTAATACATGTTCTTTAAACAATATCAAATAATGTTTCTCCAAAACTCGTTTTCTGTGAAAATGAGCTATAAATTACGCATTTTCAGAAACGCTCAAACGTCATTTTCTCGAAAATTGCTCCAATGTTTTTCGTCTTCTAATTTTTCAAATGTATAGTGCTAATTGCTCTTTTTAATATGATGTAAAGTTCATTTTTGTGTATTCTTTTTTTTTTAATTACACAAATGCCATTATTATGCACATTTTCATCGATTTGTATACATTATTGCATTTGTGTGGGGAACTACTTTAAGTGACTTCGATTGAAGTTTTTGGAAAACTCAATAGATTCCTGTGAGAAAAAGCTTCGCATTCGCAAATTTCGCATTCACAGTAATGCTTAATCGCTACTTTCTTAAAAACGGCTTCAAACTTTTCAATAAAAATTGCTATTTAGGACGAGCATTCTTTAATATTCTTAACATATAATTTAGGTTCTACTATTTGGAAACCGAATTTCTTTCTTGCGGGGGAGATACCGCAATAGATAGAAGCAGGCAAGAAGGAGGGACAGTACCATTCCACACTAAGGAAATTAGAAAACTTTACTACGAGAACGTCTGTGCCATGCTGTAGACCCTCTAGTTTTTAAGTCTAACAATCACCAACAGAAATTCACTAGGGAACCTCTGCTGCAATGTAAAATATCATTGCAAATTCCTAATACATATAAAATGACTTGCCAAGGTTAACCCTTCAGTGGTCACGCTCAAAATTGGAACGCGAGTGGTTGCGTGGACTATAATTGTAATCCATTAAAAAAATCGTATTAATTTTATTTTACAAACAAATCGTCTTTTGGCTCAAATATGAACGAGTACTAGCATCTAAAACACTGAACATTCACAGAATACTAAATCATATATTAAAACGTATTACCAACTCTATGAAATTCTACACAAAAATGCATGTATTATGCCTTTAAACAAATATAGTAAAATTCATGCGCGTACATATTGGCTTTTGAAAATTATTGTGTTCTATACGTGTTGTGCACTTGTTATAGTTTGCATTACAATTATTAAATATAGCTGTTTGAAAAAAAAATGTTTAAAAATTTAGAACCTCTATTCTGAATGCGTTTCAATGTCAAAATCAGATGAATATTTTCCAGATTTTCTCAATGTGGCACACCCACTGGACACAATTTTCGCAGTACTGTCGAGTGATCTTGTTTCGTTGTCGTCATTACTATTGCAATCAAAGCTGTTTCCGGCGCTTATCATTAGTGCAGCAGTTATCACTTGAGTCATATTTTGCTATAATTAGATAGCTGAGGCGAACTAATACGAAAGCTCCTGAAACGTATGTGCGAAAAGTTTGTCAACTGCCGCTGTAAAGAGAGAATGAATACGATTGGATTACAATAGTAATCCACGCGACTACTGAAGGGTTAAACTACCTTATTCGATAGATAACACATAACTCATCCGCAGTGAAATTTCATAGCAAAATTTTATTTTTTTGCATTGTTAAAACATATTTTTAAACAATATGAATAATTATAGTTATACATTTTTAGAATGACGAGCATTTCAATGAAATTGCATGAATTCCTAAATGCTTGAAAATAAATACTTCTAAAATTCATTTATTGTAGCTTCTCAAACATACGTACTTGGTAAAACTAGTTGTTACTACTAAAAGAAAAAAAAGCATATTAAAACAATTTAAAGAGATTTGGCGTTTATGTTTACAGTTTAGAAAATATCAATGCCGTATCATTTTCCATTTGAAAATACTTGAAAAAAAAAATAAATGAACAATCTTGGTGCTCAATTATATTACCTTTCTAACATAGACTACATTTCAATTCAATCGCACAAATATCCTCAGAGTTAGAAGGCGGTTCGTTAGACGGTACTCTCCATTCTATAAAACTCCCGAAACCTTCAATTTTTCACGACCATCTGTACTGAGAGGACGTGGCGGTTTATCAAACGATAACGGGCCATTCAAGGTATCTAATGTCCAATCGTTGAAAATTAACGTATCGTTAAAAATTAAAAACCAATGTAAACTACCCCTAAGGAAAATATCAAGTAATCAATATTAATGACTACCAGATAATTACCTTCACTATTTGCATGTTTTCAACATTCCAAAAACGTATAGAAAACGCATTTTTTTCAGGTTATTATAAAACCAATTCAATATATAAGCATTTATTCACGTTATTATTTGTAAAACAATGAAATATCTAAGATGTAATTTGATTCATGTCTTCATTGGAGGTCTGAGATAAAAAACAACAACATAAGCAGAGAATTAAAGTAATTGTGAGTGATTAATGAAATTGATTGATCAAATGAGAAACAATGTTTCTTGCTTCATGTTATGCCACTTTGTATAATAAACATGTAATTATATGTGATAGATGTATTTAAACATGCAAATTAATGAAAAATTTGAAAAGTAAAATTATCAATAAAAAGATTGATTCGTCAGCAAGTATTATATTATTAAATACTTTTTTGTGATTCATGTGCTCCTGTGTGAATCACGTAGTACACGTAATTCGTATCCATCTACATTCATCAATGATTTCATTTCCTTTGAAAGCCTTCATACCTGTCTTTTACTTTCTCAATCTTACGGATATACGGAGCAAAAGCATTGTGATCGTGCGCCGGAAAACGAGAATTTTCGACCAAAGCTCTTATTGTCGACAACAAAAAAGTAGATAAATCCTTTTCTATACATAGTAAACTAGCAAAATACCCGGCGTTGCCCGCGCTTTGCTTATATCAAATCCTTTGAAAGAGGACAATGGGCAATTTTATATAACCCACGGTGTTCAACATTATTTTTAATGTAAACATTCAACTTTTAATAAAATACTATAATTTTCTTTCTTTTATTTTACAATACATTGCTATTAGAATTTGATCTGCTCTATTTCCTCAGTCTCGAAGTGCTTTATTAATCATACGTTTACTATTGGTTAAATTAAATCATATTTTTTTAAAAATTGGTAAAAAAAAACATAATATTAATACTTAATATAATTCAATATTTATTAATAATTAATTTATTATAAAACACGTATTTCAATTACCAAATATAATTTGCATTTAAAAATATTAAATGAAATATTGAATATATATTTTACTAAAAATAAAAAAATAACTTCCATTATCTGCAAATAGGAACAACTATATCCTCAATTCCATAATAGTGTTGTATTAATAAAAATGTTAAAAAGTAAGTATTGGTTTTGAAAAAAATAGGGGGTCTAAAACATATCCCATCAGTGAAACGTGAAAAATATTCAGCTTAGGTAACAAAGGATTAAAATCTATATTTAAATATCCATACTTTTTTATATATTTGAGAACTAAAGAGAACATGACAAATGAAAAAGTACAAAAATACATTTTCAAGTTTATTCAAAATATCTGTATTGTCTATTAATAATTTCATGAAAGAGAAAGGGAAAAACAATGTTCATGCTAGCAATTTTCATTTTTAAAAAATTAAGAATGAAAGATGGAATTAAGTCCTAGGATTAAATTTACACATTTTGAATGAGTTCTTTGTAAACTACATTAACTGTTTTCCCTTCTTGGCAAAGAACAAACACATTTCAATTCTTACCTCACGTGAATCCTCAACGTTCAATTGCCCATGTGAAAAGCAAGGATTTCTTAGATCAAAACATACACATTTCAGAGTTTTCCCCTGAGACATGTTTATAGCCATAGCAAAACTCAATTTAACTGGAAACAGTATGCGTTTAAATTTAAAAGGAAAATCCGAGAGAATTATTGGTATGCATGGTATAAATATATTTTGTTCAGTTCCATGACCAGTAACACTTTGAGCCTCCAATAAAAATTTATGAAGACTTTTAACTACCAAGCGTGTGCCATTGCATAGCATTGGTGGATTGAGATGTCTGAGGCAAACAATTGGAGCTCCAGTTTTGAGAGAGAGTACATGCTGAGGTAGTCCTGATACTTCCAAAGAATTTTAGAATTTTGTTGGGTAATTGACAATGTCCTCAGCATCAATTGCAAACATGTCTACAGTGTATTGCAGTAGAAGGTCCTTATAACGGAAAAGTTAGTTCATTTGCCCACTTCTCAGCATGAACCGATAACAATAAAAACTATTTGCAGACACGTTTTTGCAAGTGGGCTGCTGAATATTCGGATCTATTTCACTTAAACTACTTATGATTACGATATGTAGGAACAACATTTTCCAACTTTTGTCGTCAACAGGACTTGGCATTAAGAATTGTTGTCGAAAATTCGCCGTTTTTGGGCGCATGATTACAATACTTTCTCTTCCCACAAAGTAATTACAAGATAAGAAGGTAAAAATGTTTGTTTTTCGTTGTTTCTATTCAACGAAAATTTAAGCTTAAGACAGGTTACATCTTATAAAATTGCATCTCTGATTTGTAATAAAGTATATTTTCTCCAATTTTTTCACACAGCGACAGGACTCGACCAAGCGATCCGGTTAGGGTCGAAAGTACTGTCATCGTCATGACTCGAACCTAGCACCTTTCGGTTAGGGGCCCTACAATATTAGTTGATGGCCACCTCTCCCGGTCACCCGTTAAGCATATATAAATCGGTCCCATGGGTAGTGTATATATTGAATTTAAATTTCCTGTTGATAAATTGATTAGGTTACTTAAATAAATGTATGCACAGAAAGATGCTCAAAAAGCCAACACGGTTCACGTCACTGAGCACAATCACTCCACTGCTATTCACCGCGATGCACACACTTCACAGCACAGCTTTCACTTCAGACTTGAGACTGACTCGCGGTCGCCGACCGCCGCGTATTTACACTCGGCGGGCGCCGTCGAGAATTTTCTAGACTTTGCGATGCGCGCCGCGAACACTCTGGAACCATCTAGTTCAAGGGCAGCCGGCAGATGTCGCAATCCGCGCATACAGGTAGTTTGTGGTGGTGCCGGCAGATACCGCAATATTCGTTACAATAATTTCGTAACCATTAGGTGTATCTAAGTTGCCCTACGAGTAGTGTTTACAAAGTATTTAAAATTAATGTTGATCGATTAGTTTACTTTCATCGGTTTCACAGATGCATAGAAAGACAAATGATTTGACGAGAATACGGTTTAGAATCGAATAAAAGGCAATATTCAATAACACTTGAATTAAGTAAATTTAGTTATTTATTTGTTTACCCTTCGTACTACAGGAATACCTTACTTAGGGTTACAGGAGTGTAGGACTACTGACCATTAGCCATTTTGGCATTCGTTTTCCCTACTTCCAAGTGGGGATGTGCCCTTAACAGCTCAACTGTTATTTCTTAACGCTTATTGTCGTTTCGTAACTGTTACGTGAAATAACAGTTATTTCGTTTATCCTGTTATTGGTTGAAATGCATAGAACTGCAACCTACTGAGCCTAATTCGAACTACTACAAGTTTTTGTGGCAACCATTTTATACGATAACAGCTTCACTGCAGCTAATCAATCATGATTTGCCAGTGTTCAGATTATAGATTCTTTAATACATAATTCGTAATTATTGCACACCATGTGCCACAATATTTTTATTTTTTATTGTATACATTGCAACAAGATGTTTGTCCTTTAAATTAAGTCCGTCCGATATGTTAACGTATTTCTGTCCCATTGCTGCTTATCCGAGATCAACTAATATTTCCCTAGGTCCAATAAAATAAAATGAGTTACGGTCAAATAACTAACTTATAATACTTGATATTCGATAGTCATTATCACTTTAGTTAAAGGTAAGCAAAAACACTGTTTTTCTTCATTATTTTTGGCACTTGTCACTTCACTATGCACAAATTGCATATTTGAAGGAATATTTGCAATGTGAACCCGAATCACTTTCATTTTAGTAATATTCTATATTCTATACACATTCGCTACACAATATATGAATTACTATGCATTCTTGGCAGTTCATCCAGTCTCGTTCATATCAGCTGCTTCTCTGTCCAAACATGTTAAGGAAAGTAGTACAAGGAAGCGCCGTAAGGTAGCTTTACGGTGCTACCAACGTTATTCGTTTTGCGTGGTTTAACTCTTAGCAGCAGTCGACCATGTTAGGTTGCTGGTTATGAACCTGTTATTTTTCAACTGTTATTAATAACAGCTATTACGAGTCAGCTGTTTTGGTGATAACAGTTATTGAAGAAAAGCTGTTAAGCCCATCTCTACTTTCAAGGCCTTCTGTAGATAACGGGACATAGAAGATGTATTGGATTTCTGTAAGTGGGAGACGATGGCGTGGCAAGCTCCGTGCTTCATGTGCGTATTTTCCCCAATACTTACTGTTAATAAAGCCATTAAATATTGCTATTCAGTTTGAACGACTGAGTAAACCTCGGGATCGCCCTGAATAGGGCACATCCAGATGAAAATCTCCACATTGATGGGGTTTGAACCCGGATCCCTCAGGTTGGTGGACGTGTGTCCTACGCTGCCACACAAAATTTAGGCTTGCACAAACTTTGACTAGAAAGCCATTAAGCAGGTTGCCATGTTATGTCAAAAATAAGATTAAACTTCGCAACTGAAATTTATCACAAGATTAGATGTTTTTACATGCTTTCCCAAAATATAAAGTGATTCTACCGTATAGTTTTAAAGATAATCACATTTGAAAACTTGCGTTTTAACACGCAAAGTATAGGAAAATGATCTCGTCCGACCGTAAATAATTAAATTTGAAACACATCTACATAAGATTACACGAGGGGAAAATATTACAAATGTAGATTAAACCTTTCTGAAGAGAATAGAATAGAAATGAAAAGATTTTACCGTGTAGTTTGGACAAAAACGCAAAAAGAAAATAACATCTGTCATCAGTTTTTCATAAGAACGAAAAAGTGCGGCAACGTTGCAGGACGTACCACTCGGCGGGAATTTAAAATATTGCGAAACTGAGAGGCTGGTTTGTAGGCATTGCTTTGTGAGCTGGCATGCGTATACGGTGTTATTCATGATGAATGATGATTAAATGTTGTTTGCGAGTTGTTTAGCGAGTTCTTCAACGTGCACGATGCGGCGACCATCAACAGGAAACATGTCGTCTGTAACGTTTTCTTCTCCGTTTCTTCGTTTCGCGGCTACAGACAAATTTGTTTTCCACGATAACTTGTTTCGTTAAAAATAGCCCTTTATAACTCAACTGTTCGAGCATGATTTTCAGGTTATAAGACCTTCAAAAACAACTCAGCTCAACTCAATCACACACTGTTCTGTACGTTCTTGACCTCCCCGAAAACGTAAACCATTGGTACCAATAAAATAAATATAAAGCGTTGCCAAGTTTATTGCCTGAAAGTTATCAGTTCTCTGAAGGAGTTAATTGCGATCTAAAGGTATTATTCTTGAAAGAAAACATTTACATAATACGTAAGAAATGTCCTACTTATAATATAACTAGAATTTGAAGAGAAATGCAGTCATACATAAACGTTGATTACTCCAGTATTTTCAGTATTTCATGTTGGTATTTGGAGTCAAATTAGCTTCTTAGCTTGCGTTTGTAAAATAATTAACACTTTTTAATACATCATTTAAAAAATACTCGTTTACCAATCGTCGCGAAATACAGAAATAATATACTTGAAGAAGAAATAAAAGAAGTCATCTTCGTCAACATATCAGATCTGATCATATCTGATATGTTGACGAAGATGACTTCTTTTATTTCTTCTTATAAGAACGTCAACAACATCCAATCAGAATTCCCACAATTAATATACTTGATACTCGTTCTTCATTTTTTAACAAGCACGTTCCAAAATTACAACTTTTCGTTCGGCTGACTAGAGAGTAATGTGACAACCTCCTTAAAAAGAAAATAGTTTTAGTGGTATTTTTAATTTTACTCAATCGACTAGGAGGGTGTTTTGCTTTAAGCCACTGCAATATTCAGTTACAAAACAGCAATCTACACTCTTAACAAATGAGAATATAAGCAAACCATGCGACCAATTAATGGACGCTTATTTTACGCAGCCAATTAACATGAGGAAAAACTCTGTGTAGGGCTGTGATTGATACGCAATAAAAGCAGCGAAATATGCACATATATATATATATATATATATATATATATATATATATATATATATATATATATATATGCAAATATATTTGGTAATATATGCAATAAAAAAGGAAAATATGCGAAATAGTGTAATGTAAAATGTAAGTTTAAAAATAAATAGAAAGTGTAATGTGGAAAATATGTTTTGCAGAAAAAAGATCAGAAATCATATAAATTGTTACAAGCGAAAATTAAGTCAACGGCTTACTTATGAAGAACATTAATTTCTTAGGAAAATAATAAGAGATGCAGTTAATGTACATTTTACAAAATAAAAAAAAACTAGGTATTGCCACAAAAATATGACTTTCAATTATAATAAAATCTTGAACACAAATCTTTACACACTTGAACCAAATAAATTAAAACTTGATAATCTTTACTGAATGCGTTTTACTTGCGAGCCAACACTATTTGGTCAAAAAAGAAACGTAACTACATTGAAAAAACCGGACATACTCTGAACAAAGTCCATTGATTACTTCAAAATTGTTGCAATTTGCAAACAACTACCTTTTCCAAGTTCTCAAACTCAAACGCTCGTCTATTCGGCCTCAAAATTGCTTTAAACCGGCTGAATGTCCGCTCCACATCAATAATCAACAGGTAACATAGAACATCGTTAATTTGATCAAAGTTGTTCGAATAATACTCAGCTGTCTTCAGCCAAGTACCCTACCTTGTGATGACTGGTTGGAGAGGTAGAAGTAGGTCAGGGTAATTTGTCTTAAAATATACACACGATTTGGGGCCTTCAAGAATATTTGTTGGTGGATATCAACTGATGATTATCTGATTCAAATCCCAGAGGATTTGAAATCTCACAGTTTCTGCAACACGATGAAAAGCGTGAGCAAGGCAAGTTAGATGAAGTTTAGGATAAAAATATTTTATTGCATCCCCTGCTTTTAACATATAAGGAGCACCATCTGACATATGTAGCAGAACCTTGTTTGGACCATCCTTGCAGAAGAAGTTGTAGAAAATCCCGTTAGCCGACGGTAGGTCGGCGCTGGTTTTAGCCATCCAGGGCGGGAAAATCACCGCTACATCCCGATCAAAAAAATTTACTACACTTACGGAACACATGATCTTAGGCGTTGGAACGCCTAGAATCGCTATCAATCAACGTATCAACCTAATAACTGTCAGTCTGTCTGGGGACAACTCCTAAACCGTTCAGCAGATTTTCTCTAAAATTGATATTGTATGGACTAGAGGCTTTAGGAGTTTCTAACGTATTTTGATTTGTTGATTGTTATTTCCATGAATCAGACTTTTACCTTTGTATGCTTCTGCCCGAGTTCGCTTCATAAGGCTCGTGTATGGCGTAGTGTTTGAGTGCCGACAAGTTAAATCTGAGGATCAGAAATCGGGGGAAAAAAATTCTGTCTTAAAACGTTTTTGTTGGTTTATGTGCTAGTACAACATTGCGTAGCATTTAGAAACAATACGAGAAAGTATGTGTTTTGGAAGTACCACTAGTTAAATTAAAGGGGGTGTTGTACTCGGGAGGGCGTGTGCACTAGCAGCAATGTGTTCTTGCCCGACATGTATGAAAGGTACTTTCACTATTGACTAACAACCGTTCGTGGGCCACAATAAATGGTCCGGCGGGCCGCATATGGCCCGCGGGTCGCCAGTTGGTCAACCCTAGTATATATATATATATATATATATATATATATATATATATATATATATACGTATACGAGAAAGTAAACAGTAACAGTCCAAGAATGTTCATTAGAGTTCTTTTATATATTCGTGTTTATTAATTCTCCCTTATATTCAACAAAATATTGTTGTATATTTTTTCTTTTTATAATTGACAAATCTCCGATTATGTCCCAAAGAATATTTATAATCTGCATTTACTACACGCAGGGTGAGTGAGTGAGCAGAGTGAGCGAGGCGTGCAGGGTAAGTCCAATTTTTTACGGAATTGTTGGTATCTTAAAATGTCAATCAATTTGTGCCATGAAATAACACAGCCGGTTTATTTCAGTACGTATCTTGGTAAAAATAAGTTATTTCAGAAGCGGGTTCAACTCTCTGTTCATAGTGATTACATTGTTTCAGAATTTGTAAACTTTCTTCTTATTTCTATTTATTAGTCTTTGAGAGTTTTTGAGTCTTCTTCTATTTATTAGTCTTTGAGACTTAATACTGAACACTTGAAACCCAGTTTTGGGGTTTTCTATTTCCTACTAGTGAATACGTAGAACTTGTCCAATATTTCTGTAGTAACATTTCACACATACAATCTGAAGAGATGTACAAACTTTTCACACCGTTTTGTAACCATATTGATTCCCGTGGCTTTGATATGTTCTGCATAACTTGATTCAACTGTGGATCATTAAATTATTTCATACGTGTTTTAAAAACCTGAGTAAATGTAGAGTGAAACTAAGTGAAGGACAGTTTTCGCGCAATCTCACTAGTTTAAAATGATGAAAGCATTTGAATTGCCGAAACAATAATCATTATTCTGAAGCCTAGAACACGTTCAATAACACGGACACGTCATTCTTTAATTGGTCCTCCAACAAAACGGAAAGGAATTAACCATGTCATCGCAAAAGTCGCACCCAAATGAGGTGACAAAAGAAGAGGTGACAGAGTAAGAGCTGCGAAGACAAAGAGAAACCGAGACGTGATGAACGGAGATAATCGGACTGAAGACAATGACAAACACGTGGCGACATCGTGGGCGCAAACCGCGTCGCCTTCCAATGACAAATGGCTGACTTGAGAACAGCCAACACAAGCCGTAATCAAACCAGAATTACAAAGTAAAATACTTACTTAACATTCCGATATGTCCGATCTGTTGTGACTAGAAATATGAACATTTAGGGATTATTGGTTTTGTTGCTTTTTCTTTCAAGTGGTTTGATACCAGTCACAAAAGAAATATCTGAGTTTTAGAAATATGTTTGGACCGTTAAGAGATAAAAGATAACAATAGATGAGAAAAAAAGCGTTATCTGATTAATCGAAAATTTAATACCGAACGATCCCGATACGTATATTACGCCAAAAATATTTTTATATAGAGATATCATCATCATCATCATCACCATGTGAATATTTAGTTTCTACGTTCATATTCAATGCATCCGGTTTGTTGTGCTGCTCAACGCTCTTTTACCAGTTAGGGAGGATTACGTGACCCCCAGTCTCCTTTTTCTCCTCCCTTCGGCTAAACTTAGACATAAAACTGAACTGGCGTCTCTCCGTGGTTTATATCCAACAAACAAATCCACAATGAACTGAATATAACTTCCATCACCAAACACAAAACCCATTTCTCCAATATCTTTTATTCAAATATAGACTCTATACCACACGCCATCCACTGCAACCTCGCCTCAACAGACTATACTCCAACACGCATAAAAAACCGTTACCCTTTTAACGCCTTCCTCAAATATTCAATATTCTCAAATAATTGTTAACAGTAGATGCATATTGTAACTTCCTACCCCTTCCGGTAGTTAGAGCAAGTTTTTGAGATAAGGAAATAAGAATACATGTATGCCATCAATACATATGAAAAAGTAAATGCACCTGAACTATGAACATCCGAATGAAAAATAAATATTAAAAAGATCCTCCCTCTCCGTTGCTTGCCCACACACAGATGCCCCACTTCTTGTAACTTCGTCTTTACCGACGCACTCTCCTGCACCTACGTGGGTAATGGTTATGTTGGTTGCATTACGTGGATAATGGTTGGGACGGTTCAAAGGCAATGCGCGTCAATGTGCAATGTAATCCTCGTTGAAAAATTGGTGGGAAACCATACCTTGATTGCCTTATATGGAACTGGTATCCCCCCTTCCATTCACAGGTCGCTTACCTTATCCGGTTACGGCCATACGGTGGCAGTTAAACGGTTATTCGAATGTAAATACTTTGGATTACTTTCTTTAAAAACAAGCTGGAGGTTGCCACTGTCTCTGCAGGGACTCTCACCGAGATATTTTCAATTAATACCAGGCGAATGCAACCGCAGTGCTCTAAAAACTGTCCACAGACCGCGACCGTTCGCGCCTGACTCATGTTTGTCCCCTCATATTCCCTTACACACATACATTTACATGCCCTACACTGCCACACACGCCGGGAGGCCAGTCGAGAGCTTAGTGCTTGTCGAGGGTTCTCCGCTGGGAGGAGATACCTAGAGAGGAAATAATCATTCAAAAACAATGTTTTACCTCTGCCTTGATATTCTTTTTGAATTCTTGAAGGTATTTTAGATGCGGGACTTAAAAACCATTCATTAAAATCAAACTAGTCCAGAAACACACAAGTTAACGCAGTTCTGATTACAACCATTTTCCAAACATGAATGAATGAAAAGTCAATTAATTTTAAAAAAATGATTTCTATCTGCTCGACCAGATACAGAGTTGGAAAAACATATACTTAAATTTTGGAAAATTTCCTAAGTCGATTGTCTTATTGAAGTGTTAAACCACTAAGAAAAATAAACATTTATGTTTTATGGTGAGGTGAGAAAAGGAAGATTATTTGTGTTTGATATTGTTAAAGTTTGGAAGCGATGTTAAAGAAGGATATTGTGAGAGGGTATGTGGGGAAATTTTAATCAGGGGGGGGTCTCAAAATATCTTTGGGAAAACGAAATTTTATTCTGTTCGGAGTATTGGCTTGTTGCCCAACATGAAGAAAAGGAAGTGCTTAGGCAAGATGGAAAAGTGAATTAAATTTAGAGGATAAGCTTATTAAATAGCCAAAATATAAGGCACTTGAAGTACACGATGAATTTGACTGTTAGGAATGAACCAGGGTGAGTTAAGTCTGCGAAGACATTAATTTTGAAAAATTTGAATTTTATTAGTATTGCTAGGTGCAGAATTCAACCAGGGAGGGCGTGCATATGTTAACATTGGTCTTATAATACTTTTGTATAGTAGGAATTTGGTTTGAAGTTTTAGTGCAGATGTCGGATTTATGAGTGGATAGGGTTTAGAAGCCTTTGCTGGGGCTTTTTGTATTTCATGTGGTCATTCCAGGTTAATAGTCTATTAATATTCCTAGGTATTTGGCAAGGATGGAATTTTTCAGCCAAGGTACTTGAGTGTTATTGATAGTCAATGAAGGTGGATTTTTTTTTTCTGTAAGTAAAGATTTATGTTTGAGTTTTTGCTGGATTCATTTTTAATCACCATTTGTAATACCAGGTATTTAAAATTTGAAGAAATGTTTGGATTTGATCAGATGCTATAAGTATGTCTTCGTGGGAGGAATAGCAAAATCATATTCTATATATCGAAGACAAACTTTCAGATATTATCTTTTATCTAATTACGGTAAGTATAATCTACTGATTGTATTAAACAGTTGCTGCTTAAGTGGACGAAATTCTACGTAGCCACATTGCCGAATTTCGTAAGTATTATTTCGTAAGTACTTCAATAGATTTTGTGTGTAGCATACCTTCTAGTTTTTGTATTGAATCTTGCTTTTTAATTTATTTAATACACATCAATTTAACACTTATAAAATATAAAGCTAGGTTTTTCTTGCTCTTATCTGAGTTCTCTTGTATTAATTCCAATTTTTAGCACATACATTAAAACGCATTCGTGACATGGCTACTGCTCGTTCTACTCTTTTTACTCTCTACACTCTCAAAGCCGACTTTCTGAAAGCCTTCACACACGTAAACAATAATTTAGATCAACTTATCGGAAGGTTGGAAGAGGTTGTTCTCTACACAGACGGTTCGGTACAAGTCAGCAAACATAGCGAATAATACCAACCGTACACTCGTGACTGTACAAAAGACACAGACACCGCATCCAGTCACAACTCAAAACAAATTTAGTGTTTTAGATTATGAAACAGATTATCCTCGCCTTCCTGATCCTCACCACCCTTCTCTACCATCGACAAATACATGCACAAATCAACGCAAACAGGCCAGGAAGCGCGCCAAAACGAAAACACGTAAAGCTGCGCATCCTAGCTCACTTGAAAACAAAGACATTCCTACTGAGCCTAAAAAAAGGAACTTATTTTAGCTTACAGTCATGGCCGCCATCTGTCCTCCATTCTCAGTAGGAAGTTACCCTCCAACTTCTCAGTCTCATCTATTTTTAAACCTAACGGGAGGTTTGCGGATGTGACTGCAGAGTTGGATACCCACACGAAAACACTGACCAATCAAGACAGTCATTATCATAGGAGGGCACAATGACATTAACTTGGGCGGTAACTTTACACCTGAACAACATATAAACAAATTACAATGTGCCGCCGCAAAATACCAACATTTCAGTCTCGACTCTGCCCTTCTGGTACAACAGACCAACACTATGCAGCGAGATTAAGCACGCAAACCAACAATTAAAACTGCAACTGAAAGAAACAAATGTCACACTTTTTTAAATTAATTTCCTCTCAGCAAAACACTTCACCCGGCATGGTCTTCACATGAACTTTGCTGGAAATCATGCAGTCGGTAACAATCTAGCACAATACATCACCAACTCCAGTCCTACCCATTCTCCTGCCAAAAACCCATCCCTTTCATTTTCCTTACGTTCTCCACCCCCACCCTTATTTCGAATCCTGTTGCCTCTTCCTCTGAACCTACTCCCGTCGCGACTGAATTCGACCCAGCTGAAAAGCTAGTATCGAAAATCCTGCCGCCATCAACTCAAACCTAGGACCTCCCGGTCAGAGGCGCTGCAGCGACATCAGTTGATGCACTGAGCTACCGTTCCCGATTTCAATTTAGATATTACAATTAATGTACCTACACGGATCACACAAAATTCGATGAAGGCAATTGATCAAATTTTAATTAACAAAACTACTACTCGATATGAAGTTGAAACAAAAGATGTAGGATACAGTGACCACGATGCGCGTTTCTTACCATTATAAGAAATGCGATCACTGACACAATAAATAATACACGTATGACTAGATTGTTTACTAAAAGTAAAATAAAATTATTCATTGATTACTTGATGCAGGAGTCATGGGAAGTGGTTTATAATACGGTTGATACAAACGAAAATATAATTCCTTTTTTTCAACTCATTCGTTTCATTTTAACAATTGCTTTCCTCTTGAAAAAAGAAAATTAAATACTTCAAGGAAAAGCAATTCTTGGATAACACAAGGGATTAGAACATCTTGTAAAAACCAGCGAATTCTTTCTTTCATTTCTAAACGTCATAACGTATCTCAAGATTTCCTCATCTACTTTAAAAAATACACATCATTGTTAAGAAACGTCATAAGGCAGTGTAAAATCATGAAACACGATCAGGATATTTTGAACTCAAATAACAAAACGAAATCAATGTGGATTATAATAAAAAATACGACCAAATCAATTAGAAACCTTGTTGAGATTGCTGTTTTAAAGTCTCTTTAACCAATACTTTTCGAGAATTGCTGCCGATCTCACTAAGGCTTTTCAGCCACAAAATTCAATAACAGTTCATCCAAAATGTTAAACACGATGTTCGTTTCCGAAACTTCTTCCTATGAAATTCTCAAAATAATAGGTAAATTAAAAAAATAAATATTTGTCCTGTTTACATGAATTCCCGGATTCTTTGATAAAGACCTGTGCGTATGCCATTATACACCCGTTAACTTACACATTTAATGCATCCTTACGCACTGGAACGTTTCCAGATAATTTCAAAACAGCTAAAATTAAGCCGCACTTCAAAAAAAGGCAACAAAAATGAATTTCAAAATTATCGGCCAATTTCTCTTCTATCAGTTTTTTCAATAATATTAGAGAGACTTTTTTATGTACGAGTGGAAACTTTTCTCAGTAAACACGACGCGCTTTCAGATTGCCAACATGGATTTAGAAAATCAAAATCAATGGAAACAGCCATATTTTCATTTCTTAATGATGTCACTTCATCATTGGATCAAAACGAGGCACCTATTGGATTAATTTTAGATCTCTCAAAAGCTTTTGACGTCATTGATCATGACATTTTGCTTTCCAAATAACCTTCATATGGAATCCGTGGTATTGCTCTAGATTGGTTATGTTCGTACCTTAAACAACGATCTCAAAGAGTGGAAATACCTTACTGGATTGATGGAACATTACGTACGCACCTTTCCGACTCTTTGCCCATTGCATGTGGAGTTCCTCAAGGATCGATTTTATGCCCTATTTCGTTCCTACTTTACGTAAACGATATGCCCTTTACGATTCGAAACGGAAAAACGGTTCTCTTTGCGAACGATACGAACATCCTTTGCAAAAAAGAAACCGTAAATAGTACAATATCAGATGTTTCAAATTGGTTCCGAAATAACAAATTAATAGTAAACGAAAAGAAAACTGTTTTAATGCAGTTTCCATTTCGAATAAACAATTCTGTGCTCCATTGAAAATGAACGGTGTACCATTGACTGATGTTAAGGCAACAAAATTTTTTTAGGTCCCTCAATTCAGTCAAACCTTAAATGGTGGTCCATTTAAATGAATTGAACACAAAATGAAGTTCATTATGCTACGCGTTATAATTCTTTCAAATTCAGTCAGCCTTCAACCTGCTCGTTGTGTATATTTCCCGCCTGAGATATGGCATAATATTCTGGGGAAATACATCTTACAGCTCCTAGACTTTTAGATTACAAAAACGAATTGTACGAATAACCAAACCACGTTATTCTTGTAAGCCTCTCTTCATTAATCTAGGAATTTTACCATTACCTTGTCTGTTGATTTACGAATCGGTGGTGTTTGTCAAAAATGACTTGCTTAAGGGCGGGAATATATTTTCAAAAAATGCCGAAGTCTATTACTATAACACTCGACGTAGAAATCATATTCATCAGGTGACAGATAAAGCTCATTACAAAACATTCACATACAATACACGTACATTATTTTACAACATTTTGCCAGATGACATTAAACGATTAAATGCAATAGAAAAGTTTAAATCCCAAGTGAAATCGTCTCTGATGCATAACTGTTTCTATACAATTAGAGATTATACTTAGTATCACAAGAAAAGTAACATTATATTTAACAATGATACATAATGCATTATTTACCATTTGTTCTGTATAAACAACCTGTAAGAAGTATTGTACTACAGCCTACGGGACAATGACCCCCATCTCTATCAGGTTTTTCGTCCAGTTTACCTGATCCATTGAGCAAATACTGAGATGGCCCCTTGTTTTGCTTCTGGATATAAATTTAACTTCATTATGTGTGATCGTCTTCTAAAATTCATTGAGAAATATAGTTATTAAAATTATTGTTTCCATGTTGTTGCGGCAGGAAGTATTATTTCTTGACGAAGGACATCATGGATAAAAGCCCAAAATTTATTGCTTATTTATCCTTGAAAATAGATTTTATTACATGACTTAGTGTGGGGATCACAGAATTTTGAAAATGTGCACAGAATTCACGTCTCCCCATAGCACGTCGTATGCAGTTTCAACCATTTTTGACGTAAAATATATAAAAAAAGAGGGATATGTTACCATCAGGCATAGTAGGATGGTCTGAGGTGTAAATGTTGAATAATGTGGAAGCAAAAACTGAACCCTGAAGAACGCCTGTAAATATGTTATGGATATTTGTAAAGGTTTGGTTGACTTTAACTAGGAAAGTTCGATTTCTTAGGTAAATGGAGATGATTTTATAGAGGAAATCCGGAGTACCTAATTGCTGAAGTTTGAATAGAAGTCCATTGTGCCATATGCTGTCAAAGGCTTTGGTAATGTCATGAAAGGCTGCAATCGTATGTTTTTTTGTGTGCAAACTATTTGCTATGTGTTCTGTAAGTCTGAGTAGTGGGTGGATTGTTGGGTGATTGGGTTTGAAGGCGAATTGAGTTTTGGGTATGGTATTGCTGGCATTAAGAAAGTTAGTAAGGTAATATTAGATTTTCCAAGATTTTTTTCCTCTAGAAGGGAGTAAGCTCATAGGTCTATAATTGGGAGGATCGTTAGGATTGGTTTTAGGTTTAATAAAGGGCAGTATAACTGCATGTTTCGACATTTGTGGAAAGTATCCTAGGCGAAGTCCGGCATTGCAAATACATGTTATAGCTGCAATACAATGGTTTGAACGCTGCTTGAGGGTTACATTGGTGATGTTATAGCCAGATGAGTTTTTGTTTTCAACTTTTGAATGATATTGAACGTTTCTATTGGCAAGATAAATGTAATGGAATGTTAAACAGTGATATGAGGTTAATTCAAATGATGTTTTATTTGTGAGTTAAAGGTTTGGTAAATTATTGGATTGGGCTTGAAAGTAGAAACTACTTGGTTTGCTATGATTTCTGCCTTGTGGTGTTCAAAGTATATTCCTTGCTTATTTGAAAGAAGAGGGGGAACATGTTTTTTTTCCTTCATGAAGTATTTGACTGTTTGCCAGAGCTGGAGCTGGTGTTTGGATGAAGTTGTTGCAAGTGTTTTCGGTTGTTGCTATGTCTGTGATTAGTGATCATGTTTCTGATTGCTTGGTGATTTGATTAATAAGTGTTTTGTCTTCTTCGTTTCTATTTGAGATCCAACGGCGTCAGATGTTGGAAACTTTTGATTTGGACGTCTGTGTACTCCTATGGTAATTATTGGATGTGTTGGAGTATAAATTTTGATTGCTACTGTTTCAAGATTAATAGTTAATGTTGAGCTTATTTGGGAATGTTAAATTTAGTTTGAATTGCAATTGCTGTTCCTCCTGAAGCTGCAAGTCTGGATCTGTCACTTCTGTAGATGTTATTGTCATATAATTAAACTTTTTTCCTGGTACAAGCTGAGTTTCCGTTATACAAGCTATGTGCATATTATATCCGTTTAGAAAATGAAATATTATTATTTCATTTTCAAGAAACAAGAAACTTTATAGTTTCTTGTTTCGTTATGCCATTCGCGTCAAAATTTAGTAGGGTTAGAGAAGGTTGATTAACCATTTTTGGGCTGGAAGCATGCTATGGAGACAACATTAATAAAAAGGTTACATGAATGCGAGTGAATTGTTTTGTTTGAACTTTTTAACGATTAAAAAATGTTAGACAATTTTCCAACTTAGGAATTTAATAATAAATATATATTAATTTATAATGTTTTGTTAAGATTAGTTGGAACAGTATAAGTTCATGGTAAAATAGTAAACTCTTAATGTTTGAATTACTGACCAATTGACTTGAGCATAGAACAAGAGATTGTATGTGTGGCATAGGAGATGTGAGAACTTGTATTTTCACCTGTTATAATATTAGTGATAAAGATTTCAATATTGGTAGTACTATTGTTATTATTATTATTATTATTATTATTATTATTATTATTATTATTATCATCATCATCATCATTCTACGTTTTCGCAGCTATTTTTGCTGGTAGAAATGCTCAGAAAAGTTTTTAAGGAAGTTTTTACTGACCAGGCCTTCCGCCGATATCACGAGTGGGTATGTTTTGGTAGAGTTTAATTTCCAAATATGTTTTAGTTCATAAGATAATTTCATATTTTGAAATTTTTTTCTAATTCTTCCTGTTTGATATTGTGGGATAATGGTACTGCGATGTCTATTATTAATCCTTTCTTCTTTTTATCTATAAGGAGAATATCTGGCCTATTGTAATCGACAGTACGATCAGTTAAAACTGGTCTGTCCCAGTACAAAAGGGTGGAACTTGTTTCCAGCACTTGGAGGAGGGGTGTACTTATCGAATGGCGGTGTTGATTCATCCAATAATTTATGCTCTATTGCAATTGCCCTGTGCACGATTTTCGCAACTTGATTATGTCTTCCTAAGTAAGCACTGTCTGAGAGGGAAGAGCATGCAGCTGTGATGAGTTCTATAGTTTCTCCTACAGCTCCACACTTCCTACATTTATCCACCACATCTTTTAAACAATACTTTTGATAATTTCTGGTCTTGATAACTCTGTCTTGAATTGATATTATAAAACCCTCGGTCTCAGGATATATTTGTTTCTCCAAAAGCCACTCCACCGAGGAACGTCTGTCTACATCATCTCGAAACAAGAGTTTTGGGTATGTTGTTTCCATTCATTAAAGTTCGACTGGGGGGTAGAGATGTTTAAATCATAGTTTCGTTCATGGAGGTTCAACGGAATGAAGCCGCGGCCGCTTATTAATTTCATTAATTAGTCGGTGGAGTTTAAGAGGACCTGTCGCATTTTTTCCTCTTGTCTCAGGCAAAGTGTTTTTATATTAACCAACCCTCTGCCTCCCATCGTTCGAGATAGATATAATCTTTTTACTGAGGAGTTTGGATGAAGACAACGGAATTTATCGTCTTCTTGTTGATCTGTCCAGCTCCTCCAGGTCAGATTCAGTCCACTTAACGATACCAAACGAGTAGGTTAGGACCGGCACAGCCCAGGTGTTGATAGATATTTTATTCGAAGTTCCTCCTTGATACGCTTATGGTCCAGTCGATGGTTCTGAGGGTTTCCCAAAGAGCGATATGTTTCTTCAGGTGGTATCTGTTTAATATCACAGAAAATTTGGTTTGTGTTTTGTACATTTCCTTTATGAATATTTATTATACCACATTTATCAAGACCGAACTTCATTCCGATGTCATCGCTGAACATTTTTGCTACACTTATAAGCGATTCTAATTTATCATGCATTTCGGCGTAGAACTTAAGGTCATCCATGTACAGTAAATGGGTTAGTCTTTTTGTGTTTTACATGTTCAATCTATAGCCACATTTAGTGTTATTCAAAAGAGTTGATAGTGGGTTTAGAGCTAGGCAAAACCATAGTGCTGATAGGGAATCGCCCTGAAGTATACCTTTTCGGACATCAGCTTTTCCCAAGATATTACCTTGGAATCGTACATTTGTACGCCATTTATTTATTAGATGTTGAAGAATATTTCTTACATTTGGACAGATTTTATATATTTCCAGTACTTTCTTTAGCCATTTGTGAGGAACGGAGTCAAAAGCTTGGCTGTAATCAATGTAACAGATGTGGAGATTTCTTTTCTTTGTTTGAGCTTGCTTTAAGACCACAGAATCAATGATGAGTTGATGGTTACATCCCTTAGCTCCCTTAATACAACCTTTCTGTTCGTCAAGATATTATTTGCACAGTGGAGGTGTATTTTTTCACTAATAACAGAAGTGAAGAGCTTGTATACGGTTGATAAGCATGTTATCGATCTATAATTCATTGGAGTTTGTTCATTTCCCTTTTTGAAGATTAGAAAAGTGTCTCCTTCACTCAGATAGTCAGGCATTTTATCAGGGTTATTGAGCACTTCAGTGAAACAGCGTGCAATGCTTTCATGAGCATGAGTAAAGTATTTCAGCCAGAAATATTGAATCCTATCTGGTCCAGGAGATTTCCAATTTTGAGTCTTTCCTATGGCACTCGCAATGTCTTTAGCTGCTATTTCTTTTAAATTCATTTGGGGCAGGTTCTCGTGTTGTTTCTTAATACTTTTAATCCATGATCCAGATTCATCGAATCCACTGGTTTTAGCCCATTTGTTTGTCCAGTATGATTTAAAATCAGCATTTATGTTGACTCGCTGTTTGTTTGAATCAGAGTTCAACTTTCTCAGAAATTCTTTTTTCTGAGAATCTGAATTCTGCGTTTTGTGCCTTCCTTTTTGTGATTTCATTGTATCTACGAAGTCGGGCACATTTCACTTTCATTTTTTGTCTGATGTTATCTTTCAAGTCAACGATTTCCTGCCTGTTATGACGGTGTATATCAATTTTATTTTTAGCTGCAATAGCGTTTACTTTTCGGAGGACCTTTTTTGATTGGTTACCTTCTAAATATTGCGAAAGAACATTACCTTTACTTCTTAATTCATCAATATTGTTTCCGAATCGTCTTTTCCAGGCGGTTTTTCTCTCGTTTTGACCTCGGCATGATTGTCCGGGATGGTAAGTCCTCTGACCGTTGATTTCAACTGCAGCACTGTATAAAGCGAGCTGAACTTCAGAGAGATTTCGCTGTATACTCAAGTGCTCTTTCAAAGCGTCATTAATTTGAAAAAGAACTTGTTTGGATTTATTTATTTTACGTAACACTGATATTGCTGGTCTGTTTAAAGGATCCATTGGCTGTAGTAAGCAAGAAGACTGCTGAATTTTTCTTTCAATTTGTTTGTCTCATCTCCTGGATCTCCGTCACCTTCAGTGTTCAGTATTCTTTTATTGCTTTCTGTTTGTTCATCTCCATTGACAGTAAGTAGCCAGGAGTTTTCGACTTCTTGCCTCAATACTAATTCATTTGTCTCCATTCGTTCATTTGTACTGACAGATAGTCGTGACGAGTTTTCAACTTCCTGTCGAATTTTCTCTAGTTCCACTTCAGAGGTAACACCTAATTATGACATGTTTTCTGTCAGCTACATTTTGTTCTGTCAGATGAAGTTCTGGGTACCGTTTAGTGAATTCGGCGTGAAGAGCTTGCCTCCATCCTGGGAGTGGATTAGGTTGACACTGGTTGACACTGGTTCTATTACAATAGAACGCTCTCATTATTTCAATGTTCATCTCGCGCGTCCATCTCTTACGCCCAGCATCTTCTCTCCTGCTGGTATCCCTCCTCACGGGTGGCGAGTCAGCAGACAGAGGGACATTTAGTTCTTCTGTCCGTGCGGTTAGATCCACATTGTTGCTCCTGTCGTCATCTAAAGGCTGACTATGATTCACATCGAGGGCAGCCTCATGGCTCGATGTGTCCGAGGTATTGCTTCTTTTCTTGTGTCTCTCCATAAGTGTATGGGTATCGCATTTTATACATAACTGCCAGGTGAGTATGTCAGAAGAGTCCATCCACCAAGTTCACCATTGGGGCTCATTGTCTCTCATCTGCTGACCTTACTGTTCACTCTTTCTGTTTGCAGCCGCCTGCTCCTTGTCAGTTGCTGCATTGTTGTTGTTGTTGTTGTTGTTGTTATTATTATTATTATTATTATTATTATAGATTATATTGCTATTTCTTGCCCATTGGTTTGATGTGGGATTTACAGTACTGAAGTTGGGAATGTTGGCCCTACTTGGTCGTGTTGGAAGTGTTTATTATTTGGTTGGATGTGGTTTCTACTTGTGGGAGATGAATAAGTGGGGGAGGATGATGTTGGGAGAGGTTCTGAGGCTGAGGTGTTTTATTAAAATTATGAATATTGCGGGAGGAAGTTTTGGTTAGTTAAGCAGAGTATCCTTTATAGTTAGCTGTGTGGTAATGTAAGCAGTTAACACAGGTGGGCAGTATTCTTTGTTTAGGGAGTTTACATTCTGAGTAATGGCGTTTATCTCTGCATCTCACACATCTTGGGCTCAGCCCACAGTTAGCGTGAGTGTGACCATACTTTTGACACTTTCTGCGTTGAATGGGACCTACAGTATTATTTCTGGTATTTATTCTGATTTTACAATAGAATAAGTCTTTGAGGTTTAAGATTGTTCTAGCTATTTCATTAGCTATTAAGTTTATTGCCATTACGGACGTGATGTCTCATCTTTTCTATATAATCTTGGGCACTTATTGACTGGGTAAGTTTTGAAGATCAGTTGATCATTAATGTCTTTTTCTGATAAATTGATTGGTATATCTTTAATAATTACTGACATTTTAAAAGTGGAATCTCTATACGTGTGATACTGAATGCTTTCAGTGTCGCAAAATTGTCTAAAGTTTCAGAAGTCACTAATATCATGGAACATGATTTTATTATCTTGTTTTCAGTTTTGTTATTAAAAGTACCATTTGTCACTTTTTTATCATCGCTGTGAATTATTGTGAATTGTGCATTATTGTGAGTGGTATTTTAGTTGTTGATGGTTGATTTACACTAGTTAGGGTTTGCACTACTACTGGCTTCTTCAGGTGCTAGTAATTCGTATCGATTATCAGTTGGCAGATTATAATGTAGGATTTCACTGTCACTATGGTGTGGTTTGCGTTTTCTGGAATCATAGGTGTTTTTGGGTGGATTGACACCAGTACTTACATTATTTGTTGTTTTCGTTCGGTTGCTGACTGTTGTAAGCATCAGAAGATACTGGTTGAGTTGCAAGTTGTTGTGGTTGAGGTTGCGAGGAGACATTGCTGCATCTCTAGTTTCAGTTGTTGATATTGTAGTATGAGTTGTTGATGCTGTTGTTTTTGATGTAGCTGTTGATAGTTTGTAGATCTGGAGTTATTACGTTCATTGTTGCTAACGTATTTGGTTGCAGGTTGTTGAAACTCTTGAGGGAGTTACGATGGTTGAGAATGAGGGGATAAGGGCATATATCCATTTTGTTGCTATTGTGGTAGTTGCTGTTGCAGAATGTATTGTTGGATTTGGTGGAGGTGGATGAGTTCTTCCACATTCATATAGCGAGAAATTGTTTCATGCAGAGCTTCTTTGCAATTCTTTTTTGTTCTGCCCGCAACATGAGTCAGCAAATAATCTTAAAATGCTATATTGCTCAGGAATAATTCTGTTTTCAAGTCGCATTAAAAAGTTAGACAAGCAAGACGCCACTTCATTTGATCCTTTTGGGATATCTTTTTCTGGCCACGTATGTGGCCAGGTAATGTTTTCCTTGTAATGGTAATGTTTTCCTTGTTGAACGTCACATCATGGATCATTATCGTTAAGTTGTACAACTATATCTCTAGAGAATAATAGACCTCACCCACGTTAAATTTGGGTTAAAGTTCATTATGATGTATATCGGACAACTTTTGGAGTCCATTCTTTCTCTTCTTTGATTATTTGGTAAACTTTCTTAGCTCGCGATGTATACATTCTATATTCCATTCTGTCATAATATTTAGCTCTTATTTTTTATAATTGATTTTTACCTTGTGTACGTACGTATATTACTCATTATATACATAGTATAGAGAAAGTTATGCAATGCTGGGGAAAATCGATTTCGAGATTTCAACGGAAATACACGTGTTGGAGTCTCCTAATACCGAAAAAGTGTTTTTTCTCAAAACGTCTGTTCGCCTCTCCGTCCGTCTGAAGAACACTAGCGCCTATACGATTCAAAGGATTGTTACCAAAATTGATATTTTACGGTCAACCTAGCTCGACTGGAAGCTCTGCATCTTTGATAAACATTGCTTAAATTTTGGGGATTCTTTATGTGAAGTTACGGGGAAATTTGAAAAATTTCTCAAAAATGGCTCCAAATTTTGTCTTTAAATTTATTGTAAGTATAGAGCTAAATACACTTATAAAGATGGCGTAAGTCCGATTTTAACTGTTAACTAAGAATTTTCGAATACCGCAAATTTTTGAATTTTTTTCTGGACTCTTCGTTCAACTACAAAATTGATGATTTATGTACGTTAGTACAATTGCTTTAAATAATTTATTGTGAAGTTCCTCGAAAACGCAAACGTTTTGAGTCAAAATGAGCTTCAAAATCCCCATTTTCAGAAACGCTCTGTTTTGTCGAAAACGGCTCCAAATTTTTCAACGAAAATTATCACACAAGGTGAATTTTATGCTTCTACGTATGATATTCTTAAAGCCACGTTTAAGTTCTGCCATTTGGGTACTGAAAATTGCAAAAAAGTGATAAATGTAGTTTCAGCGACGATAGTTGGTAGCTGGGAAGAGAAGGGGAGCAAAACCGAACACCTAAGGCCGGGTCCTGCGTGAGCTACAACCGGCGACAGCGACAAGCATAGCTTGCGTCAAGTTGCGATGCCGCGCGACAGAGCGCGTGGTGTCCTACATAAGCGACAGGAGGCTGCGACAGCGACAGTCGAAATCTTTCAAAGGAAACATTCAAGATTTTTGTTATGTTCAACAAACTCTCCACAGATATTCACTCTGCCAGTTGCGACTCTGCGATAGGTTTAATTCACCCTCGACAGAAGCTCCTGAAATAAGACAGACTATTTGCAATTATTTCAATAGCTCTGCCGGTTTGGTTACAATAGAAACCTAACCTCATTTACGTCTACAGGAATACTGGTATGTAATACATTGTGATGTATGTACTACGCAATATAATTAGCATCTGACAAATTCAATAAGAATAATATAAATTAACATAATTTAATCAATAAAAAACAAACTTATTTGTTATTTTCAGTGCTTTCGTCACTTCCTTTCACAATTCGCCGCTCACAATTCCACTGTGGTAGTTATTCAATCTCTTGTTCCACAATTCCCTTGTATTTTTCTTCAGTTAAACATTCTATTATTCGAAAGGGAAATTGAAGACCAAAGCAGCGAAACTATACGCGCGACACAGCGAGAAGCGCGACAAGTAGCGACAAGATTCAAACATGTTTGAATCTCGGACGCCGCCGCTTGTAGCGCTTTCGTCGCTTCGTCGCGGATGTCGCCGACGCAGGACGGGCCCATAAGATACTGTGTGTTTGAAATTTGTCGCTTGAAGCTGTCGCGTGTCGCTGTCGCAAGATGTAGCTCACGCAGGAGACGGTCTAACCCAGATTTTAAAATATTAGAAAAATAACCAGTACGAGAAATTATGTGCCATTGTGTAGCACTACTAGTTACTTTTTGATTTGTCTAGTCTGCAATGAAATTTGTAGCCACTTTTGATTTTAGTTCGTTGATGAAATTGTTTTTATTAGGAAGTGAGCTACAAATATGTGAGGAATTTTGTGTGTTTGGTATGTGGTGGAATCTCCATGCACATGTACATATTCTCCGCCATCCAAGTGTGATCAAAAAATTCGGCTCTAGGGGTGTGGCTCTCGCCACGAACTTACGAGGCTGCGCGAGTATTTGCTTGCGGGACGTTTGGGGAGTCTAACACTGGCCGCTTCGGCGGTAACGGAGAGAAGCGGAAAAGTTCCTTAGAAGTTGTACTTCTTGTATAGAATGGTTGTTGCAAATATACCTGTAAATACCAACTCCATGTGTGTGAACTTAATCAATCCCACACATGCACATTCCACACATGTTCCGTTTATCAAAGTGTCGTCACGGTGGTGCGGGCACGTGGACCAAACGATGGCTGTGAGAGAAATGACCACACAGATCTTCTCCACGGCCGACGTTTGAAACGCGCGCCCGTGACAATGCTTTCGCTGTCAGAAAAATACTGACCACCCTCGGCGCATCTCGAACTCGCCACGCGCGGGGCATTGGATGGCGTGCGCACGCGCTTTCGCTCGTTCGCGCGCACGCCCTCGGCCCTCGCACGCGGCGCTCGTGGCCACGACGGAAGCGCAAGACTGCACGGAATAAGAGTACTCGCAGACTTCCGCCCACTGCGCCGACTCCATCCCCGGCAACCGATATAAACGACTTTGGGCAGAACAAAATCAAATGCTCAGTAATGATTGGTTGGGGCCTATCCCCCACTCTTATGCGCATTCTGATCCAAATCTCGCGACGTGTGATCGTTGTGTAAAAATTGTCATAGAAAGAATCTCTTGCGGGCAGCGTATAAGCGCCCGCGGCTCCGTGTAGCGCTGTTACACGTCATATCGCTAAAGTATTGTGTAGAGCGAATATAATTACCGAGCATTAAATTGGTATTGTTAACTTCAAGTGTAATTATTTTAACTGCTACGAGTCGTACCAATTTCTGTCGGCTGCGTGTTGCGCTGTTACACGTGCAATTATGTGATCTGCCATGTGTTTGAAAATCAATGTCTGTTATGAACTCTACCTGTGTAAATCTATCTGTAAGTGATAAGTTACCAAATATCAAATTGTTGTGCAAAGCGAAATCACGACTCACTGACAGAAGGTCTTTACCGCTAAATTTCCTTGAACCGAACTATCGAACAGCGGACCGGAATGTACAAAAAACAACATCCAAACACAGTCCACTCCTCCCCAAGTACAAACCGGCCCGTTCACACTTGTTTCGTACATATGACATTTTGCTAGCAAGTAAATTAAAAAACATATAATGAGAATGAACTGTTATCTTTATTGACATAATTAATAAATATAGGTGATGTAAAGTTGGACCATTTCGAGTGTTGCCAGATGGCACGGAATATCTTTTCCAGAAATGCAATGACATTTCCTCAACTTTTCAGATTAAAACGAGAAAAGAGCAGGATATTCACAGAAATAAAATGATTTCATGATTGCGGGCCCTCTTTCAAATTCTCAGTGTATATTTGCACGTCTATGCTATCAGCTCTCTTGCGGCTGGCGGTTTCAGAGCGTAATTAATGCACTCTGGGAAGCAAGTTTCGAGAGTGCACTGGTGCAGCAATGTGGTCGCATTCCTGGGGCGTTCTTCGATACGTGAGTCACGACTACGGTGACTACAATTATTCTGCTGACGCTTTCTGAAAGGACTGTCCTGACCTTTCTATAGACTTCTCGGTACTTCCCCGGGAGACCCCCCCGCTTTACTTAAAAGCAAGATGTTGAAACGTCAGGCTCTTGGTGTAACAGCCAATACATCACCGCTACCCCCTCTGTGAATTGACGACGAGGCAGGGAAGAAGGTTTCTCCAAATGACGCACCACGTGAGTTCCTAGTAACTGTACAGAAGGCACGGCGTATCTGTTGGTGATGACGTAGACCACTTCTTAGTGTTTTAAAACAGGTTTGCTAATGCAAGAAATTCTAGTATATAACGTTGGCTGTTCCTATTCTTATGCATGAATCAGTAAAATAGGCCTTAATTATCGAAGATGAGTTTTTTTTTTAATTTATTTCTGCTTGTTCGACAAGAATGTCTTTCAGAGTTTTTGATATTACAAATTGACATTTCTGAAGATTTGGATCCCACAGGGAACCTGAGGTAACGATTATTGGCAATATTACATTAAAAATATATATTGTACTAGACGAAAAAATTGTAATTAGATACTTTAAGAATTTTTGTTGAATGAGGGAGGAAGGTACATACTATGAAGTTTATGGGGGGATGGAATTTATCTTTCGGAAATCTTGAAAGTAATCAAGAAAATTGGTATATTTGACCTACATTAAAAGTGTGTGTTGTTGTAAATCGTCTAAGAAGATCAAGAATTTCTGGCTGTGATAATTTATTAAAGTGTGAATAGTATCAATTTTTAGTTAATTGCGTGCTAGGAATGTACCTAGAGGCATTAAGAATTTTACGCATGATTTTATTTTAGAGTAACTGAATTTTATTAATGTGAGATTTGCCTGCATTGGACCAGAAGGGATGGGGATACATTAGTGTGGGACGAATGATTGTAATATATATTAGTTTGACAGTATGTAGATGTAGAGGAGATATATAGTTAATAATGGAGTGAGCTTAATGTATTTTAATATAAGTTTTACGAAGCATATTTTTAATATGTAAATTCCATGATAGCTTTGTATCTAAGAAGAGATCAAAGTATTTGATAGGAGTGTTACAGGAAATCCATGGTATGTTTTGTTTGTATTATAATAATAATAATTGAGATGGAATGTCAGGTGTGCAGAGTAGATTGACATTTTGTCATATTGATTTTTTTTGCCAATTTTAGCCAAAGATGTATGAAGTAGAAGGTTTAAGGAGTTGAATATTTTTGACAACATTCTGTATAAGATGATTTTGATACAATTCAGCGGAAGTCGACTGTAGGGAGAATTTGGATGAAAATTCATGTTTTGTGATATAGAATGCTGAGATTTCATGTCGTAAGGTGTAGAAGCTCCATTACTATTTTGACAATTGCCATTGTGCGTGGTATTGTAGTTATGATACTTGTAAAATGATACTTATACAACCTCCCCAAAGGGATAATTAAAGTATATCAGTAATGAGGGACCAAAATAAAGTGTTTGATATGAAGTTAACACAAAAGTGAAAACGTAATTAAACAATATGTCAATATTTCAACGTAACTTACCGCCGTGAGAGACGTAACTTACCGCCGGACTAAATATTACCGCCGTGAGAGACAAGTGAAAAAAAGCATTTTTTGAATTAAAAAAAAAGAATATACTAATATGGCGTTTATGTCATCCTAAAGGGTTTGTTTGGTACTATACGTACCAAAATTTTAAAGAAAACATTTGGAGATATTTTTGAGAAAATCTTGTTTTTGTAATTTGTTTTCAAATTGCTAATATTGCACGCACTATTGCACGAAAACTACTAAACTTTTCGGAAAATGTACATGGCTTTTATGAAAAAATATTTATGAACAACAAACTTTATTTGAAGGAAAATTCTCTGTCTTCAATTTTGTAGATGCAGGAGAAGTAGCGATTTTCATTAAAAAACGGATTCGACAGGATCTGCCACCGTTTATCACCCCAGGACTCAAAAATATAGCAATAGCGCATAATCATCAGTCACACGGTATACAATCACATTAATTGCAGTGTATAAGCCTCCTAATATCCCCCCGAAACGAACACACTTTAACATTGTTTTCAAGCCCAACTTCTACCATAGGCACAGCGACTTCAACGCCAAACATACCGCAAGGTGATGCAGAACATGAACCCAGAATGGAAATTGTTCCCTTAGTTATACTATCACTAATAATTTAATTATCTCTGCTCCATCGGAACCTTCGCATTATCTGTATAATCATCGCATTCTTCCGGATATCCTAGATATTGCAGTTTGCAAACATTTTAGGAAACAGTTGTTTCAGTCTGTTTTAGCAGAATCAAACTCAGACCACTGCTCAGTGCTTCTCTCCTGTTCTCTAATTTCAAACAAATAATTAATCACCCCAATGCTCATTTTCATAAGAATAGCAATTGGAAACTATTCGAAGAATATCTCTCTACATCCACCTCTTAATCACCTTTCTTAAAAACCCGAGATCAAATCGATTCAGCTATCTCTTTCTTTGGCAATACCATCGGCTCTGTAATAAATACAGCTACTCCCAATTACAACTAACAGAGGCACCCCCCACCAATTTCCCTTCCACCCAACATTCTGAATCTTATTAGACAAAAGCGATATATAAGACGATAATGGCAAACACTCCGGCTACCTCAATTAAAAGCCGCTTTAAATTAGATAATGCATAAGGTTTACGATGAGTTAAATAAATTTCATTATATATATCAAATACACTTCCAAAATATACTTCTAAACATTGATAAATATTCCAATACTTTGTGGAAATTCTGTCGTCATTTCTCCCACCCCAATAAAGCAATCTCCCCATTATCCCCCCAATTCTGATATTGCTTACATGCAAGCAGACAATTTAGAAATGCTTGCCAACCATTTCAAAGATGCTTTTTATCCTCATATTTCTACTGATCTGAATTTCCAAAACGTTGTAGAGGTGTTTTTAAGAGCCCCATACCATACTGCGCCATTACCGATTAGTTATATCTCTCCCTCTAATGTCAAACAAATAATTAAGAATACAAAAAACAAATCTCATCCAGGAATAGACGGTAACCCCAACATAGTTCTGAATCATTTACCTTCTCATTCCATTGCTTACCTAACTGCTATCTTCAACAGCTGTCTCAGATTACGCTATTTGGTAAATTATTGGAGCTGAAAAAACCCATTGTAACCCTAATATTAAAACCTAAAAAATCCCCGAAACATCCCTCTAGTTACAGATCCGTAAGCCTTTTAGCCACTCTGCCTAAAATTTTCGAGAAACTGATTCTAACCAGACCTAATAAATTTCTTCACGACACGAAAGCTATCCCTCTTTTCCAATTCGTATTCCGCCCTCTTCATTCGACCACCCACCAGCTTCTCAGAATAGTAGAAACCATAGGTCAAACATTTCAAAATAAGCAATATTGCTCTGCAATCTTTTTAGACTTTGCTGGTGCCTTTGACAAAGTCAGGTACACAGGTCTGCTCTCCAAATTAAGGAACTACGGCACTCCCGATTATCTCGTCAAAATCATCAACAGCTTTCTCGAAAATAGAAGCTTTTCGGTGCGAATAAATTCCTCTCTCTCCGCCCCTAAGACAATTCAGACCGAGTCACCTCTCTCCCCGACCCTTTTCAATTTGTTCACAGCACGTATACCATGTACCACATCCTATGCCAGGCTTTGCATAGAGATGACACCGCGATATTCTCTACATACCAAGATTTTTCAGTAGCAATCAACAATTTACAATCAGTCATCAACACTTTCTCCGACTGGGATGCAAAATGGCACCTGCACTTACACGCAGCAAAATGCGAAGCAAAAATGTTCACACTTAAAATAATAACCAACCCTCCAACTATCACAATAGGAAATTCACCAGTTCCTTGTCTCCCAGCTAACAAGCCTAGCTAAAAAACCTAGGTGCCATCCTAGGCACTCGTCTCACATGGAAACCGCACATTACCCATCGGTTGTACAAAGCGTATAGGTTTCTTCAACCTACATCCTCTTATATACCGTAAATAGGCACTCCAAACTGACATTATAAATTTATAAAACTGCATTAAGATCATCACTAACATATGCCTGTCCTGTGTGGGGCGGTGCTGCACAAACAAACCTAAAAGGAATTCAAGTTTTTCAAAATAAAATCCTGCGAACGTCAGTGAACGTCCCATGGTATGTATCCAACAAACAACTCCACAGAGAATTGAACATCGATACCATTACTCAGCACATTTCAACATTATCAAAAATCTTCTTCACCAACCTAAACCTACTTCCCGGTGCCAAACTCTACCACCTGGGAAAATCCAGTAATGGTCCAACCATAGTCAAATAACGCCTTCCCAAAGATCAATTCAGGCCTCCGTAATCATCATAAACACGTAATACTAAGCTCACTCCCCTCCCCCTTTCCCACTCCCATCACACTGTCGTCTGCAAAAAATCCTAATAAAAACGAGGTTCCCAGGGAGGATTTCCTCTCACAGATAAAATTGGTTTAAGTAAGTTTAATTTGCAAGTATCTCGGTGCTTTTCAGTTAATATTGCATTAATTGTTTAGTGTTTGTATCCAATTTCAGACCTTTCCACTGCTTGGGTGAAATAAATTAAACTAAAAAATAAAAATGTTGCAGTTTTAGGAAAACTCCAAAAAATTCAAACTTTTGCAATTTTCGAAAGTTAACTGCGAATATCAGACCTATGTCACCATTATAAGTGTATATTACCTATTCTTACAAGAAATTTAAAGAAAAAATTGGAGCCGCTTTTAAGAAAATTTTGGAAATGATCGGAGAGCTTCATGTAAAGTTCCCCCAAATTTTAAAGAATGTTTTCAAAATCTCAAAGCTTCAACTAGAGCCAGATGGACAGAGGTTTTATCAATTAGGAAAAAAATCCTACGCGTGGTTTCGACGCTAGCAGTGTTCACAGACGGACGGACAGTCGGACGGACAGACGTTTTGATTCGAATTGGTTTTTCGGCATGAAGGACCCACAACACTTCGATTCTGACTGCACCACGTGTTAGAGGATTTTTTTCTCTTAATTTAGCTACTGGATCCACTTTCTTGTTTTCACGGCCAGAGAATGAATTCTTTTGTCGGCCGTTTTTCAGCACATTACATAACTTTCTCTATACTACATATATTACTCCATATATACGCATACAGGATATTGTAGCCGTCCCTGCAGCCGTCCAGAGCAAGCGGCGCGGCGCGCACGCGAGCTAGCAGTGGTAGTGGTGGTGGCGCAGGAAAGGTGTCGGGAGACCGTATGTTTTGCAAAATTTCATTTTACGATGCACTGATTCATCTAATTTGCACGTTTGATACGGTATTGGATTCTGAAAGTCTATCACTATCGCCATATCAGTTGATATTCTTTAATCTTCCCGGAACTGAGAAAAACAATTTGAACTAGAGATGCTACAGAATGGCACAGACTTTCTCGTATTAAGTTTTCAGATTTCCTTGGTGTGGTCTGGCTTTAAGGTTTTGCTCCATTCTCTGGTCAGCTGCCCCCTATCCTCGCCCAAAGTATACTTTTTGGCACTTTCGCAACTTTTTGCTTTCCTAGTAGTACAACCGAATTATTACTTCAAAAATATTAAAGAAGACTAAGAACTCGTCCTAAATAGAAATTTTCACTGAAAAATTTGAAGCGGTTTTTAAGAAAATGGCGATTAAGCATTACTTTAAATACGAAATTTGATGCTCTTTTTCAATATATTGTGTTTTCGAAAAACTTGATTTGAAGCACTTTTGCTCATAAATCTAATAATGCACAGATACCGATGGAAATGTCCATATTAACGTCGTGAGAGGTATTGCAAAAAAATTACATTTGTGTTATTTTTGAAAAAACAAATGAATACATCAAAATGAACATTATCTCATATTAAACAGAGCTATTTGCATGATCTATTGGAAAAATTTCAAGAAAAAATCTGCAGCCATTTTTGTGAAAATTGCGTTTTTAAGCGTTGCTGAAAATGCGGAATTTGGTGCTCATTTTACAGAAAACTGTTGAGTTTTCGAGGAACTTTATTTCACATTACATGTACTAATAGACATAACAATGTGAAGAAATCGTATCTAATGTAAATATTACCAACGCGACGTGCGAGACAAGTCAAAGCAATTTCATTTTTGAAATTTTTGAGAAAACAAAAGAAAAGAGGAATAGAGTATAGATTGAAGAAAAGAGGTATAGAGTTCGTTTGCCACTAACCCTTCCAAAAATTTAAATAAAGAAATTAGAGCCGTTTATGAGAAAATCCTGTCTTTGTTATTATTTAAAATTGCAAATATTACACGCACTATTGCACGAAAAATACTAAAATTTTCAAAAAATGTACTGGACCTTCATGAAAGCACTATTAATGGACAACAAATTATAATTGAAAGAAAAACCTCTATCTTCAATTTTATAGTTGTAGGAAGACGCAGAAAAAAATTAAACTTTAGCAATTTTCGAAAATTCAGAGTTAAGCGTGAAAATCGGACATATGCCACTTTTATATGTATTCCACTCTATTCTTACAAGAAATTTAAAGAACAATTTTGGAGCCGTTTTTGAGACAATTTTGAACATGTCTATTTAATTGTTAAATTTAGAAAAGATCGTACAGATGGTTTAGGCGCTATTAGTGTTCACAGTCGGATGGACAAACAGACAGACAGACGGACAGATAGAGAGACAGACAGACAGGCGGACAGACGGACAGACGGACAGACGGATAGACAGACGGACAGACACATGGACAGACAGACGGACAGATACATGGACAGATAGACGGACGTTTTGAAAAAAAAACTTTTTGGGTATTAGGGGACCCCAAAATGTGTATTTATGTTGAAATCTCGAAATCGATTGTTTGCGGCATTACATAACTTTGTCCATACTACGTATATTACTCCGTGTATACGTATGTGTACGAGAAAGTGAAAATGAGTTTTGGATTTTTGGGGGGAAAAGGCTTCTCGGCGTAAACTGAAATTAAATGCCGTTCACAAAGAGAAAATCGTACCATTTGTTTTGACGTTATCGGTAATGTAAATATTACTATGACTATGCTGCGATCTATTGGTGTTTTCTACAATTAATTTTTAGTATATTTAGCCTTAATAAAATATGTTCTTCAACGGCAGATGTTCAAGTAATTTCATTTCAATTCTTTCAAAATATGAGTAGTGTTGAAGTAATTTTGGACGAGATACATGTAATTTTTAATCTATTCAAAAACTGCTTCAATTTTTTTTTAATTAATCCATATTTGTACCAAAGAACGCTAAAAAGTAAGGTGCTAGTCCAATTTTCAACAAACTCTCCGTATTTTAGAAACATGCAAAAATTTAACATTGCAAAAAACTACAAAACTGAAGATAGCAATTTTTGCTTCAAACAATATCTGTGTTAAAACATAAATGTACAATTTTTTGGAAAAAAGGAATAGGTTTTACCCTGATTTGTGTTTGAAATTAACACATTTTTTAAAAAAACTTTTTTTGTAAAACTGCTCGATTTTTTAAATTTTTTTTTTCTCACAGATAGAAGGGATACTTAAAAGGGTGGCGCGCTGCTCATATTCTTTGAAGTCTATAAACTTTCGAAAATTTAGAGCAATACGAGAAATAATGTGCTGTTGTAGCAATACTAGTTTGTCAGAACATTAGGATCTCTATACTACTGAGGCAGTATGTACGAAAGCAATAAATGGAGGTATTCTTTTCCCATTTTAATCGCATACGAATTCTTTCTGTTACATTCTGTAAAGTATAATCTTTTAAAAAAACTGTAAATAACTCCAAGGCAGAACATGCGATGCGTTTCCTCAAATCAAAGTGTGTCATGAAATAAATAAAAGTAAAACACTATCAGTGCATTCCGCAGACGCGCTTGCCCGTTCCTGTTATCAAATTCACATTACAGGTAAGCAGTGAAGCGATACTAAGCGATACTAAAATTCCTCTCTCTGCCCAGTCTTTACGACGTCGGCCTTGATCCGCCGCCGGAAGTGCGTCTGAAGCTCTGGGCGCGCGCCCACGCGAGCGGTTCGCTGTGCCGTGTGTGTGCAATCCACAGTGGCACGTATCTCCGCGCACCTTGGCCTTCACACCGGCAGTGAACATTTTCTCACAGCTTTATACATCCTTTTATACACCTAGCACGGTACGTATTGGCCACGCCAAGTCACTGGATGTGTGTGACTGTTTGAATGGTTAGTCTTTTGTACAGAGAGAGGTAGTATAACGGTCAGCGTACCGGTCACCGTACCCTAGTTTGCGGGTTCAAACCCGATCGAAGCCGTGGATTTTTAAGGGCGAAAAAATCCCTCGTACGCCTTCCTTCGGAGGGGAAGTAAAGCCGGCTGTCCCATGTAGTAGATTTACTGCATGTAAAATATCCTCAAGCCTAAAAGAAGCCTCTGAGCAAAATTGAGATCCGCCAGTTTCGTCGCCCAAGATAATACCTCCTTTCTCCGTTAGGTGGTGAAAGGAGCGTATAGAAATTTGCGTGGTTAGACGGAAGAGCGGGCCTGATGGACCGAATCTCGCCACGTAAAATAAGGCATTGAGTAAACTAAACTAAACTATTCTTTTGTGGCTAACGAGAAATTTAAGAATCTCATATCTTTCTAGTTGAATTAAATTAATAACTTTCCGTTCTTACGGAATTCACAAACATTCCATTTTTTTGAAAAATAATATACTTATTTTACTGGGTATGCATTCGACCAAAGTAGAGAATCTGTATAAAAAAAGGAATATATTGTCATTTACGTAAAATATTAAAACATAAATCGAATCTTTGATTTTTATATTATGCGTGTTAGCAGATTGTAATGAATACAAATAGAATTATACACAGAACAGTCTCACTATTCTTATTTTATGTACGACCCGTGTGAACAAGGTTTCATTTGAACATCAATTATTTTTTAAGCAACAATTTAATCTTCGACTTTCTAGTACTGTTTCAGTGTCAAAAAAATTACTACTAACGACCATTAATTCAAAGAATAATTGCCTAAATTATATTTCTTATATTCGAAATCAAATTATTAACACACAAGTTGCGATTAAGATAGATTCACTTATTTACACAATTACAAATAATTTTTCATCTTTACTACAAATGATTAATCTTCCTTGAATTTACTTTAATTCAAAATTTCCATTAGTTTACGGTGAAACTCAGAGACACTTCTTCACATAGACCCAATACTCTGTTCTACTAATCTTCTAAAACAATTTACACGTTTGTCCCTACTAGTAAAGATCACATGGCTAAATTATATTGTAGCTCAGTTCCTGCCAATTTCTTTCTCTGAACTTTTGTAGAAATAGTGACGACCTTACTTGTGAACGGTTGGTTACGTGAAATTAGCGCATTGCCTCCATACAGTCATGCTTTAGTACAGCTGTTCAGCCAATCCAGTTCCAGACTTCGTTGAAGTAATGCAACGTCTATACTTCAGACTGAGTTTCTCGTACTCGAATAGTCTCAAATTTGTTCCGTCAATAGAAACACTAATAGCTCTTTTAAGGCTTTTCCAATCCTCCAACTTTCGTGGCACCTTCAATGCTAACACATGTGTAACACCGAGGACCTTTCTCCGGCAAGCAATATGAAGAAATGTGATAGAAAAATCCGTGAAATGCACTCACTTCCCCTACTCTAGTATGAGCTTCGTGGCCTGCCTGTCCACTCTTCTCCACTGGACTACGGCCGTTTTATGACCCGTCCCTGTTGTCCACATGCGTGAATTTATAATAGTCATGCGGGAGTGAGACACACCAGACTACGGCAGCCTGGCGGCCACAGTAGTAGAAGTTAAAGAATATTAAAAGGGTAGTAAAACAGCTTAATTCTATTTCGAATGTCCCATCCTTACTGGCTACAACTCGAAAATATTTGCTGCCGTAGGCAGTAAAACATGTACGTTTAACGCTTGCAAATCTACATTAAAAAATAAAACATTTAAATCTTTCGAAATAAAAATACCTCATATCTCGGGTATGATCTCATAGTATGACCTCTCTTCGTAATAAAAGAACTTGACTAGAAAATAATTTTCCAAGGTGGTGTTTAAGCTGAAAAAAGGTGAAATTTGTCCTGACTGATTTTCTGCAAGGTCAGCACGTTACTTAGCTTTGTCAGAATTACTGTTAGGCAGCTTGTATTATTTTCTACTCCTTCAGCGCTTGAGATTATCAAGGACCACCAACTTTCTGGGTAAATTTCAGAGCGTCTTCTCTTGTCGGAGGGGAGGCGGCGTTTCGCACAACAGAACTTCCGGCGGAAGTCTCTGGACCGCGGGCGGAGGTGAGCCTTCTCCATACCTGGCGGCCGCCGCCGGCGCGCGTTCTCAGCGTTTCGCCCCAAGGCGCCCGCGCGCGCTGACGACGGCGGATGCGGAGGCGACGGCAACACTACAGAGACGGAAGAGGCTTGGTGTCGGCGGCGATCACAAAGGTGACAAATGGCCTAGTCGCTAGATTTTCTCAGCTTTTGCTTAATGGCTGTATGTTTTTTGGGATGCTGAATTTGCCACCTCGAAAAGGTCGGCGTCAAAGAGAAAATTGCAGAAAACAAAATAATACGCACGTTTCAGTAAAATAATTTCGCACTTTTCAGTTTTTTGCTTGTGTCTCGAAAACTGTGCGTTTTATAGAAACAGCCACTATTTAGTCAAAGATTTCTTCCGGGCTGAATGGCCGTCGTCCATTGGCCCTTCAGCCCGGAAGAAATCTTTGACTACAACTCCGGCCGTGAAAGCCTACATTGTTTTATTAGTCACTATTTACTTTTGTAAAGTTGACAAAATGTCCTACAAAATGTATACATTAACTTTGATTTTGTGGAAGACTGTTTATGCGCTAGAGCGGGATGAAAATGTGAACATCTGGGCCTGTACGCAAAGCGAGAGGATTGCTATCTTCCGCCCTTCTATCTCAAGGCAGAGCTCTAGTTTTACTCTACCATGCTTGAAAACTAGTGTGTACGAATTATTGACTTTGTAGAGATTAACTCTCCGATACTCTTGGTATCAGTGAGGACGCTTTTATTCGCAAGAAGTGTCTGAAAACTCTTATATAATAAAGTGTCTTATATAATAAAAATATCACGGAAACAATAAAAGTGGATGGACAATACGTACGATATATACAATACGTTCAACGAATATTTGTATCAACAATACATTTTGTAAATATCTGCCAATTTTTGACATAAATGAATGAAAATAACGAGGAAATTTTAGATAAGAGTCAAAAACATTGAAGCAGAGAATCGATGTCCGTCTGAGTATTTCACTGCGGTGAAGATAGAGGGTCCTAACAAAATCCAAGGGTCCACAAAATATAAATTTGGGGTCATTCCCATTTACTGAATCTATAAACTCTAAATATTATTATTTTTGAATAGATTTAAAAAAATCTGGACAAAGCGAAAAGAAGACTTTCTAGAATTAAAAATAGTGTTTTACAAGTGCAAATCGTTGTTTCAGATTTCTCAAAATATGCTCATTGAGAATTAGGCCCATTCGAATCCAAGGCGACGATTTGAACCAAAAAAATGTTTTTACTGAATTAATTACATTGCTGTTTAATGAATCAAAAATATTTTAGTATTACGTGAGCCAAAACTTTGAAATTATTTCTAAAGGGAAGTTAATTATCTATCAACGAGTATATGAAAATGGATGTTCGTATATCCGAGATCGATAAACTCCACCACAGTTTGACCGATCTTCGTGAAAGGTGGCGTATCGTAGTGTTTTTTCATTAAGAAGGTTTTTATGCTGGCCCTTTGTTGTAACACTTTACTAGATGGAGATGCAGCACATGAAGGCGTTTCAATTAAATGCAATTCCCAATCCACCTGGGTTTTATTGTTGCTGGGGGCTGTCGAGTCCTTGGGCAGTAGAAAGTCCGGACTGGTCAACTTGGATTGTGGATGGTGCGTTCTCGGCTGGGAAATAATTTTATTATAGGGTAATTCCACTCTAAACTGCAAAACATTACAATTTTGTAGCGACTTGACACTTTTTATGAGTTCTAGGGGTGAAAAAAGAAGACTCATATTTTGTCTCTGATCTCTCATTGCACATTCCAAAGATATAATGAGATCGTTCTTCAAAGAAGTGCACGAACGCATATCTTTATACATTTCTCACTCATCTACTTTTCCCATCAAAATACTAATACATTGAAAATAAACCTTGAAAGATGTACTTTTGTATGGAGAAAACATATAATTTATTAATATATTCTTTCAGTATTTTAAGTGGATTTTAATTTTTAAAATAAATTTTTCACACGAGGTCAACATTTAAATTTATTTAAAAAATACTCATGCAATCCTACACTAACGTTGTTTATAACTGTCAAATTGGGACACAAACAAAGAACATTAAAAAAAAAGTTTGTTATCCAAAGCGGGTACTCCACCCGCCACTGAGGGCGTCTGCACAAAGACGCTTCAGGGTCACGGCGTCCAAATGAAAAGCAAGCGTGAAACTAGCACTTTGTCATGGTATGAATCGCTGGATCAAGCCCACTGCCGCAAATGGTAGGGTTGTGACATTACCCTACTCTCGGATTTCTTCATAAACAAGAGATATCGCTAGGTTCCCTTGAACGTGGGCGCAGTCCGCTCAGACATTTCAGTTGTTAAACGGAAGTGCCCGAGAATCACATGCGTTGTGGTGCGAAGTGATCATGGATAGGCAGCAAAAATCTCGATAGTTCGTTGTTTCAATCCTCTGAAAAACCATGGTTTTATAAAACGTATAAGTTTACGTAGTGTAACAACCAGTATTCTCGAGAAGTTAGAAATTGACCCACGTCAAAAATTTAAAATTGCTTTTAAAAAAAAGTTTCAAAAATGCCCTCGTGATGTACCGAGTGACGTTTTGATAAGTAAACGAGAGTCGTCCGAATATGTGAGTGACGCAAACGTATCGGACAGTAATGATTCAACATGTACAGCTAAACCTGGTATGGAATACTCACCAGGAAATGTACTACCTGATGGTAGAAAATCCGAGAAAGCTAGTTCTGCACTCGACGCAGTGTCACGAAAATCATACGTGTTTCAAGCAAACGAGAGTTCGGTATATCTTGGAGAAACGCCTGTTAGAAAAAGAAAATTAAAGCAGAGAATTATCCCCTACAAAAAATTAAAAAGACCCTTGATGAGAAGATATTTCATTTAGAAAATACTTGGACCTCACGTGATAATTCAGATGGTACCCCAGTTATCAAAAAATTAAATTGTCGTTTCGACTCTACTCATGAAAAAAAAATTGAAAATCCAAATTATCACTGAATTTGAAGGTTAGTCGTATAAGAAAATTCAAGAACATTTCGAAGCACCAACTCACATGGTTCGCGTAGCAAAAAGTCTAACAGCTGAAAAGAGAATATTAGCAACTCCTGATATTAAGCATGAACTCGATTGCTCTTATCCATACTTGTATCGTATCCGTACTCGTATTGTATCCATGCTCGACTTGGCGTGCGTACGTGTACATACGGAGTAATACACATATAGAGAAAGTTATGTAATGCTGCGGAAAATCGATTTCAGGATTCCATCGGAAATGCACTGTGGGGTCCCCTGACACCGAACTTTTTTCTTAAAACGTCCGTCCGTCGGTCAATCCGCCCGTATGTCTGTCCATCCGTTCGTGAAATATTCATAATTTCTTTTCAAAAATGAATATTCCCTGGTCGATCCGGCTCGACTGAAAGTTCTGCAATTTTGATTAACATTTTTTAAATTTTGGAGTACTATTCATAAAGCTTCAGGGAAGCCTCATTTTCGAAATGTTCTCAATGTTTGTTTTCCTTACATTTCTTGAAGAATAGTGATATACAGCTATAATGGTGGTATAGGTCCGATTTTCACTGTTACCTCTAAATTCTCGGAAAGTGAAAAAAATTGAAATTTTTTCGGCGTTTCCTACATTTAAAAACTTGAAGATATTTTTATAGTATCTGCTTTATTTGCAATTTGTTCTTCTCAATCATCCGACAAATACAATCGTACAGAACTGGAAACAAAAATTGATCGGGAACGTCTGCGGCCAAGTTCAGCTTTTGCACGGCTATAATAATGTCAGCACGGCATAAATTGTCCATAAACAATTTATGAACTTTATCAAATGACCAGTTTACTACAGAATTTTGCGATAAGAAAAACAATTATAATTGCATATTTGAAATTGTTCATGTTTATTAAATTTTCAAAAATTGCAAAATACTGTCTTTCTCGAATCGATAGAGAACGTCTAGGGAACCATTTCAATAAAAGACAGTAAAATTCAAAGACCAAGTGTATATTTATCATTTAAGTAACAATTAAACTAGATATTTAGCAATTAATTTGCATCTCATGTCAAAATTGTTATTTTGGATCATCAAATTAAGGACAATTTGGGGACACTCCCCGGCAGGAATAGCGAACATTTCGGAATTGTTTATAAAATTTTTAATTATTGCAAAATTGTTAATTCGAAGTTTTCGATTCTGAGACATCAGAGAATGCATCCCACTTTAGAATTGCAAAATTTGGAAATTCTTTATACATTTTTAAATTTTTCAAACAAAATGTATAGGTTTTTTAAAATTGCTTTTCAACGAGATGCAAAATTTCGCAATCCGATTGGCGCTATCGTCTTTCGTTTCCGAGATTCGTAATTGTTTATAAGAAATTAGCATGTCATGACAACCATTGTTTTGGCAGTTCCCACGCAAGGCTTTTCTAAAAGCCGTTTTGCAACGGCTCGCTTAGTTTCTCCGGCAAATACATTTGAAGTTCCAAACAGGGGTGGAGGGGACAAGCGGCCATAATGCTTGCATATATTGCCATGAAAATTGTTGCTGGTTAGATATTCCTGGTTTTCAGCTCTCTAATTTTTCTTTTTATTCTAAATTCTTTAAGTTCCATTTGTTTAACAATTACAGCTTAAATTTTAAAATACTACTCGAGTCAGCTACCGAACAATTTTTAACTAGGGAGCAAGAAAGTGTCATCAATTGGCTTCCAGAAATACCTTCCGGTGAAAACTGCGTCCTTCCTCCAGACGTTTCAAGGCCAAATAGGCTCAGCTTGTAAGCATAAATCGTAACACTCGCTTTTCGATGGAGAAAGTCTTTATCCACCTTCTTAGGAAGCCAATTCTTTACATATAAAGTTGTAGAAAATTTTCACATTAAATATACAACAAAGCAGTACTTTTGCTTTAATTGATATTCACATATAAATATAGACATTAAAGCTTCCGGCTCCTCAGTATTCACACGTTCCAAATACGAAATACACTGTTATAACATTCACAATTTCATCCTACCCAGTAAGTCTTCTGCCTGTAGAAGCAGATAGCATTAGCATGGAATATGCGAAAAAGTAATAATACTATTATAATAGAGTATTGACATATGTTTATTTAAGGACATTTGTAATTGAAGGCATGTGAACTTAAGTATGCAGTTAAGTAAATTTCAATGAAGATGCCAAGTTCGAAAATAAACATGTTTTTAAAATTCAATTATTCCAAGTTGAGAACAATTCCTAGAAGTTTCTTTTCCATTCGAAACTAACACGACAATGTTTTTTGACACTACCTTCCGAATCTAAGTGGATTGTTTGAGGTCATTGCTTATCGCGTCAAAATCATGGAAATTTACAAATCTTCGAAATACGTATATGCTGAAGCCATCTTAATGAAACACAGAAAATCTCTGAGTATATGAAAGAATCAGTCGTCATTTCAACAACGATGATACTACGACTACTACTGCGACATAATAATAATAATAATAATAATAATAATAATAATAATAATAATAACAATAATAATAATAATATCCTCAATTTCGTTTACTTATTGTGTTCTTTCGAGCGTGCTCCGTGTATCTGAGTAGCAAACATTAACATAATCGTTAAAACGAAAAATAACGATTTAGGATGAAGAAGTACATATCTCCTTAAAATTGTTTGTAGAAAGTCATATCAGGTTAGTATTATTGTCAATAAAATTGTAGTCTTATTTAATTTAAAATAACTGCTTAGATATTTTGGGGTTTAATTAAGAAAATATAGCTACCCGAATTTGACCCTATGAAAAGTAAATATTTCGAGGTTTCCACTACGAGACGTATTTCGTCATACTTATTCATTCGTTACACTCTATCAAATTCATACTACAATCACTTTCATTAATCATCTGTCACGTTACATAGGGTTTCTAGTGTTTATATTATACCGGGTGCATCACCAAATATGGACCACCCCCATAACTTCTAAACGGTTTAGGGTATCGAGTTGCAGTTTTCGCTGAACAATGCAGAATCATGGGGCAAGTAACATATCGTAGAGAAAGTCTCTATAATAGTTTTATTTTCGAGAAATTTAACCATCTTTGATTTTTTTGAAATGGAATTATATATTTTTTCATCAGCAATGGATAGATCATGAACATTGGAATAAAATAATGTATTGTAATGATTTGCGATCATTGCGCTAATTTAGTGTTCCAGATAATGAAGACTTTCCAATAAAATGTTAAGATTTATATTCAAAAAGACAGAAGACGGCAGCGCCGTGCGGAAACATTTTTTCTAAATTAACCGAATGCGCGGAAGAAAGTCAAATTTAACATAAACATTCAATAAAGCATAATATTTAGAAATGTTAGAAAGCACAATCAGCAAAATAGGGCAAGGGGTTCACAAAATTTCGAAGATAATCGTGATCGAACATTTCAAGTTAAAAAGCGTAAACATGTAGATCATTGTTGTTAGGGTAAAGTTGAGGAAGAATATAGTGTCTAATAAATATTACGAAAACGCCTGAAGGGATCGGGCTGGAACTTTATAGAAAACGAGGCGAAATTTATGAACGTGTTCAAGACTAATCACGATTTTGGGAAACATCTAGAAAGCTAATTAAAATTAAATGTAGAAAAGTATAATCAAAATACATAGTAAAACAAGAGGCGCATCGTAGTGACGTCACGACGCGATATCGAACTAAAAATGGTTGTATTTAATGATATAAGACAATGAAAGGAGAAATAGATAGTACAGTAATTATCAGAGAAATTATAGACAGTATTGAGAACCGGTGACAAGGCCTAAGAACGTTTAAACCAAAAAATTAAGAAACATTCTGTAATCTTGTTTGTGGTCACGGGCAAGCGATCGGCGCTAGTTCACAAAAAAATCTATATAAGACATTGGACAACAATGCCAGTGTAGATAGACGAGGAAAAAGTGCAGTGTTGTGTGGTTTGTGAAGACGCTAGATCCGTGTTAGCGTAGTGTAATATTTTTAAAAATTATTGTTCGGAAGTGGACTTTTGAAAATATTTTAGATAGTTTGATGCGGACAACCTCAAAGGCATCTGTCGAAGACCAAGTCCTGTTAATTTATTATAGAATAAGAGGGTCAACAATCTGAAACGACAGAATGCGCATTCGGTGTGGATGAATGTATTTTCGTATGTAATTTTCAGTGTGAATAGTAATTATTTGTTCTTTTCTTTTGTGTGTTTTAATATTAAGGGTATTGTTTGTTTGCTATGTTTGGTTTTGTGTGCCGTCAGTGGGCACTATCATTGTACATATGTTGGTCATTTTGGGACATCGGAGGAAAAGAAACAGTCCATAAAAGTAGCAAATAAATTGAGATGAATGCATTCGGGTTTATCAATAACCATTATACGAGTAGAATGTGTTGTGATTAAGGTAGTTAGATGCTGATCCACTGGCGAGTTGCACGAGTACCACGTTTCGGTCCCTGTACGAGGGCCATCACAAGTTCACGCCGGCATAGATTGTTAGAATTTCGAAAGGTTAGCTAGTAAACGGTCATATTAATGTATAAAATAGCCGAGTGTATTATGTATTGAGTAGCCGAGTGTATTATATCGGAGCCCAACGTGGGGGCTCGAATAAAGGGATTTTATTATAGTATCATACAGTGCTCTAAAATTACCCATATGGAAATCGTACGCGGTTTTATAACTACAATTACTTTAAAATTATTTATTCCGTAATAGCAAGAGCCATTAAATCGTGTATGGAGTAAAATACTAGTATTAAACAACTAAAAACTATGTTGTTGGTTTTATGTGATTGTACTCGTTGGTTCTCCGTATTTTCGAATTTGAATATCTGGTTTGTTCCGATAACTCTGATGCAGTTTCTACAATGTTTATATTCTACACTAATAACGTATATTAATTTATATTTAGTGTAATAAACTAGTATTGAATGTGCATTCAATTATTAAAAAATTTTAGATATTAGTGCTCGTTGGTAATCTTGCATTTCCTGTTCGAAAGTCGCACGTAGTTGCATAACAACAAAGAAAATTTTATTTATAAAATGACAGGAGCAATTAATCTGGTATAGAATAAAAAAATAGTTTTAAATATCTATTAACTATGATATTAATTTTATGTGAACGTGCTCCTTAGTTCTCTCTATTTTCGAATTTGAATATCTGGCTTGCTTCAACAACTGCCATGCAGTTTCAATAATGTTTATATTAATTCACGGCAACACTTATCAATTTATTTTTAGTGTAATAAACTAGAAGTGATTATGCATTCAATTATTAATTGATTTTAGCTATTTGTGCATGTTAGTACTCTCGAAGTTCCTATTTCAATGTTGTACGTGGTTGCATAAGGACGAAGTTTAAAAAATTATTTATTTTGTATTGGCAAGAGCAATTAATCGTGTGAACAGTAAACATTTAGTTTAAAATATCTATTAACTATGTTCTTAATTTTATGTGATTGTGCTCGTTGGTTCTCTGTATTTTCGAATTTGAATATCTGAGTAGGTTCGATAACTGCCATGCAGTTTAAATAATTTTAATGTTAATTCACGGCAACATTTATCAATTTATCTTCAGTGCAAAAAGTAGTATTGAATGTGTATTCAATTTTAAATAGATTTTAGATATTAGTGCTCGTTGGTACTCTCCATTATCTATTTGAATGTCGTACGTGGTTGCATAACTACGAAGTTAAAAAATGTATTATCTCATAAAAGAGAGGGGCAATGAAATCATGCATAAAGTAAAACAATAGTTCGATATGTCTTTCAACTATCTTGTTAGTTTTATGTGATTGTGCTAGTTTGTTTTCTCTATATTCCATTTGAGATATACAACATTTTCCTCTCTCTACATTTATATCTGCTAAAGATCTTAGCGTCCGGCTTGCTGGGTCAATGGGTCACGATATATTATAATCCTTATTACCTCTATAATGGATTATAGGATCCGCCGACTATACAGCGCAGCTGGGAATCTGAAATAGAATGATTCTATTCCTAATTCATTTCAGTTTGGATTGACTAAATGAAAAATCACTTTCTTTTCTAAAGAACAAAATTCAACAAAGTTTATTTTTACGCTTTTAGCAAACAATTTAGTGAATTTACAATTTTTAGGCCTTTGATCAAGATATCTTTCAATTTACACTTTATACCGCGGTTAACTTATCTTTTCTTCGTTGATGTCCCTCGTAGACTTCTCAGTCGAAATATCTTGCGAGCTTGCCGTAGTCCAAAGTTCCACGAAATCCTCTTCTGCCCCTATCCAAGCTGGTCTCAAACTATCAAAATTATCAGTCCCGATTACGTCCTATGACATAGTCCCGAACTCGATTACCACTCCCGACAAAGTTCCAATTTATACATCAATATTGCTTCCACATGAAAATATCTGCAATATCATTCACTGTCCTTAAAATTTCACTGATAACCCAATTCTATCTAGATTGTACTCGTTCCTCTCACGAACCTACGATCAGTTCAGAAGCGCGTTTCGAGCAGAATGAAATCTTCCTGCATGATTCATCCCTCGAAGACTTCGTATTAAACTACCTTCATTTTTTTCATAACATTTGACCGTCCTTCTCTCACCCAGCCAATCCATACGTTTGTTATATTTTGGTGTAGCTGACCTTTTGATCGTCTAAACTTCTTTGCCCAATCCCAAATTTTCTACTTTCGGCACCAAGCCATCTCTTAATGCATTTAGAAAAAACAAAAACTACATTGTTTATTCACGGTCGTTGCTAAGCTCTAGCTCTCGTGATATTTCGTATTGCATGTTCCACCATATTGTCTACAAATAAATGTTAGTTTATTTTAACGTGACATATCGGTATGTCACACATTATTTAAATTATGTTCGGTGTTACGTTATGCCTGCTGACATTAACATTGATTATTTTAGACTGAAAATACGTTATTATTAATTCCAATTTGTGGCAATTAATTGGCAATTAATTAGCAATAAATGATTTGAGGGTTTCCGTTGATCTCCGACTCAAATCTAACTTATGTGTGTGCTGGCTTGACGTCAAGCTAGCACACACCCTTTTTCTCCACGAAAATACGTGGTAATTAATTCAAAATTGTGGCAATTAATTGGCAATTAACTAGCAATAAATGTTTAGATGTTTCCGTTGAGCTCTGGCCGAATTTAACTGATGTGTGTGCTGGCTTGTCGCCAAGCTAGCACACACCCGTTTTCTCCACGAAAATACTGGCAATGAATTCAAAATTGTGGCCATTAATTGGCAAATAATTAGTAATAAATTATTTCACATGTTTCGTGCCGGTGTGCTGACTTGGCTGTTCGAGCTTGACGCACCTGTCAAAACGATAATAATAATAATAATAATAATAATAATAATAATAATAATAATAATAATAATAATAATAATAAAGGTCATTTTTGAACTTACGAAACTCGAACTCGGCGCAGAAACAAGCCATCACTTTAAAATATGAAAAGTTAATGAATTTTAAATTGTAATTCATTGTAATATCTTGATTAATTCATCAAATAATAGATAGGTAGACATTTTCTCTTATTATTCACGATAATTAAACTTCCTATTTAAACACGTACTACCAGAAGAACAAAGCAATAAAAAATTGAAATACTCTTGACAGTTCTATCAGTGTAAATATACCAAACTTTGACAAAAAGGCATATCTGCATTCGCGACTGCTCGTACTGATTAGAGAGTTTTTCATTTCATAGCGCCAAGTGCTGCCACAAACTTGAAAATACAGAAGATGGAAGTGCACCGTTTTGTTTTCCAATTAAGAACAGCAGTCGTATGGTTGCAAAGTGGACGAGTGATCATTTTAATAAAAAATAACATTTACCAACAAAGGGACGGTGGTTGGTGTCTTGTTCAGTTTGAAAATTCTATTTATTACTATCATCTTCCTTACGCTACCAATTTTTTTATATCTTTGGAACGATATAACCTAGTTGGAACGATATAAAACGATCTATGTTTTGAAATTTTAGTAAAAGGCAAGTTAAATCCAAATAAATAAATGGAAAAAAAATCTTCCGTTTTGATTGTTAAAGTTGGTATTTCTTAGTGTGATGTCTGTGTCATCACCAAGAATTGCTGTAGTTATGCCTCTTATGCCCTAGTGCCACCCCTCTCAGTCTCTCCTCTCCACGCAACAGTTTAGACGCCGCGATAGCCACCTTCTCCAAAAGCGAGAGTTGCAAGGGCACGATTGCCCGTTTAATTCAAAACCACATGTCAGTAAGCCTAATTTTATATTCAAGTTACTATCAAAATGATACATAAATTTAATCCTTTTTCCATGGTATACCCATTGCTGGTGATACAAATATCTAGTTCCATTTAAAAATCGACAATGATTAAATTTCTCGAAAATTAAAAATATTATAGACAATATCTCTACGGTTTGTTACTTGCCCCATGATTCCGCATTGTTCAGAAAAAAACCTGCATTTCGTTATCCTGAACCGTTTAGAAGTTGTGGGGGTGGTCCATAGTTGGTGGGACCCCCTGTTTATGTAATAACATTACAAGTTTATTCTGACGGGCAGGAATTCGGACTCTGTAATTGGTGTTCTTTTTTGCGTGTTACCTACTCTGTGGTGTGTGAAAGTGTATTTTTTATATATTTATTTTTACTTTCTCGTTAACATTGGGAGTAACAAAAGTAATATTTAGAGAAGTATGTATGTATGTAATGTTGCAGTAAATCGATGTCGAGATTTTAATTGAAATACATCTTTTGGTTCTTAAGTCACCAAGAGAGTGTTGTTATTATTTCAAAACGTCCGTCTGTCCGTCCATGTGTCCGCTGGTCTGTCTGTCTCTTTCTCTGTGAACACTAGTGTGTAAACTATTTGTAGAATTTTTGCCAAATTAATTTTCCATTAACGATCTGGCCTGAATCGAGGCCCTGCGATTTTTAAAATAATTCTTTAAATTTTGGGGTTAATTTAGTTGAAGCCCCTGGGGATCATTTTCACACTTTTCTTCAAAACGGCTCCAAAGTTTCTCGACCTACATATGTAACCACAGTCGAACATCCGCCAACGTCGGAACTCGAACTCTAATATGTTCTCGAACACCACCAATGCTGGGGATTTATTTTCAAGTGCAATCGTTTTTAGAAATTAAATTTTAAAATTCATTTCATTTAGAATTTTGTCTGCAAAAGCAGTAGCTTTCGCTATTTTGCGAATGCATTTTTAGGCATCAAAAATATCGCAATATTGAAAACACAACATAAGTGACCTGCCCATGGTCAGTATCGTAGCGTATCTTGTTGGGCGGCTCCTTGTGTTGATGATCTGAAGTTCAAATCCTAGCCTGCACTACTTATTTTTTATTTTTTACATTATTGTATTACCTGACAAATGACTTTAAAATTAATTATAGACATGGAATTTTATATATCGTTTTACTTTTCAATAATTATATTTTTTCTTCTCTCCCAGCCATCATTTCCTTGAGGTTTTTTAGAAGAATGAAATGTTAGTAGTGTAAAAGTTGTAATATATTACGTAACCGTTATCAATAAAACAAGAAAATAGGCTTTACTATTGTTTGTATTGGTAGTCAGATGAACAGAAAGTGAATAACTGTGTCAATAGTAGGTGTGATTTTTTTCAATCAAATGTTTTGGAGAATTCCGTAACTAGATCATATTATCAACTTTTTTTCCGACAAAGAGCTGTAACGGCTATCCAGGACGGCAGTTTTTGTTAACCTTGCTCGGAACCGATAACTAAGAAAGTGGCAACAACTGAGCATTTGGAAACAGAGCATTGGTCACAGGAGGCCTGTGGCCGCTGCGTGGCCCTTTAACACGAGGATAGATTCTTCTTTGTAGGGAAGAAAGTGAGAGGGAATTATGTGCGCTTATTGCACTCGTCGGTCATAAATCATGTGCGACCGCGTGAATTTTGAAATTTGCTAACACGTTAGGAACGTATGTTAGCACGGTGTTTAAAATGTGTTCCTTAACGCTTCTGTGCAAAACTGGATGTTTTTTGATCGGTACAAGAATTCGTAAACGTGTTTTAAATTAAAAATTTCACAAAACAATATGAATATCGTCATCCATTTTTAACATGAATAAAGTAATATATTTACCCAACAGAAACTTGAGTTATGAATGAAGACAGAGTATTGACAAAAGAATTTGGATCCCTTAGACCAGACTTGTGCAACAATCAAATGTCTAGGAATGGTCATTTAAGCGGTAAATATTTTATGTTTGGTGCCCTCCCTGGTTACCAATCTAATCACTCTAGAGGCGCCACTAGATCACAGCTACTCTAAAACACAAAGAAAGCAAATTCATTCACTTCTTAAATTCCCTGACATTCACTAATCTCATATGACCCTGTACGTCATATGTGGTCAGCTCTGGGATTCAAAAAAGAAAATACAGTTTGTCTAATAAAAAATATTAAACTTGCATGTCTGAGAGAACAAAGTTTAATTGACCCTGCAACTACGGCAACGTTGCTGAAATCTATGTTGCAAAGACTAGAGCTAATAATCAAAGCAAATGGAATTCATACCCAGTATTAAATACGTAATATGTTTTGTTCAATAGGCTGTACGAAGATTTTTTAAGCTTACAAAAACGGCTATTTTATTATGTTTCAAAATATCGGAGAGTTGGTAACATTTTGAACTTTTGTAATATAAGAGAATTCTTAATTTCTAAGCTTGATATCTTTATTCTTTCTAATACGTCGTTTGTATTATGAAGTAGAAGTTTCTGCTAGAGTTTCCCAGGTGTTCGCAAGGCCGTCCTTTGGCCTAGATCAAAGCCGACCTTCTGAAAGCCTTCACACACGTAAACAATAATGTAGATCAATATATCCGAAGGTTGGAAGAGGTCGTTCTCTACACAGACGGTTGGGTACAAGTCGGCAACACAGCGAATAATACCAACTGTATATCCGTGACTGTACAATAGACACAGGAACCGCATCCAATCACAACTGAAAACAAATTTAGTGTTTTAGAATATGAAACAGATTTTCCTCGCCTTCCTGATCCTCACCACCCTTCTCTACCATCAACAAATTCATGCACAAATCAACGCAAACAGGCCAGGAAGCGCGCCAAAACGAAAACACGTAAAGCTGCGCATCCTAGCTCACTTGAAAACAAAGACATTCCTACTGAGCCTAAAAAAAGGAACTTATTTTAGCTTACAGTCATGGCCGCCATCTGTCCTCCATTCTCAGTAGGAAGTTACCCTCCAACTTCTCAATCTCATCTATTTTTAAACCTAACGGGAGGTTTGCGGATGTGACTGCAGAATTGGACACCCACACGAAAACACTGACCAATCAGGACACAGTCATTATCATAGGAGGACACAATGACATTAACTTGGGCGTTAACTTTACACCTGAACAACAGGTAAACAAACTACAATGTGCTGCTCAAAATACTAACATTTTAGTCTCGACTTTGCCCTTCTGGTATAGTAGACCAACACTATGCAGCGAGATTAAGCACGCAAACCAACAAATAAAACTGCAACTGAGAGAAACAAATGTCACACTTTTTTAAATTAATTTCCTATCAGCAAAACACTTCTTTTTTTATTTTTTTTATATAGTGGTCTGCCCACCACTGGGCTCTGCCACTTTTGTTTTCTTAAAAATAGTGTTAAAATAAGTTAAAAAACCCTTCCCTTCCTCCGGATTAACCGGAGACTGGGAGAGGATGCTATGGGGGGAGTTAAATTGGTTTTATTGATGATTGGGCTATTGTTGGTTTTTTTGCTGGGGTTGGTGGGCTTTTTTTATTTTAATATTTGGCTGAAATAAAAGAGAAATTGTAGGTGATGGACAGGGTGGATGGGCTATTTTATTAAGTGACATGTTTTATTGGTGATATATGTATATTGGTTATTGTGGGAGTGCCTTTTTAACTCAGGTGCCGAGGTGGTGTTGGTTGTTTGTCTATGGGTTGTGTGGGTGCTATGGTTATGGGTTTGGGGATGGAATTGGGAGGGTGAAGATGTCCAGTGGGTGCTTTTTTCTGTTAGGGGGGATGAATCGGTTGCGGAAAGAAAGGTGTGGTCTGATGAACTTTTTGAAAGATGGATGGCTATTGCGTTTTTGATTCAGTTTTTGGCTGCTGCGAAAACTTCTGTCGTCAGTGGTGTCATGTCGTTGTCTTGTTTGATTTTTAAGTAGCATTCGTCTGGTCTGGGTTTGAAAATAAGTCGTACTATCCTGTTGTCTAGTCGTGTTAGTCGTAAGTAGTTGGTTCGGAAAGTCGTAGCCCAGGTCTCGCAAGAATAAGTCACTATTGGTTTAATATAAGTCTTGTATATGTATAGTTTAGTCCTTTTGTCAATGTTTTTGTGAGTGAAGAGTGGCGTCAGTGCGTTGATGAGTCTGTGGGCTTTTTTAGTCTTTTCAGTCACGTGCGTTGTCCATAGTAACTTGTGGTCGATAGTCAGTCCAAGGTATTTGACGTCTTTCGTCCATGGGATGTCAGCGTTGTTGATGCGTATGGGTGGTTCGTTGATGGGAGTCCGTTTGCTTCGCTAGGTGAAGATCATTGCTTGGCATTTTGCCGGATTGATTACTATCTTGTTGTCCGTGGCCCAATGTGTCAGTTGTTGTGCGGTCTGTCGTAGTCTGTCCTAAGCTCGTCTTTTGTCCTTGCCGGTCTTTGTCACGTATGCCAGGTCGTCTTTGTAGAGGTATTCGTCGACGTGAGGTGGAACAGGTATGTCGTTGATAAAGATGGAAAAGAGTGTTGGGGAGAGACGGCGCCTTGAGGGACGCCGACGGGGATTGGGTGTGGGGAGGAAATGCAGGTTTGGAAGCGGACTTGAAGGAAGCGCTGGGAGAGGTAACTTTGAAGAAGAGAGAACAGGAAGTTGGGAATGTGGGGTCTTATTTTCAGTTCAGGAGTTCGTGTGAAACGGAGTCGAAGGCGTTGAAAAAGTCTGTCAGTAAGCAGAGTGCTTGTCGTTGTCTGTTCTGTAAAGTCTTTGCCACGTTCATCGTCAGTCTCAGGGTTTGTAGGGGTGCCGATTTGTTTGGGGTGAAGCCGAACTGAGTCGTTTTTATAACGTTAGTCAGGAGTGGTGTCAGTCGTCGGAGTATTAGTCGTTCAAGTATTTTGCTGGTTGCCGCAAGTAAGCTAATGGGTCGGTAACTATTGATGTCTTTAGGGTCTTTCATGGGTTTTGGTATCATTATGACGGTCGCTAGTTTCCATTTGGTCGGGAAGTAGGTCAGTCTGATGCAGGCGTTACAGATGTTTGTCAGATGGTCTATTGCATTTCTGCTCAAGTGTTTAAGGGCGGCTGTCGGTATTCGGTCAGATCCTGCTGCTTTGGTCGCGTCCAGAAGTCGTAGTTCGTCGCGTACGTCTTTGTCGCTGAAGGTCCATGGGGTCCGTGCTGCAGGGGTGGGGCTGTGACAAAGTTGAGCAGAGCTTGCGTGGGGTGATATGGATCGGAGGTGCAGTTGGAGAATTTTGTGGATAGGGAGGAGGCGAAACTTTCGGCGATTGTCTGTGGGTCGTACGTAGTCCTGTCGTGCAGTTTGATGGGGGAGATGGGGATTCTGGTGTCTTAAGTAGTCTCGTGATTTTCCAGATGTTTTGGGCCTTTACGTCACGTAGTGTCTTGTCCCATTTTGTCTTTTCATGTCTGACGAGTGTGTCATGTAGTAGTCGTTTCGTCTGTTGGTAAAGTCGTTTGTCTTCGGGTCGTCTTGTTGTAGTAGGTCTTTCTATTCGCCGTTCTTGTCGTATGAGGTCAATGATGTCGTCAGGAAGTTGTGGTTTCGATAGTTTGGTGGTAATGGTAGCTTTGCGAGAGAGTGGGAGATATGGTGATTGAAATGATCTATTGCTTTATCCATTTGTGCATGTGAGTGTAGGTCTGTTGTAGGTTTTATTTTATTGGCTATTAATGTCCTGTAGAGTTTCCAGTTTGTTAACTTTTGTGTGGGTGGTGTTGTGTTTGAGAGGTACGGAGTGATGTGGATGGCAAAGATGATAGGAAGATGATCTGATACGAGTTCATGTCGGGGGTAAGGGGTTGAGAGAGAGAGTTTGTGGAGGGGACGTAGTCTAGTATGTCGTTAGGTTCGTCGTTCAAGTAGTGCGTCGGTTCTGGGGGAATGAGTAGTTGTAGTCATGTCTGTTCAGTATGTAGTTATGTAGGTCCTTTCCTGGTCTATTTTCGCACTTGCAGCCCCATGTCGTCATTTTGGCGTTAAAGTCTCCTGCAATAATAGTCGGGGTGTCTTTGTCTATGATGTTGTCCAGTTCGTTTTCGTCAATGTGCGTTCTTGGTTTATTGTATATTGAAATGATGTTGATTGGTCCTGTCCGCGTCCCGATTTGTACAGTCGTCTTTTCAAATTGAAATTGTCTATTGTCAGGGATGTGGGAGTGCGGTATTGTCTTCCTGATAACTATTGCGGTGCCTCCTCCTTGGGTGTGGGTTCTGTCAGTACGGTATGTTATGTAGTTTGGTATTTTGAAAGATTGGGTGGGTTGGAGCCAGGTCTCTTGTAGCAGCAGGATGTCAATTTTGTAGTCCGTCACGTATTGTATTATGTCTGGTCTCTTGTCCCTTAGTCCTCCCTGGGCGTTCCAGGACGTCAGTCGCAGTGTGTGTTGTTGCGTCGTCGTCCTTAACATAGGTCAGCTAGTGCAATTGCTGCAGTGAAAGGTTTGGTCAAGATGTCTCCGGGTTGTCTAAAAATGTCAATTATACTTTTGATTGTCTGTATTAGTTTGGTACTGTCACATCCCCTGATTAAGTCTAGTAAGTCTCTTACAGTTCCAGTTGTGGTCGTATTGCATTGGTTGTTGTTCTGGGTGGTTTGTCGGCCTGAGGCTATATTAGCAAAAGTCTGTTGGTTGTTGGTTGTGGGTGTGGGGTTTCTTGTCGAGTTCTGCTGTTCAGGTTAAAGTTTATGTCGGTCTCTGTTGGCAGTGATCAGTCTGGGGCATTCAGGAGAAGATGTCTGGTGGTTTCCGTTGCAGTTGTGGCATTTCAGGGTAGTACTGGTGCAGGTGGTCGTGTCATGTGGTCCAGAACAGCGTCCGCAGGTCCAAGGTCTCGTGCAATGGTTTTTTGTATGTCCGAATTGTTGGCATCTGTTGCACTTGATGGCTCTATTGTTCTTTTGTAGTCTTCTATTTTAATCCTGTAGTGATCAGGTATTGTACTCGTCTTTTGATGTCGGGTATTAAGTCTTTGCTGTCTCAAAGATGTAGAGTCCTAGGTGAGTCACAGTCATGTCTTGGTTAAGTCGTTGCATCAAACATGGTAGACTGGTAAGTTGTAGTTGGTCTGTAGTTCGTCTTTGATTTCGTCGATGTTATGTTTGGGCGGTAGTCCTTTGATGACCAGTCGGTCTCGAATGGTCTCAGTCGCTCGGTGGAAGTGGTAGTGAGCATTGCCGGAACCTTTTTGCGATGATAGTGGCCGGTTGGATGATCAGATGAGTTGCTGTGCACCTGGCAGTCAGTTGTTGTCCGGTGAGTTTAGTCAAGTCTTTTACTAGAGATTTGCAGTCCCAGATTTTTGTCAGGTTAAGTTGAATGTTCCAATCCCGGGACTGGGTGTCAAGGTCGCAGGTCTGTCATTTTGTCGGGTCTGTTCGTTGCTTTGTCGGTTTTCACCTGTTGATGCCGTTGTGTCCATGGTCTCGGTCAGATCCGTAGCAGCCGTGGAGTTGGTCTGTAACACAGAGAAACGGTTGTCAGTGGGAATAGAAGAAGGGGTGAAGGGTTGTACATTCCGTGCTGTCACTTTGGGGAAGATGAATTCTCCGGCCGGATCGGGGTCTGGATTAGGAGTATCATCTCTCCCTTATCATTTTCGGTGTCGGATGGTGCAGGTGGCGGTGCAAGGAATGATGTCTTCTTTAAGGTCGCAGTCCTGGTCTTCATCCCTGTGGTCCTCTTGTTTTCAAAAGTTTTTCATAGCAAGCGAGCTGCGGAAACTCCTCCAGTTTCTGGGCAGCTCGCTTCTTTCCGCTCCCCAGGATGGCGTGTGAGGCGGGCAGGCTTCCGTCGGTGAGGCCCCGAGGAGCGCGGGCAGGCTTCGGCACGGTGCCGCAAGATGACCGGCCGGCCACCGGTTTGACAGGTAGGTGCTACTGGTTGTCGCCAGGGGGCTGCGCCAAAGTTGAGGCTCCTCTCACCAGGGGAGAGCTGAGTGTCGGCTGCGGCGGCTGGGGCGTCGGTTGGGCCGGGGGGGGGTCCCATCTCGCCGAGGCCGCAGGGCAGGGCAAGGGGCTGGTCTGCTGTCCGAAGCTGCTCAGCAGGTCGGGGGCGGTCCGAAGTCCAGAGGAAGAAGAAAAACCCTGGGTCGAACTGAGGTGGTCCAGAAGTCGCGGAGATGTCCCAGAAGAATGCAGGGTCGTCAGCAAGCCGTGGAGATGTTCCAGTAGAGCAGCAGTAATCCAGTAGTCCAGTAGAATTGTTCCAGAAGAATTGCAGGGTTGTCCGATATCCGTTTACTCAAAATCCAAAAAAAGCAGCAAAGTCGTATCTATTGATTCGCAATGTATATTTTCGCGATGTATTGTAGGAATTATTCATCTCGATAGACAATACAAACAAATTTAAAAGACTTACAAAAGCAAAACACTTCACCCGGCATGGTCATCACATGAACCTTGCTGGAAAACATGCAGTCGGTAAAAAGCTTGCACAATACATCATCAACTCTAGTCCTACGCAGTCTCCTGCCAAAAATCCATGCCTTTCACCTTCCTTTCTCCGTTCTCCACCCCACCCTTATTTCGAACCCTGTTGCCTCTTCCTCTGAACCTTTCTCCCATTCCCACTACCAATTCATCTACACCCGATGCCCCATTTTCCTCACACCCTGTCACTGCTGGGACACACTACAACCTTTGACCACACTCGAGGTAAACATGGAGTAAACATATAGCAACTACAGTCAGATGCAGCAGAAAAACATTCGTGTAGGCACTTGCAAAAAATCAATATCTGCACCAAATGTTCAATCCCTTTCAAATGAAACTGAGTTTATCGAGGCAGCTCTACAGAGCGATTTAAATCAAATGGAAGTTCTTTGTTTACGGAACATTGGTTATCTCCTAATACACTTAGCATTTTCTGAATTCCAAACTTTTACCTCGCAGGATTTTATTGCAGAGAGAAAGAGAAAGAGAGAAAGAGAGAAAGAGAGAAAGAGAGAAAGAGAGAAAGAGAGAAAGAGAGAAAGAGAGAAAGAGAGAAAGAGAAAGAGAGAAAGAGAGAAAGAGAAAAAGAGAAAAAGAGAAAGAGAGAAAGAGAGAAAGAGAATCGCTCTTGTGACTCCATTGTTGTATGCGGAGATTTTAACATTGATTCTCTGGTCTAATCTTGCGAGAAAGAAAAGTTTCTCAATTTCCTTCAATTTAGACATTACAATTAATGTACGTACACGGATCACATAAAATTCGATGAAGGCAATTTATCAATTTCCTTAATAAGGGGAGTTCGGAGCTTTCGGAATTTATCGTCTGCTACAGCAGTATCAAATTCAGCGAAACGCTGATCCTTCCGCATACTACTGTCAATAGTAATAATAATAATCAAATTATAAAAAACTATACTCGATATGAAGTTGAAACAAAAGATGTAGGATACAGTGACCACGATGCGCAGTTTCTTACCATTATAAAAATGCGATCACTGACACAATAAATAATACACGTATGACTAGATTGTTTACAAAAAGTGAAATAAAATTATTCACTGATTACTTGATGCAGGAGTCATGGGAAGTGGGTTATAATACTGTCAATACAAACGACAAATATAATTCCTTTTTTCAACTCATTCTTTCATTTTAACAATTCTTTCCTCTTAAAAAAGAAAATTAAATACTTCAAGGAAAAGCAATTCTTGGATAACACAAGGGATTAAAACATCTTATAAAAACCAGCGAATTCTTTCTTTCATTTCTAAACGTCATAACGTATCTCAAGATTTCCTCATCTACTTTAAAAAATACAAATCATTGTTAAGAAACGTCATAAGGCAGTCTAAAACCATGAAACACGATCAGGATGTATGTATGGAAGGGAGGTCAGGAAGTATGACAACCGACTATGACGAGACGCGACAGACAATGTTAACGGAGGATTACTCCATAGAACAAGCGCAGTAATGGGAGGATTACTCCCAGAAGCGCAAAGCGCTCAACGCCCCCCAAGGGGTTTGGAGACGCGTTGCGTCGAAGTAGACGCAACAAATTAAAAAAAAGGATATTTTGAACTGAAATAACAAAACAAAAGCAATGTGGAATATAATAAAAAATACGTCCAAATCAACTAGAAGCACTGAAGAGAATGTTGTTTTAAAGTATGATATAAATGTGAACGTTCCGGCAACAGTGGTTAGTCTCTTTAACCAATACTTTTCGAGAATTGCGGCCCATCTCACTAAGAGTGTTCAGCCACAAAATTTAATAACAGACAGTTAACCCAAAAGTTTAGACACGATGTTCGTTTCCGAAACTTCTTCCTATGAAATTCTCAAAATAATCGGTAAACTAAAAAATTAATATTCGTCCGGTATAGATGAATTCCCGGTTTCTTTGTTAAGGACCTGGGCGTATGCCATTCACTCACTTTCGAAATACAGAGTTGCGATGTAACAAATCAAGCTGCCGCTTGAATATTTGGGTTATATATTCAGTCGCTTCATTCATGTGGTCTGCTGTTTTTAATGGTAAACGGATGTTCTTTTTCATTGATATCTGGTTTCTGTACGAGGTCCAGTTTGTCTATCTGTTCGTTAGCGACACGGGAGAGGGGTGTAGGATAATTTTGTTACCAACGGTGATAATTATTAGACTGTGGTGTGAGGACAGTTTGAGGGAAGATTCAATAATATAGCTAGTTGATGGGATTCCTTTTGTTATGAATATATCAATCAGGTCTGTAATTTTGTTTTGGTAGGTAAGCCAGTAGGTAGGTTCTCCTGTAGAAATGGTTTCTAGCTGTAGAGAAGTAACTGCTTTCTGCAGTTCTCTCCCTCTTGAGGTGATGAGCCTATTGCGTATGTTTGGCGTTGAAGTCTCCACCTGCCATGAACCTATTTCCTGGTGACTTAAAATACGTTTCAGATCGTTGTTTATCTATTTTGATTCTGGGAGGGCAGTATATGGCGCTGATAGTGATTGGTCCATTGCAGTCCGTAATTTGTACAAACGTTGCTTGAATATCTTGGTCAAGTACGGCCTCCTGTTCTTGATGTTTAATGGTACTTTTTATTATTATTGTTGTGCCGCCATGAGCATTGCCACTAGGATGTTTAGTGTCGTATGATGTGAAGTTCTTCAGTATAAAGTAACTTCTTTCTGTGAAAGAGTTTCAGAGATGAGTAGAAAGTCTATTTTGTTTTCGTTGAGAAATGTTCTATTTCTTGGCGATGATTTGCCAACCATTGGCGTTCCAAGCTGCAATCGCAGAAATTTAGGCGTTGAATAATTTGGAGACACTCGTTAAGAGGTTAATTAAAGAGTTTATTTGGTAACTTTGTTGCATTAATTGTTTTCAAATCTCTCAAAGGAGTGCTGTATAATTTTCATAATGGAGTGACTATCGTCATTATGTTGTTGTCGTTCTGATGGCTTTGGTCGCGCAACATCGGCACATGTTCCTTCATATACTTGTAGACTTCTTTTGCTTTCTTGAGGATTAGTTGCAATATGGTTGTTTCGTGTCTACATGGGCATCTCTGGTTGAAACGTTCTGGGTGTACTTGAGTTTTTGTTTACTTTCCTTCTTAGTATTTCTTGATATACTTGGCAACCTTTATAGTTAGCGGGATGATTGCCTTCGCACAGCACATCTTGGTTGGCTTTGCTTTGCTTTTTGACACTTTTCTGGATCATGTTCTTTTCCACATTTAACACACCGAAACGGATATGCACAGTACAACCTGGTATGTTCATATCTCTGGCGATTTTTGCATTGAACTATCGCTCGTTTCAGGCGTGGTGGTTCAAATGCAACAACACAATTTAGCAGTCGGTTAATTTTGAATACTTCTTTGTTGTTAGATTTGGGCTCAGGGTCTACAAAAAATAGAGGCAGAGGTAACTTCGTTAACCTACGGCGGACATTTATTATGTTTCTAACTTGATGGTCCTTTTTTAAAAGCGCAGCCTTCATATCTTTTACATCTACCGTATGATATATATATATATATGTATATATATATATATATATATATATATATATATATATATATATATTGAAACGCACCGCGTTTCCACCCAAAGAAACGGCGAGACATCAAGCAAGAACACGGCAGAACGGTTGCAAGAGGGCACTCGCTAGCCAAGAAAAACGGTTACGAGCGGCGAAGGGTGGTCGGTTGGCCCAGAGCGTGGGAACGACGCCGCGAGGAGGCAGTGTCTGGCTGGCCGCCGGCGAGGAAGGACGTATCTGGGGCTGCTCCGCGATCGAAAAGCAAAATAGTATCGCGAACGAACGAGTGCAGAAAGATTAATTGACGGACAATTTGTGCGTGATAACCATCAATAGTCGATCGGACATATTGCCAAAGTGATAGCTGCTATTTGGAGTAACACAGATCAAAAGAACTTGCGTGCAGAGGGATACACCACGAGACTAGTGGCCCGATGACGTGGTGATACACGTAATAACAACTGTGGTTTGAATCATTTGTGGCGTTCATCAACTCGCGGAAGGTGACGTCGAGTGGATCGGAGAATTGGAAAGGAGCACAACAGGAAGGCGCGGTGGCATCGAGGGGAAGATTACGCCGGAGAACGTACTTCGGAAGCGCAGCGCCTCACCTCGGCTGGTCCCAAGTGAAACGACCCCGGCAGGCAGCGAAGGAGCGCGAGGCAACCCGAGAGTCCCCGAAGCCGCCGACGCTCGTAGGGGAAGAAGTAAACGGTAAATATTTCTTCGATCGATATCAGATCGAGAGACTAACAGTGATTCGGGGTGATATAAAAGAAAAGGGTAAAGACCACCATAGATATTGTATCATTAGTGATTTGTATAGAATTAATAAATAGTTCAGTTTATTTTGTTCACGGAACAGTGGTGTTTGATTAATAACCCCGAGCCCATTCACGAGAAAGAACACCTGTCCCTTTACAAATAAATTTACTGAGAACAAGCCGGCCTACTCGGTACGTCACAATATATATATATATATATATATATATATATATATATATGCCTCAAGACCACACTCTACGTACGTTCTTATTTCAACTGGTGTGTATAGTTACGTAGTTGCTGCCTGATAATTATTTTACTATTCCCCTGTAAACATCTGGAGTTTTTGGTACTATTTTAACTTTGTCATTTGCACGAGATTTTATTTCCAAGTCTTCGGTTTTTAAAGATATCTTTATAAACTTAAAAATGACTGGAACATTATTTACATTTGGCACAAAAATTGGAGGTACTGTGGTTTTTGAATAAGTTTGCTCATTCTTTTCTGTTGCAGCTTCTGTATTGAGAGCACTAAATGGATTCTTGGTGGGAACTGTATAAATACTATTATTACTATCGCAAGACGCTGTCTTTTGCCTTACCCTTCTAATTACATCAGGGTCGAGGACGTCTGGGTTCGGTCTTTTTGACCGAGCTGGTGCGTATATTTGCCATCATTCTGTGTGAGGTTCACGGGATCAGATGAATCAAGATCCATGCTGTGTCTACCGCTACTTGCTGATTCTTCGAATGGCATTTGTTCAAATTTGTTTGCTTTCCGGGTATTGGTAGCTATTGCGTTCGCACTACATGCTACCGAGCCTACCCGAATACACTTCTGTAATCACTGAGTTTTATATATAAATTGTCTATGTAGAATTGAATTTAATAATACCGTTCACAATGGAGCTGCGGACAAGATCCGCACACCACGGCGGTCGGGCGAGAACTGACTTCCACTTATAAATGCAATAATGTATACAAATCAATGCAAATGTGCGTATTAGCGGTGTGAGAGGTAATGGCGTTTGAGCGTTTCGGAAAATGCGGAATTGTGTGCTCATTTTCACAAAAAACTGTTGAGTGTTCGAGAAATTTTTTTCAACATTATTTAGGGCATATGTATACATAAATACAAAACGAACAAATTTCCTCTAATGAAAATATGAGCTACGTGAGAGACAAGACAAAATCTTTTTTGTTTTTTAAAAATTGTTTGCAATATTGTATGCCATATTGCCAGGAAACTATTAAAATTTTCAAAAAAAGGAACAAGACCTTAATGAAAGAAGTAATTATGGACAACAAATTTCATTTGAAGGAAAAATTTGCAATTTTGTAGTTGTAGGAAGGCGCCAGAAAAATTCAAACTTTTGCAATTTTCGAAAATCCAGTACACCTGAAAGTAGAACTATGCTCCTTTAATAAAATACACTTATGTGTATTTTGCTCTATTATTACAATAAATTTAAAGAAAAATTTGGAGCAAATTTTTTTAGAAAATTTCGAGAATGCCCGTGGGAATTGATATAAAGTACCTCAAGTTTTAAAGAATGGTTTTCAAAATTTCAAAGCTTCAACTAGAGATAGACAGGTGTTTCTTCAATTTGAAAAAAATCCTAAGCATGGTTTAAGCGCTAGTAGTGTACACAGACGGACAGACGGCGGGCGTTTCGCTTTCAATTGGGTTTTCGGCATCAAAGACCAACAAAACAGGGATTCTGGCTACACCACGTATTAGAGGACTTTTTTCTCTTAATTTAGCAACTGTATTTATCCTCTTTTCGTTATCAGAGCCCGGCAATGATTTTTTCCTGCCGAAAATCTGCTGTTTTTTCGCGCAGCATTACATAACTTTCTCTATACTACGTATATTACTCCGTATATACGTACGTATACAAGAAAGTGAAAATGATATTTCATCAAAATATGTCCCCTATTTATAATATGCTTGTATAACTGTGTTCAACATACTCTTAATAATTCACTTCATGACAATAAGAGGCTCAGTTAACCCCATACTGCAGTTAAGTGGATAATTTTTTCGTCAACTACGTTTCTGTATCCCACAAAATTTGCTAAAACGTGAAAATCAATAATTTGTATTACTGTTTCTTATATTAACTTCATATTATTATGTAATAAGTTTGGCTAACCTGAGATAAACAAATGCAAAAAAATAAAAAGCCTGTCTGGCCCAGTTAACCAAACTGTCCTAGTTATTTTAGTATTATTATTTGGTCAAATATAAATATTTGGCTATTTTTGTTTTTATTTTATTACTACATAGGAGGGGCTCTAATCTGTTGATTGACTAGGGCCTTTGATCTTGAAGTCCGGTCTTGAGTTTACAAGACTTTTTACTCCCTGTAAGTTTTTTACTCTATATTTCTTTCAAAATATTAAACAATGAAAAATATTTTATTACTCTCTCCATGTTCTATTCATTTCAGGTAAAAAATATAAACTTCGTTTAAAAAATGAAAGATGATTGAATTTATCCAAAATAAACATGTTATTAACAATATCTCTTGGCTCTTTTCTTGTCCTATGCTTCAGTGTTGTTGGGTATTTCGATATCGTACACAGTTTAAAAGTATGAGGGTTGTATGTTTGTGAGGCACCTGGAATGCATATTATTTCAGTTATTATTTTAAACACAGCTCTGAAATATAGAGTTGAAACATATAATAACTCAGAAATATTATACATAATTTATAACTTTACTCTCCCATTCCAGTACCGTATCCTATATTTACAATATAGGAAGTGTGGGGGACGGAATTTGTCAATGTTAGGTTAATTTTTGTCAGGTACGTAGTATCTGTCTTAGTGGTGTCGCGGGTTATGAGCTCGTAAGTACCATTTCTCGTTTTCTTTAAATTTTTTTACTACATAATAATTAGCAACATGCAGGTCTTTTAAGACTATATTGTATACATCCACATTGCAGTGGATTCTTTATTCTTAATTATTTATGTAGCCCTAAAAAGGACCCTTTTCTCTCTTCAATAAGAGGACCAAAAGTCATCGTTCTCTATCATGGCTTGTAATCTACGTGCAGAGGAAACAACCGATTCGTCGGAGAAAATTACATTTCCCCAGTCCCGAAGGTTGTCCTCGGTAAATGCTAACCTATAGAGCCTATGATTCTCGAAGAGCCCCTCCTTAACCGCTGCCCTGCGGGACCGAAGTCCCGTGTCCCAGTTCTCGAGCAACCAGAAAAATTCGTGACTCGTTTCAACTGAACCAAACTGAGAAATGGTGTCACCTGGCTCACCAATTCAGCGTCCTGGACTTCCAAAGACATACGCCACAGTCCGGTGCCAGCACGTCTTCCCACTTCCTCTCTTTCTCGATACTGCTGTAACCACCTACGTGCAGTAACGGGAGGTACCCCGTAACGACACCTACCCTCCGAAGCAGAGAGAGTCCCATTTTCAACCAACGCTACGACTCGCTCCTTGACAAACCGATCGTAATGCGACATGGTGAAATAATATGGGTATGTCGCACAGCGCAGCGAGCCGCGGCGCTTGAAGAGAGGGGAAATGCGAGGGGCGGGTTCCATCCTCAGGCTCTTTTTTTAAATGCTTCGTGCTGCCTTCGTCTTGGATCTTACTATAAAACTAGAAAGACTTTTTTTCATACCTCCAAGATGAAAGTAGGTGATGTAGAAAGAAACGATCATGCATATTTGGAAAAAACATTATAAAAGTTATTTTTTGCTGGACATAGTAAATGAGAAGAGTACAAATGAAGAAAATTTACACATTCCACCGATAACGACTCCAGAATTAATCAGAGCTCTAAAATTAAGTAATAACGATCGAGCACCTGGTCCTGGTAAGATATATAAGGAATTAATAAAGTCCGCACCAGTTATACTATACGAGATCTTCGCCAAGATAAATGTGTCTGAAAGGGGATACCGTACCTGAAGAGTGAAAAACTGCAATAATCACTTCTCTATATAAGAAAGGTAATAGGAAAGACTGTTCCAACTCTCGTGGAATCAGTGTCATGTCAGTATAATGAGCGTCATTAGCTAGGCTTTATGGCCGTATCTTGAAAGAAAAAATAGAGAGGGAAGTGAAGGATACTGAAGAGCAAAATGGATTTAGACCTGGGCGCTCATGTATGGATGTGATATTTACATTACGAAACCTGATTGAAAAAGGAGTTTATGGAGGTTTAACAACTCATCTAGCCTTTGTAGATCCACACAAGGCTTACGACACTGTTCCACAAAACAAGTTGTGGACCAGTTTATATAATAACAATAACTTACGTTAGTGCCGTAAAAGAATTTTACAACAACTGTATGAAACATGGTCAAAATAGGCAATAAAGTTTCCTCAGAATTCTGGTTACGAAGGGCCTTCGACAGGGATGTACTATGGCACCGACACTTTTTAAGATCTATTTAGAGGAAGCCCTTGGAGAATGGAAGAGGAAATGTAGTGGTATGGGCATTCCAGTCGGTGGTGGAATTATGCACAACCTACTCTTTGCCGACCAATCATCGTGGCCGGTGATATGGTGATATATATATATATATATATATATATATACATATATATATATATATATATACAGTAAAACCCCTTTTTTACACTTTTCGGGAAAAAGTGTAAAATGCAGGAAAGTGTAAATTGCAGGAAAGTTAAAAAAACAATAGTCTAAGCGAGTACTTACATGTTTTACTCCAAGGACTTGTTTACATAATTATTATTCAATAACACATATCACACTTTTAATACATTTACAAATTATACTTTAAATACACAAAGTTACTATTTAAAAAAATTTAAAATTGTCATTTGTTTCTTTTTTTTCTGTAATTGTATTTCTTCAACCTGCCCCTCAACACTATACAATGCTTGGAATGCATCTTCACCACCTGATCCACTCTCAATGTATTTCCTCAATACAGAGATAGCATTCATTGCTTCTTCAGTTGTTGGAACAGCAGGTTCTGGATCCGGGTCTTCTTGCTAACTTCTGGTTCCATGTGGTTCGAAACTATCTCCTCCACAGGAGGTAAAATTGATGTTATAATTTCAGAATCTACATTAATGTAATCTTCAAATGAAGATTCTTCCATTGCGACCAGTCAACAGGTTCCATCAACTGTTCCTGTTCATATACCTCCCCTTCCGCAAACTTCACTCCAGCCTTATGGAAGCAGTTCGAAATTGTCTCGGGAGTCACGCTTAACCATGCTTTGGCCACAAAATGCATGGCATCAAGAACTGTAATGGTCATAAGCTTAGAGTCCAAACCATTATCTTTCATGAACAAAGCTTTTTCAACCAGCATTTTCCTGTACTTCCATTTGAAAGAATGGATAATGCCCAGGTCCAGTGGTTGTAGAGCACTTGTACAATTTGGGGGGAAAAACACCAATTTTACGTTTCTGAGCTGCAGATCTACAGGATGTGCAGGGCATCTGTCGAGCAGTAATAGAATCTTCCTATTTTGTGCTCCCATTTTGGCATCCAGAGCATGCATGGTGGAGGAGAAGATACTGCTGGTCATCCATGCACTACTGTTCGCCTCGTATTTGGTTGGTAAATTTTGATGTTTTAAAACACCTTGGCTTTTTAAATTTACCTATTACCAATGGTGGTAATTTTTCTGACCCATCAGCATTTACCATTAACAAAACGGTTACCCTCTGTTTGTTGAGCTTCCCACCATGGCACTTTTCACCTTTGAAACACAATGTCTTACTTGGCAGGATATTATAAAAAAGTCCTGTTTCATCAACATTGAAAATGTTTTTTCTTTCGTAGTCGTGGATAATTGAGGCCAGTTCATGTTTCCACTCGGTCATTGTTTCCCAACAACACTTCGACTTTCCCGCACACTTGGTTATACACAATATTATGGCGGGTCTTGAAGCGATCGATCCATCCATTTGATGCTGTGAATTCAGGAATTCCTAGCTTAGCAGCAAACTGGAGGGCTTTCGCTCGCAAAGGTTGCCATCAAGCGGAATACCGATGCTCTCGTTGCAGTAAACCACTCCGCCACGAGTTTGTCCAACTCATCGTAAGATGATGACCTTACGTATTTTCTTTTGTTGACATAGCACCACACTGTTTAGCATTAAATTCAATGGTGGTTCTGTTTTAATAATAGTTTTCAACGTGGAAACCGAGAGTTGAAGCTCCTTCGCTAACTGAACACGTGTTCCCACATGCGCATCAACACGACGCAAAATCTCTATCTTCTTTTCAAAGAAATGCATTTCCTGTCTTTCTTCTCCATATTTTATCGCCTCCACTACCTTCAAAAAACACGTATCTTCAACAACTGTGTACACGTGAACCATGTACACGCACACAAAAAAAACACGTATCTTCAACAACTACCTTTCACACAAACACACCGAACACCACAAGCTGACTACGAGACGAGAGACTATCACTGACTTCCGTCTATAAAGCATGCGGTATAACAGGAAATGGCTAACACCACCTGAAAAAACGGGTTACATGCGACGACTTCCGCCGAAATTGATTCAAACATCAGTTTTGACAAAAAAATCGCGTAAAAGACGGGAAGCTCTTTAATATTGAGTTGTAAATTGCGGAAAAGAATGCATTGTAAATATAGGCTTTTTAACGGGACCAACGAAAAACGGCGTAAAAGGCAGGAAAGCGTAAAATGCGGGAACGTAAAAACGAGGGTTTTACTGTGTGTGTGTGTGTGTGTGTGTGTGTATATATATATATATATATATATATATATATATATATATATATATTATAAAACTTTCTACCACGCAAGTTTCAAAAGGTGTAAACATGTTTAGTATTTAAATAAATAAAATTTATATTAATTTCTGTATTTTCCTTTGGGTTATATTACTACAAAATTTTATTTTCATATTGTAATGAAAATGGGTGTGTCCCACTTTCCATCCCTATCCAACCTCGCCCAACTCACTCATGCCCTCACGTTGGGCCCACAATGTAATGTCGCCACTCACCTAATACCCTTTCTCTTATATCCACCCCATTTGCCTTGCCCTTGCTCAGTCGCCCGTACCTCGGCTTAGCTCACTATAATTATTCAATCTTACCTGGGCGTGAAACGCGTGCTCATTCCATACGGACCTGAGACGGGATACCTCACGTTCGTGCCTGGGTCAATCTCTACAGAACAACACACATATTCGAGGCAATCATGAGCCGTACTCAATGCTCATTTGTTTATTGCAAGCAAATTTTAACACATTGACAAATGAACCCTTGGCTTGCAAAAAAGAAAAACAAATAACGCAAAAAATATAAATACAAACACAAAAATAATCCCATTCACCCTTAAAACATCAACAAACTTTTCATTCACACGTGCGCATTCTGTCGTGACCTCATCTTATGGTTGTAATTTTAACTAATTTAATCGCCAAAACTTGATCTTCGACAGAATCTTGGCGGATTTTTGTCTCGAGCATAAAAAAAAGTATATATGCAACTCATGCAACTTCCCTTTGCTGCGGCGTCGCGCACTGTCAGCGCTCGCCGTTGCCCGGTGTCTCGTGCACCGCCCGTGGACGAAATTCCAATTCGGATGCCACCAGTTCCTGGACGCCACTAATTCACTTTCAAATCCGTTGTTTACAGTCCCGGTTATTGTTTTTTGCGATTAATCACATTCCCGCTAATGTTTTCCCACATCTTACTTACGCGAAATAATGTTTTCATAATTTTGCCCGTGAATTTAACAAAAAATAATTTAAATTTTATCTCCACAATGTTCCAATGACTTCTTTTACTCGATAAAACTCTCGAAAAACACTTCCACTGAATATTTTAAGAAATTCTAAAAAATTACAGCACGACGATATAACGCGTGTGCTCGCGACCAAAACGCAACTCGTTCTCTTCTTACTACTTTTTCACATTGTTGGTCTACAATCCGACAACTTTCTTTTTTCTCCAAACACCCGCCCATCACGGTACATGTTAGAAATTCATACTTCCATCGTTTGCGACCGTCTTTTCTCTCTTAATCCCCCACGTTATAAATGTAAATATTGAAATAATTAAGTCCCGTACAAATTCCCCCATGCTGTGACTAATTTTGCCCTAATCCAAATTTTCTGTTTTATAATTCCAGAAGGTTTGACGATAATCCGTCCAAGCGTTCTTGAAATATTCAATAAAAACTGAGTTTCTTTTGCACTTTCAACAGCACAACAATGGGTGCCATCTTCTTCGTTCTTAATTTGTTACATACAATTCATACACTTTCTGATATTTCTTGAACCCGGGTTGATTTTGCTTCAAACGTTTATATTTCCGCCCTTTACGTTTCCTACTACCTTCTGAGAATTATAAGCACGCGGCGTTGCCGCCTATTGTTTTCTTTGCGTACTTAATTTCTCCTTGACCAGTAAAGTTCTGTTCTTTTTATATTTTTCACGTTCTGGGTCTTGCAAATATTACAATATGAAGTAAGAACAATCAAAAATTAAATACGCGTATTCTTGCAATATGCAGATATTAAAATGGTTTCTTGGTATTCTCCACAATATTGATAGAGCGAATGACAATGATTTGAGTTTTCCACATAACCACAATCTCAGGTTCGTTGTACAGGTGATACAACACTGATGACACTGATCAACAGGTGATACAACACTTATGTTTTGAGCACAAGCAAGACAGCCAAGAAAACGCAAGTTTTGAATTTCATATATTTTTTTCCTTTGAAGTTTGAGTGTAAATCTTTCACAAAAGTAACAGAAGTTATCGGGTTCATGTACACAATTTTGATGTTAAATGACGATTGGCTTTTATCAAACCGATTAATGTTTACAGATCATGTGGCGAATTTTACATTATAAAATCCATAGAATTGTAATGTATTTGACGCCAATGCAAACCCGACCCTGAGGAAATTGATTCTTCAGTTCATGTTTAACATGAGCGGGTGTCCGGTACGATTCTCGTCGAATCTCATGTGAAATTTGTTCCAACAAAACGAGTTTGGCTGCTTCACAAGGGCTAGTCCAACCCCTTCTGATGTATCCTAAACCCTTATCCTTATTCCTTCCCAATTCTGGCCGCTGGGTAGTGACGCAGGAGCGCGTAGCAGGAGGCGCGTACGCGGAGATGCTAACTGGCGGCCCTCTTGATGGCGTGTGATGGCGACGTGATGGCGACGTGACATGACTTATAAGGGTAATGGAGGAATACTCCCGCGCAAATTAATGGAGGATTACTCCCCAGCGCAAAGCTTAAGGGGCTTGGAGACACGTTGCGTCAATTTGTAGACGCAACGAATTAAAAATAAATAAATAAATAAAAAAATAACTTCACGCGCACTGCAGGTACAGTACTGGAAACATAAATAAATCGCGTCCGTCTGCGGCTAAGTTCAGCTTTTGCACGGCTTGGCCAGCACTTGTCATGACGAAACGTCGCAGGCGGAGCCTCACAAACCATCATAGCCAATCTCAAAGCAGGGGGGAGTGCCCTAACAAAATTACGACGTACAAAATGGCGGGCGCCGCTAGTTCAGATGTGGAAGTATTTTCAAATGAAAAATAAATGGAAGAAACACTTGTATGAACATGAAAGTAAATTCATTGAAATATTGTCACCTCCTTACTTTTTCAAAAGGAGCGAACCCTCCTCCCTGTCGGTAGGGCGTGGATGGTGAGCAAACTAACAGTCACCAACCACTGGATTGGATTCGTCGTCAAATCTAAGCCTGTCCGACCTCTCAGATAGAATTACCTCGATTTTGGGAGGACGTGGATGACCTTGAGTAATAATCCCTAATTACTCTTTGTCGTGACTCAATTGGATGATAAGTAATAACATTCACATGAAGAAAGTTCACAGCTGACTTCCTTCCTGAGGGATATGGTCCTGACATATGCACTGGGATTTCAATAAGAACATCATAGTCGTATGTTTTAAAACAATAACCGGATAAATATATTCTATTTAAAAGAATTATTACACTGTACACTCGAATTTGTCTGAGAGTACCTTTGCTGTAATCAGATTTCAAACAAAACTGGTGAACAAAATGTCACGAAAACCTTTGCTGAATTATAATTTAAAACTCTTTGACTGTTTTCGTTGAATACTAGCACAAATTAGCACAAATTCACAGAGAAAGAAAAAAAGTCCAGTGATAACCTCTTTACATACGAATACCATTACACAATTTTGCTGGAAAAACACATAAAAGAGTACATACACATAATATTAAACTATATAAAGAAAACCTATTACACTCTGAAATATTCCAATGTTTTACACGAAACAGAACAGTTTGGTTTGTTCAAAACAAAATAATTTGTAATCAAGTACTTTTGTTATTACCATACTGGTAACTCGTTATCTCTCAGTATACAAAAAAATTCAAATTTATAATCAAGTACTTTTGTTATTACCATACTGGTAACTCGTTACTCAAGTGCATATCTTATTTCCAGAACAAGAATCTCCCTCCGTTATTTCACATGCAACATTATATGAACAATCACTTAACATGAAACACTGTTACAAATCAAACACAGAAAAATTATATCTTAAATTTACAATAGTCCTTTTTTAAAAAAATATGATTACAGGCACTAGCATAGTCAGTAAAAGTTCTGCAATCTGGCTAGCACCTCAATTTATAATCTGGATTGAATCAGATAAACTCACAGGAACTCGTGCGGCGTGCGACGGCTCGACGTTTTCTCGAGGTCGTCCGAAGTTTGAAGCGGCTGCGAAGAATTTCCTATGTGCCCTCCAATTACGTCCAATATAAAATCGGGGTGTTTGCGACTGCTTTTCCACTCCCCTTTCCTTTCTTCAGTAGACGTTGCTATGTACGCCGAATGAAGCGTGGTCAACTCGGGTTTCAATAAACCCAAGCGATAGTTTTAAAAGCTGAAATAAAATATATTCATAGTACTATTTCCATACTATAAATTACTCATTCAAGTTTATACGCGTTTCCGACTGCTGGTTCCTCACGCAGTATAAATCTTATTATTCGTTTATTAATTGTTCTCCATTCAATTATACTCATACCTTATGCATAATATATTCGTTTATACTTTAAGCAAGTTATTATAATAATCAAATAGATTACCTTATTCCAAAAGCTTCAGTAGTCGGTATTTCCCAGAGTGGCGTGATCCGTTGCTTAACCATTTCTCTGCGGGTACCGTTTCAGTCGCTCTTCATTCACGAAAGAAAATGTCCGAATCTCCTTGAATAGGTTAAAATTCAGTAAATCTTGCCTACTAAATTCCCATTGGTCCTTCGGCCGTTCCTATGACTGAATATTTCGTCATCTGCGCTTGCGAATTTGTTACGAGCGCTACTGGTAGCTGTCTCGTGAACTACTTGAGAATTGGCGTGTTGGAAAGAATTTTCTTCCGTAATCGGGTGTAATCTGTCGGATTACCTGATAACTTCCTGGTCTAATAGGTACCGATAGATGTATTAAACGAAAATAAATTTATATTTTCGTGATTTAAACGTCTGAGCGGTTACAATATATACAAACACATAGCACTTAACCTCTGTTAACACAATTTTTTTGAAGAAATTACATGATTATAAAATTTTAAGAACATTTGCAAAAATGCAAAATACTGTCTTTCTGGAATCGTTAGGACAGCTAGGGAACCATTTCAATTAAAGAAACTAAAATTGAAAGACCAACTGTATATTTTCATAAGTAAAATTAGCGACATTTTGTAATTGTTTATAAAATTGTTAATTGTAGCAAAATTGTTAATTCGCAGTTTTTTGTTCTGGGACATTAGAAAACCCTTCTCACTTTAGAATTGCAAAAATTGGAAATTGTTTATAATTTTACAAATTTTGCAAATCTTTTTTATTCTCTCATCTCAATTCCCTTTACATAAGATGCAAAATTTCGTAATCCGACCGGATCTATCGCCTCTCGTTTTCGAGATACGCAATTGTTTATAGGATCTTAGTCACTGATGCCAACCCTCACTTGTTTCCAACCCCCAATTCATTTGATCTTGGCAGTCAATTATAAAATTCAAATAGATTTGCAGTGTCTTGCTTTCAGCTGATTAAATTGTATTAACGATTTGTGACACGACAAATCGATGGAAATTGTTGCTCATGAGCTTTCTTAACTTTCGAGATTTAATTTATTGTTGTCCTGAAATTTGAAGATTTCTTTGTGGTTGGATGCTTTCTATTCAGTGGTGCAAAGTGTATGCCAATATGTTTAATGTCTAGCGAGGAAATTCATTATCAACAAATTATTTTGCAAAATGCTTTTGACAGAGCGGTGGCATGATAGATATTTATTTCATGAGGCAAGTTTAAGGCAACAGATATATTCTGTGTATTATTTTTTTTTACCTGTAATGAATATATCAATAAGAGGAATTCAATCATGTCTCATTTGTTAATAATTTAAAGAGTAATAATGTATATTTGACACCGGGCTTGAGCAATCCTCAACTCTAAGACAAGCAACGCTTATCATTGGCTCTTCTAGTAATTCAAGTGGCCTATCCTCGGAATATTTCCCCATTCTCCTTGCCTTAAAAGGCATAATAGGCGGAGTCTGTAGAATTTGGCACCAATCGAAAAACACTTCCTCCCCTGGAGAATGCTTCGTTACTCCCTTTTGTGGGAACACGTTCTTGTCGTGTATTAAATTGTGAAAAATAATTTAAATTCAATATAATTAACGAATAAGAGTTTTGTTTACATGATAATGCTACACACATTTAAATTTAGAAGTAAAACATGCAACTAAACAGTACACACATGTTTTAGGAAAACGAAAATTCTTTCTTATTGTAACTCTCATTTGTATACTTTTCACAGACAATTTTGAGAAGTACACCATCATCGATGATTTGTTCTGGTAATAATCGATTTTATCATAATTGACATGTAATGTAAGAAATTTCTAATGTCTGGTATGGGAAATTAAGTATGAGCTCAGTTACTTTTAATGAGAGAGCAATTTCGCGATTAAAATGTTTATTTAATGTATATATTCCAAATCCATATACTTCCTTATTTTAATTAACGTTGCTTCCATTTCCATTGAAGGCAAGGATATAACATCCCTCACGCGCCTATGTATTGAAATGACCCTCAGAGAGGTGCTTGCTCGAGTCGCCGTGTTATTGAATTGAACTCTTGAAATGTTCTGTTCATACAGTAGTTCCCGAAACACGTAAATTCCAACAGGCCATCTCACACTATAGTAGTCACACCCTACTTTCAAACTTTAGTAGATACCGCGGACTGTGAGACCGCACGTAAAGTTCTAAACAAACTTCATTCTCGTTCATGAGCATGTGTTAATCAGTCCAACTTTTTTTTGTGTCGGAGGGGCTGTGATTCTTGGAGAGATAATAGTGTAGTGGACTTGGTAATAACTCTCTGCATCTAAGCGAGTTCGTTTTCTAGTGTGGACAAAACTTTTGGGATTGGAAACCTTTCTCGGACTTCATGAATTATAATAATAATGCGATTACCAAATAGTGCGTCCTATTATCATCACAGTTTTAATTCAATTTTTTGTCTTTCATTTTGTTTGCATTTTAATCACTTTTCTGTTTCTTATATAATTTTGTTAATGTATTTTAGGAATGAGGTTTGACTGATTCCAATGTAATTCTTGATTTAAGCTAGATTGCTGTTTTCAAGTACTCGCCGTTCAAGTCACGTCTTATTGCGATCGGTGAACTGAAGAATATCTGCATTAAGAGTAGACTGACAATATGCCAAGCTTCAGAAAAAAAATTCAGAATCTCGGAGGGAATATTGATGACTAAAATAAAAGATCGTAAAATGTCGCGATCGTAATAGTTGTGACTGTCAATCAAATAGTATCCTAGCAGAATCTATAGCAAGGGCAGTCAGTTTTGCCTGCATGGGCATTCGTGTTCCAGTTTATGCCTCGCGGGTGCTGCCACTCAAAATCGTCACTGCAACAGGCAACGAAAGAAATTTGAGCGCGGAACATTCCTGGGAGGTGGGTAACTAAATTACAAAAGGGAACAATGTTTTCATGAAGTTTTTATTAAATAAAACATAATAACTGTTGTAAAAAGCGCTTATTTATTGGAAAATAGAAAAGTTCGTAATGAAAATTTTCTGAGAAATAGAATTATACAGAGTCCCACCAACTATGGGCCACCTCATAACTTCTAAACGGTTCCCGATATCTAAATGCAGTTTTCGCTTAACAATGTGGAATCATAGGGGAAATAATGTGCGGTAGATATATAATTCGAAATATTTTAGTTTTCGAAAAAATTAATTACTTTGATTTTTTAATTGGAACCATATATTTTTTTCACTAGCGATAGATAATCATAAATAGACGAATGCATTGATGTACATTACGTTAATGTTTTGATAGTATATTGAGTATACAATTTTATTTTCAGACATGTGATTTTTAACTAAATGTACGAGATTTCCTCTTAGCAACCGTTGCAATTGTGGCATTTGGGGAAGGTTGCCTTCGGCGCCGCACTTCGCAAGAACAGGGAAAGATCGCGAAGGCTACTTTACCAAAAGCGACAGTGTCGACGGCTGCAAATATCAAAAAATACTAATACAGCCTTACCATCAGTTTGAATTATGTAATTCTGCAATTACAAAGTTTAATTTTTATGTAATTCTGCAATTACAAAGTTAATTGTGAATGAACTTAAGTTATTTAAGCAATTTAAATTAATTAAATTAAGCTTACAAATTTAAAGACTATTGAAATATTTTATTGAAGTTTCTCAAGAAAATGTTTGAGTCTATCTAAACGGAGATGGGGAGGTAAGCTTTCTCTAATTGTAAATTTGGAGTCAGAAAATAAACGGACGCAGAATATTGCCTGGGAAGTGGGAAAATGAATATTACGCAACACTGTCGCTTAATGTCATCATTTGACGACTTTCTTGCTATCAAAAGATCAAAATATTTTAGAAGATATTATTATTCAGCTTCATTTGTTAGCATAAAGAATTCGATAAATGGACTAAAACGTACTTTTTTCGTTAAGACTCATCAGGGCTTTAACTTATCACACGGTAAAGAAATTATTTTGCTCAATGAACATAAGTTAATATAATAGCTTTTTTACGAACGTTATTCTGGTGTTTCCATCACCAAACAATTGTAATATCAAAAAACTAGACTATTACCATGCATGCCGCCATTAGTTTTTATCAATCAAAATTTCGGAAAAACGTACTGCTAGCACTTCGGCCAGAACATTATAATATGTAAGTTCAGTACATTGTCCATAGTCGTTACACTATGCAAAATTGTGTGGAGTGGATAGTTAACGTCAGAAAATAACTCCAGTTACTCGTATTGATATACAGGACAGTTTAGTTAACTGGGAGAGATATGTTTTTTTTTTTTTTTTTTTTTTTGCATTTGTTTATCTTAGGTTAGCCAAACTTATTATATAATAATATGAAGTTAATAGAAGAAACAGTAATACAAATTATTAATTTTTAAGTTTCAGCAAATTTCGTGGGATGCAGAAACGTAGACGAAAAAATGATCCTCTTAACTGCAGTATGGGATTAACTGGGGCTCTTATTGTGGTGAAGTGAATTATTAAGAGCATATTGAACACAGTTCTAGGAGTATATTATAAATAGGAGACAGATTTTAATAAAATATCATTTTTACTTTCTTGCATACCTACGTATATACGGAGTAATATACGTAATGTAGAGAAAGTTATGTAATGCTGCGCAAAAAAGCGGCGGATTTTCGGCAGAAAAAAATTCATTGCCGGATCCTGATGAAGAAAAAGTAGATAAATGCACTTGCTTAATTAAGATAAAAAAAAGTGGTCTAATACGTGATGCAGCCATAATCCCTATTTTGTTGGTCCTTGATGCCGAAAACTCAATTGAAAGCGAAACGCCCGACCTCTGTCCGTGGGTGAACACTAGCGCATAAACCATGTGTAGGATTTTTTCAAATTGAAGAAACATCTATCTGTAGTTGAAGATTTGAAATTTTGAAATCCATTCTTTTAAACCTGGGGGTTTTTGGATCAAGCCCCACGGATATTCTCGAAATTTTCTCAAACGTTTTACTCAAAAATTTTTTCTTTAAATTTATTGCATTAACAGAGGAAAATACATTTATAAAAGTGGCATAGGTTCTATTTTCACGGTTAACAGGATTTTCGAAAATTGCAAAAGTTTGAATTTTTCTGGCGTCTTCCCACAACTGAAAAAATTGCAAATTTTCCCTTCAAATTAAATTTGTTATCGATAATTACTCCTTTCATTAAGGTCTTGCCATTGTTTTGAAAATTTTAATATTTTCCTCGCAATATGGCGTACAATATTGTCAATTTAAAAAAACAACAAAAAAAAGATTTTGTCTGTCTTGTCTCTCACTTAGCTCATATTTTCATTATAGACAATTTTTAACATTATTGTATTTATGTATACATATGCTCTTAATAATGTTGAATAAAATTTCTCGAAAACTCAACATTTTTTTGTGAAAATGAGCACAAAATTCCGATTTTTAGAAACACTCAAACGCCATTTTCTAAAAATTGCTCCAATTTTTGTTTATACGTTTTCAACAAATAGTCCTAATTGCACTGTTAGTATGATGTTAAATTCATTTTTGTGTACTCTTTCGGTTTTTTTAAAATACACAGATGTAATTTTTATGTACCTCTCACACTTTAATTGAACATTTGCATTGATTTGTGGAAGTGTTTCCAATGACTTCGAATGAAAATTTTCGAAAACTCAAGAGATTCCTTTTAAAAAGAGTTTCAAATTCATCCTTTACAGTAATGCTTAATCGCCATTTTCTTAAAACACCACTTCAAAATTTTCAATGAAAATTTCTATTTAGAACAAGGTTTTCCTCTTTAATATTCTGGAATGTTAATATTCTATATACGTTCTACTATTTGCAAACCGAAAAGAGGAGAAAAAAGTCTAAAAATGTGTTTTGGGTGACGATAGATGACAGCTGGCGAGAGAATGTAGGAAGATTTTAAAGCCAGTCCACACAAGGGAAATTAGAAAAATTTGCTTCGAGAAAGTCTGTGCCATTCGGTAGCACCTCTAGATACCTTTTTTCGCATATTTAATATATTTTAACATAATTTTAATAGTATTTAAAATGCTCTTACGAGCTGCGACAACTTTATTTATTTATTTATTTATTTATTTCACGTCAAAAAAACAGTTAAAAACTTCGTATGACGTGCTATGGGGAAAAGTGAATTGTGTGCAATTTTCAAAATTCTGTGATCCCACACTAAGTCATATACTACTTACATTTTGAAAAAGGAGCTCCCATGTAATAAAATCTATTTTCAAGGATAAAATGGCAATAAATTTTGGCTCCTATCCATGTTGTCCTTCGGAATAACACCACCGCGACAACATGGAAACGATAATTTGAATAATTGTATTTCCCACTGATTTCTAGAAGACGTGCACAGAAAATGAAGTTACATTTATGTCCAGAAGCAACACTACGGGCCATCTCAGCATTTGCTCAATGGATCAGGAAAGCTGGACGAAAAACCTGAACGAGATGGGGGTCATTGACACGGAGGCTGCAATACAGTACTTGTTACAGGTTGTTTATACACATTTATACAGTTCAAATGGTAAATAATGCATTATGTATCATTCTTAAAATTAATGTTACTTTTCTTGTGATGCCCAATATAATTGTAATGCTAATTGCATTGCTAATTGTATGCAATGCTAATTGTATTGAAACAATTGCAACATGTAAATGCAATGCTAATTGTATTGAAACAGTTATGCAGTAGAAACGATTTCACTTGGATTTAAACTTTTCTATCAAATTTAATCGTTTAATGTCATCTGGCAAAGTGTTGTAAAATAATGTACATGTATTGTATGTGAATTTTTTGTAATGAGCTGTTGATTCTGTCACCTGATGAATATGATTTCTACGTCGAGTGTTATAGACATTCGCAATTTCTGAAAATATATTCCCGCCCTTAAGCAAGTCATTTTTGACAAAACCAACTGATTCGTAAATAAACAGACAAGGTAATAGTAAAATTTTTATATTAATGAAGAGAGGCTTCCATGAATCACGTGGGTAGGATTTGGTTATTATTTGTACAATTCGTTTTTGTAATCTAGAAGTCTGGAAGCTATAAGATGTATTTCCCCAGAATATTATGCCATATCTCAGGCGGGAATGAACATTCGCGAAATATACACAACGAACAGAATGAAGGCTGACTGAATTTGCAAGAATTCTGAACGCGTAGCGTAATGAACTTAATTTTGTGTTCAATTCATTTAAATGGACTTTCCATTAAACGTTTGACTGAATTGAGGGACCTAAAAATTTTGTTGCCTTAACATCGTCAATGGTACACCGTTCATTTTCAATGGAACACAGACTTGTTTATTTGAAATGAAAAACTGCATTAGAATCGTTTTCTTTTCGTTTACTATTAATTTGTTATTTCGGACAATTCCTTCACACAATTCCTGAGTAACCTATTCCATTTCTTCGATCACAAATTTTAATGTCAATCGTATGAAATCTAAGTGCCTTGTGACGCCTATCATTGTGGGTGCGGCGGATTTCACGAAAACTAAAGACAGAGATTTTCTGGTCCAGTTCAAACCAAACATTTGCAAGTGAAGTTCACTTGAACGAAAGGCAGCAGACATGATTACATCAGTAAGTATTCAACAGCTTGAGTAGTTCCACTGACCTTTTGGGATCAATTTTTTATGTCATTTTATGTTTGATTTTTAAACATTTTAAAAACATTTTTAGAGTATTTTAATGATCATTCTTCGTAATGATTTAGGATATCACAACTATCGTTGTGAGCAGCAGGTCATTAAAACTCCTCAACACAGGCTGAATTCGATTACTATTTAACAAAGTAGTATTGAATATTCATCACCGTCGCTCTACCACAGATGCTGCAGTAGCAATGATGGTTGTCACTGAACCATATCAGCCGGTGCTCTTGGGTGTAAGTTGCTTTTTTGTTGATCTTGCTGTCACTATAATTCTCCTGAATTCTCAATTAAAAATATTAAGATTTTTATACAGAAAGGTTTTTGAGGACTTAACTGAGCCACTATCCACCTAATCTCAAAAGATTTGGGCCAGCTAACCCATTAACATGAACTTTAATAACTTTTAATACGTTATTATAACTAAACATTAAGCATTATACGCGGCGAAAACTACATACTTCATCAATGGTAAAAAGTTCCTGATTTCATGAATATACAGTTCTTATTTTATTATATTTATTGATGTGTAAGTTTTAATTAAATTATCGAGAAAATTGCACTCACCTCACATTTAAAAGCGAAACATCCCCTTAATCGGCTACCACATCCAGCGACATAACAGCTTTAAATGTGCCAGAGTCACCCTTTTAATACAAATTCAAATATTTTTCACTTCAAGAATATTTTAGGTGGGCTGACTGACTTAATCCCACATCACCATGCTCACTTTACAGGATGAGTTTTTTAAATTTCCCTCTCTAAACTAGTTTATTATTCTCAAATACATATGAGTATTCTTTCTCATATTCTCACGCTCAAATGACATTAGATTCAAATTTCCTCCACGTATTTTTGTGCCAGATCTTGTGATCAGTGAATGTCATGGAATTTAAGAAGTGAATGAATTTGCTTTCTTAGTGTTTTAAGGTAGCTATGATTTAGTGGCGCCTCAAGAGTGATCAGATTAGTAACCAGAGAGGGCATAAAATATAAGAATATTTACCGCTTAAATGTCCGACCTATTTTCATTACTGGACATGGATTAATGCACAAGTCTGGTCTAAGGGAACCCAATTCTTTTGTGAATATTCTGTCTTCATAATTCAAGTTTCTGTTGGGTAAATATATTACTTTATTCATGTTAAAAATGGATGACGATATTCATTTTGTTTTGTGAAATTTTTAAATTAAAACACGTTTACGAATTCTCGTACAGATCAAAATTTAACCAATTTCGCACAGAAGCATTGAGGAACAGATTTTTTAAACACCGTGCTAACATACGTTCCTAACGTGTTAGCAAATTTCAAAATTCACGCGGTCGCACATGATTTATGACCGACGAGTGCAATAAGCGCACATAATTCCCTCTCACTTTCTTCCCTACAAAGAAGAATCCATCCTCGTGTTAAAGGGCCAAGCAGCGGCCACAGGCCTCCTGTGACCAATGCCCTGTTGCCAAATCTTGAGCTGTTGCCACTTGCTCGGTTATCGCTTTCGAGCAAGGATAGCAAAAGGCACATTGCCGGCGTGGAGAGCCGTTACAGTTCTGTCGGAAAATAAAGAGTTCCAGTGCACTGGAACAGGTAATCACTGGATTCTCAAAAATATTTGATTGAAAAAAAAATCTACCATTGACACAGTTATTCACTTTCTGTTCATTGGACTACCAATACAAACAATAGAAAAGCCGGTTTAATTTTCTTGTTTTATTGATAACGGTTACGTAATATATTACAACTTTTACACTACTAACACTTCATTCTTCTAATAAACCTTAAGGAAACGATAGAGACACGGCTGAGAGACAAAAAATATATAATTATTGAAAAGCAAAACGATTTATAAAATTCAACGTCTACAACTGATTTCAAAGTCATTTGTCAGATACATACTCTAATGTATAGAATAAAAATAAGTAGTGCAGGCTAGGATTTTAACTCGACATCTTCAACACAAGAAGAAGCCACCCTACAAATACGCTACGATATTGTCCTCGGCAGGTCGCTAATGTAGTGTTAAAAAATTTTTCGAAAAATCAAAAGCTACTGTTTTTTCAAAATTCTAATAAAACATATTTTAAAATTTAGTATTTAAAATTTTAAAAAACAGCATGTGGTATTCGTGGTGTTCGAAAACATATATATTTTCACCATATAACTCAAACGTTTGCGAAAAACACTCATATTTTAAGAAACGTGCACACGAGATGATTTGAAAGACTAATATTAAGGAGCAGATTGCATTAAGAAACAAATATGTATAATTATCTTTCGTCTAACGAAGTGTATTCTTCAAACAACATTCACAAAAGTAACGAATAGTACACAGAAAACTGCCAGAATAGCAAACATTCGTTTCGGTACATTTTTCAGTTTTATAGGAATATCATTTTGTCACACAATAGATCTTCATTGTATTAATTGTAATAATTGATTATATGTATTGTAATAATTTTTTCAAATATACAATTTGTCCGATTTATTACACACGATTCAAGCAGGAAAACGATTCAAGTTGAATTTACTGTGCGAACGAATAATATGAAACAATTGAATATTTGTAATATTGAAAAATTAAAACTTTGTAATGGAAATAAGACTTACTATATTATTAAGTACACGTGCATAGGTTGCGATAGCTCAGTGGCATCGTTACAGTTTTCCCTGTAACGTTGCTAACCGCAAAGCCCTAGAGTTCGAGTTCCGACGTTGGCGGATGTTCGACTGTGGTTACATATGTAGGTCGAAAACTTTGGAGCCGTTTTAAAAAGAGTTTGAAAATGCTCCCCTGGGGCATCAACTAAATTAACTCCAAAATTTAAAGAATTAGTTTCAAAATCGCAGGGCCTCGTTTCGGGCCAGATCGTTAATGGAAAATTAATTTTGACAAAAATTCTACAAATAGTTTACACACTAGTGATCACAGAGAAACAGACAGGCAGAAGAGCGGACACATGGACGAAGAGACGGACGTTTTGAAATAATAATAACACTCTCTTGGTAACTTAAGCCCCAAAAGGTGTATTTCATTAAATCTCGACATCGATTTACTGCAACATTACATACATACATCTCTAAATGTTACTTTTGTTACTCCCAATGTTTACGAGAATGTAAATATATATATATATATATATATATATATATATATATATATATATATATATATATTGAAACGCACCGCGTTTCTGCCTAAAGAAACGGTGATACAAGTAAGCACGCGGCAAAACGGTTGCCAGAGGGCGCCCGCTAGCCACAAGAAACAGTTACGGGCGGCGAAGTGTTGTCGGTTGGCCGAAGGCGTGAGAAAAGACGCCGCGAGGCTTCAGTGTACGGCCGGTCGCCTGGAAGGAAGGAAGTACCTGGGGCTGCTCCGCGTTCGAACAAGGTAGAATAGTGTCGCGAACGAATGAACGCTGCCAAAAGTGATTGACGGACGAGTTGTGCTAGATATAACCATCATTAGTAGTTCGGACGTAGTGCCAGAGTAACAGCTATTATCCGGGGTAGTACTGATCGAGAGAACTTGTGTGCAGAGGAGTACGCTACGAGACTAGTAGCCTGGTGAAATGGTGAGACACGTGCTAGCAAACTGTACCTTGAATAATTAGTGGCGTTTGTCAGTTCGCGGAAGGTGACATCGAGTAGATCTGGGTGAACTGGCAAGGAGTTCAGCGGGGAGACGCAGAGGCACCGTGGGAAGATTACGCTGGAGAAAGTGCTTCGGAAACGCAACGCATCGCATCGGCTGGCCCCCAGTGGAGCGGGCATAGGCAGCACAGCGAAAGAGTACGAGACAACCCGAGAGTCCCCGAAGCCGCCGACGCTCGAGGCGGGAGTATTAAACGGTAAATATTTCCTCGATCGATGTAAGATCGAAAGAACTAACAGTGATTCTGGGTGAGGTAAAGAAAAGTATAAAGACCACCACAGATATTTGTAAGCAATAGTGATTTGTGTAGTATAATAAATAATCCATGTTTATTTTGTTCACGGAACAGTGGTGTCTGATTAATAACCCCGAGCCCATCCACGGAAAAGAACACCTGTCCCTTGCAAATAAATTTACTGCGAACAAGCCGGGCTTACCGGTTCGTCTCAAAATATATATACACACACACACACACACTTTTACACACCACATAGTAGGTTACACGCAAAAACCCACCAATTACAGAGCCTGAATTCCTGCCCGTCAGAATGCAGTTGTAATGCTATTATATAAACAGGGGGTCCCACCAATATGAACCACCCCCACAACTTCTAAACGGTTCAGGATAACGAAATGCAGGTTTTGCTGAACAATGCGGAATCATGGGGCAAGTAACAAGCCGTGGATAAATTGCTTATAATATTCTTAATTTTCGAGAAATTTAATAATTTCGATTTTTTAAATGGAACTATATATTTTTATCTCCATCAATGGATAGACCGTGAAAAGAGGAATAAAATGATGCATCATATGCTAATATTTTGATAGTAATTTGAGTATAAAATTAGGCTTTCTGACATGTGATTTTGAATTAACCGGGTGATCGTGTAGCATCCCTTGCAACTCTCGCTTTTGGGGAAGGTGGCCATCACGGCGTCTAGACTGTTGGGTCTTGACTGAGAGGGGTGGCAGTGGGGGATAAGGAGCATAACTACAGCAATTCTTGGTGATGGCACAGACATCACACTAAGAAATACCAATTTTAACAATCAGAATGGGAGATTTGTTCCATTTATTTATTTGGATTTAACTTGCCTTCTACTAAAATTTCAAAACATTGATCGTTCCAAAGAACGATATAAAAAAAATTGGTAGCGTAAAGAATATGTTAATAATAATAAATATTTTCAAACAGAACAAGGAGCCAACCACCGTCTCTTCGTTGGTAGATGTCATTTTAATTAAAGTGATCTCGTCCACTTTGCAACCATACGACTGCTGTTCTTGAATGGAAAAGAAAATGGTACACTTCCGTCTTCTGCATTTTCAAGTTTGAGGCAGCACTTGGCGCTATGAAATGAGAAACTCTCTAATCCAGTATGAGCAGTAGCGAATACAGATATGCATATTTGTTAAATTTTGGTAAATTTACACTGATAGAACTGTCAAGAGTATTTCAAGTTTTTTATTACTTTGTTCTTCTGGTAGTACGTGTTTAAATAGGAAGTTTAGGTACCGTGAATAATAAGAGGAAATGTCTACCTATCTATTATTTGATGAATTAATCAAGAGATTACAATGAAAATCTTTAAGAATTCTTTCGCTTCCTATATATTAAAATGATGGCCTGTTTCTGCACCGAGTTAAATTTTTGTTAATTTAGATATGGCCTTTATTATTATTATTATTATTATTATTATTATTATTATTATTATTACTTTGTTCTTCTGGTAGTACGTGTTTAAATAGGAAGTTTAGGTACCGTGAATAATAAGAGGAAATGTCTACCTATCTATTATTTGATGAATTAATCAAGAGATATATTAATAATAATAATAATAATAATAATAATAATAAATTATCGTTTTCGCTACAATATTTTTTTATATCGTTCTTTTCGATTATCGTTGATTTGGAATTTCAGAGGAATAAAAGTTCAACTCAGATGAACAACTGGGAAAATTTCTTATTCAGATAATTAAAATTGATGTATGTTCATAAGTTTTTCATGTCAAGATCATGAATTGCTGCAATTACATCTTCATCCTACACCGCCATCCCTCTCACACTTCTCTCTTCACAAAAAAGTATCAACGTCCGAAGGCCATCTTCCCAAAACGGCGACTGCTTTCAAAGGCTGCCCGTTTTCTTGAAAATCTAATGCCAAAAATCTAATTTTATACTCAAACTACTCTTAAAAACTAACATATGATACATTATTTTATTCCAATGTTCATGATCTATCCATTGCTGATGAAAAAATATATAGTTCAATTTAAAAAATCAAAGATGATTAAATTTTCGAAAGGTAGAACTATTATAGAGAATTCCTCTACCAGCATGTTACCTGTCCATGATTCTGCATTGTTCAGTGAAAACTGCAACTCGATACCCTGAACCGTTTAGAAGTTATGGGGGTGGTCCATATTTGGTGGGACACCTGGATCAAATAAACATGAGAAACCCTATGTAATATGATTGATGATAAAAAAGCGATTGAAGAATAAGGATGACGAAATACGTCTCGCAGTGGAAACCTTGAAATGTTTACTTTTCATAGCGTCAAATTCGGGTAGCTATATTTTCTTAATTAAACCGCAAAATATCGAAGCAGTTATTTCAAATTAAATAAAACTACAATTTTATTGACAATAATACTAACCTGATATGACTTTCTACAAACAATGCGAGATGTGAACTTCATTTCAAATTTTCATCCTAAATCGTTACTTTTAATTTTAACGATTATGTTAAAGTTTGCTACTCAGAGACACGGAGCACGCTCGAAAGAACACATTAAGTAAACGAAATTGAGGATATTATGATTATTATGTCGTAGTAGCTTCATTGTTGAAATGACGACAGATTCCTTCATACGAGATTTTCTGTGTTTCATGAAGATGTCCTCGGCGTATTCGTATTTCGAAGACATGAAAACTTCCATGATTTTGACGCGATAAGCGATGACCTCAAACAATCCACTTAGATTCAGAGGGTAGTGTCAAAAGGCATTGGCGTGTTAGTGTCGAATGGAAAAGAATGCTTCTAGCAATTGATCTGAACTTGGAATAATTGAATTTTAAAAACATATTTATTTGCAAACTTTGCACCTTCATTGAAATTTACTTAACTGCATACGTAAGTTCACATTCCTTCAAGTACAAAAGTCCATAAATAAACATATGTCAATACCATAATATAATAGTATTATTACTTTTTCGCTTATTCCATGCTGATGCTATATGCTTCTAAAGGCAGCAGACTTACTGGTCAGAATGAAATTGTGGATGTTATAACAATGTATTTCATATTTGGAACGTGTGAATACTGAGGAGCCGGAAGCTTTAATGTCTATATTTATACGTGAAGACAATTAATGCAAAAGTATTGTTTTCTTGTATATTTAATTTGAAAATTTTTTCACAATTTTATATGTAAAGAATTGGCTTCCCAAAAAGGTGGATAAAGGCTTTCTCGAGGGAAAGCGAGTGTTACGATTTACGCTTACAAGCTCAGGCTATTTCGCCTTGAAACGTGTGGAGGAAGGACGCAATTTTCACCGGGGTATTTCTGAAGCCAATTGATGACTCTTTCTTGCTCACAAGTTGAAGATTGTTCGCTAGCCGACTCGAGTAGTATTTTAAAATTTATGCTGTAATTGTTAAACAAATGGAACTTAAAGTATTTAGAATAAAATGAAAAATTAGGGAGCTGAAATCCAGGAATATCTAAAGAGTAACAATGTTCGTTGCAATATATGCAAGCGTTGTGACCGCTTGTCCTCTCCACCCCCGTTAGGAACTACAAAAATTATTTGCCGGAGAAACTAAGCGAGCCGTTGCAAAACGGCTTGTAGAAAAGCTTAGTGTGGGAACTGCCAAAAAAATAACTGTCATGACATGCTAATTTCTTATAAACAATTACGTATCTCGAAAACGAAAGAGATAGCGCGCTAATTGGATTGCGGAATTTTAAAGGCAATTTTAAAAAAGCACTAAGTTTTGTTTGAAAAATTTAAAAATTTATAAACAATTTCAAAATTTTGCAATTCTAAAGTGGGAAGGGTTGTCTGATGTCCCAGAACCAAAAACTGCGAATTAACAATTTCTCAACAATTAACAATTTTATAATTAATTTATTAATTAATTTTGTTTCCAGTACTGTACAGTTCAGCATGACACCGACTGTCTCAATCTGGCACCCCAAGTTGGATACTTGCGTTAAGGCACGGGGATAATATAATTCGTTTCTGTGACATGCGCGGCAGGAAATGTGAGGGTGCACGTGACTTCAAAACATCCATCAAGACCACTAAGACCTACTTGTAGTTGAGCGCGACTCCCAGATGCGAGAATAATGACGGCAATATCCGAATACAGAAAATAAAGGAAAACAAACACGAACGCCAAACGTTGTTGATATCTCATGAAAGTAACATAGATGAACTGAACGAATCCTTTAATTTTAAATATATTTTATGTTCATTGATTTTACATATCTTACAGGTGCAATTGAAATGTATTTGCATTAATAGCAAAATACGGTATAATGATCCGGTATATTTAAAAACTGTGATGTGATGTGACTCTTTTATTGTGATATTCGTAATCTCCGTATCAAACTGTGTATGTTGTGCAGTCTACCTTCCTGGAGGTAAAAATCTTGTTTCCTAGTGTAATCATTCTCTTCTTGCTCCACTTATAATCACATTACTGATAGATCTGTGTTAATCATTTCAGTGGGTAGTTCGTATTAAATATTTGCATGAGATTTCTGTTTTATGTCGTAATCGTAAGGTTAATCTTTATATTAATATAAAGACACGTGAAGTATTGCCAGCGTTTCAAATAACGAACTCATTTACAGGAGAATACGAATGTATTAATTAACTAGTGGTACTACAATACTACGTACTTTCTCGCAATATTGTTAATGACTATGTAATATTATAATATGACACTTTCTATCTTACACTGCAATTACCATTTGAAAAATTCTTAAACAATCAAACAACCAAAAGTGAAAAAATCATATTTGTTTTCTTTCTACCATTTTCACCATTGAATACTTTCTTCGCTGAAGTCATTGTATTCTCGTTCTACATAAATGTACATGAACGATGTACAATACGTATTTTAGCCATAATTAAAATTATTAGTTCATATTGACGCGACTAAAGGCAGCCGCCATTATTGCCATCTGTTATCAATGCGGCGCTGCTACAATAGATTGCAGCAAGCAACAATGGCCACTAATTCGTATGGGATATACATTTTGTCGATTAGTTTTATGTTTATAGCGCTAGCAAAAAAATGAAAATGGATAGAAAAATATAATATTTAAATAAACATGTTTTATTTTCACCAATATTACTTGTCTTTTACATGCATTACTCTTCATTCCCACATCTTACTATGCAAAATCATATATTCGTTTTCATATTTAATTCAATTAAATAGGAATACGCGATTTAAAATAGGTTTTAAATAATTTCTAAAAAGATTAATTTTGAAACGCATAACAAAAGCTCGAATGTAAGAAACAAAGAATATACAAAATCTACCTTACAAAGCATCCAACTGCTTTGTAACACCATTCATTTAAGGTAGCGCAGTATATTCGGAACGAGTGTTTGACGCCAAATTACTAAAACAAAATACTCATATTTTTGAAAACTTCAATAGTACCTTATTTGAAGATCTGTTTTTGCTGTACACATTTCATAAAGAAAAAAATTATATCGTCACAATTGTAGTTGTAGGAAGACGCCAAAAATTTTGTAATGTTTTAAATTTTCGAAAAATCTGCCATTTCAACGAACCTGAGACCTGCACCATTCTCTTAAGCGTCCTTTCCCCTCTCTAAGGCCCAAATTCAATTACAAATGTTGTTTTGTTTATGAGAAAAAGTGGCTAAAGACAATAAAATGGCCTATCTTTGACAAAATTTACAAAATACTCATGTTTTCCAAACATTTAACACATTATTTTAGACATGTTTTGTTGAACACAGTTCATTAAGAAAATGGTTATTTTCATAATTGTAGTTGTGGGAAGTCGCCGATAGGTTTTTGAATTTTTTCAATTTTCGAAAAATCAGGGTTTTCAACGAAAATGAGACCCGAGCCATTCTCTTAACCTTCCTTCACACTATCCAATAACAAAGTTCAATAAAAACGATGGAGACAGTTTTTTGAAAATGTCTCAGGGGCTTCATATAAAGAACCCCCCAAAATTAAAATATCTGCTCAAATTCAAGGAGCCGCAAAGTGTGTAATTTTGACGATGTAGGAGGAAAAATTAATAACTCCCTTTCAAATGAATTCCCTGCAGTTCTTTTAGGGCTGTTGAGTAAATAATGTAGAACTGCAAAGTGTATACTTGTATTAACCCTCAGGACAGTATACGTTTGCCAAACTTTACATTTGTACAATAACAAATTTGCTTGTAGAACTTAAATTTTTCGAAATATTTTTTAAAATATGAAAATTTAATACTTGTATCCCAGGACATATACTTTGCCAAATTTACATTTACATATTATGTATATAATCATAATTTTGTACTAATCAAATAAAATATCATAATATTTGAATTTTACAAAACATACTCTGCAAGAAAAATGAAATAAAGTGTACAAGAACAAAAAAGCTGAAAATGAAAAAATAAAAATAAAAATACAATGAGAGAATAGAGAATGTAAACAAATATTTTCAACTTGAATCACTACTCACGTATTCTAATGGTAATTTCTTAAAGTATCCATCTCTTTTGCCTCATGCCTTTATTCTAACAAGAAAAGTTTAGGTTTTTTTTTGGGTGGAGCTGTAGGTTTGGCGCGTAAGCTCAAAATCAATGGATTTGAGCTAAAAAGCAGCCTATGGAGCAAATCCATATTTGTGTCTACTCTTGACGTTTTTCTAGTTCTTTTTCGTCACTTTCGCTTTACTTTTTTCTCCTCTCTCTTGTCATGTTCGAATTTCTGAATATGTAAAATAAGAAAGAAATATGTAAAATGCACTCAAAAATTGGTCGGCAAAATCATTTAATCATTTATTTTACGTCAAAAAAAAGTTGAAACTGCGTATGACGTATCTTGTCGAAGGACGAGCTGGATTTTCCCAAACAGTTTTTATCTCATCAGCAACATTGTAAATATGTATAGTGTAATGGATCGCGAATCCTTCTACTTATCTACTGATATTTTAATATTATGATACTCCTTTAATGGCCCACCTGGTGGCGCCAATTGTAACGATCTCGCTCTTCTACTATCTCCTTTTTACTCTTCTTCCTATACTCAACTTGGGCTGCCAATTTAACAAACTTTCTAATACACTTGGGCGCGTCGTTTTTTAACTCACGTGTTCCTTTTAACCCGACTTCAACTTTTATTCATGCCCGTCCGCTAGCTAAATTTACAAAACTACCTAATTTTTTTTTCACTTACTTTGATGGGCGTGAGGCTGTGATTGCCCTATACAAGGCTTGAAAAAAGTACTTAGGCACGCGGGCGTAGGTCGGCATCTAGCTACTTAAAACACAACACATTTTGCGGGTTTATTGACGAACCTGAAGATGTTCATCATCATTTATTACTTTTTTCTTTAGTAATTCCTATTTTTGCTAATTCCAAACATTACGCACACAAACGGGGTTGCTGCCCTAGCGACACACACAAAAACTACTACTCATTCACTCTGATAAATTTACAACATACAAAAAAAAAAAAAAAAAAAACTCATTCACACCGAGCGCATTCTGTCGAAATCAATTTATTATGCTATTACAGAACTTCATCTTCGACAAATGTTCTTCATGGATTTTTTTTTTGTTTTCAAAACAAACGAATCAAACAAACAAATAAACATTTATCTGTCACTTCCCTTTTGCCGACTTGCTGCGACACGCGGCGTACATCACCTTCGTCCGTTGGCTGTTTCTGCACACAGCGCGGCTGCTCCCAGTTTTTACAAAATCGCACTTTTCCACCGCGATGCACTGCCGAGAAATTCCACCAATCGCTTAGCGGAAATTATTTAGTCTTATTTCGTGAACTCCTGCGACGAACGAACGTTATTAGTTACGCGAATAATATCGCGATTGCAAGTTAAATCACCTCTTTGTCCGGTTGAAACACCAATAAAATGTTATGTGCTCGTTGCGCAATTCTATTTCAAAAAATTCATTACGCGAACTTCGCCTCCGACCGACCACAACACTGCACATCTGAGTCCCAGCGCTTCTACTCCTCTTCTCCTAGGCCCATTGTTGTCCGGATCTTTTATTTACTTCTGGCGAACATCCGCCGATCGCTCGCCGGTTGACAAATGACAAATTACATTATAAAACTTTTGTTTAATTCGTGCTCGTCAGCGTTATTATGCTTCGACATCGTTCCCACTATTATTTCTTGTTTCTTCGCTAATTATTATACTATTTCCCTTTTCTTCCTTAGTCTCATTTCATTAAATTCTATTAATTTCTATCCTCTTGCATCGTGACGTAATTGGTGACGTCAGCGCGATGTGTCATTTGTTCCGTGTTTTTTCAATTATACAATATTAATTTTAATTTTGACGCGCTTCCTCGGTACTTCTCGAAACTGCAAGTGTTCCCATAATTTTCCATAAATTTTGCCCTATCATTTCCGAAAGTCTCATCTTGATGTCTTCACGCGTTTTCTTGATATTTAATAAAATTTCTCTTTTGCCTTAAGCTTTGCAATCGCAACAATGGTTCTCGTATTCTAGTTTAATCACCAAAAATACAATTTCAATTCTGTCCAAATCTCCTGAACCTCTGACTCGATTTTCATGATTCCACCTTGTACTAGTTCCGAAAATTATGTATAATTGAGTGTTAATGTCTATTTCCATTTTCTATCACGCATTTGTTTACTTATATAAAACTATTTATGCGCGATGTCGCCGTCCTTTGTCTTCTCAAATCTAAATCTCGATATTTTCCTGCCAAGTTTATACACTTTAAACCCAAAACTGTTCCGAGGGATTATGGATCATTACAATTGATACCATTTAAAAACTAAACAAACTTTCGGCAGTATGTAATTCTTCAGAAAATTTTAGTTTTTATCTGTTTTATTCACACCTATTCATCTCCACTTAATGATTATTTCAAAAGATGTAGTTTGAAGCGAATGTAAAATTTGGCTTCATAGAGCTCCTTAAATATAGTTGCAGAATCTCTTTTGTCATCCTTCCTTAGTTTGATTTCAATGGCTATTGATAATTCTTCTGAGCGAGGAGTGTCTAAAAGAGGTTTCAATTTTATGGCTCTAGCTTTAATCCCACAGTATCTGAAGGACTTATTAGGTCTTCCACCTCTATTTATTTTGACATTTATTTGTGATGGGCCTGGGACTTAGAGGCCTAATATGTAATCAGGAAGGGGACGAGTTTCTTGCAGCCAGGAAGAATTATATTACAGGAACGGCTCTTTACCTCTCACGGATTTTTGCCCTCTTGTTTCAATTTTTTGACAAATACATCTAATGTAAAATAAGAAAATATTTAATACAGCTTGGAATCCCTCATCAATTGTTTTTTTTAACTCGTGTATCAAATACCAATCTGCGGGGAACTTGAAGAGTCATTTTGTAAAAACATATAATTTAGATACGAAGGTATAAGGAGCTACTCTTTCCACGATTAAGAATAAAAAAGTACTAGTTTTAAAATGTATATGGTCGGAAAAGGAATATAAAGGTGTATAACACACTAAATCTCTGGAATTTAGGGAATATGTAATTCATTTAATATAAATCACTCACCTTTTCCATTAACGTTTTTAGGCACAACAAATATCAATACTCAAATATTATCCATATAAAAATAATTACAAAACCATGTAAATCACTTCTAATAATCCCACAAATCACAGAATAAGACAGATGGTGTATACCGACCAAGAGAACTTCACGGTTTGAAAAGGGTCAGTCACAGCTGAGCATTGCCGGAACAACGAATGACATTTTTGAACATGCACCGTGGGGTTCATGTGACCTTCAAGAGAAAACTAACAAGGTTTTTACATAGTTGAGACATACTACTACATAGAAATATAACAATTCTTCTATTTAAGTTCAGTCGAAAATGTAATTTTTTTCAGCTAATTGGCCAAAATTACATACTGAGGGCGGTGACATCAGCCTGATCGATTAGATATACCAATTTTGGAGAAATTTCGCTGAACGGTTTAGCCGTTAGCGTTGTTGACAGACTGACGGACAGACAGAGGTTTTGCCATCATTGGATATTTCGGTATCAAGAACCCACAAAACATGGATTCTGGCTACAGCACGTGATATATTTTTTTTATAAATTTAACAAGAAGATATATAGACATTTGTTACCTGGGCCATGTAATAAGAGTTTTTCTGTCAAAAACTCGCCTTTTTCGCGCTGCGTTGCATAACTTTCTCCCTACTCCGTAGAGAGAAACTAAAAAAACAGTTTAAGGAGGATATCTACGAGAAATATGTTCGTGAATTTTCAGTTAATCTCAACAAACATTTTATGTAACTGACCGTGAAGGACTCATGAATATTCCCATCGTCTTTGTATTTTTCAAACACGAAGCTCATTTTTCCTTATCAAACATAATCGAAATCATTAGAAGGACATAACTACAATTAAGAAAGAATTTTTTTCTCTTCCTTTTGATCTTTGTTGGGAATATAATAAAAATTCGTTGTAATTGGATCTGTTAAATGTTAATGTGTGAGTCTGTCTGGTGTAACATTCTCAGGAAATCATGAAGGCATCCGTTGGATTTCTTGGTAATATCAGCTAAAACATCAGAAAACTAAATAATGTCCTTTCTATAAATGTATTACAGTTTGCTTGTAAAAAAGTGAAGGTAATTCGTTCCTCACGTCTTCACGTTTACTCTGGAATTTCCATCACGGATGTGATCAGAAAATTTATGGATGTGGTAAATGCTCAGGTCCTAATGTACTTCAACATACCAGGTATACAATTCTAAATGTGGAAAAGGGTCATTCTACTAAAACGTTTCCACAATTTTGCTTTTTATAACCAACTTCTCCTCTCTTTGAAACAACTCGTAACACTTGTACCTGAACCCTACTCCTCAGATATGTAGGACATTCGGTTTCGTACCACTGTGTGTGTACTGTATTTCTGATATTTCACTCATGTCACGCCACGGAAATAGAAGTCTTTTTGCAGTTTCACTTTTCCAAATAGACCCTTCTATTAATACATGACAAATACAAACACACCATCAGGCCTCTGTCACTTAATAGGCCTTTTCCGTTCACTATTGCAGCGTTGGGCAGGAGACAGAGAGATTTGTAGGTAGAGAAGAATAGGTCCACCTTTATGAAATATGATTTATTGACATATAAAAACAAGTTTACATACCCAGGTTACAGAGTATTGACCTTACATGAGGAATTAGTTCTTTGTTTTCTTAAGATACAAAAAAAAAAAAATTTTAAAAATTCCAAAATTTTTTTTTTCTTGAAATAAATTTAGCAATGCTAATACAAGTTTCTTTGTTATTTATATCTTTAAATGTTAAAGAAGATGTCACAGAATATGAACATAACCAATTATCTTACGAACTACTTTAAACATTATTTCCCTTTCCTTATCATGAATATTTCAATTCCAGACAACATATTCTATGGAATCAATTCCTTCTCTACAGTTACAAATATTATTGTTTACAATATTTTTGTGCATTAAACTACAATTTAATGAGGTATGACTACTTCTAATTCTGTTTATAGATACCTTCATATTCTTTCTGGAAAATTCAAAATTATAAAACCAAGGTCAACTAGATGATTCAACATAGTAATTTTCAAAATATCACTACATCAGAGAAAGGTACAGATTCATTAAGAAAAATTACCCTTTTGGCCGCATCCTTTGCCATTTCATCTGCTTTTTGGTTACCAATGATACCTTTGTGAGCTGGAACTTACACTAATTGAATTTTCACGTCAATAGAGTTAGCATAAGATAAATTTTTTCTTAATGTATATATCGAACGAAACGAAATATGTTTAAAATAAACGCAGTGTGTAAGATTTATTTCACGTAAGATGTGACCCAGAGAGCTTGGCAATACCGACCTCCCGTAAACCACCCGCCATACATACTACATTGACTTAGGGACCTTTGATTACCATTTAGGTTGGAGAAAGTAGGTGCCAACCCAACGTAAATTCCCACGTAATGGAAGTATAGCTGCCAGGACTTTTTTGGCTGGGGACTGGCATGCATGCGAGCGAAATGAATTTGTACCAACTTCAACGGTTTCAACACAAGTTGTGTGGAGATTGTGAGCTTATGCGAGTGAGCCGCATCCGCACTTGCGTGCTGAAAAGCCTTTTTGCGTTTCCAGTGCGAATTGTTTCTAAGGAAATCTTATTGTGTCTGGGCTTGACATTTTAGAAATGTCAGGTAATTCAGAAATAACTCTCAGAGAAGCAGAGGGAAGTGGATTTTGTCAGTGGTGAAAGGCAGGTCCTTCTTAATGTTTATAAGTACAAGAGCGAGAAAATTCTCGTAAAGAAGTGAAACTTCCTGAGAGCAGTGTCATTGCAAAGGTAGCTGTAATTGTGGGGGTGCATCAATGTCACAAAATATTGATTTTTATTGCATGCCTCAAGAACGTCTTCACAATGAACATGTGTGTGAATCATAATTATTTATTGAAATATATTCATATATTACAGAGACCTTATACAACCTGAAAACGTTATTAGGGATTATAAGGCAGGAAAATCTATTAAAACTCCAACTAAAAAGAAAGCGTTCAGACCTGTAGAGATTCAGCTGATGGATTTGCAAGAGAAGCTATTTGCAGATATATTTACCAGGAAGCTGATAATGGTAAGATATTTTATATTTAGAGGAATGATGAAGTATGTGGCTCACTTTTGAAGACTTTCTAAAGACCTATTCATTTGAACAGGCAGGAGACACTCACTTACAGATGTTTGGCATGTGAAGGAAAATTATGATATTTTTTATTCAGAGGGTCACGACAACATTGTTCAGAGTTATTAAGAAATGGGTTTAGCATGGAGGAAAGGAGACCCAAATATTCGTATTTGTGAATCAAATGAAATAATTGTAAGAGGTTATATTTTGTGGCAGACTATATGAAAAATAAGAGAAGTCAAACCAAAACTGTAGTGTACCTAGATGAGACATGGATCTATATGAATGGTAAAGAGACCTTTGAAATGTATATTACTGAATATATATATATATAATATATATATATATATATATATATGTGTATATATATATATATATATTGTGACGTCACGAGGTTAACGAACCCGTAACGCCATCATAAGACACTAGAAAGACCAAAGAACTGAGAAATAGGGTACGAGGCGGAGCGATGGTCCGAGAAGGCGACATCTACCGCAGGTTTTCGCACTCCGATATCCAAAGTTAGCGGATAATATTTTCTCGAGAAGGCGCGAAGGAGGAGAAAAATTCACCCCTCCAGAAATTTTCCCCAGGCGGAGTTGCATAAATACCGTGACGCACTTCAGTAGAGCTCTCTTACGACTCCAACAGCGACGGCGACTCAACTAAATTCTTCAGCGGTAGTAATTGGTTAGTGCAGGAGTATAATTTACTTGCTTTAGTAAAGCTGATTTAAGAAACGCGTGGTAAGTGATAGAATTCAGAAGCAAAGTGCATGTACAGCATTTGCACTAACATTACGCGAGTAAGGAAGCGTGGTGACTGCTCGAACTTGAAATAGTTTCATCATCGAAGTAAATTCGCGCAGAAGGACTCTGAACGAAATCCAGTATTTAATTTTGTACGCCACGACCACGCACGCTCAAAGTGTGGTATGTCGGCCGAGTGCTAGAAGTAGTCAATTCAAGCACGTTAGTTATTTAAAACTGGAAGCGCGAGCAACGGGTACGCGGCAGGCGGCAGAAGGACTCAAGCGTAGGCGAGAAAGACTTGGACCAATTCGTGGACGGTACGAGCCTGAGGACGAGAGAAAGGTTTGGAATTTGGACGTGTGGCGGTATCCTGAGATCGAGCGAAAGAAGAGGTGTGACCGCGGGACGTCGAACCAGTCGAGTGACGTGGCGAGGACTGCGAGCGACCGAACACCCAAGGTTAACTGACGGCGAGCGGGAAGGAAATGTCGAGGTAAAGAACTGGCAACTTCTATGCGGCAATTTGTTAGGAAACTGTGTAGCTTTAAACGCCAGGCGTAGCGTCCTAAAATAGGTGAAAGTTCCAAATAGTTACTGGGAAAATATTTCGAACGTATGAGCGGCAGTTTTGATTTCATTCGCTGTACGCACCAGTAAATTCGTTTGAATGCCATACCTTGCACAACTTTTCTAAAGTAAATTATAATTTTCATGGAATGTAAAAGTAATCTTATTGAAAGTATTGTTTCCATTGTATGATGTCAGGAATACTCAGTTGCTATAATTTTGTAAAGGGTACGATTTAGTAACGTGTGTCACGTTTATTCTTGTGCTAGAGTTAACAGCGTTGTAATAAATGCGCAGCTCAAGGCTGACCTCTGTGAAGTCTATAAAAGAATAATTGTAGAGAATCACTTAAAGGGCCGTGCACGGAGAAAATTTTAGATTAACAAAAGTTAAATGAGGTACACGAAGTAATTGAGAAGGAGGTCAAAGCAAAAGTATTGTAAATAGTGCGTATTGAAGTAATCAGGCAGTCAAGGTGACGCCTATACATTCTCTTATGGTTGTTATTTCTGTTCTTTTGTTTCTGTTTTCTTTGCAGTGACCATCTACGTAAAATACATACTTATTGTATATTTGTGCCACTGTGTAATTTGTTTACTGAATATATGCTCATTTTACCAGAATTTTATATAATTCATTGTGTCAAGGGTTCAGACCTTTCTCATACCCGAAAGATCCTGCTTCCTGAGAATTCAAAGCTCGCTTCACGAGCATTCATAGTTTCACGCTTCATCGCCACCGGCTGGAAGGTAGTAGGTGGGCGTGTTATAAAATATATATATATATATATATATATATATATATATATATATAGAGAGAGAGAGAGAGAGAGAGAGAGAGGATATATATGCAAAAGTGATAACAGTGAGTAAGCATTAAAGCGTTTGGAATAAAAGTGATATTCTTGTAAAATATTAACTCAATATTTCAGATTGCCTCAAATTATAAAACTCCTGCCCCCGTAAAGCAACCACCAAGTCAAGGTTAAGAACAAATTTGGTTACACTGTGCCACAGAAAAGGTATAGCTAGAATGTACTCGATTATGGAATTGTGGTTATTGCAAGTTGTTATTTAATATTATTACATTACAGTCAATTGTTCCTGCCAGTGCTTGAGTTATTCGGTTTGGTTCGAGAACGGTTGCAATGTGAAATTGGTGAGTATTCCCAAATAGTGTAGAGTAATTGTCAAACACTAGTGACAAATGAAATTCAATCTTACAGATGTGCCATGTAATTATAAATCTGCTGAAATGATAAATGAAATCCTGAAAGCAACACAAAAGTCTAGTTTGTGTAAAGTTTTGGTCACACTGTGCTACGGAAAAGGTATTGCTTGAATTTACTTGATTATGGGTTTGTGATAATTGCAGGTTGTAAATTAATATTTTTAAATTACAGTCAATTGTTCCTGCCAGTGCTTCAGTCAGTCTGTTTGGTTTGAGAACAGTTGCAATGAGAAAGAAGTGAGTGTGCATTAATAGTTTTAATGAGTGTGAGATCCTGAGTGAACTCCTGCTTTCTCAATTCAAAGACACTAGTTAAGAGCACCATTTCATTAACATTAATTAACCCCAATGAATTAACAGTTAATCAATTTCCTGTACATTATCCTTGTAATACAATTAATCATTACTGCCAATGCCTCTGAGTTTGTGTTCTGTTTACGTACGGATGCTAAGTGATATAAATTAATACACTTCAAAGATTTGACATGTGTAAGAAACATACATTACATTAATAAATGTTTCAGATATGCAATAATGGAGTTCAGAACATACATCATTTTATTTAGATGTTTTGTTCAAATGGTAATCAGTTTTAAGTGAAATAAGTAAGTACTTATTTCATGATATTATTTGGCATGATATAGAGTAAAATTTAATGTTTACTACTGATGCGCTATATTACTTTTTGGTTATTAACATATCATTTTAAGTTATTTTTCAATGATTTTCTATTTATGTTTGTAAATTTTATTGGTTTTGTAGGTAAATTTTTTTTGGTTACATATTATATTGAATACTGTAATGTGAAGCATAAATTCTTGGGCCAACTTTTCTTCTGGACGTTTTTCATATGTTGCTGGAGTTTGAAGTAATATATAAGTTAAGTAGCAATTTTTTTCATTTAAATGTGATATGCTCCTTTTTTATTTTTTTTTTTTGTTTTTCATTGCAAGAACATAATTTCCTAGGAATAATTTTTGATATTAATTTGAATATTGAATTTATTGAATTTATCATGATTGGACAATAGATACTGCATTGATTGTTCTATGTTGCAGGGTTGCTGTGTTTACCAGATTTTTCATTTTCTAAATATGGAATGTTTTATGTATATTATTTTACGTATTGTAAATGTCTCCATTATTTTGACTTATGTTTCTGTATGCATGCTAGAAATCGGTCCTCAGTCGTCATCCTGATCGGGAGGATGGGTATGCTATCAATATATGTAAAATTTTTAAGTAGTTTTTTAATTTGTAAAGTCAGCCAAATTTCTTAATGTTGATTTTTAATGATATTTTTACAACCCAATTGAGGAATAATTCATTTTTTATTCAATTTTTTTTTATATATATGGTAGCATTCTTACTCCTTTGTTTTCCCTGGTTTTCCCCGATCGCTTAAGGTAAATGCCGGGATGTTTTGTAATGTTTGTAAGTCCAGGGGCATTAGGCTTTAAAATTGTTGTAAAATTTCAATAATTTTCGTGAAAATAAATTGCTGTGGACCATCGGTGTTCAAGAAATTTTAATGACTGCTCCTTGCAATTAGTCATTAAAATTGACCACCCATGGTGCATCAGTTTATTCTTTACTGAACCTTTTATTTAATCATTTTTTATTTTTGATTAAATTTTTTTTTTAAAATTAATTTGCTTTCATTTCATCTTATTTAAATTCCTGTTTTATAATAAAATAACATTCTACTATTTCATTTATTTTCAGTTTAAATAAGATTTTATTAATTCTGAGAGTTCAAATATTTTTTCAATTAATAAGTAATTTAATTAAAAGTATTATATTTAATATTATAATTAATTAATAAAAACGAATTTCATGTATAAATTATAAATTAAATTATTTTACCATATGCCTGTTGCGATTTATAAGTCGTAAAACAATATTAACAAATCATTTCAGCATATCTGGATTTTTGAAGGCCACTACGTACATTTAAGCAAGTCGCGTCGGCGCTTTCGCGTTTTATTTCGATGAGGTTGGCAGTGCCGAAACTCCGCCATCTTGAATTTTTCGGGTCTTTTCTTACATGGAAACACTTATAATATTCGTCGTTATTGGGTTCCCAATTGTTATAACAACCAAACAAAAGACGCGGAAGGTACAAAGCTGTTTTCTTTTCCGCGCGATCATGAAAAGTAAGTGATATTAAATGTTTGTACGATTTGCTAAAAATGTATACATATTATGGATTATAATCATGTGTTATTCCCTTTATTTTTAATAGCCTTCTCGCCTCCTATATTATTTCAGTAGTATAGATACGTTTTGCAGCTCTCACTCGCAACTAATCTTTATAAATGAGGATTCTAAAGAAAGAGGATTTCCCGGAAACGTGACGAATTGCACTCTGACTTAAAACATGAAGGATTTGGTGAGAAAAACGCATCTAAATATTCACGTCAGATACAACTCGCAACACTCAGGCCCATTGTCAAAATCTATATAGTTAAATAATTCTTAAACGACGCGTTGTTACCTTAAAACCTGGAATAAACGTTTCTCACATCGTAATCGACAGAATGAGATATTATTAGACATTCTATTACGAATCCAGCGCTTATCGATACTGCCCAATATCAAATACATAAGAGGTTGGCGCTGGAGACCGTCTTTGTTAGTGACGTCACGCTTAGAATGCTTAGATTACTTCATCGTTTCTTGACACTTTCTGTATACACCGTGGTTTGCACCGACTGACGAGGTTTATTGGCTTAATCATTAGCTTAGCGGAGCTGCCGAGCACGTCTGCTCGTGACCGCTGCTGAGCGAGAACTAATAAGGAAATTTGAAAAGAAAACTTTGATTGGCAAAAGGCGGAAAGTTTATCGGCCAAGATGCATTGGGCGTAGGGTCTACAATAAAGATAATGCTTAGAGACCTAATGTAGGGTCAGTAAGAGGCCACTTGTGTTGGCCTGATGGTTTGATGGCATGATGGTTTTAAATTAAAGGTTCAGTCTGAAAGTCAAAAAGGGAAGTCAATCAAAAAAAGTACTGCGCCGACATCGCAGAAAAGACTCGAAAATTAAATCCAATATCTCAGACAATAAATAGACCCAGTAACGCAATGTTTGAACCAACCAAACAACAAGAAATAGCCAAGAAAATTAAGAAAACACTTGCAAAGATCAGAAAACACGAATCCAGAAAACATAAGAACGAGGGAGATAACACCATTGTTACAAATTTAATAGCTGAACATTTAAATGAATTGAAATAGAAACTTGCAGCTAAATCACAAAGACGATACAAACAAACAACAGAACGTAACAAACAAAATTCAATGTTTTATCAGAAAGAAAAAGTGGTCTATCAACAGCCCACACAAAACTGCAATTTCCAACAAGAGAACAACAGTGCACCACATCAACAAAATTTACAACAATACTGGTCCGACATTTTGTCAGAAACTGGTCATCACAATAGTGAGGCACACTGGATTAAGGAAGAAAAAATTAGGTTCAAAATATTATATTAAGAGATCACAGAAAAGACGTCAACGGTGTAATTGCGAAAACCCACAACTGAAAAGACCCTGGCTCAGAACACGTTCTAAATTTTGAACGTGTTCTGAGCCAGGGGCTGGTACAATCAGTTTACATTGCTTCACCATAAGTTGGTCCAGTTTTTCACTTAAGTCATTAACAGCCCGGATGCTTGCCTTTATTTCTAACGAAAGGTATTTCGTACATGAAACCCAAAAGTAGAGACACACAGAACCCATCTCAATACCGCCCAATCACTTGCCTTCCCACAATGTACAAAATATAGACTTCTTGCATTACAAGTAAAATCCAAGAGTATATGGAGAACAAATAAATAATGACAGAACAACAGAAAGGTTACAGACAATTACATAAAGAATGTAGAGAACTAACAGATTCAACCATTCTCCAATAAGCACATAAAAACAATAGAAACTTGTACCTGGCATACATTGACTAAAAGAAAGTATTTGATAGCGTTCCTCACAGTTGGGTTATTGAAGTTCTCCGCATATACAAAATTAATGAATTAACTTTCTGGAACAGATCATGGCTCATTGGAGAACAACATTGTCCTTAAGATAGCAAGAGTTAACAATCACAACAAAATACATCAGAATTAAGCAGGGAATCTCCTTGGAATTTTCCAAAGAGATTCCTTAAGTCCATTGTTGTTTTGTCTGGCTCTAAACCTCCTGTCAACATGTGGTGAGGCGACGCCGGCTTGCGCCCTTCACCGCCCGCCCTCCGCTCGGACCGCGCTGGTCTGGCGACCAGATGTCCAGGCCGACCGTTCGCCACCCCCCCGCACCCCTGTAGGTGCCCACCAACAAAGGCAACGCCACCCCCGCTGACGCCGGAGATGGACTGGCCCGGCGGTATATAAGACCGGGCCCGGCCTAAGAAGTGGTCGCTCGTTTCCCGCTCTACGGTTGCCTTCGGGTTTGACCGAGTCGGGAATCGACGCCGTGCCGAACCGAGCGACCCATCGCCAGCCTATCTGCCTTCGCCGCCGTCTGCGCCGTCGCCTTGTGGCCGGCGCATACGCCGCCGCCGCTTTGAGGCCGCTGGATTTGCCGCCGCTACCTGCCACCCTTCCCCCACCCTTCTCATGGCAACGACCGACTGAGTGCTGGGCTGCGTAGCCTCTGTTGGGTAAACGTACTTGCATAGGAACGTACAATAAACCATTTTGTATATAACCAACACAGAGTTCATCTTTCTCCCGATACGCACTCCCTCCCATCATGTCTTCACGACAAGCAGAACTTAATACTACTCACTATGGATTCCAAATTCGTAAAATAAGAAAACTCCGAACTTTACAGTTCAACAGACAGACAGCTTTAATGTCTCCTTGAAATAACACGAACTTTTTCTGAAGACATCCACATGAGTTTTGGCATTGACAAATGTAAGACTCTTCACGTAGACAAAACAGGAAAGTTACAGAAAATGCACACTCAGTGTTCAAACGTCAGTAAACGCAATGAACGATGAAGAAATATACAAGTATTTAGGATTCGATCAGGCATCAATTACAGACAACAAGGCAATCACACAATCTAACAAAACTGTACAAATCAAGAATAACTACACTCCTGAAAACCAAATTAACAGGCAATAACACGAGAAAAGCAATCAACACATTTGCAGTGCCAGTATATACATCTTCATTTGGAATTATACCGAGGAGCGTCACAGACCTCGAAGACATCCAGAGACTTAATCGCACAATTTTGACAAAATTCAGACATCAACATCCAAATAGCGCACCAGAACGAGTGACACTCCCATGAAATGAGGGATAAAGAGGACTACGAGAGCTAAAGGACTTGTGCTACAAACAAATCCATTCATTAAGCAACTTTTATAAGAAGAAACAGGCAACCTCAGAACTACATGCTGCAATAGTGCACGCAGATACTAAGTTAACCCCTCTCAACCTTAAGAACGAAAAGCAGGACATTTCTCCGCGGGTTACTGCAAAATAGACAATAGGACAATAACTGCAAAATAGGCATGTGATCAAGAAAGGAATTCCATGGACGTCATGCAAATGATGTCAAACAACCTCATGTAGACTCAAAAGCCTCAAACAATATAATATGATGATCTATTTGGCGAAACAAAAGTGTTCATGGTCGCCACACAGGATCAAGTGATCAACACTAAAAGTTATAGAAAACATATCCTCAAACAAACAATAGATGACAAAATCATATCACGATGCAAATTAACGGTCCATACAGATTACACCTATATACACAATGACGTTGCAAATATTATTCACCAGAAACTGGTGGTCAAATCCAAACTACAAGAAATGGCCTGTCCATATTACATTCCCGATCCTATACTTGAAAATTCAAACTATAAGTTGCACTTTGACAGAGTTACAGAAAAACATTTATTTATTTATTTATTTTACGTCAAAAAACAGTTGAAACTGCGTATGACGCGCTATGGGGAGAAGTGAATTCTGTGCACATTTTCAAAATTCAGTGATCCCTACACTAAGTCATATACTACTTAAACTTTGAAAATTAAAAAAAAGCTCTCATGTAATAAAATCTATTTTCAAGGATAAATAAGCAATAAATTTTGGACTTTTATCCATGATGTCCTTCGTCAAGGAATAATACTTCCTGCCGCAACAACATTGAAACGATAATTTGAATAACTGTATGTCCCAATGAATTCTAGAAGACGTGCAAAGATAATGAAGTTACATTTATGTCCAGAAGCAACACTAGGGGCCATCTCCGCATTTGCTCAATGGATCAGGGAAACTGGACGAAAAACCTGATCGAGATGGGGGTTATTGACCTGAAGGCTGCAGTACAATACTTGTTACAGGTTGTTTATACATATTTATACAGGTAAATAATGCTGAAGTATCACTGTTAAAATTAATGTTATTTTCTTTGTGATGCTCAGTATAGTCTCTAATTGTATAGAAACAGTTATGCACAGAAACGAGTTCACTTGGGATTTAAACTTTTCTATCGAATTTAATCGTTTAATGTCATCTGGCAAAGTGTTGTAAAATAATGTTCATGTTTGTGAATTTTTTGTAATGAGCTGTTGATACTGTCACCTGATGAATATGATATCTACGTCGAGTGTTATAGTAATAGACATCGGCATTTTCTGAAAATATATTCCCGCTCTTAAGCACGTCATTTTTGACAAACACCACTGATTCGTTAATCAACAGACACGGTAATGGTAAAATTCCTAGATTAATGAAGACAGGCTTACATGAATCACGTGGGTGGGATTTGGTTATTATTCGTACAATTCGTTTTTGTAATCTAAAAGTCTGGGAGCTATAAGATGTATTTCCCCAAAATATTATGCCACATCTCAGGCGGGAATGAACATTCGCGAGGTATACACAACGAGCAGTATGGAGGCTGACTGAATTTGCAAGAATTCTGAACGCGTAGCATAATGAACTTAATTTTGTGTTCAATTCATTTAAATGGACGTTCCATTTAAGGTTTGACTGAATTGAGAGATCTAAAAATTTTGTTGCCTTAACATCAGTCAATGGTACACCGTTCATTTTCAATGGAGCACAGAATGGTTTATCTGAAAAACCGTTTTCTTTTCGTTTACTATTAATTTGTTATTTCGGAACCAATTTGAAACATCTGATATTGTACTATTTACGGTTTCTTTATTGCAATGGGTGTTCGCATCGTCCGCAAAGAGAACCATTCTTCCGTTTCGAATCGTCGAGGGCATATCGTTTTCATCATAACCATTCATCATAACAGACTAGACATAACTTTCGTAGACAAATGGCAAAAAAAGGGTAACTGATTGACATAGCTGGTCCTCGACCAGCTACAGCAACAGAAGTCAAGGCACTATGGCATCTCCAAAAACTTCATATTGTTCTTCTGGTCATTTCGTGCACAGGAGCAATACCAAATAACAACCATAAAAATCTGAAACTTATTCAAATGCCAAAATGTACGTTCAAATGTATGCAAAAATCTATCATCTTAAGCGCATGCAGGATTGTGCGAAAATTCTTAAATTGCGACGAAACATTAATTGACATGTGTCTTGGTTATTAACCCGACACAAATGTCAAATAAAAATCCGACGAATACTGAGAAAAACAATGTATGAGAATAATAATAATAATAATAATAATAATAATAATAATAATAATAATAATAATAATAATAATAATAATAATACTTCAATCCTTAGTTTGCATTTTCTATTTCTAACGCAGACATATCTCTTATTAGGGCACGCACGAGCCAGCACAGGTTAAGATAATTATAGGATAATTGGGTAATGGTACTCTGGTTAAGCAGTAATTCCATATTCGCAAGAATTTTCTCAAGGTGTCTGAAAAAACGTTTTCCGTTCTTCCATTATTTTTTCTTTTGCGTACGCTAAAGATCTTTAATGGCAGTCTCCATATTCTCATAGAATTAATTGCCCTTGCATATTACAAAACACCCATAATCTGTGGACACCCATTATGTGAGCACGGAAATAAAAACCGGAGATGTGGGAAGGTGGTAGATACTGCAGAGAAGTTAGAAGAAATTAACGTAGACTGGAATGTATTCTAAAACAAGTTTTGTAAAATAACATTAAATGATAATTTATTTATATAATTTAATATTGTTCTCCTGAAGCAAGAAGTCAAATAAAACACGAGAAAGTAAAAATAATTTAATAGTAGTGATCCAAATTCTTAATTTTACCTATGTAATTACAAAATAAATCAATCCGAAATGAACGCATCAGCATCTACTACAAAAGATCCTGCATCATATGTTTTCTGCCATAATTGTCCATAATTGTCCAATAATTGCCATAAAGACGAAAATTTTGAAAAACCAATTCCAACAGGTTTTTTTCTTGAAATTTCGAAACTGATTTTTCGTACCATTACATAATTTTATTCTACTTGTATTACTCCATATAGATTACCACGAGAAAGTAAAAATCATTTCTTGATTAACTATTTTCCTTTAGCATTAATTTCTTAGAAAGCCTATTCATTGTTCTCTCACATCCACAACCTGAATCTCCAGGTTTTAGAAAAACGACCATTTAAAATCCGTCTATCACGCCGTGGCTCACGTAATCAACCACTCAGCCTTCAGTGAATCATTGGCACGCTTGAACAACGACAGCTCACAATGGTGGTGACCAACAGCAATCATTGACGGTCGATTTTTACCCAGTGACCAGACGCAGGTATAACTAACCACAGCACTTTTTGCCAATGCAAGTTAAAATCAGAAAATGTAGGTACATTTCTAATTTGCATACTGATTCTACCACAACATTTTTTCACTTGATCTCACTCCCTTTGTCTTCCAGATAGAAATATGAGTTGACTATGCTTAAATACTAGCCATGTAAATATTAGTAATAAATAGGGAGAGGATTTTATGCCAAAAAATTTAAAACTTTTAAAAAAAGCATTTATGCCAAAAAAAAAAAAAATTCCCAAAATAAATCTTCCCTGATATAATTCAGGAGAATTTTATGCAATAACATGATGCTTTTGTGCAAATATAATATAATCCAGCTTACTTTGCAGGAGAAATAATACAAATAAATATGTACCTTACATTGTGACACTCCATTTTTATATATGGAGTAATATACGTTGTGTAGAGAAAGTTATGTAATGGTGCGCGAAAAAACTGCGGATTTTCGGCGGAAAAAATTCATTGCCGGGCTCAGGTGGTACAAAAGTGCATTAAACTAGTTGATAAATTAAGAGAAAAAAATCCTCTAACACGTGGTGTAGCCAGAACCCCTGTTTTGTGGGTCCTTGATGCCGAAAAATCAATTGGAAGCAAAACGTCCGTCCGTCTGCCGTCCGTCTGTAAACACTACTAGCGCCTAAACCAAACTAAACTACGATCTTTTTTAAATTGAAGAAACCTATGTCCATCTGGCTCTAGTTCAAGCTTTGAAATTTTGAGAAACATTCTTCACAATTTGGGGGTTCTTTACATGAAGCCCCCCGGACATTTTCAACATTTTCTCAAAAACGGCTCCATATTTTTCCTTTAGATTTCTTGTAAGAATAGAGCAAAATAAATTTATTAAGGTGGCATAGATCTGATTTTTATCGTTAACTCTGAATTTTCAAAAATTGCCAAAGTTTAAAATTGGTTTTTAAATGTCTTTCAATAAGGTAAGTACATCGTTTCGGAAATATTAATAGTTTTCGTGCAATAGTGCATGCAATATTTGCAATTTTAAGAAATTACAAAAACAAGATTTTCTCAAAAACGGCTTAATTTTTTAAAATATTTGGTATTGTTAGTGCCAAACAATCCCTATACCATGACATAAACGCCATATTGCTCTATTCTTCTGTTTCTTTAAACAAATTTAAATATTAAATTATTTTGACTTGTTTCTCACGTCGGTAATATTTACATTTAAGGCAATTTCTTCACATTGTTATATTTACGAGTACTTGTGCTTTAAATAATGTCACATAACGTTTCTCAGAAACTCAAACGTTTTCTGTACAAATGAGCTCAAAATTCTGCATTTTCAGAAACGCTCAAACGCGATTTTCTCCAAAATGGTTTCGAATTTTTTCTTAAAATTTTCTAATAGTTACTGTATCTGCGCCGTTTAATATGACGTAAAGTTCATTTTGGTGTATTCATTTGTTTTTTCAAAAATTACACAAATGTTACACAATTTTAAAAAATTAAAAAAGTTAAAAAATTACACAATTAAAAAGTTAAAAAATTGCACAATTACACATCTTTTTAAATACCTCTCAATCCGTTAATATGGGCATTTTCATCGATTTGTATGCGTTATTAAAATTGTGAGTGGATGTGCTTCAAACGATTTTAATGATGGTTTTACCGACTTCAAATGATTTCAAATGAACGTTTTCGAAATTCATCGATTATCGTAAAATAGGGCATTTCGCATTTCACATTTGAAAATACTGACAAAATCTTCTTTGATATCTATCACGCCGTTAATACGCACATTTCCATTCATTTGTATACATTATTACATGTGTGAGCGAATGTGCTTCAAATGACCTCAAATAAAGTTTTCCAAAACCTTAATAGATTCCTGTGCAAAAGAATTTCAATCTTAGCATGCATAGTAATGATTAATTGGTATTTTCTTAAAAACAGCTGCAAATTTTTCAATGAAAATTTCTATTTAGGTTGATGTTTTACTTTTATTTAATATTCTTGAAGTAATATTTGGGTTTTACTATCAGTAAACCAAAAAGTTGAGAAAATGTCAATTTTTTAAAAAACGTTAAGGTCGTACCAACATCTAGGTCACTAGCGACCACTATTGCAGTTAACGTTATGGTAACCATGAAGATGAAACGAAATGGCGATGATAAGGGGTGAAAGAACGAACACAAATACAACCATGCCAGAGGCGGGACTCGACCCCACGCCCCTTCGGTCCGAGATCACTACGACACTACTGCCTTAGCGATCTCAGCCATTGGGCCGTCCACGAACATTTTGCGGGACGATTCATGGCAGCTAGTGAGAGAATGGAGCAAGATCTGGCTTTAGCCAGACCACAACAAGGAAATTAGAACACTTTACTACGAGAATGACTGTGCGATTCTGTATCACCTCTAGTTTCTCTCCGGTTTAACAAATATATCATGAAATATCATACATTAACACAAGTATTTTCTCCCCATAAAGAAGAAAAACACAAACTGTGATATCTAATCAATGAACGCTTACAAATAAATAGATTCTAAGAAAAATTAAACCTTTTACAGGTAAGTCTCAATTTTAACGAAAAACCTAATCACATTCATTTTAAATTCTTCAGATAAAAAAATCTTATTCTGATGGCTCGAAGTTTGAATTTAAATGAGAAGGAAGTCTGTTTAACATCGCAAAATATTAGTGCAACAAATTTTAAGTGCAGTAAATTAAATATTATAAACATATTCGGGAAGTGATATGAAAAAATATAACTTAAAATATTTATATACATGTTTTTTTTCATTATTTTTAATAAAATACATGTTTTTTTTGGGGAATATACTTTAAATTTAGTATTTAAATACTTTGCCAAAATATTCAAAATAAGTGTTTAAATACACACTCAAAATGCATTAGGTTTTGAAGAGCTAAATACATAGCATTTAAAATACTTAAAACTCAAAATACAGTAATTTTTTATTATTACCTCTTTTATTGCAACGATTTATCGTAATTGTCAATTACAATAAATTACTTATTGACAGTCATACATTTCTGAACAATAACTTATGTCTGTCTCAAGCGTAATTTCGTTTTAAAGTGACTAGGATTTCAAATAAATCATCAGACAATAAATCCCTCAGACCCCTTTGGCGAATATATGAAGCCCTCAAAGGAAAACGGTTGTTCAACTGGCGCAGATGAACATAAAATAGTAACATAAACAACATAAACTAAATAGTAAACTAGTAATAAGTAGAGATGGGACATGTAGGCTCTAAAAAGATCGAAGATAGGCAGGAAAATGGGCACTTAAAAATTAAAAATTAACAGGGAAATATGCATTATATGTTATGTCCACAAAACACTGTTTGTAAAACATTATTTTATTCTCATTTATGTACAAGGCAAATTCTCTTGTTAACAAATTCTCTTTGGTACGCCTTTCCTGCTGGTGTCCCGTCTCGGGACGCTGAGTCGATCCACGTGCCAGGCTCCGGGCCCGCGCCTTCCCTTAGGCCGGGCGTCACGCCGTCTCCCTGCGGCGTAGATAACAGAGGGGCGGTCGGTCCACCGCCACTGCCTCTGCCTCTGCCTCTGCTGCTCCGTGTGCGCCCTCCGCCACGGTTCCCCTCCTGACTGGATCCGGACTGTCGACTCTCTGCGAGGGGGCTCGCTTTATACCCCCTTGGGGGCCCCGGCTCGCCGGCTGGGCTCGCCACCGAGGGTGGCGGCGAGTCTCCGCACGCTCGTTCTGGCGTGACGGCCCGCGCGCTTCCCGCCTTTAGGAGGCTCCGTGGCGGGACTTATGAAAGCGCGCGGGCGGTCACAACATTATAGTTGATAACAGTCAGGCACTTTAGAAGTAAAAACTTAAAAATAGGCTAGTTGAATAATATTAACATTTATATGTTATAGTTGAATTAGTTGGTCACTGGTACGGCATAGCCTGCATGTTCACTATCGTGGCGCCTTTTAAGTCTTTATACGTTCTTCTAATTCAGTAGGTAGATACGTACTTACATTTTTTGTAGAGCTGGAGTTGTTAGGTTCATTGTTGCTTACGTCTTTAGTTGCAGGTTGTTGATGTTGTTACGGGAGCTCCGATAGTTGAGAATGCGGGGGTAAGGACGTATATTCATTTTGTTTTGTTGTGGTAATTACTGTTGCAGTAGGTATTGCTGTTGAGTTTGCTGGAGGTGGATGAGTTCTTCCACATTCATATCGCGAGAAATTGTTTCATGCAGAGCTTCGAATACCAGAGAGCCGGTTTCTGTTATGCTCACTTCGTGGTCACTGGCATTTTCCATTGCGAGAGATAGATCACTTCAACACAGTCGACACTAATTTCACTACACAGTACTGAGAAACGTTCACACTTACAGTTAATTTACTTGGCCCTTCTATGCTGCAATGCAGTATTTTGGCCATGTGCAGCCCAGACATGGTGCGGCTTATCACTGTGCACGTCCTAGGTTACCACTGATAAGCTAGAAGTATAGCACAGACTGCAATTACTAAATGCGATAGAGCCAGGAAGTTCAGGCATTTATTTCGGCTGAAATAGGCAGGCAAAAAGGCTCCTATTTTTACGAAAATAGGCACTAAAAAAGGGATTTATTCTAGCTATGGCAGGGTACTGCTATGAGGCCATTGCTTGTCGCCGGACCCAAACTTCCCCCTCTGTCACGCCAATTAGGACAGCCCCTGATTCGACACGGCTCAGCGCAAGACGCGCGAACACGCGCCTGTCGTCCTATTCCCAGATTTACGACGAGGGTAGGATGGTCTCCCGGGTGAACCCCTCAGGCAAGGAGCGGGAGGCTGCTCGCCATTTTGCACACGAGGCACCGGAACAGTTGAATTACAGATATCCCGGCTAAACCTTTTTCTCCAGGCACCTGCATTAAACTCTCTAATGTTTCTTGAAAGACTTTCATGGCTGACACAAGATTTTCGCCCCTTTTTTCCAGATTTGCAATTATCTGAGGCAACTTTCCATAATGTGCGAGGATAAACGCAAGTTCACTGTTTAGTTCTGCATTACTCAAAAGCTTCTTCACTTCACGTACTGATGCAGCTTCATTTTCTGGTAGAACCTTAAATACGTCGCGGATTTTGTCTAGATGATTTGCGTAATACGCAGCAGCGGATATCCAGGTTCCCCATCTAGTCAATATCGGCTGTGGAGGAAGAGCTAATCCTGGCGCTTCTTGTCGGAAAATCCGGGTACGGGAAGGAGATTTCAAGAACACTGTTTTAGTATTCGAAATCAACTTGTCAAGATCTTATCTCTTCAGCAATCCTGTGAAGTCTGTGGATTAAACACGTCACATGAAGCATATTCGGGAAGAGTACTTTCAGTGCTCTGGCTGCCTTCTTCATGTACGGGGCAGCGTCAGTGATGAAAAGTAGAACATTATCATGGCGTATGCCTTCAGGCCACAGAAGTAGTAAGGAGTTTGTAAATAATTGAGCAATTGTTGTACCATTCGCTTTCTCCAATTCTTCAGATGTAAGAAGAAAAGTTGAGAACTCACAGTAAGTCGGTTCCATAGTTCCAATGACGACATTACCTAGATAGCGTCCGTAGTTTCATCAATGGAAATCCAAATGTTTTTATCACCTTCACGAATTCTATTTAAAGTTTCTTCATAGCAGATAGTCAGATAGGTTTTCCTTAACGTAGATTCTGATGGAACCATTTCTTTCGTATATTTGTCTAAAAAGTGTCTAAACGTCTGGTTTTCCAATTTCCTAAAAGGAATACCAGCGTCCATGAATGCCTTGCACAGATCGAGAGAAAACTGGAACTGTCTACTGGATGTTGCGTCCACCGCCGAAATTAATTTTTGTTCCTTTTTTTCCACTCTTCTTCGCGATTGCAGATTTATGTTTTGTTGTTGCCATATGCTGAGAAATGAAGTACTTCTTTTCATGGTTGACAGCTTTCTCGCACAATTTGCAAAACAGAATAGCACCATCGATGGAAAATACATCTTCGCCAAATTCACGCACATAGCGATGTAACTTACAACTTAACGGCACGCTTAATTTCGGCATTATTAATACGATGTTTTTTAACACAATGTTATTCCTACGAAGTAACAGAGCGAATTGAAATATTTTCTTTTGAATGCTCAAATGGCACCAGTGAAAACACTGATATTACTTTCGTTCTTCGAACTCGTGTAATCGCCATTGAGCCGGGCACATATTAGCATCCCTTACCTTCATACGGAACCATAAGAATATAAGGGCTCGCCATTGGTTGATGTCTTAAAATGGCCGCGCGCGGTTGATTCAAAGAAAATACACAAGTCGGCCCACAGGTTGACTTCGGTTCTCATTTCATATTATATGTTCTTCGATTAGCAATACAGAACTATAGTCTAAAAACAAATTCTTGGTTCTTTCCTTAATACTTCATAAATTTCAATTATAAGTTTCGAGAATGAAATTGTTGAAATTTCTGAAAATGTAGTTTATATTAGAAGTTCTATTTCTTCAATGAATGATATTGAAGCATGGAAAGAAGAATTTCAAAGAAACACACAAACCAGTGGATTTTAAAGTCTAAACCAAAATGTGTTTGTTTGTAGAGAAACATAACTGAATATTAGTCATTATCTTGGAATTGGATTAAAAGGAAAGGTTAATTCAAATAATCTGTCAGCAATTTGAATGACTGATTTTAAATCCACCCATATTTCAATTATGTTTCTTTTCTTCATATTCAGTGATTACAAAGTTACTACAGGACTGTACATATTACTTTCGTGCCTTTGTGCAAAACCATTGCACATAGCACCTACTAAGAAAGGAACAATCATCCAACCTGTGATTATAGCTGTTTATTGAAAATGATATTTATCTCAAAAAATTATTCTCATTTTAGACATACGCCAAACACATTCTAGAAACAATTTCTTTTGTACTTGGTGCTGTTTTTATACATTCATTTATATTTGTTCATATCAATATTTATCCTATAATTGAACAGAGACAATATAAATTCTGTTTAAATGCCATTTTCTTTCAGAAAAAATGTGTGTTCATCACAGTTCCTTCATAAAATTCAAGAAACAAAACAAAAAGGTTTGTCAAAGAATGCTGACTGTCCAGCTAGCATGACATTAAAGTTAAGATAAAGTGTTGCTACTAGAAGAAGGATCGTTATATTAAGGTAATAAATAATTAAGGAGTGAAGTTTTACAATTTTCATTCCAGATTATAACACTTTTCTTCCCATCATGTTTTGTACATTCCTCCAGTCATGGAGGCCATTAACATACAGTTATTCAGAAAGTACATTATAATTTCATGTACTTAATTTCATTATTTATTAAATTTCAATTGAATCTGGGAGTTGAAATGTAAATCAAAATAATATTAACATTAGAGCATATCAATATTTTATACATGCTCATATTGGTTTAGATTATTTTTTTATTAATTATATTTTTGTTCATTTCATTATTAAAGTATCCTTAATGATTTTCAAAAATGTTTAAAATAAAATTGAACATGAGTTGTATTTGTGTAGAATAATTTGGGCAAGATCTAAATTTGTTATTTTGGTAAACATTAAAAAGAAGAAAAGTATTTAAAATATAGTTTAATGTTTTTTCTTTACTGCAACTAGTAAGTTTGTAATTCTTGAGAGCCATTGAAATATTTATATTTTCTTAAGTCTTATTGCATTGCCAATCTTGTAACAATGCCTAAATGACCTTATCAAGGCTAATAACAGATTTCCATTTTTTAGTTTACACTCATCAAGTCAGTTTAGTTAAAACAACAATGATTAAAAACACATAGACAATTCTTCAATACAAAAATGAGATATTTAAGAAATTAGGAACCTGAAGAATACCTTTTTAAACCAGGGATGCAATATTGTATCAAATTGTATATTTTAAAGTACAATACATACATATGGCACTTTCTTGTCAATGCACATTTTTGGTCTAAAACATTCAATTTATGTTATATGTCATATATAAATGTAAGGAATATACAAAAATCAGAAAACATTTTAGAACAGAAAAGTCAGAGCTGCAGCAAAAATGTTCCTAACATTTTCCTCTCCCTATGTGAACTTAAATAGAAAAGAATGATAAATGGAAATATGTTCAATAACATCACCAAATATAAAAAATTATACAAACTGAGGGAACATTTCCACAAAATAAACAAGTAACACTACGTAACATCTATCCTAATATTATAACATCACCAGAGATTTGTTAAGGTCTACCAACAATACTGAGGGCCTACCAACAATACTGTCTACGATGGTAGACAAATAAAAAAATTTTAAATTTGTATTAGACAATGATTTGGTTTGCAAATCGAAGAAAAAACAGTATTAAATGGAAACCAAAGTCAACTGTAGGCCTAGACCTGTATATTTTATTTGAATCAACCGCGCCCCGCCATTTTAAGACGTCAACCAATGGCGAGCCGTAAATTTCATATGGTTCCGTATGAAGGTAAAGGATGCTAATATGCGAGCCGGGCCGTATCGCATGTCATATAGGACCTCCAAGGCGCTCTGCTTTAGTAGTGTGGGATGGAATCCCTCGTGACAAAAGGAATCCTGTGGGTGTCAGTGAAAGAAATCGAAGGTTCCTAGCGGGTATCGTCTCGCTTTCTCAAAGCGACTTTTAACACTTCCTGACCCTAGAGCCCGAGTTCAACACTTCCTTTTTGATACCATGCCTCCGCTTGCAGAGAAAGACAAAACACGACGATGACCACGTTTTGTTCTGGTTTGCAGACCGACAGAAAACGATATAACACATGGCTTCCAATACTATAGAAATCGGTGGCAGGGTAAAAAGAGAAAAAAATAAGCAAAAAGCAAAAAACGACGAAAAAGGCAAAAAAAAGGCAAAAATACCTAAAATAGGCAGCAGAAGGCAAAATGAAAATCTTCTAAAATGATTCCATAAGCACATATAAGTGACTCCTATTGTTAAAAGTGTTAAAATCGTAATAATAACAAAAAGGCATTTTGCCAAACTTCCGGGCTCTAGCGATAACGTTTAAACGTGCGGAGCGCTGGGAGAGTATGTATGGGAGAGTAAAATGTATCTCGTATAACTACGGCTCTGCTTCATATTTAATTGTAATTATGTAAAGAAGAGATTTAAGAGATGTTTTGTAAATCATACTTACATCATGACCTCATTTTGGTTCTTTGTTCGCAAAAAAATACAGTTTTTTTAATTTCTTCCCTTACAATGTTTTAAGTAGTTTATCTCTCACGGGAATGCAATATTGTTCTATGTAAATCATCATGATTGCCATTTTTTAAGACGTCAGTGACTCTAGTTATCTAAAACACTGGAAATAATCACAAGTTTAAATTACTATATCACGAAAATTTGACAGTCATCATTTAATTGCTGATTGGCATCAAGAAATGTTGTATCTTATCTTGAGAAACATAAAACTATTACAAGCTTTTTAAATTTTTTTAAGAATTATAAATTTCTATGTTAATTTTATTAGATTAAATTAATTCATATTTTGAATTGAAACCCAATCAATTTTGTGCTTGAAAATATTCTTTATGCCTGTAAATAAATTGAGGTAGTACTTACTGAATTTAATACTGTTTACTCATAATTTCCTATAACAAGAGAATTTTGTCAAAAATAATGTAAATGTTGCTCTAGAGTGCAATTCAAAAAAATAGTTAATTTCACAAGAAACAAACTGTACAGTTTTTAAATTTTCTTTGCTATGATAAACAATTAGTACATGAAACAAAAAAATTGTGCAGAATGGTTTTATTACAGACAATGGTCACAAAAATGAGAACAATTTATGGAGTATTCAAAGCACAAATGTTTTGTACACCATGTACATCTAACAAACGAACATTTCTGCCATAATTCTATTCACCAATCATAAAAAACAATATATAACCAGAATTCAGCGGGAGTTAGAAATGGTCCTGGTCCTGCTCTGAATATTGTACGGCGTACCCTGCATATTTTATTGAATTTCTAAACATAGGAGACGAAAACTGATAATGAACACAATACTGAAGCTTAAGGACACTGGCTCGCTGAAATACTCGGAACTGAATAGATTGGCCGGAGATTATTTTATCAAATATTTTCTTGAACAGGGCCTTCCACTGGCGAAAAAACAAGTTTGTCTAATGGCCGAATACAATTCGTTGTCCCAGGGGGAATTCTGACAAATTCAACACTTTTCTCTATCTGCTCTCGAATTCAAAAGCGTTGTTATGGCCAGACCACAAACTAACAAAATTAGAGAGTTGTCCTCGCAGTGGGGTAAAAAGGCATTGCGTATGAAAAATGGCATATTATTGTTTCCCAGTTTCCCAGTTTTCCAGATTTTGAAGCATCGATGGTTAAATTTCTTGCTTGAACATTGTTCCTTCTACTTGAGGCCCTAGGTGTTCATGTTGTTCTTGTAAACAAATGTAAAGAGATGAGAAAAGATCTCCATTCATACTTATCACAGGCATGATTGTATAGGAATAATAGAGAGCTAATTGATTGTGTCATTGACTCGGTGTGTTTTTCCCCTCTATGGAACAATGTACGTTTCGCGTGCATTTCCTTCTCAAAATCAGACTGATCCGCATTGTATACGGACGATTCAGGAAAATAAAATTGTTTCTCCTTCACATTGGCCAAAAACTCACTTATAGTGTCATTCATTTCTTTCTACTCTGTCTTCTTTAGGATACAATCTTTCGACTAGTAATTTTATTTCATGCTTTGAAACGACTTATCCAGGTTGAACAAGATTTAATATCTTTTATTTTCATTTCATCGGCAATTTGCTGTGCTCATTCGCGCAAATCGCTATCCCTGACACTACATTTCTTCTCTAGATCATCATTAAATTGTTTAAGAAGACGATCATTTATTGTCTTTCTCGAATCATGGCGAAGTAAGTTCTGGTGGCCTGAGTTCATAAGTTTTTTCCACCTATATAATTCACGCTCCGATTTCACGAAAAGGAATTTCTTTTGCACAGTTTGCACTCAAACGTTTTTTACCCTCAGCATTCAGCCAATGCTGCATAGCATTTTCTCTGTCACAGAGGGGAACATTACTATCAGATATATTTTAGGCTTGTAATCCGTATCACTGCACACGGACTCATCTATTTCATGACTAATATATATGACCTGTTGACTCTTCTTTTGCTCATTCTTCAGTCTCACTTCCCAGAATATCCAGAGTTTCATACATTTCCAAATTAATGTCTCCATGGTTAGAATGAGTGTCAAAGAATTTAATTATCAGATCGCACATGAAATCGTCCACAGTATTATCAGGAGAAGGCGGAACACGGCGCTCTTCATATAAGCTAATTACCAGCAGTAAAACATGAACAGCGTTCCACATAGCAGCTAGAAGAAATACAAATGACTTAAGAACTAATTTTTCTAACAATGTGTATAGCAACATACATGTTTGAGTCGATAAATCAATTATCTCTTTCGGAAATTCAGAAATTACTTACAACTTTACCGCAATTTTCCAGTTTGCACCGGCCTTTCAGTTGTGATTAGACACATCAACTATTTCACAGCAGACGCGGACAATTCGAGGGGAAAGGGTTCTAGGGGATGGAAGATAAGCGGTTGTGGCAAGGCTGACCACGACGAAATATATTTCTTACAAAAATTGATAACAGATAAAACTAAAATTCGGAAAAAACTTGTATTAGTAGTTAGACTATATAGTTAATATTATTAGTATTATTAGTTGTATTATTTTAGCTGCTAGGAGGGCAGCTGCCTCCCCAGCTGCCCCTCGCTGGAAACGACCCATGAAGCAGAGTCCGCTACTTGCGGCGAGCGGTGCACCGTCGCGGTGGTGTCATCACAAGCGAGAGCGCTGGGTAACACTGGCTTTGCAGGGTTGACCATTTTTACACCGGAGAAAGCATAGCGTGAATTCGCAAATTCAGAATGTTTTTAATTGACTTGCAGTGTGTATCAGCACATAAAATTTACATGATGAGATCAAAAAGGCATGTGCATTCAATAAAAAAAATTAGGGCATGTTTCGACATGTCACATCGCGGCATTCCCTTGTTAGTAACATAAATATAGTACCCTAAGGGCTGAGTGCAGCATGCAAGATGTGTTCATTCACCACGAGGTTTGTGACCATTAATGACATCTTTACTGGAGCCTTCAACAGTTTACCAAGATATGTGACTGTGTATCAGACACGGCGGAAGGATAGTTCTCAGAAGTGAGCATCATGTTTACTTGTTTTCCCAAATATTAGAAAGACATCAGAGACTTCAGAAGTGTTCATGTTGCCTCGTTCCCAACCAAAAGCCCGTATGTTTCCCGTGTTAAATTCAAAGGCCAAAAAGTAAAATCGATAAATCAATTCATACAGCCAATAGCCAAGTGCGTGGTGCAATTCCTGGCCAGGCACCAGACACCGGAGAGAGCGCTAGTTGGACTCTCTTTGGTTTCAAAATGATTTCATACACATCGATATTGCTGCAATATGAATGTTTTAAAAGTAAAATGTGTATTCCTAAGATATTATGAGATCTTTTCCATTTTCTGGGAGTTCTGCAACCTAAGCACGAGCCGAAACTGCTACTAATATTTTATCTTCATAAAGTTTCCACATTAGGTTTTAAGTCAATCAGATTAGGTGTTTTGAGACAATAACATAAATGTTTTTTAAACAAATTGTAATTATGTCTGATTGTCTTAAATGCTAATTTGGAAACTCTATAACTATACTATACTATATACTCTATACTATATACTAAACTATAAATTTATTATAGACAATCGAGATACTAAAACTGTATTTTACATGGCAGAATATAACAGACAAAATAACCATTCTCCAATAATTATTTGTATTTACATGAAAGAGTATATACTAGACTCATGATTGATGTCAAAATCCCAAGAAACCTACAAAATTTACGTATTGGGTTTGGTAACAAACACATCTCATAATTTTTCCAAACGATATTTATGGTGGATTTTGTTCCTGCAGCCCCGTACTGGATCTCCTACAAAAAGAAAAGATATTAATTGCCGCCACTCATTTTAAATGAAATGTGCCACTTACCGTAGCAAGAGTTATGATGAGCTGCGATACAAGCAGCGGAAACCTACCACTGGATGAAAATGCAATGGTAGGTTTTCGTTGCTCTCCTATCAATGGTCGCCAAGCTCTCAACACATACACTTCCCCTTGTTTATAAATGGAAGTTCTCCTTGCTTTGCTGTTATCACGGCACTTACTATTTTGCTCTGCTATAAACATCTTATCTTCTCTTACTGGCTGAACTTTCTCATGGTAGCAACTGTTCGCACCGCAAGCGACTCTGTCCGGGAGGGCCTAGGGTTCGAGTGCCGATGGTGGAAAAGTTTCGTCACTTAGGTATATATACCTAAGTCGAATTCAGATGCTGAGCATAGGAAGAAGCGGCAGCCTGCTCTGATCGGTATTTTTCCGAGGTTTATTCAGTCAATATCAGGCGAATGCCGGAGCCGTACACTAATAACACTAAAGAGAGAGAGAGAGAGAGAGAGAGAGAGAGAGAGAAAGAGCTTCATATCTCCAAGATGAAATAGGATATTTTAAAGGAAACGACATGCTCTTTTGAAAATTAAAAATCAAAAGTTATGAACATATTTAATATTTGAAATAAACAAAAACCTATACTAATTTCCGCATTGTCATTCCCGTTATATTACTGCAAAAATTTATGAGCATGCTTCATATGAGGTAAAAACAAGTTAAAAATGGAATACACACATTTGTGCAATAATATGCTGACATTAAAATGGTTTGTTGGTATTCTCCACAACGTTGTTAGAGTCAATGACAATGATTTGAGTCTTCTATACAATCACAACCTAAGGTTCGTTGTACAGGTGACACAACACTGGCGAGCAGTCCATGGTTTGTCCTGACCACCTACACGACAGGCAAAATATAAAGAAAACGCAAGTTTTGTAATTTCATATAATGTTTTCCTTTGAAGTTTGGGTGTAAATCTTTCGCAGGCGTAACAGAAATTATCGTGTTGATTCGCTCAGTGTCGATTTGCATTTTATCGAACCGATTCAATTCTGCAGATCATGTTAGACATTTAACTTTATAAAAAAACACAGAATTGTAATGTATTAATGTTTCTGAGGTTCATGTAAACCAGACATGAACTTCACGTGCACTGCGGGTACAGTTTTGCATGACACCGACTGACTCTGCCTCCCCAACACGACGAATCTGCCACCCCAAACAGTTCGATACTTGAAGGCTTTCGATATCTTCTTCTTCTTTCTTCTTAGGGCTTTTTATCCAACCGACAGCCGATTACCCTTTACGTCCCGATGGGACGCATATTCGACCATACACTAGACACCAACACACTTGCGGGGTCCTCTGATCTGGGGTCAGCAGAACGCGAGGCCCTCCGCGACAACACATACATACAAAGACAAGGGACAAACAACCATGCCCAAGGCGGGACTCTAACCCGCGACCCTTCGGACCGAAGCGCTGAGTCGGTACTCGCTCTTAGCCACCTCGACCATCCAGGTCGGCGCTTTCGATATGTAAGGGGGTAAAATAATTCCTTTCGATGACTATGCGCAGTAGGAAACGTTAGGGTGTATATGAATTGTTTTCAAAACATCCAGTAAGACCTACTACGACCATTAAGACTTACTTGTAATTGAGCGCGAATACCAGATGCGAGAATAAAGACTGCAATCGGCGAATACAGAAGGTAAAAAAACTACGAAAGTCTAATTTTGTTGCGTTTTCATGAAAGTAGTATAGAACAAATACTGAACATGTCGGCCCGGTGGCCGAGATCGCTAAGGCAGTAGTGTCGTAGTGATCTCGGACCGACGGGTCGCGGGTTCGAGTCCCGCCTCGGGCATGGTTGTATTTGTGTTCGTCCTTTCATTCCTTATCATCACCATTTCGTTTCACCCTCATAGTTACGAAATCGTTAATGCCAATAGTGGTCGCTAATGACCTAGCTGTCGATGCGACCTTAAATTTAAAAAAACGTACTGAACATATTTTTAAGTAGATTTTATGCGTATTGATTCTACATACCTTACAGGTGCAATTTACATGCATTTGCATTAATAGCAACATATGTTATGGTATAAAGATATGGTATATTTAAAACTGTGACGTGTATGGCGTTTTTATTGTTGTATTCGTAATCTGCGAATAAAATTGAATATGTTGCGCACTCTACCTTCTTAAAAATCTTGTTCCCTCGTGTAGCAGAACGACTGACAGCGCGCGATTTTTGCTTCATTCTTACCTCTCCTCTCCTCTTACCCGCTCGCACACATCGGCAGCTTAGAGCTTGTTTCTAGGTGGGGCGGCTCCGCACTGGCAACGATGTCTCGAGGCGCCCCACCCCACCAGCCTTCGTGTAGGTCAGCGCTGGATCCATCAGGGAGAAAGAATACCACCTGCTGTGATAAAACAGTCCATCAATCAATCTAAATTACCTGCTTACAAAGCAGTGCAGTAGTCAGCGGGCGTCGACCGAGTTTGTGGCGCATGCGCGCTGCTCCTTGGCGGAGTCTCCTTTCCGGGCACGAGGCCTCACACCGGTCTGCCTCGGGCGCCGCGAGGTCGCCCCGTTCCGGCTCCCATCGGCGGATGCCCCGCCGCCGGATGCTGCTCGCCAGGGACGGCGCTTCCGCGCGCGCGCTCGCGCAGGGGCAGGCGAAGTGCTCGGGCGCGGTCGAGGGAGCACGAGTGGTGTATTATATTCCAGGTGGAGGTGGTGTTCCTTCGCCGACAGAACGTAAGATCCGTTTCTCGGTTTTCTCCTTCAGCAGGGTAACGAGCCCCAACTACAACGAGTTCTAAGCTCCCGACTGCTCTCTAGCGGTGTGCGGTATTGTAGTGCATATGTGTGTGCGCATGTGATTGTAATGGAAAAGGAAGGGGCAAGTATGAGAAGGGAAAGATCGCGGGTAGTTTACGATACATTTATTACGGTACTGCGTAGGCATTTGCAGTCGTGAGATTGGGGTAGTGACGAAGAGAGCATTTGTTTCTATAGTTCTGGGTTTCGACAAGATTGGAAACGGCCAAGGCAATTTTGTGACTTTCGCTCAAAGAATACTTTTGGCGAAGTAACAACATGGACACAAACTGTAGGAGTGGGGGGAGAAGCTGGTCGGGAGTGAGGGACTTCAGAGAATGAGTTGGCGGCAAATGGCAAGAGCGGGGAGGGGGCCAAAGAGGAGAGAGAGCAAGCGGCGGCAAGAAAGGGGCTGGCCGGAAGGGACAAGCAAGGCCGCAAGAAGGGCGGCAAGAGAGACGGCTAGCGGGGCGGCAAGCGGGTCAGCAAGTGGGGCGGCAAGTGGGAGCAACAAGCAGGGCCGCAAGCGGGTCAGCAAGTCGGGACAGGAAGCGGGTCAGCAAGCGGGGCGGCCTGCGGGGGCGGCAAGTGGGGGCAGCAAACGAGACGGCAGGCGGAGGGGATGGGCAGGTGGTCGAACAACGGCTGGGTGGAGGCGTGCGACGACGCGGCACCCGATGGGCGGGAGGGAGTTCCCCGAAGACCAGGTGGCAGAGAGAGTGGACTCGGCGTTCGGGTGCATGGTGCTGCATAGTACATGAGTTTCAGGGATTCTTCTCGGCCTTCTGTTGCTTTATTTACGCAATTGGGAATGTGGCGCCTATAATTGATTCTTTCTCCTTTCGCTCGAGCCTTTGACTACGAGGTCACCGTAGCTGAATACGGCCTTTGACGGGATGACGCCGTTTTAATTCCACTCTTGTACTGCTTCGAGAGTTGTCTACTTAACTTCTTCGAGTATTCCGAACCTCAAAGGAGCCTAAATTACCTACCTGTGATTCCTCAGAGAGATAGAAAAAACTCGTGGAATTCTTTTTCGTATTGGGAAATGACGTACATATCCACAACTCTCATAAGGATATGATAAATATTTCGTGCTCCTGGTAGAAGCTTTATATGAACTTCTTTTACTATTAATCTTCTTTTTGAAGAAGTTCAGGATTCGACTTCCTATCACAAGTAGTGGCTCTAAAACAGCACGAACTTTCTGGCCATCAGTAGTAAAAATTAAACAAGCGAAAGTTAAGTTTCAAGCGAAAGTTAAGTTTCAAGTAATAGATTTTTTATTAAAACTTATTACGAAAATATATTACTGGCGAATTATTATGAAAATATCTTACTGGCATTGAATTCGCTGTATAAAGAATGCAGTGTATTCACGAACATATAAGTATAGTTGCCTTACTACTTCGTAAGCAGTATACGGAAAAGTAAAATAATTAAAAGTTAATAAATAACTCGTTACTGTTAGCGTTGGCAAACAAATACAAATAGATCGAAAAATATATAATTGTAATTATTAATCAGTATGTATTGTAATATTCTAGAAATATATACAAGTATTAGTTTATATTACCGCAAACGAATGACGTTATTTGAAGAAATGAATGAAAACATTTCATTAAGAAAAAAATTGAATCTTCATAATTGTAGTTGTAGGAAGATGCTGAAAAAATGTTGAATTTTGTCGATTTTCGAAAAATCAGGATCACGTCAAATCAAATCATTCAACCAACACGAGTCCTGCATCATTTTCTTAGACGTCTTTTTGACTATCCAACGACAAAGTTAAATCAATATCAATGGCCAATTTTTTTGAAAATTTTGAAAAAATTAAACTATCGGCTTCAAATTCAAAGAGCCTAGACATCAGCCAGATCAATTGGGGAATATCAATTTCGGAGAAAATCAGCTAAACGGGTTAGCCGCTAGCATTGTTCACAGACGCACAGACAGACAGACGTTTTGCTGTCAATCGATTTTCAAGTATCAAGGACCCACAAAACAGGAATTCTGGCTACGTGTTATAGAAATTTTTGCTAAATTTAGCAACTGGATTTATCCACTTTTTCGTTTGCCTCATCCGTTTATAACAAGTTTTTTCAGTAAAGAGAGACCATACAACCTTAAATACGTTCGTATCTTCAAAAAATTATGTGTAACTTTTATTTAATCATTACATTTTCAGGAGTTCGTGTTATGTTGGTGTTGCCCATTATTGCAGTAACTAACACGTTGACATCAAGGTTAGAAATCCGGTATCGTTTTATATAATCGGTGCGATCATCCAAGGAATTCCCGGAGCCTCCTTCCTTTGAAAGTGGTGGAAGGATGCATGGGATTGGCCCCGGGAGCGCACGAAGGCCGCTCCACAACAGCCCGCCAACGGGAACGGCGACGGGAAGAGGAATTGCGCTAGGAACCCGTAGTGGCCCAAAAGATAACTTCAATAAACAGTCTAGCTAGGCCGCTCTGTTCACTCTTTGGTTTGCCGTATCTTGTGTTTGCGTGTGCTGTTATGAATGATAAATACTTTAACGAAAGTGTATAATTTCAAAACTAGTGGTGATACACAATGGCACCGACTTTCTCCTAGTAATGTTTTCTAATTTTCTTGGTGTGGACTGACTTGACGGTCTTGCTCCATCCTCTTGCCGGCAGCCATCTATCGCCGCCCAAAGTACATTTTTTTAAACGTTTCTCAATTTCTCGGTTTTCTAACAGTAGAAACGAAATATTACTTTAAGGGTATTAAAGAAAAGTAAAACCTCGTCCTAAATACAAAAAATTACGGCAGTTTTTAAATAAATAACGTTTAAGCTTTACTATAAATACAAAATTTTAAGCCCTTTTTTTTAAATTTATTTATTTATTGTCGCATCAACTACATGGTCATTAGCGACAAATATCAGATTACAATTGTTTACATTGTTTTATAAGGATACACAGTCCGTTGTATATACAGTTTAGATTCCAGAAAATTCAATGACGATACAACACAAAATTATACATTAGAAAATATACCACGAAAACAAAAACTGCAATTCAAAATACATAAATGCAATAGTAATGACAGAAGGTGCAGTGAAAAAGGGTTTTCATTCTCTGTTATGTTATTGATTTCTTTGTGTATCATTGTACTTCCCGTAACAGACTTTTCCTGGGTTGGAATTCCTTGGGTTTTTTAATTTTAAACATATCTTAATTTGTAAAAAATTTTTCGATAATATTGAATCGCCAAGATATAATACATATTATATTGAACATTTAAAAATATGTCATAATTTGTATATGTTAGGTGCATTGTGCGCTAAATCGTATACATAAGTGTACACCCAAACTTGCATATATATTGATTGCTCCTTGTTACACTGTTCCATTTATATTTCGTCAAAAAGTTTGGTATTTTGCAAATTCTATAATTTTTTTTTGTATATAGGGATTAAGGATTGAATCGAAATTCGTTCCTTCCAGATGTTTTTTCTTTGTTGTAGAATTGAGGGCATTCGACAATTAGGGTTGTATGGGGTTTGGTATGCTGCAAATAGAGCAGCTGGGAGGAGCATTCTTGGTTAACAGGTGAAGGTGGCTTAGTTTACAGTGGCCTGTTCTTATTCTTGATATGATGACTTGCTCCCTCCTACTTAATTTGTTGTTGAGTTTAAGGTTGTTGACATGCTCAATTTTCTTGTGAAGGATACTGGCTTTTTGATCTCTCCATATTTTGTCCCATTTTGCAAGAGATATATGTCCTAAAATCATCAGTTAATTTATTTATTTATTTATTTATTTATTTATTTATTTACTTATTTATTTATTTATTTATTTATTTATTTATTTAATTTATTTAGTCAAAAAAACATTCAAAAACTGTTTGTGACGTATGGGGGAGATAATAATCTGCGCACGCTTTCTTGAGTTTCAGAGTCCCTTCCCAACAATTGAACTATTAATAGTTGAAAGATGAAAGATAATAATAATATAATAATAATAATAATAATAATAAACAAATTTTTAAAAAGCGAGGGATTAACATTTCAAAATTTTCGTTGCCAAATTATAGAAAACTTATTTTTAACGGTAAAGGAACAAACAGATTTGAATTTTCTGTATTGTTTACTAATAGAAACTCACCCTAAGCTCTACTACCACTACAAGCAAAAGGAAAGTTCAACAAAACATGCGCATAGTGAAGCTACATTTACGTCCAGAAGCAAATCAAGGGGCCATCTCGCATTTGCTCAATGATCAGGAAACTGGAAACCCGGGGGTCACTGCCCGAAGTACATTATTTGTTACAGGAATATGAGTCTTTTTTTTAATTATACAATGCAAATTAAACTAATTCATTATACTATACTGTTTTTTTAAAGTAAACATTATTTTTCTTTTTGACGATCAGTATAGTCTCTAATTGTATAGAAACAGTTTTGCAGCAGAAAAGATTTTACTTTTAACTTAAATTTGTGTACCAATTTTAATTGTTTAATTTCATCTGGCAATGTGTTGTAAAGTACGTACATGTATTGTATGTGGATTTCTTGAGTGAGCTGTTGATACTGACACTTGAGAACATGAATTCTACGTCGAGTGTTGTAAGTATAAATATCAGTATTACATGAAAATAAGTTCCCACCGTTAAGTAAGTCAGTTTTGACAAATACTACAGACTCATAAATAAATAGGCAAGGCAATGGTAAGATTCCAAGCTCAATGAAAAGAGGCTTGCACGGATCACGTGGATGGGATTTTTTCATTATTCGGATAATTTTCTTTTGCAATCTAAATGTCTGTGAACTAAAGGATAAGCTTCCCCAGAATATTATGCCATATCTCAGGCGGGAATGTACATTTGCAAAATACACGCAACGAGCTGCATGAAGGCTGACAGAATTAGAAAGAATTCTGAATGCATAACATAATGAGCTTAATTTAGTGTTTAATTCTGTTATATGTACATTCCATTTGAGGTTTGATTGAATTGAGAGACCTAGAAATTTTGTTACCTTAACATCAGCTAATTGCATAGTGTTCATTTTCAATGGAGCATACGACTGCCGATTTGAAGCGCAAAATTGCATTGAGACAGTTTTTCCTTCGTTAACTTTAATAGTTACGTTTATTTTTACATTATTTACATTATTACATTTACATTATTTTACATTATTACTTTGTTATTACAAAACCAATTTGAAACTTCTGAAATTGTACTACTTATTGTTTCTTTTTTGCCAAGAACATTCGTGTCATCGGGAAACAGAACTGTTCTTCCATTTTTAATAGATAAGGGCATATCGTTTACATACAACAGAAAGAGGATAGGACCTAAGATCGAACCTTGTGGGATCCCATGTTCAATTGGCAAAGAATTGGAGAGATAAGTAAATAATGTCCTTTCGTGCCAGTACGGTATTTCTACTCTTTGAGATCGATGTTTAAGGTACGAGGTTATCCAATCTAGGGCAATACCACGAATTCCATAAGAATTCCGAATTCCAGTTGTGTTTGATATGGTCAATACACAGTTTGAATCTTCAGCTGCCCTATCATTGTAGGGGCATATACTGTTGTCATCTCCAATTTTTTCTTCTGTTTGGATCATTTCATTGTGATGGATTTTCCTGCTTTGGTGATGTTGTAGTATAGTTCTTGTATGTTAATGGCCATTTCTGTTTTGAGATTTCTTTTAAATATACTGTGTATGGTACCGGGAGATTTTATGTAAATTATAAATCGGCTGTCGTTTGTTTGGTTAGCCAGTTTAAATGCTAACATCAGTGAGCACATATCTGCAGTGGTCTTGCTGCAGGACGAGTGAAGTTGATGTTTAATTTTGGTTTCCTGCGTAGAGATAACTGAATAGGTTTCGTTTTCATTTTTTATTCCGTAGGCATATATTCGGAGAGCGTTGGGACTTCCACTGGCGGGTTCAGCAGATTGTAGATCCCGGGGTTTTGTTGTGAGGTTTGGATCCTCGACAGAAGTTGAAGCCAATTTGGTTAGTATTTCTGGTATTGTCCACGGAGGAATATTGTGTATTCTTTTCTTTTCTGTTGGTGTTATCTGGAAACCAAATTTTTGCATAAGTGTTTTAATTTTTGCATATAAGGGAATATATCTCGACTCTTCTTTGTAATCAGTTGAATCACTGGATAAACATCGTGAAATATTATTGGGTTGATTGAAGCCGCAGCGTTGATGGAATATTTCAACATTAATGTCTTTCTGCGATGTGCTAGATTTGGTTCGTTGGATTCAATTAGAATGCTTCCGATGAGGCTTGTGCAGTAGCAACCGGTGCAGATTCTTAGGCCTTGATTGTGTATAACGTCTAGTTTCTTGAGGTCGTTCCATCGGGTAGAGTCATAAATTACAGATCCATAATCTAGTTAGCTCTTACTATGGTTTTATACATTAGTAATAACAGTTTTTTATCTGCACCCCAATTGTTGTGTGAGGGGCATTTTAGCCCATTTTGCGCCACTGGTGCGTACACGCACCATTTTGTATACGATTTTTTTGTGAAAGGTATTTTTTACAGAATTAGACGCAGTTTCTGCCATAATAATATTCAATATCTGTTGTAACTTTCCGTATTTTTTTTCTTGAATTTACATTCATGTAATGAAGAAGATATAACGTTAAATATGTTGTAATTTTCACATGAAATGAAGTTGTGTTAAATTTTTTTTTGTAATTTGAAAAAATATAATTTTGAATTCTATTTATGGTTGTCGATTATCAAGATCCATTGTATATTCATGTAATATTTATATGAGTTATCTTCATTCTTTCATTTTCGTTAAATTTGTATTTCATTAATCATGGTGCGTAAACGCACCACTGGCCCATACCATTGTATCTCGTGATAGCTCTGCTGCCCGACCCTTCGACTGTTGCTGCTGGGAGTGTTATGAAAACAAACGCGCTCCGAGCGAGGGGAGCGCGAGTCGCAACAAAGTGGGCTCTGTTCATTCCCAGAAAAGTATTTCTAATGACGCAACAGAATATTTTTGATCATACAGTCGAGAAGTTCAATTGCTTGGTAGGCGCGAATGCGGTCTCACGTCGACATATTGCGATTGGATATCTTTGTCAGTGGAGATAGAATTGGTGGACTGTGTGTGCGATTGTAGAAGAAGATAAGAGTGAAATTATATTGATTTTAATCAATTATAACTATTTATCTGAAATGCATAAACATTTTTAATTTCATAAATAAATCATTCATCAGGCCTTACAACATTATAATTTCTTCTGGATTTGAGGTAAGTGGTGTTCATCTAAAAAAATGTTCATCTAAAAAAATCTGAAAATAATTAAATTTAACGAAGCAGATAGGTCACGTTCCGAAATAGCGTATTATATAATTATCTTATTGCAGATGTTCAGTTACCGTGGTTTGACTACTGAAGAAATAACTGCAGAGCTCGAGGCTATTGATGTGGAATGTGCCGATGTTGTTGTGATTCCCCCTGACGTTGATGATTTGACCGATGAAGAGAATATAGAAGATGACTTTACTGGTGGCAAAACGGTTGATAAAGTTTTGCCAAATGATGTCACTGGTGTGTTAGAACTTCATATTGACAAACAACCGGACATTTCGGAAGGTTTTCAAAATTTATCTGAAACCATTGACACTATACCAGAAAGTACATCTCGCACGAAACGAAAGTATTTTTTCGAGGCACCCCAATGGAAAAAATATCATCCACGTTATACGATAACACCTGAATCTGTAGAAGAAGAAGCGATTCGAATGTTGAGAGAGCAGCTTTCTGGCTGTACACCATTGCAAATCTTTGATATGTTTGTGGACCAAAACGTTTGGAAACTGCTACGAGAAGAGAGTATGAGATATGCTCAACAATGTAATCGGCATGATTTTAATGTCAGTGAGTGCGAATTGAAGCGCTTTGCGGGCATTCTTATTCTCACGGGCTATCATACACTACCAAACATGAATATGTATTGGTCCACTGACGAAGATAAAGAAGTTCCGATTGTAAAGAAAGCCATGAGCAGAAATAGATTTAGGACAATCAAAAAAAATATCCATTGTGCAGATAACAAGAATTTGAATTTAGATGATAGATTCAGTAAGTTGAGATCATTATTCAATCTTTTGAACAAAAACTTTATGTAGTTTGGAGTTTTTTCATATCATTTGTCCATCGACGAACAAATGGTTCCATACTTTGGACGACACTCTGCAAAGATGTTTATCAAGGGTAAGCCTGTTCGTTTTGGCTTCAAAATGTGGTGTCTTGCAGGGAGTACAGGTTATTTGTTTCAGTTTGAACCATATGGGGGTTCAAAGTCTCAGATAAAGGAAACTACTTTAGGGCTTAGCGCAGATGTCGTGCTTCATTTATTGAAATTTGTCGATCGTCCAAACCATCACAAAGTTTTCTTTGATAATTTCTTTACATCGTTTAAATTATCCACTGTCCTAAAAGAACGAGGCTATTTTGCAACTGGAACAATTCGCGAAGACAGAATTCCAGGTATTCCCTTCAAATCATCAAAAGTTGTAAAGCGGAAAGCAAAAGGATTTTATGATTTTTCTTTCGACAAAAAGTATGAAGTACTTATCGTAAGATGGAACGATAATTCTGTTGTAACAGTGGCAACAAATAATGGAAAGGTTTTGCCCTTAGGAAATGCTAAAAGATATGATAAGAAAGAAAAAAACACATACAGGTTCAACAGCCAAATGTGATTTCAGAATACAACAGGTACATGGGCGGAGTCGATTTGCACGACAACGCCGTCGCGAATTATCGCATCAAAGCTAGGGGTAAGAAATGGTGGTGGCCACTGTTTATCAATGCCATTGACAGCTGTATTGTTAATTTTTTACATTATGTAAAACTTATATTTTTTATTAAAAATTATACAATAAATAAAAGTTTTTAATATGAGTTTAAATAAATTTTTCATTTTGATGTAAACCGTTCTCTCATTAGGATCCCAGATACCCCACTAAGGGCCAGTGGTGCGTGAACGCACCATGCCGTAAATCATTGTTGGTTAAAGATAAAAAAATTCTGGCAACATATCTGTCTTATTTGTAAATAACTGAAGATATGCACAAATATTCAATACTTTTGTATGATTATTTCTATAGTTGGCCTAAAATGGGTTAGTATGTTGAGCCTTTTTTACATTCGTCTGACAAGATCTATATGTGGTTTTCCACATTTTTGGGTCAAAATCCATTCCCAGTATTTTTGTACTCTCTAGATACGTCAGATTGTGATCACCGAGCCTAAGTGTAGGCAGATTCTCTTCATTGTGCTTGGCGAATAATATGGATTCTGTTTTTTGGGCCGAGAATTTGAATCCTGTTCTTTGGGTCCATTCATGAAGTCTGTTTAAGGAAGATTGCATGATTTGTTGGCTTGAAGAAATAAATTTGCCTTTACAGGAAACGGTGATGTCATCTGCATATTTTCTTGTAAACACAGGAGATTCGATATTTGCGTCTACATCGTTAATTGCAAGAACAAAAAGTGTGACTCTCATTACGGATCCTTGGGGTACTCCATTTTCTATCTTCTTTTCTTCAGAGAGGCAGCCGTTGATTCTCACTTGTATGGTCCTGTCTGTCTTTGTATGGTCACTGTCACTTGTATGGTCCTGACTTTTGATAAACTGAAACATATTTCCTCCGATTCTAATCTGCTGTAATTTGTTTTAGAATTCCGTAAATCCACACCATGTCGTAAGCTTTCTCAATGTCTAAGTTGATGGCTAAACATGTTGGTTGTTTGAAAATCCTTCTTGTATATGCGTGTGTATGTTTATCAGGTGAGCTAAGGTTGAGTGGTTTGATCTGAAGCCAAATTGGTTGTTGGATACAATTTTTTGAAAATCGAGAAACCACCTTAGTCGTGAGTTAATTATTTTTTCAAAAATTTTGCACATGTTGCACGTTAATGCGATAGGTCTGTAATTTTCACTTTTTGATCTGTCCTTACCAGGTTTGGGTATTGGAACTACTATTGCAGTTCTCCACACTTTAGGAAATATGTTCTTAGTCCAGATTAAGTTATATATTTTCAAAAGGGCTTCATTTCCCTCTGTGGGTAATTGTTTGATGAGTATATTAGGGATTCCATCCGGGCCTGGTGATGAATTTTTGATAATATCAATAGTTGAGGTGAGTTCCTTAAGGGAGATGGGTCGTTTAAATGATATTGAGAACCGATGTCTTGATAACTATTAAATGTAATCTCTTCTTTTTCTTCTTCTGCTTTGTACTGAAGAAAATCAGCAGTATAATTTTCAGAACTGGAGTTTTTTGTAAATTTGTCGGCCAATATGTTTGCGATGCAGTAAGGCTCTGTAATAATTTCGTCGTCGTTCTTTAGGAATGGAATTGAATTGTACAATTTGCTTCCTTTCATGGCATTAATCTTATTCCAGGAGTCTTTAATGTTGTTTGATGCTGAAATAGATGACACCAAGACAGTCCAAGATTTAGCTTTGCTCTCTTTGATGATCCTTCTTACCTTACCTCTCATTTTTTTGTACTCAATCTTGTTTTCTAAAGTGTTGTGTTTTTTAGACTTGTTAAAAGCTCTTTTAGATCTTTTTATTGCGTCACTGCATTCATCGTTCCACCAGGGAACTGATCTTTTCTTATTTGTAGGCCTGGTGTATTTAATGGATTCATATTTAGCTTTCGTTATTACATTTGAGAAGGAGTGAATGATACGGTCGATATCGTCGTTTTCTTCAAATATATCTTGCTGATTTAAGAGCTTGCTAATACATTTTTTGTATTGTTTCCAGTTTGCTTTGTCGTAATTCCATTTGAGAGATCTTGCAAAGCTATAGGCAATACTGTGGAGGCAGTCCATGTACAGGAGTATTGGGAAGTAATCACTGTCGTTTGAGAACATACCAGTTTAATTTTGGGTCAATTGCAGTGGAACATAAGGTAAGGTCTATTGCACTGAGATGTCCGTTGCTCATATTAAAATGAGTGGGTTGTCCGTCATTCAAGATTATTAGGTCCTCTTCATCAATAATATTTTTCATGAGGCGTCTTCTTGCGTCGGATTTGTTTTATCCCCATATTGTGTTATGGCTGTTGAAGACGCCAAGTAGGATAAAAGGTTTTGGAAGTTATTTAATCAGATATTTAATTTTATTAGCATCAAGAGAGTGGCTGTTGGGAAGATAAATATTACATACACTGATTGTCGCTGGGACTTGGATTTTAATAGCTACAGCTTCAATCTCTGTTTGTATGTCAATTTGTCCTGCAGGCAGGTATTCTTTTGCAAAAATGGCAACACCACCGCTAGCTATATGGAAGTAGTGACGGTTTTTGTTGTAGCACTTAAAACATTTTAATTTGCCTTTGCTGTTTGCCCTGAAGTTAGTTTCCTGAATGCAGATTATTTCGGGCTTGTGATTTTGGCAGAGTAATTGTAGCCTTTCATATTTTGAAACCGTTTGCATTCCATTGTAGAATGTTCATTTTAGTTTTGAGAAGGGTTAGGTTTAGATATTTCTGTTGTAGTGCCTACATTTTGTAGTAGATTTGCTTTATCGTGTTGGTAAATCTTTTTGAATTCATGCAGACAAATATTGGTCAAGTCAAACTTGTTGTATAATTATTGTGGATACTCAGGTCAACAATGGTATCCAATGGTATTCTTTGAAAGTGTCTTTGTTCGTTTGCTCGAATTTTAATAATAGCAGGTTGGTGTTTATCATGAGGCTTCTATTAAAAAAGAATTTAGTGTCAGATTGTTTCCATACTAGATTCTGATTCGGATGTGTCTGATTCTGTTATATGTTTTAACAGTTTTTTCTTTAATCTGGTGACTCTGCCTTTGATAACTCTTTGACAATGGTAAGAGGGTCAGCAGAGCCTAAAGCATTTTCAAGTAGTAAATGAAGTTGGTTTCCTGTCACTGGAAAAGAGTTTTTGTTCTTTTCGAACAGAGCTTTAGTTGGACGGAGCATATCTTCAAGAGTAGAACCAGAGTTACTGTCTTGGTCCGTTTCATCTTGTTTTGCAGAATTCTTTTTTTTTTTTTTTTGTCTTTTTCACATTATTGTCTTCATTGTGGCTGTCTTTGGCATTGTTGTCTGCTTCAGAGGGACAGGAGGATTCACTTGGGAGGTTTCTCTTGAGAAGGGGGGGAGTTTTAGGGTCACTAGTTGGGGGGGCAGTGGGCATATCAACTGTGATGAGTTTGTACCTCAATGTTGTTTGAGGGGTTTGGTGATATACTTGTAATGGTAGAGTCCAGAAGGCAATTCTATTTAGGGTGTTTTTGGGGGCAGTTACTAGCAGTATGGCCTTCCATTTTGCAATTGAAACATTTTCAGTAGAGAAAAAGATTCTATATGGTGTACCTTCATATACAATCGCTGATGACTGAGGGAGTTTGTGGAGTTCCCCAGGTTGGATAAATGTTTGCCTTCTGAAGCTCATAATGTGACTGAGGTTAGGGTCAGACAGACCAGCTCTGATGAAAGATATACTGGAGGCAGTTTTAATGTCATGGTTCTTAAAAATATTTGTGATTTCTTCGTTTGGAATAAATGGGTATATGTTCGATATTATGATTCTCTTGAGTTTGTTAATTAGGAGTCTCACATTAACAGTTGTATTTTTAATGGTCAGAGTGGTTTTTTTTTTTTTTTTTTTTTTGGTTATAAGATCAGCATTGGTCTTAGAGTTCAGAAACACACATATTCTATTATTGGATATTCTTGATATAAAAGTGGAACAAACTGGGGAGGGAACAATTTCGGTTAGTTTGCTTATATAGTCTTTGACAGTTAGATTTTCGCATGCGTCCAGTAGTATGGATTGTTCTTTTGATGGAAAACTCACAGTATTCGCAGCTCCGGCGTACGACTTCGTGGGTTGCTCTTGGAGGTTAGGTGACGGATTCATCTTGAGGTTGGCTGGTACAGCTTTATTTGTGTGGATACGTCGAGCCAGCGGGCAGGCCGGTCAGAGAAACGCTGTATGCTGCTTGTAACACTGATAACACTTTAAATAACACTGTAAGGTAATATTAATACTGAAGTGTTTTGTAGTATATCGATAAGCTGATAGAGCGCAGCAGTAATTGTTGCCTCGTACGCTGTCAAACTACGACTCCGAAGCTCTTTTTCACAGGAATATATTGAGTTTTCGAAGTCATTTGATTTCAAGTCATTTGAAGAACATTCACTCACAAATCTAAAAATGTACACAAATAGCTGGAAATGTTCATATTAACGGCGTCAGAGATACAGCTGGTAACAGTCTTGTGTCAACAGTTCATAATTTGCTCAAAAAAAAAAAACATTTTAAAGTGGACAATAGATAATAACGAAAAATATATTACACGATAATTGAATAATTCCAGTTAAATAAAATGCAACATTGTACACCTACCCGAAATGGCCTTGAATTTGAAACTCACCAGCACATTTACTCGCTCTGGTACTAGCAAATAAATGCTCTGGTGAATTTGAAATTGAAGGCCATTTCATTTAGAAGTACAAAGTTATATTTTCTTTATCTGGGATTGTTCAATTATTTTATAAAAGTTTTTGCGTCAGTATCAATTTTCCACTTAGTATTAACGTTTTTCGAGCAAATTATGTACTGTACAAAAAATAATGTTACCAACTGCATTTCAAAAAAATTATATTTGTATAAGTTTTGAAAAAACAAAAGAATACAGCAAAGTTAATTCAAAGCCATCTTAAATATTGCAATAAGACCATCCATTAGAAACGATTTAATGAAAAAGTTTTTGAGCCGTTTGTGCAAAATAGCGTTTGGGCATTTCTGAAAATGCGTAATTTTGAGCTCGTTTTCACAGAGAACCGTTGAGATTTCCGTAAACTTTATTCGACATCATTTAAAGCACATATGCAATAATTTGAACAAATATGTCTTAAATAATGTCATATAAAGTTTCCCGAAAACACAATAGGTTTCTGTAAATATGAGCTCTAAATTCCGTATTTTCAGAAACGCTTAAACGCCATTTTCTCGAATATAGCTCCAACTTTGTTCTTAATTTTTTTTCCATGGATACTGCTAATTGCACTATTAATATGTCGTAAAGTTTATTTTGCTGTATTCTTTTGTTTTTTAAAAATTACACAAATGTAATTTTTTTGAAATATCTCTCACGCCATTAATAAGCGCATTTCCATTGATTAGTATACATTATTGCATTTGTTACTGAAGGAACTTCAAATAACATTAAATGAAGTTTTTCGAAAACTCAATAAATTCCTGTGAAAAAGAGCTTCAAATTTCGCATTTACTAGCAAATGCTTAATTACCTTTTTTTAAAAATGCTTCAAATGTTTCAGTGAAAATTGTTAAGCACGACATTATAGCCTTCTTTGAAATAATTAAAATATAATTTAGGTTCTACCATTTGGAAACCGAAAAGTTGCGAAAATTTCAAAAGAAATTTCTTTGGGCCACAATAGATGGGAGCCGACAAGAAGGGACAAGACTGTACAGTACCTGAACACACCAAGGAAATTAGAACACTACTTCGAAAAAGCTTCTTATTGCACACAATATTACGCAAAAACTACCAAAAGGTTTCAGCTAGAGGTGCTACAAAATGGCACAGACTTTCTCGTAGTAAACTTTTATAATTTTCTTAGTGTAGTCTGGCTTTAAGGTCTTGTACCATTCTCTGGTCGACTACCATCTATCGTCACCCAAAGTACATTTTTGGGGCATTTTCTTAACGTTTTGCGTTTTATAATAGTACGATCGAACTATTACTTCAAGAATATTAAAGAAGAGTAAAACCTCGTCAAAATTAGAAATTTTCATTGAAAATTTGAAGCCATTTTGAAGATAATGGCGATTAGAGATTACTGTAAATGGGAAATTCAAAGGTCTTCATAGGATTCTATTGAGATTTTGAAACTTCTTTTTGACTTGAATTTCGTTTCAATTCATTTAAAGCATTTCCACTGACAATGCTATAATTTATACAAATCGATGGAAATATGCATATTAACGGCGTGGCAGATATTTAAAATTACATTGTGAAAGTTTTGAAAAAAAAAAAATACACTAAAATTAACTTTACTTCATATTAAACTGTGCCATTTCCACTATCAACTGAAAAATTAGAAGAATACATTTGAAGCCATTTTTGATATAATGGCGTTTGAGTGTTTCCGAAAATGCGGAATTATGAGCATTTCTTAGAAAACTGTTGAGTTTTCGTGAAACGTTTTTACCATTATTTAAAGTACATTTACTCATAAATATAATAATTTGATGAAACCGCCTATATTGTAAATATTACCGACGTCCAAAAAATTTAATTTTTGTAATTTTGGAAAACAAAAAGACCAATAGATGTTTGTGATCTTCTAGGATCGTTTGGCTCTATCCAAACAAAATTTAAAACAAATTTGGAGGCGTTTGAGAGAAAATGTTTTTGTTATTTGTTAATTGCAAAGGTTGCACGCAATATTGCAGGGCAATTACTAACATTTAAAAAAATTGCATCACATTAATGAAAGAATATTTATGGACAAGAAATTTCATTAGAAGGAAATATCCGTCTTCAATTTTATAGTTGTAGGAAGACGCCCAAAAAGTTTAGACTTTTGCAATTTTCGAAAATTCAGAGTTCACCCTGAAAATCTGACCTATGCCACCTTGTAAGTATATTTTACCCTATTTTTACAAGAAATTTAAAGAAAAATTTGGTGTTGTTTTCGAGAAAATTTTTAAAATGTTCGGGGAGCTTTATGTAAAGTACCCCCAAAGTTTAAACAATGTTTTTAAAAACCACAAAGCTTAAACTAGACCGAGATGGACAGGGGTTTCTTCAGTTTCGAAAAAATCCTACGCGTGATTTCGCGCTAGCAGTGTTCACAGATGGACGAATGGACATGCAGTACAGTGTTGCCTTCCTATTTTTTTATTTTACATCAAAAACAGTTAAAACTCGTATGACGTGCTATGGGAATAGTGAATTGGTACATTTTCAAAATTCTGTGATCCCTACACTAAGTCTAATACTACTTAAATTTTGAATTTTGAATTTTGAAAGGAGAAAAACCAAAACTCCATGTAATAAAAACTATTTTCAACGATAAACAAGCAATAAATTTTGAATTTTGAAAAGGAGAAAAAAAAAACTCCCATTTAATAAAATCTATTTTAAAGATAAATAGCAATAAATTTTGATTTAACCCATTTAATAAAATCTATTTTCAAAGATAAATAGCAATAAATTTTGACTCTTATTACTTCCTGCCGCGACAACATGGAAACGATAATTTAAATAATTGTATTTCCCACTGAATTCTAGAAGACGTGCACAGAAAATGAAGTTACATTTATGTCCAGAAGCAAACAAGGGGCCATCTCAGCATTTGCTCAATGGATCAGGAAAATGGACGAAAAACCTGATCGAGATGAGGTCATTTACCCGGAAGCTGTAGTACAATAGTTGTTACAAGTTGATTATACTTATTTATACAGTCCAAATGGTAAATAATGCATTATGTATCATTGTTAAAATTAATGTTCCTTTTCTTGTGATGCTCAGTATAGTCTCTAATTGTATAGAAACAGTTTTGCAGCAGAAACGATTTCACCTGGGATTTAAACTTTTCTATTGAATTTAATCGTTTAGTGTCATGTATTGTATGTGAATTTTTGTAATGAGCTGTTGATACTGTTACCTGATGAATATGATTTCTACGTCGAGTGTTATAGTATAGACATCGGCATTTCTGAAAATATATTCCGCCCTTGAGCAAGTCATTTTTTACAAAAACCACTGATTCGTAAATAAAAAGACACGGTAATGGTAGAATTCCTAGATTAATGAAGAGAGGCTTACATAAATCACGTGGGTGGGATTTGGTTATTATTCGTACAATTCGTTTTTGTAATCTAAAAGTCTAGGAGCTATAAGATTATTTCCAAAATATTATGCCATATCTCAGGCGGGAATGAACATTCGCGAAGTATCACAACGAGCAGTATGAAGGCTGACTGAATTTGCAAGAATTCTGAACGCGTAGCATAATGAACTTAATTTTGTGTTCAATTCATTTAAATGGACGTTCCATTTAGGTTTGACTGAATTGAGAGACCTAAAAATTTTGTTGCCCTAACATCAGTCACTGGTACACTGTTCATTTTCAATGGAGCACAGAATTGTTTATTTGAAATGGAAAACTGCATTAAAACCGTTTTCTTTCGTTTACTATTAATTTGTTATTTCGGAACCAATTTGAAACATCTGATATTGTACTATTTACGGTTTCTTTATTGCAAAGGATGTTCGTATCATCCGCAAAGAGAACCTGTTCTTCCGATTTCGAATCGTCGAGGGCATATCGTTTACGTAAAGTAGGAACAGAGTAGGGCCTAAAATCGATCCTTGAGGAACTCCACATGCAACGGGCAAAGAGTCGGAATGGTGCGTACGTAATGTTCCATCATTCCAGTAGGTATTTCAACTCTCTGAGATCGTTGTTTAAGGTACGAACATAACAATCTAGAGCAATACCACGAATTCCATATGAAGGTAATTTGGAAAGTAAATGTCATGATCAATGACGTCAAAAGCTTTTGAGAGATCTAAAATAATCCAATAGGTTCCTCATTTTGATCCAATGATGAGGCGACATCTTTAAGAAAGAAAATATAGCAGTTTCGTTGATTTTGATTTTCTAAATCCATTTGGCAATCTGAAAGCGCGTCTGTTTAGTGAGAAAGGTTTCCATTCGTACGTAAAAAGTCTCTCTAATATTTTGAAAAACTGATAGAAGAGAAATGGGCCGATAATTTTGAATTTCATTTTGTTGCCTTTTTGAAAAGCGGCTTAATTTTAGCTGTTTTGAAAATATCTGAAACGTTCAGTGCATAAAGATGCATCAAATATGTGAGTTAACGGTGTATAATGGCATACGCACAAGTCTTTAACAAAGAATCCGGGAATTCATCTAAACCGGACGAATATTTATTTTTAGTTTACGATTATTTTGAGAATTTCATGGAAGAAGTTTCGGAAACGAACATTGTGTCTAAAATTTTGGGTGAACTGTCTGTTTTTGAATTTTGTGCCTGAAGACCCTTAGTGAGATCGGCAGCAATTCTCGAAAAGTATTGTTAAAGAGATTAGCTTCTGTGCCGGATCGTTCCAATTTATATCGTTATATTTTAAAACAATATTCTCTACAGGGTTTCTAGTTGATTTGGTAGTATTTTTATTATATTCCACATTGCTTTTGTTTTATTATTTGAGTTCAAAATATCCTGATCGTTTTCATATTTTAGCCTGCCTTATGACTTTTCGTAACAATGTTTTGTATTTTTTAAAGTAGATAAGAAAATCTTGAGATACGTCATGACGTTTAGAAATAAAGTAGAGAGTACGTTTATTTTTACACGATGTTCTAATTCCTTTGTGATCCAAGTATTACTTTTCGTGAAATGTTTAATTTTCTCTTTTAATAGGAAAGCATGCGTTAAAGAGAAATGAAAGCTTTGAGAAAAAATAAATTATATTTTCATTTGTGTCATTAGCGTTATAAACTGCCTCCCATGATTCTTTTAGCAAGTGATCCGTAAATAACTTTATGTTAACTGTAGTAAATGCTGCACATGCGTGTTTTATTTATTGTGTCAGTATTCATGTTATTAGTAATTGTAGAATTTGTGATCGTGGTCACTGTAACCTAGATTATTCGTTATTATTTCATATTTAGTTGTGGTTTTGTTAATTATAATTTGATCTATTGCTTGTTTGTGATTTAAGAGTATTCCGTGTAAATGTTCACTGTAATATCTAAATTAAAAGAATGAATTAAGTTGAGAAACTGCTCTTTTTCGTGGGATTTGCTCAGAAAATCAATATTGAAATCTCCACATACAACAATGGATTTAAAACAGAGATTACTAATTTTGTTCAGAGTTATCTCTAGATTTTCTACGAAATGGAAATAATCTAAAGCTTGCTTTGTTGGAGGTCTGTAGATGCAAAGTAAGATAATTTTGAGCGTAGTAAGATGTACAACTGTTATTTCAAAACTTTTTCAACTGCATATAAATTGAATTCTGACAAGAAGATAGAATCAATATTATTTCTTACATAAATACACGAACCTCCGTAAGCAGGGCCTTTATTTGATTCCCTTGCTCTAATAAGATCCTGCAAGGTAAAAACTAGAATTTGGAGTGTGTTTAGATCATTATGAGGATAACAATGTTCTGTAAAGCAAAGAACATCTATTTGACTGAGATCACACTCTAATGCTGCCTCGATAAATTCAATTTTATTTGAAAGAGATTGCACATTATGATGCATTATTTGAATCTTTTGCATGTACCTACACGGATGCTTTTCTGCTGCATCTGACTGTAGTTGCTGTTTATTTATCTCATTTTACCTGGAGTGCGTGGTCGAAGGAGTATCGTGTCCCAGCAGTGTTAGGAGGTGAGGAAGGAGGGTTACAGATGTAGGGAATGAATAATAGGAGAGGTAGTACAAGGATTAGGTTCAGGGGATAAGGTAATTGGGTCCAAAGGGGTTCCGGAGGATGGAAGAGAACTAGGAGATGTAGATGGGGAGGAATCATGGATAGGATACTGCTGAGGTGTAAGGATGTATTTGGCAAGTTCTCTACAGAGTGCATGTTTTCCGATAAGGTTCAAGTGAAGACCATGCCGGGTGAAGTGTTTTTCTGAGAGAAAGTTAAGCTCAAATAATTTAACATGTGTGCCTCTCAGATGCAGTTTTAATTTGTTGTTTGCGTGTCTAATTTCTTTGCACAGTGTTGGTTTGTTGTACCAGAAGGGCAGAGTCGAGATTACAATGTTCGTGTTTTGGGCGGCACGTTGTAGTTTGTCAACATGTTGCTCAGGTGTATAGTGACCACCCAAATTGATGTCATTCTGCCCTCCTATGATGATGACTGTATCCGTTTGGTGAGAGTTTTGTTGTGGGTGTCCAATTCACTGATCACGTCGCAAACCTCCCGTTAGGTTTAAACACACATGACAGAGAAATTGGATGGGAGTTTCCCACTGAGCAGGGAGGAGATTTGTCGCCCATGGCTATCTGCTAAAATTAGTACCTTTTTGGTGGGCTCAGTAGGAATGTCCTTGTTTACGTGTGGGCCAGGTTGCGCAACTCTACGTGCCTTTGTTTCTTTGCGCTTGCTAGCCTGTTTGCGTCGGTTTGTGGGTGGACGTGTCGATGATGGGAGGGTAGTGAGGATTGGGAAGGCATGGAAAATCATTGTCATAATCTAACACAGCAAATCTGTTTTGAGTAATGATTGGTTGTGATGCTTGTGTGTTTGCTTTCGCGGATGGACGGTTGAAAGTTTCTGCGGTGTTGCCTACTGTTGTCCAACCGTCTGAGTTTTGAACGACCTCTTCGAGCCTTCGGATATGTTCATCTAAATTATTGTTTACGTGTAGAAGGCTTTCAGAAGGTCGCTTTGAGAGTGTACAGAGTAAAGTGTATAGCGAATAGTAGCCATGTCACGAATGCGTATCAAATGCGTGCAAATATGAGAACAAATAAATAGATGAGAAATCAGATTATGTATCAAAAATGTTTCTAAATTTTCTTTTAATTTACTGTATTAAATTATTTAATTTAAGCTACGTATTTATTTATAAAATAAAAGAAATGTGATTCTAATTAGTATTTAAATGTTATTGGTTAATTGCGAGTAGAGTTGAGTGTGTTTCCGTTAATAGATCTAAGCTGCAAACTAATAAATACAATTAGATTACTATACTTTACCTCTTTAAAGGCCACAAAAATTCACCACTTTGATATTTTTTTGAAATCACAAGGTTCAAAATTTTCCGTTACTACGAAACTTAACGTATATACGAAACTTTGAATTTTGATGTTTTCACAATTATCAAACACTTTCACTAGTTGTTTAATCCTTTACGCAAACTAAATTGATTTGTACATAGCAAATATGTATTAAAAGTCTTTGAACTCGTTAAAATGCACGTTTGTCCGTTACGCTGTCTTTTAAACAATAACTATTTACTTCTTTTCCACTGCTTCGGACAATATAAATCTCTTTCGGCGTTCCTGTAACAAGTAAACAAGTAAAGAAAACAATTTAAAAACAAAAGGTACCTGAAAGATGTAAGAAAGTAGTCAAAATTAGTGAAATATTGGAGCACAGTCCGAGCACGTCAGTCACGCAAGGAAGCAACCAATCCTTCTTGCCAGCTGCCATCTATCACCGTCCAAAGTACATTTTTGTTTTTTAATTTTGTTAACTTTTCGGTTTCCAAATAGCAGAACTGAAATATTATTTTAAAAATATTAAAGAAGAATTAAACATTGTCCTAAATAGCAATTTTCATTAAAAAATTTGGAACCGTCTTTAAGAAAATGGCTTTAGCATTTCTGTAATAGCGAAATTTGGAGCTCTTCTTCACATGAATTTATTGAGTTTTCAAAAAACTTTATTTGAAGTAATTTGAAGAACGTCTACTCAAAATTTCCATAGTGTATATAAATCCATTAAAATGTGCATGTTAACGACGTGAGAAATTTAAAAAAATTACATTTGTGTAATTTTTTTAAAACCAAAGAGTACACCAAAATAAACTTTACGTCAGCACCATTACCACTATCCCATGGACAAGTTTGAAGACAAAATTTGGAGCAATATTTGAAAAATAGCTCAAAAGCCTATTTAAATATTATAAATAAGCGTTTTAAATATGCGTGATTTTGAGCTCATTTCACAGAAAACTGTTGAGTTTTCGAGAAACGTTTATTTGACATTATTTATAGCACTCGTAAATAAACCGACGTGAAGAAAGAGCCTGTAATATAAATATTACCGACGTGAGAGACAAGCCAAAAAATATACATTTTTGTAGTTTTTGAAAAAACAAAAGAATAGAGCAATATGGCGTTTATACCATCTTATACAGCGTTGTCACCACTATGCACACCAAAATTTAAAGAAAAAAATTCCAGCCATTTTTGAGAATATCTTGTTTTGTATTTTTAACTTTCAAATTTACCCTATATTCCTGAAACCATTAAAATTTTCAAAACTGTACATGACATTATGAAAAGAACTAATAATGAGGAACAAATTTCATTTGGAGGAAAAATATCTATCTTTAATTTTGTAGTTCTAGTAAGACTCCGAAAAAAATTAGAGAAAATCAGAGTTAATTAAGTTTAAGTGATAATCCGTCCTGTGCCACGTTTATATGTGTATTTCTCTATATTCTTACAAGAAACTTAAAAAAATTCGCGCCGTGTTTGAGAAACTTTTTATCATGTCACTCGTACTGCGAGTAAAGTACTCCCAAAAATTAATTAATGTTTTTCAAAATCATATAGCTATGTCTCAGGTCAGATGGACAGGGGTTCATTCAGTTTAAAAAAACTCTCATATTTTAGGCATTAGTGTTGTTCACATACATCCAGACAAACGGACGGACGTTTTGTCGTGAATCGATTTTTTGGTATCAAGGACCCACAAAACGTGGATTCTAGGTACACTACGTGTTAGAGGATTATCACGTTTGCAAGAAAATCGCATTTCTGGTATTATTTGAAGAGCGACAAAATTTCTTTTTTGGAAACTCTGGAAGAGCAAAAGCGACAAATTCCTATCATTTTTTATTTACTTGCTAATTTCTTTGTTTTCTTGCTTTGCATGATCACTTGACAGCATGTTGCGTTGTGTGAAAAAATTGCATTTATGGTATTATTTGAATAGAGAAAAAATGTTTTTGAGAATTCTGGAGCAACAAAAAAGCGACAAATCCTATGTTGTTATTTTTTTAATTTTCTCTGTAATTTGTTGGTTTTCTTGCGTTTGCGATGCTAACTTGATATCAAGTTAGCCGAATCATTAATAGCGGGGTCAATTCAAGAGCAACAAAAATTTTTTTGCGTAACCAGTTAGCAACAAAACAGCGACAAATTTTGAGTCTAATATCAATTATTTTTTTAAAACTTTGCCATTCTAACTTTACGGAGATGTGGATTCGGTATGGTTTGGGTGGTATGAGCTATATTGTATTTACTCTCAGGAAATATTGTGAAATTGGTATTAGTGTCATTTTGACACATAACTATTTAAAGTGCATGTTATGAAGGGTTGTGGGAGAACAGTATTTGAGGCCCTTGTTTAGAAGAGAAATGTCTTGATTGGATAAAGGAGTGGAGGAAATATTACTGACGCGGGGATGGAACTGATGCGACATGACCTGACTTTGATTTGCATTAATATTATTCGAAGTTTGGTGGGTGAGTTGAAAACTTGTATTAGGGTGGCAGATAAGGCGGCTCAACTTACCCTTCTGTACATCTTTCTTCTTGGAGATGATATGAACACAAACACGCCGCCTTCCCCTACAAGATACACAGATTACTAAGCCTGCCTCTCACTAAATCTCATTTTCTGGGAACAGTATTCAACACATCGCTATGGTAAACGGTTACAACACAGCTCTCCAACAACATATTACTCCGCAAAATACACAAACGAAAACTGAAAATGTACACTACTCTCTTTAATGTAACACTGACACCAGACAAGTACACCTGCTTACCATATTTTGGAAAACGTTTAGTAAAAGTCACACAGTTACATAAAGCCGATATCAAAGTTTCATTCAAAACACAAAATTCTCTCAGAAAAATCCTGTCCCCTAAAAAGCACACATCTTCTAAAAAAGCGGCGACATTGCCACGACTGCGATGCAAAATATATTGGTCAAACAGAACTTTCAATACAAGAATAAAAGAACATATACACGCTTGGAAACACAACACCTGTAAATCTCACTTTGCCAATCATTTACTTCAGACAGGCCACACATTCAATCCACACACAGACATTCACATACTAGAAATAGAAAATCAATATCATACTAGGGTAACATTGGAAAACCCTTTACATCCATCTAAATAGTAACCTACTGTAAATGTAATGATGTATGATGTAAACATAAACTACAACCCCTCCCCTCTGCTAAAATTATTATTTGACACCACCCTCACACCACACTCTTCGGGGGTGACACAGCGCAGCACACCGCATCCAGGCCCTCTTTCTCCACCACACAGCCGGTATTTAAGCTGCTAGGCACGCTCGAACCCGCGTAGTCGTTTTTGTGGCACCCAGACAAGACCCAGGTAAGAAACGGCTCAACCTAATTTTCGAAGCCGGTACTCCTTTATTTCTTTTCTTTCTTTCTTTTTTCTGTTTCAAATTTTACATGTTTATTTCATTCACTTTCTTGTTTTAGATTTTCAAATTACTATATTACTAACGATTAACTCTCCGCCCTTTCTTTCTTTTCTTTCTTTAATTCTTCTTCTTTAATTTTTAAGATGTTTTTTAAAATTATAATGTTTTGTTTATATTTTTTTATATTTTCTCGTATAAGGTAACTGATGATGATGGCTAAGCCATCGAAAGCTGCTATTAATGAAATAAACAGTATTGTTGGCAATGACAACGCCTTGTTCAATTATGTAGAAGCCAACGACATTTCACAGCTAAACCAATATCTTAACGAAATATATAAAAACAATGTTGGGCGTTAATTTTAATTCTAAGAATTAATAAGAATAGAAAAATAATTAAAAGTATAAGTATTAGAAAGAACTAAAAACAACGTTCGATCAGCTGGAAAACTTCGCTGCCATTTTACTGCGCTTTCATTTATCGAGAGGCTTCCCGTTTCCGGGCCAAGATAAATGTTGACCATTCTTCGCGTTCCCGTTCCCGTCATGCTTCGCATCTCTGCCATGTGAACGTCTGCCTGAAATGCATATCTTTCAATAGTCTTTACGTTCCCGTTCGCGTTGCCGTTCCCGTTCGTGGGATATTGTGGAGCGGCGCACCAGTCCCAGCATCGGAGGCCACACTCACTTTTCCCGTGCTCTTTCAACCGGTCATCTAGAAAAATATCCCGAAGGCGCTGGTTCTAAGATCTCAAGGAGATAGTGCCTTATGAAGCAGTTGTTACCCTAAAGGGCCTAAACACGAGGATTTCCTCAAAGCTTGGCCCGAACAGATCAGATCATTTTTGTTTGTTACACATACTTTCGGTATTTTTCAATATTCCATCAGAAACTGACACAAGGTTCATTATAAATGTTTTCATGAACAATAAATTAAGTGAATGCTTTCCCTGTTCTTAACCCTTTTTCGCTCTGTTATTAATACTCAATGACATAGCCGACTATTATATTCCAAGCCTTGCTGTACGTGTTGGGCAACGCTGAAGCGGTCCAACTTTGCCTTGGTTGCCTATTGCAAGCAGTGTGAATATCTAGTGGTGTTCGTACCTTTATTGTGTCTTACCAGTGGCATGTTTAGCAACTTTTAGATATGTCTATTGAATTGTGAATGTATCCGATGAATCTTTTTGAAGAAAGTAAGTGCATATCATGTTTACACTCCATTCTCAGCAATACATGACTTATTGGCGTAAACTTATGATCATTTTTCAATTTATGTACTGATTTTTTGAATTTATTATTTGGTTATTTTGTATTACTTGTTCACAATATGAAGCTGAAAGAATTAACGAAATTGCGTTTATTTAAACGCTATTTTCTTTGAAATTGATGCCGCATCGTTGTGCACCTGGCTACCAATCGAATGACAGAACAATAAAACCGGAAGGCACTGTAATAACAATATCTTTGCCATGAGACGAAAACTTAAGACACTTGTGAATTAGAGTTATTCCGCTTTCGAATTGAACTCCTTGATAAACATCTGTTATATGCTACAAACACTTCAGAGAAGAAGACATAATCGAAACATATCAGAAAGTTACTATTGCTCTACCCCTCACAAAAAAACCTTCCACTGCGCATGCCCGAAAGTGGCTTCTCCCTCCAAAGCTCGTAATATTTCCCCGCCTGCCTCAGCTCTCTCTCTCTCTCTCTCTCTCTCTCTCTCTCTCTCTCTCTCTCTCTCTCTCTCTCTCTCTCTCTCTCTCTCTCTCTCTCTCTCTCTCTCTGTCTTTCTCTCGTGGGTCGCGCGTTAATTCAACACTGCGAGTGTGGTGATAACAAACTTATGAGTGAGAAGGATCAGACGGAAGGCAGCTTACGTGTTTCCGTGTAGGGGTTGTCCAAACGATCAACAGAGAGTAAGCCGTGTCTTGAAGTTTCGGTCTCCAGTCCCTGTTTGACCGTGGCTAGTGATCAGTGACAGTGTGCTTTACACAGTAGCTGCTGTTATTCACCAAAACCCAATTATTACAAATAATTCAAAGTATATCCACTGAAAAACGATCGGTCGTTGATCAAATAATAATTGAACAAGGCCACATTCGTCTCCGTCTTCCACCGATCTAAATCCAATAGCACTTGTTTGGGGAGCAGAAACAATTGGTACATCCTTAAAAGAAAAGGAAACGTTTTGCAGAGAAGCGTTTGCACAATACAGAGCTGAGCAATGGAAGAAATCCTGCGAGCGTGTGTAGAGGCGCATAATAATTCAGATAATGTGATGGACCAACAAACGATGGACACTCCTGGACATTTCTTTGGACACTCCTGGGAGTGCGAGTTCTTCTTTTGACGAAGAGGGCAGTGATGAAGAGTGACGGTCAGCGCGATCGCTGCGTCTTGCAGTCGACTCTCCTTCTCGCCTACGCGCTTCCTTATCGCCGAGAGGGGAAATCTCAGATGCCACAGGGTGGGGGCAGCCTCCGAGACTTTACCAAAGGTACGTCCGCCATGATGGTTTTTTTGCGAGCGGTTCAGCTATAGTATAAGTGTAATTGCCTGTTTTAAGCCACCCGCAGTTAATTGATGGAGACAGTCCAATTACATTCCTAATTTACTCTCATATTTGTCGAACTCAAAACCAGTGTTACGAACAACCAAGAGTTCGCAATCATAGATGGTTCATCATCATAGTTCAATGTCGATGAATTTTTCAAAATGGGCAAAATAAAAAATATGATTTTTAATGTAATTTCCAAAATAAATTGAATAATAACTAGCGTAATTTTCAAGTTTTGGGAAGAGATTGTTATTTTTGTTTGTTGCAATGTAATGTGAACATTGGTATCTGTTACAAACAGCATCGTTGTGTGCAGCGACATGTGCATTCCCAGATGGATCTTATTTCAGTTCTGATACATTTGCGGCTATGTATGATAAACTCAGTAGCTTTAATTCTTCCAATCTTTATGCTTTGGATAATTATATTCTTTTTGGCAAACTACAGTCTGACAATATTAAATGTTTTGTGACCTTTTACTCAGGCTGGGTGTGAAATATTCATGGATTTCGGGCTCTCCCTTTTGAAGATTTTGTAAAACAAAAATTACACAAAGTCGTAGTAACATAACATTTATAATTGGACGTTTCCTTGAGCATTTACCACGATACAGAATGTCATTCCATAAACACCCCTAACAAAAATAACAAACATTGTACAATATTAAAAATAATAAAAATAACCCAAGAAAAATAACAAGTTTTCCTCAAATATAAACAAAATTTTGTTTTTTTTTTCTGGAGACATCTTCTTTACCTTCTCATATTCATCTTCTCACATTATTTTATACAATTACTGGTTTTCTTATGACTAAAGCAAGAATTGAAAATTAGTACTTATCAGACTGCAAAAGTAAAGAATGACATGACAATGACAGAAGAGTAATGAATGACATGACAGAAAAGAGGTATTTGTACTGTACATTTTGTTTATACATTATAGATTGTGATCAGTGCTTCTGTTGATAGAATTTACTGTGTTGGAAAGACACATCTTCTGTTAAATTGAAATATGAATCTATAAACATTCAATAGAGATGTTTAAAGAAGACAGTGCAAGACGCTTATGTCAGTGCTGATGTAATAGTCACTACAATAGAGGCTATTGTTTATTTTTGATAAGCAGATGCTGGCGCCTACAAACCGAGTTGGCTTGTGCAATGACACGTAGACCAGGTGATCTGCAACAACGTGTGCGCAGCCTTCCCAATTTGAAAGCTCGGGGTAGGGCAGTCTTGTTGGACGAATCGTGGTGCACACCATTTTCTTCCGAACAAAACAAGGTTATTACAGAAAGTTATTACATTTATGATGTTACTTTAATGTATTGCAAATTATGCATTGATTAAAATTAAGAATGTTATGTTATGAGACATTCATATTAATGCTTCATATTTGCTTGTATCATTCTCTTAAAGTTACAAGACTAGATGATTTATCATGTTGTAATGATCATGTAGAAGCTTTAGTATGATATAAGAATCAGAATGTGTTACATTGTACATTTATTTCAGCACAACATTTAAACACTTGTAATTTCAAGAATAGGTTAATGTTGATCACTGAGGTGATAACATGTGTTTGTCATTTGTAGTTTATTGTCTAGTTTAAATGTCTTTGTGGTGTTGACACGGGGACTGAACAGTGTTCTAAAGAGACAGTCACTTGCTTAATTTTTTGTCCTCAAGGTGAGATGTACTTTAAGGGTCATTTAACAGAAAAATAACCTGCAATGAATGCTGCACTTAAAAAATATTAAGAATTCAATTAGTGTTTTTTATGCTTAAGCACCAGTTTGATAGTGCAATAAGGAATGTGATAATATCGATTAAACATTACATCACTGTCATGTCTGTGATATTCCCCCAATCAGAGGACGAGTCGGAGTTACGCTCCACTAGTGGAGAGACACTGCCCCTCCCCGCCCCTTCACCGGGCGGTGGAGTATAAAGTCATAGGCCGGGAGCAGAGCGCTCTCGTTCAGTGATAACTTCGCTTAGCTACCACCGCCGCCGCTTGCTACACGCCCAATCGCGACGTAATCAGCTGCGCGCTACAAAAGGGACTCTAGGCTGCTGCCGCCGGCACTGGCTACCCGTCACAAGTCGTGGCGTATCCGCCAGGCAATCCGCAAGGACCTCGGGTGGTTACCGCCGCCAGCTATCGCATAACGACGCTTATCGCCACTGCCGGTGATAAGGCCCGAAACGGCAAGAACGCCGTTAGGAAATTTGTACAGTTATTTGTTACGTAAATTCTGTGTATTTGTTATGGTGAAAGTAAATGGCATTGAATGTTTAATTTACCCTGCATCCTGCAGATACAAAAATGTCATTCTTCACTTTTTGAAGTCTGATTAGTCGTCATGTGCAATTCTTGTTATAGTTATAAGAAAACTAGTAAATGGATAAAATGATCGTCTCCAGAACAAAACAAAGTTTTGTTTATATATGAGGAAAACTAGTTGTTTTTCTTGGGTTATTTTTTGTTTTTTAATATTGTACAATGTTTGTTCTTTTTGTTATGGGTGTTTATGGAATGACTTTCTGTATCTTGGTAAATGCTCGAGGAAACGTCCAATTATAAATGTTCTGTGACTACGACTTTGTGTTATTTTTTTCTTTACACAAATCTCCAAAAGGGAGAGCTTCGAATCCATGAACATTTCACACCCAGCTCACATGAACATTTCACACCCAGCAAAAGGTCACAGTTTAGTTCTTACCGACTAATATCAGATTATATCAATAATGATAATTAAAGAGAAATAAACGAATCTGAAAAGAAGATATGGGTTAGAAATCTTGGATCAGTATCTTGCAGCGTTAAGACTAGGTTACTACCCAAGTAATTAGGAAGATGCAATAATTTTTCCAAAACACAAACCTAATAAATGTTCACAAGAACTAGACACTTACAGGCCAATTAGCCTATTAGCTATAGTGTTTGATATACTAATTTTTAGTGCGTTTAAATAAATTCTTATACGATACAAAGGCCAAAACTGACGCCCAGTTCGGCTTTAGAGCCAATCTCTCGACTGAACACCAAATTGTAAGAGTTGCGGATTTGGTTGCGAAGGGTTTTAATGAGAGAAAGTACACTGTAGCTCTATTCTTGGATGTTTTTACTAAAGCGTTTGACCGTGTCTGGCACATGGGACTGAAATACAAAATCCGACATCAAGGCATTCCCAAATATTTTCAAGATATAATTGAAAGTTTCTTGCTAAGTAGGTCATTCAATATTAAGGTGGTTAGAGCGAGATACGTGTCGTGTTTAACATGCCTTTTTTATTGTACTAATCAAAAGATGAGAGGTTCGTCTATGTTCTGGTAAAATTTGAAACTGTTTCACTCTCTAGTTTTTGAAAAATGAGACCGTAAAGTTTGTCGTTTTAACATGGGCTCTTATGGCGACCCGACTCAGCCGACCAGAAATTTTAAAATTGTGGGAAAACTAGCTGTTGAAAATGTTTTAAAAAACTCTTCCTTAGGTAGCTAGCATCTCGAAGAATCAACATGCTCAATTTGAAGGACATCTACCGTCTCAAATAGGAGAAATACGCAAAATTGTAAGCCTAAATCACTCCAAAGGGAGACATTCGCGTGCTTTCTACAGGGACGAGCCGGTAACGCCCAACTCGGCAACACTGCGCGTAGCGCGCTTCATTCAAATCGAGTGGACAAGTCTCCGGCAAGAGTTCTTACATTCCTCTAGATCTTTTGGGCCCAGTTAAAAGATCCTCCCTCCTGGAAAACATTGCCTTTGTATATAATCAGATATTTAAATTTGATGGATAAAAGCATTTGTGCGTTCTGAATGAAAAACTCAATTCAGTTAATATTCCAAATTATCACGTTTTTTCTTTTATATCATATGCGCTATATAAACAATCTTGTATGCTATGAAAAAGTATGAATGATAGGCAGGCCCGCGCACAGGATTAAGTTCTCAGCGGAATAATGTATATTTTATATTTATATTATTTGTATTTATACAGTCGGCAATAAATAAATAAATCACTTTGATCAAGAACACCTAGAGGTGTAAGCTTCCTGTTCTACTGGGAAACAGGAAAGGGCCTGCAGTTTATGATGATGATTCACTGTGATTTAACTTTATGAGCAAATGGTAATTTTGAGAGTCTATAGAAATATTTATACTACTTTTATTATAGCATTATTTCAGTTTGAGCTCTGAAACAGCTTTTTTTATATTTTAGCTCCTGAACAATGATTAATTATTTGAAAATAATTCATATTCTCATTTTCATTATATGAGATACACAGTGGATACTGGACTCGAAGCAACATCTATGACACTACGACTACCGATGACATCGTTGACTATGAAAATAAAATTGATAGTACGCTTGTTAGATCGATCATGGATAGCTCATGAACACGTTCAGACCTGTGTGGCAGGTGTGCGGCGCGGCAGCGGATTGGCAGCGTTTTATTCTCTGCGGATTTCCATTCGCGTTCGGATAATTTTTCCGCTGCCGCTCCAGCTTTGCTGTAGAAACCAAGGCAAAGACTCGTCAGATCTTGAATATTTGAAGTCGTGCCAAAGAATCTGATGCGACAGAACGGTCAGAAAAAATACTTCTACTCGTGTTCAGTAACTTAATTAATGTTAAATAACATTAAACTTCTATTTTTAATTTTTTTGTTCTTAAAATTTTGTACATTTTACTAATAAAGAGTTTCAATATCACACACACACACACCCACACCACACATATGTATATATATATATACATATATATACATATATATATATACATATATATATATATATATATATATATATATATATATATATATATATATATATATTGTGAGTGTACTTACTCAGTTTTCAATTAGAACCCATCATCAAATGAGGCAGTGACCACATATTAAATTTTGATAGCAATAGCTGCTGTTTCTAAAATGATGAAGGGACAAGGGATTCCTTTAGGGGGGAGCGCCTTTATGAGGAGGATGTTGGCTGTGATTTTTAATGCATTATCTACCTTCATACAGTTCATTAATCACTACTTTGCCATTTTTTAATCACACATTTATTCATCAACGAGAACTCAACATAAGGAGAATCTGATACTAGTACATGCATGAGTCTGCAGTCTTAAATGATATTACATTAATATAAATTAATATCTATTTTTGATTACATTACTGGATTGCTCGAGACCGATAAATACATGAATCTCTTACTAATCAATTCTGTAATTATTATTGCAATCATTATGAATATCGTATGTGTATGACCTCTACTTCGTTCCCCCATCTACGTAATGGTTCATTAATACGCCCTATCCCACTAATGCACTCTCTGGCCAACGTGTCTGTGCTGAATTCACTTGAATTACATGGCTATTATATGTTCGGTTACTCATCCTGTATTTCCCACACTCTTGGCGCAGGAACACAGCTGCTTTTGTTCAAGGCCTTCACGCCACGGCGTGGCGTGAGGACCCCTCGCGTTGCCGCTGGCTGGTTTACGTGGTTGCCGCTCCGACTCCAGTGTTTTGCTGTCCAGTCACACGCTTTCGATATTATTGTGCGAGCTCCGTATTATTACGACCATGCGTTTTCTCAAAATCGTCCGTCTATTGATCTGCCCATGGCTGATGGCCCACGCGCACTCGCTCGCCACATGCTTCCATTTTCATTCGATTATTTATCGCTCACGAGCGTTTATGTCACAATTCCGACCTAATATTACGATCCACTGTCTTTAGTTACTATTCACTTCCTTGTCACTACTTCTCCCCACCTATATTCCCTGATGCTCACCGATTATACTTCCGTAATTGATGCCCCTCACCTCGCCCGTGCGCGCCATCTCAACTCTCTCTCCCTTCTTCTCGTTCTGCCTCGCGTCTCTTCTCGCCCCGCGCGACTCGTTCCCCGGAACCGTTCGTCTGACTCTCTTGTCTTTCCTGCGCGCCCGATTCAAATTGGCATCGTTTTTATAAATCTGAATGGTTACATGACCATTAGGTCATAATATATATATATATATATATATATATATATATATATATATATATATATATATATATAATATATATATAATATATATATTCTAACACGCCCACCTACTGCCTTCCACATGTGATGAGGGCGTGATAGAATGAATGCTCGTGAAGCGAGCTTAAAATTCTCAGGCAGCAGGATCTTTTGGGTATGAGAAAGGTCTGAACCCTTGACACAATGAATCAGATAAAATACGAATAAAATGAACATATATTCAATTAAAAAAATTACAGTGACGCAATTTCATAACAGGATAATGTACTTTAAGTAGCGGGCCCTGAAAAAAATGAAACAAGGCAAAACAAAAAAAAATAGGCGTCCCCTCGACTGCCTGAACACACTTTGACTAACTACAATTTACAATTTGCTCACTCCTTTCTGAGTTTTTTTCCACTACCAAATTATTTTACTATTTTAGCCTCTAGTTTTTCCGTGCACGGCTTTTAAAATGAATTTCACACTTGTTTCAAGGAATCCCGTTCACAGGTGCTAGCCTTGGGCTTCGCACTCACTATAACACTGAATGAAACGTAGCATTCACGTTACTTAAATCTGACCCTTTACATATCACAAAAAAGCAATTACTTTTAACACAATACAACAAACTGACTTTCCAGATAATATCAACTGTACAACAAATGAAAATCATGAATTATTTATGTAAAATTGTACAAGGTATGGCCTCTTTGAATTAATTTAATGACTCGTGCAGTAAATGAACTTGAAACTGCCACTCACACCGTTCGAAATACTTCTCTCACCGATTCTAGACTTTTCACCCACTTTTAACACTTATTGTCGTGTATTTACCGCTATCCTCTTTCCCCAACTGATCGCCGCATAAACGTTGCCAATTCCTTTACCTCAAGAGCTCCGCATCGCTCGCCTATAGGTAACCTTGGTGATTTTCTGCCGCGTTGCCACTCGTCTTCGCTTGCTGTTCCACGACGATAGCCATTTCCTTCGCTCGAACACTGGACTCCGCTAAGCCTCCAATTTCCATACCCTTCTCCCGTTCCGGACTCGTACTATTCTCGTTCCAGTCCAAATCTATCTCACCTACACTTCGCGTTTCCTGGGGTCGTCCTTCTTCTTCTTCTGCCGCGCCTCGTACAAGTTTGTTCGCACTTCCAACCTCGAAATTGTTAATATTGCTGAAGTTATGTTTAAATGCTCGGCCGACCTACCACACTTTAGGCATGTGTGGTTTCAGCGTGCAATATGAGATGCTGAATTTAGTTAATGTCCTTCTGGCGAATTTTACAAATTTGAAATTATTTGGGCGTCAAATAGTCACTTCGCTTGCTCTCTCAAATATTGTGAATGCGACGAATGCTTGTGCACTCCATTTCTTAATTACCTCTCTTTCGAAGATACGCTTCTCAAGCTAACTTCTAATAACCAAGTTAAAATAAACTCCTATGCTATCAAGTTACAATCGCCGTCGCTGCTGCAATCGAAGAGAGCTCAGTATAGTCGCCGTCACTTCTGCAGTCAAAGAGAGTTCCTCCGAGGCGCGCCGCGATACTTATGATACTCGCGCCTGGGGAAATTTTGGAGGGGTGAATACTCTCCTCCTTTCGTGACCTCTCAGAAAAATCATTATTCACTAGTTCGGGCCTCATAGTTCGAAAAGTTCTGTGGGCAGATGGCGCGTTTACCAGTCATCGCTCCGCCGCGTACCCTAGTCCTCTCTGTTCGTGTGCTTCTTTTCGTAGCTGATGGTGGCGTTATGGGGTTGTCTAATCCCGTGACGTCACTATATATATATATATATATATACATATATATATATATACACACATACATATATATCCGGACACACACACACACGTGTCCATGGAGGAAACATCGGAAATTCGAAAATTAACTCTAAAGACAATTTTAACCATATTTTGTTTAATAAACTACTTGAAAAATTCTGAGTGGTTAAGCCGCAATTAGAACGCAAACACTGGTTAAAAATGGTTTCTAGGTTAAAAATTCATTGCACAAGCATAAAAACACTCCAGAAGCATGTATTTTTTTATTATTTACAAAGGAAATAAATATATTTCTTCAGAAAAAGTTTACCCAGAAAAAAAGCACCCAATTTTTACAATTCGACTGTTTTTGAATTTCTCGGTTATTCTTTCAAATTTGTATTTTACAAATGTATTTATTTGTAAAATAAAATTAGATATTCTATCTTCAATTTTGTAGATTTAATTTTTTTTTAATTTTCGAAAAACCGAGCGATACCCAAAAACAGAACCCGCGTCATATTTTTTACCGTTTGTTATTAGATAAGTGAATAAAATTTAAAGAAAATATTGTAACGGTATTTGAGAGAGAGAAAAAAAATTAATTCTCAAGCAAAACTTACGCAAAAACTACTCGTTTTTTCAAAAACTGTTCATGACCTTTTTTTAAAGAGCTTATTTTTTGCAACAGAAGTTGTTAGAGGCAAAATTCTTCACCTTCAATTTTGGAGCTTTAAAATTTATTTGTGTTGTGTTCGAAAAAGCACGGAATTCAACGCAAATGAGGCCTGCACCATTGTCTGAAACTTTCTTCGCAGTATTCAACAACAAAATTTAATCAAAAAATTTGGAACCATTTTTTTTTTACATTTGGAAAATTTTCCCGAGGGACGTCATGTAAAGTACCCCCTAAATTTAAAATATCGATTTCAAATTCCAGAAGCCGAGACTTCAGCCAGACTGATTGTTGAATATCAATTTTCAAAAAATAGGATGGACTAAACCGTCCATTCTATTTTTGAAAATAGGTGCACTAGTGTTGTGCACACACAGAGGGACAGATAGACGGACAGACAGACGTTTTGCCGTCAATCAATTTTTGGTATGAAGGACACATAAAAGAATTCTGGCGATACGACATGTCAGAGGAATTTTTTCTGTATTTAGCAACTGGATTTATCCACTTTTTCGTTACAAGAGACCGGCAATAAGAGGTTTTGGGTCGAAAATTCGCCGTTTTCAGGCGCCCGGTTACAATACTATCTACGACATATTCATAAGTGTATTTTACTCTATTCTTTCGAAAACTAAAGAAAAAATTTGAAACCATTATTGAGAAAATTTTGAAAATGTCCCATGGGCATTTGAAAATGGGCATGGTGAAGTACCTCCAAATTTTAAAGACAATCGTTTAAAATCGCAGCGCCTCGAGTGAAGGCAGATTGACCAAGGAATATCGATTTTGAAAAAAATCCTACGTATGGTTTAGGCGCACAGAGGGACAACCGGACGGACGGACGAGCAGCCGGACGGACGTTTTGAAGAAAGAAAATTTTTTCGGTATTAGGGGATCCAAAAACATGTATTTCGGTTGAAAGGTCGAAATCGATTTTCCGCAGCATTACATAACTTTCTCTATACTACGTACATATATTACTCCGTATATACGTGTGTATACGTTCTTTTTCTAATCTCTTTAGTCTGGACTAGCTTTCCAGTTAGGCTATATTCTCTTTCCAGCTACCTTCTCCGCCCGAAGGACAGTTTTTCCACATTTTCTCAATTTTCGACTCTCTGATGCTAGTAGTGAAACAATCCTAAAGGAGTATTATGAAAGTATGGTAGTCGTGACCCCCGAATGGCCAAGGTCGTGTAATGGCGTGTTCCGATTCAGCACTTGGAAATAAAACGTCGCATCCGCGTTTACACGGGGATTTTAATTTGAAGAATATGTTGTTGCAGAAAGCTATTGAGGAATCCAGGAACTTCATTGAAAATCATTTATAGCAAGTCACAAATACGCGATTTTATAGAAAACTTAGTAGCAAGATAAAATCGATATCATTCTGTAGGCCCACTAGTTAGTCACAAACAGCTACCTTTGAAATGTGTGCTGAATGGGCAGTTCTTGTTAGTTGTTAATACTTATAATAGATATAAGAATCCCTATTTAATTATCCTCATCGTGTGTGCAGATGTGCAGATGTACGGTTCCGTCACTTACGACTAGACCACTTTCCGAACACCAATCGAGACATACGAGGTGTCATTTGACGCATCTCGGTCTCATGACGAGGAACAGACATTTTGTTTTGGATCCGGTCAGAAAATTCAAAGAAATTTCCCAAAACGTTTTTTTGCGTGTTTTGGCGCTGCCATCTTAGTGAGTAAGCCGGTAATTAAAGCAATGGCCTCTAAATAGATTTATGTAGGTGGCGTTGATTAAACTCAATACCCAAAGACATTTTCGCTCAATACGCCATAATTTTCTTTCAAGATGGCAACACTGTTGTTGACATCTTTAAGTCAACAAATGAAGTTAATCTGAACGAAAGTGATTCGCGCGGCGTATTTCATTTTAAGTTTTATCCTAAAGGCTTATTATAATATTTTTAAACATAAATTTGCAAAAACATGCGAAAAGTATTGCCTTGGAACTTATTAAATTTGAAGAATTTCAAGTGAATACGGAGAAAACAAAACTGTGAGTAGTGTTAGAGAATGAATAAAAGTTCGACTTTTCATTCGTACGTTCTTAAATGTACAAATACCGATTTTCAAATGAATGTGTCCCAAAATTTGTTCTTATTAAACTTAAAATCACCTTATTCACATAAACATACAAAATAGCCGTCTTTTAATGATTATATAGATTCGCTTTTGAAACGATTAATAAAGCAATTGCAGAAGTGGAAGTAAACACAAATTCGACTGCGTTTGTGGAGGTTTAATCTCTTTAAACACGGGAATAAATAAATGAGTTTAAAAAAAAAACAATTTTGGCAATTTGTAACAGGTAACCCGTAAACGAATTACTAGTAAATTTGAATTGAATTAAATTAAAATATTAGGATTAGAGAATAACCCAAAAGAACAGCTTACAGGAAATCTTTGTGCATTATTGTGCAGATTAGCAAAATTCGTAAAACATGTAGCTGCCCTAAACCCTATTCGCATCATGAATTCCTTCCAAGTATATTTTACGGAAATCTATGTGATTATGAATAAAGGGAATACACAGTAATCACAGACACGAGCTTCAATGATAAATATGTACAGGTTTATTCACAATATGTACAGTAAATAATTAAAGTTACTCTTAGCTCTGGTAGACGTTTACTCCCCTGATCGCAGGAGCGATCCTTAAAAATGAAATGTCTGACTCGTGGCCCGCGCCACTCCTCAGCGAGCCTTATGCACACAGCACCAGCTCCGGCAACCTCGGTCACCCGTGGAAATAGTGTCCACAACGGCGTCCCAACACATGGGTTGCCGTACGAGCCTAGCTCGACTCCACACCGCCCTGGGCGCAAGTTTTGTGCGTTCGCACGAGGGTTCCACTCAACTCGACAAACCCCGCCCCCGCGCTCTGCGTTCGCTCTTATATAGCTCCCACCCACGTGACCTGAAACGTCACTGGGTTTTTCATACGGCCCGCGCTAGTCGCATTGCCAGGCATTTTGGACATCCATTTCCCTAGTCTTAGAATTCTCCAAATACCTCATTGTTCTCACATCCTGCCTGGCCCCTGGCGTCTAATCCCTTGACGCAGCGACCTTGTGACGCCCCGCCGGTCGCTCTGTGTAGCCCTACAATACGTTACATACTAATATCATTTGATGTTGGGAATTTTTGAAGGAGAGTATAACATTATCAACTACTACCATTCACTGTTAAGTCACCGGGAGCGGTAGCTCAGTGATGTCACTGCAGCGCCTCTGACGAGGTCCTAGGTTCGAGTCCTGACGGCGGCAGGATTTTCGACACGAGCTTTTCAGCTAGGTCGAATTCAGTCGCTGTCTGGAGGAGAATTCTAGCAGCCGGTTGCTCTGATCGGTAGTTTTACGTGATTTCTCCGATAAGCACCGGGCGAATGCCGGAGCAGTACCCTACCAAACGGGCCACGGACCGTGCGCGATCTTTCCTTCCTCTTCCTTGTCCCATCCTCTCCCCCTTACACACACACTTACACCAACATGCTCTACACTACCACATATCCTGGGAGACCGGTCGGGAGCTTAGAGCTTGTCCCGGCTGGGGCGGTGCCCCGCTGGTGGGAGAGTCCTGGTTAGGGGGAAACCCCACTAGCTGACGATAGGTCGGCGCCGAATCTCGCCATTCACCGGGGGAAGATCACCGCCATCTCCCGAGAGAAACAAACATGCACTACACTAACGGGACTAATGACCAGAGCAGTTGACGCGCCCGGAAACACGAAAAAACCAATCAATCATAGTTAAGTCCAATGTCAGATACAGTAAGAAACTTATTTATATCTATTTTCTTACCGATGTTGCATTTAATAGTTAAGGGAAGTCTGAAATCTCTCTGCTGACCATTTTAAAATATGGCTAATTGAAGATACATTTTCCGGTAAAATATTGGAGGTAGCTCTGTGATATTTTTAGTGTGCACATATCTTTTACACCTATACTGAATTAAGGAAATTTTGAAAAAGCTATTTTTTATATAAAGAAAATAAAGTATAACCTATTTTGTAAATATGGTTAATTGAGAATGTATAAGACATAATTTAAAATATTCACAAATTTTGAAATTTTATGACTAACAGTTTGTTAGAAAATATTCCTTTTACAAAAAAAACTTATTGGAAAACAGGTTTGAATATTTATGTACATGTGTTACAGCCTATCACATCTTACTCGAAGAGACAAATAAACATAGTTTCCGAGCAAACTTATTTATGTTTCATTTGAAACAGGAAAGACGAAGGAAAACGAAAAGAACAAAAATAAATAAATAAATAAATAAAAATCTACTTTTGGGCCCCAAATCGATTTACACTCCCCTTACAGGAGTTATAACTCCTGGAAAACGGCATAAAGCCGCTAGACACCAAATAACAGACGCGGTTGAAGTTTGTAAACCGAGGTAGCCGAGGTTATAACCAAACAAGTCTATTCTTTGTGTGGCATTTAATAGTTTGGCATTTAATAGTTTTCGTAATACCATTTTCTTATAAGAAAAATATTATAAATAAAAAATGTTCTTGCCTTTGCTTACGTAGGAATGCAACGCTCCCTTCTATATCGAGTCCAAGACCAATTATAATATGTCTTGGCGAGACATTTCGATTCGATTGTTTAATACGTGGTGGCTTTGTTTGCAGCGTTGCCAGATGTCTAAGCTATGTGCCCGCTAGGTGTCACTCGATTTCCCGCTAAAAATCCGCTAAATTCAAATTATATTTTCCGGTTTTCCATTATATATGTACTATATAATATACTGTACAGAAAATTTGCTACAGAATAATTTTCAATACAATTTTATTTATATAATGTACATTACATATCACAAATTTTATTCTAACAATAATTAAGGTATATTTAAACTACACACAAGTAATATTAAAATCTGATATTGTTGTTTTTAACATATTAAAATAAAAAATTTCTCAGAATAACAAATCTATACATATTTTCCTACTTAGTTATCTGCGTTTACATTTACGACAATTTGGTTCACGATCTCATCATTTTCGTTTTCAATTTTCTTAGCGTATTTCTCTTTTGATTTTATTTCTTTCAAAACTTCTTTAGGGAACTGGAAGTTATGGCAGCATTTGTTTAACCGTTTGCACCCGAATCTGATGGTCAATAATGCGTTAACAGTTTCGGTTCCCATTCGATTCCGCAACTTATTTTTCATTATGTTCATTTAGCTGAACACTCTTTCAATTTGTGCGTTAGAGTAAGGAAGAACAAGAATCATCAGAGCAAAATCTACCAGTTCCCTAAAGGGATTCAATCCCGACGCATCCGCATAATTATAAACTTCTGTCCAGAAAGAAATGGTGTCCTTTAATTCGTTCCATTCAATAAAATTGATTTTGGAAAACTGATAATCGATTTTAATGATTTCATCTCCGGGTAGATGAAACAGTTCTAATAACGGAGTCAACGGTTGTTTTGCGCTTCGAAGAACATTGGATACCGACAATACGTTTGTCATTTGCAAAATTTTGTAATTTTCAGGTAATCACCTTTTGATTTGTTTAAATAATGTCAGAACAAAATCTTTACACACTTGTCTAAGATATTCTTCATCTTTTTGTTGCAACTTTTTGCCTTTTTTTAATTCATCTAATTTTTTCTGTCTCAAAACCCAAATAAGGTTTTGGGGCAATGAAATCGTCAATTTCCGATCCGCTAGATTCATGCTCGAAAAGTGAAACTTCCGCTAATTTTTCCGCTAACCACTAAACCAATTTTTTCTCCGCTGACTACATTCAAAATCCACTAAATCTGGCAGGAATTCCGCTGATCTGCAACACTGTTTGTTTGACATCATTAAAAAGATACATTTTCCACAAAATTTGAAATGGATATTCCAGAAGATCTTGTGGAGACAGCGAATAGTGCTAATTTTTATTTGTTACCAACAAAACGAAATTACGGAGAAGGAATACGAAGATTTTAAATATTGTCGACAATGCAAAAATGTAAATGAGGTGAATGAAACAGTAAAGCTGGTGTATGGTAAAGAAAAATCTGAATTCTCCCACATCATTGTGGACAAAATTCTCAATGTTAAAATTGTTTATTAGTTAACAAAAATGTTGACATATCAAGGTCCACATTTTTCATTTTTATGTTTCAGTTAAGAAAGTTTATTTAGTAAGTGACATGTGATTTGATTTTATAGATTCGGAAAACTACGTATTTTTGAGAAGAAAGTCCTCATTTTTAACTCATCCATAAATTAAATATTAATATTGAATGAACAGTTACTGTTATTACTAATTTCTAAACCTTCATAAGAATGTTTTAAGTGCTGAAAATAATATATTATGTTTTACGTTGTTTGTCATTTGTCTTAAGAGTTGAATAAACATTTTGAAGCTCATATGATTCCTTGACGTCCAGCAGCCTTTAATTCCTTAACGGGCGGCGGCCATTAAGATAACCTTTTCATCATTCCTCTATTGGGTTTCGTTACGCAGATGTGTTTATAGCACAGTATTACGAAAAGGTATTTTACAATCGCTTAGATATAGTTAAATTTGCAGTTAAATGTTTACCAGACTTAAAATTCACTCCAATAAGTAATTTCAGTAAACGAATGAACTGAAAGTCTGAAAATAAACGAATTTTAGAAAAAGAGAATAAATGAAGCCTCGTAATTTTCGTTTAGTATTTCACCTATATTTACGCGGGAACATTTCTGAAAAGCAATAAAATGGAACCTGATTTTTATTCTTTAAACTACATTTCAACAGTATCTACTTTTCACAGCTTCTTTTGTCTTTTTATCCTCGCATCTTGTTCCATGTACCCAAACGCACCCTCCCTGTTCGTTCCCTCTTGGTCTTCTATTCCCTCTTGGTCATTAGCAGGCGAAGCAAAGAGACAGAAAGAGCTGGTGATGAAGCTAATTGCGAGAGAAAGAAGCAAAGATGTATGAAAGGAAGGGGAGTGCCTCTGCCGGCGCATTCTCTGGGACGGGACAGTTTTCTTACAGCGCTGCTTGAACATCTCCTGCCCCGAAGCACGCATTACATAATCTAAAGGAGGTGGACCCACAGAAGAACCTTGGAGAGGAATCCTTAAAAAAAAATAAAAAAATTAAGTGCGTATTGATGAACGAGAACTTTGTGAGATTTTCCCGTCTTCCCTGCTTGGCTTTCCATCATATCTATCTTCCCGCTTCTAATCTCACATTCACATTCGTTTTCATCATCGTTATAATCATAATCATCATTATATCTCACAACGCCTTAAAGAAAAACCCGTTGCCAGCATTGTTGAGATTTTGGCATCAGAACTACGGTCATTTTGTTGCCTCCCCAAAGATGCATTTCATGCCATAATCACGACACTCTTCCCATCAAACGTATATTTTAACTGAAGAAATTAAACAACGCTCAATGTTAAATAAGCATAGGCAGCTATATTTTTAAATGTAACAAAATAGTTTATTGTAGAAAAATACATGAACTCCAACGAAATTCCATTGAGCATAAAAATATTCGCTACAACTTAAACTTTTCCAAACCACTCGCAAGTACGCTAGTAACAATTTGGTTTTCTTGATGGGAAGTATTTCGAGAGTATGTTATTTATGCAGAAAATTGGGTCGATATCTGTCCCACGTTGAAGATTATTTCGAATAATTTGTATAGATTCACACAACGACACATTCTCTTGTAAATAATTCCAGTTGACGAATGGTTTCGTATGAATGTTCACCAAATATTCAGCAACCAGCAGAGAAGCATCACTACCATACACCTCCATACCGCCCACGCCCAGGCCCCACCTCTGCCACGGTCCTCTCCCCTGCCACCATCACCACAACCGTCTCGGCCACAACCTCTGCACACCATTCGCTATGACTTCACAATTGATAATGCCGTAATCTACATAAAAGTCATAATCCAGACTAAATTACTCTTCAGTTGATATACGTAATTTGGTAAATTGCCAAATTTTGGCACATTCACAACTAATAGTCATAATTCTTATTTAATGAGTTAGCTTTCTGAGGTACTGAAAATTTTTACTTTCTCGTGTACGTACATATATACGGAGTAATATACGTAGCACAAAGAAAGTTATGTAATGCTGCGCGAAAAAACGGCGGATTTTCGGGGGAAAAAATGATCTCAAATTTTTTCCAAAAAAATAGATAGTGCTAATTGCACCGTTTGTTATGAAGTAAAGTTCGTTTGGGTGTATTCATATTTTTTTTCAATAATTTCACAAATGTAATGTTTTGAAATACCTCTCACGCCGTTACTATATACATTTCCATCGATTAGTATGCATTTTACATTTGTGAGTGAAAGCGCTTCATATGACTTCAAAAAAAGGTTTTTCGAAAACTCAATAGATTCCTATGAAGAAGAGCTTAAATTTCTCATTTACAGAAAAGGTTAATCGCCATTTTCTTAAAAACGACTACGAATTTTTCTATGAAAACTTCTATTTAGGACGAGTTTATTAACATTTTTTCTTTTTAATATTCCTGAAGTAATGATTCAGTTGTACTACTAGGAAAGCGAAAAGTTGAAAAAAATGTCAAAAAATGTCAAAAAATGTACTTTGAGCGATGATAGATGGCAACTCGCCAGAGAATGGAGCACGTTCTTGAAGCAAGACCACGCCAAGGAAATTAGAAGGTTTTGGTACTAGAAAGTCTGTGCCATTCTATAGCACCTCTAGTTACTTTCTTGCATACATACGTATATAAGGGAGTAATTTACACAGTATAGAGAAAATTATGTAATGCTGCGGAAAATCGATTTCGAGATTTCCAGGGAAATACACGTTTTGCAGTCCCCTGACTGAGGAAAAGTGGTTTTTATCAAAACATCCGTCCGCCTATCTGCCCGTCTGTCCATCCGTCCGTCTGTCATATGTGAACAAACATGGCGCCGAAACCACACGTACGATCTTTTACAAATTGAAGAAACCCCTGTCGATCCGGCTCTAGTTGAAGCTTTGAAATTTTGAAAAACATTCTTTAAAATTTTTGATTAAGTAACTTGCTAATTTTCAAAATTTTCTCAAAAAATACTCCAAATTTTTTCTTTAACTTTCTTGCAAGAACAGAGTAAAATACGCTTACAAATGTGGCGTACGTCCGATTTTCACGGTTAACTCTAAAGTTTCGAAAGTTGCAAAAGTTTGAATTTCTTCCGGCATCTTCCTACAACTATAAAATTGAAGATAGAGATTCTAATGAAATTTGTTGTCTATAAATATCTTTTTCATTAAGGTCATGTAGAATTTTTTTGAAAACTTTAGTACTCTTCTCGCAATATGGCATGGAATATTTGCAATTTTAAAATACAACAAATACGAGATTTTCTCAAAAACGGCTCCCAATTTTTTCTTCAAATTAAGGATTAGTGCCAAACGAAGCCTATAGTATGACATAAAGGTCACATTGCAGTATTCTTTTGTGTTTTTTTAAATTACAAAAATGTACTATGTTTGACTTTTCTCTCACGTCGGTAATTTTTCTTTCGTTGTGATTTATTCAGATTATTGTATTTATGAGTACAAGTGCTTTAAATAATGTCAAATAAAATTTATAGAAAACTCAATTTTTTCTATGAAAATTAGCTCTAAATTCCGTGTTTTCAGAAACGATCAATCGTCCTTTTCTCACAAATGGCTCCAAATTTTTACCTCAAACGTTTCCAATGGATAATGTTGATTGCACAATTTAGTATGACGTAATGTTCATTTTGGTGTATTCTTTTTATTTTTCAAAAATTACACAAATGTAATTTTCTTCAATATCTCTGTTAATATGCACATTTCAATGGATTTGAATTCATTATTGTATTTGCGAGTAGACGTTCTTCAAATTACTTCAAATGAAGTTTTCCTAAAACTCAATAGATTCCTGTGAAAAAGAGCTGAAGCTCTTTTGAAAAAGAGCTTCGCATTTATAGCAAAGCTTAACGCCATTTTCTTAAAAACGACTCCAAATTTTTCAACGAATTTATCGTCTATTTAGGACAAGGATTTGGCCTTCTTTAATATTCTTAAAATAATACGTTGGTTCTACTATTTATAAACCGAAAAGTGAAAAATTAAAAAAAAAAATACATTTGGTGGCCAGATTGCAGCTGGCAGGATGGAGGGGCAAGACCGTACAGTACCAGTCCTCACGAAATATCAGGAGAAAATATCAGGCTTGGCTTACTGATAAAAATGTCACCCGCAATTCTATTACTTCATTTCTGTTTCACCGAATAATTATTATAGTTTTCTACGCGTCCGCGAAACCTCCCTATTCTATACTACGTGTGGGTACCTATTCGCGACTACCTATTCAACATAATTTTTTTACTGCAAGAGACATCTACAATTCTTCCCCATTTTAGTTTCGTTCCCGAATATAAATACATTCTAAATTCCAATGAATAGTCAAAATACTTTTAACATTGTTTAAGTTCCTCGTGGTAGAAGTCTTAGAAAATATGAACATAATTACGTACTACAGACTTCCCTTCTATTGCTCTACCACTCTCAAAACCTTCCACTGCATGCCCGAACGTGGCCTCTCCTCCAAATCTCCTATTTCCCTTTTGAGTTCCTCTTTTGACGAAGAGGGCAGTGCGATCGCTGCGTCTTCCAATCACCTCTCCTTGTCGCCGACGCGTTTCCTTATCGCCGAGAGGGGAAATCTCAGATGCCACATTTACACAATAATTACTGAATATTCCGCTTCCGTTCATGTTAATAAAAATAAGGATCTTTCTGACTTATCACGGTATGTATTATCAATTTAGGTGGAGTTGGCGAATTATATTATTACAGTAATAAGTATTTATAATGAAAATTAATAGAATTTCGCCGTTCCTTGCAGTTTCTGTGCAACATTCTCTACAGGGTTTCTAGTTGATTTGGTCGTATTTTTTATTATATTCCACGCTGCTTTTGTTTTGTTATTTGAGTTCAAAATATCCTGATCGTTTTTCATGATTCTAGCCTGCCTTATGACTTTTCGTAACAATGATTTGTATTTTTTAAAGTAGATAAGGAAATCTTGAGATACGTCATGACGGTTAGAAATGAAAGAAAGAATTCGTTTGTTTCAACAAGATGTCCTAATCCCTTGTGTTATCCAAGAATTGCTTTTCCGTGAAATATTTTTCTTTTTTTGAAGAGGAAAGCAAGTGTTAAAATGTAATGAAAAAGTTGAAAAAAAAAAATTATATTTGTCGTTTGTATCAAAGTATTATAAACCGTTCCCATGACTCCTGCATCAAGAAATCAATGAGTAATTTTATTTTACTTTTTGTAAACATTCTAGTCATACGTGTATTATTTATTGTGTCAGTGATCGCATTTCTTATAATGGTAAGAATTTGTGCATCGTGGTCACTGTATCCTAAATCTTTTGTTTCAACTTCATATCGAGTAGTTTTGTTAATTATAATTTGATCAATTGCCTTCATCGAATTTTGTGTGATCCGTGTAGGTACATTAATTGTAATGTCTAAATTCAAGGAATTAATTAAATTGAGAAACTTTTCTTTCTCGGAAGATTCGACCAGAAAATACATGTTAAAATCTCCGCATACAACAATGGAGTCAAAAGAACGATTGTTGATTTTGTTAGCGTTATCTCCAGTTTTTCTAAGAACAAAATATAATCTGCAGCTCTCTTTGTTGGAGGTTTGTAGATGCAAAGTATTATCACTTTTAGCGAAGTAAGATGTACAACCGAAACTTCGAAAACATTTTCAACGGAATACACATTTAATTCCGCCAAGGAGATAGAATCAATATTATTTCTAACGTAAACACAGGAACCCCCATATGTAGGACGTTTATGCGATTCTCTCTCTGCAATAAAAGCTTGCGAGGTAAAGGTTTGGAATTTGAAAAATGTTAAGTTCATTATAGGAGATAATCAATGTTCTGTAAAGCAAAGAACATCCATTTGATTTAAATCGCTCTGTAGAGCTGCCTCGATAAACCTAGTTTTATTTCAAAGGGATTGAACATTATGGTGAAGAATGTTTATCTTTTGCAAGTACCTACACGAATGTTTTTCTGCTGCATCTGACTGTAGTTGCTATATATTTACTCCATTTTTACCTCGAGTGCGTGGTCGAAGTTTGTAATGTGTCCCGGCAGTGACAGGTTGTGAGGAAAATGGGGCATCGGGTTTAGATGAATTGGTAGTGGGAATGAAAGAAACGGGAGTAGGTTCAGAGGAAGAGGCAACAGGGTTCGAAATAAGGGTGGGGGGTGGAGAACGTAAGGAAGGTGAAAGGATGGATTTTTGACAAGGACTGCTAGGACTGGAGTTGATGATGTATTGTCAAGCTTGTTACGACTGATGTTTTCCAGCAAGGTTCATGTGAAGACCATGCCGGTGAAGTGTTTTCTGAGAGGAAATTAATTTCAAAAGTGTGACATTTGTTTCTCTCCAGCTGCAATCCAGTTTCAATTGTTGGTTTGCTGTAACTCGCTGCATAGTGTTGGTCTGTTGTAGAAGGTGAGAGTCGAGACTACAATGTTAGTATTTTGGCGCACATTGTAATTTGTTTACATGTTGAACTAGGGTAAGACACCAAGTTAATGTCATCTGCCCTCCGATAATGACTGTGTCCTGATTGTCGTTTTTCTGTGGTGTCCAACTCTGCAGTCAAACCTCCTTAGGCTTACAAAAATAGATGAAACTGAGAAATTGAGGAACTTCACTGAGAATGGAGGAAGATGGCATGATGTCAGCTAAATAGTACCTGTTGTTTGAGTAGGAATGTCATTGTTTTCAATGAGCTAGGAAAACAAAGACATTCCTAATAGACGGAATGGACACGGGAATGGCTACATAATTGATAGCGGGGAAAATAGAACATATTTGGTAAATGGAAACAGTGAAAAGACACGAGAACAATTTCCGTGAATGAGAAAGTAAATTAGGATAATATACATAATAAATAACATAATAAAGTAAATTAGGTATATATTTATATATCATGGCGTGGATTAGGCCTTTAGGTCTGTTCCGTCTCCAGGAGTTTCATTTGGTCATTCCATCGCAGTCGTGGCGTCCTACATTTCTTCCGCTTTGTGGTCTGAATTCAAAACATTGAAGAGGGATGCGCGAGCTATCCAGTCTCTGAAGATAGTCGTACCATTGGGATCTATGTGAATCTAATATTTGACCTATATTGAAGCAAACTTGAAGTTCTGACTAATTTTTCTTGTGGTCCCTCAAAGAGTATCCCGCTAGTGGTCTCAGCAACCTCATTTCTGCTGCTTCAATCTTTTTTCTCTGTTGAGATTTTATTGTCCATGCTTCTGAATCATACAAGAGGGTTGGAACCGCCATAGTTAATAATATAATTTTTTCTAAGAGTTTTTTGTTCTGGGACTTTAGAATGATCACAGGATATATTGTATCCCAGATAATTAAAATTTGAGACTTGTTTAATTACGTTATTTTTTATTTCAATCTTTTCTCGAAGCGGAAAGACTCCTTTAAAACCCTTGAGTTTGGTTTTGAATGAGGATAATATTAAATTAAAATCTTTAACGATGTTAAAAAGACTAAAGAGGGCTCTTTGTAATTTTCTTCCGAGTCTGCTAGGATAACCTGGTCATTTGCAAATAGTAATGTATTCAAGGCAATTTTTCCGATAAAACTTGTTTTCAATTGGCTTTTCCATCGCCTAATAACGTCATAAAAACATAAATTAAATACGCCTTGATTTATTATTCTGAATTCATTACTTGGTCCATCTCCCGTATTTACTCTTACAGTAGTATTCACATACTTACAACGAATGGCTATTACTAGATGTGGAATTCCTCTTCTTAGCAACACCTTCCACAATTTTGTTCGATTAAGAGTGTCGAATGTCTTTTCTAAATCTACAAATGCTAAGAACGTGGGAACATTATACTCTCTAAGCTTTTCTATTATCTGTGAGACTGTAAATATACAGTGAATACAAGACCTGCCTTTCCTAAACCCATGTTGATCATCTAATAAGAGCACCTGTGAAAAAGGTGCTAGCCTCTGATTTATAATTTTGGCGTATATTTTGTATCCGGTTACAATTCATTCATAAATGAAAGAATGATAAAATTGAAATGCAAATTGAAAAGAGGTCACCTATCTATTATTGGTTGCTATTCACCTGAAGAAGGAAGAACAGACATTGTTGAGACGTTTTATGAAGAACTTCAAGATGCTAATGACAAAGTCCCTAAAAATGATTTCCTGATTGTTGCGGGGGATTTGAATACAAGAATTGGAAACGCCTCAATCAGGGAATAGTGGGTACAAATGGAGAATATGTCGGTTACACTGATTTTTGAGAAGCAGCCGAGAACGTCAAGACACGACAAGATGCAATTATAGTGTTACCGAATTGCAAGAGAACACGCCAGCAGTAAATGGTATCCCTTGCGAGAATTTATTAAAGTTTCTGAACGCACTCGCGTAGAATAGAACACGAACAAATCAAAAATCACCCTTGAAAATATCAACACTAGCGCAAAAAGCACAGCTACGAAAAACTCTCTTTTTTGCTGCCGATCGCTGATCAGGACGCACCGAAACTGTTCGTGCTGGACGGAGAGGAGAATTCGCCATATTTCGACGATAAGAAGCTTCAAAAAGGTAATTCGTCTCATCATGTTTAAATAACGATACCATGTATGAGAGAATTAAGAATTTAAATGATGAATATTTTGATAAATTCACGTGAACGCATTACGTAGAAATATACTATTTTTCTATCAACAAGGAAATAATATATTTCAACGTTTAAGAACGTATACTGAAGTAGAAAGATGTGCTATAGGAAATGTTTCATTCTATTTCAGCTTTTTTGTCTTTAATCTTGGCTACCACGTAAGAAATTCACTACACGGAGATATTGCAGTCAGATTGTATAAAATTCGAAGGACTGTGGTAGCGATTCACCCGAGGAGTGTTTGACGAAGCAAGAGATTGTGACAACCTTGAAAGGATCTGGGTCGCCGTCGCCGCTCCAAGCGGTGGAAATATTTCTTCGAGAGGACGTGTCGTAAGTCAGAAAACTTCACTGGAAATTCTCTAAAAACTGTTTAAAAGAGCGAGAATTATTCTACAGACATGAGTGGAAGTTAGTTCAAGGAGCGGTGACCCGAAGGGTGGCGCGAGATCCAGAGATCTATAGGTTGTGGATCCCCAAAAGTGCCACAGAGCAGTTGATTCGACATGTTCATACGTCGATGGCGCACTTCGGAGCGGAGAAAGTAATGAAAATCTTGCAGGAATTATGTTATTGGAAAGGAATGGCACGACAGATTAGAAAGGTGGTTGGTCAGTGCATGTTATGCCAGAAAGCCAAGTACCCAAACAAGAGATTAACGGAAGAGACAGTGGGGAACAGGAGATTATTTTTTCCGTGAAAAAAAATCTTGATAACGTGGGGGGTTATATGACCTAATGGTCATGTAACCATCAATCTATAAAACCGAGAACGCCAATTTAAATTGGGCGCGCAGGAAGGACCAGAATCGAAAGTTAGGTGAACGGTTCAGTGAACGAGTCGCACAGGGTAAGAGGAGACGCGAGCCGAAGAGACAGTGGGTAACGAGAGCTGACATGGCGCGCACGGGCCATTCAACGTGTACAAGACAATCGAGTGTTATCGGAAAACATCGAGGAGGAAATGTGCGGGGAATCAGTGATGAGAGACCGAACGATGACTAAAAGCAGTGGACGGAAATATTAACTCAAAGGAATTGTGATCCGAACGTTTATGAGCGATAAACAATCCAATGAAATGAAAGCGCGTGGCGGACAAATATACGTGGGCCATCAGCCATAGATGTGCAATTAAATGAACAATTCTGCGACAACGCGTCACCGTAAGGATACTGTATTCTTACATCGACATCGAAAATGTGTGACTAAACAGCGGAATACTGGATTCGGAGCGGCAACCACGCAGACAACAAGCCGGCGGCAGCGTGAGGGGTCCCACCACTCCGTAGTGTCAAGGACACAGGTGAAGGCAGCTGCATTTCTGCGCCAAGAGCGTGGGAAGCACCAGATAAGTAACTGAATGTACAATATTCATGGAACTCGAGTGAATCTAACATAGTCATGCGGGTCAGAGGGTACAGTGAAGGATAAGATGCAGCAATGAACTCTCACATAAATGGGAGTAGGAGGTATAGATTATAAATGTATAATATTAGTAATAGTAACAATAATGAATGTAGAAGTAGTGGGTAAAAAATAGTGATTTGTCATCAGGTATTTGATTGTGGAGCTCCGAGTAACTCAATATCCGAGATATAGTTGAGAACAGAGGTTGATTTATGTTGATACAGCATAATTTAAGAATGAAGATTCATGTATTTAGTATAATTAGATTTTCCTTATCTTTTTAATGACTAAATGTGTGATTATCAAGTTGTCAATTGGTGATTAATGAATTACACAAAAAAATAGGACTGTAGCAAAATCAAAGGCCAACATCTTCCTGATAAAGGCGCTCCCCCCTAAAATGATCCCTTGTCCCTTAACCATTTCAAAAATTCAATATGTTGTCAGTGCTTACTCAATCGATGTGGATCCCTAATTTAGGGAAATGAGGTAAGTACAGTCACAATATATATATATATATATATATATATATATATATATATATATATATATATATACAAGAGAGAGAGAGAAACTACATATAGGAAAGGAATATAGGAAATATTAAAAAAATATACTAGATGGCGCTGTAGAACAAAACTAAATATTCATGTCAAATAATTCCTAAACGAAACGTTGTAGGGCTTTAAAAACTAAAATTTTGAGGCCAAAGGTCTCAAAGAAACGTTTCTTACACCGTAATATACAGAATGAACATTCTATTACACTTCTTTAACATTCTATTACATTTTTGCTTGTCCGGCGCTTCTCAATATTATTCTACCTGGTCAGAGACGTGCAGTATCTGCAACGCAATGTCAATGAGAGGGACAGAGAGTGGCAGAAACAGACGGAGAGAGACACGGAAATAGAAAGGGAGAGGGAAGGAGAAAGAGGGAAATGAAGGGCAGAACGAAGTCTACTGGGTTCCGCTAGTTGTACATAAGTTCGAGCATTTTATATTGCATACCTTGAATCTGAAAAGCCGACGTAAAACTATAACATGGTCAAAGAATATCATTGAAATATAGAAATATGTGAGTAATTAGGTAATATTTTATAATGACCACTACATATGACAGATGTTATGTGATTGATTCGCTCATGAAAGCCAGATGGACCCTATATTCTCGTACTTACTGTTGTATTTGCAGGATCCAGGGGTAAATTGCACAGTCAATGTTCATAAGCAGTTTACTGGCACCATAACAAATACACTTTAAATAAACTTAAACAATAACAAAACAATTCGGATAACGGCGTTCTTGCCGAGCAATATCTTTATCTCCGGCAGTGCTCGATTACGGGCCCAGGCGGCTCGCAGGGTCAGGCGCCGACGGTTATCAACGGCTGGGTGATAAGGTTCTACCACGAGGTAGCTGGCGGCGGCGGATGCCCGAAGTCCATTCTTATCGCTCGTAGCTGATTAGGCCACGGCTGTGACGTAGCGAGCGTCCGGCGGCGTTGTAGCTAGGTGAGCTGTTGATTTACAAACTAATTAAATCTAAACTTAATTCTAACTTAAAACTAACACATCAAGCCTCTTTGGACGATAAGTTTTAAAATAATAGGTATTTTTTAAATTTGGTAAATGGCGAGTTCTTAACGATTGTTCTTTAATCTTTTATTTTCGTAACAATTAGCATTCATTCATACTTAATCTATATTTACAAACACATTCACTCGCACATTCATGCCACTACACTTCAGTCACTATTTACATTATGTACACTTGATTTTCGCCACGGCGCCGACTTCTCAAGCGTCCGTGGCGCCGCGACGTCTTCAGTGTTAGGCGCTCGGGCCCGGCGGAGCGCGTTTCCCGCCTCCCACGCGGATTCCGGCATCTGGGAGCGGCGACTGCCTTCCACGCACTTCTGCTCCCCCTTGCGAGGACGGCGCCTCAGCGCCCTTGTGAGCGCCGTCTCCGCCCACTTCTGAAGCTCCGCCGAGAACTGATTTCGCACGTCCAGAACTCTGAACACGTCAGCGTTGCGAGAGGTGCGGTCAAGTCAGGGAATTGGAAGATGTGGGCGCGCCTCGCGGCGCGCCGGTCTGTTCTCTGCGATCGGAATGGGGCGCAGAGTGGAAGAAGGAGGCGCCGGAAATAGAAAGATGAGGAGATCGGAGAAGAGGTTTCAGAAGAAGGGTTCTAATTTGGATTTTGGCCGCAAGATATCGAGCGTGCGCATACCAGCGAAGACCGCTGTCAAGCAACACGCCCAGATATTTCGCTTCGCTCTGCCAAGGCAAGCCGCGCCCGCCAAGCTCACCGTTTCATTGGGGTTTGCCCTCTTACGAGTGAAGTTGACGGCTACCACTTATCAAGGTTCAGAGCAAGTCGTTTCCGACTTGCGAGAGCGCTCCTCTCCCGACCTGTGTTTTTGTACCTCACCGCCACGTGAAGGGGAAGGGGAGGGGCTGCGTCCCTCCACTAGCGCAGCGTAACCCCAACTCTCTTCTAATTGGGGGGATATAACACTTACATTCTGTACTCGGTTAATATCGTGTTGTAAGGATAACTGTTGATTTAAAACAACATAAAACCAGCACGTTTTACCTTTTAAGGAAGTAATTCAAAATGTCAGGAACATTTTGGATCAAGACGGTTTGAAAATGCTGTTCAGAATATGACAACTGAAGAGAACTATCAAGGCGAGCATTTTTCATCTACAATGAAGACGCCAGTCACAAATAAATTACAGTACCAACAAATAACGTAGGTATGGGAAAAATAATGTGGTAATTAATGTAGGAATATCGTGAAATAGCAACCGACAATTACTTGTAAGGATCATGATCATCCGCAAATAAATAAATAAAAATAAAAAATGACTTTATTTATGTGGCGAGACTCGGGCCATCAGGCCCGCTCTTCCGCCTAACCACGTAATACATAAATTTATAGATAAGAATTGAATTAATAGATACATTTAGTAAATAAAAACAAGTAAATAATAATAATTAGTAATAAGTAAATAATACAACTTACAGATGTCATGCCCCTGGGCCTAACAAACGTGACAAGAATACAACGTCCCAGCATTTGCCTTAAGCGACCGGGGGAAACCAGGGAAAACAAAGGAAGTGTGCATGCTCTTCAACATTGAGCAACAAAAAAAATATAATTAAGATAATTTTAAAAACAAAACAAACATTACTGACTCAGGAAAACTCTAAAGGTTTGCCCGAAAATATAAATTCTAAGAGATATTAATTTAGCAATACGTATCAAATGTTGACAAAAATCTAAAATACATTCATGAATCATAAAAAGCAATATGAGAAATGCACACAACCACCCGGCAGGACGACGGCTTAGGGCCGATTTTAGATTTCAACATCATGTACCAAGGAAAAGACGCATTCAGTCAGAGCCATGACAAAGTTAGATAATAATGAATTAGAAAAATACTGGTAGATAATACAAAAAAACCTTTTAACCCTATAATATACTTAATTTAGACTAATTATACTATTGTTAATTAAATTAAGAACTAACTTAAGAAAACAAAGAAAAGAACAAAACTGTTAAAAAGCCCTATAAAATTTACATTTAACTTACAATTTTGAACTCACTTAAGAACTAACTTAAGAAAATACAAGAAATGAGAAAACTGTTAAAAAGCGATATAAAAATTACATTTACCTTACAATTCTAAACACATTTAGTACACACTTTCACATCATACAATATCAGCTCAGAGAAATAGTATTTAAATGTTTTTGAATGATGCAGACTTTACATTTCTAACATTTACTGGAAGGCTATTCCACTCTCTAGTCGTCGCTACTAAGTAAGATTTATTGTAAAAGTTAGTGTTGCTTTTTGGAATATTGCATAGCAAAGATTTCTCGAATCTTCTTGTTTTAAGATAAGAAATTTTATGAGAGAGGTAAGTAGGTACACCCGTATTTAATATTTTGTAGAAAAGACACAAACTATGAAACATGCGTCGGGCTTTCAAGTTTAGTATGTTATTAGCTTTGTAGTATCCCGATATGTGATCATACTTTCTGATATTATATTGAAACCTAACACACGCATTTTGAACTCTTTGGAGAGCGTCAGCAGTTGATTTCTTTACGTTACCGTACACAATGTCACCGTAATCAAGCAGAGGAAGTAAGAGGGATTTTACTAGTAGTTCTTTGGTTTTGGGTGGAAGGCATTTGTAAGCACATTTGAGAGAGTACATTGAAGCATACACTTTGGGCAATTTTCCCCGAACATGAGGTTCCCAATTTAGGAATTTGTCGATGGTCAGACGGATTTTTACTTGTGAGCATGGGGGAACAGCAAGTGTTATCAGTACGATTTTGGGGAATATTTAGATTTTTAAGTGCTTTATGGGACCAACAAGAGCCAATTATAATTGATTGAGATTTTAATGGATTTGGGTTTAAAGGCCGTTTCTCAGTGACCATTCATGTAAGAGGCTAAATCCTGATTTGTTTTACTTATTAACTGAGCCACTTGAAGGTTTCCCACTGACGTAGATCTGAGGTCATCTGCGTCCCCATGATGATTGCATCTTGATAGCACTGACGGTATATCTTTTTACATAGATAAGGAAGAAAAGTGGACCAAGTCGGAGCCTGGGCACTCCACGTGAAACTGGTTTAGGTGACGAGAAAGTTTTTTCCCTACAACTACGACCTGTTGTCTATTACTAAAATAACTTGAAATCCACGATAAGGTAGAATCAGAAAAAACCGAGACTTTTTACATTTTGCCAGAAGCACGTCATGGTCTACTGAATCAAAAGGCCTTGCTAAAATCTAAAAGCGTTAGGTTGTTATATTGCCTTCATCCAGGATTGACGAATGTCTTGATGACTCATGTAAAGCCGTTTGGTACTTCTACCCTCCCTAAAACCAGATTGAAAATTAGAGCATCATTTATGGTGAGATACTTGTTTATTTGTTGACGTAAAATTTTGAGGACTTTGGATAATTTTGGGTAATATGCTGATAGGTCGATAATCACAAAGATTTAACGAATTTAAACATTTCGGGGGGGGACGAATGTAAGCTAGTTTCCAAAATTTGGGGGAAAATACCCGGTTGTTAAAGAAAGTTTATTATGTGAGTAAGCGCTGGAAGGCATCTTTTAAAAAATTTTAATTGCTTTGCCGTTATATCATCGAGCCTTTTGAATTTGTTTGAGTGCCTTCACAATTTTTCGACTTCTTGGCAGTCAAATTGTTGAAATAGAAACTATCGTCACAGAGTTGCAGGTGCATGTGATTCCAAGGTAAAGTGTCTTTTCTTTAATAATAGGGTCTATTTTATGTGCAGCGGAAGCAAAATAGTCATTTAGGTCATCTAGGAATTTCTAATGAACTGTCATTTGATTTACGTTTGCAAATTCTAAGTTTTCAAAGTGTTCATACCCCCCTTCGTACTGGAATTTGTTTGGAAAAGATTATGATAATAACGAATCTTAGCGTTTCTGATTTGTTGTTTTACGAAATTTCTAAGTTTTTATACTCCTTTTCATTTTCATCGGTTTTAGTAATTTTAAAAGGGTTTTATATGCGGAGTTTCTAATTTCATATGAACTTTTATCTCATTTGTAAGCCATGGACAGGAGGCCGCGTGACGTAAAGTTTTCCATGGGGTGCTTGTTAAAAGATTCGTTATGATTTCATTGAACATATTTACTTTCGAGTCTAATGAGTATTGTTGATAAACTTGGTGCCAAGGTGCATGTTCACTGTCTACTTGAAATGCTGTAAAATCTAATTTTTGAATCACGGTAATTGATTGTTTGTTTTGTATTTAGTACATTTGTGAATATACAACAAAGAGTAAATCATGGTTTGAAATACCCGGAACAGGAACTTGACCTTTAGTAATACTTTGGAAATATCTGAGACAATCAAGTGATCAATGCACGATTCTGCTTTAGATGAGCTATGGGAGGATTCAATTTTAATCTTCAAATTATCGGGTTTAAAGTATGAATAAAGTTAGTGGCAGATTTGTGATGGGGTTTTTAAGTCGCAATTAAAATCCCCATTACAATAATATCTTGATACTTATCTGTAAATTCTGAAAGTGAATCCTCTAATTCTGAAACCGTCCCGTATTTGGAGGCCAATATACAACCCCGACAAGTAGATGTTTTCCCCAATTACCATATCAACAAACATGTATTCCAAGTTCGGCGAGTTACTAGGGAGATGTTTTTATTATTTTACAATTTATATCATCACGCACAAACTAGACACCCCACCGGATTTCTCTTTTAAATTAATTTTTATTATATTTCTATCATTTCGTATGAGTTTATATTTAGGGGTCGACACAAGATCAGCGGCGCAGTAGATTTCAACCAAAATTTCACTAATTAATAATACGTTGCGCTTTGCTTCAGAGAGAAAAATGACAAATTTCTGCGTGATGTTTCTTTAGAGTTGCGCGTTAATGTGAAAGACAGACAAGTCACGAGGAAAGTGCAGAAATGGACCCTTGAGATCAGAGAGTGTAGCAGGGCTTCGAGGTAGGTACAAGCAACGCCGGACCCCGGGGCCAATGTCCCAAGTAGGTATGTCCAGGGGCCGGGTTTCCGGCAAGACTTGTCATCTACAGGTTGCCAAATTTCTGACATAGTATTTGAAAGTGTTACTTTACAGGCAGAAAGAAATTAAAATTAATATATTCAAGTAAAATTAAATAATAAACAATAATCTAAGTATTAGAGACTTGAAAACAGATTCTAAGGTTACGCGCCATTTACAGGTAGCGAGTCAACTTACACATTCTGGTGATGCGTCTTTTCCCTTGTGTGGTATTTACATATTTGCCCCATCAAAGGACCACACGTTTTTAAGCTGAAATTTTGAAATACATTTTCTCAATATTTCTAACCTACGTGAGGTTAAATCCTCTCTATAACTTTTCCCCTACCTCAAGTTTTCTTTTATTTTAAATATTTCAGCCCTTTTCCTATACGATACTAATTTCACTATAATAGGCGGCACTTGCCATCAGTCTTGGTCTATTCTATGGCTCTATCAATGTCGTCAAGAGTAACACTGCACCCAAAATCCTTAGCCAACTCTATAACTTTAGTATCGGTATTTTCGTTGTTTGACTCACTGATTCCAAACAAGCGGGAAATTTCTCCGCGATATTGTTTTCAACTCGTCCATTTTGTCCATGTGGCCGTCGCCAGCGCTGCGATCTCCCGGCGTTGCTCGTCAAGACGCGGGTTTTGCTGCTCGATGGTCTCCCGAGTTTCGAGGCTCGTCCGAAGCGCCTCGATGAGACCCTGATTAATCTCTTGGACGCTCTCCGTTATGCGGGCAGCAACAGATTCGCTCCCGAGCGATGAAATTTTTGTTCTCGAGGAGGTTTTTTCAGCTTGACCCGACGAGAAAACACGGACAACAAGAGTATTATAAAAATGAAAATAAATAAAGCAACTTAAAACAAATTATAGTTTGTACGAGTTGAAACGAGCAAAAACACTAGGTTCTAGGCAAAAAAGATAGACCAAGAAGGAAACAAGGGGGAGTAGAAAAAACTAAATAAAAGAAAAAAGATATATTCAGAAACGGACAAAGTGAGACGGATAAAATCAATAGACAAAGAAATAAATTTAACAAAAAATTTTAGAATAACACAATTCCGGAGATACAAGTAAGATATTGTGATATCAGAGATAGTAAAACGGAGAAGAGAGTATAAGCAAGTTTACTTGCCTAAAAAAAATGCTGGAAAATTTACTGTAGCTTCAGAACTCGCCGCTCACCAGACACCTGCTATAAGCCTCGTTTTTCTACCTGCGCTCCGGCACGTCCTCACTCGACGACGGGCATACGACGAATGGACGACGGGCATACGACAATTGATTGGGATACAAATTTCGAGAAAAACAAAAATAACCTTAAATATCTAGACAAAGTTTGTTATAAAAATGAGTAGAGATTAAAAAGTACCAAAATAATTAACACCCTCAGAAATTGTTAAATGGATTTTTCTTAATGAAATTTACGGTGTAGGAAAATTCTTGGACATAATGTTTAATATTTTCTCGTGTAACATTACTCAAACATACAATTGAATATATCAAGGTTTAACAATGTAAAACCCCAGTGAACAGTAATCCCACTGAATATTTAATATCTCGTGAATCTGATACGCATCTCTATTCGCGTATCTCTACATCGTGAACCAGATACCCATATTACGACCGCCATATGTGGTGACGGTTTGCATGTTTAGTTTAATTCTGTCATAATTGAAGACATCAAATATCATGTTAGCGTTCAATTGTTTTAGGTAGAAAATACTGTAAGGCACCACGGTATGTACAAAAGTGAGGTAAGGATACTGGTACAGCTGTAATATTTAGTCTATTTTCATTTTAAAAAAGTGTAGTACATGTTGAACTAAAACAGCTCTACTTGTAGAAACGCAAATGAACTGTAGCATCTATAGTTAATAAAACTGATTGCCTAGAAAATTTATAAAACGTAGTATTCTGAAAGATCATAATGAACGGTCACAAACTTGATGCATCAGTACCTTAATATAATGTATTTTTTATTATTTTTTCGATTCTAAGGATCCTCCATATAGAGAAGTATAGTGTTGAACCTTATTTATTTTCTTTCTGAAAAAGGTATTGCCAACTCGAGTCTGTAGTTATATTTGTTCTTCCTACGTCTGGTCACTTTTCATGTCATCATTAGTGAAAATGAGAGCTTTCAGATGGATAATGACGTTTTCGCCGTAAAAAAGATGTCATAAAAATTATCGCCAGAGGATAAGCAACATTAGGGTAACACGATGCCGGGTAATAAAGACTTCCCTATAAGTGCAACACGTTGTTGGCATCAACGTCTCCGATTCGCGAATCGCTCGAGGATATCCGAGCTTTACGACGTCCCACGAGTCCTGCGACCGCTGGAAGACCTTGGCGACACGCGACCGCCGCAGGCCGGGGAAGTCCCTCCGCGCCGCCCAATCGGGCAGCACGACGCCAGCCGCACTTCCTTTCCTCATGAGCGGGCACCATGTGGACTCCCCTTGCACAAGGAATTTTCAAAGAGAGTCAGGGCAAAATACTGTTCAGGTTTTTTGTTGAACGTTAACGGCTAAACCGTAATGTTTGTCGATTATAAATACGATATTTACAGAATTTTTTTGGAGATGAAGTATTCCACTCATTTGTATGAACTAGATGATATTGTTCCTGCTCTAAGTTTGAACAATTATTTATTAAATGTAGCAAAAATGGCGACCTTATCGCAATTTAATACAAAAATATAAGAATACACCACAAGATTAAAATCAAACTTTTTGGTACCACTCTTTTTGTGACGCCATTAAAACATTGACTTTGGCGCAATTATCATCATGAGCCCTTTAGTTAGGTTCTCTCCTGTTTGATCAAATGATGTCACTGAAGATGATAGGTAAGTACGGCATTACAGAACCGAAGCCACCCGTAAACAGAGAGAAGGGAAGTCCCAGAAGGGAAGAGAGACAATAAAAGAGACGAGAAGAGAGGGGATGAGAATACAGACGCCAGAGCAATTTTCTCACAACTCTCCATTACCATTGGCAAGTCATCCCCTCGATTTCAGTCTTACATAACGTAAGAACGGCTCCTTGGTTCGTAAGTGACACAGAGACAATCGTCAGATGATGAGACACTCATTAACCAGTCTTTCACACTTGTCACCTGATATTCCAGTGGTTTTCTGGCAGCGAAAAGATCTATGCTCCAAATCATCAGTAGTCACGAAACTGGTTAACTCTATTGATGCTACTTTTATGGAACACAGTAACAAAAGTAATGGGACTACAGAATGGCACAGACTCTCTCGTAGAAAAAGTTTTCTAATTTACTTGGTGTAGATTGGCTTTTCGGTCGTGCCCCAACCTCTTGCCAACTGCCATCTAATTCCGCCCAAAGTGCATTTTTTGACATTTTCTCAACTCTCCGGTTTTCTAATATAAGAACCGAAATATTACTTTATGAATATTAACGGGTAAAACTTCGACATTAATATCAATTTTCATTTCAAAATTTAGGCCACTTTTAGGAAAATGGCTTTTAAGCGTTACTGTAAATGCGAAATTTGTAGCTCTTTTTACTGAAAATATTTCAGTTTTCGAAAAAACCTTCATTTGATGTAATTTGAAACACTTTAAGTCTCAAATGGAACAGTGTTTCCAAATGAATGAAACTGTGCCAATTAACGGTGTGAGAGAAAATAAAATATATATAATATTTTTAATATAATATTAATATGATATTTGTGAAAACGTAAAATACGTAATATTTAAAAAACGTGAAAATATTTGAAAAAAACAAACAAAAAATTCTTGTAAATGAACTATACGTCATATTAAACAGTGAAAAGAGCACCTCCCGTTGGAGAAGTATGAAGAAAAAAATTGGAGACATTTTTGGAAAAAGCGTTTGAGCATTTCTCAGAATGCGGAATTTTGAGCTTATTATAAGAGTAAATTTTCGATTTCTCGAGAAACGTCTGTCTGTGCGTCTGTGGTGCACACTTGGGCCTAAACCACCAACCGATGAACTCATGGCTTAGGAGTTTCAAACGAATATTTTGATTTTTGAAGGTACCTCACATGAAGCGTTAAAACATTTTCAAAATTTTCTGAAAACCGGCACCAAATGTTTAAATCGAACTTTCTCTTCGAATAACACTTAAGAGAATGGTGGTGGTGTAATCATGGTTGAAATCACAGATTTTTTTAAAACTAAAAAAGCGCAAATTGTTTTGGCTGTCTTACTACAACAATAATATTAAAGATAGATTTTTTTCCTTAATGGAATGTGTTCCTTTAAGACCGACCGTTATAAGTTCATGTTCAATTTTTCAAGAATATGACGATTTTCCGTTTTGAATATGAGTAATTTTCATCTAAAATTGTGCGAAATGTAGACAATTTTCTCCTCAAAAGCCGCTTCATTTTATTTTGAATTTCCTCCTCATATGTAACTAAGGACAGTAAAAAATAAGGTGGTAGTCGCATTTTCGGTTATTGCGTCTTTTGGAAATTCCCAAAAAGTTAACATTTGAAAGCTACAAAATTGGAGATAGCGATTTTGACTTCAATCTTTCAGCCTGTTGTAACAATTTGCTCTTTAAAAAGGACATGTACAATGTTTTGAGAAAACGATCTGTTTTCGTTTAATTCTTGTCTGAAATTTATGCCAGTAAAAAAAATATTTTCTCAAAATCCGCACGAAATTGTTACGTTAAAGTTTCTCCTCGTGTGTGACAAAGTTGTGCTGTAGAAGGGCACAGACTTTCTCGCAGTAGTTATAAACCATTTAGTCTCGACTAGCTTTTGGTTATTCTGTATTTCTTTCCTAGCTGTCATCTTTTGCCGTCGAAAGAACAGTTTCTCACATTTTTTCAATTTTTGGGCGGCATAATGCTTGCACTGAAACCACACTACTCTTATTACTATCATAGAGGTATAAATCCCATGTCCCAGCCGGGTGGCCGAGGTGGTTAATTGGCTGGCACGGACTCAGCTCTTCCGAGGATTATTTTGCTGGTTCGAGCCTGACTCAGGGATTATTGTCTGTCATAATTCTGTGTTGCCGCAGAAAATTATTGACAATTTCAGAAACTTTATTGAAAACCATTTGAAATAATTTTAATCATAAATATCATTAATTAAGATAAATAAACTGAAAGCGCCTGTATGTGTTTTTCGAATTTTCAATTTTTAAACACACTTTCACACCTCTTGCTGAATTTGTGACCGTTATGTACCACCAAATGAATTGCTGCCTTTCTGTGTCACATGTGAACCGATTTAAGTAAAATAATAAATATATCAACATTAAATTTAAATACAATAAAACCAGTACCAACTGAAATATGCCTAATGGTTCCGAAATTATTATTACTTTCTCGCCTTACGAAGTTCTTTTTAAGTAGAGAAAGTTACATAATCGTGTTCCGGAAAACGGTGAATTTTGCCAGAAAAACTCTTATTGTCGGGCTCTGGTAACGAAAAAGTGGGCAAATTCTGTTGCTAAATTTCGAAAAACTAGTGGTGCTATAGAATGGCACAGACATTCTCGTACTACTTTCTTCTCTAATCTAATTAGTCTTCACTAGCTTTCCGGTTATTCTCTAATTATGCGTTATTCTCTAACGGGCTTACTTCTTTGGTTACCCAACGGATTTTTTAAAAAAAAATTTCAATATTTTGGCTCCCTAATGATTCTTGTGCTTAATGTGTAGTGTGTTAGAAGTATACAGATTGTCTCCGTCCCGGATGGCCTAGGTCTTTAAATGGCGTGCATAGATTCATTCCTCCAACGCAAAAGGAAGGGATGTCGAATGCCGTGCAGGTATATTTATTTGATGTATGTGTGGTTGCAGAAAACTATTGAGGATACGAGAAACTTTATTGAAAATCACTTTAAGCACTTCTCACAAACACAATCAATATATGTACCCTTTCCCTCACAAAAATTGACCGCCAAAATTATATCTTCCTAACCGCGCCGACGAACGTGGACACCCCACGGCCAGGGGGAGGATGGGGGGGAGCGTTGGCCAATCGCTAGAAGGTAGAACCACAGCGATTGGCATCTGGCGTCGTCCACAGCGTCTGCGATTGGTGCAACATCCCAAGGGATAGAAAGGACGCTGTCTCAGGGGGAGGAAGCTAATTCGTTTAAGTACGAGGCGGAAATATGGTCAAATTTCCCTGCCGAAGGGAAGACTTTGCCTGCGCGTACGACACGACGAAAAAATATTTCTGAGCGGGGTTTTCCGTCCAGAATTATTGTCCACAGACCAATAAATATTTATCATTTTAGCAACAATTATTCTAACTTTTATTAATGGATTTGTAACTCCTGTCAAACCGTTATTTTGTGATGTTCATTTCAGGTACAATTTGCGGAGCCTTCCCGGCCGTTCTAACGCATATTTCCAATTTGTTTATAAAATTATTAATTGTGACAAAATGTTAATGCGCGGTTTTCGGTTTTGGGACATCGGGAGACTCTCTCCCTTTAGATTTGCATAATTTAGAAATTGTTTATAAACTTGCAATTGTTTCAAATTTTTTATTGTCTCATCTGAATGGCATTTAAACGCGATACAAAATTCCGGAACCCGATCGGTGCTATCATATTTCGTTTTGGAGATATGTGGAATTGTTTATAAGAAATTAACATCTTACATAGACACCATTTGTTTTCACTTAATTCATTCTCTCTACAAGCATACTGAAAAAAAACAGTTCTCCAATGTCGTGCCTGCCACACATACGCTTAAAATGCACTTGCTTGTAAACAAATTCTGTGGCCAATTTAATTAAGCTAAATTCGTCTTTTTACGGCGAGTATGAGCATAACTTTAATTTTTTTTATATATTCTCTTTTAATTCCCGCCTTTTGCAAGATGATGGTTTCGGTGTAAAGTACAGTCAAAATTAAAAGATTCGTTTCAAATTCGAGGATTCGTATTCAGCCAGATCGTTCAAGGAATATCCATTTTGGTGAAATGAACATTTTTAAACACTTTCTTTATTTGTAAAATTTATGTCACGTCAAATCAATTGAAGGGTGCAGTGGAAAAAGGGACTATCTCGCATTGATGTAGTTCTGAGTTAATGAAGGTTCTACGAGAACTCAGATAACTCAATACATTTTTAAACTATGAAATAATTGACTAGCATAATCTTCCTAAATCCATACTGTTTTTAAATAACATATTGCACTGAAGAAGTCCTTTTGCAAGATTTCGAAATCATTCACGTCTTTCACGTTCCTGTAGATTATTCAATCATCTGCAAAAAATATCACTTCTTTTATTTTTACATAAGCCAGAAACAAGAAAAGAAGCTTTAAGGTTAACAATACATTCTCATATATTTCTTCACATATAGTGAAGAAGAAATATACGAGATATATTTATAATCTGAAATTTGAACTGCTAGTATCGGTATTAATTCCCCCCCCCGTCGCAATTCATTTTTGCAATTTTATCTGCTATATGTTTCTTAACTTTTGCAATCATATAATGTGTCTTTTTTATTGTTTTTTTGTTTGATTTGAACTGCTACTAATCCTCCCGTTGACTTCCTTTTTTTGAAATTTTAGCTGCTATCTGTAACTAAATACTTTAGATGTATCTATTAATTGTAATTTAATTTTCTATCTTATTGTGTATTTATTTATAATTTTGTTATATCTTTCTGTTTCTTGTAGACTGACGATGACGGCAAAGCCATCGAGAGCCGGCTATCTTAATAAAGCTAATATGTCGACGAAGATGACCTCTTTTATTTCTTATTATAAGAACGTCCACAACACCAAATTAGAATTCCCACAATGACCACTTAGACGGAATTGATTCAGAAATCTGTGATGCCATAATCATGCGTCACCATGCGATGGTCGTTTCGCTTGATCTCGAGAAGACCTACGAAATGGTTCAAAAATCCAGACTTCTATCTATCATTTCTACATTGTCAATCAAGGGGAATATGTTTGCTTTCATAAAGAACTTCATTGAACACAGATTTCTCCAGGTCCGTATTCAAGATAAGACGTCACAGCACGTTGAGATGTCAAATGGCCTTCCTCAAGGATCAGTGTGAAGTGTGATATTATTTCTCATTGCCATAAATGAAGTGAGTAATATTGAAAAAAAACAACAGTGAAAATATTTCTGTTTGCTGATGATATCACTCTCCTCTGTAGCGGCAAAGATATTAATCTAATCACAACTATTATGCAAGAATCCCTCAATACAATTAACGAATGGTCCAAGTCGTCAGGATTCATCTTGTCAAAAACGAAATCAGAATTTATGGTTCTCGGAAAGTTTTGAACTCGTTTTCAGTAGTCTTGAAAATTGGTGATCATAATCTAAGAAGAACAAATATCAGCAAAATTTTGGGTTTAACATTCGACCATAAGCATTTGTGGAAATTACACATTTCTACCCTCAAAGCTGATTGCTCTGTTAGACTCAACATAATCAAAATGTTATCTTCACACAAGTGGGGATCAGACGCTATTTCCCTAATCAATTGTTACAAGTCGTTGATACAACCAGAGTTAGATTATGGAGTAGTAGCTTATAGTTCAGCCAGCAACCACTTACTAAAAACGTTGGACCCTATAACTCTGCATGCCGCCTACGTTTGGGTACCTTCCGGACCAGCCCATGTACTAGCCTACTAGTTGAAGCGGGCCTCCTTCCTTGAGACCTCCGTAGAAAGCTCCTGTGCTTAAAATTTGCTTACTTGGCTCATTGTTGTCCCCCTAATCCCACACTTAATTATATCTGTAACCTCTCCAAGTCCCTCCACTATGCAAATCATCCAAACTATCTTAAACCGCTAAGTATTAGACTTGCCAAGTACCGGGATGAACTTGACATTGATATCATGATATCATGAAGAGGAAACTCAACCCTCTTCCCCCTTGGAAACATTTCTCTTTGTCAATCGATACGGAAGCTATCAAATTTACAAATCCTGATACCCCAAAACATATCATTAAGCAACTAATCTTGGAGTTCCAGCACAAATTTGCTAATCATAGCCAATTTTTCACGGATGGATCCAAGCACAATCAAGATCTAGTGGAGCTGTTATTTCCATTATCCCACGCCTTACGAATCTTTATCGCCTCCCGGATTTCTACTCCATATTCTCATGTGAAGCTTGGGCTATTATCAAAGCTATTGATATTAGCATCCTAAGACCATGCAACCCAGATATTGTTATTTTTTCTGACTCATTAGCAGTTCTATCCTCCATTCGAAACCGATATTTCTTAAATCCACTGGTCTAAGAAATCCAAGAAAAGCTTTATCACTCCTTCCTTAAAGGATATCGCGTTACAATAGCTTGGCTTCCTTCTCATATAGGCATCCAGGGCAATGAAGAAGCAGATGCAGCTGCGAAGGCAGCAATCTCTCTCCCCGAAATTGATACTGAAGCTGGCGGCACACTCCCCGACTTTAAAACTACCTCTTACTTGCAGTTAAGAAGCTTTGGGACCGGAACTGGAAAATGTTCCTTCCAAATTACAAGCATTAGGAAGAATATCGAGGAATCTCCCATCACTTCCATTAGACTTAGCAGAAGACATCAAGTGGTTATAACCAGACTCCATATAGGACATTTTAAACTCAGTCTACCTAATTAAAAAGGCTCCTCCTGATCCTTGCCCAAATTGCGGACTCCCAGTTTCCACGAAGCATATTATAGTTGATTGCCACGTGATGGCGACTTTTACAACAAACCTTAACATCAATGATAATCTCTACTGTATATTCAATTCTTATCCCGATCAAATGAAAATTACAGAACTCCTCACCAAATTTAATATGCTAAATAGTATTTAGCTAATGACTATACATTGTCTGCCCTATGTATAACATCTAGATTTAGGATTTGTGTATGTGTATCCCATGAAAATGTGTAATTAGTATGTGAATTTGTAAATACTGTATCTTTGTAACTGTGGTCGCCAATGACCTAGCTGTTTATAAGGCGACCTGAAATAAATAATTTAAAAAAAAGAAATAGAAGGAAGAGAATGGAAAGATCGCGTGCGGTCCGTGGTCTGTTTGTTATGGTACTGGCACAGAAGTGGATGTCAGGTTATTTAATGCATAATGATAGAGAATAAAATATAATTCAAAAAAATTCTAATAAGGTCAACTAATTTTGCTATTCAAAAATTCTAATTCTACATAATTGACTAATTATTGAAAGTATTTAATTCATAGAAATTCTGTTCTTTGTATGTATACGTTTATTTCACAGTATTTCAACTTAAGATATTACAAACTATTAAAAACCAACTAACGTTCATGATTCAAAATTGTATTTTATACATCTCTCTAACCCACAGTCCCTCTCACCCGAAGATCAAACTTTCAACGTATCCACATTTATAAGTAACAGATATAACTTGCACTGCCAGAATTATTTTGTAAAAAAATACTTAAAATGCACGTGGTGTCACGTTTTTGGATGAGATGGGAAACAACTTGATGTTCTAATTGCATTTTTGCAATTTTTAAGGTGAAATTTTGAACTATCTATATTTTGATACAACGTGACCATACGGGCACGAAAGGCAGAAAAGAGTGAACACTTGATCACACTTGTTTTTGACGCAATTACATAAATTAATGTGAATTTAAAAGAAATATGGTATTAGCAAAAGAAGAAATACCACTTACCTAAAAGGTGTTAAGAATAAAACATTAAATCTGCCGAGTTCCTCAATCCCGACAAGTGAAACATTCAGCTAAAAATAACAGACTGGCGAGAGGAAAATTGTAGGAAAATTTGAACTCGGAAGAAATAAAACCATACAGCCTAATCAGTTTGTACAGTTCATCCCTAAACTCGAAGAAATACTCAGAGATGACCATGAAGCATTCTCTGAAGCACACGCGGATACATGCAGCATATTACCCTTTTTTTATTACTAAAAATGTCGCCCGTACGGACCACGTGTCCATACGGACACGCGACATTTTTTGCAATGGCAACACATTTCCTATGTCGTTCAATTTCACCTCTTTGAGAGATATAAAAATATTTAATGATATTTTGAAATAAGTAACAATTTCGTTGTGAGAAATTAGTTTAAATAATTCTAGAGGAAAATGGTAAAATGAGAGACACGAGAAATAATGGAAAAGAAGAGAGAAAGAGGAAAGAGTCGCCTACTATAATTGTTAAAATATACTTAGGACAAAATATGTGCGAACTTGAGTGACAAACTTTATTATATCTGAATGGCAGGAACGTTAGGTAAGCGCGATCCAAAGTTATTAAGGTTTAATACAGCTTTAATGTTGCTTCACAGAACAAAGCAATATTTATACATTCACAGAGAAGTTATATTTGGTTAATAAAGGGAAAACAGGGGCATGTAGTATGACATTGACGGGCAACTCGATTTTTTTGCTGATAGGCACCAACGATTGGACATTCAGCAACCGAGTGAAATTGTCATACCAATTTAAGCAAAAATGGAATAATATTTTGTTTAAAAATGCATGATATTGGTGGCACAGGTAATAATTGACGATTTTTCTTAAAGTTTGTATCTGTTGCTTTCTTACATGTCATATACAATAGGGTAAAATACGTAGAACTAAGAAATTTGAAACTTGCGAAAAAAAACTACCATCCTCGTGCACACATTTGACTTTTGCATCAAAATAGCATTCAACGGTTTATGTTGAGATGGGCAATCATCCACAATTTTTTAGTAAATTCCAAAATGATGAACATACTTTCCTACTTACGCAGTGATGGGAATCGACGACGTACATCTCAGAAAGTATTTTTGCTTTCTGGTGTACATACGTATATACGGATTAATATGTATGTATAGCAAGTTATGTAATGCTGCATGCAAAAAACGGCGGATTTTCGGCAAAAAAAATTCATTGCCGGGCCTTGATAACGCAAAAGTGGATAAATCCAGTTGCTAAATTAAGAAATCCTCTAACACGTGGTGTAGCCACAATATCTGTTTGTAGATGTTTGATACCGATAAGTCAATTGACGCCAAAGCGATTGTCCGTCTGTCTGTCCGTCCGTCCGTCTGTCCATTTATGAACACTACTACCACTTTCTCAGAATTTTTTCCACATTCAAGAAACACCAGTCGATCTAGTTCAAGTTGAAGCTTTGAGATTTTGAAAAACATTCTTTAAAATTTGGATGAATTCACATGAAGTCCCCAGACATTTTTAAAATTGGCTCAAATACAGCTTCAAAATTTTTCTTTAAATTTTTTGAAAGAATAGAGTAAAATATCCTTTTATATGTGGCATAGGTCCGATTTTCACGGTTAACTCTGAATTTTCGGTAACTGCTGTTTTCCGGCGTTTTCCTTCAAATGAACTTCGTTCTGTACGTTTAGTTTCTTCATTAAGGTCATGTACATTTTTTTTTAAATTTTTAGTTGTTTTCGTCCAATATTGCGGACAATATGTGCAATTAAAAAAAAAGATTTTCTCGAAACGGCCAAAATTTTTCTTTAAATTTTTGGCAGGGATACTGTTAACTGTACCGTATAATATGACATAAACGTCATATTGCACAATTCTTTTTTTGTTTTTGTTTTTTCAAAAATTACAAAAATGTATTTTTTTACTTGTTTCTCACGTTGTTAATATTTTCATTAGCGGTGATTTGTTCACATTTTTATACTGATGTGTACATATGTTTTAAGTTATGTCATATAAAAATCCTCGAAAATTCAAATGTTTTCTGTGAAAATGAACTCAAAATTTCGCATTTTCAAAAACACTCAAACAATTAAATAATAATAATTGCACTGTTTAATATGACGTAAAGTTCATTTTCGTGTATTCATATGTTTTTGTTTTTTTTATTACTAATGCAATTATTTTGTATATGTCTCATGCCGTTATTATGCAGATTTAAAAAAATGTAAAAACAATATTGCATTTGCGAGTTTAAGTGACGCAGATTTCAAAAGTTTTTCGAAAACTCAAAAATTGTCTGTCAAAAGGAGCTTTAAATTTCTCATTTACAGTAATGCTTAAACGCCTTTTTCATAAAATCGGCTACCAATTTTACAATGAAAATTGCTATTTAAGAGGAATGTTTACTATTCTTAAAATGATTATTCGGATCTATAATTAGAAAACTTCAAAATTGAGAAAATTTCAAAAAGAATTACTTACTTTGGACGGCGATGGATGCGAGCTGGCAAGAGGATAGGGCAAGACCTTAAAGCCAGTCCGCATCAAGAAAATTAGAAAACTTCGCTACGAGAAAGTCTGTGTCATTCTGTAGCACTAGTTACCTTCTCGTATACCCTAATACGGAATAAAATACGTAGTATACAGAAAGTTATGTAATGCTGCTGAAAATTGATTTCAAAAGTTCAACGGAAATACTCGTCTTGGGTTTTCCTGATAACGGGAAAGTGGTTTTTATTCAAAACGTCCGTCCGTATGTCCATCTTTCCGTCTGTCCGTCCGTCTGCCCGTCAGTCCGTTTGTCCGTCCGTCTGTCTGACCGTCCATCTGTCCGTCTGCTTGCCCTTCTGTCCGCCCGTCCGACTGTGAACACCACTAGCGGCTAAACCATGGGTAGGATATTTTGCAAATTGAAGAAATCCCTGTCCATCTGGCTCTAGTTGGAGATTTGCATTTTGAAAATGCCAAACTTTGGGTTTATGAACCTCCGGTTTTAAAACCGACTCTAAATTTTACTTTTCATTTCTTGTAAAAGGAAAATACACTTATAAAATGGCATAGGTCAGATTTTCACGGCCAACTCTAAATTTACGAAACTTTCAATCTTTTTAATTTTTTTTGCGTCTTCTATTACTACAAAATTGAATAAAGAAATTTAAACTTCAAATGAAATTTGTTATTGATTAAGGTCATGTACATTTTCTTTTCGTCGTTTTTACATTCAATATTTAATTGCATTCAATAATTTAATATTAAATTTTGCATTCAATATTTTTAATTTAAAATAATACAAAATCATTTTCTCAAAAAGACTCCATATTTTTTCTTTAAACATTTGGTAGGGATATATTGCTCTATTGTTTAAAAAAACTAATTTTTTTACTTGTTTCTCTCGTCGTTACATTACAGGCAATATGATCTCACTATTGGATTTATGAGTCAATCGATATTTTCGGTATCAAGAACCAACAAAACAAAAAATTCTGGCTACACCAAATGGTATGCGGATATTTTTTAAAATTTATCCACAGGATTTACCACTTTTTCATTACTAAAGCCCGGTAATATGAGTTTTCTGGGAAAATTGACCGTTTTCCGGCACAAGATTACATAATTTTCTCTTCTTAAGAAGAACTTCATTAGGCGTTATTATTATTATTATTATTATTATTATTATTATTATTATTGTGGTTATTTATTATGATTATTTTAAATACTGAATATTTAGAGAAGAAATCTTAATCCCAAATTTTCTTTCGACTATTATATAAGATAAAATTTCTATCAGAATTGCATGTTCGGAAACTGTAAAGAGAGTGCTCAAGCATTCGTTCACTTGTATTCTGTCAATGGAAAATACGTGATCGAAAATCATACTATTTTTCGCAGGGTGACAATATTTTCTTCAAAAATACAATTTTAGAATACTCTGAACAATGAACATTGAATGCCTTCCAAATTATTTCCTACTCGGAAATACGAACTAGAAATAATTACTGGAGCAATAGGTGGCGCTACAGGTGAGTCACGTAACTTTAACATCTCCTGCAGTTTTTGAACGGTTGAAGTTATTGGAATGCAATTTCCAAGGAAGTGCGTGAGGGAATTTGGCTAATTAATGCATTATTTATTTCTATTTATCATTCGTGTGTTTCGAGATATCCAGGTAACTTTTTTTCAAATAGAACTATCCATAATTTTTAGTCTATCATGACATTGCGTAAAAGGACTAATCCTGTGATATAAATATTGTCATATGTTATATAAGCATTTTCTTGAGTAATTTTTACTTTTGCGACTCTGAATTTGTATTTTAACGGATATTGTAATGCCCCGAGTACGTGCTAGCAGGGAGATCGCTGCGCAGCCTTGGTTGGTGGACTGTTACATTTAAAATACACGTTAAAAGGAGTCGCAAAAAATTAAAATTACTAAAAAAAATGCTTATCTAACATATACAATATCATTGGATTCGTCTTTTTACGCTCGTCATGATAGATTAGAATATTCATTTGAAACAAACCAAGTTACCTCAATATCTCTTAAAATGCAAGTGACGAAATCGAAATAAATACACAAATCAATTAGCCCCATTCCCTCAGCACTTTCGTGAAAACTGCATTGCAGTAACTTCAACCATTCAAAAATTACAGGAGGTGCAAAAGTGACGTGATACCTGTAAATCGAGATAGTTATGGACAGTCGTCGGATGCATGTTTAATGCTCTCTTTACTAAAAAAGAATTCGTGTCGATTTTCATAGTATTTTTGTTTCAAGTTTTAAAATATATATAAATATATTTCGTTTGCCAATATGTTTTCTTGAAGTAAAACAAATCATGAGCAAAGTGTTTTTTGAACTATTTATAAGAAACACTACGATTTATTATATGTCAAGAAGTAGTTAAATGCAGTACGAGTTGTGTATGTGTTAGAAGACAGAAACACTGCAATTTAAAATAACCACTATGCCCATTCTTACATCTTTCTGCAAATAACTAAGCTTCAGAATATGTTGTCCCAGTGGTACAATAGATGTTTTTTCACATTATGTGTGTTCATTGTTTGTCTACCATTACTATTTTTAGAACTTATGGGCTGTAAGAAATGTATTGTCTATTGAATATTTTTATGAGCATGATGGAAAGTTTTCAAGGAAGAGACCAGGGAATTGAACAAATAACATCAGAAAATTTTGTCGCACCTCTAATCCTATATTAATTTTACGTTTCTTGGAAGTTAACCATAAAGATAATATTATTTATCAGTGACGTAATAGCGCAAAAAGAAATGTTTTCAAGAATGGTAAATAACATAGAAAAATAAAAGTAGAAACAACTAGGCACAATTTCTGCAACTTTTATGCAATTTCTCCGTGATAACGTAAATAGAACGATTACGACGATCGATTACGTTCTATTGGATTACGGCAGTGGACATTCTTATTGATGAAATGTTTTTTTATTTTATCAGGTAACTGAAGAGGTAAAAAATATTCATTTTTGCTTACTCAGCACTCAAGACGTAAAAGTCATGTAACCAAGTATTGTGCTAAATAAACTATAGTTGCTATAAACTGCTAAATTCGTAACAGTAAAATTTATTATATTGCGTAGTTTTATTTTATTTACAAAAATACATGGTGCCTGTGAGCTGTGATAAACGTAAAAAGATGTGAGAATGTCAAAGATATTTTTATTCAATAATTCTTCTCTAAAAGGGGATTTCTGTTCAGCTATTTGGCATCGCCTTTTGTTATTGTACGTGAGACTCACGGGGTAAGTTATTTCATTTTAGGCAAGCAGGAAAGCATTTCTGAAAACTACGGGACTCCTTTGTGAAAGTTGTTTGCCTGCCGCAGGGAAGGTCGTCGGCAGTTCGTGGGGGCGGTGGTGAGCGGCATGGTTTCCGAGAGCGTCCTTCCAGAAACGGAGAAGGAAAAAGGACTTGAGGAAATCTTATCCACATTGAAAGGTGCCTCACCCCCTTCCACCCGCCCCTCCCGGAAGGTCTCAGCGAACGTCTTGACAGGGACACAGGCGCGAGGCAAGGGGAGCGGAGAGGGGGCTAATTCCTTTACTGTCTGTATGGGGATGTATGACACAACGCGATATTTTTATTTAACCTTTAAGTAGCCGCGTGGGCAATAGCCACATGACTAGGCACGCGGCATAAAGAGTAGGGTACGATATTTCATTAGTGCAATATACGAACATTTTCATATCCACTAATATTTAACAAATACAAAACAATGAAAATTCATAAATGTTTTCTGAATTTGACACTCTTTCTGAATTTGACTCAATGTTGGACAAATGTTGACCAATGTTTTCTGAATTTGACTCAAAATATTTCACTAGTGTTCTAATAAATTTGCGGTTAAGAACGCATTAATACTTAATAATAATAATAATAATAATAATAATAATAATAATAATAATAATAATAATAATAATTGAAATCCAGGCAGAATTCCAAATATAAAGCACGGCAACACTGCAAACATCTCTCCAAGACCCAGAGACCGAATATATAACTTCAATGGTAAGCCAGCCTGATAAGGAAGCCGAAATAATTATGGAAGACTCTCCGTAGGAAAATTTGAAATCTCAAGGGACTTGACCCTCGCTATAGGCCAAGGATTCCTAGGCAAAACAACTCCAGAAAGCTCGCGATCTTGATTAAGACAGCAAATGAGAAGACCCTATCTTATGGAAGTGAAAATATTTTGTCCTATCGTCAGCTAGACTCTATCATTTATTGTATGGCCGTTGCAATTGTGAGGATGAACGGCGGTAAGATTACTGAAGCCCGGCAGTCACATAACTACGGCAGCAAGAGAGAACCAAGTGGAAACGAAGACTCGACAAGAAAACCGAGGGCATAACAACTTGCATTGCTGTGATTGAGGCGTTCCAGAGAGGAAGCCGAAGTAAACGTGTGCAAAACAAAGTCTCCGAATAAAATACCGAAAGCATGCACAAAATAACTTAGAAAATATAACTCTCCTCACTACACCTCACCACTGAATCAATATCAATATCAAATAGAACTCTCGCTGATTTTGCAGATACCCTTAAACAACGATAAGGATCTACAGTCAAAGATGCGACGTTATTCCAAAACCGGAAAAAATAAAAACCGGGACAAAAAAACAGAAGATTTTTACAGAAGAAGGGGAAAAAGCAACAGAAGACCACTTCAATAGGACGCGCCATGGCTGCCACAAATAGAGATGACTCAGAGAACATCGGACACATGGCAACATCATCCATTATAATGGATACTCCGAAAGAAGTTATGCGCAAGCAGCACAATTGGAAATGCCCTGGACTGAACGGACGCCATAATTTCTGGTTCAAGAGATTCACCAGTCTACATAAAAAGATATTGGAACTGATCAACTATGATAAATAACCCGGAGGAAATGCCTCCCTATCTTTGTGAGAGTATCACGTTCATGAAACCCAAGACTGGTAACACAGTGGACCCTTGGAAATTCCGACCAATCACGTGCCTCAATTCATTCTACAAAATCATCACAAACTGCCTCCTATCTGTAATAGAGCAGCACTGTTCACAAAATAAAGTCAACTCCGAAACCCAGAAAGGCTGCTGAAAGGGTTCTATGGGATGTAAGGAACAATTGATAATCGAAGTGTTATAATGACCCAGGCATCCAAAAAGACCCGCAATATATACACGTGCTTTATCGATTATAAAAAGGCGTTTGACATGGTCCCTCACGACTGGCTTATTCTAACAACATACAGGATAAATCCCGTAATTGCGCATTTTCTCAAAACCATCATGAACAAATGGTGTACCACGATACATATCACCACTAACTCCAAAACAAAGATTACCAGGACACTAGACATCAAACGCGGAATCTTCCAGGAGACAGTTTAAGTCCTTATTGGTTCTGTTTAGCAATGAATCCATTATCAACTTTGCTGGACAAGAATGGGTCAGGATTCGAACAAAAGGCATTAAAAAATATAAAGTAACTCATCTTGCTTATATGGATGATATCAAACTGTACTCTTGTTGAAAAAGTGGATTGAAAACACTATTAGAAATCACTAAAATGTTTTCTAATGGCACAGGAATGCAACTTGGAATAGATAAATGTAAGATCCAAAGTGTGAGAAATGGAAAGCTCACAACTGACATTGAATACGAGACAGTAACCAAAGAGACTATAACAGTCGTAAACACGAATGAATTTTACAAATACCTTGGAATTCAGCAAAGCCTAACTATACCTCAGACAAAAATAAAAGAGTAACTGAAAGCAGAGTTTCAGCGCACACTAAAAGCAGTTCTGAAGACCTATCTCAACTCAAAAACTTTACTACTGCAATTAACACCTACGCTATACCAGTTCTCACATACACATGGGTGTTGTGAAATGGACTAAGACAGACATCGATGCTATAGAAAGATCTATGAGAGTACAAATGACTCGCTTTAGATACCACCATCCCAGGAGCTGTATTCAAAGGGTTACGTTACGGAAAATAGGGGGACGAGGCATGGTAAACCTCTCAAATCGACACATCAGGCAGATTACTATTCTGAGAGAGTATTTCGGAAAGAAAGCTGAGATATCGCTACTACATGAAGTGGTACAACAAGCTGATGATAATCTTACACCTCTCAGCCTCAGAAACAACATGAACCTGTCCACTCTGGAAACAGAAATGGTCAAATGGAAGCAGAAGGCACTCCACGGTGCATACCCCGCAACAATAGCCAATAAAAATGTAAACGTAGACATGTACAAGTGGCTCACAGTGGGGTATTTATACCCTGAGACTGAGGGTTTCATCATCGCAATTCAAGAATACCAGCAAAAATTATCTCAATCATATAGTTAAAGACCCTTCAGTAGTAGATGATAATTGCAGAATGTGTTGCCAAAGATCTCAAACAATCCAGCATACTGGCTGTAGTGTTCTGGCTCCCTGTGAATATAAACTCCGGTATGTCAACATTGGACATCCACGCCAGACTTGCTGAGAAATACGGTCTTCTGTACGAGATAACACCATATTATAAGTATCATCCTCAAACGGTCCTAGAAAATACCGCCTACAAATTGTACTGGGACAGAAGCATCCTGACAGACAAAATCGTCCATCACAATAGACCTGACATCATTATCTGGGACAGGGTATCCAAGAAAGTCGTCTTTGTGTACTTCGCGGTTGTTGACAACAACAACGTCATGACAACCTTCCAGACGAGGATGGGAAAATACAGAGAATTAGTCCAACTCGTGAAGGAGGAATGGTCCTTGGAAAATGCGAAGACAATCCCTATTGTAATCTCTCCCTATTGTAAAACCGTATTGTACCAAAAGTCACTATTAAGTCAGTGGAACAACTGGATATAGACAAAAATATTCTGATAAACATGCAGAAAGCGGCCATAATTAATACATGTTCTTTGGTTAGAAGAATTATGGGTTCAGAAGTATAAAACACGTGTTAAAAATTTGTTTGTAAAATTTGAAGATCTTAATTTTTATAAATATACTGGCAAAATACCCGGCGTTACCCGGGCTTTGCTTATATCACATCTTTTGAAATAGGACAATGGACAATTGTATATAAACCACAGTGGACAACATAATTTTTAATGTAATAGATTCAACTTTTAATGAAATACTATAATTTTCTTTCTTTTATTTTACAATACATTGCTATTAGAATTTGATCTGCTCCCTCAGAATTTGACCTGCTTCCTCAGTCTCGAAGTGCTTTATTAATCATACGTTTACTGAGTGGTTACAACATGTACCGACATCATATTTTTCATATAAAAAAAATTGATTCAAAATAATAATTCTGACAGTTCATGTATTTGTTCGTTGAGCTATTATTAGTACTTAGATAACATTTAGCGGTTTGTTTTTACAGTTTTAAAATATAAATAACATAAATACGTAATATAATTGAATATTTATTAATAATTAATTTATTACTCAACGCTTATTTCAATTACCAAATAAAATTTATTAAAAATAGAAAAATATTATTTTAAAAAAAAAATTTTAAAAAAATTAAAAAGTAAGTATTGATTTTGAAAACAATGGGTGTCCAAAACATATCCAGTGAAACGTAAAAATATTTAGCTTAGGTAACAAAGGATTAAAATCAATATTTAAATATCCATACTTTTTGATATATTTAAAAACTAAAGAGAACATTACAAATGAAAAAGTGCAAAAATACATTTTCAGTTTTATTCAAAATACATGTATTGTCAATCAATGCAAATTTCATGGAAGAGAAAAGAAAAACAATGTTAATGGAAATCCAATGTTCAATTTTCAAGAAAATTCAATGTTCAATTTTCATTTTTAATAAAATTAATACTTTTAAAAATATGGAAGACCTTAAGAATGAAGGAAGGAATGAAGCCCTAGGATTAAATTTACACATTTTGAATTACGTCTTTGTAAACCACATTAACTGTTTTCCCTTCTTGGAAAAGTACAAACAAATTTTCAATTCTTCCTTCACGTGAAGCCCCAACATACGTTGGCGTATTTCACGTCCACGTAAAAGCATGGATTTCTAAGATCCAAACCTTCAAATTTCAGAGTTTTCACCTGAGACTTGTTTATAGTTATAGTAAAACTCAATTTAACTGGAAACTGTATACGTTTAAATTTAAAAGGAAAATCGGAGGGAATTATTGGTATGCATGGTATAAATACATTTTGTTCAGTTCCTTGACCAGTAACAATTTGAGCCTCCAATAAAAATTTATGAAGACTTTTAACTACTAAGCGTGTGCCATTGCATAGCATTGGTGGATTGAGATGTCTGAGGCAAACAATTGGAGCTCCAGTTTTGAGAGAGAGTACATGCTGAGGTAGTCCTGATTCTTCTAAAGAATTTTAAATTCTGTGGGTAATTAAATGTCCTCACATCAATTGCAAACATGTCTACAGCGTATTGCGTAGAAGGACCTCATAACGAAAAAGTTGGTTCATTTGCCCACTTCTCAGCATGAACCGATGACAATAAGAACTATTTGCAGACACTTTTTTGCAAGTGGGCTGCTGAGTATTCGGATCAATTTCACTTAAACCAAAATGATAACCATCATCTCCTTGCCAAAATATTAAAGGGTACTGGAGTGGATCATAAGATCTATGAGTTTCAGATATTCTCTGCAAAGAATTATCTCTATTTTTAAAATAATATGTTCCCATAATATGCTCCCATGTTCTTCCTCAACGAAAACAATCGCTACCTCAAAAACTGCAGGTGTATTGTACCTTCCCGAATTTTTATTCAAAATTTTCCTATCAGTCTTGATAATGATCTTGGGTTCAGAAGAAATGGTTTCTAAAGAACGTTTGAAATCTTTAACATATTTATTTTCTCGGAAGCATTAATTGAATATCTTTAACTATTGAGGGTCTGACTTAGTTTGTTACTTTACATCTTTCAACTTGATTTGGGTGATCACTCATAAAGTAAATTTGTAGAAATTTGTGATTTTCATTTAAATCGGAAAGCAAACTTCCTAACCTATGATAAACTTGTCTCTGGATCTTAAAAGCGGGCATAATTCTATGACACAATGCAACAATTCTAGTACACCCAAATGATGTCATTTGAAAGCATGAATGTAGGATGAATGAAGCAAGCATGTAATGTCTAATGAATTTCTGGAAATGCAGCGCATCAGAATTTTTACCATATAGCAAGCTCAGCAAAGGCTCATTAATTTCTTTTAGGTACACTTTTTCATTTTTAGAACACAAACCTGGAGTTTCATTTTTCCACTTTAAAGCCTTGCAGAATGGGCATATTGAATTCATACTCCCAATATTTACATGTATATCAAAGTTGTAGCTGAGTTGTGGATTGTATGAAAATACACATTTAGTTTTTTTCTGACCAGGGCAAAATGAGATGTAGTTTCTGCAATCCCCGAGCTCATTCCACTTCAGAGCGACCCCCGTGGAAGCATATCAAGTCTCAGTGAAGGTCATTAATTCATGAAAATACATTATATTCATCATTTTCTGTACATAAAATTTGTATTATTTGATAATATACATACATTAACACCAATAAACTTTAAAAACAATATTTTTATGATATGGTATGCAATGGAGTATGATATGGTATGCAATATGGCATGTGTTTGCAAGAATAGATAAGAAATTGAAATATATTGATGGTATGCTTTGGAAAAATAGATGGGAAAGAAATAGATTGAAAATTGGAACCTATTATGTAAAAATAATATAATACATAAAAAATTAGAAAAAACATTTAAACTTTGCAAACACTGATAGGAAATAGAAATAATTGCAAGAATAGATAGAAAATATATAATACATTTACGTTGAACGATATGACGTAATAGAAATGTGATTTTTAAAAGAAATGAGAACTCTGACATCTACACAACTGTCCGTCCGTATGTCCATCAGTCAACAATGGGAGCGCCTAAACCGTTCAGTGAATTTTCTCCAAAATAGTTATTCACCAAACGGTCTGGCTGATGTCACGGCCCCTGGTATTTGAAATCGATATTTAATGTTCCGGGAGGTTACTGGGCCACTGGGATATTTTCAAAATTTTGGAAGAATTGCTTTACATTTTTTAATTAACTTTTGTCGTCAGATAGCGTAATAGACGCTTTTGAGAGTAGTACATACTTCATTATCCTTGAAAAACGTGATTTTTTGTAAGTGGAAAAATTTCATTTTCTTTTTGGCTTCTTCCTAAAAGCAAAATATTGAAGATTGCGACTATTTCCTACTGAAATCTGTTCTTTAAAGGCAGATTTAATATAAGGACATGTACAATTTTTTAAACTTTGCGTAGTATTCGCGCAATTTTGCTTAAAAAAGATAATTTATATTTAGTTAAAACAATTTTTACTTTCTCGTATACGTTCGTATTTACGGAGTAATAAACGAAGTATAAAGAAAGTTATATAAAGAGGCGCGAAACTAGAGGTGCTACAAAGTGGCACAACTTCCTCGTGGCAAAATTTCCTAATTTCCTTGGTGTGGATTTAAGGTCTTGCTCCAGTCCCTGGCCAGCTGTATTCCATGGTCGCCCTAAGAACATTTTTTTGATATTTTCTCTACATTTTGATTTTTTAATAGAAGAAACGAATATTGCTTCATAAATATTAAAGAGTAAAACCTCGCCCTAAATACAAATATTCATTGAAAAATTTTGAGCCGTTTTTAAGAAAATGAAGATTAAGCATTACTGTAAATGGAAATTTGAAGCACTTTTTCGCAGGAATTTATTGAGTTTTCGAAAAACTTCATTTAAAGACATTTGAAGTACTTCCACTAACAAATACAATAATTAGGCCTATACAAATTGATGGAAATGTGTTTATTAACGGCATAAGACATTTGCAGTTTTTGAGAAAATCTTGTTTTTGTAACTTTTTAAAATTGCAAATATTGCACGCACTATTGAACGAAAACTGCTAAAATTCCCCCCCCCCCAAATCACATGACCACATTGAAATAACTATATATGGACAACAAATTGCATTTGAAAGAAAAATCCGTCTTCAATTTTGTGTTATAGGAAGACCCCGAAAAAATTCAAACTTCTACAATTTTCGAAAATTCATAGTAAACCGTTAAAATCGGACCTATGCCGCCTTTTACGAGTGTATTTTACTCTATTATTACAAGAAATTTAAAGAAAAAGTTTGGAGCCGTTTTTGAGAAATTGTTGAAAATGTCCGGATGGGGGGTGTCATGTAAAATACCCTCCAATTTTAAAGAATGTTTTCAAACTTTCAAAGCTTCAATTAGAGCCAGATCGACAGGGGTTTCCCCAATTTGGAAAAGATCGTGCGTGTGTGTTTAGGCGCTAGTCACAAACAGACAGAGACGGACAGAAAGACGGATGGACGGACGTTTTGAAAAAAACAACAACACTTTTTCGGTATCAGGGGACTACAAAACGTTTGGAATCTGGAAATCCATTTTCCGCAGCATTACACAACTTTCTCTATACTACGTATATTACTCATATATACAGGAGGTATTTTGCATGAAGACCCCTGAAATTTTGAAAATTTTCTCATAAACAGCTCCACATTTTTTCTTTATATTTCTTGTAAGAATAGGATATAATACACTTATAATTGTGGCTGAGGTCCGATTTTCGCGGTTATTTCTGAATTTTCCAATATTGCAAAAGAAAGTGACTTTTCTTCAATTGAAATTTGTTGCTCACACTCAGTTCTTTTAATAAGGTCATATAGACGTTTTTGACAATTTTAGTACTTTACGCGCAATATTGCGTGTAATATTTGCAACTTTTAAAATATACAAAAAGAAGATTTTCTCAAAAACGGCTTCATTTTTTAAAACTTTTGGAAGGGATAGTGCTAATGTACCCTATCAGATAACATAGACGCCACATTGCTCTATCCTTTTGTTTTTTCAAAAGTTACAAAAAATGTAATTTTTTGACTTGTCTCTTACGTCGGTAATATTCACATAAGAGGCGATTTCTTCACGTTATTTGTGAGCAAATGTGCTTTAAATAATGTCAAGTAAAGTTTCTCGAAAACTCGACAGTTTTCTGTGAAAATTATCTCAAAATTCCGCATTTTCAAAACGCTGACACGCCTATATCTCAAAAATTGCTCCAAATTTCTTCTTCAAAGTTTTACAAATGACAATGGTAATGGCACTATTTAACATGTCGCAAAGTTCGTAAATTCTTTTGTTTTTCGAAAATTACATACATGTATTTTTTATATCTTTCACGCCGTAGGCATATTGCTTGTTTCAGCCTCTTTCCTTCTCATTGTTAGCCTTCCAATGTTTCTCCTTCCTCTCAGCTTGTAATTCAGGGCTTACACTGGAGGTCTGCCTTGCGGCATATTTCCAATATGTGTCACCCATTGCTGTCTGTACTTCTTAATTTTTTCCTGTACTGTTTCTTTCGGCCCTAGTTCTTCTCTTATTTTTTCACTTATTATTTGATCTCTTAATGTACAGCCCTTTACCCCTCTCAAAAGTAGCATTTCTGCTGATTCAATTCTCCTAAAACTTTTTGTTTTTGAACCCAAGTTTCACATCCATACAGTACAACTGGGAGGGCCATAATATTATAAAAGTTTAATTGGGTTTCTTTTCGGCTTTCTTTAAACTGTTTGTTAAACTAGGAAAAATTTTTAAGCACAATCTTTGACCTTGCTGATTCTTTTCCTTTAAAAGCCATTACTTTGTTTTTTTAATTGATACTATCAGATTGTACTCCATAAAAATTTGCTCCAGTTGGTAAATAGATCTTTGCAAATTATCTTCGTTTTCATGCTGGATCATCTGGTCGTTAGCATATAAAAGGGTATTTACAAATATATTTTGCCCAGGTAAATTCCTGAAGGTACCACGTTCTTCCACCTTTTAATTATATATCCCAGATATATATTAAAGAGTGTTAGATAAAGACTGTCTCCCCGCCTTACTCCTGTATTTATAACCATTTTCCCTGAAACAAATCCATTGTATTTTACTGCGATATTCGTATTGTCATACATACTTTTCACCACTTGCAACTAGATGACTTGGGTACCCTTTCGTCCTTCATAATGCTCCATATTACATCGGTTATTTAAAACCTTAATACCAAAAGTTTTCTATTAAACCTTTTTTCCCCCTATTAGTGACATTTACTTCGATCTCCTTTTTTAAAACATGGAGTAATTAACGAATCTAACCATTCATCTGGTATTTACTCTTTCCAGCATTCATTATTAGGTGAGAGTCGAAATTTCAGTACATACCTCCATATTTCATTAATTCTACGTTAACCCCATCAAACCACAGGTTTTCCTATTTTTGTTTTATTTTAATGCATTATCAAGCTTTTCTATCTAAAATATCACTTTCTTTTTTTCCTTTTTCTTCATCCGGCGTTAAATTTCTTCACACTCCATAATTTTACAAAGTAGTCCAACCACTCTTTCCCAGAAATTATATTCAATCTTGCCGTATCTGTTTCTTCTAAATTCATTGTTTTTAATACTTTATAGGCTATACTTTGTCTTCCAAATACATCCTGTTCTAAATATTCACATATCTCCGGTTCTTGATGGGCTTGTCTCACTAATGATTTAGTTTTATTCCTTTTTTGGTCGTAGCTCTGTTTAGTCTGCTTGTTTCTGTTTTGTAAATAATTTAGTTATGCTACCTTTTTTCCCTGCACTGTCTCTGCAAACGTTTCATTCCATATTTTTAAAGTTTTCCTCTTTCGCCTAATTTTTCGAGTGCCTAATGCCTCATATGCAGCCTTCTTATTGATTCTTAATGTTTCTCCATTCGTCATTCAGATCTTCTGATGTGGCGATGTTGCTCAAGAACTGATTCAACCGTCTCTGATACAACCCGCTTTTACTATCATCTTCTAGTAGATATACTTTATACCCTACATATTCTTGTTTATTTTTTGAAGCAGTTTATTTCTTCTACAAGTTCTTATGTTTACTTTTGTTTCCACCTGATAGTGATCTGAATAAATGTCATATCCTCTAAAAACACGGGTATTCTTCACGGCTGAACTTATCTTTTTATTAACTATTACATAATCTATCACTGAGTGTTGTTCCCGGGCACTTTTGTCTCTTCTTTTGTCTCTTCTTTTGGTCTCTTCTTTTTTACCTTCCTCGGGGGCTTAAACTCCTATAATAGTAAGATTACCTCTACTCATAGTCTACTCTTAGTATTCTTTCATTGATGTATGTGAAGCTCATAATACAATTCTTACATTTGTTATCCACATACATCGCTACACCTGCTTTTGCTCTCTTTCGCTGTTCCACTCCACTATAGCACTTACCCAGTCATCGATCTCTCTTGTTTTCTTTTTGTTTCTGTTATTACAGCAATGTTGGTTTTTCTTTCTTCAATATCTTTAATAGTTCTATTTCTTTATTTTGTATGCCGCGAACATTCCATGTTACTACATTTAGTACATCCGTTATTCCCTTATGCTTTAACCTTTTTCGTTTGCTGTGGTTGTCATCAAATCGGTGCGGCTTCTTTCCTTGAGGCTTGTCAGTAGTAGAATACATCCCCCGGCCGCGTTACGGGCGCTGCGCAGGTTGAATTCGGTAGGGAGGCTGCTTCCTTTCTGCCTCCGAACTTGCAGAATTTATTTAGGGTTTTTCCCCTAGAGGGTTGGTTTCACCTCAACTGAAGAGTCCCATCAACCCTAGTGTGAAGGGCATGCAGAGGAAATCATAAGGATGGGGAACCTCCGAGTTACTCGACCTTTGGTCCCGCGGGTAGGGAAGGATGACATTGAAAGATGGATATATCGCAAGGTGAGAACAGCGGTCAACTGCTCCCTTATAGGTAGGAGAAACCAGGCTCATTGCTGCATTCCCCACCCTCTGGTAGAGATGTGCAGGGCGATGAGGTCGCTACATCCCTACGCTCGCATATGCACATTTTTAACGATTTTTATACATACTATTTAATTTGTGAGTGGGAGTTCTTCAAAGTACTTGAAATGAATTTTTTCGAAAAGTCAATAGATTCCTGTGAAAAAGAGCTTCAAATTTTTCATTTACAGTAACGCAAAATCGTCATTTCCTTTAAAACTGCTTCCAATTTTTCAATGAAAATTTCTATTTAGGGCGAGGTTTTACTCTTCTTTAATATTCATGACGAAATATTCCGGAAATATTCCGACAAGCAAAGAGTTAGAAAATGTCAAAAAATGAATTTTGAGCGACGATGTCAACTGGGTCTCCAAAAATGGAGCAAAACCTTAAAGTCAGACCACGCCAAGAATAGTGGCGATAGTTGTAACAGCACTGTTTAATTTGACGTAAAGTTCATTTTGCTGTATTCTTTTGTTTTGTCAAAAATTACACAAATGTACTTTCTTTGAAATAACTCTCACGCCGTTAATATGCACATTCCACATTCCTAGATTTGTATACAATATTGAATTTGTGAGTCAAAATTCTTCAAATTATTTCAAATGAAGTTTTCCAAAACTCAATATATCCCTGTGAAAAAAGAGGTTCAAATTTCGCATTTACAGTAACCCTTAAACTCTTTACAGTAACTCTTGAAAACGACTCCAAATTTTCCAAGAAAAATTTATATTTTGTAGGAGGTTATACTCTTCTTTAATATTCTTGAAGTCACATTTCGGTTCTACTATTAAGAAACCGAAAAGTTGAGAAAATGTCAAAACTAGAGGTGCAACAGAATGGTACTGACTTTCTCGTACCAAATTTTTCTAATTTCCTTGGTGTGGTCTGGCTTTCAGGTCTTGCTCCATTCTCTGGCCAGCTACCGGGAGTGGTAGCTCAGTGCATCATCTGATGTCACTGCAGCGCCTCTGACCGGGAGGTCCTAGGTTGGAGTCCTGACGGCGGCAGGATTTTCGACTTTAGCTTTTCAGCTAGGTCAAATTCAGTCGCTGCCTGGACGAAAATTCTACCGGCCGGCTACTCTGATCGGTAGTTTTCCATGGTTTCTCCGATTAACACCAGGCGAATGCCGCAGCAGTACCTTACCAAACGGGCCACGGACCGCGCGCGATCTGTCCTTCCTCTTCCTTATCCTATCCTCTCCCCTTACACACACACATACACTAACATACACTACACCACCACAAATTCTGGTCGGAAGCTTAGAGCTTGTCCCGGCTGGGGCGGTGCCTCGCTGGTGGGAGAGTCCTGGTTAGGGGGAAACCCCACTAGCCGACGGTAGGTCGGCGCCGGATCTCGCCATCCAGTGGGGAAGATCACCGCCATCTCCCGAGAAAAAAAGAAACACACACTACTCTAACAGGACTAATGACCACAGTAGTTGACGCGCCCAGAAACACGAAAAAATCAATCACTCAATCAACTGGCCAGCTGCAATCTATCGTCGCCCAAAGTACATTTTTTGACAATTTCTCAACTTTTTGCCATCAAAGTAGTACAACTCTTCCTAAATAGAAATTTTCATTAAAATATTCGTAGTCGTTTTTAAGAAAATGGCGATTAAGCATTTCTGTAAATGCGGAATGTAGCTCATTTTCACAAGAATATATTTGGTTTTCAAAAAAGTTCATTTGAAATCATTTGAAGCACATCCACTCACACATGTAATAATGCATACAAATGGATGGAAATGACCATATTAACGACGTGAGAGGTATTTTAAAAAACTAAACTCGTGAAACTTTAGAAAAAGAATACACCAAAATGAACTTTATCTCATATAAAACTGTGCAATTACCACTATCTATTAGAAAAATGTCAAGAAAAACTTTGGAGCCTTTTTTGAGAAAATGGCGTTTGTGCATTTCTGAATATGCAGAATTTTAAGCTCATTTTTACAGAAGAGTGTTTTCGAGAAAGTTTATTTAACATTATTTAAAGCACATGTACTCATAAAAATAATAATGTAATGAAATCGACTATAATGTAAATATTACCAACGTGAGACAAGTAAAAAATAAATTTTTGTCAATTTTGAAAAAACAAAGTAATAGAGGAAATTACGTGGAAATTATGTTATCGTATGGGGTTTGTTTGGCACTAACCGTAACAAAAATTGAAAGATAAAAATTGGAGCCGTTTTTGAGAAAAGCTTGTTTTTGTTACTTTTTAGAATTGCACGCACTATTGCACGAAAACTACTAAACTTTTATGAACATATTGGCATGACCGTTATGAAAAAACGTTATGGACAACAAATTTCATTTGGAGGAAAAATCTGTGTCTTCAATTTTGTAGTTGTAGGAAGACACCAAAAAAATTCAAACTTTTGCAATTTTCGAAAATTTAGAGTTAACCGTGAAAATCGGACCTATGCCATCTTTGTAAGTGTATTGTAGTACATTTTTACAAGAAATTTAAAGAAAAAATTCACAACGGCTCAAAACCACGGCTGAGACTTCGTCTTAGCCGCCTTCGTCCACTTACTCGGTATTTTATTTATTACCGTATGGAAATGAGCTTATTTCCAAAGTAACATATCTTTAAGAACTACAGTGTTTATGAAGGGAAATTATTCGCATACAGCCGTTCAAGATAAGGTTTTTGGAAACCATTTGACACAGGAGAAGCATAATTTTTAACACAAAATTTGGCAGTAAATTGGAGAAGCATCTTATGAACATCTTGATACGTAAAAGTAGGAAGCAAATGGACATAGAAATGCGACGCTTTGGAAATAATCTTTGAAGTGCTCTGTGAATGGTCGCTGCGCCATCCGGCTTGCTCTGGGGTGATTCCCGGCCGCGCACTCTTCCATGGCGAGCGTTGCGTGCACGCTCCCCGCGCCCGCGCCAGGCACGTCCCGCGCGCGGGTTTCGACTGCGACCGAGTGACGCATCGGAGTGGCACAACTGTTGCATGCAACTTGGTCTTCCACTTTAGTTATAAATATTTCTGACACCGTTTCATTTCACAGGGATCCGGCTGGCATATTCGGTGAGCGTGGTACCACCGTTAAGGCTATGGTGACGAATGTCGGTCACTCTCATGAAAACTAACCAACAGAACGTAGTTAGAAATGTTTTTACGACTTACGTGTGTCACTTAATTGTGTTCGATTAACAAACGGAAAAACTACACAAAACTAAAAATTACACAAAATTCGAAAGCCAAAGGGAAAGAACCTGATAATATCAAAGTAGACGAACTTTCTTGGATAATACAGAAATTATAATTATTTCGAATTAAAAGAAGAATGAATAAGCAGTGGAATAAAAAAAATTGTTTACTAACGCTAGGCCAAACGTCTGAAATTATAGGAAAACTTTGCCCATATTTTTTCCTATGTTTTTTGGTGTCCTATGTATATTGGTGACAATAACTTCGAACTTGAAATGGAAACGGTGTATTAGGATTTCAAAACACTTACATGCACTACATAACGGAACATGTCGAAAGTCGTAACGACGCTTGCTAGGTCGAGGCCCTTCTGATGGGAGATACCTGGGCGCGGAAAATCCGCAAGCCCCCATGTAGGTCGGCGGCGGATCTCATCATCCAGTGGAGGGAATATCTCCCGTATATCCCGCGACAAAAATACATTCACTACAATTGAGGGTCTGATGACCTTTGCAGGAAACTAGTGTTCAATCAATCATCACCACCAGCAAATTTAATAACATTAAAAAACTTCTTAAAGAAAGTTTCCTAATGTTTTCATATATATATTCATAACTTTATTAATTGCAATAACAAAGAACCAGCAAAGAACATAAGTTTACGTAACAGAATGGAGATTCTTATGTGAACATTGCAAGTTCCAGTTTGGGCGAAGTCATTTATTTTCTTTGTCGGCAAATCTATTAAAATGTGTTTGGTGAGTGCTCTGTTTCTTTGCTCTTTAGCCTTTTGATTGATTTGAATTCTTATGCAACTAAGAAGAAATAAAAGAAGTCATCTTCGTCAACATATCAGCTTTATTAAGATAGCCGGCTTTCGACGGCTTTGCCGTCATCGTCAGTCTAAAGAATACAGAAAGATACAAAAAATTTTTATAAATATATACACAATAAGATAGAAAAAAAAATTAAATTACAATTGATGGATAACTCTAAAATATTTAGTTTCAGATAAAATTTCAAAAACGGTAAGGGGGGGAATGCAACGGGAGGATTAGTGGCAGTTCAAATTAAACAAAAAATCAATACAGAAAGACACATTGTATGGTTGCAAAAGTTAAGGAACATATAGCAGATAAAATTATAAAATTAATTGCGGGGGGGGGGGGAGGCGGAGAGGAATTAATACCTATACAAGCAGTTCAAATTTCAGATTATAAATATTTGTGGAGAAATATACATTCTCATATTCAAAAGAAAAACAAAATTTATATATATATATATATATATATATATATATATATATATATGTATATATATATATATACACACACACACACACATATACATATATAAGAAATGGGGAATAGTAATAATAATTCATATCAATGTTATTACAAATGGGAAATATTTGAATAGCAAGTTGAGCCGTTTTTTGCTTACCTCGCTGCTGTCGGCAAAAGTCGAGCGACTGTGCCCAGAGAGAACGTGACACGGGGTTTTATTGCTTTCCGGAGATCGAGCGGGGTGGGTGGGTCGGAGAAGGTCTGTTTAGTGTTCTCTTGGAAATGTCTTAGGAGGCGGGGGAGTCAGTTAGGGACGTCGGGGTGTGTAAAATTATTAGCAGAGGGGACAGAGGGAAATTAGTTTGTTCATTGAGAAGGGCCTCAGATTTCTGTTTGGCTTGAAAATATGAAAGATTTCTAAAGCATTTCTGTTCCAGAATTTATTTTCTATTTCAAGAATTTTGATGTCTGAGTCTGGGTGGAAAGTATGGCCTGCGTTTATAAGATGTGTAGCAAAGTGCGATTTGTTTGTGTTGTGCTTCCATGCATGTAAATGTTCTTTAATTCTGGTATTAAAGCTTCTACCAGTTTGTCCGATGTATTTAGCCTCGCAATTGTGGCAGTGTAGTTCATAAACTCCTGATTTCGCCATGAGTGGGGTGGTGTTGCGAGGTGAAAGTAGTTGTTTGAGGGATTTGTGTGTGGTAAAGGAAACGTGAAAATTGTATTTGTGAAGAATATGGGCTACCTTCTGCGATATTTTTCCAAAGAACGGAATAGAAATAAATTTTGATGGTTTCTGGGTGAATGGGGTGAGGCTTGTATACGTTTTAGTTTCTTCTTATTTAATTTGCGGCGTAATATGTTGTCAACGAGAGTGGTACTGTATCCATTGGCGGTAGCTATGTATTTAATGGTGCGTGTTTCTCTTTCAAAATTGTCTTGTGATAAGGGAAGGCTAACAAGTCTGTGAATCATGCTGCGTGTTTCTGAGCAGATGGATGTTGGGATGTGTTATGGATGACAGTGTCTGTGTGTGTGGGTTTTCTAAAAACATTGAAGATGTGTTTATTGTCCAACCTAGAGATGGTTAGGTCTAAGAAATTAATTGATTGGTTTTCATTTTCTAGTTCTTTAGTGAATTTTATGGATGGGTGTCTGGAGTTAAGGAACTCGAGGAAGATGTCGAGTTGTCTTGTTGTACCTGTCCATAGAGCTAAGATGTCATCGACGTAGCGGTACCAGTACGTTAAATTTTGAAGAAGGGGATGTTGTGTCTCAAACAAGAGTGTTTCAAAATTGTCCATGAATATGTCTGCAAGTAGTGGTGACAGTGGTGATCCCATCGGAAGACCAGAATTTTGTTTGTAGAGTTCTACAACGCAGCTTTCCATGCCATGATTCACAGACTTGTTAGCCTTCCCTTATCACAAGACAATTTTGAAAGAGAAACACGCACCATTAAATACATAGCTACCGCCAATGGATACAGTACCACTCTCGTTGACAACATATTACGCCGCAAATTAAATAAGAAGAAACTAAAAACGTATACAAGCCTCACCCCATTCACCCAGAAACCATCAAAATTTATTTCTATTCCGTTCTTTGGAAAAATATCGCAGAAGGTAGCCCATATTCTTCACAAATACAATTTTCACGTTTCCTTTACCACACACAAATCCCTCAAACAACTACTTTCACCTCGCAACACCACCCCACTCATGGCGAAATCAGGAGTTTATGAACTACACTGCCACAATTGCGAGGCTAAATACATCGGACAAACTGGTAGAAGCTTTAATACCAGAATTAAAGAACATTTACATGCATGGAAGCACAACACAAACAAATCGCACTTTGCTACACATCTTATAAACGCAGGCCATACTTTCCACCCAGACTCAGACATCAAAATTCTTGAAATAGAAAATAAATTCTGGAACAGAAATGCTTTAGAAATCTTTCATATATTTCAAGCCAAACAGAAATCTGAGGCCCTTCTCAATGAACAAACTAATTTCCCTCTGTCCCCTCTGCTAATAATTTTACACCCCTGACGTCCCTAACTGACTCCCCCGCCTCCTAAGACATTTCCAAGAGAACACTAAACAGACCTTCTCCGACCCACCCAACCCCGCCGATCTCCGGAAAGCAATAAAAACCCCGTGTCACGTTCTCTCTGGGCACAGTCGCTCGACTTTTGCCGACAGCAGCGAGGTAAGCAAAAAACGGCTCAACTTGCTATTCAAATATTTCCCATTTGTAATAACATTGATATGAATTATTATTACTATTCCCCATTTCTTATATATGTATATGTGTGTGTGTATATATATATATATATATATATATATAAATTTTGTTTTTCTTTTGAATATGAGAATGTATATTTCTCCACAAATATTTATAATCTGAAATTTGAACTGCTTGTATAGGTATTAATTCCTCTCCGCCCCCCCTTACCGTTTTTGAAATTTTATCTGTAACTAAATATTTTAGAGTTATCCATCAATTGTAATTTAATTTTTTTTTTCTATCTTATTGTGTATATATTTATAAAAATTTTTTGTATCTTTCTGTATTCTTTAGACTGACGATGACGGCAAAGCCGTCGAAAGCCGGCTATCTTAATAAAGCTGATATGTTGACGAAGATGACTTCTTTTATTTCTTCTTATAAGAACGTCAACAACATCCAATCAGAATTCCCACAATTTATGCAACTAAGCAAATATGAATAGCTGGGCATTGACAAAGATAGTGGTTTGAAATGCATTTTTGATTGTCGCTAGCTTTCAAGACACAACCACAATAAGCAGCCCATTATCACATCCAAATATTCGCTTCACACAGCGCCGTTCTCTTGTATTCGCCTTTTATTCGATGAACTATAAAAACATCCGTTCTTCTATGATACGAATTTAAATAAGACCATTCGAAGAAATACACTTCAATGAAGTCTTAAAGTATTAAAATGTTCAATCTCGATAGATCTTCCCGGACTCACTCCGTTTACTTTAAACAGAAGACTTTGCTGACTAAGCAAAGCTTCGGCCGTTTCGGGAAGTCTATAATTGGTGCATGCCTGCGTTAATCCCATCGTCATTATATTTAGGAATTTTACCCAAATTCCCTTTCACACTTCGTAATATTAGGTAATTCATGCAGATTTGCAGGTGTAACGTTAATATTTAGGTGTTATTCATTTGTCCAGGTCTATCAATTGTTCTTTAGATCAAACTTCTGTTACACCATTCAGAGATATTTCAGCCAAACGTCTTGTAGATGTTGAAATAGCTTTATCGTTGAAATAATGATGGGTGACAGTGACATGGTAACGCCAGCGCCATAGGCGGTAAACAGTGAATTAGAAGCTTCTGGATTTGCGCAGTGTTGCCACTTCAACTTATAGAAGAAAATTTCCAGAAGAAAGTCCGAGCCCTACTCAACAAATGGACGCGCGCGATCTTTCGTTTCTCATACTTGATCTATCCTCATCTTATTCACACACACTCGCCATTACTTACATGTCCTACGCTACCGCACTTTTGGGGAAGCAGTCGGGAGCTTAGAGCCTTTTCCGGCTGGGGCACTGACCTGTTTGCGAAGATACCAGTGTCGGGGGAAATCCCCAGCAAACCGAGATGTAGGTCGGCGCTATATCTCACGTTTCTCACAAATACTGTCACTTCCTGCGATGTACGACGCACTACGCACATTGGACATAGCAGTTGCGACGCACATGATCGTAGCAGTTGACCCCTCCCAAAGCACGAAATAGTCAACAATGAATTAAAAATGTAATTTAGCGCGTAAATCGCGGCAATGCTGCCACCCCTACATTCCTTGACTCGTATTTCACTGTAGGGATAATAAATGTTGCCGGGATTTCCCGTTGGAGGGCGTAGCGGGTTTACCGTCCGCACGTGTTCGCCGACCGGCGGGCGGCTCGGCCGGTCGGAGGCGGGCAGTCATTCCGCCGATGACCTTGTGGTTCTTCTGAGACCCACGTTATTCGCTTTCATTGGGGAGTCCTCCAAGAAGAGCAAAACACCTCCCGACCTGCACGCAGAATTGAAATTGCCTACTTAGAACCTTACACGTGAGAGGAAATGTGTGTCTTGTTACGTTTTCCTCGATGAGCGTTTCCCTCGAGAGCGGAGGTAGCGATTTGGTACTTCCCCGCGCTGGATAAATCTAGGAATAAGCAAGTGTGAGAGTCCCCCGCATTGACTTTTCAAAGCAATTTCTTTAGCAATTTCGTTAGCAATTTCTCAAGAATGTTTTTTACGTTTGATCGCTATTATTCATTGGCGACCGCATTCGTTCTCATGGGAATTATTCATTTCTTTATTACCTTGGAAACCACTTGATTCTCTGAAGTAATTAGTTAGACTAAAGGACGTGATATAAAACACATTTACATTTTACTTGCTTAGGCACATCATCACAACAGTAGTAGTTAATGATCCCTTTGTATTAAAGATATGAACATGAATAAAATAACAATTAGCATATTTTGTGGGAAGGTAGAAGACAATTTGGGAAATAAATACGTTACTGGCCATGAGATATTGTCATTCTAACCAAGAAAACAGCACCAAAATCAATGTTAGCTTCTAGTTAATTTTATTAAAATGTTTGTGCCAAACTGGATATCCTCGAATCGTCTATTAAAAAGTAACCTCTAAAAGTAATATTCCTTGTTTAATGAGATAATATCCATTTCTTTGTAACTTTTAGTGCTTCCGGAATTATATTACACTTCTGGATTGAATTGATACCAGTATTTTTAAGGGTTTTTTAAAAAACTCTGTTATGTTTTGCGTATTTGCTGTAAAAAAATCAGAAAAGTTGAGACAACGAATGCAAGTATCTGGACGACAGCCTGTGAGTAACATGAATTTTTGCCACTGGAAGAGTCTATATAATCTTTAATGGAGTATAACAGGCAATAAACAACTCAACTTTAAACATTAGGAATGCAGAAAACAGGCAGATCGATATTTCTTCGCCGTTATTCACTTGCTTGAAACATTGTTAACTCAGTCTGTGCACTGTGCTGAGTTAGGATAAGAGATTACAATAGCCAAAATGAATATGAATAATATGGATATATGCCAAAATGAATATGAATAGCCAAAATGAATATTGTGACATACCCATATGTCACATTAAAATAAACTAACATTTATTTGTAGACTATATGGTGGACCATGTATTACGAAATATCACGAGAGCTAGAGCTTAGCAACGACCGTGAATAAACAAGGTAGTTTTTGTTTTTTGTAAAGGCATTAAGAGGTCTGGATGCCGAAAGTAGAAAATTTGGGATTGGGCGAAGAAGTTTAGACGATCAAAAGGTCAGCTACACCAAAATATAACGAACGCATGGATTGGCTGGGTGAGAGAAGGACGGTCAAATGTTATGAAAAAAATGAAGGTAGTTTAATACGAAGTCTTCGAGGGGTGAATCATGCAGGAAGATTTCATTTTGCCCGGCATCGCGCTTCTGAACTGATCGTAGGTTCGTGAGAGGGAACGAGTACAATCTAGATAGTCAGAATTGGGTTATAAGTGAAATTTTAAGGACAGTGAATGATATTGTAGATATTTTCATGTGGAAGCAATATTGATGTATAAATTGGAACTTTGTCGGGAGTGGTAATCGAGTTCGGGACTAGCACATCAACTGCGGTAAGGCGGACAGCAATGCTGCGCTGACTCGTCGTTTGCATCAGGAGAGGTACCCACAGCGAGAATGTCCAGATCGGAAGACGTTTGTACGTCTCCATCGCCGTCTGTGCCAGTATGGAAAATTCAACTCTCCTGGTTTGAGAAGGGGACGATCAAGATCTACAACTTCGGCTGTAGAGGAGATTCTGGACGCTGTGGACACGATTTTGTCTTTCAGCACACAAAGATTAACGTTGGAAGTGAATGTTCCTCATACGACTGTCTGGAGACTGTTGCAAGAGTATCAGTTGTAGCCTTATCATTTGTGTATCGTGTACAAGCCTTGACACTAGCAGATTACCCTGCACAAGTTAGGTTCTGTCAGTGATTCTTGCAGTAGTGTGGTGCAAATCCGAACTTTCCTGTTTCAGTATTATTTACAGACTAGCTGACCCGGCGAACTCTGTTCCGCCTTAACAGCCGGTCCTATATTTTTCTTGCGTCGCACTCACTGCGAGAAACTGTACTATCCTTGTTGCACTCGTGATAATAAAGCAATTGCAGAATTGTGTTTTTCTCTCAAACAAAGAAAGAATTAAAAAAAAAAACTCTGATATTAAATAGATAATTTAAAAATCTATTACGTAGCAGAGCGTTTTTTTTTTGGAATTGATTTTTGTTTAAGAGAGAAATACAAAGCTGTAATCTTAGGGACCGGCTGTTAAAGGCAATAAATAAGCAGATTTTGGAATGTATTAAGTTAAATTGTTTATTAGAAAATACAAATAAAAAATTAAGTAGATTAATCATTATTATTGTTCCTGTATTTTGGTGCATAGGTTGCACTCTTCAGTTAAGGCTAAATGTACCGAAAAATACTTAAGGAAAAATTACTAGATCGCAGCACTATCACAAAGAATTTACTAGACCGATAACGTCTGGAGAAATGGTCCGATTCTTGATCTGTAAACGGCATTGGACTTCATTTTAAAATAGAATTTAAGCTACAAAGCCTTTTTTTAAAAAAAAATCCAAAAATTTTTTTAAAAATTTTCTCATAGTTTTGGGAAGAAATTAAAAAAATGTGGGCTTATAGCGCGATGACGTGCTTCCTGAATCCAACGCCGTGTCAATCATGCAAATCGGATGAATAGGAGCAGCGTAAAGTGAAATTTGGATAACACCTTCCCCCCCTTCACCACACCACACCGTTGCGTCATCCGACCCTTGTGGGCCCTCCCTCCATGCAGCCGAACGGCCAAACCCGGCGGCCTGCGGCGCGAAAGGAGGCCGAACTTTTAGGTAGGCAAGCCAGGCAGTCTTTCAATAAAAAACAATAGTTTTTTGTTTAAATTATTATTAAATTTTTCCATCCATACATGTTGACAATATAAGTTACTTTAGTTAATAATATCTCACAAAATTTATTAATCAAATATCTTTCATAATTGTTATTTATTGTTTAAATTATTATTTTGTTCACACACATATAAAACTCGGCTACTAATAATTAAGGAAACGAGAATGATTCTACTAATTCTTATAGAGTAAATATAATCTCCACTTCGTCATTGCACACTGAAAACTGCTCACCGCCCTCTTGCTACGCTTGGGCATTTCGAATAGCCCTAGTATAGCTGCCCGCCGAAGAACGCGGCGAGATGTCAGCGGAGGTCAGGAAAGTCACGCTATCAGAACAGCAGTGTGCCAGAGGTGCGACCCTGCTTCCAGCTCAGAAGGGTGACTACACTTGAGCGCGTGCCCTGGCGGCGCTGGGCTTGGAAAGAAAGGAGCGCGAAATGAGGAGCAAACATTCAAAACGTGACATGTCCACTTTACTTCTTTTCGAGAAAAACGCAAAAATTTATAGCATCAAAAATATGCAAATATTTTATTTGTACCCAATTCTTAATTATGAAATAAGGATAGCTAAATATATTATTAATATAAAATTTAAATATTCTTTGTTTGGTAGAATTTTGGGGCGAATTTCGTGTCGGATATGTCTTGTTTTGAATGAATGCGAAGAACATTGCATGCTTTGATTGAATGACAGCTGGACATGTCTTGATTTGAATGGTAAATAAATTCTTTTTATTGAAATTCATAAAAATATATTGGGAAAATTAACATTTATTTTCTTGCATCTTTTTTGTATTTGTGCACCTTTTTGCACAAATCCATTATTGCAAATTGTATTAAAAAGTTTATAATTTATTTATTATTAAAGTAAGAATATCCCAACTTCAAGAATTTTTTAAAAATCTATTGACACTGTTGGCGAAAAAAAAGCGCCTTTATTTTTCCTCCTTTCATCAAAAAACAATTTTTTGACATATTTGAGCGCGGTATGTCACTAACAGACACCTCCATTTCCACGGCTCAGAATTATTTGATGTAGGATAATATGTTCCTCTAACTGAACAGTAAATAGCGATATTAAAGCAAAATGTTTCACATACAGAAAGAACAATTTCATGTCTATTTCGTGGTCAGTAGGTAACTGACTGATTCTCTGTACTATGAAGTTGTAAAGGTTTCATATAATTGAACCGTTACTGCTCTAAATATTGCAAGTGAGGATTACACAAAATACCTGGAAAAGCGGCTCATTGTTTCTCTCGAGCTGCCGGGGAAAATCCGCAGGCCCAAGGAACCCCAACCCGGCAACGGGTAGCCCTTCTTCTCCTCGGCGCGAGGACCGAGCGGATGCAACCGCATTGCTTAGGGTATTTGACGAAGGGAGTTTCGCTTCACGTAGCGGACCCGCCAGGGCAGCTGTTCTAACGCTGCGGCGGGAGTGTTTTAGAGCGAAAGAGGAATGTTTTAGAACGAAAGAGGAACCCAGTTACCCAAAACTACTTCCTACGTCAAGGTAATGATCGGAGAAACCATAGAAAACTGCCGTTGAGGAAACCCGACCACTGGAATTCTTCCCTAGTCAACGGCGGAATGCGACCTAGCCTAATATGCCTAATTTGAATATGCCTAATGTCAAAAATCCGCCACCCTGGAAACTCGAATCCTAGGACCTCTCGGTCAGAAACTCTGCCGTGTCAATAGTTGTTCCTCTGAGCCATCTCAGCGAAAGAAAAACACAATGAATTTCCCCCAACCTGTATGATTCTACTGAAATACCGGCATTTTCTTTGGAAAAAACCGGTATTTTGATAGTGAATACCGATATAATACCTTTAAATAAAAGTATTTTACCGGTATAGACATCGGATAAAGGTAAAATATTTCTAAAAATACCGGTATTTGACATCTTACACCGGTATTTTTAAATTTTAAAAAGGATAATAGAGGTAAATGTATTTTTATACAGGTATAAATACCTTTACCGCTATTATTTTTCTACTCGGTCCCTGGGAATAGGATGAGAACGGCAAAATAATTACAAAAAAAGAAGACACATGAAAAGATGGGAAGAATACACGAAGTAGTTATATGAGAAGGACTTTCAAGTACAGGAGTGGATAAACATTGATGATTACGAAGATGAATCAGAGATTTTTGTAGAGAAAATGCATTGGGCGACAAAACAACTGAAAAATGGGAAGTCCCCGGGTGTAAATAATTGAAGATCATAAAATGAAAAAAATTAAAAAACCAAAAGGGGAAAAAAAAAAGGAAACGCACTATGTTTATTCCATTACCAAAGAAAGGACAGCCGTGATTATGCAAATAACAAAACAATTGCATCCAAAGAAAGAAAGAAAATTACACAAATTCATAAAATATGCATGCATATCACGTAAGACGTGCTTGATTTGTAAAATTTTAGGTCGCGGAACGCGCTTCAAATTACGTATTAATTTAATAGAAATAGTTATATATTTATAATATAATTTAATAATTATCACTGAGGTAAAGGAACGCCGTTCCGGCATGTTCCGTATCAAATCAAGCCCGTAAGACCAAAATCCAAATAATCAAGAAAATGGCATTTCTACTCCTGTTGTGTGGGTTTAAAAGCTGAACATTCAGAAAGGCCGAAAAAAGGAAGATTCTTTTGAAGTATGGGCACGGAAGAAAATATTGAAAAAATATGGACAGGAAAAAAAGACAAATGCCGAAATTTTGAAAAGAAAATAGAACATTCTCTAAAAGCCAAAGCCAAAATATTGAAAATAAAATATATTTGACATACTATGTGTCAAACAAAATTTCTAGAAAATGATATTATGCTTGGAATGGTACAATAAAGTGGAAAGAGAGTGTAATGGGACAGTCGCCCATGCATGGTAGCGACGAAATAAAAATAATATAAAATTATATTTTAAAACACCTGTGGAAACGCGTAGCGGAGGCTCGCCGCTAAAGCGGCAGGAATTGGTACAATCTACCGTTACTTGGCATCGCCGGAGCGGGCAGCCAGAGCTCTCCATTGTCTCGGAGCCTGGTGAAGGGGCGCGCCAGTGACGTCAATGGGATTTCCACCCTCCGCGCAGAACGTTGGCGAGTTCGGCGAATTCGTGACGTGGGGAAAATTCCGATGACAACGCGAATTCCAAACTGTAGCCTGCAACGTCGGTGCCACCACGATTGGTCGCTCCGTGTCGCGTGACACGACTGACCAATAAGCGCGAACGTCGCGTGGACGCGGTCATGTGACCCCGCGGAGCCAGAGAGCTCCAGGGAGAGGAAGCTAGCGGTCTTCTGGTTCCAGCAGCGATAGCGAGCGGACGCTCCTTCTATCTCAAGCAGCGATAGCGGGCGGACGCCTCCGATTCCGAACAGAGGTAGTGGGCAGACGTGTTCTGCTACGAGCAACGCGTAGGCGAGCACGCCGAGAGGATTGCCTCGGGCCAAGTTTACGGGCCACGCATCGCATACCGCGAGCATCCTGCTGATTCGCCGCTCAGTCACGGACGGGCGACGATCGAGAGACGGGCAACGGCCGTGACCAGAACGGGCCGCCGCTCGCACCACCGCCGCCGCGCCAGGTAGCCCGGCGTTCATCCAGGGCCGGCACCCTGCGCCGCCGCCCGCACCGCCGCCGCCGCCTAGGCCGCCCGGCGCCCATTCAGGCGCCCGCAACCCCGCGCCGGTCGGCGACCAGGCCGAACCGCCGCTATCTCCAGCGCCACCCTGTGCCGCCGCATCGGGTGGATGGCCCGAGGCGCCGCCTGAGCTGCCGGCATCGACCTCGACTTCCCGCGCCCACTGGACTGTAAGCGAGGCGAGAGAGGGGCGAGAGAGGGCCTGATGTACAATAGCTGTAAGTTAGGTTAAGTTTCTTTTTGTTTTTTTCTTGTTATTTGTATCTGGCCTCACCAGAGGAAGCTCACTAGTATTAAATGTAAGTTCATGAAAGAGCTATCTTTTCTTTATACAAGACGCATGCCAATGCCCACGCCACGCATGTTCCCGTTCAACCTGTCAGGGTCTTCCGCGGGTTTAGCCGGGCAAGCTTCATCTTTCAACAGCGCCAGGAGAAGGTAGGTCGAGGTCACCCTGAGAGCATCCCCGCGTAGGGGGTGTTACAAGAGGAAGAAAAAGATGTAGGTGGCACAATGAAATAATTAAGGCAACCAACCACACATGTCCAGACATAAGTGTGCTGAAGACAGAAACCAGTCGAGAAAACCAGTACACAAAATCACAAACAAAAGGAAAAGGCAATTTGATCCAAGTAAGCAATGAACAAACGTGCTGGAATCCTATTGCTGTGTATATCTAGATAGGCTAACCAGGGATGGCTTGCGATACATGTTCTTGTACTATTTCTCTGCGCGTCCACACGCCGCGAAGAATTGGGGCTTGCAGATGAAAGGAGAGATTCTCACAACCGCTGCTTGGCCGGGACTGGAGCCGACAAATAGACGTCATCGCACTGAACATTATGTTTGATACCCGCAGACCTTCATGTGTTCATTCTGCCATTATTAGGGAAGAACTCGCCGAATTATCGGCGTGTCCTCTCCCAGATTCGGATAACAAGAAAAGCGAAAGGCTTTATGCTCAAATAATGCAAATGCAAAAATCAATGTTGAAAATTAAACAATTCTGAAAAACTTGGTTTAGTAATCTCGAACAAGTTCATGGAAGGTAATTTGTTTTGACAGTGGCTGAGATTATTAATTTATAACGTCGATTTAGACAAAATGGCAGAAGATAGGAAAAAGAATAACAGCGAAACTAAGCCTGAAAACTAGCACTCAGGCTCATCTCAAGGAGTCACAACGTCTTCAAATGGGTACAGGAAGGTGGGCGAGAGGCCTTCCATCTAGAGTGGTTGCGTTGGCCGCCTCTCCGGGTACGGGAGGACATATGTAGGAAATGCCAGAAAAATGGGATCATATCTTGGGCCTAAGATAGTCTACTGGATGAAGATGTTACAATCAGCGTTCCCTTTATTCGAACACATGAACTGACAGTGGTATAATGCAATATTATTTCATGTTATAACTCCTATAAAATTCTGATTATCGATTCTTTTCATTCACAAACAACTCATCAAGCTTAAAACTTCGATAATAAACATACATCGGGTTTCATAAATATTTCATTTTTTTACGAAATATGGTCATGTGTCTATACAAAATCTCTGTTTTGAAAATATCAAAATCAATGTTGCCTCCCTATTCTCGACACCTACATGAGGATCGCCGATTTAATACTTTTGCATTCTGACTCACATTCCCTAATAGGAGGTTTATCAGTGAGACCCCATTTTACTAGTAGTATGTTAAATGTAATAAATTGAATTGCTACCCGATTAAATGTTACTGAAAAGCGTGTACGATGTTTAGAAAAATTGTATCTCAATGTAGAAATGTAAAAGTTGCCGAATTAATAACTTTATAACAAAACATAATTTATCCGCCCAATAAACCTATTCCTCTTCTAGTGTGGTGTTTCTTAGGGTTAAAGTTTTATTGCTTTCATGACAATTTAATGCATTAAAAGTACATAAATGTGTACTAATACAATGATTTATACTACATTCTTTTTATTTATTATTTACGTAGTTTGTACCAAAATGACGCACCAGGAATTACTTATTCCCATCTTCAAGTTTATAGAAATATAACAGAATTATTTTAAATCAATATAACTTACCGAGTAAGCTGAGAATGTCATGATTCTTAATATTAGATTTCAATATTTCTAACAGCCTCGGATTCAGGATGCATCTCGCCTGCTTGCTATTTTACCACTTTTTCAAATTTGTCTGAAAGTACGAAAACTTTTAAAATTAGCTTCGGCGATTTTACTTGGTGAAATATATGAAGGTGGCAAACGCCGTTTTGAGATCAAAAATCGAGTCGCAGGATAAAAGAGCTCGTGTGTAATCTCGGCTCATTCTTTCTGGTAGTGGAATGATAAGGGAAGATCCTAGAAGTAAAATGTATGTAAAATAAGATGTTAGGACATGGACATGGAATATCGGTGATATCTACACAATTAGTTCAATTTTCTTTTTGAAATCAGTTTCCAAATCGCAATCGATAGTTTGAGTAATGACTCAAATAATTTTTTGATGGTTTTCGAAGGGAGACGGAAGTATGTAAACGAGATATATAGCTACAAAATACGACTATTACAGATGATACGAGACCGTTTGGTTGTGTTACAGCATCACTAGTTTGATATGTGGAGAAAAATACATTGAGATTGAAAGGGACGAAAGCATAAACCGACTGCCTGGTTTGCCTGTCTAAAAGTTCGGCCTCCTTTCGAGCCGCAGGCCGCCGGGTTTGGCCGTTCGCCTGCGTGGAGGGAAGGCCCACAAAGGCCGGTTGACGCAACGGTGTGCAGCGGTGAAGGGGCGGGGAAGGTGTTATCCAAATTTCACTTTACGCCGCTCCTATTCATCCGATTTGCATGATTGACACGGCGTTGGATTCAGGAAGCACGTCGTCATCGCGCTATAAGCCCACATTTTTTAACTTCTTCCCGAAACTATGAGAATATTTAAACATTTTTGGGGGAAATGTTTTTTGAAATAACGGCTTCGTAGCGTAAATTCTATTTTAAAAAGGAGTCCAATGCCATTTACAGATCGAGAATCGGACCATTTCTCTAGACGTTATCGGTCTAAAAAATGTGCTTATTTTGGTGCTGCCACGTGTTGGCGACAAATTGAACCAGTGTCGGTACGTTTAGGCTTAAGAACCTTGTGATACACGACATTTTTTGTTTTATTATCAGGCGCAAAAGCAAACAACTTCCGATCCGTGAACATGCCACTTATAATTGACCATGGGAAAAACATGGACATTCTAGATTCAAACCACAAACTTTCAAGGATTGGCGGATTGGCCTTGTGATTTGTTGATGGTCATGGCGAATGCAAGACGGATCGGAAATTGAAGTCTTTTAAATTGAAACGTCATATCGGTCGGGATCATCGGGATCCTCGGAATGACAACTTCCTCACCTTCGAATTTTCCTTTGAGTATCGTCGCGTAAATTACATTGTTGATCATTTTTTTAACCACCAAACGCGTACCGTTGCACAGTTTTGGTTGGTTTATGTTTCGAAGCATGATTACTACGGAGCCAACTTTTAGGCGTATATTGTGCGGTGGTAAGCCAGGCACATCCAAGGAGTTTAAAAATTCAATTGGATAGTTGGTGGCTTCATCTTTATTCGTGAGGCAGTCAATAGATTTGAATGCGTTGTTCCAATGATATTATTCTGAATTATGTAGTTCAGATCATCTACATCTTTATTCTTAGCCGCTAAAATTGCTCGCTCACTCAACCATTCATTATTTTTGTAGTTAGAAATAATGTTTGGAAATAAATTGTTGATAAGTTCGTCTTTTGATGAGACAAAGTTACAGAAATTATTTGGAAATGATATCAATCCACTCGATTCGTCGACAGGTACTTGACCATTACCGATAGTCAGCAATTGCTCAGAGAAATCTTCAGCAGATGTATCATTAATCAATGCAACTCTCATGTTTGTTGTCAGCTGCAGTTTCTTCACATACCGCCATAGATTCGACGATTTAAGGCAAGCGTTTATTTCGTCGGCAGCCGTAGACCTTGGAATTACTGGCAGTGTTTGGCGGAAATCGCCAGACAGTAAAATCATTGCTCCTCCAAAACATCTCGAGTCATTGCGTAAATCTTTCAATGTTCGGTTAAGTACTTCTAATGCGCCATTGTGCATTCGTCCCAGATGATGATTTTCGATACCAATAAAACTTTTGCCATTGCTGAGTTTTTTTGCAATATTACATGTTGGTTCTTCAATAGTTTGAAGATTTAATGGTAATTTTAATGCTGAATGAGCCGTACGGCATCCTACCAATGTGGCTGCTATTCCAGAAGAAGCACCTGCAACCGCTATGTTGGATCTCGCACGAACAGTGGCTAAAACTACTGACATGAGGAATGTCTTACCAGTTCCATCAGGGGCATCTAGGAAATATAAACCACCATTTCCATCATCAATTGCCTTCATTAATGTATCATAAACTTCCTTTTGTTGGGAATTCAACAGAGTACATTCGTTTGAACCACTAAATCCAATTCTTGGAGATCATATTCACGTTCCCGTTCCAATTCTCGATTAAATGCGTCCTTCATTTCACGATTTGGCGCTGGCATTCCTAACCTGACTAATAAACTCCCGCACATGAGGTAACACATATCTTTGATCAAGATAAAGCCCTATTATGTATCTCCTCATTAATCTCAACATCGTGATTTCTGGAACCGATATGAATTTGATGTAAAATATCTTCTGATATTTTATCCTTGTATTTGTGCCATAGGTTACACGGGTTTGATGGAAAGCATGTCGAAATTATGATAGCGAATAATGTGCGTATCTGACTTGGAGATGCAGAGATAATAGCTTCAACGATTGTCGTATCTCAAGGGGTATTGTTGAGTTCTTCACATGCAGCACGAAATGTTGGGAATATTATATTAACATTGATTTTCTGGTCGAATCTTGCGAGAAAGAAAAGTTTCTCAATTTAATTAATTCCTTCAATTTAGACATTACAATTAATGTACCTACACGGATCACACAACATTCGATGGAGGCAATTGATCAAGTTATAATTAACAAAACTACTATTCGACATGAAGTTGAAACAAAAGATTTAGGATACAGTGACCACGATGCACAAATTCTGACCACTATAAGAAATGCGATCACTGACACAATAAATAATACACGTATGACTAGATTGTTTACTAAAAGTAAAATTAAATTATTCATTTATTACTTGATGTAGGAGTCATGGGAAGCGGTTAATAATACTGTTGATACAAACGACAAATATAATTCTTTTTTTTTAACTCTTTCATTTCATTTTAACACTTGCTTTCCTCTTCAAAAACGAAAATTAAATATTTCACGGAAAAGCAATTCTTGGATATCACAAGGGATTAGAACATCTTGTAAAAACAAGCGAATTCTATCTTTCATTCTAAACGTCATGACGTATCTGAAGATTTCTTATCTACTTAAAAAAATACAAAACATTGTTACGAAAAGTCATAAAGCAGGCTAAAATCATGAAAAACGATCAGGATATTTTGAACTCAAATAATAAAACAAAAGCAATGTGCAATATAATAAAAAATACTACCAAATCAACTAGAAAACCCGTAGAGAATGTTGTTTTAAAATATAACGACATAAATGTGAACGATCCGGGAACAGCGGCTACTCTCTTTAACCAATACTTTTCGAGAATTGCTGCCGATCTCACTAAAGGTCTTCAGACACAAAATTCAAAAACAGACAGTTCACCCAAAATTTTAGACACAATGTTCGTTTCCGAAACTTCGTCCTATGAAATTCTCAAAATAATCGGTAAACTAAAAAATAAATATTCGTCCGGTTTAGATGAATTCCCGGATTCTTTGTTAAAGACTTGTGCGTATGCCATTATACACCCGTTAACTCACATATTTAATGCATCTTTATGCACTGGAACGTTTCCAGATATTTTCAAAACAGCTAAAATTAAGCCGTTTTTCAAAAAAGGCAACGAAAATGAAATTCAAAATTATCGGCCCATTTCTCTTAGAGAGACTTTTTTACGTACGAATGGAAACCTTTCTAAACACGACGCGCTTTCAGATTGTCAACATGGATTTAGAAAATCAAAATAACGGAAACAGCTATATTTTCTTTTCTTAAAGATGTGACCTCATCATTGGATCAAAACGAGGCACCTATTGGATTATTTTGAGATCTCTCAAAAGCTTTTGACGTCATTGATCATGACATTTTACTTTCAAAATTACCTTCATATGGAATCCGTGGTATTGCTGTAGATTGGATATGTTCGTACCCTAAACAACGATCTCAGAGAGTTGAAATACCTTACTGGAATGATGGAACATTACGGACGCACCTTTCCGACTCTTTGCCCGTTGCATGTGGAGTTCCTCAAGGATCGATTTTAGGCCCCATTCTGTTCCTACTTTACGTAAACGATATGCCCTCGACGATTCGAAACGGAAGAACGGTTCCCTTTGCGGATGATACGAACATCCTTTGCAATAAAGAAACCGTAAATAGTACAATATCAGATGTTTCAAATTGGTTCCGAAATAACAAATTAATAGTAAAAAACCTTTCCATTGAAAATGAACAGTGTACCAGTGACTGATGTTAGGCAACAAAATTTTTAGGTCTCTCAATTCAGTCAAACCTTAAATGGAACGTCCATTTAAATGAATTGAACACAAAATTAAGTTCATTATGCTACGCGTTCAGAATTCTTGCAAATTCAGTCAGCCTTCATACTGCTCGTTGTGTATACTTCGCGAATGTTCATTCCCGCCTGAGATATGGCATAATATTTTGGGGAAATACATCTTATAGCTCCCAGACTTTTAGATTACAAAAACGAATTGTACGAATAATAACCAAATCCCACCCACGTGATTTATGTAAGCCTCTCTTCATTAATCTAGGAATTATACCATTACCGTGTCTTTTTATTTACGAATCAGTGGTTTTTGTAAAAAATGACTTGCTCAAGGGCGGGAATATATTTTCAGAAAATGCCGAAGTCTATAACTATAACATTCGACCTAGAAATCATATTCATCAGGTGACAGTATCAACAGCTCATTACAAAAAATTCACATATAATACATGTACATTATTTTACAACACTTTGCCAGATGATATTAAACGATTAAATTCAATAGAAAAGTTTAAATCCAAAGTGAAATCGTTTCTGCTGCATAACTGTTTCTATACAATTAGAGACTATACTGAGCATCACAAGAAAAGTAACATTAATTTTAACAGTGATACATAATGCATTATTTACCATTTGGACTGTATAAATGAGTATAAACATCCTGTAACAACTATTGTACTACAGCTTCCGGGTCAATGACCCCCATCTCGATCAGGTTTTTCGTCCAGTTTCCCTGATCCATTGAGCAAATGCTGAGATGGCCCCTTGTTTTGCTTCTGAACATAAATGTAACTTCATTTTCTGTGCACGTCTTCTAGAATTCAGTGGGAAATACAATTATTCAAATTATCGTTTCCATGTTGTCGCGGCAGGAAGTATTATTCCGAAGCACAACATGATAAGAGCCAAAATTTATTGCTTATTTATCCTTGAAAATAGATTTTATTACATGGGAGTTTTTTTCCTTTTTTATTCTCTCCCTTTCAAAATTCAAAATTTAAGTAGTATATGACTTAGAGTAGGGATCATAGAATTTTGAAAATGTGCACACAATTCACTTTTCCCCATAGCACGTCATACGCAGTTTTTAACTGTTTTTTTGACGTAAAATAAATAAATAAATTACGCCATTAACAGTCCGTAGTGTCTCAAATGACGTTGGCCCACGTACATTTACCAGAAACAACCGCAAATAGAAACATTCATCATTCTTTGGATGAACTCTATACATACGACCAGGAGCAACAGTAGAACGCACATCCGGATACCCAGGAACCACATCGCCTTGCTTCCATCTTTGAAAATTCTTCAATGAAGCATTCCAAGTGTAATAACGTGGCATCTCCGAGTAAAGTAAAGTTCGTGCAAACGGATCGCTTTGGCAGATCGCAAAGAAACTGGTCATTGTAGTCGCTGGAGGTGTTTCAGCACGTTGTATAACACTCGAAGTCGTGAAATATACTCGTTGACCATTCTCCAGATGCACCGCCAAATGCAGAACAATAGGATGACGTTCGTGAATAGGGAATGCGAATATACGCCAATCGCTTCATTATAGTTCACATAACGACCAACTTTATAGCGTGCAATTTCATCGTTGGTATTGGAGGATTGCAATCCAAAAACCGCCATATCACTGCCTTTCGTGACATATTTGCAAATGTATTTTATGGACTTGACTGAATTGCAGTACTCAACGTTGCAATGTGTCTTGAACGTTTTGGAGATAAGTGGCGAATATGGAACAATCCAACTGTTGTCGATAACGAAATCCATTCTTTTCACTTTTGTTGTGATAGTTCGACCGTTGGTTGTCATCTGGTGATCGACGCCGATACAATGGATAACCATCGTTGCCAGTGACGGTCTCCGCCGTTAATTTCCGTGGATATCGTTTGGAGCACTTTCCATCGACCATGCAAAGTGATTGGTGATTGGCGCCAAACGGTCCATGAATCATATTTGTAATAACAACATTATGTAGGTCTGGATCGGCTTCATGATCGGGAATCTCGGCACTTATGATATCATCTATTTGGTCTGGTTGAATTCTTTCCACTAACCAAATAAGAATGTGTGCGTGCGGCAGGCCTCGCTTTTGCCATTCGATTGAATACATAGAGTACCTCCAAAGACGCGTTGTTTAACAGTGAAGTTGCGAGCAGCGCCTCTGACCGGGAGGTCCTAGGTTCGAGTCCTGAAGGCGGCAGGATTTTCGACACTGGCTTTTCAGCTAGGTCGAATTCAGTCGCTGCCTGGAGGAGCGCCTGGCTGCCTAGCGGGCGGCTGCTCTGATCGGTAGCTTTCCGTGGTTTCTCCGATCAACATCAGGCGAATGCCGGAGCAGTACCCTACCAAACGGGCCACGGACCGCGCGCGATCTGTCCTTCCTCTTCCCTGTCCTATCCTCTCCCCTTGCACACACACACTTACACTAACATGCTCTACACTACCACATGTTCCGGGAGACCGGGGGGAGGAGATAAGGGCTTGTCCCGGCTGGGGCGGTGCCCCGCTGGTGGGAGAGTCCTGGTTAGGGGGAAAACCCACTAGCCGGCGGTATGTCGGCGCCGGATCTCGCCATCCAGCTGGGGAAGACCACCGCCATCTCCCGCGAACCACACACTCAGTACACTAACGGGAGTAATGATTAAAGCAGTTGACTCGCTGGGAAACACGAAAAACCCAAACCAAACCAATCTAATGACCAGAGCAGTTAACGTTCCCGGAAAGGTAAATTAATCAATCGGTGACAGTGGCAAAATACGATGCCCGCGCGCGCAGCACCCATCACCCGCTCAGCGGGAACAGAGGACGCAGAATCGGAACGGATGCGAACGCCTCGCGTTTCTGCCTGCGGTCGTAACTAACGCATCTCTGGAGACGTAAGGGCGTGCGGCATTCGCACTAGTCACGTTCCATCAGGCCGCTGCTGCCACCGCCGCCGCGAACTGTTGGCAAATGTAAGTTATCCGTAACATCCTGGCACGTGGAGCGGATATCGAAGGAGATAAGTTGTTGTTTTACCTAAGCCACCTGCAGGGCATGCGACTTCGTCAGCTCGGCTCGGCTCCGCTCTTCTCGCCTCGCGCGTGTTCAGAGAATGCGGGAATGAAAGGAAAATTGCCTAGTCGAATGTGTAAATGCGTGAGTTACATTAATTAATCTCTATTAATTAATATCGCAATGTATTAACGAACGTATTTATTCATTTTGTCGGTCATATGCGTCTTTACGTCCCATTAACAGCAACACTGCAGGTTTGTTAAGTGGACTGTATGTTAAGAAATTTAACATCCTTAGCTACGAGTTTTTATATCCTTAGCAACGTAAACAACCATCGATTCAATCGCAAGTCAAATGTTTGTTAAGAAAAAAACATGGCGATGTACAAAACAAATTACATTCAAACAATTCAGAAGTAATTCACATTGATTTGGGGATAATTATTCTTAACTTGAATTTATTAATAGTACAATTAGAAAAATGTATATTATGTAAATTATCCTCATTTTCCTCACATTCCATGAAATGAAACTCAACTCCTCATATTTCCTGATGATATGAATGTCAATTGGAAATGGTCAGGTCAACTTTCAAGTCGCACAAACTCGAGCAAAATTGTACAAAATTCTATGTATCCGGACAAAGAACAAAGTTTGATCATTAATGGGAAGGACTACAGTACACCACTCGAAAGGTATGTAGAAGTCTTAGCTACTATTGTTTCACCACGAAACATAATATACGCGTCCAAGAACTCGAACAGAAGAGTGTGCATCTTTCTCAGCAGTAAGCAGTTAGTTGATGAAATAACTGACAAATATAAATATATTAATATAGACGGCAGCGACCAAAATATGTGTTAGTAAGCAGAGGCGAGTAGCTCTATCAAATGTTTATCCAATGATTCCTTATGCAGTTATTGAAGAAGAACTTGATAAATTGAACGTACTGCGAAGTTCACAAGTATCATTCCTTCGAGCTGGATTCGGAAAAGAAGAATTCACACATATTTTAATCTTTCGTAGGCAAATATATGTGCCGAAAGACTCACTAAACAAAATACCTGATTCTATAGCAGATGAGTATAAACGAGAGAGAAATTGGATTCATATATCTTATGGTACTACTAAATGTTATCAATGCAAGGAAGACGGCCATGTAGCAAGAAACTGTAAATGTAGACAGTATTAATTCCAATATTAATGTATATTTAGTACAAGAAACAAACGTGAACGTTGAGAACAACTACAACGAGAATTCTACTTTTGTTGAAGACTTCCCCCAATTGAGACTGGAAAGAAAAGAAAAAGAACACTGTCGCAGATTACAAGTACATCTAGCAATAAAACATCGGAACTAACCTTGAATAGTTCAGAAGAAAAACACATGAGTATGCTAAACCTGCCACAAAGAAGAAAAATAAGGTCAACCGAGAAAACAACTCTGAAAACAAAAGTGAGAAAAAGAACATTAGTGAACAGTTAGCTTCAGTTCAGAAAAATTAGAAGTAACCTCCAAAGTTCTTAATTATAAACAACTCAAAGATTTTTTGGAAGTACGAACGGAACTCGTATGCTCTAGAAATATATTTTAATTATACTAAGGAAACTGATAAATTGATTGCATTGCTCAGAGATATGTACCCATTGCTAGAGGACAGAGGTATGATGTCTCGTTTTACGAGAATCGTGAAGAGGTTGAAGTATCCGGTAGTTTCTGATTCATCAAGAACGAATTTTCGGAACGAATTCGGAGAACGAATTTTCATCAAGTGAAGAAGCAGAATGAAAATCAAAATTCTGCAATTAAGAATGGCTTCCTGACACGATACGAGTTCTTCCAGAAACTTCAAAATGAGAATAACTTCGATATTTTATGTATAGAAGAATCTAATTTCAAAAATAACCATTGTAAGCATATCAAATGTTTGAAGTGTTACTACAAAAACAAATCGTCATGTGTCAGTGCTAGTGGAGTTGTGGCAATTTGCGTTCGTGAATCGTTAGTGAGTAGTGAAGTGCAAATAGCAAGTGATCTTGGAGTATTTGTCTCGATAGGAGCTAGGAACATCATGTTAAATAACATATAGATTCCAAGGGCATTTCAACTGCGTAGCTGTGAACTTGAAAGCTTAATTCAACAAGTTAAAAAACCATTGATATTAGTAGGTAATTTTAATTGTCACTATGTACAATGGGGCTCAGAAAGAACGGATATCAGGGAGAAAATAGTAAGTGATTTTTCAGAGAAAGAAGACCTTGTTCTATTAAATGAAGACAATAAGCCTACATACTTAAACGTGGCAACAGGAAATGTAAGCACTATCGATCTAAGTTTGTGTACGCCCAATCTAATAAGATATTTACAATGAAATGTTTTCGATGATTTATTCAACAGCGACCATTATCCTATCGCTGTGGCCACTGAGGACACACCGCAAACTGAGGTTATTTATGCGCTCCGATGGATTTTTTCGAAAGCAAATTGGAGCTTATACCAGCGAATTATTGAAGACAAAATTAATCATTTAAACATTTAAAAATGATGATTCTGACTTCAATCAAATAGATGTAAACTTAGATAGCTTCGAAAGAATGGTGTGACCACCGCTGAGGACACCATTCCGAAAAGTACTGGCAAAATAGGTAAAAGAAAGTTACCGTGGTGGTCAAAAGACTATGAGGAGGCAGTAAAGAAATATAAGCATTTGTTTAATATCTATAAGAGGCACAATCCTTTTATTTGTATAATTGTAGTTAACTATTATCCCGCTAGAATATTAATTAGTTGTAAAAAAGCTTACATTAATTAAACTTATTCTAAGTAGTTAGTTTTCCAAGTGTGATCATAAGCTAACTTATTTAGTTCCGATTCCTTTCTGCACAATACCATTTGCATTTTTCCATCGCGGATATCTCTATGCATGTGGCAACAAAGTACGACACAGACTTTCCCTCAGTTTACGCGTCTCAGGAATTCTATACCTGTGCTTAGTGCTCCCCCCGGCCCCTTGGAAAGCCCCAGACCCGCTCGAAGTACCCTGCAACCCTTCAACATTTACAAAGCTCTTTGTCTCGGTTTCCTCGTGGTTTGTGTTTTCCACGTAAATGCACAATCACTTATGCACAGCACAAATGCATGCGTAAATGCACAGCATTACTCTGAAATTTCAAATATTGCAGCGGAAACGAAGCCAGACCTGTTATTAATTAGCTAAACACAGCTAAATTCTACAATAAAATCAGGACTCGTATCGGTATCTAATTATAAACTCTTTAGAAATGATAGATCGGTGATTAAAATAATTTAAAAGAAAAGATGGGTGGAGGGGTCGCATTGTTTGTTCCTGATGACATTAAGGTTAAAGTAGTCGCTCACTCCCCTTCCACTTTGCCTGGCATAGAATATATGTTTGCGGAAATCCAAATCGGATGGAAACGCATCCAATAAGTATGTTGTTGCCGCATACAATAAGTATGCCGTTGTTTACTGGCCTCCGAAAACGGGCGTTTTATCTGAGTTAGAGGTTCCTCTTTCACAGTTTGTAAATAAATATCAGGATATCATAATCATGGGTGATTTCAATTGCGATCTGAAAGTACCGCTCACAAATTCGGCTGAAAAGTTTATTGACTCATACAATTTACAAATATTAGAATTTGGCCCTACTCACCAATCATTAGGAGCTGAAACATGGATAGATCATGCGATCGTGTCAGATACCTCGAAAGTATTAACGTACGGTCAGACATCTGTTCTGGGAGTATTAAAGCATGCTTTTCTATTTATGGTGTATTGAATAAAATGTCTTAAGTATAAACATAAAATGATCCGATACCGTGACAATAAAAATATCAATAATGAGGCTATGTGCGACGACAGTACCAAATCTCCCTGGCATGAGGTTTATAATCAAACATCCTTTAATAGTAAAGTAGAAGTCTTCAACAAAATTATATCAGATCTTTTCGAGAAGCATGCACCATGGAAAACGCTTCGAGTGACACGTCCCGCGGTTAAGGCTTACAAGTGAATTAAAGCAGTTCATGCAGGAACGCGACTCAGGTTACCGTCGCGTCAAGGCTAATAAAACCTCTAATAATGAAAGAGCGTAAAAGAAGTTATGAAATTCAGTAAAACAAAAAATTAGAAACGCGAAAATTCGATAATATTATGACAAATTTAACTTAAAAACGCTACAGATGTTTGGAACTCTCTGAGAAACCTCGGGATTACGAAAGCAAATTCTTCTGAAATTCCTGTCCACATGTCCTTGGATGACATTATTGACTACTTTGTAAATGTTTAAAAATCAATACCGCCTTGTGTCAAGCGTAATACACTACAGACTCTTGCATCCAATTCACCTGCGGTCAGGGATAAATTTTATTTCTTCACGAACTTAGTATGATTGTTCGTTCACTAAAATTAAATGCTAATGGCTCCCATCGAATCACAGCAAAACAATTGAAACTTGTCTTACCGGTTGCCCTTCCGGCACTTACGCATTTAATGAATTTCTCACTAACAACGGGAACCTTTCCTCAAGCGTGGTAGCTTGCACATGTTTGACCTTTGCCAATATCTGAACCGACTTCGGCATCTTGCAGATATCGTCCAATTAGTATATTGCCGACAGTTCTTAGTTCTTGAAAAAATAGTTCGAAAACAGATTGTAAAACACTTAACTGATTCAGATCTGCTCTATAACTTTCAATCCATGTTAAGAGGATTGAGCACACAAAGGTAGAGGTAGAAGCACACAAACAGCTTTACTGAAAGTAACTAAAGATATAAGGAAAGCGCTAGATGATGGCCTCGTAACTGAATTAACACTTTTAGATTTTAGTAAAGCTTTCGACTCTATAGATTACGATATTCTAATAGCGAAATGCAAAAATCTAAATTTCTCTGATTCCACTATCTCTTGGATTGCAAACTATCTCCAGAATAGGCTTTTGCCTATTCTGCCGATCTCCATTTCAATCCAAAATTTCTCCACCGGGGAGTACCTCGGGATCCATATGAGGGCCGCTGTTCTTTTGAATTTATGTGAATGACTTATTAAGCGAACTTAGAGAATGTAGTCATCATATGTACGCGAACGATCTGCAATTTTATATCTTCAGGAAACCGTGACAGGTAGCAATGCTAATAAATAATTAAATAATGAGCTCTCATCTGTATGTCAATGAGAAACGGATTCAATTTAAGTAGTAAATGAAAAAATGGTCAAGAAACGGATTTAATTTAAATACTACAAAATCACAAACCATCATAATTGGCTCTTCCCGAATGCATAAGAAACTTGAATGTTTATCTATTCCTGATGTGCTTATAGGCAATGTTGTAGTGCCTCGTCATTCACAAGTGAAAAACTTGGACTTAATTTTTGATAATCGTATAAGCTGGGCCAGATACGAAATGTCTGTCGCAAGGTTTATGCATCTTTGCAATCCCTTAGATGTACCGATAAATGTCTCCCTACAAATACGAAGGAAATGTTAGTTAAAACCCTGTTGTGTCCTCATTTTTACTACGGTGACATTGTGTACAACAATTTGAAATATTCACTCGCTCAAACTCTGCAAAGAGCTCAAAATGCCTGTATTCGTTTCATTTATAATATAAAAAATACGATCACATTTCTAGAGTTTATAAAGTGAACAAAATACTAACACTAAAGGATAGGCTGAGGCGTTTGTATCACAGCCTTTGTCTCTTATTTAAGATGCTAAAAATGGATTCCACGTCACATTTAACAAAATTTTTCGTACGTCTTAAATCCTCTAGATTTCAGAAATCTCAGTTACTCTGTATTCCAAAAAGTTAAACCAACTACTACAGTAAATCATTCGCAATTACTGTAGCCCGAGAGTGGAAAAATTGCCTTCCAACATTAGAAACAGCTCCTCATTAACATCTTTTAAGAAACACCTGAATGACTTTCTTACAAAATAGAATATATTATACAATTTATATCACTGTAGATATCCGGTTGTCAAATCCAATGTCAGTTTTACCTCTTTTTTCGGAATGTTAAAAAGTGACTAATATGTTTAGAAATAACCGTAACGTACTTTGTTGAAAATGTACTTTCTTGAGACTTGTTTGATACTGCCGGAAATGTATTTTCATCCATAGGAGTAGAGGCGGATTAAAGCAAGAAGGCGATCCCGTGCAGCATGGCCAGCATCTGAGGAAAACATCCCAAAGGCCAGTTACTTCATTTTAGCTTAGTTTACTATTGTGCTATGTTGTACCATGCCGCTTGCCTGGTTGGTTTTCCCCGGCTAGCGGGTTTTCCTCCAGGGTCGAGCGTCGAGTGAGGTGGTGTGTTTCTGTACTAAAAGATTACATCGCTCGGGGTGAATATCAGGCTGCCGCGTAGCGCGCAAACATTTGAAACAATGTTATTCAATTCAAATTGTTTTCAACTTCCGTCTATGAATTTATAATTCTTCAAACAAAATGTGCCACATTTCTGTGTCTATTTTAATATTTCATTTATCTTTTTAAAAGTTGCATTTAAATTATACTTGGTTTCTACTAACTACTTACCACTTAAATATATTTTAATATTTATATATGATATTACATATTTGGTCACCTGACATGTGGTTAGGCAGAAAAGCGGGCCTGATAGCCCGAGCCTCACCATATCAATAAAGGCATTATTATTATTATTATTATTATTATTATTATTATTATTATTATTATCTATTTTAAACATCAGTGCCGGCCCTGATGGAATCCCCAATGTATTCATCAAGAAGATGCCTTCATCTGCAATAAAGTATCTGTTGCATATTGTATATACAATCTAATTTATATTCACAATGCATTTCCTAAAAAGTGGTCTGAAGCTATCATTGTACCGATCCATAAACCAGGGAAAGAGAAATTTTTGATGAGCAGCTACAGGCCCATTGCTTTAACAAGCTGCCTACTCCGAACAATGGGAACACCAATCTACTTAGTAAATTTCATCAAATGTTTTCTAACTGATAGATCCTTTACAGTTTCCGTAGAAAATCACATCTCCAACCCCCGAAAAATAATAGCAGGCCTTCCACAAGGTTCACCACTCTCACCCACACTATTCATCATATACACAGCTGACATACCCACTATAATACACACCCAATTAGCACAATTCGCCGACGATACCGCAATCTAAAAATCCAGCCACTCACTTAAGACCATTACCGATAGGATACAAAATCAGTTAAATGAAATAGGCCAGTGGTCAACATTGTGGAAAATCAAACCCAACCCAACTAAATCAACTGCCAAAATATTCTCACTAAACCATTTTCTCACCCAACACCACTACACATTAATAAACACACAATTACATGGACACCACAAAACCAATCAGTAAAATACCTCGGGATGAATTTCGACACAAGACTCAACTGTAAAACACAACACTAAAACAACAAGCAAAAATAAAAATAGCTCAATCAAAATGCCTTATCAACTCCAAAAGCCGGCTATCCCTAACAAATGCCATTACAATTTATAAAGCAATAGTCAGACCATTAATGCTCTACGCATGTCCCATCTGGACCAATGCATCTATTTCTAACATTAATAAACTTCAAATTGTACAAAATAGATTCCTCAGATTAGCAACACATGCCCCACGGTTCATCTCTAACACCCAACTTCATAAAGAACTGAATATATCACCGATCATCAAACATATTGCCCATCTTCCCAATAATTTTTACTCCAACCTAAATACAATTAACCGAGCCGTCCACTACAACCTGGCCACTATAATTGACTTCCCTACTAGAATTAAGAATAGATTTTCTTCCGAAGCGTTCTTGAACATTTTCTCTACTAATTGTTCATAGGCTCTTGTAGTTTCCTACACCTATAGTAAGGTAGTTTAGTTTCAAGTTTTTAGTGTTAAGTTTAGTATAAGTTACAATGTAAGCCAGCAAATGCACATGAGATAGTAATTTAGTACTGATCTGTGTAATTTCCAATCACTCAATAAATAAATTATAAAAAAACAACAAAAAACAAAAAACAAGCTGTCGGAATCGGAATAGAGAAACTATGGCGTTTATGTCATCTGATACAGTGCATTTAGCCTATCCATATACACAAATCACAGAGTATTTTCTTATTGAATTATTACCCTATCTTTCCCAGCTTGTGCTTTCATTATGATCAGTAGTGTGTAAGCTGAGTATTGTGAAGAACGTCCAGCATATCATGGCGTTTAGTGTAAATCGGTGTGTAATATTGGTAAAGGCAGTACTTGTGTTATAGATTGCGTCTTTCTCTTTATAATACTACTAGCTGAAGTATCCAGAGCAGAGATAAGAAAAGGAATAACAAAATCGAATAAAGTTCCTTTTCATCTAACTAACACTCGATGTGTTCATATCACCTCTGCACGACTCTAGCGCCTCCGCCCCTCTGATCCTCATCCGCGCTTCAGGCCCCCACACACTTCTCCGCCCCCAATTTCTACAAATGTTCTAGAACTTTCTGCTGAATTTTTAGAAGGCGTGACGTTATTGGGCGAAAGTTACTACGCCATACATGATTTTACACCAATCAGATTACGCGTTTCTTAGGTAATTTTGGTGGAATTTTCCAGAGACAGCCGAAAGCACTCTTTCTCACACACTTCCTATAAAGAAACCTGGGCGGTCTTCTGAAATTCCCCCGAGCAGCGTGGTCGATGGTTCCCTGCGGAGATCCCAAGGCGCGTGTGTCAAACATTGTGCTCCTCGCTCGTCCGGGGCGACGCCAAAAAGGGCGTTTGCAGCTGCGCGGAACTAATTGACCCTTTCACTGGGGCGCACCCGGTTGTTACACACACACACTGCGGAGAAGTTATTACGAAATAAATGTGTTTATTTCCGAATCTGATATTTGGTTACGTCACAATATATAACACATCACGTAAAACTTATTAGTTTAGGTAAATTAAATCATAACACCATTGCAACAGAAGAACAATACTGATCTATCAACATGTACATTATGTGTACACAAAAAATTGACAATGTAGTGAACCACTTAACAAAACAATATTAGCTTCATTATTTGATCTGAAGTGTTAGAAACTATGAATCTTGAAATGTGAACAATAAAAACCAAAGACTCCCAGCATTTTTTATTTGCTTAGACAAATATTTTTTAGATAAATTAATTTTTGTCAATTATTTATAGAAAATGGAAATTCATTCCTTGGGAATAAATTGAAATGGAAAACAACAACATAGATTAGTATTAGTACATCAAGGATCATTGCTTAATAACATACCACTGCGCTAATCCGCTGCACATATTGAAGAGAAACGTTCAACAGGGGTTGACCCAAAATATACAAACATTTTCTATTTTACAAATATGAATTTGAGAGCTATGTAAATAGTCGAATAGAGAGTCATAATGAAAAGCTGCCCTACTCCCTAGAGAATTATTCATCTTTGACATATCCTCCTTGATGTATTATTTTCGATGGCGTGAGTGTGTTCTTCAGCAAGACGCTGTTGCCTCTTAGTAGCCAATTCAAAATTGTTGTAGACCGCTCTACTCGTAGAGTCTGTTTTTAAAACTGTAACTTTCGTTTCGGCATTGTTTCAAACAATTGACAGTTCACAAATTTCTGTAAAAGAAGGATGTTTAGAAAGTATACAATGTCTATGTATTATATCCATGAGTATATGCTGTTACTAAACATTGCTGTATATTCTGTACTGTATAGTGTTGTACTTTTTACTCTCTCAGCCTACCTCAATTGTTAAAAACTTTCAAACTCACAATGTTTTCTTCCCACTGTGCAAAACACGGATTAAGGACAATGCATTACTACATTATTCTTTACTACTTAGCTACGAGTTTCTTTCAAATGTTGTTCTAACGTACTGAACTAAAAAAAAACGTTCACACATGTCCTTATTCAAACCTCAATGAATTTCGTGATAATTCTGGACATTGATGAAATCAGTTGTAGATCTCAGACGTCATCCTCTACGGCACGGAGCTTAACTACTGGTATACATGCACTCTTGCATCTGTGATGTACAGGTAGGCGATGAATGTTGAGGAAATTAATTATTTTGTAAATATATTAAGATTAAGGTATAAATCATAACTTTTAGTACTCCAGACAATCTAGAGACAAAAGTTTCATCTGTATTGGTTCAGAAGATTCAGAGATTATCCCGTCGAGGTGGGTCGGTCCACGTCCTGACGGGGGGATGCAGGGAGGGCTCTCAAGTGTTCCTTTCTTTCACAAGTCATTTTTCTTCTCCCCATTGTTCAGTCTCATTCTTTTATAACATCCTGTTTCCTTTCTTCTCCCTCTTCTATTTCACTGGCTCTCTCTGTACGCTGAACGCCCACCCATGTGTTTGCCGTGCACGGCGACTCGTGTCGAAGGGAATGTGTGTCCTGGCGGCTGAGGGGTCTGTTTGTTTCCCAATTACTCTCCTCGTGCTACTTTTTTCTTGGCATCCAGGGATAGTGATCCTACGTATTCTGGGGAACATTCCTTGTAGGTCTCAATACACTTGCTTTGGCTACGAACACTAGTCGGGCGGTCGGGAGCTAACCCACTCCCGATCAATTGGCTTGGACTAGGTCTTGTACTGAACTCCAGGGTGAGCGGGGGGATCTACGGCGGTGCAGCGCTGTGGTAACCCCCCCCCACTATATCCCCGTGGCAACCCTGGCACTCCGATGGAGTGTCCTCTTGTTGGGCTCCGTGGTGGGTGGGGACCACGGGGATGAATCTGATATCCATCTCATGGATACTAAACATTCTTCTCCCGCCCTCTTCCGCAAGGAAGAGGAGATGTCCGGAATGAACTGTTGATCTAAATAGTTTCTTTTCGAAAGAAGAAGATAGGCAAAAGAAGCCTAGATTATTCCTCATAAAATGCGCTGAGGAAGGAAAATCTTTTAAAATGGTAAGTGCTGTCCGTTTAGCGCGCGCACATATCCCACCCCCTTCAACAGAAAATGATGTTAGACGCAAATTTGCCTCAGACACGGCCACGAAAGACTCATCAAAGCCACGTGTTACTCCTTCCGAAACTCGCACTGAGCGAGCATCGAGCCCCCCTGGCAGTGCCCGGGAGGTCTCGGCTTCGGAGGAGGCTCCCGTTGGGGAGGAGTCTCGCGCATCCGGATCCCAACATCAGAGGAAAAAGAAAGTTGAATACACCATGGCTCTCATATGGAACATGAATGGTTTCTCCTCGCGACGGGACGATCTTAAACGTTTGTTATCCCGTCACAACCCTTTAATAATCTGCCTCCAAGAGACTCACCTCACCCCAACTCGACCCTTGTCTCTTCGTGGTTTCTCCCCTTACAGGTTTGATGTGGATGATGGTCTCCGTGCTCATGGCGGATTTGCTTCACTGGTACATGATTCGCTGCTGTCTACAGAGGTGCCTGTTCAGACTGACCTCCAAGCAGTGTGTGTGCAGGTGCACCTCCCATCCCTCACACTCTATGTGTGCAATATTTACATCCCTCCAGGACTGACTGTATCTGCTCATGAACTTGATAAACCAACTGCCCTCTCCGTTCGTGGTTGTCGGGGATGTAAATGCCCATAGTCCTCTCTGGGGCTCTTCCCGCACCTGTCCGAGAGGCAGTGTATTAGAATCAGTAATAGACACGGCGAAATTGGTTATTATGAATTCCGGTATACCAACTCATTTTGCCGTCGCCACATATTCGAGCACGTGTATCGATCTAGTACTCTGCAGCCCTTCTCTTGCAACCGTCCTGCAATGGTCCATCCTAGACGACCTGTTCAGAAGCGACCGTTACCCCGTTATCGTCCCCATTGATGGACTTGCTCGGCGGTTGGCGCGCCCCCCTCCATGATGTGTTCGACGTGCTGACTGGCTGACATTCCAAGCGAATGTTAGTCTATCGGAGGGCGAGTTTGTCAATGTGGAAGAAATGGCAGCACATTTTAACAGTGCTATACTACAAGCTGCGGACATTGCAATTCCCAAGTCGACCGACAAATCGCGACACCCTTTCGTTCCGTGGAGGAACTTGGATTGCTGTTGGTGCTCCTAAGAAAGCGTTGGCGCGTCTAAAACATTATCCAACTGCGGATAACCTCATTGACTATAAGAGGTGCAGAGCGAAGGCGAGAAAAAACCATTTTAGAAAGTAAAAATGCATCATGGAGAGCATACGTCTCCTCTCTGAACTGCCATACGCCACCACGTCTGGTATGGAGGAAGGTGCGTTAAATTAAAGGATACCCTTTCGCAAACTAAGTGGCAGGTCTTCTTAAAAATGGTCAAATGATCACAGCTCGAGGTGCTATTGTAGAGGAACTTGCCTCTCACTATGAAAGTATGTCGAGTTCGGCAAACTATGTTCCCAACTTTCTCTTGCTTAAAGGAAGAATGGAAAACCGCACTTTGGATTTTTCGAACCGAGCAAATGAGTATTACAATACTCCTTTCTCAATGTATGAAATGCGCTCTGCTCTGATGCTGGCGAAAAGTACCACACCAGGTCCAGACGAAATTCACAATTTAATGCTGCAACATCTTCCCGAAACAGCCACGCAATTTCTTCTCCGGCTCTATAACTGGATCTGGGAAGAGCACACCATCCCTACCTTTTGTCGAAAAGCCATCATCATGCCAGTTCCCAGGGAAGGGAAAGATCGATCACTGCCAACAAGTTATCGAGATATTTCCCTCACAAGCTGTGTATTCAAAGTACTGGAACACATGGTGAATAAGCAGCTGGTCTGGACCTTGGAGTACAAAAATTTGTGGACTCCAATACAAAGCGGGTTTAGAAGAAATCGGTCAACCTTGGACCACCTCATTTCGCTGGCAACAGCTGTTTCTACATCGTTCGTCTTCAGACAACATCTTGTGGCCATATTATTTGATATAGAAAAGGCCTACGATACCACTTGGAGGCACGGCATTCTGCAAACCCTGCACTCTTGGGGATTTAGGGGGAAGCTCCCTCTATTCCTCCAAAATTCCCTTTCGAACAGATCCTTCCGTGTTCGTGTGGGTGACAGACTTTCCCGTAGTCACCGTCTTGAAAATGGTATTCCCCAAGGATCAGTCCTGAGTGTCACTGTGTTTGCCATCGCGTCGACTGTGCCTGGTCCTGTAAAGGCATCGTTGTTTGTGGATGTTTTTTTCATCTTCTGTTCGTCCAGCAGCATCAGTGTGATCCAGAGGCAACTCCAAATGGTGCTGAACAAGCTCCATGAATGGAGCACGTCCACAGGCTTTAATTTTTCTGCCACTAAATGTATCGGTTTGCATTTCTGTAGGATATATCAGTTGCACAGCAATTCATTCCTTTACCTGGGAGGAAATCTGCTTCCATTCGCGGAATCTGCCAGATTCCTGGGGCTCACTTTTGACAAGTCACTCACGTGGCGTGCTCATATCCGTGGACTACAAACCAGATGTGTCTCCCACCTTAATCTTCTTCTAATGCTGAATGGCACATCATGGGGTGCCGACCGCACTACCCTATTGCGGTTATATAGATCACTCATCCGCTCATTTTTGAATTACGGTAGTGAAGTGTATGGCTCGGCAGCTCCCTCCACTCTGCGACTGATCAATAGAATACACCACGCTGGTATCCGTCTATCAACAGGTGCGTACCGCACTAGCAGAATTGAGTGCCTTCTAGTCGAGACTGGTGAGTCTTCCTTAAAAACAAGGCGGGATATTTTATTAGAATCTTTTGGTGCTAAAGTATCAGAACTCTCTTCTCATCCTTGTCGCCAAATAATTATCCATCCTGAATATGAATCATATATTCTTCGAACATCGCTGCTCACCTTACGGGTATTCGATTGCAAAATCTTTTGCGGGACCTTAAGGTTGTCCTTCCCACCCCTTTGAAACCCCCAAGTTACCCCATTCCCCCTTGGAAACTTCTCTGACCGAATATTGACTTCAGACTATCTAGTATTCCCAAACAAATGACTAGCCCTCTTGTTTACCAGATGCATGTTCAGGAAATGAGGGTAGCCTATCCAGATCATGTATTCCTATACACAGATGGTTCATCATGCAACGACACAGTGGCATGTAGTTTCTATTGTATCAGAGTGACCAAATCATATCGGCTACATTCTCAGTGCAGTATCTTCACTGCTGAAATGTATGCAATTCTTGAAGTCTTAAAATACATCGAGTGAGCGACTTTGCGCCGAGCAGTTGTCTGTTCTGATTCTTTCAGCTCACTACAAGCTATCTCCCGTTCTTCCTCAGACTATCTGAAGGAATCAGTTCAAAAACTCTTTCATCGCCTTGTGCTTCGCCACTGTGATCTGGTACTGAGTTGGGTCCCAGGACATGTTAGAATCGTGGGGAACGAACTGGCTGACCGGGCGGCGAAATCGGCGACGGGGAATACTCATGTTGACATTCCTTTTGTACCATCGTCCGATGTTAAAGCTTTTTTAAAACTATCCATCTTTAGAGCGTGGCAAACAGAGTGGCACAATACCACCTATAAACTAAGTGCAATAAAAGATTCTGCTAATTCCTGGCGTTCCTCATCCCGACCTTCCAGGCGTGATGAGGTTATCTTAACCCGTCTTCGTATCGGACACTACCCCTTCTCTCAGTTTTCTCATTCGAGGTGAATCTCCTCCTACCTGTGATTCATGCAGGGCGGTTCTTTCTGTGGAACACGTCCTCCTGCATTGTTTGAAATTTGTTGGCATTCGACGAAGACATGGTCTGGGCAACTCTCTACGAGAGGTGCGCGGAGATGACGAACCCACGCTAAAACTTTTTTTGTTTCTTAAGAGAATGGGAATATATAATTTTATCTGACATATAGAGTCAATAAAGTTTTTGTTTTCCTGGCTTCAGATTTACGTTTTTGAATTTCGTTTTTATCTACTTTATGCGTAAATGTAGCTCTCCTTTTTAGTGTATGTAAGTGCTTTCAAATTAGCTGGTAAACTACATCAGCAACACTTTTACTAGAACTTCAGTTTATTTATTTTAAAAATACTTTGACATGGGCGCCAATGACCTTAGCAGTTGAAGCGCCCTTTAAACTCAATCAACCAATTAATCAATTCAGAGATTATCGTGCTGCAAGTCAACGTATTTCTGTCTTTATACATTAGTGTAGATTATTATTATTATTATTATTATTATTGTTGTTGTTGTTTTTGTAATTATTCGAACATATAATATGCATTTTAAAACTTGTTTTACATAATAGACAAGGATACTAGTGCATAAAATAACTTGTAGTTTAATTTGTACCAGCGAGGGAGCGTCATTTCACATTCCTCCTCCGGAAGCGGATGATACGCAGAAAGGAACATTCTCTAGAGATGAGGTGTGTCGCAAAACAAGAAAGCGGCAGAGCGGTTGCTTCACTGTTTGCACTCGCGTCTGCCAGGCATCGAACGGCCACCGAAGTGTGCAAGCGATTGAGCGGGGCGGTGAGCCACGGGTTTGGCCGCTTCCCTATATCTACCAAAGAAGCGTCATTTTGCTTTTCTTATGAATGCTAAAAGAATAAGTGTTTAGAACAATGACAATAAAATTGTTTATGGTTCAGGTCATTAGACAATATGTCCTTACTTTTAACTACGTAAAAGACATATTTCTCCCATTGTAAAACAAAAATCGAGTAGTGCATAATACATTTATTTCTGAGAATGCAATCATGGGAAAATCCTAGTGTACGCGAAAATCCATTGATATTGAAACGAATTTAAACCATCAATGTTTAATAGCATCTTCAGTCTCTCGCTCTAGGCGAAGCTGATTTGAAACGGCGGCAAAATCTTTGGAAATTATTAATACATGTTCTCGACCTTATGCATACCAATCTAAAATCTGTTTACAATTCTGAGCTTAGTGATTTACTGATGCCCGACTCCTATGTTCTTCACACTTACATTACTTGCGTAGATCGACGTCTCATCCAGTGCGGAGTAGGTAATGCTGAAAATTTACTCTTTTTTTAAGAACGCAATATGGTTTCTCTGCGGTGTCTGTCTATTAATAAAATCACCCTTCATGTTTTGATAACATTATTTATTTTTACTATTGCCTGTATAATTTAAATTTTTACTTCATCTTTTTTCCAAAAATATATTTTGCTGATAAAAGGCCCTTACTTTAGTGAAAAAATTGTCTATTACTTTCTTTGCAAAGAATCTTATTTGAATATCTTGAAAGATGTTTTTTCGTGGCGCTTCCAGTTTATATTCATGATGTTCTTCTCCTAGCCCACGTTGTCGAAGTTCACGATCTTTCGCGAAGATTCCCGTGTATCACCAGTAATCTTCTGCCTTAATGTTGCATATTTGATTACGCTAATGCCTTAAATCCGAGGGTATACAAATCACAATGCTCACATTCACAACGGCTAAAGGCTCTAGCATGTGCTGGCGGCAGTGGCTCTAATCTTACGATGTGCTCGCATTGGTGACCAAATGTCTTCTCTCAAAATCATGACCCTGGTGCAATACGTCAACTTCGTTTTCGTTTGTTTTCTAAATTTGTGTTATTTGCTACAGCTCGTTGCATGATGATCAATTATCATGTTTGGATGCTAATGTTCGTACTAAACCTTGTCACCTTTGGCGGTCTACATTCCGTGTATCGTAATGTGACGCTTTCAAAATAAAAATAGAAAATTTCTACAAATGTCCACGTCCGAAATCACAGCTATGTTTTGTATTGTCCTAAATCTCCAACCCTTTTTTTCTTCTGGAACATTTCTATGTCAAATACGTCTACGTCCAATATGGCTACCCAATGTCCTCTTTGTAAATGTAGAAACTACTATTTATTTTCGCCATCCCGGATGCTAATACTTTACACTGAGTAACTATTCCATATTATTTTAATCCATAATACCATTCAGGTATCTGGGTATGTCTCAATATATCCATAAAACATTACTGCAAGTTTCATAAAATATTCTGAATTAACAAAGTAACATATTTTATTTGTAATTTTTCGCGCGTTATCAATATTTTTATTATAGACTTATATTATTATTTCATGTACTTAATATGGTTTCATGTTAATATGGACTCAATAATTTTAATAGATCTCTAATGAAGTTTCTCGAAATCCTAAAAGTTCTCGTGTAAATGAGAAGAAAATTCATCGTCGTGTAAAAATCGTTTAAAGTAAAGGGAGTGATGTGAACTAATATTGTGTCTCTTAACAATACTGTTTTTTATAATGTAATAATATATAGTATAATTATTTTTTATTCTCAAGTTTTTCTCCAATTTATCATAACTTGTCCTTAAAAAAGTACGTTTTCTTTCTTAAATATTTAGTGCTTAGGTAATCTCTTTACGTAATCTTAGTATTATCAAAAATTGGAAATGGCCGAGTAGAATTACATAATTTCTTTTGATTGTAAATTATTTATTACTATAATGAATCAATAAACGTTAGAAATTTCACGCAATATGTAAAAAAAGTATTTCTTTGATAGTATGGGTCCCCTGCTTTCTGCTCTGAGATACTTCTTTATCATCTTTCATACGCCGGTGAGTGACGTTTCGAGTTTAACAAATATTAACATTTATATGTTTTTTTAAATTTGTTTATTTATGGTCGCTTTAATTTAATTTAATTTAATAACATTTATATGTTATTTAACAATTACATGTCGCTAATAATATATAATACGCTAACATTTTCCCCAATTTTTGACTAACTTAATTTTCACTTTGTTACGTTACGTTCTGCTATATTTATTTTTTACAATCCACTCTCCTCCAACCACAATCAAACGCACATAACTTGCTTCTTTGCGACATACCATCTCTTCTTACATGCGTGGGTCATTTTCCGCATGCAGTTGCAGTCTTTTTTCCTACTCCTTTTCGTTTATTTCTTAACGTATCTTATCGCCAGTTATCCCTCATTACTTACCTTTCCCTAGCAACATCCCTTCCCCTCTCACAGCCTGCGAAGCGCCTCGCTCCCCGACCCTGGCCGCCGCAACTCGGCGTCTATAAAATGGAAAGGAAGCGGCGTCACCGCTCCTATTCTCACCACTGCCTTCGCGCAACAAACGCGCCAGTGTTGTGTTGAGTGTCCGTTCAAAACAAAATTGTTTCGCCATTCGGTGTTGTTACTAGTGAAGACCCCTGCTTTCTGCTCTGAGATACTTCTTTATCATCTTTCATACGCCGGTGAGTGACGTTTCGAGTTTAACAAATATTAACATTTATATGTTTTTTAAATTTGTTTATTTTGGTCGCTTTAATTTAATTTCATTTAATTTAATAACATTTATATGTTATTTAACAATTACATTAATATACATTATTTGCGATTACGCAAATAACGATGATGGTTTTATTCGGATATGCGAAGGAAACTCACAAAAGAAATACATTTGAATACCTTACTACGCAAAGGTGAAAAGCGCCAAAAAAATTACTTAAGAACGGTGTTTCACTACATATCATATAGCTGTAAAATGCCAAGTGCTATTCCTAATTTCGTGGTTACGAGGCTGACAGAGAGAGCACCAGTGGTAAGTAAAGAAACCGTTTCATTACAACGGTGACAGGTGGCAATTCAAGTTGCATGTAATTTTCTCTCATTTGGCTTAATTTAAAGGCTCGTCTATTGTGTCTATTGTGTTTGGTGAATGTTGTAGTTAAAAAGTTACATGTGTTCACTATAAATTAGTTAATATGAAATCAAATGATAAGAAGAGAAGGTTTAGAAGCTCTGAAAAAAAGAGTGACCGATAATGCATACAATGAATTGGCCAGAACAAGTATTTGATGCTGATGATGCTGATTTACTTTCTTGCTACCGCCTACGCAGTTGAGAGAAAGTTACGTAATAGTGGGCGAAATAACGGCGAATTTTAAGCAGAAACGCTAAATTGGCGGGGTTTGGAAACGAAAGAGTCCATAAACCAGTTGCTAAATTTTGAAAAAAAATCTAACACGTGGTGTAGCCATAATCCATGTTTGTAGGTCCTTGATACAGAAAAATCGATTGACAGCAGAACGTCTGTACGTCTACTTGTGTGTGAATAACACTAGCGATTAAACCGTTCAGCCGATTTTTCCAAAAATTCCTCAATCGATCTGGGCGATCTCGCAGCCCCTTCAATTTCAAATCGATATTTTAATTTTGGGGTACTTTACATGAAATCACTGGGACATTTTCAAAATTCTCAAAAAAGGCTCAAAATTTATTGATTAAATTTTGTTGTTGGATATTGTGACAACATTTAAGATAATGCGAAAATTGCATAGGTTGAAAATTTTTTCGAAGGCTTCCTACAAGTAAAATATTAAAGATTTTATAAGAGATTTTTCCCCTTAAGTCAGACTTTTTCTATTCCATAAAAATCGATTTTGAAATAAGATCATTGACAATTTTTCGGATATTTCAGTACTTTTCGTATAATTTTGCGTGAAATATGGGGCAATTTTTAAAATCGATTTCGAAAATCGATTTAAACATTTCAACGGAACAAGTTTGGGGTCCCCGTATACTGGAGAAGTTTTTTTTAAACGTCCGTCCGTTGATCTGTCCGTCCGTCTGTCTGTGAACAACACTAGCGCCGAAACTATACATAGGATTTTTCCAAACTCAATACATCCCTGTCAATCTGGCCTCGCGCGAAGTTCTTCGATTTTGAAAAACATTCATTAATTTTTGGGGGTACTTTCCATAAAGTTCCTGGGACATTTTCAAAATTTTCTCAAAAATTGCTCCAATTTTTTTGTTAAAATTCCCCGTAAGAAAATATTGAAATACATTTACAAATGTGTTATTAAGTTTTCGCGATATTAAAAAATATCAAAAACAAGAATTGCTCACATACATCTCCAATATTCTTCTCTAAACCTTCGGTAGGCATAGTGTTAAATGTACTGCATCATATGACATAGACGTCAATTTGCTATATTCTTTTGTTTTCTCAAAAATTAAAAGTGTGATATTTTTCACTTGTCTCAACTTCACTTGTTTCACCCACAGCAATTTTCATTGAAAAATTGAAAACCATTTTTAAGAAATTGGCAAATAAGCATTACTGTAAATTCGAAATTTAATGCTCTTTTTACTCAAATCTATTGAGTTCTCCAAAAACTTCATTTGAATAATTTGAAGAAATTCCCCTCACTCATGAGGCGACCGTCAAGCCAGTCCACACCAATGAAATTAGAAAACAACCACGACAAAGTCTGTGCCATTCTGTACACCTCTCATTTTTATTGTTAATGTGTATACGTTGTTGATGCTCTGTAACGTAACTATCTTCACTTGACATTTAGAAAGATTCAGATTTAGTCTTCATGAAAAAGCCTAGTTCTGAAAAGCATGTATGACGCCTAGAATGTGATCTATGGCTTTCGTGTTTTATGTGGCTTATGTGTTAATCAATGTGGGAGAGAGTAGAGACTTGAAGAATCCTGCGTGGATTATTGAGCGAGGAAAGAAATTTTATTTAATTGATAGAGAATTTGCGGTTATATGAATGAATGATAATATGAAGCTGCGTATTACATTAAACAAATAATCAGGAGTTCCTATGAGTCGCTCCTTGAATAGTAAACTCCTTGAATTCCTTGAATAGTAAACCGGATTAAACGCCAAAGCGATATCCGGAAAAGTAGCTGTTTTTTTTTTCGTGAACGCTTGGGCAATTTCTTCTGAGATTCTTAAATGTTGAACAGTAAATGGTTTGGTCTGCATACAAATTGATATGAAGAAAAGATGTTTATATTTTTGAGTGCCAGACAAATAAATTGCCATTTCCAGGGGATTTATTTTTTTCTTTTTTTCGAATTGTTTATTAGTTTTGCTATCTTGGACGAAAATATGTACTTAATTAGTTGGGGCCCAGAAGAGTACTAGAATCATATCCAAGTGACTTTGTTATTGAAGGATAAGTCCAATACAGAATTTGTTTTTAGATTAGCAAAATGATCTGCTAATAGATTGGTTTATCATCAGATTAGTTGCTCTCGGATTATTATAATCTACAGAGGGAATAGCGCAACGCGTATAATTATTGTTCCTGTACATTTTCCTGAGATTAGGGGAGACTTTGTCTAGATTTTCACGAATTTTCGACACAAAAACTTATATTTCCGAACCCTAGTAACGAAAATGTGGATAAATCCAGTTGCTAAATGTAGAAAAAAAATCCTTTTTGCGTGACATTGTGTGATGGACTGTTTCTTGAAAAGTATCCGTTCAACAAGAGTCGCAAAATAATCAAAATTAGTCAAAAAAACATTATCTAACATATGACAATATGTATATCATTGAATTCATCTTTCTATGATTGTCATGATGGACTGAAACTAGTGTTGCTACAGAATGGCACAGACTTTCTCGTAGTAAAGTGTTCCAATGCCCTTGTTATGGACTGGCTTTACGCTCTTGCTCCATTCTCTTGCCAGCAGACATCTATCGCTGTCTAAAGTGCATTTTTAAGTTCTCGTATACGTACGTATATAGAGAAAGTTAGTAATATGTTTAGTTTATGTGTATGTTTATGCGTAATGTACAAGACATACAAAGGGGACTCAGCATGGGCAGACATCAGTAAAAGATTACAGAAACCTGATTATAAAAGCAGAGGAGACCATCCCTGGAAAGTACGATGTAGAAAGCAAAGAACTGATGTAGGCAAGTTCTCCTTTGTGAATCGTACTATAGTAGATAGGAACAAACTACCAGCAAAAGCACTAGAGACTCTTCCTTCTAATGTAGTGAAATTTAAAAATATACTTAATTCTATGTAGGTTATCATTAATAATACTGGGAATTTATCATCATCATATTATTATTATTATTATTATTATTATTATTATTAGTTTCATTATTATAATCGTCATGTGGTCATGTCTCTTATACAGTGAAGTGAAGTGAAGTGAAGTGTAGTGTGGTGGGAGCACGGAAGGGGAGGGGAATGTAGTGTAGTGCAGCGCAGTGAAATGAAGTGAAGTGAAGTGAAGTGTTAGGAAAGCTATAAGTCAACATACAGATATCTCAAAATTAATTATAACTAGGATATAAATCTCTAATTCTAATTGTAATTATATTTGTAAATATTTGTAATAGTTTTGTAATTGTCGTATATCTAGTTGTAATAATGTCTGCCACCGAGCATTAGCTCAAAGCGAACTTTAATAAATCTATCTAATATGTGTAAGTGAGTAATATACGTAGTACAGAGAAAGTTACGTAATGCTGCGCGCAAAAATGGAGAATTTTCGACTGAAAAAAATTAAATGCTGGGCCCTGAATACAAGAAAGTGGATAAATCCAGTTGCTAAATTAAGAGAAAAAGTCCTCTAACACGTAGTGTAGCCAGAATTCCAGTTTGGCAGGTCCTTGGTGCCGAAAAACCAATCGAAACCAATTGTCCGTCCGTCTCTGAAAACTTTTAGCGCGTAAACCACTCGTACAAATTTTTCCAAACGGAGGAATCTCTTGTTGAAACTTTGAGATCTCCTGTTTATCTGACTGTAGTTGAACCTTTGAGATTTTGAAAATCATTCTTTATAATTTGGGGATACTTTACATAAAGCCTCTGACTTTATGATTTGAGTTTGACTTTGCATGACGGGCAGTGCAATATTGCAAATACTGCATTCACTATTGCACGAAAACTACTAAGATTTTTAAAAAAGTCTACATGATCTTAGTGAAAGAGATATTTATGGACAACAAATTTAAATTGTAGGAAAAATCTCTATTTTCAACTTCATAGTTGCTGGAAGACACCGAAAACCGAGAGTAAACCGTGAAAATCGGACCTATGCTACTTTTATAAGTATATTTTACTCTATTGTATTAAGAAATTTAAAGAAAAAGTTTGGAGCCGTTTTTGAGAAAATTTTTAAAATGTCCGGGTGGCTTCATGTAAAGTACCCCCAAATTTGAAAGAATGTTTTTCAAAATCTCAAAGCTTCAACTGGAGCCAGATAGACAAGGGATTCTTCAATTTGGAAAAGATCATACGTGCGGTTTAGGCGCTAGTGGTGTTAACAGACAGACGGACGGACTGACGAACGTTTTGAAAAAAACAACAATACTTTTTCGGTATCAGGGGACCCCCAAAACGTGTATTTCCGTTGAAATCTCGAAATCGATATTTCCTTACATAACTTTCTCTATAGTACGTACATTACTCCCGTACATCGTACTATGTATACGAGTAAGTAAAAAAAAATAACTACGGGAAAGTCTATGCCACTCTGTAGCACTTTTGAAATTTTTTCAACTTTTCGGTTTTCTAATAGTGAAACTGAAATATTACTTTAAGTGTAGTTTAGGTGTTATTGTAAATGCAAAATTTGAAGCTATTTTTCACAGGTACTAGTAGTGTTCATGGACGGACGGACGGACGGACGGACGTTTTCGTTTCAATGGTGTTTTCGGGATCAAGGAGACACAAACTGGGATATTGGCTACACCACGCGTTAGAGAATGTTTTTCTTAATTTAGCAACTGGATTTATTCACATTCTCGTTACCAGGGTCCATTTTTTCGCGCAGCATTACATAACTTTCTCTATACTACGTATATTACTCTGTAATACGTACGTATACGAGAAAGTATATACATACAGAGATTATAGAATATATATATAAAACACATCCACCTTCCAGCACGTGGGGAGGGCGTGATAGTATGAATGCTTGTGAAGCGAGCTTAAAATTCTCAGGAAGCAGGATCTTTTGGGTATGAGAAAGGTCTGAACCCTTGACACCATGAATCATATAAAATACGAATAAAATGAGCATATATTCAATGAAAAAAATTACAGTGACGCAATTTTATAACAGGATAATGCACTTCAAGTAGTTGGTCACTAAAAAAAATAGGCGTCACCGCGACTGCCTGAACACACTTTCACCAATTACAATTTACAATTTGCTCATTTCTCTTTCTGAATTTTCCCACTACCATATTCCCACTACCATTTTCCCATTACCAAATTATTTTACTATTTTAACCTCTAGTTTTTCCGTGCACGGCTTTTAAATTGAATTTTACACTTGTTTTAAGGAATCCCGTTCACAGGTGCTAGCCTTGGGCTTCGCACTTACTATAACGCTGACCTTTAAAGAGAAAAAACAATAAAACGTAATATACACGTTACTTAAATCTGACCCCATTACATATAACAGAAAGCAATTACTTTTAACACACTACAATAAACTGTGACTTTTCCAGATAACATCAACTGTACAACATGTGAAAATCATGAATTATTTAAGTAAAATTGTACAAGGTATGGCGTCTTTGAATGAATTCAATAACACGTGCAGTAAATGAACTTGAAACTACCACTCACATTGTTCGGAATACTTCTCCCACCTATTCTGGACTTTTCACCCAATTTTAACTAGAATTGTCGTGTATTTACTGCTATTCTCTTTCCCCAACTGATCGCCGCATAAAAGTTGCCAGTTCATTTACTTCAACAGCTCCGCATCGCTCGCCTGTAGGTAACCTTGGTGATTTTCTGCCGATCGCAGCCCCGCGTTGCCTCTCGTCTTCGCTTGCTGTTCCACGACGTTCCCAGTTTCCTTCTCTCGAACTCTGGACTCCGCTACGCCTACAATTTCCACACCTTTGTCCCGTTCTCCGGACTCGTACTATTCTCGTTCCAGTCCAATCTTTCTCACCTACGCTTCACTCTTCCTGGGGTCGTCCTTCTTCTTCTGCCGCGCCTCGTACAAGCTTGTTCGCACTTCCAGCCTCGAATAATTAATGTTGCTGAAGTTGTTTTAAATGCTCGGTCTACCACACTTTGTGCGTGTGTGGTCTTCAGCGTGCAATATGAGATGCTGGATTTAGTTAACGTCCTTCTGCGCGAATTTGACAAATTTGAAATTATTTCGGAGTCAAACAGTCACTTCACCTGCTCTCTTAAATATTGTGAATGCGAAGAATGTTTGTGCACTCCATTTCTTAATTACCTCATTTTCGAAGATACGCTTTTCAAGCTAACAACCAAGTTAAAATAAACTCCTATGCTATCAAGTTACAATCGCCTTCAGAACTCAGTCTAGTCACCGTCGCTACGCAAAGAGAGCTCAGTCTAGTACCGTCGCTGCTGCAGACGTCGCTGCAGGAGTCGCTGCTGCTTCTCCGAGGTGCGCCGCGATACTTATGGTACTCGCGCCTGGGGAAATGTTTGGAGGGGTGAAAATTCTCGTCTTTTCGTGACCTCCCGGAAAAACGTTATTTGCTAGTTCGGGCGACAGAGTTCGAAAAGCTGTGGGTAGATGGCGCTTTTACCAGCCATCGCTCCGCCACGTACCCTACTCCTCTCTGTTCGTGGGCTTCTTTTCGTAGCTGCTGGTGGCGTTATGGGGTTGTCTAATCCCATGACGTCACAATATATATATATATATATTTTATATGTGTGTGTGTGTGTGTGTGTGTGTGTGTGTGTGCATGTAATAGAATATAAATGAATACGCAATGGCAATTAGCCCCATTCCCTCATGCACTTTCCTGAAAATTGTATTGCAGCAACTTTGACCATTAAAAAGGTACAGAAAGTGCAAAAGTTACGTGACTCACTTATTTACATATGTCACACCAACTACGGCCTACGAGGAAAATTTAATGAATGATATTACAAATAATTAATTTAATTTTAATTATAATTTACTTTTGAAAATGTCAATATTAATTCTATTTTTACTTTCTCACACTTTTCCTTTTTACTCTATTCTACAAAGTGTTTTCTTTATGTATTGATGTATTTCTTAGAAGCAATCCACAAAGAGTAATTAAAATTTCCTGCAGTCGATATTTGAGAGGCTCTTTGTTGTTTAACACCGAGATGGTGGCGATGATAACATGCCGATGTTTGATTTAGTCGAGCTTGTGTTTCCAAATAAACCTTTTACAATGTTTCGAAACCTATTTGATAATCCATATTTTTTGTCGCAGTTTCCTCTCATACCCTAAGAGAAGCAGTGCATGATTTGTACAGCGTAACCCTTAGGCCATGAAACAGATCTTACGTTTGCGATGAATTTAGCTGCAATTTAAAAAAAATCCTTAGAATTCCCGGTGAGGTATATTACATTTAGTATCATCTAATTTCTTAACAAAACATATGCTGCATATTGAATAAAACAAAAGGTACATTAACCGTATAAAATCATCAATAACTTAAGTAAACCTTTGCCTGCGAAAGTTTTCCATAAGTTCCTGCACTAATATTAACATCTTTTATTCAAGGCGGTATGGACCAAATTGTTTCCTTGAAGAACAGATTTTGCTTTCATTCAAGCACCCATTCCGCGCTTTTCTTCAAAAACTATCGATAATGCGTTAAGAGTTTGCTCTGCAATGTGTAGTAGTTTCAGTTTCACTGGTAGAAATCAGTGTCTGGGGGCATATCCCTCTCGAAACTGGGCATGTGCACCAACATACGCGAGATGTACGCGCGAAACACTGTGTGCCCACGGCATATACGGAGTACCCATGTCATATCTCCAATTACGGCGTGTGCGCAAGAGCTTGCCACGATATTTATTTGTGTTTATAAGTTGTGTAATTTAGCTCAAACGAATGCATTCTTGACATCCAAGTGGAATGTGCTTGATGAGTTCAAAACAAAATGGAACTCGAATATAAAACTACCTATATCTGAAAATACATAATACTCTTCTGTCTGCCAAAATTTAACGCTATTTACAGGAACACAAATTTTAAGACAGCAGGACACACAGATTTTCACACATTACTTTTAGACAAAATCTGGCATAGGACTCTGATTTCAAGTCTTTTATTTAAAATTTCGTGCTCTCAATTCCAAAATGGTAATGGATACAATTATAATTAATGTTGATGCATATATTAATAAGAAAATTAGAATTCTCAGCTCCTGTTATTTATTTGAAAACTGAACTTTGTAATGACTTTAAATTATTATTAACTGTACATTTATGGACTTTTAGTGTTTTACGTTACCCACCGCACTACATAAATTATTTACTTATTGTAATTCTAAATAATTTTAAGGGTTTGTTAAATTGAAATTGAAATCAGTAGGTAAAATGGGAACTATTGATGTTAATATAGACTGCTGCTTTCACAACCAATTTGTATTTCATATCCAACGAATTATTTTTTTAGTTCTTTCACTTTCAGTCACAGTGACTTCCAGTGACAGGTCACTTTCAGTGGCCACTGCACAACCATGACGTATCAAGATTTTGGTAGTTAAAGAACAGACTCCTACCTTTCTCTGTAGATTATGGAATGGTACCCCCAGGCGTTTCAAGAGAATTCTAAAATTCAACAGTAGAGTGCAAGCATAGCACACTATGAAGAATAATGTCTCTTGAAACATACATGTTAATTTCACCAAGCAACATATGAATGATCTTTAAATTTACAGGATCCACATACTCATAGTCTAAATTTATCATATTTTGAAAATTGAGTTTATATCCGGCGATTTTATTTTCTGTTCTTGTTTATGTTTCGACTTTTCTTGTCGGTACTTCGGGTGCCCTCCCTATATGAAATTAACGAAGCGTTTAATTCACGGGATTTTGTACTAATAAAGAGTCTTCATAATGATTTATAACTTTTTATTTATTTATTTATTTTACGTCAGAAAAAATTAAAAACTGCGTATGACGTGCTATGGGGAAAAGTGAATTGTGTGCACATTTTCAAAATTCTGTGATCCCTACACTTACTTATATACTACTTAAATTTTGAATTTTTGAAAGGGAGAAAAAAAACAAAAACTCCCATGTAATAAAATTTTTCAAGGATAAAAAGCAATAAATTTTGAATTTTGAAAGGGAGAAAAAAAACAAAAAACTCCCATGTAATAAAATCTATTTTCAAGGATAAATAAGCAATAAATTTTGAATTTTGAAAGGGAGAAAAAAAAAAAAAAAACTCCCATGTAATAAAATCTATTTTCAAGGATAAATAAGCAATAAATTTTGAATTTTGAAAGGGAGAAAAAAAAAAACTCCCATGTAATAAAATCTATTTTCAAAGATAAATAAGCAATAAATTTTGAATTTTGAAAGGGAGAAAAAAAAAAACTCCCATGTAATAAAATCTATTGTCAAAGATAAATAAGCAATAAATTTTGGCTCATTACTTCCTGCCGCGACAACATGGAAACGATAATTTGAATAATTGTATTTCCTCTGAATTCTAGAAGACGTGCACAGAAAATGAAGTTACATTTATGTCCAGAAGCAAAACAAGGGGCCATCTCAGCATTTGCTCAATGGATCAGGGAAACTGGACGAAAAACCTGATCGAGATGGGGGTCATTGACCCGGAAGCTGTAGTACAATAGTTGTTACAGGTTGTTTATACTCATTTATACAGTCCAAATGGTAAATAATGCATTATGTATCATTGTTAAAATTAATGTTACTTTTCTTGTGATGCTCAGTATAGTCTCTAATTGTATAGAAACAGTTATGCAGCAGAAACGATTTCACTTTGGATTTAAACTTTTCTATTGAATTTAATCGTTTAATGTCATCTGGCAAAGTGTTGTAAAATAATGTACATGTATTGTATGTGAATTTTTTGTAATGAGCTGTTGATACTGCCCCCTGATGAATATGATTTCTACGTCGAGTGTTATAGTAATAGACTTCTGCATTTTCTGAAAAATATTCCTGCCCTTGAGCAAGTCATTTTTACAAAACCACTGATTCGTAAATAAAAAGACACGGTAATGGTAGAATTCTAGATTAATGAACTTAATTGTGTGTTCAATTCATTTAAATGGACGTTCCATTTAAAATTAGCCATATCTCAGGCGGGAATGAACATTCGCGAAGTATACACAACGAGCAGTATGAAGGCTGACTGAATTTGCAAGAATTCTGAACGCGTAGCATAAAGAACTTAATTGTGTGTTCAATTCATTTAAATGGACGTTCCATTTAAGGTTTGACTGAATTGAGAGACCTAAAAATTTTGTTGCCTTAACATCAGTCAATGGTACACTGTTCATTTTCAATGGAGCACAGAATTGTTTATTTGAAATGGAAAACTGCATTAAAACCGTTTTCTTTCGTTTACTATTAATTTGTTATTTCGGAACCAACTTGAAACATCTGATATTGTACTATTTACGGTTTCTTTATTGCAAAGGATGTTCGTATCATCCGCAAAGAGAACCGTTCTTCCGTTTTGAATCGTCGAGGGCATATCGTTTACGTAAAGTAGGAACAGAATAGGGCCTAAAATCGATCCTTGAGGAACTCCACATGCAACGGGCAAACAGTCGGAAAGGTGCGTACGTAATGTTCCATCATTCCAGTAAGGTATTTCAACTCTCTGAGATCGTTGTTTAAGGTACGAACATAACCAATCTAGAGCAATACCACGAATTCCATATGAAGGTAATTTGGAAAGTAAAATGTCATGATCAATGACGTCAAAAGCTTTTGAAAGATCTAAAAATAATCCAATAGGTGCCTCGTTTTGATCTAATGATGAGGCGACATCTTTAAGAAAAGAAAATATAGCTGTTTCCGTTGATTTTGATTTTCTAAATCCATGTTGGCAATCTGAAAGCGCGTCGTGTTTAGTGAGAAAGGTTTCCATTCGTACGTAATAAAGTCTCTCTAATACTTTTGAAAAAACTGATAGAAGAGAAATGGGCCGATAACTGGTATCTTGTAAATAATGCAAACTTTCGGAAATAAATGCTGAAGATTTAGGATATATAAACATGTTCTTTTATGTGAGTGTATCTCGTTGCGGTATCCTGCATTAGAAAAGTTTTTGTTTAAAAGTGTTTGTTTGTGAAAAAAGCGTTTGTTTACCGAACGTTTGTACTACTAGACCCCATTTCCTGTGGCAGTGGTACACTCCATTTCCTGTGGCAGTTGTACTGCGCAATTACTGATCTTTGAAGATCCTTTAAACAAAGAATCAAAGAACACGTACAAGCTCATACACAGAAAAGAACACAATCACATTGTGCCAGCCACCTCTTCAAACAAGAACACTCATTTAATGCAGACTGTGAAGTCAACATTTTGGAAATTGAAAACAGGTACACTGACAGACTTCCATTAGAAGCCATACACATCATAATTTATTAAACAATCCCCAGCACACTATTTTGAACGAACAAATTCCTTCTCTCTCACCCTTCCGGAAACTGGCATCCCAGGCACATTAACTCCTCCGGCCGCCTCTTTTCCCCCATTTGGCCGGGCCTTCCTTAATGGCCGTTTCTTAGAAAAAAAAACCGTTCGCCCCTCTCCATTGAGAGCTTTCTTTTAAATAGCGTGCAATGCCCTTGATCTTCGATGTGTTGCCTGATCGGAGGCTCCTACGCTAAATATGTTTTTCATTTTTTTTTTTTTACTTTCTTGTTTTAACAATCGCACTTTTTTTTTTTTTTTTCTATTTTGCTTAAATTCTAATTGTATTGAATGCATTATAATATTCTGTAGTAGATAAACTTTTATTTTTCAATTTAGATATACTGTTATTATTTTTGTAGCATTAAAGATGACCGCAATGTGACCGAGAAAGCTTTCTGCCAAAATAAAAAGCTTCGGCAAAACAACGCCTCAATTGTATTTCTAGAATTATAAGCTACAGTCAAATTCATTCTTTCTCCTATCTAATAGATGAATCTGCTCAATAAATGCTTGAACAACGCTGAACTCTTCATCACTATATGATAAATAGTTTTGTATTTACAAACTTGCAATGAATGAATTAGAGAAGTGCTCGCATGATTATAATACTAAATATGGTCACAGGATCACGTCATGTTGGAATGTTACTGCCTTGCGGCAGTAACAGTTTCGATGATTTGAAAATGCCGCCACAGAGTACTGGAGGGGAGAAATCGGTAGTGGGGGCAAAGGGCCTGTGCGCACTCTACTCGGACACCACTTTCTGTGGAACTAAAGGTTTGACGGTAGCGCAAATCTCCGAATGGGACACCATTACTGGGTACCCTCTCGGCTGCCCGCAATGAGCCGGGCGGCTCATTGTCTATGCCTTTCCTCTTGTCTATGCCCTGTCTATGTCTCTGGTCCTTGCCTCTTGTCTGAGGTGTTACCTGCTCAGAAATTGCAATATTACATTACGTAACTGTTTTCAATAATACGAGCGAATATATGATGTTGCAGCAACTCTAGTTTTTACATTCTCGTATACATACGTATATACGGAGTAATATACGTAGTATAGGGAAAGTTATGTAATGCTGCGGAAAATCCATTCCGAGATTTCAATGGAAATACACGTTTTGGGGTCCTCTGATACCGAAAAGATGTTTTTTTAAACGTCCGGCCGTCTGTCTGTGTCTGTCCATCCGTCCGCACTAACTGAAAACCGAGGTTTCTCGAAAACTCGGTAGATTTCTGAGAAAAAGACCTTCAAATTTCCCATTTACAATAATGGTTAATCGCCATTTTCTTAAAACGGCCGTGAATTTTTTAATGAAATTTTCTATAAAGGACGAGCTTTTACTCTCCTTTAATATTGTTGCAGTAATAATTCGGTTGCACTACTAGGAAATCAAAAAATTGAGAAAATTAAAAAAAAAGTATTTTGGGCGGCGATAGATGGCAGCAGGCAAGGAGGATGAGCAATACTGTACAGCACCATTCCACACAAAGGATATTAGAAAACTTTACAACGAGAATGTCTGTGCCATTCTCTAGCACCTCTAGTTATTATTTTAATTGGCTATGAGTTAGCTTTTTGCATCTTACATGCAACTGAAAATGGATGGCCATCTGCATTCAAAACTTTGTCGTCTTTTTTATTGGTATGATACATAATAAGTATCAAAATCCACCACCATTTGTTGTCAATTAACCCCTCAAAATCTTACAGCCTCAAGAATACATCTTTGTCAATACCATACTCCGTGGTTGTGGAGTCCATCATAATAGAGATGTATCTACGCATTTAGCAGGGATTTACAATCGGGGATTTACACATTCCACACAAGCATCATATAGTGTGATTTTATCACCTTCGCCTGATTCAATTGATAAATAAAACATGAAAAACTCGTATGTTATTCGGTAGCACAGGGCCAGGCAAAATGACAATGCCTTTTCTAGAGTAAACCAATTCATATTTTATTGCTAACTAAAAACTCCGGAAAATTCCAGATTTGAGTTACACACAACCACCAACATTTCTCGCGAATTAAGAACACTTCTTCTGAAAAATAACTGAATACGAGATCGTAAACTCGTTCTTTTGTGACCTCTATACACTAAAAAAGAAAAGGATACCATAAATCCCAACCGGGTTTCAGCAGTTACACAAAACCTTCGTATGCGAAACAGAGACATTGTTGCTTTACTCCCTTTCCTGGTTACAACAGCATCTAAGATTGTTGACCTTGAGGGACCAACCGGCCTGTGATTTCTGAGATGTTGATGTTGCTTCATAAACGGACCTGTCGGCCTTATCAAGCCAAGTTCATTATGCTACGCGTTCAGATTTCTTGCAAATTCAGTCAGCCTTCATACTGCTCGTTGTGTATACTTCGCGAATGTTCATTCCCGCCTGAGATATGGCATAATATTCTGGGGAAATACATCTTATAGCTCCCAGACTTTTAGATTACAAAAACGAATTGTAAGAATAATAACCAAATCCCACCCACGTGATTCATGTAAGCCTCTCTTCATTAATCTAGGAATTCTACCATTACCGTGTCTTTTTATTTAGAATCAGTGGTTTTTGTAAAAAATGACTTGCTCAAGGGCGGGTATATATTTGCAGAAAATGCCGAAGTCTATTACTATAACACTCGACGTAGAAATCATTTCATCAGGTGACAGTATCAACAGCTCATTACAAAAAATTCACATACAATACATGTATATTATTTTACAACACTTTGCCAGATGACATTAAACGATTAAATTCAATAGAAAAGTTTAAAACCCAAGTGAAATCGTTTCTGCTGCATAACTGTTTCTATACAATTAGAGACTATACTGAGCATCACAAGAAAAGTCACATTAATTTTAACAATGATACATAATGCATTATTTACCATTTGGAGCGTATAAATGAGTATAAACAACCTGTAACCACTATTGTACTACAGCTTCCGAGTCAATGACCCCCATCTCGATCAGGTTTTTCGTCCAGTTTCCCTGATCCATTGAGCAAATGCTGAGATGGCCCCTTGTTTTGCTTCTGGACATAAATGTAACTTCATTTTCTGTGCACGTCTTCTAGAATTCAGAGGGAAATACAATTATTTAAATTATCTTTTCCATGTTGTCGCGGCAGGAAGTAATAAGAGCCAAAATTTATTGCTTATTTATCCTTGAAAATAGATTTTACCACATGGGAGTTTTTTTTCTCCCTTTCAAAATTCAAAATTTAAGTAGTATAAGACTTAGTGTAGGGATCACAGAATTTTGAAAATGTGCACATAGTTCACTTTTCCCCATAGCACGTCATACGCAGTTTTTAACTGTTTTTTTGACGTAAAATAAATAAATAAATAAAAAAATCACATTCCGATTAGAAAAGTGTCATTAACTTCAAAATGCTGGTTTTTCAGGACATTGTTTTACAACTAGAGTTCTGATTCAAGTTCATGGAGTGTGACAATTTGTAATTTTCTTTTGAAGGAATATTAATTTTTACTTTGATTTCCAAGGAAAAAAGGTTTCAAGTTTTTCATAATTGAGGGTTCTTCATAGTGTGCTGTTTGTGGCATATAGTATGGATAGCACTGCTTTCTCAAACATGCAATGATTTTGGCTATTATTCATCTTCAAAATTACCAGAGAAAAATATTTCAGATTGTGTTAATGATTCTTGGGCAAAGAAAAGTGATTACTGTTGTAATAGTGTTGACCTTGATATTTTCTGAAACATTTCCCTTACCAAGTGAAAAAAATACTTTCCTCTTGAAATAAAACAATTCAATATTACTAGACATGATTCTGGTGCCCCTTAAAATGCTAAACCCTGCATACATCTGCCAGATAAAATTGGCCAAAACATGCACTATCAAATTTTAGCTTGGTATTTTTTCCATTGTCTTTTGAAACAGGAACACCAAACATTTTTTCAAAATTTTACTGTGTCAAATTCATTCTTTTGTGAGGAATGAATCTTTTTGAACATTCTACTACATCACCAGATATAATTGGAGCATATTTGTATATGAAATCTGAGCCAATGTGAGGTCAAATTCTCATTTTCTGCTCTTGAATCACAAGTTTTTTTCTTTAAATTTCATAGAAGTTTTAAATCGAATTTGAATTTATTGGTTTATATAATTTTTCCTTGGAAGTCATACTTGCATGTCCAAACACTAATTTCAAAGACATTTTAATATCTTCAACAATATTTAATCTTCAATAAGGTAATCCTGCTGTTTTCAATTTCTGAATTGGTATAGGCAATTTTACAAAATTTAATTAAATATACATTTTTATTTTATTTTTTTATATACATAGTTTTATAACATATTATATTTTATTTTTTTGCATGCAAGCAGACTAAAAGTCTGCACCTAATTATTTTCCCCTCCCTTGTATCTCTGTGAGTTACCAGTGATACTGAGTAGTGATCTATGTGTGTTGAAATTAATCAATAGTATTCAAAGAATATAAACCTAAATTTTGAAGCAATCCAGAAAAGTATTCATTTAACAAAATAACTTGCCAAATTTAAAAGTCACTTCAGAACTAGTTATTAATTTGCTAAGAAAACTTATTATTTGACTCATCCAATACAATGAAGGACAATCATTTCGTCCCACGCTAAAGTGATGAGTCTTCTCCCACCTTACACAATACTAAAATTATGATTGATCCCGACCTCTCACTATATTTATTCGCTGTTATTGAATGCACATTCTTCTCTACAATTTTTTATTGTTGCATTCAGGTGATAATAACATTAGTTATGAAATTTACTTGTTGTCAGTGTAGAATTTGTAAATGCAGGCCAATGAGCTTGTCAAATTGATTGATTCAAATTGCAGACTCAGCGGGAAAATCAGTGTTGGGCAATACTTTTTAATTCCAGTTTTTAAGTTAATTTAACTTATTTGATTTGATTTTTATAATATTTTGTACATTTAGATTACAGAAATTGAAATAACAGTAGTACAAAATATAAATATGATTCATGTTGGTGATTTCTTCAATATACTTTTTGGATTTTAACAGTATGTAAACTATTTATGAATTCATTGTAATTGTAAACTAAGTCTTAATTTTATGTTGATGAATTTTGTGCTAGTGAATGCAAGAACCCTAAGTATAATGAAGAATACAATTGAACCTTCTGTAACCAAAATTAATATAAACATAAAACAAGAATATTAAAATTGTAAAATGAAAGGTTAAAAGAAATAAACAACAAATACATTCGAAAATAATTTTCAGCTATATATTTATCCATAATTTAAATAAATCTTGCGTTTTATAAAATAAATGTGAATTAAATTTGTTTCTTGGGGATCAGTAATAAAAATTGCTATTTAAATGTACTTGTGAAACAGTTTTAAAATAGTTTTGAAACAGTTATAAACCGTTTTTAATTAATTTTGAAACACATAAAATATTTTTGAAATAATTACTGATGACTATAAACATGTTCTTAGTCTCCTTGTGATCCACCTGATCACATAAATGATAATGTGGTACATCAATGTTTCATTATCATTTGTTAGCTATTAAGTTTATTCAAATTTTTATTATATATATATATAATAACCAAATAACTTTCATTCAACAACAATGCAGGTATTATTGATGTATGTATATCTACTGTAATAACAGTCAGACTGCAGAATTTAAAGGCGTTTGAGGCTTATTGTGAAATTTAATTATCACTAAATGCGTAATTTTTATGCAATTATTTCCTTTACGGTTCTGGTTGTGTAGGTAAATATACAGATCTGTTGTTGGATCAAAAATAAATAATGAATATTCTATTAATAGCAAGTACTACGCATAACCCATCCTATACCCGTCAACGATCAGTACTTGTAACACAATAAGAAATGCTTAATAAGGCAACACGTACGGCTGGCCCTTCAACCAGTATAGCTATGCAAGCCGACACGGAAGGCTGGGTCCTTCTTCAGTTTCGTCCGGATGCGTCATGACGGTAGGCTGGATCCTCCCACCTGTGTTGCTGGCTTACGCCGAGCAGATAGCCAACTCTTTCAACAAGGTTGCATGGCTCGGCAGCTTCTACCCGTGCACTTCTGACAGGTGAATTCAGAGGAGTGCAACAAGGGACTCTTTACGATGCAACTTTTCGTTCCAACTATCTCCGTCACGAAACAGCAACAGTGAACCTGGTTGGGCCTATATTATCATGCGTTCCCTTGATACAGTTTAATGGATCAGCTATACTAGAACTATTCTTTTTTCCCGTGTATATATGTGAAGTCCCTTAATAAAATATATCCAAACATTTCCTACTATCTGTTACTTCACTACTCGTGCTAATTTACCACCTGGTGGGTTTGCCTTTAGAGTATAGTATACCATGGCTGTCAAGCTAGTGCAGATCCTCTTTTGTCATCTTCTCAACAGATAGTGTTTCTAAAAAAATGTTCTGAACACAAATCTTAGAAAAGCTTCCCTATTTTAAATTAGGCTATTCCAAGGAAAAATTCTTGAATGTTTAATGTCTATTCACAGTGTCCTTGTTTTTACCTTTCTCCAACTTGTCTTCAACGAATGTTCCTTTGCTGCAGATTATACTTCCCTTTTCCCTTACCAAGAACGTTCCAGAAATGTACATTTCGTACTAAGCAAATATTTAATCACAGTCTACAATTAAAATACTCTCAATACATTGGCGACAATTTTACAAGAGCTCTAAAAGAGCTTTAAAAGCTCTCGAGAAAAAACCGCGGTTTGATTTGAAAGGAACATGTTCTTGTCACTCTTTAGGTGAGAATAATAGTTTGGGTGAGAATAATGACTTGGTTTTAATTTTATTTCTTCACGAGATTCTGATGGACCCCTAAACGTAGCAAAAGTGAAAAAAAGAAGTGAATATTGAATAATATTGAATATTGAATGAACAACAGAATAACAGAATAACCTACTATTGGTAGCAATGTCTCATATATTATAATCAAATGCATTAATACAAAAATGTAAAATAGTGTTAATCGCAAAAAAAGTTTAAAAAACGAATTCATCTTATCTGAGTTTAGTGAATCATTTTCAAACATCCGAGAGCGGTAGCTCAGTGCATCAACTGATGTCACTTCAGCGCCTCTGACCTAGACTCTGAGGTCCTAGGCTCGAGTCCTGACGTCGGCAGGATTTCCGACACTAGCTTTACAGCTAGGTGGAATTCAGTCGCAGTGTGGAGGAGATTTCTAGCGACCGGCTGCTCTGATCGGTAGTTTTCCGTGGTTTCTCCGATCAACACCAGGCGAATACCGCAGCAGTACCCTAACAAACGGGCCACGGGCCACGGGCCGCGCGCGATCTTTCCTTCCTCTTCCTTGTCCTAGCCTCTCCCCATACACACACACACACACTTACACTAACATGCACTACACAACCACATATTCCGGGAACCTGTCGAGAACGTAGAGCTTGTCCCGGCTGGGGCGGTGCCCCGCTGGTGGGAGAGTCCTGGATAGAGGGAAACCCCACTAGCCGACAGTAGGTCGGCACCGGATCTCACCATCGAACGGGGGAAGATCACCACCATCTACCGAGAAAAATCATGCACTACACTTACGGGGCTAATGACCAACTCAATTGATGTGCAAGAAAACACGAAAAAATCAATCAATCAAGCCTCCTCGACATATTGTTTCTGCTTGTGGAGATCTCTTATGTAGTACATATTCCGCTGGAATAAGGTCTTCCCTCTCGGCGGCGCAGCTCACGAAGCAAGCGCGAGAATACACGCCACGACCGCCTGCGCCTCCGCCGCCGCCGCCACCACCACCGCACCACCGACGTCCTATAGCCGCCGCCGACGTCGCTTTTGCCATGGCAGCCACACCGGATGGCTATCCCTTCCAACACCGTCTCGTCAACCCATACCGCTGCCCACACCGCCACGGCTCCCCCTACTGCTATGAACACCGCCATGACTACCACTGCAGGTACCAACAACGCGACGGCTACTGCTACCAATATCGCCACGCTTTACCGCTAAGCAACATCGCTACAGCTGCGTCTACCGCTACCAATATCGCCCCATACCACCGCCTAACAAGCCGTTCCCCACCTTACCGCTACTAACACCACCATCGTGCGCCTCCAATGCAACGATTGCCGCCTCTATCATAATCCGCTAGCGTCGTCTCGCCCTGCCACTATCGCCATTCCATTGCTGCCGCCTTCACCTCCACCCTACGTTTAGCTCTGAGCCGGCATTGCCACTGTCTTTCCTACGGCTCAGTCCGGAAAATCCTCGAGATCGTGTCTTAATTGTGACAGATATTTCTGCCCTCCCCTCCACCCACACATATATACTTACATTCATTGCACCACTACCCATGTTGGGGGAACCATTCGGGAGCTTATAGCTTTTTTTTACAAGTGAAGATATTTGAAGGGAAACAAGCCGTCGTGGTGCTCTGCGTTGGAGCTCACTTCCCGCAGGGGAAATCGCAATCCATTCACTACACTAACGAAGTAGAGACAGAAGTAGAGTTGCAGAGATGAAGTATCAAACAACGACCACTAAGGCACGGCCGCTACCACCGATCGCCTCACCCTTTGTCTCCGCCACCAGCGGCCGCTACCATCGCCACCGCCACCGGGGGTCGACTCGGCGCCGCGGCCTGGGCGCCACGAGGCCACGCGGCGTGTACCGTGTGTTTACGGTTGGATGAATCTCCGGTATGCGCAAATTTGCGCAACGCGTCACGCCCCAGACCTCGAGCAATTGCGCCCGGGCTACAATCGGCGGTCTCCCGGCTGCAGCCTCGCATCGGGTTGGGCCCAGGGTAAAGACCAACAGGTCTCTCGTACATTGATGGATGAATGTTTCCGGGCGCGTCAACGGCTAAGGTCATTAGTCTCGTAAGTGTCGTGCATTGTTTTTTCTTCGGGAGGTGTTGGTGATCTTTCCACGCTGGATGGTGAAATTCGACACCGACCTACCTTTGGTTAGAGAGGTTTTCTTCAACCAGGTATCTCCTACCAGCGGGGCACTGTTCCAGCCGGGACAAGCTCTAAGCTCCCGACCGGTCCCGGCGTGGATGGAAGTGTAATGCATGTAAGTGTGTGTGTAACAGGACAAGGAAAAGGAAGGAAACATCGCTCGAGGTCCGTGACCCGTTTGTTAGGGCACTGCTCCGACATTGGTCTAGTGTTGAGCAGAGAAATCAAGGAAAACTTCCAGTCAAAGCCGCCGCCCGCTCGCATTTCTCTTCAGACAGCGACTGAGCACGACCGCGCTCTGTATCTGGTGTCAAAAATCTTGTCACCGACAGGACTCGAATCTAGGATCTCTCAGTCAGAGGCACTACGGTGATATGAGTTGCTGTTACACTTCAAGCAGTAAATTTTTCTCGAGACATGAATGAGGGAGTGACTTGCAATAGTGCAGTGCTTGAAAGGATAAGAGAACTTGTGCTTGTGTGTATAACAGAACAGGACTACAATGAGGAAGGAAAGATCGCTCGGTCTCCCTGGCCCGTTTGTTAAATTCTCATTAATTCTTGCTTGTCAGTGTCGCGTTAAGAGTTATGGAATATGAGAGAGATGCTTCTTGAAATTCATAAATATGATATATTTTGTGGTTTGCGTTATTTTCTACTCACAGGTAAAAGCACATGCGTTTCACGAATTCTAGCTCACACGCGTTGGTTCAGCGCAAAGCGGTTGCCTTCCAATAACGCCCACAATGTCTGTTAACTGAGGATATTGACAGATGATGTGTTTCCAGAACGTTTGATTCCTTTCTTTCCTTCCTGTGAACATCCTTCTTCTTCGTCTTCTTATTTTCTTTCTTTTCTGTTTCCTCTGTTCTCAGAGATATTTTTACTTTCTCGCTACGGAGTAGAAAGAAAGCTGTGTAATTTTTCACAAAAAAACAGCGAATTTTCAGCTGAAAAACTCTTATTACAGGGCTCTAGAAACGAAAAAGTTGAGAAATCCAGTTGCTAAATTTAGAGATAGAATCGTCTATCACAGAATGTGATGTAGACATATTGGTGTTTTGTTGGTCCTTGATATCGAAAAATCGAATGACGACAAAACGACTGTTGTCCGTCCGTTGACTGTCTGATCGTTTGTCCGTCTCTTCGTCTGTCCTTCTGTCCCTCTGCCCATATGTCCCTCTGTCCATATGCCACACTGTCCATCTGACCATTTGTCCTGAACAATCTGATGTTGCGGCCCCTTGAATTTGAAACTGATATTTTAATTTTTAAGGGTTCTTTACATGAAACCCCTGCCATGTTTTCAAAATGTTAAAAAAAATGTCTCCTTCGTTTTTGATTAAATTTTGTTTTTGGATAGTGTAAAGGAAGGTGTTCTTTTTAGAGAATGGTGCGGTTCTCATGTTCGTTGAAAACAATGATTTTTCGAGAATTGTAAAATTTCAATTTTTTTCGGAGTCTTCCCACAACTAAAATATGATAGAGATTTTTCCCTTCATGAAATCTGTTCCTTCAAGATAGATTTTCAAATGAGGTTATGTAAATTTTTTCGAAAATATAAGTACATTTCGCTTAATCTTGTGTGAAAATACGGGCGAGAAAGTTCGGGCTGTTAATACATCACTAGTTCCATCTTCATTCCTTTTAACATTTCGTCGCCTTATCTGCTTTTCCATACTACCTAAATATTTCATTTCTATTCTTTACTATGTTTCGTTTATTATCGGTTGTAAAGTCACATATTCTTCAGAGCAACATTCTGCTCATACGAAAACAACGAAGGTTTTTTGCCCGTCATTTTGCAACCTCGTAATCGTATTAATCTTGAAAATCTCTATTTATTACATTATCTAGAAACCTACAATTACATCACACTCATAATGGTCACTAAATTAATTAAATAAATGACTATACACTCACTAGCCGTAAAATATAAGGTTTTATGTAATTAGTCATCAGAAGATGTTTCTCGCCGCCAACAGAGCGATTGTTATCATTTACGAATGGGAGGTCCGACTCAGGATAATCAGATAACATTCGTCACAAACGAGAGAATGTTCAACAGCAACTCTCTTTAAAAGTTCATTCCGCTTTAACCATTTACCTTTAACCTTTAACCATTCTTCGTCCGATATTATCATATGCATGCCGTGTATGGATTTCAGCTGCCCCAACCTCATTAAGTAAGGAACAAATCTTTCAAAACAAAATTTTAAGAATTGCAGTAAATGCTCCTTGGTTTCTCAACAATAAAGCCTACTGCACAACGATCTTGCAATAGAACCGATTACTTCCTTTATTATGAAACTGTCACATAATTTCTTCAATAATTTAAACCATGTACAAGGAGCAGTCACGAAATAGGAAATGAACAATCCCCACTCTCCCGCCTAAGATAGAGTCCCATTTCATATTTTACTTCCATATCTCTCCGACATTACATAAGGTAAGAACATTTTGTGCATTTACCTGTCTCTCCAATCGTATTTCCACCTAACCCTATCATCGCTCTCTAACGAAATTTCCTCATAATAACCTTATTTGAAGGCACAACCTAATGAAATCACTGTCAGGGAGGTGACAAGAAGTTACCTCCACACTTCTCTGATACAAAGTTGCACGGTGAAGCAATTGAAGAGCCTTACGGCTGAACGTTGAAATATCCATCAATGTGAAATAAAATATATATAATGTGAAATATGGGAGAATGTTCACCAATGAAAATAACTCAGATGAATTGTACAAGTGCCTCCCTTAATAAAATTCATGAACTAAAGAACATGTAAAATTGCTACGCAGCTTGTCTCATGCGTTCATCATAACCAAATTGTGATCAATATGAATTCTTTGGCTTCCGCGGTCGGAGTCATTGGATTCTTGGCTGTTGGCGATGAGCCGCGTGATGAGTTGCGTGAGCCGTCGATGGAGCTGTCGTTTCGGACATATTGTTGAGACCTTCTTCAGAGCTATACTACTCAGCATAAACAGCAGTATAGCTCTGAAGGCCACAACAAGATGGCCGAAATGTCAGCTCCATCGACCGAGACGCGGCTCATCCCGGACAGTCAAGAATCCAATGTGTTCAATATTATTACATACCCTGAATTTTGACACCGAAAACTATTTATCGTTTCTGTCACGTCTAACTTGTTAAGAAGTCCCTGTGAATTATTTGTTTCTATATAATTATCATTCAAAATAAAAACATTCATTTGAAGTATCCAATTGGAATTAAATTCCAGTATTTTTCGTTTCCTACATTGTTTTGAATATACATCTTTCGTAACGAGGTATAACAATAATGTATTTCCAATAATTTTAGTCGCTGGAGAGGAATTGGGCCTCGGTGGCTCGTTGGTTAGAGTGATCGCTTTCCACAGCGCAACCCCGGGTTCGATTCCCGGCCGAGCCAAAGTAATAGCTGCCCTTTCCTTACAAATGCCCCAGTATCTATTGGTGTGTGATGATGAGAAAGCCCACCTTAAGATTATGAAGACTAGAATATGCGGAGAAGTGATCGTTCGTGCTAACCATATGAACCCCTTATCGCTTGGCCGAGATGCTGGGTCGCCAAGACCCGTAGCGGGCAATCGAGCCTATAAGACACCTGTCCTATAGGACACGACAGGCGAGGAATTGGTGTTCCGAAATTGGCGAGTTGGAAACATTATCATGAGCTTCCTGCTCTACCAATATCACGTATGCACAAAACAACACTCTAAAAGTAGTGGTGCTACATCAGTATATACTTTCTCGCATTATTTCTAAATTGCCCTTTTGAAACATTGAGAGAGTTCAACGAAAATGAGACCAGTGCCATTCTTTTAAAACTCCCTTCTTCTATTCGTGAGAAAAGTTTCAAGAAAATATTTGAGGCGGTTTTTGATAAATTCTTTTTTTTTTCAGACAAATGTGCGAAATCTAATATTCTTTTTCCTAAAATTGTACATGTCCTTTTTTGAAGAGCTGACGTTTTACAAAAGACTTTGAGGCAAAACTTTATTAGTTTCTAGTTAGTGCTTAGGAAGTGTGGAGAATGTTATTAATGCTGCGGGAAAAAACGTCGAAGCCACGGGCGGGCTTTCAGAGAATAACGCAATACATTTTTAGTCGAACTGCTTTCTAAGAAGGGCGTCAGAGCGCGCCACGGGACAGATTCAAGGACCGAGCAGAGAGAAAATATTGCATATTGACGCAGTTTCGTGAAATCCTTGCTTCTTTCTACTTGAGACGCGACGCGATCGCAAAGTCGAGTGGTTGCGTGTCGACGCGCAGCGCTCGTGTAAAGTGCGAAGGAATTGGAAGTTTGAATATATAGTTGGTAGTGCGTCTAGTTCACAGATTGCACCAATTGCCCGAATTAAAAAAGCTCTCTCCTCTGTCTTTTATTCCGTCTCTTTTCTCTCTCTCTTTTTCCCTCTTTTTCCTATTTCTCTTTTCTTTTTTTATTTTCGCTCTCTTCTCCTCCTTACTCTCTCTTTTTCCTCTATTCTAAATCTTCTCGCTTCTCTTTTTCTCTCTATTCCTATCTTTTTGTTCTCTCTTTCACCCTCTCTTGTCCCCTATCTCTTTCCCATTCTCCTTTCTCCCTCTCTCTTTTTCTCTATTTTTAATCTCTCTTTTCCCTCTCACTCTCCCTTTATTTATCTCCCCCTCTCCATTTTTTCTATGTCTCTTTTTCTTCCTCTTTTGTTTCCCTCTCTCCTTTATCCCTCCCTCTACTCTCATTTTCTCTCTCTCTCTTTCTCTCTCTCTCTCCTCTCTCTCTCTCTCTATATATATATATATATATATATATATATATATATATATATATATATATATATATATATCCCGCACCGCCAGCTCCCCCTTGCCTCATCGGCCTCACCCTTCGTCACATGACGACGCCCAACAACAACGAAGCCCAGATGGATAGATGAATTGCATTTAACCAAAGCGTTAGCTTGTGCTACCGCGCCATCTAGGTTACAACAAAATAAACAGCTTAAAAACTTCTTCCATGAAAAAGCAAACAGGCACATAGATGTGCCAACTTTCATGGAGATCGGCCAAATAGCGTCTAAGTTCACAATTAGGTATATTCTGACTTTCATTTTTACATGCTTAGATTAGATAAGACTACAAATTATGTATGCGATACAGATGAGGTATAAATAACAACAACAATAATAATAATAATAATAATAATAATAATAATAATAATAATAATAATAAAAATAATGAAAAAGTTATCTAGGGCGAGCAGTCACCTTTTGCTGACGTCCAACCCAATTTTTTTTTATGGAAACCATCGATCCCTAAGAACGTTCAAATAACTCTAGGGAGACGATATCGACCACTTTGGGAAATGGCGGGGCTACACATACTAAAATATTTATTGGAAACTACACATAGTAACTGCACACTTGTCTATTTGCGTATTTCAAAATAAAAACCACGACTGTCCAGCATGTGTTGAGTGCAAACGTAGCAAGAAAAGGCCCTAAGACTTAGTAGACATTGACCACAAAAACCTCACAACCTAAACCTTCAATTTGGAACAACGGTGCACAAGATTCCATCCGTAATTTTGGTCGCCTTGCGTTTGTAAAGGGAACGCAAGTAGAACGGCGAAGGCAACCGCAGCGAATCGTAAACTCACCCAACCGCGCGAAGCCATGACATAACCTTGCACGAAACTCACAAGGTGAAGCCATTCACGGAAAAAGCAAAGCAAGTTTTATCTCTTAGTTTCGGAGCAATTCCCTTCACAACACTTGGGTATGCTGCACTCGTTTTAGAAGGTGTAAAGTATTGATTTTGTATAAAGTAGTAATATGTCAATAAAATTTAAAAACAATTTAAACATGTTACCAATATTCGTTTTTTTTTCGGATATACTTCATTGTATTTCTGTTAGAAAATGACATTGACTCGTTCATGTTTCTTGAAAGAATGGGCTTTTCTTAAACGCGATATAATGCGATAAACATATTTGAACACTTGTATCTAAACAAACTGTTTCTTTCATCTTCCTGGCTTATAGAATCAGCAACGGGTACCGTGCCGTTGGTATCTTATTCATTCACCTAATATATGGCAAAGGAATGAACTTTTCTTTCAGCAGTATATGTTATTATTACAACTCCCAAAAGACAGACTTTACATCGACATCAGCAAACGATTTCAAATCTATACAGTAATCTGTACAGTTTGTGTCAGTAATCATGGTATTAGAAATTTCGAATGCATTGAAGCGGTTTTCATTTGCACTTCTTTAAAACTAAACCAAATTTCCTAAAATTTAAAGAATAACTTACAGCAAAATTATATAACTTTCAAGAAATTTTTGCCGCAAAGTACTTGAGTTCGCACATGGCGGTCTTTTATGCCTCAAAGCTGGCCAAAAGTGCAAAAACTTAAGTTACACCCCTGGTGCTCAGATTTTGCTTAGCGCAGGCAAGTTAAGATCGTGGGCAAGATAAAACGCATTGGGACATTGCATAGCTAAAGCTCACGGCACTGCGTCCAGAAATTGGCGCGAGTTTACAAGTAAGGTAGTACAAATTGCTCCGGAGTAGCGGTACGTCATTGAATACGTCCATGACAGTTTTTGGAAGTTACTTACAGCAAATTTAGACACATTAATTACCATTTTCTGTTTAAAGCAAAGAAATGATGCATTAAAATGAAGATTTAGATTTCAAATTCTCAATTGAGAGAAAAATTAAACGTTTTGAATAGAAAGTATTTTGATTTAGTAATCGTGTTTACGTAATGATATAACAGCATTAACTTTCTAGTTCAGGTTAGGAGGTACAACAGACAAAGATTCTTGTCTGTTACAAGTGCTGTCCGTCCGTACCCGAGAATTATTAACTTATAATACATGGCAAACATATTTTGCAAAAATTGGCATTACAAATTTTTGGCAAAAATATTTCTACAAGGCAGAATTTAAAAACAAAGTGAAATGAAGAATATACACATAACTGAAATCTCGATTGTTTTTGTAGAGGAAGGTATTCTTATTTTCAAGCAAAGACTATTTCAATTTTTGTGAATAAAGTTTTAAGCTGTTACAAATATTTATTTGCACATTTAGAACGAACAATAGAGATATCTTAATTTTCTTCTAGGCTTTTAGTTATTACTTTCGCTTACTTCAGATTTGACATAAATTGTTGTGTATTAAAGAAAGTGTGAACAAAATGACCCAGTTAAAAAATTACAGCGCTTTGTGAGATACACGCCTTTCAATTTTTTTTCTACGTTGCTTGCACTACTTGCACTCGATATTTTCCTCGCATGAGTCACTTCCTGGCGTATTAGGTAAGTACATTTTTTAAGACTTCTTAGACGAATTGTATCACAAAACGAACATTTTATATTTTTAGTGGAGTTTCGGCAAAATACTAAAAAATGATTTATGTGAAATGGTTTTGGAAGCTCTCGATGGTGGCTACGCGAAAATACCGCATGTGATTAGTCGTATTTGGCAAATTACTGATACTGAGAAAATTTCAAATGAATCATTCACTAACCAACAGTAAACTTTACACAATTTTTGTAATAAAGGTTTGCAAATTGAGAGAAATGCAATCGAAAAGATGATGTTTCTAAAACAATGTTCCACTTGGTTGAATGAAAGATTTATTTTGCCATCTGAAATTTCGACACCACAAGATTTGAAGATTCCCCAAACCTGGGATACCTATCGACTTCATTTAAAGCAAATAGTGAAAGGTGCAAAAGAAGGAAAATAAAAAACAGTTTCATGAGTCCCACTCTTCACTCACGCTTTAATGGTCAACGCGCAAACAACACCTGGATGTCCGAGATTGTTTGAAGGAAAGGAAACCCTAGTGTGTCCCACATATGGAGAAGTAGGGGCTGCTAGCGAACGATGTTATCCGGTAAAAGCATCACTTGCATTTCACATTACGGAACATGTTGCAGAAGGAATCTCCTGTCTACTCGACCATCCCATTTTTCGAATAATTTCTGCTCACCAAATTTCTTTCGGCGCTCAACTCAAGTTAGATAAGCACATGGAGTTTTGACGACAGCACTGAACCCCCTGTACAAAACGGATTTCGAAACAGGAGGCTATTTTAGTGATACAATTGTTTATTACCTGTTGTGTACCGATTCAACTTTCATTCTCTTCATTAAAAAAACTGTTTTATAGCAAAATCATAAACTTCCCTCAATTTTTATTGCACACCGATTAAGTTTCAATTTCGAATATAAACAGCTCAGCTAATTACAAGTGAAGAAGAATTGATGCAAAATCAAATTAAATAACTTGGGTGCACTCCCGTTTCGATGAACGGCCTTCTGTGAAATTTATGTTTCCACGATATGCTTCTATGATGGACGGGATAGTACAAGGCTCTCTGACAACAACCTCAATGCAGAAATGTTACATCTGTAATTCAACTTCAAAGGAAATAAATGATTTAGATGAATTAGTGAAAAATGTGTATTTACTCTTCTTGTCTCGATTTGATTTGATTTCTTCCTGTTTCCGGGCACGTCAACAGCTTTTATCATTAGTCCCGTTAGTGTAGTGCATGTTTTTTCTCGGTGCGCGGTGATCTTTCCCCGCTGGATGGCGAAATCCGGCGCCGACCTACCGTCGGCTAGTGGGGTTTCCCCCTAACCAGGACTCTCCCATCAGCGGGGCACCGCCCCAGTCGGGACAAGCTCTAAGCCCCCGACCGGCCTCCCGGAATATGTGGTAGTGTAGTGCACATGTAGTGTAAGTGGTGTGTGTGTGTGTGTGTGTGTGTAAGGGGAGAGGATAGGACAAGGAATGGGAAGGACAAATCGCGCGCGGTCCGTGGCCCGTTTGGTAGGGTACTGCTCCGGCATTCGCCTGGTGTTGATCGGAGAAACCACGGAAAACTACTGATCAGAGCAGCCGGCCGCTAGAATTCTCGTCCAGACAGCGCGAATTGACCTAGCTGAAACGCTAGTGTCGAAAATCCTGCCGCCATCAGGACTCGAACCTAGGACCTCCCGCTCAGAGGCGCTGCAGTGACATCAGTTGATGCACTGAGCTACCGCTCCCGGTCTTCTTGTCTCGAAATAAAAAGAAAGCGAAAGCATCGCAGAAAAAATCGCACAAAATATCTCAGAGTATAAAATATAAATATCGATTTCTATTGAATAAGGGATGACATTACATGTTTATATGCATTCTATTTACTATTTATCCAATTTCCATCCATTTCTTTTCCAGGAAACGTGGGAATTTAGGTAGGTGAGATTTGGCCAAGTTTCTGTGCTTCTTGGCCCAGTGTGCATACTTTTGATACTTTCATTATTTCATGAAAAGTAAATATCTTCGTTGAATATAAGAACATCCAGACTTTTCCCTCAAGTGCAGAATCCACTTAGAGGCAAAACAGCTGTAAAAGAGTCATAGCTGAATCTGATGAAATCCGCGAGAGAACTTCGTTAGCCATGAGACGCTTGGATCTTAAACGAGGGAAAAATAATTGGGTTGATTAATTCCAAGAAACGTGAAGGAATGGAAAAGAAAGGCTTGATTAATTGATTAATTATTTCGTGTTTCCATCAGGGATCAAAAAGGTATAAAATATCCGTAAAATTATTATATTTTTCCATACCTCTATCAAATACCTTTATTCTTTTTTACCGATAAAATACCTTTAAGGACGTGTGTACCGGTATGGACATCAATAAAGTTTATACAGGTATTATATAGGTATTTTCAATGTAAAATAATGTCCCTCAGACCATCCAAGCAGATTAATAAAATTATATATCTCTTAATAAAATAAAAAAGTGCACAACCACATGCCCATACCTATGTACATGCAAGCGCAAGGCACACACGGCGTGCGCCCATCCACAGGCGCCCACTCTTTCTTTCTCTCTCTTTTCTTTCTGTCTTTCTTGCTCTCTTTCTCTCTCTCCTTTTCTCTCTGTCTTTATCTCTCTTCCCTCTTTATTTTTTCTCTCCCTTTCTCTTTCCCTTTCTCTCGCTCTCTTTTTCTCTCTCTCTCTCTCCCTCTCTCTCTCTCTCTCTCTCCACACACACACCGCAGAAAATGTGCTGCCAGCGGTCATTCGTCGCTCACATTTCAGTTTCAAACTGCGAAAGGAAATTGATAGCTTGGAATGTGTCGAGTGCTTTATCCTCTGTCTGAGCGAAACCCAATGTTTGGGGCCGAACAATAAAACCCCTTGGGTCGAAACTTTGACCTCCAGAAGCTACGCTGGTAACGCAACGATGGCGCTGCCCTCGCTGCACTTACAATGAAGCTCTTTCAGAAGTTTATTTCTTGGTGGGGAAAGGGGATTCTCATTGGAATATTCATCATTATTCTATTTTGGACACAAGTTTCTACTACTATGAATCTACTGTTATGCATTTCTACTGCTATGAATCGTCATATAAACTCAAACATTTTAGAACGTGTTTGACATTTACTATTGATACGTTTATAAATATTTTACAAGATTGTGAAAATTTAAGCAAGTTACAAAAATGTAGGCTGGGCTGAGTTAGCTCAGAGCCAGCAATGCCGCTTTCTGATACGACTCTAAGGTTGTAGAGTTCGAATATCAACGGTGGTGTAATTTTTAACACTAACTTAATAAGCAAGGTCGAATTGAGTCGCTATCTGGAGAAAAATTCTAGAGACAGGCTGCTCTCATCGGTAGTTTTCCGTGATTTCCCTATCAATTTCAGGCAAATGCCGGAGCACTTCTCTATCAAATAAACCATGGACCGCATGCGATCTTTCCTTCCTTTTCTTTGTCCCAATCTCTCCCCTTAATCACATGCACTGCACCACCACACTTGTCAGAAGACTACACAAGAACTTAAAGTGTGTTGGGGTGAGGCGGTGACCCGATAGGAGAGATTCCTGAAGAGGGAAATCCCCTGCAAGCTGACGCGTAGGTCAGCGCCGGATCTCACGATATAGCGTTGGAGGAACACTTTTATCTCCCGGGAAAACATGTGCACCCCAAACGGAACTGACAGTTGACGTGAAACCGTCGGAAACATCAATAAACCAATTAATCAATAAATCATCAGATGCCGTTTTTTCTCTTCTGCTAGGATGTGAAATGCAACTAGGAATTAAATATCGGGTTCATGAGCATTCCCTTCCTCCAAATATATCGCGATCAGTCGCGAACAAGCTCTGGGCACCGACTGCTCTCCCGAGATGTCTGGTAGTGTAGTGCGTTAAAGAGTATGTGGCGAAAGAATGAGGAAGAAAGGACCCTTTGGCCCTTTTTGCCAAAGTATTACTCGGGCACTCGCCTGGTACTGATCGGAGAAACCATGGAAATATACTGTTGAGAAAACCTGACCACTAGAATTCTTTTCCGCTCAACCACAGAATTCGACCTAGCTAGAATAGTATGGCTAGGGTCGAAAATCCACCACCATCAAGATTAGATATTTAGTATCTCCCGGTCAGAAACTCTGTTGTGTCAACAGTTGTTCCTCTGAGCCATCTCAGCCAAATCACAATGATTTCCCCCTAAATACCGGTATTATTCTCCTGAAATATCGGTATTTATTCATGAAAATACCGGTGTAATTAATTTTACAGGTATAGCCGTCGGATAAAAGTAAAATACCTCTAAAAACACCGGTATTTGACCTCGTATACTTGTATTTTTAAAGGTATTTGGAATAAAGGTATAATGTATTTCTATACCGGCATAAATTCCTTTACCGCTATAATTTCGGTATTCGATCCCTGGTTTCTGGGCATGTCGACTACTATGGTCATTAGTTCAGTAAGATAGAGCACGGAAGGGGCGGTGTTCTTCCTCTGGAACTGCGATCCGGAGCGCACTTACACGTCAGCTTGCGTGGGAGGGTGCACCAGATATCTCCCAGCAGCGGAGCACCACAGTAGTAAGTATACTAAATTTTATTGAAACAAACGTTATTCCTCCGTTGAACAGTTAAGCTGAATCACAAACACATATATACATACATCAGAGTTTTTTTCTTTGTATCTTAATATTTTCGGCAATGGGTACATTTATGCGGCAATGTTTACACAGGCGATTAGATAAATAATAGTTATACATAAATAATTATATTTATTGTAGGTTGATTATAATATCGCAAATATGTGTATTTTTGCACAATTTTGGGGAATCGAAAAAAACAGTTAGCTTGCTTGGTATTTGGTATCGAAAAAAAGTTTTATACAAAAGTAGAAAATTTCATCTTAAAAATCAAGTTGAATCACTTATCATCAGGACTTAAAGAGCTATAAACAAAAAAAACAAAAAACAAGTCAGATAAGTGGCAAAATCAAACATTATTACATTCAGACAAAATCACCCCTCAGAATTGCGAAGCACATCCTCGCAAGCGACGTGGCACCGACTCCCGCGTGTCGTTGGTTCGGAACGCTCCTCTCCTCTGGGATTCAATCCGGAGCGGTGGTGGGGCGCCCGGCGCAGAACCTTCCTCTCAAGGTCCAGGGGGCGCACAAAAACGCATTCTCACTCGCTCTCTTCCCAGGCAGGCGGTGGCGACGCGCGGACGGAAGCGGAACGAAGGGGGCGGAGGGACGGGTGTGCGCAGACTGGGATGGAGAGGGCAGGAGAGACAATGGCGGATGAGGCAGGATAAGCGGGGGGGGGCAGGAATGGTTGTTGTAAGAAAGGGGCGGTGGGGAGGGGGGGTGTGGAGCGGTGGAGGACGATTACATGCGGAATGGGCAGGTTAGGGAGAGAAGGGGAGTGGGACAGTCAGTATGTGGACAGGTGATATATATATATATATATATATATATATATATATATATATATATATATGAGAGAGAGAGAGAGAGAGAGAGAGAGAGAGAGAGGAGGGGGGGGGGGAGGGGAGCAGACAAAAACCGAACGAACGTTGGCCCAAAAACCCGGTTGGGAGCAGGAGAAGGCGCAGGATGAAGTAGCAAAGAAAAGAGCGATAGATGGAGGTGGAGGCGAGGGCAACTGGGCAGACAGAGAAGGCACATGCGAACAAAGAGAAGGGGGAGGGGGTGGGAGCGCGGGGAGCGGGGGGCCGGCGCAGGCCGTGGGAGACGGGTGGGAACGGCGGCATGCGCGCGCAGCCGCTGCGGGAACTCAGTCCGCTTCTATTGTTTCCCTTTGTTCGTCAAACACCATGGGCAGCAGCTGTGAGTTTGGTATAAACATCAATACTGACGATGTCTGCGACGGTGCATTCGTCATCGAGCTCTAGGATTTTGTGACGATCTTGTAAGTTATTGTACATTCTGATGTCATTGCTCGCTAAAAAGTACGTATTATTCCTTCTGAACGTTCAAAAATAATTCAGGGGAAACTGAATAATACATTTTTAAAGATTACACATTTATGTGCATTACAGATTTTTACTTTCTCCCTACCGCTATCGCAGTAGAGAGAAAGTAATGAAATGTTTCGCGAAAAAAACTGAGCATTTTCGGCAGTAAACCACTTATTCCAGGGCCCTGGCAACGAAGAAGCGGATAAATCGAGATGCTAAATGTAGAAAAAATCTGACTCGCGGTGAAGCCAGGATCCATGTTTTTTGGGGTTCTGTATACCGAAAAATGAATTAACAGCGAAACGTCAACAACGCTAGTGGCTAGACCGTTCGGCCGATTTTCTCCAAAATTGATGTTCCCTGATCGATCTGATTGATGTCGCGGACCACTGAATGTGAAACATTTTAATTTTTGTTCTTTACATGTAGTCCCAGGACATTTCAATTTTTTAAAAAATAATCCCTCCAACGTATTTGATTAAACTTTGTTATTCAATAGTGTAAGGACGTTTAAGATGACGGCGCTGATCTCATGTTCACACTTGAAAACACTTTTTTTTTCGAAAATTGAAAATATTCGAAATTTTTTCGACGTCTTCCTACAGCTAAAATTATGAAGATAAACATTATTTTCCTTAATGAAATGTGTTCATGACAAACATAAATGTAACTTCATTTTCTGTGCACGTCTTCTAGAATTCAGTGGGAAACACAATTCTTCAAATTATCGTTTCCATGTTGTCGCGGCAGGAAGTAATAAGAGCCAATATTTATTGCTTATTTATCCCTGAAAATAGATTTTATTACATGGGAGTTTTTTTGTTGTTTTTTTCTCCCTTTCAAAATTCAAAATTTTACTGCTTATTTATCCTTGAAAATAGATTTTATTACATGGAAGTTTTTTGTTTTTTTCTCCCTTTCAAAATTCAAAATTTATTGCTTATTTATCCTTGAAAATAGATTTTACTACATGGGAGTTTTTCTCCCTTTCAAAATTCAAAATTTAAGTAGTATATGACTTAGTGTAGGGATCACAGAATTTTGAAAATGTTCACACAATTCACTTCTCCCCATAGCACGTCATACGCAGTTTTAACTGTTTTTTGACGTAAAATAAATAAATAAATAAATAAATAAATAAATAAATAAATAAATAAATAAATAAATAAATAAATAAATAAATAAATAAATAAATAAATAAATAAATAAATAAATAAATAAATAAATAAATAAATAAATAAATAAATAAATAAATAAATATAAATAAATAAATAAATAAATAAATAAATAAATAAATAAATAAATAAATAAATAAATAAATAAATAAATAAATAAAATAAATAAATAAATAAATAAATAAACATCTTCAAATAAGGTCATCTTCAATTTTTCAAAAACAGTATTTTTTCGAAATTTTGGGTCAAATATAGGTTATTTTTAATTTATTTAAACCATATTTTCTTAAGAAGCACACATTCTTTTATTAAACTTAGTCCTTAGATATTGTGAAGAACGCTTAAGAGAATGATGCAGGTCTCATGACCGTTAAAATGCTGATTTTTCGAAAGTTTAAAAAAATTAAAAATTTTAGGCGTCTTCCTACAACTACAATCTACAATGAAGATACAATCCCGAGCCTGTACTAATTTAAACTTCTTTTATGCAAAAATTAGGCGGTAAGGGCTAAATGGTTTTTTCGTCTTGGAAAACAGAGATTTTACATTCATCTAAGTATTTTTGAGGGTACTTCACCGTGATCGATCTAACGAACATACTACTACCTTAAAGATTTATTGTCCTGTGTTTCGTGTGAGGCGATGTCAATAGTATATCAAAGCAGTAAAAAATTAACTTAATATTTCAAATCGTAGGATATTGGTAATTAAATTACTTTATTAGTGTTAGAGTTATTTATCAACTGTGTATGATGTACTATGACTAACTGATAAACAAGTCAAAATCTGAATACAGAGATCATCGTCAGAGCTGAAAATTACACGCATAGATATAAATTACACAAAAACAAATTATCTACAAATTAATATATACATATTTAATTTATACTATTCGTGTATTTTAGCTCTGACGATGATCCTACGCGATCGAAAAGATCTTAAGCAGAAATATAAAAATTGATACCAGACAACATCTGTTTTATTTACTTTGAATTAATAAGGTATCTACATCACCAACAGTCTAATTAATTAAAGTATTCCTGTTTGTTTCATTTGTCAAAGTAAGAAATGATTACTGTAAGGGTCTATCGAAATGAATGCAGATATGCATCATATGCGCTTTGTTTGAATTGGATATTTTCAAGTAATGCAATATTGCAATATTTCGTAGTTGTTCCAATAATATCAAAAAATATGTGCTGTTGTAGCACCTAGCTTTCAAAAGAAGAAAGTCATCTGAACTCAATGTTCTGTGTGAAAATAACATTGAACTTTTTTCTTAGTCCTGAATCGGAATATTTAGATTTATAATACCAATATTTCTAAGGTATCTTTCCATTAACTGTGTTTGATTAGAACAGTTCGTACGGTTCGTACAGTTCGCACGTATAATCGTCATAAGGTGTTCAGTATTATGTGTGAATATATTAATGGAAATTAAGAAGGAAAGTTATTGTTTTATAGTACTTATATCGAATATAATAGAAAATTGTTCTGGCCATTATAAGAAAATATTCGCATTATAACATTCAAAATCATCAAAACAGCATTTACCATTTCTATAACCTCGAACATATTTGTTCGAAAAATCACTCAAAACTAAAATTTAAAAAATACTGAAAGGGCAAATAGAACTCAGTTTACATGCGTAACATATTATTCTCCCAATGTGGATGTGAGAGTGAATTGTGTTTCTCCGATCTCCTTCATTATTTTTAAAAATGTTTTTCCAGTTCAACCTGTTACGTTGCTTTGCTACGCACTGGCGTGTGTTAAATAAGAATAAGAAACGAGTTTCCAAGGGTGTGTTAACCATTTATTCTTTGCCCTCTTGACATACTATATTACAATATAATTAAATAATTGAATATTCAAAAAAATTGTTTTAACCACTTCACAATATTCTAAAAGAAAGAAATGGATTCAAATCTAACTTAAGCAAATAATACAGATAATTTGTCTGGATTGATTTTTGGTTGAAATTATTGAAATATCAACATTTCGAAATTGTATATGTGAGTATTCAGAGTTAAGTCAATTCTTCTAAATCATTATTTCACGACTCCGCGAGATTGTATCCTGAAGTTTGCGCAACTGAAGCGAAGCAGAAACCTCTCTGTTTGTTGTTGTTTTAGGGGTAGTGTTACTTATGTTTTAAGGATACTCTGCCAAAAAATTATTTTTCGTATGGAACATCTTATGCAATAAAAAATTAAAAACTCGCCGAGTCGCTAAAAAGTATGAACGATATCTGTCGACACAATTTGATAATTATGCGGCGCGCAAGTTGGTTTCGCAGTTTCAGTGAGCTTTTTAGAAGAAGCGACATCGCGTTCTTGCACGTTTGTATAGAAAGTCACCGCCTAGGGCACGTCTGAACTTCGGAGCCGAGGCAGAATACAAGGATCCCTGACCGCGACGCAAGCCAGGGATGTACAACTTCGGAAATTAGGGCAAAGCTGCAGGATCTGAATTGTAAAGACATTGTCAGGTTCAACTAAATTCACTGATCAACATAGTGAACCTAGTTATCGATACACATGCTGACGGATTCCAAGAATGCAGTGTGCATAAACGACTACAACAAATATCTGAGAAACTATATTCGATTCCTTCTTGGATTGTGGCAACAACCGTAATATTTCAATATGTGGCCCTTTCAAGGTTTCCCTAAAATCACTTCGTGCTCCCTAGAGAACGACCAATCCCAGTTTGATAACCTAATACTTAAAACAACATTGTGAAATGAAAAAAAATACATTTAATATTAAAGAAATCCTCATATGAGGAGTGTCATAGCAACATCTACAGAGGAACAAAAATTGACAAGCAGAAAACGTTTGACGTCTATATTTTATTCGCATGTCATCGGTGATGACGAAAAGTGGCACATCTCAAAATCTGTCTCTTTACAGCAAAACGGTTTTAATGAATTTGTTCGCTTTGTGGTCAAAGTCATAGTGCTTTTCTTTGCATATCGTCTCTCACATGAATTATCTTCATTTTTTGGCAATAATTTACTAATTTGTAACATATGTTTCTTTCGGTTCAAAAATATTTATTTGTGTCATCATTCTTGTGCGCCGACGATAGTACAAAACTACTACCACGTTATAGGTGGTGTACAGTACTCGCTCCTTGCAGATTGAAGTACAGATACATCGTGTGTATGAGTTGTATTCAATTGAAAAAAAAAACAGCTTAGGTGGCTCAGGGTATCAAATGATGTCACTGCAGTCACCACGACCGAGAGATCCTAGGGTTCGAGTTTCGAAGGTGCCAGAATTTTCGACACTCGTTCAAAAGCTGGGGCGAATCCATTCGCTCTCGGTTGCAGAATTCTAGCGTCCGGCTGCTCTGATCAGTAGGTTTCCGTGTTTTTTTCCGAGCAGTACCCGAAGAAACTGACCACGGACCGCAGAGGATCTTTCTCTTCCTAGTCCTGTCCTCTCTTCTTACCTACACTTTCCCTTACATGTCCAACACTACCACACATGCCGGGAGACCGGTTGAGAGCTTAGTGCTTGTCCTGGTTGGAGCGGTGCCCTGCTGGTGGGAGACACCCCTCTTCAAGCCGATGTATAGGTCGGCGCTGGATCTCAGTGTCCAAAGGCAGAAGAAAGCCGCCACTTCCCGCGATAAAAGCATGTACTACGCTTACGGAACTAATGACCTTAGCAGTTTACGCAACCGAAAACACTATTCACTCAATCAATCCAAATTGAAAATGAACATTTTGATCTGACACACTCTCGCTCATCATCAGGAAAAAATCGTACACAGCGGGTTTGCGAATTCAATGCCAAGATTCCAATTTGGCTGTAGCGCGATAGGAAGAAGAAATGGGTAATATTAGTCGAATGAAACTTGCGAGCTCTCTGCTGTTGTTTCACAGAAAGATTCATCCATTGTTTCGGAGTGCTTTTGTTTGGCGAGTGCAGCGCCCCTGGCACTCCCACGTACTCTGCCGCCAGGAACCTCATGTGACCTGCCTCCGCCCACATGACGCTGTATAACACATAACATTCTTGAATACTGTACGACAAATACAACTATAACGCGGAGATAGCTCTGACACTATCAGGGTAATCGATATTTTTGTAAGCTAAGGATTTGCCAGAAACTCTGAATATGAATCAAATAACAAATAACTAGAGGCGCGACAGAATGGCACAGTGTTTTTCGTAGTAAAGTTCTCTAATTTCGTTTGTGTGGACTGGCTTTACAGTCTTCCCCATTCTCTTGCCAGCTGCCATCTATCGCCGTCCACAGTAAATATTTTTGAAATTTACTCAACTTTTCAGTTTCCTAATAGAAGAATCAAAATATTACTTTAAGAATATTAAAGAAGAGTAGAACCTCTCCAAAGTAGCAATTTTCGAGGGTTCTTCAGTCATTTAATTGAAGTGGTTGCACGCTCCGAAAGTGCAGTTTACAGGCAGTTTTCTTAAATGTGCTCCCGAAGCATAGGATCAGCTGAGTCTAGACAAACTCCACATCACTAAAAAAACGACAACATTTCACTTTTATATAATTTCTTTTATATCAAAGAAACAACTGGCAACATTACTTTACTCGCGGAAAATAATCCATTGCAGTACACTGATAAAAGGATACCTTACATTGTATCTCTTTGTCTTCCTTTTGAATTCATTTTAACCACGACTTCTGTCATCGTTAATAAAGGCATGAACGAACTGATAATTTCGTAAGCGATTCGTTGATGCTGATCGCTCTTAATCCTTTTCGAATCTCCATGAACAATTTTCTGCAATTGCTGGTGTGACTATCTAAGAAGTCAGTTGTTAGTTTCAGTTATCTCGTATAATATTCTTCTTATATCTTATATCTAAAATTCTTCTTATATCAAATTTGGTGAGTACTAAGACATGAAATAGATATTTGAGGTATCCAGGTAGCCTTTAGATTAAGTAAAAATATCTTACATGTATAACAAACACATTATATATTTACGAAATACCATTCATGAGGATAGTAGGTTCATGAGGGTAGATCAGAAAATTAATTATTACTGCGACAATATTTCGGTCATTAGTATGACTTGCTTCAGAGCTGCATAATGTTTTGGTGCATAAATGCACATCTAGCAAAGTTAATTAAAATAGTTGAAGATCAGCACGAAATCTTTCTCTCTTCTTCTGCGTTTTTTATCTCCGTTTAGAATCGTTAAGATCTCTCAACTTTTACTTTCTTGCCCATAAGAAGGTACTTCTGCAGAAATGAAATTTAATGCTGAGGGAAGGAACGGCGAATTTTCGGCAGAAAAACACTTATTTCCGGACCCTCGTAACGAGAAAGTGGATAAATCCAGATGCTAAATTTAGAAAAATAATCCTCTAACACGTGGTGTAGCCAGAATCCAAGTTTTGTGGGTCCTCTGTCTGTCCAACTGTGAACAACGCTGGCGGTTAAACTTTTAGCCGATTTTCTCCAAAATTGACATTTTCCAAATGATCTGGCTGATGATTTGGCCCTTGCATTTGAAACCGATATTTTAATTCTGGGAAGTACTTTGCATGAAGCTCCTTGGAAATTTTCCAAATAAAAAAAATAGCTCCATCGTTATAAAATTGGGGCAATAAAATTAGATTTCTAGCGTGACAAATACGAATAATCAGTTAATTATTTAAAAATAATCAATTCATTTGAATCTCTGAATCCAAGGGAAAGCTCCCACCATAAACTTCCAATTTACCGTGAATGAATGGAAGCCAATTTATGGAAATTGGAAAAAGTTCTTAAGAAATCAAGATTTGGTGTGCAAAGGATGATGTGCGGTTAGAAACTGCTGGGTCATGTCGGAAAGAGATAATAGAATTTTTGAGTGACTACGTAAATACGAGTATTCATTTGGGGCGGGGTTTGGGCGGTAGTGAATGTTATATCCCGGGAAGTGGCGGTGTTTCCATCTGGTTAAGACGTGAGATCCGGAGCTTCACGTCGGGTTACGAGTTTTTCTCTCCCAAGCATTATCTGCAACGGAACGCCATCCTAGCCGCGGCAATACCCAAGTTCCCGACCGGGGCGATAGTGGATTTATAAGTGTTTGTAAGGAGAAAGAAGGTGACACGAATGAGAAAGGAAAGATCACGAGCACTCCGCGGGCCGTTTCTCAGATTACTTCTCCGCCTTTTCCTTCGGGTTCATCGATGAATCTACGGCAAACTATCAATCAGAACAGGAAAATCCGCCATCGCCGAGATTTTAATTCTGGGACCTCTCGACCTATGACGCATCGACCTTGCCTCTGAGCCATCACGGCAAATAACAAAATGATGGATTTCAAATGTTATTTTATGAACTCTATGTACATTTAATACAAAGGATTTGCCATCCCAATCATGAAGAACTGCATGCCCTTCCGGGGGATTTTTTATTGATTATTTCATGTTTCCGAGCCCATCTACTTCTATGGTTATTACTCCCGTAAGTGTAGTACAATTTTTTTATTTCATGAGGGAATTCCTCTTCCTCTGGATTTCGAGATCCGCAGTCCTACACGTAGGCTTGCAAGGTTTTCTCCATTCAGGTATGTTCCACCAGCAGAGCAACGTCCCAGCCGAGACAAGTTCTAAGATCTCGACCGGACTCCCGTCATGTGTGGTAGAGTACTGCAGTAACAGTACATGTGCGTAAGGAAGGGCCTGAGAATACAAGAAAGAGAAAGGAAAGGTCGCGCACGGTCCATGGCCTGTTACGGTTCTTCTCCAGCATTGCCCTGATGCTAGTCAGAGAATCCACGGAAAACTTCCGATCAGAGCAGCCGGTCGCTACAATTATCCTGCTGACAGCTGCTGAATTCAATCTAGTTATTGTAGCTAGTGTCGAAAATCGTGTCACCTACGGACTGGAACCCCAGGCCTTCCGGTGAGAAGCCGGTATGCGTCAGTTGGTGCCCCTCCGCCACGTGCCGCGCGCGAGCCACGCTTCGTGGCTCCGCGAGCGCGGGCGCCGGCGCCGCCGCCTTCGCCGTCGGCCTTCCCGCCCACTGCCGAGCGCCTGCCTCCGCTGCCCTGCCCCACGCTCCTCTGCTGAAATCTTCGGGGACGTCTACTGCTATGGTCGTTGGTCCCGTTCGTGTAATGCATGTTTTATCTTGAGATTTGACGTGTCCCTCTCACGCTGGATGAGATCCAGCGCCGAACTACACCTCGGCTTGCGGAGTCTCCCCCCCCCCGAACGCGCTGCAGCGGGGTACCGCTTCAGCCGGGACAAGTTCTAATCTTCCGTCTGTTCTCCGTGCATGTGTAGTAGTGTAATGCATGTAAGTGTAAAAGTGTGTAAGTAAGAGGAGAGGATACGACAAAGAAGAGGAAGGAAAGAACGCGACTTGGTCTGTTTCTTAGTGTACTGCTCGGACATTCGCATATTATTGATGAAAGAAAACATGGATAACTATCGATGGAAGCAGCCGGCCGTTAGAATTCTCCTCCTCCTCCATATATATATATATATATATATATATATATATATATATATATATATCATATAATAATGATATAAATATAAGGTATAAATATGCCGCTATTGCGATTATGATTTCAGAATGACTGTATTGCTGCCCGTGTTAAAAGCCTAGCGTTATCGCAACTTTCATTTGCGACGTAACTTCAACCTTGGCGGTAGTCTCCGAGAGATAACAACTAGAAAGAGCTGCACAACGAATTCTATAAAACTCAACTTCTGTTTGAAAATATTTCTAACATGAGCTATGCAGTTGCGCGTTATTTATTCATTCGCGTTCTTATTGTAAATTTCTTATTCAAAAATGTTCTTATTAAAAATTTTTGACCCATTGAGTACATTTCTCTAATAAGAAAACAATATAATATAATACAAATAATATAAACAATAAGTGCAATAAATATCACGTAATTATTTTTTTCGTAATAAGTGCGCCTGGACAGCGTGCTGAGAAATATTTGTGGTAGCACAGTGCGGCCTAGCCTGACCCAAGTTCAAATCCTTTTTTTTTAAATTTTTAGTTCGTATAGGATTGTCTTACAAAGTTCAGTTTACAAGAAACTCTTCATTTGTTTAGTTGACTTATATCTAATTCTTATATACTAACTCTAAACTACAATTGACGAGGGGACTCACCGAGCACCTCTAAAAATTACTGAGGTTTGAAAAAATGTTAGAAAAGTGATAATTTATATGTCTATCATGATTGATGAGTGTTAGATTGGAATAAAAGTTATTGGCAAGAAAGGCTATGTGATGTGCGATGGGTTTTAGGTTAAGTTCGTGGTGTAATTGCTTATTGGAAATGAACCAGGGGGCGTGGGTGATAGTTCTTAGGTATTTGTTCTGAATAACCTGAATTTTGTTGATATTATACTTAGCAGCTTTTGTCCAAATTGGACAAGCGTACAGGAGAAGAGATCTAATGATGGTTTTGTCTAAGGTGATACCGTTATTTAGTGATAGTTTACTGTTATTTATAAGTGATTTTAGCTGTATTATTTTGGCTTTGGCTTGTTGGACTTTTGTATCAATGTGTATTTTCCAGTTGAGTGTAGTATCCATGTGAAGACTCAGGTATTTAACAGCATTGTTGTGAGAAGTCCAAGGGATTGTATTATTGTTCAATTTAAATGGCATGGGGAAAGAATAAGGTCTGAAAGTGAAGAATTTAGCTGTAGATTTCGCGGGGTTGATTTTAATCTTCCATTTCGTTGCCCAGTTTTCTATTTTATTTATATGAGATTGGATTTCGTTAGCTATGTAATTAATTGAGGAGTGGGACATGTAGATCACGGTATCATCTGCAAACTGGGCTATGTTTGTTAATCTTGATGTAGGCATATCGGCTGTGTACAAGTTATAGAGTAGAGGAGAGAGAGGTGATCCTTGAGGTAAACCGGCAGAGATAGGGCGGGGGTTCGAATTTTGATTTTCTATTGAAACTGAGAAAGTTCTATTTGTGAGAAAGCTTTTAATTATTTTGAAAAGGTATATAGGGGTGCCTATAGATAAAATTTTATAAATTAAGCCTTCATGCCATACCCTGTCGAAAGCTTTAGCGATGTCCATGAAAACTGCTATTGAAAATTTTTTTTTTTTTGTTTTTTTTGAAAGGAGGAGTGGATATTTTCTGAAATACGCAGCAGTTGGTGTGCTGTGGAGAGCATTAGTGAATCCGTTGGTAGAAAGGTATAAGGTAAATTTTTTTAATATAGTTTTTTTAATCTTGTTAGAATTAATTTCTCGAATATTTTTGCTAAGGTGGGGAGGAGGCTTATGGGTCTATAGTTATCGGGGGATGCTATGATTCTTATTGGGTTTTGGGGAAAATCAGGAGGATGATAGAATGTTTCCAGGTAGTAGGGTAGTAGCCAGTTTTTAAAGATGAATTATATATGTTTACAATGAAAGTTATGGCAGGATTGGGTAGGTTTTTGAGAATTATATTATTTTTTTATCGTGACCAGGGCTTTTTTATTGGGAAGGCTTTGATAACTTTTAGAGTTTCATGCGGAGAGATATACTTAATTTTTTGTGGTATGTTGAAATTAGGGGAATTCGCAACGAGTTGGATGTGGGTGTGAACTGGAAGAGGAGGTGTGATGTTTGGTGTGAAAGTTGATGCGAAGTGGTCGGCTAATACTTCCGTTTTATCGGCAGTAGCGTATTTTTCCTTTTGGAGTAGCTAGTGGTGGGATTATTTTTTTTTCGAGTATACTTTTAGTGAAATTCCAGAGAGTTATTTCTTATTTAATGAATGTATGATATTATTGTATTTAGTTTGTTTATAGTGTTCAAAGAGCTTTTTACTGATTTTGGTTGAGTATTTAGTTCTTTTTTAAGTGAGGGAATTCTAAGTGCCATCCCAAATCTTCTAGTTTTATTTTTAGTTTCTATGATTTTGATAATGCTTTTCGGTAGTTTATTTGATGTTGTTTTCGAAGGGTGTTCGGACGTTCAGGATTAAGTTTGCTAATTGATGTTGATTATTATATTATTTAGTTGCGTTATTGTTGGTCTATTTCCGCTGGAGAGTTTAGTATTTTAAAATTGGGTATTTGGTTTTGCATTATGTTTTTGAATTTGGCCCAAATTTTAAGTTGTAATATTTAATCCCGGAATGGGTGAATGGGGGGGGGGATTTGATCTGCAGAAATTAAGACTGGGAGGTGATCTGAGTCTAGTTCAAAATGCAGTTGAGTGTAAATTGTTTTAATGTTTGTTATTCCTATGTCTAGTATATCCAGGCTTGTTGGATCATAAGGATAATAGGTTGGTTCTGGAGGTGCGAACAAACTAATTCTGTTTTTACGATATAGTTTAAAGTTGGGCGCCTGCTGCTGGTGACTCTGCAACCATTGCAAACTAGCTTTTTGATCTCCTAAAAGTATGTAAGATGGATAACGGGGAAGTAAGATGTTCAGACCTGCAAAATTTGTTCTTATGTTTGGGGTTTATAAGCGGCAATGATAGTAAGATTTGGGTTGCTGTAGGTAAGTGAAACTGCTATTGTTTCCAATGCCATTGATTGGTGTTGAGTTTTCTTCGAAGTAGGTAGTGTTTTAATGGTATGATAACTCCGCCGCCTGAAGTTTAGCCTATCCTTTCTTACTGTATTATAGCCTGGTATTTTTAAAAGTAGCTGGAGTTTTAAGTGGATCTCAGTGATACATGCAATGTCGACATTGTGTGTTTGGAGAAAGAAATGGAGTTCGTTTTTATTCTGATGCCACATGCGTTCCAGTTCATTAGGATTAATTTATGATTTGAATTATTTTGAGCCATTGGAGAAACTAAAAATTAAAATAATTGCTTGTTGTATGTTTTGAATAATAGTTGGGATGACTGAATTTATGATGTTGATTATATGGGGTTATTATGTGGTTGATTTTATGAATGAATGGTGTGTTCAGAAAATTATTTTGAGGAGACTAGTATGTGGATTATGGTTTGGGACATATGGTGGGATATTATTTGGCGGATGATTAAATGCTGATTCATGGTGAAATTTGGGATGTTAGCAGTTCTTGGGGTCTAGAAATGGCGGACGTTTTGAGGTGGGGTGGCAGTGGGGTGCCGGTGGGGTGGAGTTGATTTGTTGGTTCTCATATTTGACGAGGGTTTGGGGGCATTCTAGTTTTATTTTCCGATATATTTTAAAGTATTGGCATTCATTCGTCGGGTATCCGCAGGTGAGTCCCCTCCAGTTTCTGCATTTCGGAGGTTGGTTCAGTCTGAGGCAATTTACTGAATAATGATTCTCGGCACAATGCATTCAGGCGATTTGTTTGTAACAATTATTTTAGAATGTCAAAGTCTAGACAACGAAGGCACTGAATTATTCCTTTTTTTTCGTCTTCTTTCAACTTTAACTTTTAAGTTTTCAGATTTGGCTAGTTCGGAGGATTAATTCAATCGATTGTTCCCCAAAACTCTGCAGCTACCACTGGGATGGGCTGGTTATCTTTATTAGTCTGGTGATACTATTTAGGAAGAGTATTGTTCCTTCAGGTCGTTATATATTTCCTCTTGGGTGATGGAGGAGTGAATGTTTTGGGAAACCGAGAACTTTTTATTAGTCGGGTCCTTGTAGGTGTGAAATTGTTTTCGGGTTTTTTGAAATATTGAATTGCTTTCTGAAGTCTTCTATTTTTTGTAAGTTCACTTTGGCTTTGTTATTGTTGAATGTTACGGGGAATTGCGCAGAGATTTGGGCCTTAATTTCCTGATTTAGTTCCATTATGTTTGTAATATTGCTGATGTGGATGGGTGGGATTCTAACATTTTTAGGTATAGGAGGGTCGGTAGCGTTCGTAACATCATCGGGAAGGTCAGCTAGACTGCTGAATCTATTCTCTGTAGGAATAGCGTAGCTGGTATTAGTGTTGGTCAGTACTTTTTGGATTGATTGGGGTTTTGGATGGGGTCACTGTTTCCGCGTTTGCCACTGTTCACTTGGGGGTCTGGAACGAGGTTACTTTAAAATTTTTCACTGCACCTTGAGGATGAGGTTGCACCTTTCTGGCGCAAAATGGCTGACCTGTGTTGGCTGACTATAATTTTGGATATGTGGGTGCATACTTGTTGCTTGCGGTGCTGCGTAATGATACATCTGCGCTTGTTGAGCTGGCGTTGGTTGATACGCTGGAGCGTACAGAGCTGGAAAACCGCGGCCGTCGCCTTCCGTGACCTCCATTTGGCCGACGGTTGGATACACCAATGCTAAGGCATCGGGGATGCACTGGCTGAGGCCAGCGTTGTTGAAAGTTGATGTAGAGTTAATCACTTATTAGATCACTGCACTTTGGTTTAATTTGCGCACTGTGTAGACTTAAACTTTTGGCTAATACACCTTACACTATGAATGGTTACCGAGAGCAGCTGCGCTCAGAGGTCCGCACAGGTCGACTGCTCTGAGCGGAATGAAGTTCAAATTCTAGTAACGATGGCATATTGTTACCTCCATGTATACTGTAAAGACAGTTACGTAATGCTGCAGGAGAAATGGTCGGAATTTTCACAGAAAACACGTTTTGTAATTCGCTAATTCGAAAAAGTGGATTGTTGATCTTGTTCTTGTACTACTTTCTTGTACTACATAGGGCAGTCAAAATGCTTGTTTTTTGAACCCGAAAAATTGATTTTAGAAAAAACCCCCTTTGTCAATCCGTCTACGTATAGTAATTCTAGATCCTAAAGTAAACAGGATTTTCCCACGAAAATGAATATTCCTTGAACGATCTGGCTAATATTACGAATCTTCGAATTTGAAACGAATATTAATTTTGAAGGTACTTTACACATCAACCCCATCACATTTTCCAATTCTTTTCAAAAAGAGCTCAAATTTTTTTCTGTAAATCTATTACTCATAGCAGAAGACGTTTAAAAATGGCGTACGTTCAATTTTGGGCGAAAGATCTGAATTTTCAAATATTTCAAGCAAATATTAACATTGTCAAAAAACAATATTAGCTAGATTTTTAAAACCTAGATATTTTTCCTTCATGAAATATGTTTTTAAAATTAGATTGAACATGATTGAAACTATTGAATTAATGCGAAGTAAACACTCTGAATTTTTAAAAACTGCAAATACAAATGCTTCACATTGTTTTTGCGTCGGGAAGGAAAACATGTTTGCTATGGTTGCATGTTGCAAACTTGTTTGCTACAAACAAAATTAAAAATAATAATTTTATTGTATCTTTCTGTATCCTGTAGACTGACGATGACGGCAAAACCGTCGAAAGCCGGCTATCTTAATAATGCTGATATGTTGACGAAGATGACCATTTTTATTTCTTCTTATAAGAACGTCAACAACACCAAATCAGAATTCCACAATAAATACTGTCAGATGTCATTTTTCAGGAGAAGGAGTTAAATTTAAACAACAAATTATAGTTCACATGAATTTTGAAAAATTGCGTCTTTCAAATGATATTCAAATGGCAACATTATATTACAATATTATCTATTACAACTATTATCTTTAGTGTGTCTAGCAGGTTTTGTATTATTCTGAGAAAGTGGATCATACGAATCACATGTACTACGGGAGCACATGAATCAAAAAAAGTATTTAATAATATAATACTTGCTTATGAAACGTTTTACTGATATTTTTACTTTTGAAATTTTCATTAATTTGCCTGTTTAAATATATTTACCACATGTAATTACATGTTTATTAAACAAGGTGTCATTATATGAAATAAGAAACATTGTTTTCATTTGATCTTTCAACTTCATCAATCACTCACAATTTTTTAATTCTCTGTTTATCAGTTCTTTTAATCTCAGACCTCCGATAAAGACATGAATCAAAAAACATTGTAATGGAACGTCTTGCCTACTTATCCCAAATCTGTATGTAACCGCACCACGTTGCGGCGACAATATTAAAATAAAACGACTATACCTGGAATCTCTCTACTCTATATAAAATCTATACAAATTTATGCCCTGCTAACTTTTGCCTCCTTTATCTAAAACTGTGCCGTTACTTAGCTACTCCTTCAATGTTATAAAACTATTGAGCGTGAGGCTGTCTTCCTGTACAGGAGCCTAACGAGATACTTGGACATTGCGTAGGTCACTGTTTAATACAAAATCAGAAATCATATCATATGGCTCTGTCAACCCAAATACTCCGGCATTATTTATTCTTTCTGGTTTTCTCTCACACTCCGCGGGAGACATAACAACAAAACATACACAAATGTAATACAATAAACAACAAAACACAATACCTGAAATACATAAAATCACATTCACACTTACTATTTACACAATCGACAAAAACAAAACAAATCATTCACACTTGAATGCGCATCCTATTCTGTCTGAATATAGCCTATTATTATACCCCAAAACTTGGTCTTGTACATTAAAACCTAGTCTGTTCTTTTTTTCCCATTTATCTGAACTATTAAATTACGCAAAGTTATTGCATTTTCCCTTTTCGTAGAAATCGGCCATCCGCGTAACGCCATTGTTCCATGTCACCTCCGTAGTATACACGTAGCATCCATTAATTCATCTCCACAGCACCCGTCCATTTCCACACACGTTTGTTAACGACAAATTTACTTTAAATGAAGAATATCCTGATTAAAAACTACTCCCCTAATTACTATACTATTTTTTGTTAACTGCGACCGACAATATGGCGACAGTGTTCCGCGAACACTGTTTTCGTGAAAATATATAAAATCTCTTCCACGTTTTATTTTTCCCAATTAACTCGACAGTTACTAAACACGATATATTTCACTCTATTCACAAACTGAACGCAATTTTCGATTAAAATAAAAATTTTTTCGGAGCGTTTCAACATGCATCCGTATTCAAGCTACTTCGACCGCTCCTCTACGTCATTTTGTGTCCGGATCGTCAGCTTTTTTTTTTTCTTTTAACATCACACGATCGCTGTTGCTTCTCCTACAAAATTACATCATTTAATTTAATTCACATTTTCTGTTCTGGCGTAGCTCAATTTTCCCAACGTTGCGACTGTTACCATAATTTTCTAAATGATTTATTCTGTTGGTTTTTAAAGTTTTGTTTGTATTGCTTCACGCGTTCTCTTAATTTTCGCCAAAAACCCCTTTTTGATTTACTGAACCTTAAAGCACAACAATGGCTATCATGTCTGTTTACAAGCTGGAATTTATACTATACAAAAATGTTCATATCTTCGAACGCGTGATGCGATTTCTTCAAATAACGAAACGACTTCGCTACATGAACGCTACGCCTATCTTGTCCCAATTGTAAAATTTGTCGCGTTTTCCGTTTACTTCTCAAAAACTACGCTCGCGACATCGCCTTCATCTTTTTTTACAGTTCTGTTTAATGTTATGCATTTTCTATTTATTCTTTGACTTGTGCCTTATTCTTGTGGGAATCTTTGGAAATATTACATCTCCCCGCCTAAGATGTCGCCCCAGATATGACACCGTCATGATGATCACATCTAGCATTCATTGTTGGCCCCGTTTCTTTACCACGTACCCTCTTCCACTGGCACCTGTTACAGTTCAACGGCCATCGTTCCCTGTGTTGGTGAACGATCTTACTAACAATGCGTCTCTGAAGTACACAACACTACCGTTTCCTGCTGTTTGCGACGGACACCCCTGCTAATGTTTGCAGGGCACTGCATTAAGTCGGTACGCTCTCCGTCGTCTATCGGCACCTGTCACTCGCTACACCTGCTACTTCACGGTCTTGTAGTGTGCCTCGCATTTACTTCAACAAATTTTACCCTAAACAATCTTGCTTTCTTGCTTATTCTATTCTACTATATTACTCATTAAAAACTCCTTTCTCACCACATAACCTTACAGACTCGGCTTTTTGTATAATTTAACATTAAATAGGTTTTGGACACCTTTTTCCCTGTCCTCGATCTGCTATTACAACATTATTGTTATTGAGTACCTTCGTGATAGTATACGGACCGTCGTATATCGGAAAGAATTTCTTAAACAATTTCTGATCGGATGAGGACGAGTGAGGCGAGCGGACTAAAACCTGGTCCTACAAAAATTGTCCCCGACAGAAATGTTTCTGAGCCTTGCTACGCTGCTTTGCCGACTTCCGCAACTGGTCTACACTATCTTCTGATCGGTAGTCACTTGTTCTAAACCGCCGATTTCCGGTGGTTTTTTCACGTCATCGAATGGCCTCTTCTTCTTGGCACCAGTGCACCTCCCATGGTGTTACATTGATACTTGAGTGTGGTACTGCATTTATCTTCGTTCAGCCCCGGGAACGGCTTCGAATCACGCTCGGTGTTTTTCCCCGGACATATACCGAAACAAACGTGAAAATTTCCCCTCATCACTCGTTCGCTTGGGTTGCTTTTGGGGATGTCGCACTGCCGTGAGATGGACGGAAACCCTAACTTTTCATCTCTTCTTTCCATCTTCCGCTGGTGAACTGTGTACCTCTGTCGCTCAATATCTTAGTCGGCTTCCACACATTTCTATAAATCGCTTCACTTGCCGTATACAGTTGGCGGCACTGGGCTTTCTTATCGGAAATATCTGCACAAACTTAGAAAAAATCTATTATACCATTAGGTGCTGGTTCCCAAACTTGGTCTTCGGCAACGGCCCATAAATCCACCGCATAAAATTTCCCCGTGGCCTCTGCGGTAAAATAGGCTCCATTCCCCTTTTCGCAGCGTCTGTTCGGCTGTTTCGTCTTTGACAGACGTCACAGGAATTTCGCTATTTGTCCACCTCTCTTCCCATATTCGGCCAGTAACAGTAATCTGATAAGATTTGTGGATTTTCCCACCTCCAAAATGCCCATAATGTTCATGTGGGGACGTGCCAATTCTTCGACTTTCTTCAGGTATCCATATTCGGAACTTCTCTTCGGCCCCCCAAATTTTTTCTTAACAAGATTCCTTCATAAACCTTCCAATTACTTGCGCCCTTGTCTTTCTCCTTGCGATTCGCCTTCTATGTCGCTGGTCATCAATCAACTTGCATATTTCCTGCACGAACACGTTTCGCTGTTGCATATTGAAAATGCTCTTGTCGTCCATCGCGGGCTAATTTCTTCACCGAATGACTGCCATCACACTATCCAGGGCTCCTTTCTCTTTCACCTTGATTTTTGACAAGTAATCTGGCAACAGGTTCTTTCGGCCTTCGCAATATTCGATCTCAATTGAAACTGTTGCAGCCACAAGTCCCCCGTAACAGTTTGTCATTATGCGTGGCTTTCATCAAAAATATTATGCCTTATGGTCCGTAATTATGGAAAAATGGGCGCCCTACTAGCAATGTTCTGAACTGGGTCGCCCACACACAGCGACTTCCAACTCTGTCGCGCCGTAATTCATTTCCCTTTCCCTTTTTGTGCGCGACTGTCCAAAGCCACTATCTGTTGTTCGCCACATTCGCCCAGTTGGAACAGCACAGCCCCTAGAGCGAATCCACTGCTGTCCGTCTGTACGTACATTCTACGTCGAAAATCCCGGGTATTGTACTATATACGTGCGTTCAAAACGCTCAGCAACTCCTCGAATGCTTCCTGGCATTTTGCGTCCATGCCATTTGCTTCCTTTCCTTAACAAATGCAACAGTGGTACTACTTTTGCGAGTAATCTTTACGAATCGCGCGTAATAGTTACATATTCCAAATATTCGCCGCAATCCCGCACATTTTGGGTGGTGGTAATTTCCCAATTATCTCCCTTTTTTTTTCCTGCATCTTCATCCCCGCACTTGATATTTCATGCCCATGAATTGCACTTGCTGACGACAAAACTCGCATTTCTCTAAATTCAATTTCAAGTTGAACTTCTCGAAAATCTCTAATAATTTTCAAATTTTTCAGGTGCGATTCCCAAAACCTTCGAAAACAAAAAAAATCGTCAACATCATCACCATAGTGCTCTTCAACTCAACCGGGATTACATCGTTCAAATATCGGATTAGCGCTGTCAGAATTTTCAATCCGAACGGCAGTCTCGTAAATGAATACACCGTCCCTTCAAATTTGAAGCTGATGTATTGTTGGCTTCCTGCTTTACCTCGATCTGCCAGTACGCGGATGAAAATCTAACGCGCTGAAGATTTTGGCTCCTCCCAACTTCATCACCATTTCATTTACAGTTGGTGGCGTTTCATACCGTGGAATCGTGACCATGTTGAGTCTTCTCGCGTCTAGACACAGACGAATGCTTCCATTTTTCTTCACCACTACGACCAACGGACTTATATACGGGGTTATTGCTTTTCGGACAACGCCCTTCTGCTCCATTTCCTAATGTTGGTGCACCTGCTCATGGACACTTGTGGTACGGGATATTGTTTCAGGAACGGCGTCGTATCTTTCAACTGCAGCGAAATTATGCCCCTTCACCGGCTCTGACGACTTCCCCAAAAAACTAATAAATTCCCCTTAACAGTTGACGAACTCTTACCGGACAGCCTTCCTGATCGATGACCTCTTCCGCAGCCCTTTCTACATTTTGGAGAACTTCTTCCATACTAGCTTGCAGTTCGTCTCCTTCCGCCTCCGCCCCATCAAGTTCAGCGACCACCGACCTACTTTCAATAGAACCTCGTGACTTGAGCATTATCTTCCTTGCTCCTACGTCCACGACGGCTTGACAAGCATCCAGTGCGTCCATCCCCACGATGACGTCACGGATCAGCCCCCGGACAACGATTGCTGCTACCTCGATCGTTACTTTCCCAAATCTATCTCCAACCAGATTTGTTTCCGTAGTGTTGGCTGCCTTCCTATTCGCCATGATCAGCGAAGCTTCCGCGTCGGTAATTCAATCAACATGTGCCCTTCCTTTTGCACCTTCTACAAAATTCCTCCGACACGCACTAATACTGCTGCCCATATCTACTAGCGCCCCAACTTCTCTCCCAGCACCTGCCTTGCAAAATCAAGCATTTGCTCGGCCCTGCGCCTTCCGTTGTTTCTTCTCTCAGCAATTCGTCACCTCCAACGACAATACTCGCATAGCCTCAATCGTTCGATATTTTTTCGTCTCGTTTGGTTCGACCCACCTTTCGCCCCAAACGTGTTTAGTTTCCCTTCCAAAGGGACTGATTCCCATCGGCCTTGCGCTCCTTCCGCCTTCGCTTGGTTATGATCCCGGACCCCTTGTTCCATTCGTTCCGCGCCTGCTCGTTCGCCGTCCTTCGGCTTTGGTTTTGCTGCGCCTGCCCGTCTTGCGTTCTTCCCTCCCCCGAGGCTTCTCTTTTCGCACCTCTACTGGGACACATTATCTTGCCGATATCGCCCCCCCGTTGTATCGGTGGTTGCCATTTTCCCTTCCCGGATTCGGAGCCTTCCCCGTCACGCCCGTCCGTTCATTGTCGTCGTTCGCCTGCTCGAACCGACTTCTCTTTTATCAATGCCTCTATGGTTTCCGGCATATTATTCCATAGTAGTTTCGTATTCCACTCGGCATTTGTCGAATCAGAATTCGAATAACTTCGGCTGGGTTGAAATCTTCTACATACTTAAACCGCTGACTTTACGAGTGACAAAATCGCTCAGGTTTCGGCGTTCCTTTCGATATCGTTCCGACATCAACCGGTATTTTAACTCGAATCGGTGGTGTTGGTTCCCAAAACCTTTCTAAAATTTCTCGCGCCATTCCCATAAATTTGCGGTGTTGGTGTTAATGCCTGCCACCAATGCTGCGCCTTTGAACTAAGGGCTTCTCGACAAACCTCAATTTCATTCCTTCCGGAATGTTATTTCTAAAATAGTTCTCGAGTGCCGTCAAGAACGAATATGGTTTTTCTCTGCTCTCCCCGTGAAAACGTAGATAATTCGGCAACGTTGCATGCCCTATCCGTAACCATTGCCATTCAATCGTCGCGCTGCATACACCTGCTGTTCGAGGTCGGCAATTTTGTTCATAATTTCTTTATCGACTTCCTTTGTCGATCCTACCTCTGCCAATTTCCGACTATCAATTCTCCTGAACAGCCGTTTTTAAAATTCCTATCGATTTTACTGATCGATTCCTCGACACGACCTATACGCACGTCTTGCTGTCGCGCTACTTCCTGAAGTCTTTCCATTCCTGTCGATTTCGACAATCGCGTTTCTTGCAGCCGTACCGATTGTTGTAAAGTGCCCACGGTCGATTGAATTTCGCCTACACCTGTACTGAGCGCTGGTTGAACACCTCTTGAACTGCGAAACGAGTTTCTGACGTCTCTGCACCGTTTTCGCGTTTTGTTTTCCCAACCTAGTGAACCGGGCAATTGTCTCTACTTTAAATGCGCTCACTTGTCTTGAATTTTCGACATCGACTTGCACCTCCCCTCTGCAATGTGTTTAGCGCGCATTGACTACAACTTCCTCAAATTTATTCTCTATCTGTTTTTGCAAGTTGTTTTCCAACCTCGCACTATCACTTCTCATTTCTTGCAAGTTGTTTTCTACCCTCGCACTATCACTTCTCATTTCCTGCATTAACCGTAATAACATCGACAGAGTGGGTTCCGATGCACCTTGCACCTCCGGAACAATTTCACCTGCAGCTTCCTGGCTCATATTTGCACCTTGCGTATCTGTCGCAATATTCCCCTCCCCTTCTAATTCTAATTCCTCTAGATGTTGGCCCTCTTCATCCTCATCGCGAGCGGAAATTGTTTCTGAATCCGACGCATCCCGTGTACTTAACATTTTGCCACTACGCGTCTCCATTTTGAATTGTACTATGTTTTACTTACAATTAGTTTTGACCTTTTTCACCTAGCCCACTTGCGTACTATTGTAGTGTCCCAGTATTCGTCCTACTCCCACCCACGTTGCGGCGCCAATTAGTAATGGAACGTCTTGCCTACTTATCCCAAATTCTGTAACCGCACCACGTTGCGGCGACAATTTAAAAAAAACGACTATACCTGGAATTTTCTACTTATATAAAATCTATACAAATTTATGCCCTGCTAACTTTTGCCTCCTTTATCTAAAACTGTCCGTTACTTAGCTCTCCTTCAATGTTATAAAAATATTGAGCGTGAGGCTGTGCCGGGCCCGTACAGGGGCCCAACGAGATACTTGCACACTTGGGCGTAGGTCACTGTCTAATACAAAACCACGAAACCATATCATATGGCTTACCGTCGAACCAAATACGTCCGGCATTATTCATTCTTTTCTGGTTTTTACTCTCTCCACACTCCGCTGGAAAATAACAACAAAAACATACACAAATGTAATACAATAAACAACAAAACACAATACCTGAAATACATAAAATCACATTCACACTTACTATTTAACAATCGTAAAAAACAAACAAATCATTCACACTTGAATGCGCATCCCTATTCTGTCTGAATATAGCCTATTATTACTTCCGCAAAACTTGGTCTTGTAAATTTAAAACCCAGTCTGGCCTTTCTCCCCATCTACCTGAACTATTAAATTACCAAAATTATTGCACTTTCCTTTCGTAAAATCGGCCATCCGCGTAACGCCATTGTTCCATGTCACCTCCTAGTATCACGTAGCATCCATTAATTCATCTCCCCCCAGCATCGTCCATTTCCAAAGTTTGTTAACGACAAATTTACTTTAAATGAAGAATATCCCTGATTAAAACTACTCACTAATTACTATACTAGTTTTTTTTAATCGACCGACAATATGGCGACAGTGTTCGCAACACTGTTTTCGTGAAATATATAAATATCTCTTCCACGTTTTATCTTTCAATTAACTCGACAGTTACTAAACACGATATATTTCACTCTATTCACAAACTGAACGCAATTTTCGATTAAAATAAAAATTTTTTTCGGAGCGTTTCAACATGCATCCGTATTCAAGCTACTGACCGCGCTCCTCTAGTCATTGTTGTGTCCGGATCGCCAGCTCTTTTTTCTTTTAACATCACACGATCGCTGTTTCTTCTCCTACAAAATATTACATCATTTAATTTAATTCACATTTTCTGTTTGGCGTAGCCTCGAAGTTTCCCAACGTTGCGACTGTTACCATAATTTTTCTAAATGATTTATTCTGTTGGTTCTTAAAGTTTTTTTGTATTGCTTCACGCGTTCTCTTAATTTTCGCCACAAACACCTTTTGATTTACTGAACCTTAGCACAACAATGGCTATCATGTCTGTTTACAAGCTGGAATTTATACTATACAAAAATTCATATCTTTCGAACGCGTGATGCGATTTCCTTCAAATAACTTGAAACGACTTGCTACATGAACCTACTGCCCTATCTTGTCCCAATTGCATATATTTAACATCTTATGGAATATTACAACATCTTAGATTTTTCAGTGTTTTACAAATAGTAACGTATTATTAACTATACTAATTGCTTACATTTATTGAATTGGTTTTATAATAACCTGGAAAAACTTGCGTTTCTGTAGGTTTTTGGGATGTTGAAAACATCCAAATAGTAAACGCAATGTTGAGCTGGTGATCATTAACATTGATTATTTGATATTTTCCTTCAAAGTAGTTTATAATGGTTAAATGTTTTCAACGGTTGAATATTACATACCTTGAATGACCCGTTTTCGTTTAATAAAATAAAAAAAATAAAGGCTACGTCTTCCCTGTACAGATGGTCGTGCAAATTTCAAGGTTTCGGTTGTTTCTTGAATGGAGAGTAACGTCCAACAAACCACCTTCGAACTCTGACGATATTTATGGGATTGAAACTGAAATGTATTCTGAGTTGGGAAGGTAATATGACTTGACTACCTTGTTCTATGTATTTTCACTGGAAAATGATATGGCATTGATATTTACTAAACTGTAAACATAAACGCTAAATCTCTTTGAATTGTTACATTATTTTTGTTGTTTTTTACAACCTTTTAACAACTTGTTTTTGTGTCTTTGTGTCGTACGTGTCTTTATTAAATAAATAAATAAATAAATAAATAAATAAATAAATAAATAAATAAATAAATAAATAAATAAATAAATAAATAAATAAAAAAATAAATAAATAAATAAATAAATAAATAAATAAATAAATAAATAAATAAATAAATAAATAAATAAATAAATAAATAAATAAATAAATAAATAAATAAAAAAATAAATAAATAAATAAATAAATAAATAAATAAATAAATAAATAAATAAATAAATAAAAAGTTAGTTGAAACCATCAACCTGGAAACATCAGTATTCTCCTCAAATTTTAATACGGTACTATACATAGGTACACGACTTGAACACGGTACATATGATACGGTACTATGGACATATGATACTACGTACTATACGGTACTACATATGGTACTAAAATCTCAGATCCCATTCCCATTAAGCTATTGAGTGGTACAATTGGATATAATTGTGATATAACTGTTACCGATAATTATACTAGGACGCAACTACCAATATACAATATAACTTTCTGACCCTGGATGTAGATATGAGATTACTATTAAGATTTGAGGAGTGATAGTTCCTGGTATTACAATCCATATTCAATTAAACATGAAAAGTTCCAGTCAAAATTTAAAAAAATGTAAAAGACGCAAAGAACTTGAAATTCTTAAAACTGTGATAAACAGGAGGATAGGCATAACACAGCGGTTAATTTACATGTGATTTGAATAATTATTTGAGGGAAAATATTTTGTAAAATAATAATAATAATAATAATAATAATAATAATAATAATAATGACCAATAAAGTGTATATGGAACCCAATATCATAGAGACAGTATTACATTTCTATTGACTTATAAAACTAAAAGTTTTAAGTAATAAAGTACAAAATTATAATGTTAAATACAAACAAGCTAGAGTAACTAACAACAATATTTGGTTTAAACCAGTATGATTAAACACATGTTTTCAATGGTGTTATATAATGTGTTATGACATAGGCACAACCTAGTGCTACGGCTTAGGCATGTATAATCTATGTTGAATACACAATGGCACAAAGAGATAGAACTGGGTAGAGTACACCCAAGTATGACAATTAGTCCCACATCCACCCACATTTACATATAATTAGAGTAATTGTTGCTTACAATAAAAATATTGATTCTACCAACCATAATAAACTTACTTTAGTGTTGCATTAAGGAACCTGATACCAACAACATGGAACGGTGCGTTACCTCATATTCACTATGATAGTATTTCGGAGGATGCCATGAGCACAGAGAACAATTAAACCTGGCAACTAGTGAACAGTGATAATAACAATTAGTGGGATGTTAAGTCACAACAATAATCTACAAAGCAATCATATAAGTGGAAAATAAAAGGAACTAGGGCATGCATATTAACATTTATACTAATGGAGAAATCTGTGGTTAGATAAAGAAAAGAACGGAGGTAAGAAAAGAAATAAAATAAAATAAAGTAAAATAAAATAAAACAAAACAAGAGAAAATTGCTGAATGTTAATTGTTAATAATATTGATATATAGCCTGCTGAGATTTTCCACATCAGTTTTCTTATTGCATGTGAATTTATATATATATATATATACACACACATGTTGTTCAGACAAGTTGTCTTTATTCCATGTGATTGTGATTTTGTAGCCCTGATGAAGGAGATAAATATTCCGAAACGTTGGAAACTAATGTGTTTCATTAGTTGCAATTCAATTGCAAATTTATAAACAATTTCCAAATTTTCAAATCTAAAGGGGAGAGTCTCCCGATGTCCCAGAACCAAAAACCGCGAATTAACAATTTTGCAACAATTTATAATTTTATAAACAAATTCGAAATATGCGTTAGAACGGCCGGGAAGGCTCCGCAAATTATGCCTGAAATGAACATCTCAAAATAACAGTTTGACAGGAGTTACAAATCGATAACTAAAAGTTAGAATAATTGTTGCTAAAATGATGAATATTTACTGGTCTATGGACAATAAATCTGGACGGAAAACCCGCTTAGAAATAATTTTTCGTCGTGGCGTACGCACAGGCAAAATCTCTCCTTCGGCAGGGAAATACGACATTTCCGTCTCGTACGTAAACGAACTAGCTCCTTCCCCCTGAGACCAGCGTTCTTTCTGTCCCTTGGGATGTTGCACCAATCGCAGACAACTGTGCTTCTACCTTCTAGCGATTGGTCAACGCGTCCCTCCCCCTGGGGGAGGGACTTTTGTGAGGGAAAGGGTACATGTAGAATTATAATATTGCGTAGCCGTTAGAAATAATGAAAGAAAATATGTGCTGTTGTAGAAGTACTAGTTTATTAAAACTAAGTAATCCTTATATTCATTTATTTGTTCACAAATCTTAGAAAGTATTGTAGCCCATGTATTAGTCATTATTTCCTTAAGATTCAATTATGCATATTTGGAAAAGCACTTTGATTACAGACAGTGGCATAAAATTATTCAATTCCAATCGGTTAACTCTTTATTATGAAAACAGTTAAAGAAAATAACTTTAGAAATGTGAAATTAGTACAGGAAGATATAGTGGTAAGGATGACCACACAGGTCTAAACTGTAGTGAATGTCGTCTTCAATGTCTGGATGGAAAGGCAGAGACAATGAAGTTGAACTGTGTAAGGACTTCTCGCTTCACTGCTCTTGCATGACCCACGCGCAATACCTCACCAAAGAACAAATTGCGTAATTAAAATGTCATCTGTTTCACCCTGGAGCAAAGTTTCTTTTTTACTTTATTCGTCCATTTATCAAGAAATTTGCTCCATAGATTACAGACCTGCAGTTTACTCATTATAAAGTTATACGAAAGCTTTCTCAGACAACAATACCATATTTTGTACCTGGTACAAGAGATGTATACTCTTCACGTTATCTTCCTATAAAAGAAACCAAATTCAACTCGCGAATTAATTGTGAATACTTGCCATGAAAATGGTATCTTCTGTATTTATAGAATGTTTTTGTAAAACTGTTCCGTTATATCAATTTTACTTAACCAAAAAGAGAAACGAAACGCCAGTCTTAATTTTGGATTTGGTTGGTATTTCCTAACGCCTCGATATACAAACTTTAATTACTGTCTCAGATATTTGCTCTATATCGGCTTAAGGATGTTATTAACATTTATTTTATTGATACTTTATTGCTTTTTACGCCTTTCATACGGAACTTGATGTACATTGCAGAACGTGGTTGCGAAGGAAATATGAAAACAGTTGAATGATGCGTATTCTCTTATGGCGGGAATTATGAAATGGAATTATGGAAGGGACATATAAAAAGAGAAACTGAGTCAAGTTATTTAGTTAATTAGTAAATAAGTAAACATAAATTATTAAAATTGAGACAAAAAAATCACAGCAGGTGGCGTTAGACTGGTTCTAGTTATCGAGAAATCCCTTATAAAGTGCTTAGTGCAACTATTTTTTATCTCATTTTTCGACGGTCTTATAGCTTATCACCGCATTCACGTTTCCTGTTTCAAGTCACTGATTCTTTAGTGTCAGGAAGATGCTTCGTGTCACAGGCACATTCGGTCCACTGCATAGATTTCTTCTGCACCACCGGCAGGAAATGTTTCAAGACTATAAATCAGATCGCTCCCCGAAGCCCTTGTGCGCGGTAGAAATAACTTCAGACAGTGAATTCGAAAAACTCTTCAAAATTGAATTTTTAGTCCATTTCGTCGTAAAAGTTGAACTCAGAAAAAACACGGTATTGCAATGCAAAAACTGTGAAGACTTGAATCACACCCGCAACTACTGTAAAAAACAACCTAAATGCGGTGAATCTCATCCTTACAGCAACTGCACACTCGCACCTAATGCATTATTAACTTGCGCAAACTGCGAAGGGAACCGCACTGCCTCTGACAAGAGATGTAGCTACTCTCAAAAAAGGCAATTCTCATTCCATAAATTTCAATCACTCCCATCCAACTTTGATATCCTTTCATTATCTCAAACGCACCGTAGAATGCAATTCTATACCTGCCCAACGCCTTGCAACATTGCCCACCCGTAACATCAACACTACAATTCCCACCTCTTCCGAAAGCCCCCTCCTCCAAACTTCGGCTACTCCTCCTCAAACCATAATCATCAAAATCAATTCCTTGCGAGTATAGTTAACCAAATTATTTCTTCTTTAATACACCAAACTCAGAATCTTATAGTAGCATCTATAACTCCAATCATCTTTAATGGCACACGCTAATTTCAATTATCTCAACTTGCTTAGTTGGAATGCAAATAATAAACAAAATACACGTCCTATCCTACATTTTACAGGAATATAAAATAGATAAAGCAATTCTAACGAAAACACATCTTCAGCCATTGGCAAGATTTTCAATCCCAGTATTTAATACCTACAGGTCGAACAGACCTAACAGAAGTGCTGGTCGAGTGGCAATCCTTATCCGGATGCCTATCAAACAGAACCCCCTACCCCCTTTCATCACACCTGGGCTAGAGAACACTACAATTTATCTATTGCAAAGTCCAGGTTCTGATATCACCATAATAACCATATACAAGCCTCCAAGCATTCCAAAAGGACCCAACCACCTTTCAATGTTTTTCTCTTCTCCCACCTCAACTTCAGCTATTGGCAATTGGAATGTGAAACACACATCCTGGGGCTGTCGAACAACTTCTCCGAATGGCGCTCGACTTTTCACATATTGTAACATTAATCAAATCAATATAGCAACATCTAGTGAACCAACCCACTCCCCTTTCCCCTTGACATATTAGACATTATTCTCACAAAGTCCTTCTCAAAACCTATTTTCCAAGAGGCAATTGCCGAATCTATTTCAGTCCACTGCCCTGTCATAATCTCCCGGACGCTGCATTGGGTGGCGGCCTGCTCCTGTGGAGGAGCTCATCCGCCGGAGTAATTCTTGATTGTTTATATTTCGGTTTTGGTGGCCGAACTGTGATTGTCTCTACACGAATCTCCCTACACACACTCCCGCTTCTTACTTTTCATCTGCCCAGGTTTCCTGCAAGGACCTATTACCTGGAATATGTTTAATAATTTTCTCAGCTTCTACTTACATCCGCCATCACTCCATAAATCTCCCTTAGAAATAGATAATGCCATCAACATCCTCACTGTGTCCATCCAATTTGTCATTCGGTCTTCCTCCTTCCTTCCTACTTAAGAACCAAAAATTAATTTCCGAGGAAAGGGAAGCAGGAAGGAACTGGCAAAATGTAGACAGCCATCTCTCAAATCAATTTTAAATAAAAACGCATACTCACTCTTCTATTTCCACCTTAAAAACTGGTTCTGTGTCTGTCTGTACTTGGTGTTACATTCTCATGCATCACGGTTGCATCATGGAAAGCGACACGCTGACCAATGTGCTAAACCACGAGGGCGAAAACTGGTCCTACAACAGCAATAACTGAGTTTGAGAAATCCTCACTTCCAGGTCTCCATTTTTCAAAAACATTGTCGCCTAACCCAGCCAATAACATAACTTTCCACGACCAAATAGAAACTTACATGAATATGCCATTCTCATCGGCACCTCATCCCACTAATTATGTTAGTCCAGCAAATATTCAAGCATTATATTAAAATCACTTAAGAATAAAAAATCATCCAGCTGTAATCAAATTCCCAATGTTATACCAAGACATCTCCCACGAAGATCCATCGCTTTCTTAACCTCCATTCCAAGCGGCTGCTTTCGAATAGTGTACTACCCCCTCCTTAGAAGTATTCATTTGTTATCCCCATTCTCGACGGCGGCGATGGTGTAGCGGTTAGCGTATCGGACTGCTATACCCAAGTTTGCGGGTTCAAACCCGATCGAAACTGTGGATTTTTAAGGGCGAAAAAATCCTTCGTACGCCTTCCTTCGGAGGGGAAGTAAAGCCGTCTGTCGCATGTTAGTATATATACTGCATGTAAAAGATCCTCAAGCCTAGATGATGCCCCTGAGCTAAATTTAAATCGCCTGTTTCGTCGCCCACCTTCTTTCCTCCATGATTGGTGAAAGGAGTGTAACGAAATTTGCGGGGTCAGACGGAAGAGCAGGCCTCATGGCCTGAGTCTCGCCACGTAAAATGGCAAATTCAATTCAATTCTCAAACCAAATAAACCTCCCACTAGCGCGAACAGTTACAGACCCATAAGCTTATTGCCAACCTTCTCACAACTTCGAAAATCTCAGACTTATTCGCGCTAACAAATTCTTAGATGAAACAAAAATCATCCCTAATGTGCAATTCGGTTTCCGCCCATAGTTTGCCACCACCCACCAGCAATTATGCGTTTCGTACTGAATATTCCAATTATTTGAAGAAAAAAAGCATCGCTGTCTTCTTAGACTATTCTCAAGCATTCGACCGTGTATGTCATGACGATCTTCTGTATAAGTTCAGAATAATTGGTATTCCTAACTACCTTTACTATATTTTAAAGGATTTCCTCAGAAACATATATTTTTCTGTAAAAATCAATAATTACGAATCCTATCGCTTTAATATCAAAGCTGAAGTACGACAAGGATTCCCTCTCTCCCCTACTCGTTTCTCTATTTTCACCTCAGATATCCCTCAGTCCAACGATACCTGCACAGCTTTCTACGCGGACGATACCGTCTTATTTACTTCCAATCCCAATCTTTCAGACACCATTTCATTTACGATGAGCTCTCATTTACACAAGTTGTCTAAACTTTTGCAAATGGTCAGAGAACTGGAGACTGAACTAAACTCTTCAAAATGTGAAGCAAAAACGTTCGTTCCAAAATGCATCTCTGCCAGCCCCATTCAAAATATCCAATAGTCCCACTCCTCGACACCCAAAGATAAGACTAGTAAATACCTCGGAGTTCTATTCTAATAGAACCCGACTGACTTGGAAACCTCACATTCTCTCCCGCCTAAATCTAGCCTATGCCACTCTGTAAATTATAGCCTATGATAAATAGGTAGTCCTCATGTCTTCATAAAGCCTCACTTCTTTCTTCTTTATCCTACGATTGTCCCGTCTGGGGAGACGCTGCTGCCTCTTCCATCAAACACCTACAAACCTTCCACAATAAAGTCTTGAGAATAGCTGTAAATACTCCGTGGGATGTTTCAAATAACCAACTGCAGAAAGACCTCAATTTCCCAACAATTACCCAACATATTTCCAGATTCGTAGATATGTTTTACTCAATACTATCTAATTTTCCAGCCCAGAACGTGTTTCATCTAGGCAAAACGTCCAACCTTCTACAAACAAGAATTCGCTCCAGACTTCACAAGGACCTTACCTTAAACCACCCAATAAACCAATCCCATGACTCCTACATTCCTCCCCTAATTTTTATATAATAAAGGACTTCCAAATGACTCAAAATTATATGTAATTTCGCACTGCTACATGGTTGAAGAGGATCCCAGAGGGGACACCCTTCGTATTTGTAATAATTTGAACATAGCATATGTACTATGTGTGACATTCTCTGTAACTGTTTTGTAAAGTGGTTAATCCACTGCACCAGATAAAATAATAATATAAAAAATTGTTAAAAACGATCGGCAGGAAAACCGCTTGTCGCAGACAGTTGTGGTTCAGTTTCGCAAATCGCTAACGTACGAGTTAGATGTCTCTGTGTTTGTGATTTACTTGTGTAACATCTCAATCTTCTGAAAGTAATCTATTTTATGTCCAGTTGATTTCCCGACAACTGCTCCAACCACTCTTGAGAAAAATAACTATGTCTTAAAATTTATTGTCAATCTCTTTTTCTTACATTACGTACTTTACCTCACAGGGTGTGGTCGAATAAGGCTGAGAAAAGTGTCCTCGAACCAAATCGATAATCGCGATGCTCATATGAAAGACAATACCAAAAATATAGATTCACAAAAAATCAGCTTCCTAGGGCAATCTGTTGTAGTGATGCAATGAGAAATGTGTTTTTCTTATTTTATTTTTTTCTCAGCTTCTATTGCATGGATCAAGCTGAAAAAATTACAGAGACGAGGAAAAATAGTTGAATTTGAAGGTACATTTGCCAATCAATTTTGACACCATATTCATTAAGAAAATAAATAAATAAATACATTTTTGAAATTGATTTTTGATATAACGTTATTATTTCAGTTTTCACTAAGAATGTGTCTTATAACATTCTGAAACAAATATTTTTTCATTTTTTAAACAATGTGGACGATAGTGAAAAAAATAAAAACAATTTTATCAGTTTAAAAAATTGAAATTCATAACATTATCAGTATTATTTATTTATTTATTTATTTATTTTACGTCAAAAAACAGTTAAAAACTTTATTTAATAAAGAAAATGAATTTTGAAAACACTCAACTATTAAATTTTGAATTTGAAAGGGAGAAAAAAACAACAAAAACTCCCTGTGTAAAATCTACTTTCAAAATAAATAAGCAATAAATTTTGAATTTTGAAAGGGAGAAAAAAAAAAAACTCCCATGTAATAAAATCTATTTTCAAGGATAAAAAAAATTTTGACTCTTATTACTTCCTGCCGCGACAACATGGAAACGATAATTTGAATAATTGTATTTCCCACTGAATTCTAGACGACGTGCACAGAAAATGAAGTTACATTTATGTCCAGAAGCAAAACAAGGGCCATCTCAGCATTTGCTCAATGGATCAGGAAACTGGACGAAAAACCTGATCGAGATGGGGGTCATTTGACCCGGAAGCTGTAGTACAATAGTTGTTACAGGTTGTTTATACTCATTTATAGAGTTCAAATGGTAAATAATGCATTATGTATCATTGTTAAAATTAATGTTACTTTTCTTGTGATGCTCAGTATAGTCTCTAATTGTATAGAAACAGTTATGCAGCAGAAACGATTTCACTTTGGATTTAAACTTTTCTATTGAATTTAATCGTTTAATGTCATCTGGCAAAGTGTTGTAAAATAATGTACATGTATTGTATGTGAATTTTTTGTAATGAGCTGTTGATATTGTCACCTGATGAATATGATTTCTACGTCGAGTGTTATAGTAATAGATTTCGGCATTTTCTGAAAATATATTCCCGCCCTTGAGCAAGTCATTTTTTACAAAAACCACTGATTCGTAAATAAGAAGACACGGTAATGGTAGAATTCTAGATTAATGAAGAGAGCTTACATGAATCACGTGGGTGGGATTTGGTTATTATTCGTACAATTCGTTTTTGTAATCTAAAAGTGAGCTATAAGATGTATTTCCCCAGAATATTATGCCATATCTCAGGCGGGAATAAACATTCGCGAAGTATACACAACGAGCAGTATGAAGGCTGACTGAATTTGCAAGAATTCTGAACGCGTAGCATAATGAACTTAATTTTGTGTTCAATTCATTTAAATGAACGATCCATTAAGGTTTGACTGAATTGAGAGACCTAAAAATTTTGTTGCCTTAACATCAGTCAATGGTACACTGTTCATTTTCAATGGGGACTAGAATTGTTTATTTGAAATGGAAAACTGCATTAAAACCGTTTTCTTTCGTTCACTATTAATTTGTTATTTCGGAACCAATTTGAAACATCGGATATTGTACTATTTACTGTTTCTTTATTGCAAAGGATGTTCGTATCATCCGCAAAGAGAACGTTCTTCCGTTTCGAATCGTCGAGGCATATCGTTTACGTAAAGTAGGAACAGAATAGGCCTAAAATCGATCCTTGAGGAACTCCACATGCAACGGGCAAACAGTCGGAAAGGTGCGTACGTAATGTTCCATCATTCCAGTAAGGTATTTCAACTCTCTGAGATCGTTGTTTAAGGTACGAACATAACCAATCTAGAGCAATACCACGAATTCCATATGAAGGTAATTTGGAAAGTAAAATGTCATGATCAATGACGTCAAAAGCTTTGAGAGATCTAAAAATAATCCAATAGGTGCCTCGTTTTGATCCAATGATGAGGCGACATCTTTAAGAAAAGAAAATATAGCTGTTTCCGTTGATTTTGATTTTCTAAATCCATGTTGGCAATCTGAAAGCGCGTCGTGTTTAGTGAGAAAGGTTTCCATTCGTATGTAAAAAAGTCTCTCTAATATTTTGAAAAGACTGATAGAAGAGAAATGGGCCGATAATTTTGAATTTCATTTTTGTTGCCTTTTTTGAAAATCGGCTTAATTTTAGCTGTTTTGAAAATATCTGGAAACGTTCCAGTGCATAAAGATGCATTAAATATGTGAGTTAACGGGTGTATAATGGCATACGCACAAGTCTTTAACAAAGAATCCGGAATTCATCTAAACCGGACGAATATTTATTTTTTAGTTTACCGATTATTTTGAGAATTTCATAGGAAGAAGTTTCGGAAACGAACATTGTGTCTACAATTTTGGGTGAACTGTCTGTTTTTGAATTTTGTGCCTGAAGACCCTTAGTGAGATCGGCAGCAATTCTCGAAAAATATTGGTTAAAGAGACTAGCCACTGTTGCCGGATCGTTCACATTTATATCGTTATATTTTAAAACAACATTCTCTACGGGTTTTCTAGTTGATTTGGTAATAGTTTTTATTATTTGAATTCAAAATATCCTGATCGTTTTTCATGATTTTAGCCTGCCTTATGACTTTTCGTAACAATGTTTTGTATTTTTTAAAGTAGATAAGGAAATCTTGAGATACGTCATGACGTTTAGAAATGAAAGAAAGAATTCGCTTGTTTTTACAAGATGTCCTAATCCCTTGTGTTATCCAAGAATTGCTTTTTCGTGAAATATTTAGTTTTCGTTTTTGAAGAGGAAAGCAAGTGTTAAAATGAAATGAAAGAGTTGAAAAAAAAGAATTATATTTGTCGTTTGTATCAGCAGTATTATAAACCGTTTCCCATGACTCCTGCATCAAGTAATCAATGAATAATTTAATTTTACTTTTAGTAAACAATCTAGTCATACGTGTATTTATTGTGTCAGTGATCGCATTTCTTATTAATATTAATATTATGATATCGGCACAGATAGCAAATTTGGTAGCACTTTGGTTAATTGCATGTTTGGTTTTACTGTTTTATAATTTTCATACTAGAATTTATGACGTGTCTCAATAGATCACATCACACACACACACACACACACACACACACACACACACACACACAATTATGCCCAAAAGATGTATTCCAATGTTTACTGTCACATAGTACATGTTATTAGTTTCAGGTCATCTTTTCCCAATCGTATGACATGACATAACTCTGTAACTCAAACATGACATAATCACTTTAGTTAAATTTCTGCAGAATTAACTCATTTCTCTTACGACTGATCACCATCTGACGATACGTTCTGCTAAGTAACTAAGACTAAAAGCGCATCTGCTAAGACTAAAAACACATCTAAAAAACTATTTACTATACTACGAGTATATAAACCAAAATATGCATAAACATAAAGAAATTAATTGGATATCACCAATGGTTTAGAATATTTTTTTAAAAGTTTGCGAAACATCTTATAAAGCTTCGTGTCTTAATTTATGTGGGAGTAATTAGCATTTGCTTTCGATGAGACTGGTCAACAAAACAAACTTTTTTTTCTGTAACAAGAACAAATCACACTGTTTCTGGAAGATAATTTGCCTCTCAATCCAGATATCATTTCAGAATTACTGTATCGACCTCAGTTTTCATGTGATGATCGTTTTTGTAAATGCGTATGTCTACCTATATATTATTTGGCAAAATGAGTAAATTTGGTACAAGCTCTAATAACAACAAATCCAAATGTATACAGTAAAAAATAGAGCAACGTTAATGTTAATAAAAGTGAAGAAAACCAGTGTATTTTTTGCTATTTAATCATTATGTAAATATCTAAGAATCTTCGTTTATAAAGTTGTTTGACCTTCCTATTCAAACAAATTTTGTGATAGTTTGTTTACATGAAAGGTAGTTGGTTTTAGATGTATTAACACTTGCTCTGATTAACTGGTTTTGTAGTATGATAGTCAAATGGTAATAATATCTTAAAAGTAATGGAATGAATGCTTATATGCGGTCACCTTGTCGTGTGCGAGTTGATAAATCGTCTGTCAAAAGCAAGAGAATGAAAGTGAGGTGACAACGAAGCGAAAAAGTGTTTCTAAGGGTGTCAATTTTGTGAATTTCATCTGAACATTACAGTCAAATTTTAATGGTTTTCCGCTAGTCTATATAACTAAGTTTCATTGCGCGTAGGAACTGAAAGGAAAAATTCACCCTTAGGTCTTGTGGAAGATGTCTAATGTTTCTTTAAATACCCAGGAGTTCCGTAAAAATACTAACACAAAAAGTTTAGATTTTGAGTGAAAAATGCAAACGAAACGATTGTGCCTACCCTTTGTGTGAATTAACAGAATTATCGTTCTCAGTACGGCACTGATTACGACACGGATCACCTCATGCGATAACAAGGTCCAAGAAAGTTTTAAAATTTTCTATCGTGTTGGAAAAATGTATTATTACACTAAAACTGTTTTTGTTAAAATGTTTGATTTATTGTGGTGTTATACGAAAGCATTTTATTTATTGTACTTGAGCAGGGAGTGTGCGAATTTTTTGGAAAAAAATTTGTGGCATTCACAGCAGTTTTGCTGCTGCAGGTCACTAGTTATTAATGAATTACCGCATAATAATTGTGTGCCGCGTCGTCCTTCCCGGAAGGGCGTCGTAAGCCGCCCGGCGTTCGCCTCCGCGTTGTGTAACGGCGGAGGCACAGCCGTCGCCCCTGCTTTTTTTATTGGCGACCCTCGCAAGGCGGAGGTTCTGAACAGCACTGTCTGTCCTCCGGCAGTCAGCTCAACGCTGAGTTTGACAAACAGAAAAAACAAAGACAAAAGCACGTCGAATCTCCGCTGTCCGGGAGCCATAGCGTCCCAGCGAGAATTATCAACGTTTCATTCTCCATTCTGCGATCTTCTTCAGAGCTAGATGAGAGACTAGACATTTTGCTAGACATTTCGCGAGGTCGCGGGATGACGGTCAAAATAATGGTAAACTTGTCTAGAACGTGGCGTCTCCCGAACACACTGATACTTTTGACTGCAACTGAGAAAGCCCACATCATTATTGGAAAAAGTTTATCGTTTTGCGTTACCCCTTGAATCACCCTCTGGATTTTTTGTACTGCAAGACTGTCGGGCAATAACACAATGATCGCAGTTTCGAAGTCGAACGATTTTAACTCAGACTTGGACGTGGCTTCCTGGTACATTGAGATGTAATCACGTCGACGATGATAATAGTGTAAGATAATATGAATAACGGGAATAATCTGAGTAATGTGAGTAATGATAATAAATTTGAAAATGATGGTGGAATGAGAGGCAGGGAAAATTGAAACACTGACAAAAACTATAAATCGTGAATTTAATATGGAATTTCGTGATTTCAAGAGATGGACCATTATCTTGACTATGAATCAGTCAGTGGTAGGTAGTGATAGTTAGCGAACTTCAACTGAATTATTTGTAAGTATATGAAGTATTTCAAAGTATGCAACAGTTTGTGCTCTATTTTCGCACATCAGTGCAATGCAATTAACCTCTTGGGAGTGAGCACCTCTTTGTCCCTCTACATTTATTTGTAACCCTTTTGAAGTTTTTAAGAGCAAACCATAGAGAGGATATCGCATTTTACGCATATAATTTTATTATGTAATAAAATTTAACGAAAAATATTTTGTTTTTTGTTCGCAAATGACATATCAAGAAAATTACCTAGGGTAGTTCCATTTGAGTGTCATTTAACCCCAGGAACTATTACAGAGTTTAAAAGCCGGTTATAAACACTTAAAAACCAAAAAAAGTCCATCCCATGTCATCTTGTGAGCGTATGACTGGCGAGTTTTTCTTTTTCCTCTTATTATTGCATAAAATGGCAGCCATAATACCGGAACACGTCTGCTTAAAAAGTACAGAAGTACAAAATGTTTAATAATGTTTTAGCAAAAAAAAAAAAAAACTAATTTCAATCGACTGTAAAACTCTAATCAGTTTGTTAATTTTCATCTTCTTTCAGAAATAGAGGTAATTTTCATAGTAAACAATGTCCTTTGTGTTTTAAAATGAAATTAATATATTTTAATGTAACTCTTTTTACAAATATGATAAACTAGCTACTCGTGCCAGAACTCTCGCATATTAAAGCCCACCCTCTTCCCTATTTTTACACTTTTAAATTAAGCCTGTAACACATATTTTTCTTCAAGACCTACTTATTCTCCGTCACTAGCTCTATATGGCTCCTTGTAAGTGATAAAAATATACCCTTGTGAATACAAACTATTCTTATTCAACGTTATTACCGGATAGAGAGGTACATCTGTGTAATTCAATCGCGTAGAATATCAAATAATTAATTTAATTTCACATACAGTTCTGCAGGGTCTGAGCAGGTGGGGTAGAGTCGAGAAGATTCAAACAAGGAAAAATGTAATAGAATGATTAAAAAACTCATCCTATTGAATGCGGAGTGATAACGTTGCTTTGACGCCTTTGGCCTCAAAATTTTATATTTGAAGGCTCTAAAATGCTTAGTTTAGGAATTACTTAACGATATAGATTCATAAATCCGGCCGAGTGTTGCGGGTTGCATGCATTTGACATGAATGGTGTGTGTAATATAGAATTTTTTTTAAACAAATCCTTCATATTTTTAAAGTCAATGTGCAATTAATCACGTCACATTGGAATTCTCTTTCTTTAGAGACCTCATTTATAATGATTGGTTGTCTGTGAGAGCCGCAGAAGGTATGTATACTACTGAAATAATATAGGAGGCGATATTTGAACAAATGAACAATACTGGGTAAATATAAGACCGAAAAGAATTCCAGCAAATACTCATAATATTGAGATATTTCGGTTTCAGGGAGTTCCTTTCTATTGCAAATTTACTTGTTCGTCCCTGCCTTTGAATTTAATGTTCTTATATTTGGATTTTTAATGTTCAGTCTTTCTAAATGATTCACAAATATGTACTTTGTAGTTCGATTTTTAAAATAAAGATTAAGAGAATCACCATTCTTATCGTTCATAAATGCCTGTCTTCTATTACTTTAACTGAAAACGCAGCCGAATATCAAAGTCTTGTTTGAGTATGTTAAACATTTTATTCATTTTAATTATCTGAAGTCAAACTTTGTAACTTTAGTGAGGTCACCTTAAAACTACTATACCACAAGTGTTCTAATTACGGAATATATTTATATATAAATAAATGATTTTACTGGTTCGCAATACATTACTTCATTTTGTTTGAGTTTGCAAGGCATTTTGGATTATTAATTTTAATTTACAAATTTTTACATATTTTGGAATACTTGAAAATTCGTAATTATTTTACCTTATTTCTACATATTTTTTACTCATTTCGTTCGAACCAGAAAGAATCAATACATGAGCTCATGTGTATTACGAAAACACACTGACAAATATTTCTTAGTTAGCCTTATTGTGCTTCCTGCACAGCGCCGAAGAACCTTCACTATCTGTCAGAAGTGCTGAATTCAAAACCTATCCGAATCCACGACGTACGATCCGCTCGGACCCAATGGGAATACTGAATAAAAACGTAATGCGATCAATATCTGGTAATGTTTTTAATAAATTGAGTTCAATTACCTAACTATAGGACATACAAGAGCACATACTTTCTAATATTTTTTTATAAATTTGCAATTTTCGAAAATTTAGAGAGCTTAACGACAATCAGACTCGTTCCATTCTTTTAACCATTACTTCTTCTATCTGTATAACAAAAATTAAACAAAAATATCGAGCGGTTTAAAAAAAACGTTAAAAATGTGTTCTCGCCAAATAATCATTTTTTCCAAACATTGAACATGAACGTATTTAAAAAGATCCGTTTTTAATGATCAGATTTTATTAAAGAAATCAAATCTCAATTTTCAACATTAAAGTTCATGCACGTTTGCAATTTTCAAAATATCTGGGATTTCAATAAACATGAAACCTGCGCCATTTTTAAATAAAGTCAAAGTTTTTCAAAAACTCAACAATTTTTTGTAAAAATTAGCACAAAATTCGGCTTTTTCAGAAACGTTTAAACGCCATTTTCCCAAAATGGCTCCAAATTTGTTCTTCACATTTTTCCAATATTAGTGCTAATATATAGTGAAAATTACACAAATGTAATTTTCTTGAAATATCTCTCACGCCGTTAATATGGACATTTCCGTCAATTTCTATACTATATTATATTTGTCAGTGGGTGTGCTTGAAATGACTCCAAATGAAGTTTCTAGAAAACTCAATAGATTCCTGTGAAAAAGTGCTTAAATTTCTCACTTACAGTAATCAATCACCAACAATCGCCATTTTGTTAAACACGGCTACGAATGAGTACTACTTATCGTGGTCGTGTCATCTTGCACAACAGCCCTGAGGAAGACCACGATAAGATGGTCGAAACGTCGGCAACACAGCCTTCGACGCGGCGTCACCTGGACAGCCAAGATCATCTAATTTTCTTTGCATACACCAATCGAAATTTTCATCATGAAGCAAGTGCACTTTGTCAATCTATTAAAACAACAATTAATTGAATCCTGAATAATTTCATGCATGGCCATATTTTCTCAATACCTTAAAATAAAATGACATTCTTGGCCTTGTTATAATCGGTAAATAATAGAATAATACATTTTCGTTTGCATTTCCCTTTGCTGTAGTTCTCACGATCTCCACCATCCATATCAGTAATCCACACTAATTGTAAACAAGAACATCCTCCATTTTCTGTTGCATTCCATCATTCGAATTCCGACACACTTCCAACATCCGCGACTTAACCACAGATCCGTCTTGTAACTCGGTTGGACTCCGTCTGAAGAAGTTATATCTTCTGACCGAGTTGTTTTAAAAACAAAGGACATTACAATGTTCTTTCGTTTTTCTACTATTATTTACGTTAAACTCACTCAATAAACTTCGCGATATTGTTACAATTTCCACAAAATGTTCCCAATTAATGACATTGTCCGTGGTTCATTTTAAAAATACTGGTTTCCTTTTATTTAATAAATAAATACAGTTTCAGTTCGTCACTTTTTTATGACATCTGACGGTCTTCTCTCAATGTATTACGAAATCTTACTTTTTATCATTACAAAATCTATTTCCTATTGAACGGTACAACTTGGTGACATGTTTTTATCGTCAAAAATTGCCATAATTTTATTTGTTGCCGTCCCATAGTCTCTTTTGATCTTCGCTTCCGATAATGTGAATAATTACGATTTTCACTAATGTACCTTCATTTGTTTGTCCATGCTTTTGCATAGCAAATTAAGCGTCATTTTTCTAATAAAAAGAAATAAACGTTGGACGCGTCTTAATAGACCGTCACAGTAAGACAAGACAAACATTTAAGTACCCCCCTGTCAGGCCACAAGACAAGTAACCCATCCCGTAAAATGTTCATTTTGCATATCGATTTTAATCTTCACTACGCAGTGTCAAAATATTTGACTCTGTATCTCGGCTCTTTTGTAATCTCTCGTTATGCAATTTTTACTTGTATAAATATACTCTTTTATATTTGTTTCTTCATATACTAGCTCAAAACTGACGATGTTCTAAACGTGTCACTTGTTTCGTGCGCAGATTATATTAAACCCTAAATCATCAGTCATTTCATGGACCCACAGTTTCATTTCCATGTACTCGATCGTCCATTGATAATGCAGCAATAGATGAATCAAATTCGTTAGAATGCCTTGCAATTCTGAATAGCTGAATGTTATATTAATATTATATGTGATTTTTAGTATCATATTCGGCAATAAAATTTGTTGCGAATTTCCTTCCTGCAGTCTTTTATAGGAAGCAAACCCGCATTGGAGCGCTAATCGTCTCATTCGCTACATAAAATATTATTATTCCACCTTCCTTTTTGCAGCGAGCGCCATAATTCTTCGTGCCATCAGAACGTAGCACAGATACCGATTGGCATATCACGTCTAGATCTGCTCGGTGCAATCTCCATAAATCCAAAGTGCAGTTTAGTTTCTTTACACGCACCAGCACCCACCGCGGCAGAGCGTTCTTTCCGGTAGCCATGTAATGCGGCCTTGACGGAAAACTCTGTCCGCAATGTCAAATTTCGTTGGAATTCAATCTTGGAACGAGCACGAAAGAGCTGGTCCTTCGCATTTATTCAGTCTCCGTTTTCGCTGGTAATAAAGGCAGTATTGCATGTAAGCAGTGGCCTCGTGCAGTGTAATGTTTCAACACTGCCATAAATATGTGGAAAAATTAACTCAGCTTGTCGTAGTTTATGTTGCTGTAGAGTTTCAAAATACTTCGAAGATGTAGAAACATGTGAGAGTAATATATGTTGTTTCTGACTTTATTAATATATAAATGATGCATTTTTTGAACCGTAGACATTCATTAGTACTTCTTGTCAGCTCTCCGCTTTGGAATACTTAATAAAAATTGTGAAATGTGACCGCAGGTTTTTGTTTGTTGTTCTTTTTTATTATTTATTTATTTATCGTCACATCGTTATGAAGTTTATTAGCGACTAAACGGATAAATACATTTTACAATTACAACGTGAAATTTAGAACAATATTATCAAAACACAGTAAGAGAATATAATACAAAATTCAATACAATACCTTCAATACAATACATACAATATAAGAATAATAAGAAGTTCATCTAAATGCTGTCGTAAATATTGATTTCCATACAAAATCAATAATTCTCTTCTGATAATCTGTCGAGTTAAGAAGGTTATCATGTCTGCCTACTACTTATGTATAAGGGGCAGTGAGTTAATGAGTGTTTTACTTTTAGAAGAACTTCACAATGGTCACATTTAGGAGGTTTTTTTCAGTTATTAGGTGAATGTGAGTTGATTTAGAATGTTTCGTTCCCTATCTTGAAATGGCAACCTGATCTTTCCGTGAGAAGTTATTGAATATTTTTAAAGTCATAGTTTTAGAGATTTTCTTGTGTGTTTCACTAGCTTTCATTGATTTCCATCTTTCGAACCAGACATTTCGAGTTTTCTTGGATAAATGCTTCCAACAGTCCTCGAATGTGATTAAAATTTCAAGAGCCCTTGCAGCCGTTACATTTCTTCATCGATACCATTGAGGGGCGTGATACAATATAAAATGATGTTTTTTCCTGATTGTGTTAGATCATTATATAGTTCATGAATTAAAATTACCATTTCATTCTTAGGATGATTGCTGTTTATAGTACTTATTGCTTCGTGGGAACTGGAGAAGACAATGAACTTTTTGGAGTTTAGCGATTTAATTAGCTTGAAGGCTGCAAGTAGAGAGCATAATTCTGCTGGTGAGCAGCGTATGAATTTCGTTGGTGGTTTATTTGTATTTCTTGTGTAGTTACAACAACAAAAGTCCCAATATTGTTTTTTATATATATTTAGTAGTAAAATAGTAAGTAGTAATATATATTTAGTCCTAAAATATATACACTTAGTATATATTTTATAGTATTCGGTGTATTTACTGATGAATTCTTGTACATTTGGTTTTCAATCTTCTTTAGATTGTGTAATATATTCTTGTAAGTCATTTAGAGAGAGGTCAGTATTGATCTCTGGGAGTTTCCACGGAGGTATCAAGTGATTTGTTTTTTTTCTCCAAGTTAACTTCCTTAAAATCAAGGTCAGAGATTTTTTTGTATGTATAGGAATGTTCTGAATTCCATTGTGTTTATAGTAATATTGTGAATAAATATTATGAAATATGATAGGGTTGTTGCTTTGATGGTATATTTTAAGGTTAACAAGAGTCTTCGATGAGATACAGTTGGCTCATTAGCTTCAATTAAGATACTTCCAATCCGACTTGTATGGAAACATCCCGTACAAATTCGAAGAGCTTTATTATGAATTACATCAACCTTTTTGACTTCTTTCTTTTTAGCAGAATCGTAAATAACTGCTCCCTAATCAATCTTCGAACAAATTATAGCTTTGCAGATTAATAATAACATAGATCTGTCTGCACCCTTCATTTGGTGTAAAATATATTTCAGAATACTTAACCTTCTCTTGAAGTCATCTGTTAAATGTTGAATATGAGTTTTTCATCCAAATACATTCCGAATATTTTGATACTTTTAACAAAGTTGAGAGTTTGATTCCCAAGTTATAAAAAAAGTGTCTTTTCATCTTTATGCCTGGGATATGAAATACATTGGGTTACATACGGCAGAAATACGGCAGAAAATTTAAAGCTGGATCTAAGAGACCATTCAGATAGTTGGTTTAGAGCAGTTTGCATGGCTTCTTATGTGTGTTATGGCTATTAAAATCTCCAAGTAGTATGAATAGGTGAGGTAGATGATTAATAATTGATTGTATTTCTCTTGCTTTAAAGGGATATCTATTAGGTCGATATACATTAAAAGTACACAGTGAAATTGGAGCTTGGATTTCAATAACTACCACTTCTATTTCAATTGGAATGTTGGTTTTTGAATATGGTATGTAATATTTAACAAATATGGCAATTCCACCACTGGCTATATTGGAAGAGGTCCTGCTGTGTAAAACATTTGTAACCTTTTATTCTTCCTGAAATTTTCGTTTTAAGGTTGGTTTCTTGTAAGCAAATTATGCCTGGTGAGTTATTTATACATATGTCCAATCTTTCAAGCCTGTAGTAATATCCATTTACATTTCATTGAAAAATGTTCATAAGTGTATATTATTATTATTATTATTATTATTATTATTATTATTATTATTATTATTATTATTATTTATTTTTAAAGTTATTTGAGATTTTGGATTGTTTGGATTTGATCATTACCAAACTTTTTTCAATTAGAATCTATGATTGAATTGTCTAAACTTCTACCAGAATCAGTTTCTTCATTCTGCTGCAGAGCTCTTTTCAACTTTTTGGTGATTCTAGTAAATCTACTTTTAATTGACCTGTCAGTAAGGAGTTTATATGTTTGATTCATCATTAGGATTAATGCTTGAATGTCTTTGGTATAATATTTTGCTATAATTATTGCACCTTTGGCTCCATATGTATTTTCTACACATGATTTAAACTGCTGAAAATTTAGGGGAAATTTTTCTTGATTAGACTGAATAAAACTTTCAGTTGCTTCAATAAGATCGATATCTGATTTCATTGCGGTGTGTTCTACAGAAGGTGGGCTTTCTGTTAGGCCTTCCTTTTTTTTCTTGTGCAATGTTTTTTTATGTCCTGTAGATTTAGTCTGACTGTTACTATTAAATACATTGCACTGAGAGGAGAACTCAGTTGGAAGTTTTCTTTTAGTTAAAGGAGGAAAATTATCTTTATTAATTACAGAAGTCTTGTGATTGTGGAATTTCAGATTCTATTTGTTTTCCAGATTGTGAGCTTTCAGGAACTTCAATGATTTTCATTGCCCTATTTTCAGTAGATTTAGAGGGGTAATGATTGGCAATATGACCCACTTGCTTACATAGGAAACAAGAAATAGTTACAGCAGAAAAATTAATTCTGTATGTTGTATCTTCGTAAAAAAATAAAGTTGATTCAGTGAATTTCATGACATCATCGGGATCTATAAACACTTGACTTCTGAACCTCAAAATACTAGATAAGGCAGGCTCTGATATGCCTGCTCTGACGAATGAAAAATTAATCGATGTTTTAATTCCTTTTAGATTTAGAAATTTTTCTCGTGGATTTATTACTGAGCAAACATTGAGATGATGACTCTGACATCTTATTAATTAAGGGTCTCATTAGTCTTGTTTATCTTTTCTATAAATTTGGTTATCTGTAATACTTTTAGCTATTTCAGGGCTTGAGAGAAAAATGCAGTTCCTGTTATTGGATATACGAGATATGAATTGTAGGTTACTGGAATCAACAATTGATGAAATTTTGTTTATGTATTCTTTAATCCTTAATCCGTCTTGTTCATCAATAATTATAGCTTGATCTTACTTAGTAAAAGTATCTTTCTGGGCAACATTAGAAAGTACCGCTAAGTACTTGGTGTTGTTCCGCATTGTTGGAGGTTAGGGTTTCCCTGTAGTCAGAGAAACGCATGTTAGAAACCATATCATCCACGGATGTGGCTGTCTTCACTCTTGGTATTGAGATATTACTTTTCAAAACTAATAAAAGTAATCACCAGCCCTGTACTTCACTCGCGACACAATAATTTTAGTATTTGTCGTACAGCTTTGAAAGTAACATTTGCGTTTGTTGTTCTTTCATCGAGCTTCTCGCCCTGTTTCAGTTTGATTTTCTATTGTAGTTTCTTTCGTGGACTTTTCATGGATTTCGTTCAAAATTATGAGGATAAACGCAACTAACTTGCACCTAACAACTAACTTTCCAAAAAACGTTCGCAAAAAAAGCTTCAGTCAGTAGTTCTCATTAGTGGTACTTACCGCCTTGCAACGCTCAGATCTATCAGTTCGCTTAGTATTTCCGAGGTGCGACATTGTTGTATAGACGTTTATTCACAAGTTTCTGGTGGGATTTTGAAACATGACCCGAATACGTTGAAGAAATACATGAGGATTGGTTTCATTCATAGTAAAGAAAAGTTCAAAATCTCCTGCTTTTTAGTTCATCTGCATTTTTCTTAAATTATGTTAAAGTTGGATAAAAATTACTTCTGAAAATACTTATATATATTAAAAATTACAAAGAAAACATTTACTTATTTTCGAAGCTTTAAAATTCTTACTTTATTTATGATCCACAGAAATTTTAGAAATCAAAACGAAGTGTGTGTGTGTGTGTGTATAGTATACAACCCAGTTTTTAAGTCACAAGAAGAATATCATAAAAATGTTACAGTAAAATGAAATGGTGGAACTTAAATTTCTCCAGTTTGATTGTTATAGATAAAAAGGCGTGCCATTTGTTGTCTTTAAATCCTCGTAAATAACTTCTTCCTCTCTCAGAAACGTCTTTCTCATTTATGATTACGAATATCTCTAAAACGTGTACTTTAAGACCCATACTTGGTATAATGCTTATATTACTAAGATGACACCACCTTTTCTGTAATTACAACAATCGCAAATTATGTGATGTGTCGAAATTTTCAAATATTTTCACTTTCAAAATGCATTTGTCACTATAACTTTTATATTCTATAAAATGTAACATTCACAAAAATATAACATTTGAGTTTTTCAAACCTTGACCCTCGATCTTCCTCCTTACCTATCGCTATTAATTTCGCTTATTTCTTTACTTCCCAACCCATTCCTTCTACCTTCTTCACGCGAAAATACACCGAACTCTCGTAATTAATATCCCATATCACCACATGTAAGATCGTTACTAGTAGCATCGTCAGTTGTCACATTATCAACGCAACTAATGTTCAACACCAAAAAACCACCACGAATTCATCTCTTTTAAAACCACTATCTTGTACTACTATCAGTTCAATCATTTACGTTGTTTTCCACCATTTCCTACATATCGACATATGCCCCATCATCAACAACCTTACCATCGAAAGCAATCTAGATTCAATTTACCATTATCAGTCCTTGAATCAGTATCGGCAGCCAACTATCCCCATAATATTTTCACCTCTACTTTACAGCAACAAAAGTATCAGTCCCTCTAGCCCCAGCCCCCACGACTGCCCTATAACCACAAACACCGACAAGAAAACCTTCATTCACCACCCGAAACCACAGCTGGAAATATCACCATGGGAACCATCAGCTGTGTCATCATCGTCAAACTATCAGTACTATCCGCGAAACCCCCAAACGAAAACCAATTCACCCGAACATCTCTCCAAATCACCATTACCCGGGAAACCACCATCCCAGTAATAACGTCCTGCCGGGCCTCCACCCTCCAAACCATCTTCTAAACCATCACCATCCAAATCACTACCACCTCCCTCCGGACCATCACCCAAACCATCACCGACACTCGAACCACCTCCCCCCGGGCCAGCAGTACCCGGCACCGTCGTCGCAATCCATGGTCCTCGGCGTCGCGTCGCCGGCGCCGGGCCGCGGGTGGGGGCTGAGGCGGCGGAGGCGGCGGCGCCTGCCGCGCTGCCTAGCGCCAGTCTGCCTGCGGCGCTCGCCCAGTCCGCTCGTCCGCCGCGCTGTCCGTCGCCCTCGGCCACACCGCCCTGCGCCACCTGTCACACCGGCGGCCCCGCCCACCTCGCAGTCGCCTGCTTCCCCGGGGTGAGTTGCGGCTCAGGGCCTGGCAACTCCCCATTGAAAGTGTGGGTGCGAAGATAGGAGCGCTAGTGTCGCCGGGTGATGCTTTGCGAAACGTTCGCCAACTTTCCACGGAAAAAAATTGACGCACTTGTGGAAAATACGAAAAACGTGTATATTACAATTTATTTAATGTATTTATTATATACTTATTGATAACGTGTACATGAAAAACAACCGTGGCTGTATAAGCGCGATCAGCTCGGACTTTTCAAATCGAACACTCCTTATGCCCCTTTGGCCCACGCCATTTCGAAAACGTCGGCAGCAGTCTGCTGTCTTTTAGTTCCCGTTAGGAGGTGCAAGAGCAGAGCGCGCTAACGTAAGCGCCGCGACTTGTTTCTGACACCGCACGTGCGCGATACGATCGCGCGGAGGCCAGCGGCGAGCCAGCACCAGGTGTCGCGCGCGGCGGCGGCGCGTCACAGGCGACCGTCGGCGCTCGCTCGCTCGCGGGAAGAAAACGGGGTGAAGAGAGAAAGCGGCGGGCGATGAGCAGCGACGGGGCGCGTTTCGCAGATTTTCGAAACCGCCTCTGTGCGAAAACGTCATCTTCTCGAGCTGTCGATCCTCTGTCGTAACGAAACACGATTCCGACTTCTAGTTGCGTGTCTTACGGAATCGAGTTACCGGGAGTGTAGTGCTCGTGTTTTCTTGTTGTTTGTTTACGTTTAAATGTGTCGTGTGGTGTCAATTGTGACTGGTTTGGAATTGCTTATTGTTCAAGGTTAATACTTTGAGATTAGATGGAAAAAGTTTAGCTTATTAATGTATTATTGAGATTTCAGTTATATTATTATTATTATTATTATTATTATTATTATTATTATTATTATTATTGTCAAAAATATATATTGCAAATATCTGAAAACATATCTTGAATAAATTATCACTAGTATGCCTAATGTAGGTAGGTTTTAGTAAAATAAAGGAAGAAATTATGAGGCATTTAAAAATATGGTAAATACAGTGTTCCTCGTTACTTTAAAATTACATTAAATAAAAAAGTCTGATTTTAAAAAATATTAATTTAGAAAAATATTTTATCTTTGTAATCTTTTTTTCTGAAGAAATTTGCGTAAATAACGAGTTATTAATGTTATAGATCGTCACCAAAAATTGTTTGTTAATTTTATGCCATCCTTCTAAACTAGAAGCAAATAGAATTAAGAAATATGATTGTTACGTTTACAATTCATAATTATTTTCACCGCTGTAATTCGTTATTATTAAACTCTTTCAATTTTAACGTAGTACGATGTTATTGTAGTGAGTAACAAGAAGCGGTTTCTAAGTCAAGCGCCTAGTGCATTAACTGTCTTTTAGAGACCGAAGGCACTGAGAAACATCCAAATTACATTTGCTAGTATTACATTAATTTACTATTTTTTTGTTAGCGTGTTGTATCCACTGATGAATCGAGAATCATTCTTTCACGCTCTTCTTGTTTCCTCTTTTCTTTTTTCATCGTAGTATATCCTTTGAACAACCTGAGCCATTAATACAAGTCTATCTGCCACGAGTCACAGACCGAGCCATGGAGAGGGGCTCCAAGGGAGCGGGGAATGGTGCACCTAATTCCTTTGTGCAATAAAATTGAGTTAACAATACCATTGCTGTATGCCATTATACCGCATCACAACTAATGTTTTTACATTAAATTCGTTGCGCGTATGTCCTTGTTTATACCGCTCAGAGGAATGAATCTGTTCTCATTTCTGTAAGAATAAGTTCAGACTTCCTAATACTTTACATTCAGCCCATGTTTTTTGACCAGCGAATCAATAATAATTACCGATATGATACGACGAAATTCCGGTCCACGCCGGGTATTTTGCTAGTATTTGATATCCATGATGTTTTGCTTACCACTAGCATAATAGCACATTTTGCTACGTCGAATTCTGTTATGATGTCGACTATTGGCCATCTTATACTTTTTGAAAGTTATCTTAAAAATTATAAAATTTGAGTATTTTATCGTATGAGCGATCGCAGTGTTTGGTTGATATTGAATGCTTTTCACAAAAACCAAGTACGCACGAAGTTATGGGAAAATTTGCGAATGAGAGTCGATGAACATTACCAAGATGTCTTAAGAAGGTCAATTATCCTTTTGCATACATATTAAATCTGTTGAACCTGTTGAAATACAATGTTTTATTAAAATTAAGATTGTTTGTTTGTTTTTTTGTCTTTAAATTTCCACGTCTGCTTTTTCTCCTTAATGAAAAATTGCTGTCAGTAAAATATTAATTTTGATACTTTTTCCTTTAGGGGAATCGTCATTACGTCCGATAAATACGTTAGTGGGGGCACTTTTGCCTGTCGTGAGAGGTTGTGTTGAGAGACAGAAAACTTCACATTTCCCCAGGATTTACAGTTTTTATGGTATTTATACGGCAAAATGTACGACTTTCAGTTCACTATCGACAAAATGCTAAATGGATTAAACGTATTTCTCATTAAGAAACTTGCAGGAATTTTGGAAACAAATTATCTCACGATATATTTGCTGAAGCGCAGTCTGACCAGAATATCATACTACCACGCATTTGCTGGGTGGACATAATACACAAAAACAATTTTTAATACCTTCAAATTAGTAATTAGTGAAGAGACCAAGAGAAGTGTCACACAGGAAGTGTTGAGGCACAAACCTCCAATAGTACATCAGAAGTTAATAAAATGAGGAAACTTAAAACAGTGAAACCTGAATATCTTGAATCCAACCGAAAAGGAACCGTTGGATCCCTGGAGTATTTTGACTCAAGGTCCGAGTTACCGAAAACAGAATAATGAATACGAAGGGGAACGTAAAGCAAGAAACGGCGCACTGAGCACTGTGTAATGGCGATGTCGAGTGCGCGGAGAGTTGCTGAGGGAAAGGAGGCCGTTGCGGCGGCGGCGGCGGCAGCAGCAGTGGGGCGGCGAAGAACCGGCCCGAGGTTCCTCTGGACGCCTCGCGGGGAAATCTGGTCCGACAGCGGAGCACCTGGCCCTGGGTTCCCACCTCGCGTGCACCAGTCGTCACACACAACAGTCGAATCATTTCGAAGTATGGTGTACAAAATCAATACATCTGGATTTGAAGAGAAAGGAAAGAAGGGGAGAACTTTTTGCGTATAGCGTAAGCAATATTTTGTATTTAACGTTTTAGCAATTTTAACGGCCAAAAGTATCAAGTGACGTAAGTTCAATATTAAAGTACATTTGGTAGTGAACGTAACAGTAATACATTGTAGAAAAAGTGAAAAATAATTCATAATGGTACGTTATATCGCATGGAGAATTACTCTGTTTGAATTGTATTTCAATTCTTAATGTTGATTCTTTTAGACGGTAACATAGCTAAAGTGAAAACTTGTTTTTACGCAGAATGCTTGAATTTGGAAAAGTTGCTTTGCCATAGTATTAACCAAATTCAAGTGTGAACGATTCATTGAGATGAACATTGCCTAGCATGAAATTGACTAGGTCAATGCAATGCTTATCAATTAATTATATATGCGTTGTTGGAGCAACTTTACGTGATAACACTACACGCTAACTGGCCATGTATCGGTTTTGGTCTCATTTTCACATTTGGTTGCTGGTTGCTGCCAAAACAGAAATGCAGCTATGGGGAGTATCAAAGAATTAAAAATGATGTGACACCTTAAAAAAGCGTTTCTATAAACATGTACTCAGTACCGGAAGGTGTTGACACATCCTTACTGTGGAGTTGCTTCAGGGTCGTGGAGTTAAACAAGTTAAAGGTCTTCCTGTTTGGTGATTATACTTTAAACTTTCTCCAGCATGCTACAGTCTAATAGCTTGTGAGCCTGATAGAACTGGCGTCTGTATCATTTGAAAACTCGACACGTTACTCATGACATTAGGAAATATTTGATAGGATTTTTTTAAAATTTAATGAGGACTTTATGCCATACCAACCCGGAGAGAATGAACCAGCTTTTCAGGCATATAAGAATTCATTTTTCTCTCTTCCTTTCCCTCTTTTCATTCTATATTTATTCTTTCTGCTTCCTTCCGTTGTTAATAGAGTTACATATAAATAAATTTACAGATTAACGGATGATCAAATGTGTTTTGTTCCATTTTCTAATTTGATTTCTAAAGAACATGTAAATTTTACTTTTTGATTGAAATAGAGAAATATATCCCCTATATAAAATGCAGAAGAACGTGAAATGTTGTCTGATTTGGAAAGATATATTGCAAAGTACAAATCCATTTCTCTTGTTTCCATATTTTAATAATATGTGCATCTGAAACATATTTTAAAACTATCAACAAAATGGTGAATAAATATAAACTGGATGGTCAGCTTTGAAGTTACAAAAAGGTTCAACATTATATAGCTATGTGATTAAGCAAAATATTGTGAATATTTCTGTCATAAAACATTAATAATAATAACAATAATAATAATAATAATAATAATAATAATAATAATATATTTACATGCTAACGTTTTCACAATATTTTGCTGTTTTTGATAAGGTCGTTTTTAATCTTTCGACTAAAGTCGACACGTACCTGGCTTATCATGACCACACGTACTCTGTCCATGTCAAAGTATATTCACCACCCACTTATTTCCTCTTATGAAGCAAGTTAGGACCATTTCTTCGTCTTCCAGAGGTGTCTCGCCTGCTCATCTCAGCGAGTTCTCATAGGTTAATACTAGCAAAACCAACATATGCAAGATACCATATATTCCCAAGGAAGTACTCCGGACCCCACAGCTTAAATATCCATTCTATTGAAGAATATAACAGAATTATATTGAAGAACAGACATGGTGAGACAGACAGACGGCGAGACAGACGGAGCGACAGACACACAGACGGAGCGACACACAGACGGAGCGACACACAGACGGAGCGACACACAGGCGGCGCGACGGACGAACAGACGTCGCGACGGACTAACAGACGTCGCGACGGACGGACTGACGGGGGACGGACGGACGACGACAGACGGCGCGACGGACAGACAGACGGACGGAGGGACAGACAGACAAACGGACGGAGTAACAGACAGACAAACAGACGTACGGCGCGACGGACAGACAGACAGACAGACGGCGCGACGGACGGACAGACTGACGGACAGACAGACGGACAGACAGACGAACGGAGGACGAACAGACACGACGGAGCGACAGACAGACGAACGGAGCGACAGACAGACAGACGAACGGAGCGACAGACAGACGGACGGACGACAGACGAACGGAGCGCGGAGCGACAGACAGACAGACGAACGGAGCGACAGACAGACAGACGAACGGAGCGACAGACAGACAGACGAACGGAGCGACAGACAGAGCGAGGAGCGAAACGGAGCGAAGGGGCAGACAGACAGACGGACGGACAGACGAACGGAGCGACAGACGAACGGAGCGACAGACAGACGAACGGAGCGACAGACAGACGAACGGAGCGAAAGACAGACGAACGGAGCGACGACAGACGAACCGACAGACTGGGCGGATGGACAGATATACAGCCACACGGACGTGCAGACAGACAGACGTGCAGACAGACGGACGTGCAGACAGACGGGCGTTTTAAAAAAATACTGATGCTGTATCAAGGCCCCCGAAATCTATTTTCTTTAGCATTATATAAGTTTCTCTCTAGTAGGTATATTACTTCGTACGTACGTATACGAAGTACCTAGTGGTGCTACAGATTTTCACAGACTCACTCGTTTCAGTTTTCAATTTACTTCGGTCTGTCCTAGCTTTACGGTCGTGCACCATTCTCTTGCCAGCTGTCATCTGCGGCCACACAAATTACATTTTTTGACACTGAAAATGTTTAGGTTTCCTAACGGTAGAACCGAATTATTACTTTAAGAATTTGTTTACGAACAGTAAAACCTCGACCTAAATGTCAATTTACATTGTGAAATGTGGAGTCGTTTGTAAGAACATGGTGTTTATGTGTTACTGTAAATTTGCAATTAGAAGCTCTGTTTCACAGAAAACTACTGATTTCTCGTAAAATTCATTTGAAGTTGTTTGAATCACATCCGCTCATAAATCCAATAATGTATACAAATAGCTGGCAATATTCATATTAACGGCGTGAGAGATTTTTCAAAACAATTATACTTGTGTATTAAAAATAAACGAAAGGATATAGCAAGATGAATTTTATGTTATCTTAAGCATTAGCTCTATCTGTACTAAAAATTTGAAAAAATTATTTGGAGCCGTTTTTGTGAATAGATGCATTTGAGCATTTCTGAAATGCGGAATTTTGAGCTCATCATCAAGTTTTGATTTTAGAAGAAACTTTATAAGATATCATTTGGAGTATATTTACTTGCAATTGCAATTATGTGAACAAATCGCCGCTAATGTAAATAGTAATGACGTGATAGACAAGTCGAAAAAATAACATTTTTGTAATTTTTGGAGAAACCAAAAGGATAGATCAATATGGCATTTGTCATCTTATAGAGTAAATTTCTCTACCAAAAGTTTGAAGATAAAATTTGAAGCAGTTTTAGAGAAAAAAAATGTTGAATGATTTTTTTAAATTGCACATTTTCACGGAATATTGCGCGAAAACTACTATTGTTTTAATATGCATTATCTTAAGGAAAGAATAACTATGGTGAAAATATTTTATTTCAAGGAAAAATCTCTAGCATCAATATTGTATTAATAGGATGTCGCCGAAAAAAATTCTAAAATATTTTCAGAGAATAGAGTAACACACTTAATAAAATGGCATTGATCCGTTTTCCACTGCCAGGTCTGAATTTTGAAAATTGCAAAATTCAGAATTTTTTTTCTGTCTTCCTACAACTACAAAACTGAAGATTGAGATTTTTCCTTCAAGTAAAATTTATTCTTCCTATTTAGTTCTTTTATTAAGGTAATGTACATTTTTTAAAAAAATGTAGTAAGTTCTCTGCAATATTACGTGCAATATGTGCAATTTTTTAAAATATCAAGATTTTCTCGAAAAGCCTCCAGTTTTTTCTTTAAACGTTTGGTAGGTGTAGTGATAAATGTACTCTATAAGTTGCAATAAACTTTTATCTGCTCCATTCTTTTGATTTTTTTCAATAATTACAAAAATGTAAATTTTTTACTTGTCCTCAGTCGTTAATTTTAACGGTAATTTTTCTTTATATTAGAGTATTTGTTCCTTAAATAATGATAAATATTAATTTAAATGACGTGTTCTTTAAATGATGATATATAAAGTTTCTTGAAAACTCAACAGTTTGCTCTGAATATGATCTCCAAATTCCGCGTTTTCAGAAACGCTCAGACGCTATTTTCTCGGCTCCAAAATGGCTCCGAAATGGCTCCAAAATGTTTCTTCAAACTTTTAACAGTGCTAATTGTACTTTTGGCAGTAGTGCTAATTGCACGTTTAATACGCATGCGTTCATTGTTGGGTATTCTTTTTTTAAAATTTCTGAAATGAATTTTCTAAATTTTTCTTCAGCGTTAATATGTACTTTTCCAAGATAAATGTGCTTTAAACGACTTCCAATAAAGTTTTTCGGAAACTCCTCTTTTCTGTGGAAAAGAGTTTCAAATTTCACATTTACACTAACGCTATATCACTATATCAATATTTCTTGCGAATAGCTAATTTTTCCAATGAAATTGCCATTTAGGACGCAACTCTTCTTTAATATTCTTAAAGTAATATTTCGGTCCTACCATTAGAAAACCAAAAAATTGATAAAATTTCAGAAAATGTTCTTTGGGTGGCGATAGATAACAGCTGGTAACAGTGTGTGACAAGTCCTAATGTGTGACAAGGACAAAGAAAATAGACAACTAGTACGAATGTGTCTGTGTCATTCTGTAACACCCCTTGTTTATAGCTGGTTACTCTTCGTGTAAAAAATTCTATCAAAAGCGAATGAATTACTAGATCATCAGGATCATCTCGGGCGAGGGTTAATGTTCTCGATGAAAGAAAAAGTAGGAAATTGGGATTAACAAAATTGTTCGTCCATGAACAAAACATCGAAATGAATGTTTGAATTCTATAGTTCAGAATTTTTTATCAAATTAATTTAATATTCTGTTGATATATTTTTTTAACATACGCATGATTAATGTGGATAAAAAGAAGAGATATCGGGTTTTATAAATTATGTATAATACGATTTACATTTGCAGTGTAAAAGATTACATTATACTCGTAATATATAGAGAAAATATTAAGATCACATTCTGTACTACTTAAAAATGTCAGAAGGTATGGAAGAGACTGTGAATTGTTTAATGTCGCCTTCATGTACAATTAGTGTCAAAAATATTGATTCCTCATAGATGCTTATTTTTTTGCTAAATGTGTGTGTTTTTTTTGTGTGGCCAATATAAGCGTGAAGATGTAGATTTATTAATAGATTGATTGTGATTGAAACTCTTCGTTACTCAAGACAAAAAGCTCTTGAGTCGCAGCATCATTACACTGGCATTTATTACATCCCTCAGGACATATTAATTGCAATAAAAGATAATTTAGGGTTGCAAGAGGGAAATTACCACAGTAGTTCTGTGCCTTTTATTTTATAGAAAAACATCTCTTCTAATGATTTCACAGCTGTTAGGTAGCAAAGCTTAAGTTCCTTCAGCGAATACATCCTTGCCGATACCTGTCTCAACGAATATTTCGATGATGTAGGAGTAATGTGTGTGGTAAACAAGTGAATAGTCAGTGTCTCTAACAACATATTTTGAAAAGAAATAATACTCTAGATAATTTGAGTAAACATACTCTTGATTTGCGTACGAAAAATCTAAAGTTACATTTAATTTACAGTTTTTCATTTTGATCGAACACCTTAGTGCAAGGAAAGAGAAAAATGTTTGCAACACATTTGCAGATTTTTCAAAATTCGTCCGCTAGAGGGACTTTGCTTTTCTGCACATTTGTGCTCGATGGAACCAACAATGCATGACGAGACGTGGATAGAGCACTAGTCGAAACACTGGGACGGAGCGCGGGGAGGGGGTTGGGGATCGGTCGAGGAAAAGGGCGGGGGTGAGGGATGGGGAGCAGAGGATGATGAGGATACATAGAGACTTGGGAGAATGTAAATACAAGTGAAAGTACTTCTATTTTATGCAACACCAAAATTCGTTGTATTTTCTATGTAATGGATGCCAACTCCCTGTTACTTCAGATAGTCTTTTATATGCACGCAACTCAAATTCACCGGATTATCATTCCCTGCGTCTGCGGCGTCGTTGACCGGGAGATCAGGCTTTGAGTCCCGACGTAGGTGAATTTTGACATTCGGTACATGGTTGGGTCGAATTCAACCACTGTTTGGAATACAATAATTATTGTAGCCGCCGGTTGCTCTGAACAGAGGCTTTCCGTCATTTCTCTCATCTATACCACGCGAATGGCACAGTAGTACTTTAATCTTTGGGCCACGGACCGCGTACGATCTTTTTGCATTCTTGACCCTTCCTTTCCCACTTACACGCACACACACGCACACAAACACATACACATGCACACACTTACATGTTCTACACTATCCAGCACGTTGACGAGAATTCGGCGCCGAATCTCACGGAACACCGACGTCTCTAGGATTACAAGCACGACAGTTACAGGACTAAAGTCTATAGAGGTAGTTGATACCCCCGGAAATGCTAAATTCTCTTTCACATACGACAGCTTACTTCCCACTCTAGTGCGCTGAACATGATCTGTGGGTGATGACTTGCGCGCAGCGTAGACAACGCCGCGCTGGTGGGGCCGCGGACGCTGCAGAAGGCGAATCGGCGAAAGAGACTTTATGGCCCGCTGCGCATTGGGCAACACCCTGGCGCTGACGGATCTGCCTCGTGAGCGGCAGCCTCTGGTTTTGCCCTGTGAAATGCACGGGTTCTCTCTTTCGCCTTGTAGGTATTAGATCTCCCAAACATAAAATATAATTGTTTTGTCTAGGCGAGTCGTATTCTCGACAAACTTTGGGTCAGTGACCTGTGATTTCCTGTCTCAGAAGGAACCATCTTGCGTGCAATGCTTACGGTATGAAAATAATAGTGACGTTAAACGGAATGCTCGAGAAATAGATTTTTTTCCGAAAGGGGACAGATGAAGAGGAATGGGCACTTTACAACATTTTTAGAACGTTCGTTCGAAATTAATTTTCAGCTTTTATATTTCTTACTTGTTCAAACGATACTCAATTCTTGCAACACTGTTGAGTAGATATATTTGCAGAACACATTCCTTAAAAAGATATTACTTGTTTAGAGGAAAATTGGATGATATCAAATTCCTTCATACGTTAAAAAAATATAACCAGTATGCTCAAATATTAAATAAGTAGTAGTTTAAAACATATACTCTTTCAAACGTTTAACGCAAATATGTAAATCAATTACATAGTTTTTTATTATAAAATCTAGATCACACAAGGTAAAACAAAAATATCAAGTATTTGTTGTATCCGTCATTTCAAATTTATTTCAAAACGTTTTCAATTAATACCAAAAAAATGTGAAAACTAATCGCGTTAAAATGAGTAGAATTAGACGATATTTTAATAAAATGTATTTCTACTTACTGATCTCTATTGGTTGAAAAGTAAAACAGAAAAGAGTTGAAAACGACGCCAGGAAAAGGGGTTTGATTGAATGTAAAAGTGCTACCTGCGGTGCCGTTAATTTACATTTCCCCCGGCGAACGACACAGTCCGCTTCTCATCCACGCGGTGTGGCATTCACAAGAAGGCCAGCGCCACCGACTGCCCTCCGGAGCGCATCCCGGCGCCGGCACTCGCACCCGTTCGGCGCGACTAACGGGAACGGCAGGCGAGGCCGGCGCGAGGCTCCCGCGAGGCCAATCACACACGCCACCTGCCGCTGCTACGGCGCCCGCCGCACCAACGACACTCTTCCTATCGATACAGGCAAATCCAGGCCAGCAGTCGCACCCAATACCCCACCCCGCCCCCGCCACAACCCCTACAAACTAACACCGTCACTAACGCCGTCACTAACGCCGTCACCAACGCCGTCACCAACGCCGTCACCAACGCCGTCACCAACGCCGTCACCAACACCGCCACCAACACCGTCACCAACACCGTCACCAACACCGTCACCAACACCGTCACCAACACCGTCACCAACACCTTCAGCATCACCGTCACCACACCGTCACCAACACCGCCACCAACACCGCCACCAACACCGCCACCAACACCTTCAGCATCACCTTCAGCATCACCTTCGCATCACCTTCAGCATCACCTTCAGCATCACCTTCAGCATCACCTTCAGCGTCACCGTCACAACGACACCGTAACGTCAACACCGTCAAACGACGCCGACACTGCGACGCCGACACTGCGACACGACACGGCGACGCCGACACGCGAATGTTTAGTAATAATGTTTAATGTGTCGGTGTCTCAGTTATGTAGAAGTCGCAATGACGTGACGTCGGTGACTTCAATGGTCGTGACGAGACGGTGTGTCGTAGTAACTGTGAATGTCAGTGACGCAGCGTCGGCGTTATGACCGTACTGAAAGAACTAATCATGAAGATCAAATTTCATTTTAACGAAAAATCTCTTTTTCAATTTTATATTTGTAGGAAGACGTCGAAGAAAAAACTATATTTTATAATTTTCGTTAATTCAAAATGAAGAGAAAAAAATCGGGCCATTGCCATTTATATAAGTAAATTCCGTTCTAACAAGAAATTTAAAGAAAACATTTGGAGCAAGTTTTTAGAAAATTTTGCAGGGAAAATTTTCCATTTTTACGGGAATGTAAAGTTCTGCAAAGAATTAATTAATGTTTATCAAAATCGCAGGACATTGTGTGAGGCCAAGATCGACAGGGATTTATTCAGTTTGTATAAAACCTTACGTGTAGTTTAGGCGGTAGTGTTGTTTACAGACGGGCCAACGGTCAGATGGAAGGACGTTAAAGAAAAGTTTTTGTGTATCAGGGGAACCCGAAAGTGTATTTCCATTGAAATCACAAAATATATTTTCCGCGGCATTACTTAGCTTGCACTATACTACGTACACAACGTCGTGCAGAGACACCATCCGCAGTACCTATGAAGGAACAACTGTGCGTGGGCCCTTCCACACCGTTGTAGAGTGGATGGATATGGAAGAGCGATGTTGGGTGCCATAGGGGAGCAGATGGTGCTGCGATTGCTTGCCGCACCACACAAGAGCCAATGGCAAGTCGAGCTGGCAGACCAAGCAAATAGTAAAAGAGACAAAAGTATTGTACGTATTGCAAATATGTTAGAATTAAGCGTGGAGATAGGAAGATGTATGATCAAGATAAGTTTGATATTAACCATCCCACTATAAAACATTTGTACCCAATATAAAGAAATAAATTATGTAAATACGTACGTATTCTAGAAACAAAAAAGTAACACAGTATTCCAAGAGTGAAATAAATAAAGATGTTAAAAAATTAAGATGAAATGAAACTCATAATGAAAACAGAACCCAAAAGATTGTGCTCCTGTAAACTAATATTCTAAAACCGCTAAAATTGAGAAGATGGGAGTAGAAAACAGTTAATGAACAGACGAAGAAAAGATAGGCAGAACAATGGCCCTTCTACACAGATATTGTTGCAGTTCATCCCAATGACGTGTTGCAGTGGCGGCAACAGTTTTCGAGACCGCGAGGGCCAAGGGAGGATTCCTGTTGACATACGATGCGGTACTTAAGTTCTGTCTCACCAGGAACGAGGAATGAGAGTGTAATGCTGATGAACATTATTATTGTGGTAGAAAGGAAGTTGGAAGAGAGGCAGGAACTACGACGTAAATTCGAACCCTCCTTGTCTCTCTCAAATTTCAAATGGAATCCCTTCAATACTATGCTCTTCTCTCCAAATTGCCCAGTTATTACCCAGTTATAAGGAAAATGCCAACCTCTGAGTATACAGCGCTTTTCCACTTCTTAAATTTCTCAGGAGATTATCCTAATATTCCACATTATTATTAATATTATTATTATTATTATTATTATTATTATTATTTCATTATCATTATTATTCCTCTAATTCTCGTCTAAAGATGTTATGAGTCGGCGGCAACCAGTTTCCTAAGGAGCATTTCTAGGAATTGTCGATGCCTCTACAATACTTCACGAAAATTGTGGCCTGTTCCCAATAAAAAAACTTCTTCTACTTCCCAGTCTTTTGAATAGCCTAGAGGTTTACCTTACATAAATTTTCCGGAACAAATCTCAGAGCTCTGATAACTATCGGGACGACTTATTCTTTTATGCTTCACATTCGATGGATATCAATTTCCAAACTCGTGTATTTATGACTTATCTGCCTCTTTGGTTTCCATGTTTTGATCGCACAGCACAGCATCTACAAGTAGACTCGTGTTTTTCTCCAAATCCAGAATAACAATATCAGGCTTGTTTGCCACTATCGTGCGTTCAGTTTGAATTTGTTGGTCATAGAGTTTTGGTGAGTGTTCACTTGGAGCATGTGTTTGGAACTTTGAGAGCGGTACAGATCTGCCAGTGGAGGCGACTACACCCTGTCGTGAGACGATATATACACGTGAACTGTCGATGACTTCTTGGCTGTCCGGATGACGCCGCGTAGTGAGCTGAGCCATGTAACAGGATCCTCAGGGCAGTGACGCCGCGTTTAATTTTCAATTTTCCCCCCGCCAGTATTCCTGGCGAGGCGGGAATTTGTTCAAACTGCGGAGGGCAGAGCAGTAACAATAAACTAACTTAAAATTAAATATCTATATACATTGTGCCACTTTGGGCAAACGTAAGATTTAATAATAGAAGTGTTTTACGGTAGTCTTATCGAAGTTCTTAATATTGTTTATTTTTCTTCCTTTTTTCACGCTCTCATTCATACTTAGACTATATTTACATCATACATTCATTCAACACTTAACTGCACGATTTACACTTTGTACATCACTTTATTCGCCACGGCGCGCCGTCTTCACTAAAACGTCCGTGGCGCCGCGACGTCCTCATTTCCAGGCGGATCTGGCCCGGTGGGGCGCGTTTCCGCGCCTCCCGCGCGATTTCCGGCATCTGGGAGCGGTGACCGCCTCCCACGCACTAGCTGCTCCCCCGAATCGCACAGTTCAGAGAACATGTGCGGAGGAAGTGCGTAGAAGCTGAAGGCGAACGTAGGCTGCTTTGGGCCCTTTCTTCTGTGGTTTTGATTGATTGATTTTTTCGTGTTTCCGGGCGCGCCAACTGCTTCGGTCTTTAGTCCCGTTAGTGTAGTGCATGTTTTCATTCTCGGGAGATGGCGGTGATCTCCACCCGCTGGATGGCCAGATCCGGCGCCTACCGTCGACTAGTGGGGTTTCCCCCTAACCAGGACTCTCCCACCAGCGGGGCACCGCCCCAGCCGGGACAAGCTCTAAGCTCCCGTAGTGTATGTTAGTGTAAGTGTGTGTGAAAGGGGAGAGGATAGAACAAGGAAGAGGAAGGACTGATCGCGCGCGATCCGTGGCCCGTTTGGTAGGATACTGCTCCGGCATTCGCCTGGTGTGGATCAGAGAAACCACAGAAAACTACCGATCAGAGCAGCCGGCCGCTAGAATTCTCCTCTAGACAACCACTGAATTCGACCTAGCTGAAAAGCTAGATTCGAAAATCCTGCCGCCATCAGGACTCGAACCTAGGACCTCCCGGTCACAGGCGCTGCAGTGACATCAGTTGATGCACTGAGCTTCCGCTACCGGTTTCTTCTGTGGAAGGCCCTGAGCACGCCGCTGTTCGCCGCTACGCCGGTCTCGCGCCGGATGCGCGGAGCGGACGGCCTCAGCGCCCTAGCGAGCGCCGTTTCCGCCCGCTCCTGCAGCTCCGCCGGGATCTGAATTCGCACGCCTAGAACTCTGAACACGTCAGCATTTCGAGAATTGCAGTCAGGTCTAGAGTTGGAAAGATGCGGGCGCGCCGCGAGACACGCCGCTCTGTTCTCAGCGACCCGGATAGAGTGCAGAGTGAAAGGAGAAGCGGGCGCGAGTACCTGGCATGCATACGCCCACAAGGGGCGCACGCACGCGGTGAACAAGTGCCGCTTTAAAGAAATGGAACGATCAGGAGAACGGAGAAGAGGTTTCGAAAGAAGAGTGCGGTGTTTGGTCTTGGCCGCGAGATATCGAGCGTGCGTATGACAGCGAAGTCATACTGTCAAGTAGCACGCCGAAATATCTCGCTTCACTCTGCCATGAGAGACGCGCGCCCGCCAAGCTCACCGTTTCATTGGGGTCTGCCCTCTTAAGAGTGAAGTTCACGGCCACACATTTCCCTAGGTTAAGAGCGAGTCGTTTCCGTCTCAGATATTGGAATGGGTGGCGAGAATATCGCTGAAGTATTTAATTGACTGCCTTCCGTTCGCCGATTTCGCGTAATACGCAAAATCATCCGCGAACATCAGGAGCCCGCAGCCTTTTAATACTAGTTACTTTTAATACTAGTATCAGCAGGAAGCGGCGCGTCATTCACGTACAAACCGAAGAGAGTAGGAGAGTGAACGCTCCCCTGACGCACTCCCGCCTCGGCTCGTCTGAGGGACGAATATACGTTGTTAACTCGCACTTTGAACTGCGTGCCAGAGAGGAAACTTGCGATCAATCTTAGGTAGTAGTCGCTTACCCCCAACTCCGCGAGGCATGCGAGCAACTCCGCGTGCCACACAGAGTCGAAAGCCGACCGCATATCCAGAAAGACCAATGGTAAATTTTGCCGTCTCTCGAGGGCGAGGCCGATCTCCGTGTAAAGCCGCGTAAGCTGCTGCTCGAAGCTGTGACCAGCTCTAAACCAAATTGTTCGTCTCTGAGTAGGTTGAGACGTCGTATTTCATGTGTCAAACGCGACAGAAGCAGTCTCTCGAACGTTTTCCCTAAAATGGAGAGTAGACTAATAGGTTTATAACTGCTCGGGAGTACTTTTCCCAGGTTTTAGAAATAGGGAGATGGTCGCTATTCTCCATGCCTTGGGAAAATATCCACGCGCCAGGCACGCATTCAGTAGCTCGAGTAAAAACTCGAATCCCCGCCCGCCCAGAGCGCGTAGTTGCGCTGCAGAAATACCATCTGTGCCACGAGCTTTCTTAGGTTTTTTGTCTTGGTGGAGGTTTATCTGTGTGCAGGGCGGCCTGCGCCGTGATTGGCGCTCTTCCGCCGGCGTATACGTGGTGGGGTGCTGGTGGCCAATAAAAGTCCTGCCTCGTCCGCGAGCGTACGAGGCCTCAGAATAACTCTTTCTTTAAGTTTTGACTAATGTGTTGCGTCGAGAGACGCGTCGGAGTTGCCCAGAGAGGTGGTTACGAATAAAATAATTTGATAAAGAAGAAAAGATAGTTGTGGGATTTGAGGGATGGTATTTGTGAAGAGGCATTGTTTTTAGAAAAAGTAACAGTTTGCGGCTACTCCGCGTTTTAGAATACTTAATGTGGGTTATTTAAGGTGGTTGGATGCAGAGGGCGTCGGTAGGGAAGTGCTTGCGTCCGGCATTTGGCAGCTTATTATAGTATTGGAAATATTTTGGGAATAGGCTGTTTACGACAGGGTTTGAGAATAATTTTTCAATCTGACTTTTAGCTGTGTTGATTATGAATGTCCTGATTGGGGGAAAATTTATTTTTTTCAGGTATTGGCCCGTGTCAGGTTAATGACGGATATTGTCTTGCGATGCTGTCGCCCAGGTTACGCATGCATAAGTTCCCTTGCTTCTGATGCACTCTTTATAAAGTAGTGCTTTTGTTTTAGTGCTAATGTTTTTTGCACGAAGTATAGGCGAGAGCCTGGCGATGCGGGAGCCCATTTTTTTGGCAGCTCCCTTACATTGGGGTTGCCATAGTAGCTTTTTGTCGAAAGTTGTTCCTAAATATTTGATTTGAGTTTTCCATGGGAGACGGATACCATTTATATTTAGCGGAGTTGGGGGAGCTTCTCTACGCCAGCTGAATATTATTGCTTGGCACTTGTTAGAGTTGATGGTGATGTCGTTTAGACGGCACCAGTTTACTAGGTCTTGTGAATTTTGTTGTAAAGGTCATACCGTCGACAAAGATATATTCGGTTACATGGGGTGATTGGGGAAGGTCGTGGATGTAAAGTATAGAGAAGAGTACGGCTCTTTGTGGGACGCCGGCTTTGATACTTTTAAAAGAAAATTTATGGGCTTGGTATTTGACATAGAAACTTCTATTTCGGAGATAGCTGAATACAAGGTGGCATAAAACCAAATTGTGTAGATCTTATTGCATCAGATTGATCTAGATGAGAAGTGATGGCGGGGAGAAGTAACGGTTCGAATAGTTTCGAAATTTGAGAGAGCAAACTGACAGGCCGATAGTTTTCTGGATCGGTGGTGCTTTTGTTTGGTTTGTTAATCATGATTATTTATGCTATTTTCCAGTTTTTTGGAAAATAGCTGGATTCGATTACTGCGTTCATGATTTAGAGGAGGGCGAGAACGGCGCTTCTTGGTAAATGTTTAAGCATTTTTCCGCTTACTAAGTCAGGACCGCATGCTTTCTTGTCGCTAAGTACCTTGATTTTTTCGCGCAACTGATCTTCAGTTATTTGAAGCTTGGTTCCTTCCCATTGGCGATTGTTGGTATCGTTGTTTACGAAGATACAGTCTTCGAAACAGTTTGGGAGGTTGTCTGGCACGGGAGTATATTGACTGTTTGAGATGCAATAGGAATTTGTGGGGATGGGCCTAAATCGTGTTTGGAGCGTTTTAGCAAATTTTTCAATTTTACGCGCAGGGTCGTAGGTGGCCTTTGATCTGTTTGTTTCTTTGAGGGCTGAGATGGGCGCTACCGTTTTCTTTTTAAGTTTTCTGGAGCTTCCAAATGATCGCTCTATCTTTAATGTCCGCTGATCGCAGAAATTTTTCCCTCTCAGCTTCTCTATGTGCTTGTAGTATCTTGGTTACTACTCTTCGCATAGATTGGAATATTGCCTCATCTATTGGGTCCTTTTTAATTTTTTAATTTTTATTTTTCCCCTCTCCATTTACCCTGGAAAGGCGGGGATTTATTCAGATTATGGTATAAACTTGTTGCAGCCTTTTCGACTTCTGCAGCTTCGGGAGGGGGATATCTTAAAAATACTACTTAAAAACTAGCTGATAATTAACTTCTAACTAAACAGAGAGTGCCACTTTGGGCTCATTATTTATATAGTTATTTACAATTTCTTCTTTAAATGTCTTTATAATGTTCAGATTTCTTCTGGTTTTCTTGTTTCTTTTATTCACTCTCACTTTCATTCTTAATCTATGTATACAATCACTCACTCATTCATACCACTTTACGCTCACTGCATTATTTACTCTGACTCAAGCGTCCGTTGCTTCCAGGCGGATTCGTCCCCGCGGAGCGTGTTACCCGTACCGCGCCTTCCGCGCGATTTCCGGCATCTGGGAGCGGCGCCGCCTCCCACGCACTCCGTCGCACAGCTCAGCCGCGTTGCTGCGCGTCTGGTAGTAGGGCTTTCTAGTCCGGGTTAAGGTTTTTTTTAACTTGTTGCGTCTACAATTCGCGTCTCCCTTAGGGAGCGTTGGTTGCTTTGCGCTGGGGAGTAATCCTCCTTGAACATTTGGCGCTGGGGAGTAATCCTCCATTAACTATTTTAGTTTGTCATGTCACGTCACGTCGCAGTCAGATGTCAAGAAGACCGCCAGCAAGCATTTTCGCATACGTGCCAATTGCTATGCGCTCCTGCATCACTACCCAGCGGCAACAATTGGGAAGGAATAAGGGTAGGGATAGGGTTTAGGACACTTCACAGTTGGACTAGCTCGAGTGCAGCAGTCAAATTCGTTTTGTTGGAAAACTTTTCACATGAGATTCGTCGGGAATCGAACCCGGACCTTAGTGATGAAAGGCTAGCGAATTTGCTACGTGCCACGAGCGAGTTTGAGGCCGTCGGTCATCCGCGTTGATGTTGTTCGGCCGTCTATTAATTTCTAGAGCCCTTTTGATGCGACTGGGCCAGTACCAGTTTTCCTTGCGCAGGCGCCGAGACTTGTCAAAATCGATGGCATGTCCCGAAATCCCCGAGTGTTGTGCAATAGCCGAACGGTTGGTGTCGTTCATGGAATGTGAGATGTTCCCTAAGACGTTCGCTCACCGTGCGCCCGCTCTCGCCGATGTAAGTTCTTCCACAGTGTAACACGTCTTTGATGCGTACTAGGGCGTTGTGAAGCTAGTCGGGGGCTGTGAAAACCGTCCAGATGTTTTTTCGGAGCAGTTTTCCCAACCGGTCAGTGACACCGCTAACTTACGGAAGCACGGCTAATTTAGTTCTACCACTCTTCTCCTTCTCCGAAGTAATTTGATCTTCAGTGCTGTCGCGAAATCCCTACTACCACCAATCCGCGACTGCGAGGGGACTGCCCCACATCGTCCGACCACGAGGACGGCCGGCGCGAGACCCGAGTTAGCGCAAACCGCTAGCCAATCAGAAGGACCCCCCGCCAATCACGGCACACCTGCCCCACCCGGGCGCCCAGGCCGGACAATACACAATATCAGACGCGCAGCAACGCGGGTCTCTGCCCTGAGGCAGCCTGCGACATGAGAGACGAAACGTCGGTCGCTCAGCCCACCACCCGCACAGCCAAGAAGTCTGTGGCGATAAAATCAATAGTTTCTAGTTGTTCCTTGCAAATGCGTCTTGAATCATCTTGGAAAAATTTGAGAACCGCTTTATTATGTCGTGTTCTCAACGTCTTATCTTTGGCCGCTACTAAAATTGCTTACTGTTCTGGTTTCATTTTTCTCCTTTTAAAGGACATAAATAATTGATTTTTATTGATCTGCACCTTGTACATTCTTTTTACGTATTGTCCATGGAGTGTGTTTGTCTCTCACGATTTATTTTCTTTGTGTTTCATATTTCATGTTAAGTAGCATCAGAAATTCAGTATCTATGTTAATCTATGTGTCTTGTATAGTATTTTTTCCATTTCTTGGTCAGATTTAATGACCAGACTTGTTAGTAGTATAACTATCCCATCCCGACTATTGCATTGTGCCAGCAGGCTTCTGTTAGTCTGGGGCCTACTCCTCCTTCCTTACGTAATTTACATTCACATTTACATTAAGTCTATGTACATCAGGTGAGAGAAATGGTGCATTGACAACAGTTTTCTGGTGTTTCCATCGCAACTCGAACCCGCGATCCTCTGGTCCGAGACAGCTACTGCACTTCTATCTTAACGATCTCTGCCTTTGGATCGGAATTATAATAATAATAATAATAATAATAATAATTATTATTATTATTATTATTATCATTATTGTTGTTGTTGTTGTTGTTATAAAACGCGGGGCGGGGCGGGGCGCACTTGTGCTGCGGCCGCTGACCGCTGCTAGGCGTACAGCGCTGACGCAGCTACGCGGCTCCTGGCGACGCTCCTTCCCATCCCCTCCCCCTCCCGCACATTCCGCGCAAGGAGAGGCGTGCGCCGGAAAGAGATGTCTGCTTTTCTAGAACCCCGCTCTGGTTGCCTACAGTGGCGTCTTCCCATTTAGATTGAATCGTTATGAAAAATGTATCTAAAAAAAAAAAAAGTTTATTTCGTCAGTTTTTACAATTACTTTATGATTTAATTTAATTTTTTTATTTGATTAATGATTATTAAATTTATTACTATTAATTTTTCCTGATAATTCACATTTCCTCCAAATACTCGTACCTACATTTAAAAAGTACGAAATAAATTAACTATGATGAACAAACTTTTCGTTTGGATAAATCATTTAAGGTGCATTATAAAATATAATGTTTTATTATGAATTATGGGATGAAGACATCTCTATTGCCCCGGGGGTGTCTACTGCAACACACCACTGATACTACAGAAAATGTTCGATGTTAAGCGCTTTAGACCAACTGCAATGGGTCAGTGACAAATATTGTTGTGGCCTGAGATAGTGTCGCTTAGCGCGAGGTCCTAAGGTTCAAGTTCCGACCATAGGTACTAGTACCGCGTTTCCACGCTAGCTGCGAGTATGATTGGATTGAATGCACCACTTGTCTGAAAGAGAAATCTAGCGCCCGACCTCTTCGATCGGTAACTATTGTTACATACTCCGATCAATATCAGGTGAATGTCGGAGCAGTACCCTACTAAACGGGCTCCGTATCCATGTCGCCATGTTGCCCTATCCTCTCCCCTTACGACGCCGGAGCTTGGGCGATGCCCTGCTTGGAGGCAGCTGGGAAGCCCACGTTGCAGCGAGGGAATCTCGGGATAGAACACGCTTTACACTTACGGGACCACTACCCGTAGTCGTAGACGTGTTCGGAAACACTAATTAACCCATCATCAATCACTCAATCAAACTGATCTCTTTAGAAATAATTCAACGATGTTCGAATAAATTGAGTTGAGTCATAAAAGTGAGCTTGCAGTAAAGTGGAAATAAAATTTCGTGTGATCATTTAGCAAGGAATATTTCAAAATCAAATTCACTACATTTTATTATTAGTCTTTTCAAGTAGATTGTAGTTTTTGACTCGTATAACAAGCTAAGCAACATAATTTCACGTACACAAAATGTCTTGCTTTACCCGACGCCATCGAATTTCGACCCACTGTGCGCATCCCGTTCTCGTCCACCTCTCTGCGGCGCTTCCGACCTTTAAACTCACTTTGCGTCCTCACCCGTTTTCTCCTTCTGGCATCCATCATGTTCTCGTCTCTCAATCATTTTCTCCCTTAACTTTATCCTTATATTACTTTTGTTATCCTCGCCCCTTCCATTCTTGGCGTTCTTCAGTTTCACGGTCTCTTTTCATTTTTCTACTACTGGCCTTTATGTGCAATCTTATCTTGGTATTATTTGCTCTCAAGTCCTTAACAACCGCCCTTCTTTCGGACTATTGTGTGCAGAACTTTCGTTTGTCCACCCACTCAAAAAAGGCGCAAAAGAATTGTCGGGGCAGACCAGGCTGGTAGGAAAACTTCAGGTAATTTGAAGATATCGTTTGCCCACATTTGCCAAACAAACATTTATTTTCCCACCTACACAAATAAGTTAATGAAAACAATTTTCGAAATTTCTACATCGCCAAAAAAATTCGACGAAATTTTGCTCATAATTTGTCCGTCATTTGCTCTGATTATACTAACAAAATTTTTTGTTTGCCCCTCACAGAAAACGCACAAAATAGCTATGGAGTCCATAAATTAAAAAGATTTGATATTTCGACACCAATTTCCTTATTATAATTAGTATAAAAACTGCACACTCGAAGAAACAAGCGATTGCGATACTTCTACTAGTGAAAAAGTCATTATACTGCATAATATTTAAAAAATGTGCCCTTGATACCGCAAATACAAATTTCGTTTGCCCAAGCACAAAAAAGATTTACAATCGGAAGAGTGCATTAGTAGCAGGCTCCTTGCAACGCAGTCGCTGAAATGATCGGTTGGGCTACTTCCTATGCTGAAGGAAAATTAAGGTATTGATAATATTATTCGGTAAAAGTGTGTTCTCATTTGCCCAAATAATATTTTGGTTTGCCCAGGCACCGAAATGGAATTAGAAGCGGAATCGAGTATTCTTAGTGTGTTCATATTTTAAACATAAAAAACAGAATAATATCTGTCGTAACAAGATCACAATCATATAACTAAAATAAGTGACGAAATATATTTAATGTATAAAACATCTTACCAGATGTAAAATTGCTGAAAAATATTTCAATATGAAACTATATATTACTTTAAAATCTCAAATAAGGAAAATTTGGATAATTGTAACTCTTGCATACCGTTACAGTATCCCAAGGATTCAATTTTTTAAATACACTTTTTGCATGTTAAAGACAATTTAAATGTAAATATTTCATCGATGTCTGGTGTTGAACGGGAATAATGACGTACTACTTCTTTATTTTCTGTTAGTAAAAATTACGGTAAACTCACTGCATCAATTACGTTACATTATTCAATGTGTAACATTAATCGAAAGTTACTAAATAAAGATTACTAAACTTATGTAGAGTTCACTTGTATTCATTAGCATTCTACGGTCTACGCACGGAGTTTAATTTCGTAGGAATGTGAAACTTCGTAAACAGGAGTATACCTTCTAGACTTTCTATCATTAGGTGCACACCGTGTGTGGTGACGCTTTTCCTGTGTCTGTACTACGAGCATCCTTTTTCCTTCCCCTGAATTCTCATTCCTGGCATGCAAGAGTGTACAAAAGTTACGTGAATTGTTTTCTCTCTGCTTTTTCTACTTCTGGTGAGAGCTCTTAGGAGCTATCGCTTGAAGTAGGTTTTTTTGATACTTGCAAAAACCATTTTACTGTGTTGCTTTCTCAACTTCTTGTTTTTTCTGAATGCATACATTTTATTAAACTGGTGATTTGGAACATACCTCAAGTACGTATATATTTAATTTCTATGATAACACAGTATTAATTAAAAATTATATGACTCGTTTAAAACATTCAACACTTTTCTCACTTGCATTTTGTCATATGCATTTATTTCTTAATCGTCTCGAACGCCGCCCAATATGAATGTCAATTTTCTCTAACAATGTTTCTTTAAAAAAAAGTAGACTACTTCGGGAAATGAATAAAGCTTCACACTCATACTATACTTATGATTTTTTCTCAATGAACTATTCACTTTTAATTATTCAATTTATGAGTGTTGAAACCTATTAAAACAAAAATTCGTATTGTTTTTAACTTAAAATATCAAAGAAAATACAATGAAGTTCCTATGTTTCGATTTACGCGGTAAACTGAATGTCTACTAAAAAGTACGTTTTTCTTCCACACCCAATTGATATCAGTTTTATTATACCCAATTTTAGTGCCTGCTTTCATTCAAACGTTTAGAAATATTTTGTGATTTATATGTTTGAAACAGTTTAAAAATAAGGGCTCTCAACAATGGCATTGATTAAGATATTCCAGACTCTTGCTAACAAACAAATTGCGGATGAAGTGATGTGGTTCCGGTAGTTTTGTGTTTACACGAGCTCTATGAACTTAACATTGGCAGAACTAAATCCAAGTAACTATCTGTAATCAACAGAATGTAACCACTACAGCTTGAAAGTGAGCCAGAAACAAACTGAAATTGAAATAATCTCTCTCATTTTGTGAATCAGTATATGCTGTTTAAAAATTATTCAACGGAAAATATTTTTGTTGTAGTTGTGCATATGAACGCAATAAATATTTCCAACGAATGTGATTAATTTATGAAAAGTGTGCGATTCTCAGTTAATTTATATCTTCAGAGATTCATTAGTGATTAATTGTAGTTTCCTATGAATAAGTAATCATTGTTCAAGCATAAATTCACGAAAATGAACCAAAAATCTGGAGGTGACGCTCTAAACCACAAAAACAAGAAAAATAAAAGATATAATCGTTTTATTTTTATGATTAAACGATTTCGTTACATTGACCTCATTGAAAGATGACCCCGATCACACAACACATCCTGATACACTCTTATTATTAGCTAGACCAAATAACACGCAATAACGCGCCACTGTGATGTCGCCTGAGTGGTACCTTCCTTCTCTCGTAAATGGGGTAAGGAGTGTATCGAAATTTGCGTGGTAAGGCCTGATGTGCTGAGAGTTGTCACATAAAATGAGGTATTATTTATTGATTGAATCTTAAAGTGCGGCGTTGGATAGCCTCAGTTTACAAGCTTCTACGGCGTCTTTTTTCTTTTTTTTTCTCTATAACGGCCTAACAACATTATTAGTAATGAGTGCAATGGATTCGTGTGTCAAGCAAGGACTTCGCGGCATTTCGGAGTGTTCTCTTGCTCTGAGCTGCAGTGAGTTACTCAGCCATGTGCTGGAGGTGTTGTACTCACCCTAATTTTTTAATTACTAACACACAGAAAAGTTTCGAAAATCACACCTCATGTAGTGAGGTCAATTATAGTCTTTGAGGCGAAGTCAAAAAATCTCCAGACACGAGAAATGTGATTACAAAAAAATGATGAGACCTAATGTAAAACTCTTTTATAAGACTTTCAAAGTTATTTTTTAAGTAAGACTATACACAGTGACTTTTTTTAAAATTTTAAATCTAATATTAATAGCGGAGACTATTTGAAAACGGGAAACACTGAACAGAGGTATCAATTTACGTGTATCAATTTACGTGCACGCATAAAGCCCATACAACTGTACTAACTGTACACAATGGATTGGTAAGAAGTTGAAAGTTCATATCGGGAGGGCAGGGTATGGTGCAAGTTTTAAGAGTTATTACAAATGGGAATAGAAGTGGGTTAGAAAAAGCTTCAATGGTAAACATAATATTTGAACGCCCCTTCTCATGTATGCCTCGTAGGTTCAAATACTCTTCGTCATGAATATTACGACAGCCCTAAATTTTCTGACCACATCCCAGTCTGCAAGGGATTTGAGACGCGTGTGAGCGTGCGTGCTGACGCGTAGCTTCCGAGGGGGGGCGTGTCGCGGCACGGGGCCTTGAGGAGCCTTCCGGAGCGCGCGCCGCTAAGCGGCTTACGTAAAGCGCCTCCACGCCCCCCTTCCGCTGACGCCGCCCCCACGCCCATCATCCCACAGTCCTATCGTCCCACTGTCACATCGTCTGTCATATCGTGTTGCTGGTCTATCGCCACGCTATACGTATTTTTAATATCCTTATCCATGTAACTAAAACAGACGTTTTGAACAATATCTAAGGAAATAAATGATTTAAATCTAATAAACATTGTCCATTAAAAGTGAATAGTGGCATGATGAGGAAGAACAAGTATTGTTTTACTTTTCATGAAAATATCTAGAAAAGTAAGTAATCTAAGTAGTGAATTATGGTATCTAGGAGGTAAAATGTTTCTGTTGGGTTTTAGAAAAAATTTCCGTCTTTCCTTTCTAGGTTTATTGGACAAATAAAAAACTACATAACTCAGGGTTCTTTCCTTCATTATTACTGCACAGAGTGTGTACCTTTCGACGCACCCTGTGTTATTAATGTGTTAACTGAAATAGTATAAGAATTTACTTGGTGCATATCAAATATGTACCGATACATATCAAATGTAAGGTTAAAACTTTAGTTAAACGTGAATTTACGTGTTATTTAATGGCTTGCTCTTGAAACTCTAGGGATATAAAACCACGAGGTCAAGAAACAACACGAATTATTTTTAAAGTTTTTTACCAGCTCTTAATAAAATCAATTTCACAAACAAATCCAAATACTACAGTAGCAGCCAGGTAGCAGATATCCGTAGTTATATATTATCTCCAGTTGCATAGCTACGTGCGCGCAACCCTAACTAGTCCAAAACCGAGTTGAGCTGCATTTCTCTGTGCCATCACCTTACATTTCCATCGTCTTACTGCCCTATCGTCTTACTGCCCGATCGTCTTACTGCCCGATCGTCTTACTGCCCGATCGTCTTACTGTCTCTCACTATCTCTCTCTCTCTCTTTTCTCTCTATCTCTCTCTCTTTCTCTCTCTTTCCCTCTCTGTCTCTCTCTGTCTCTCTCTGTGTCTCTGTCTCTCTCTGTTTCTCTGTCTCTCTCTCTGTTTCTCACTCTCTCTCTCTGTTTCTCCTTCTCTCTCTGTTTCCCACCTCTCTGTTCTCTCTCTCTCTGTTTCTCACTCTCTCTCTCTGTTTCTCCTCTCTCTCTCTGTTTCTCACTCTCTCTCTGTTTCTCACTCTCTCTCTCTGATTCTCACTCTCTCTCTCTGATTCTCACTCTCTCTCTGTCTATTTCTCTCTCTCCGTTTCTCTCTCTCTGTTTCTCTCTCTCTCCCTCTCTCTCTCTCTCTCTCTCTCCCTCTCTTTCTCCTAAAACCTATCATCGCACCTTACTGCCCTACCGCACCACCTCCTAGAGTTATAAAGCCTGCTCACTGTTTTGTGACGTCACTGTAGGTAGTAATGGAGAGCGTCGGTCATTCCTCACCATTTCCACACCATTTTCAACGCCAGGAAACCCGTTTTCACTCCTTTTGTATTAAAATAATTAAATTCTGCAATTTGTTTAATCTATCATTTTCTTTTGACAAAACTTAACAAAAATACAGCTTTCCAGCGTAAATGTTTGACTAAATCATTTACTGAATGACCATTCACACAAGCATCATGAACGCATTCTCTCTCACATATTTTAAGATAGTGGGAAAGCAAACATTTCTTTCATTGGTGACTTTTGAAGCATTCCTTATTACAAGGAGTCATTGGGAGCAGTCACCCATTCTCATCTTACATTTTCTTCAGTGCATATTCCAGGAAACTAAATTTTCTTCCCTTTTTTAATACAATAGTATATCAATGCATGATCAAAAACTTTGTTAGCACATGTTTTTATTAAAACTTTTTTTTCATTAAAAATAATTATTTACAATATAATACACATCTATTTATTTACAATACATCACTGAATTTATTGGAATGTATGTAGTTTTCTCTGTAATTGCGCTTTTCACAAGGGCCTTCCCGTCTGGAACACTCCTTGGTAAGGTGAGCTGGACATTTAGGGAACACAGATGGTACAGCATCACTTCGTAACTTCGGTATATTCAGTCTCGATGATAGTTTCTCTCCTTGTTCATTATACACCACCTTCTCCCAAATAATGTCATTTTGATGGAAATGAAGGAAGCATACCTGAAACAAGAAAAAATAATATACTATAATAATTATAATATAGTAATAATAATTATGAGGTTGCATAATATTAAATAGAATTTAAGTTTCACTTTCAAACCAATTTTACCAAAGAACAAAAAAACTTGAAATTAATTAATGCACCACTGTGCATTTTGCTTTCATACTTCCCTAGGTAATTCTTTTGAAAAATTATTTTGTTTTAGTAACTTATTCATACAAGTTACAGGAAATCTCTAAGATTGTTTGTGAAGTTATGAATTTTTTTACGCATTACTTATAATTGAATTCATAACTTAAGGACTATACTAAGATTATTTAACTGATAGTTTAAGTTTTTACTATCACTATTCACTTAACAGTATACAGAAAATAGTTGCAAGTTCAGCATCATATTACAAGGAAGAATTGCATGATCTAATTGCAAACAACTTGGCTTCGTGATGGAACATTAGGAATATTACTAAATAATGTCAAAACCCTTAGCAACTTACATACAATTTATGCTTTGAATAAATAATAAATATAATAAATGTAGGTTCTACATGTGCATATGAACCACAGCCTTACCTTCGAGGATTTGGAAGGAACAAAATCTTCTCTGCGAATAGCAGCCGTCCATTTCTTCCGCAAAGCAGGATCTATTGGAAAACCGAAAACATGTACTTTCCAGGCTTCATTGCAGTTTCCTCGACATCTCGGAACTACACATCTAAACGGCATATAAAACCGGCAGTATAGTACAAGTATGAACTGCACCGAACACACGAACAACATCAGACGAATTCAACTGAAAACAACATGCCTGCGTCTAGGCCACCCCTGCCTCATGACTACCTACGCCGCCATCTTAGTGACGTCACGTCCTAGTGAGCAGGCTTTATAACTCTAGGAGGTGGTGCCTACCGCCTCACTGCTCGATCGTCTTAGTTCGCATAACGAGTGCCAGATCGTCCAAGTAACTGAATGAATGAATTTATTTTACTTAGTAAATACAACAGTTGGATTCGCTTAATAATGTACAATAATTAGAGGTGCTAGAGAATGGCACAGACTTTCTGGTAGTAAATTTTTCCATTTTTTCCTTGGTGTGGACTGCTCCATTCTCTGGCCAGCTGCCATCTATCGTTGCTCAATTTTTTTTTCATTTTCTCATCTTTTCGGATTCTTTATAGTAGAACCGAAATATTACTTTAAGAATATTAAATAACTGTAAAACCTCGCCCTGAATAGAAAGTTGCATTGAAAATTTTGAAGTCGCTTTTAAGAAAATGGCCATTAAGCATTTTTGTAAATGCGTAATTAGAATCTCTTTTTCACAGGAATCTATCGTTTTCGAAAACGTTCATTTGAAGTCATATGAAACACTTTACAATTGTGCAATTAAAAAAGTAATAAAGAGTAAACCAAAATGAACTTTTCGTTATATTAAACAGTGCAATTAGCACTATTTGTTGAAAAAGTTGGAAGAAAAAGTTTGGAGTCATTTTAAACGACGTTTGGGCGTTTCTGAAAATGCGGAATTTTGAGCTCATTTTAATAAAAAATTGTTGAGTTTACGAGAAACTTTATTTGACATTATTTAAAGCACATGTACTCATAAATATAAAATATGAAGAAATCGCCTCTCAAGTAAGTATTACCGACGTGAGAGACAAGTAAAAAACAAATTTTGGAAATTTTTGAAAAACAAAAAATATAGCAATATGGAGTTTGTCATCGTATAGCTTTTTTGGCAGTAACCCTACAAAAAATTTAAAGAAAAAAGTGGAGCCGTTTTTGAGAGAGTCTGGTTTTTGTTATTTTTTTGAATTGCAAATATTGGACGCACCATTGCACGAAAACTACTTTATTTTCCAAAAAAATCTACATGACCTTAATGAAAGAACAATTTATACAAAACAATTTTTCTTGAAGGAAAAATCTCATTCTTCAATTTTGTAGTTATAGGAAGACGCCGAAAATAATTCAAACTTGTGCAATTTTCGAAAATGCATATTTAATCGTGAAAATCGGACTTAAAGAATACTTAAAGAATGTTTTTCAAACTTTCAAAGCTCCATCTAGAGCCGGATTGACAGGGGATTCTTCAATTTGTGAATGATCGTACGGATGGTTTATGCACTACTAGTGTTCACAGACGGACAGACGGACGTATTTCTTTCAATTGGTTTTTCGGTATCAAGGATCCGAACCAGGTGTTGGAGGAGTCGTGAATGCGTGTGTTAGAAAAGTCGTGAATGTTGATACACATTTAACATGAAAACGTCCGATCATTTGAACGAATACGATCGTTTCATAAAGCGCCTGTATCCCTCCGCTAATAATCTTGAGGTATGAAAGCAAAATCATCCCTCATCCTCATTCAATGCTTAATTATTTCATGTGAACCTTGAGATTACGAATCTTAATTTTCCTTTCTGATGAATAGTTGATTTCTTTGTAAGATATTTAAAGCTACTAAAACGTGAATTTGCAATAAAATATTTTATTGCAAATTTACTATATTTCTATATTATAATTCTGTAATATATGTAATACTATACTATAATTCTGACTATATTTCGCTCCCTGCATTCTCCACAATTGGTTTTTTGATAATTGGGTTTATATAACTCACCAATCTGTTATAAAGATTTTATGTTATATTCGCACTACGATTAAGGATGATACTTTTACATTCTTTAATTAAGAGAATGTAGGAAATTTTCTGTAGCTGAAACTCGTATTTCAGCTACGGTCAGGAAGTAGTGCACTGTTGGGAATTTTCCAACTGAACAGGATATTCATATTGAGTTTCATCATCCTGCCATAATATTTCTGTTCTTATTTGCAATTTTATAATTATATCTTTTATTCTTTTTCTTTTATTTTAATTGCGTAAGTTCATTACAATTTCATTGTTTTTTTTCTGTTTCTATTGTCTTTATTAATTACAGTTTCCGTCTTGATAATGAATTTAATATTTTATTGTAGGCAGACCCCCTATATTTAGTTTTCAGTTTTGAACTTAATGTGCATTTATTTATATCCGAAGCTCAATGACAACAAATGGTTGCAATGGAATCATCAAATATCCATAAGAAGTATTTAAAATGACGAGTGTGAACGATTACGTAACCGAAAACTCCAAATTTTTTACCTATAAAACTACTATGTTTAACTCAATATTATCAATATAGCAGAGTCATATAATACTCCTAATCTATGTATCAAAGAACGAACAATATATAACAATATCATATTGATAAGTTCATGTAACAACAAATATTTATATCAAATTGTCTAGTTTATTTTAGGTATTAAGAAATGAACTGGAAACTATTGGAGTGATATCTCAATAAATCCATCTAACCGTAATGTAATTCTGTTATATATAATTATTAACCATATATATAAAAGTTAATATTCTTTACTGACAATTTAATCCGTTTATTCTGCATGCAATGATCTCGTTCTTTGAATAATTTGCAATAGTTTCTAAATTGTTTGGGTAACGCTAATAGCGGTGCAATTTTAAGAAGAAAATTAATCTCATTCGTTGATTCACACGAACTGTCACTTGCCTGTTCATCTCACTAGAGCGACACACGCTCAATTTGTGTGTAAAGAAAATTCAAATTTTCATCTCGTAACGTCACCAACGACGTCAGCTAGACGTGAGGTTGAATAAGTAAAGGTCGCAGTTCGGTTTCGTAATGTCCCCTTGAATAATCATAGTCCTTGAACCATTGTAAGCTTAAGCATTCAGGGTTAGCTTTGCGTGAAATTTCTGAGTGTTTTTTCACTTGTATAGAAGAAAATAAAAAAAGGAGCTCTTTGAACGTTTTGTTAATTTGGATAAATGGAAAAGGCCAAAATATTTTATAAATTGTACGTAGTGAAAAGACGCTTGTCAAACACAGTCGAACGAAGGTGCAAAAAAGAATTTCAGTGCTAATTTATCCACCCAAGGATTGCAAGTATGGGCAACTATGGAATTTAATAAAGACATAGATGTAATTGCTACCTTTTATTTATGATCTTGGACATGTTGCAAATCCTAGATAGGCTAAGAGATTCCAGAATTCATGAAATATAAGGCTGAATAACATGCAAGTTCACTTTTGTGAAAATGTTTTTATTAAAGCAGAGTAAAGGATTTGTTAAGGGACATATATCCCAAGAATAAACGAGAGGCCAGATCTGTACTTGTTGTATAAATGAATTCAAAGCCATTTACAAATAGTGTTGCTACTAGCAACAACAATAATTGTTGTCTTCATTTGACTAAGTTGTCTGTGAAATTAAGACATGCCGATTTTTTCCATTAGTCAAATTGTTGACTGCGTCGTCGATCTACGCATATTCGCAGGCTTTCATCCATGGATCAATCAAGAGAGTGCGGAATGTGTGTTGAGCTTCCTGGGTAAAACAAAATCATCGTGCAAATACGTTCAAAATATCCAGAAGATATGTTTCTTTCTGCATTAACCTTCAGTAAATTCAAAATAAAACGTATTAAGAAGATTACTAAAGTCAAAACTGAGAATGAAATAAAACTACATTCAATAATGAATAATTTATTTCATTCATATGTCTTGCATGGATCCAGGCTTTTTGCTGTGTAGACTGCGAGATCGTGCAAACGTTTATTGTACCAATTGTTTGTGTGTAACCTCTGGAAAACGCTCCAGTCGAAACGATTTATAAAAGTGCATTGACAAGGAGAGGATTGTATCGCCTTATTAAAGTTCCTTGTCCGCCATTTTATTTCTATCTTCATTGTTCCCAAAGGCAACGTAAGTTGCCATTAAAGATTCATCAGATATCTTCAGTTGTTTTCGAAATTATGCAATAATTATATACGATCGAAATACATGACTAATACGTATTAATCACTGCCCTTCACGTCAGGGAGAAGAACACGTCGAAAACTTACTTTGTATGTGAAAAACACCTTCATTTCTAACCGGGAGAGGTGGTTCAGTTCATCAACCGATGTCACTAAAGTGCCTCTGACCGGGAGGTCCTAGGTTCGTCTCCCGACAGTGGCAAGATTTCGACACTAGCTTGTCAGCCAGGTCGAATTCATTCTGTCATTCAATTCTCCTCTGAGCGGTAGTTTTCGGTGGTTTCTTCGATCAACTCCAGGCGAACGTCGGAGCAGTACCCTGAACATCGGGCCAAGAACCGCGCGCGATCTTTCCTTCCTCTTCTTTGTCCTATCTTCATCCCTTACACACACTTACTCTAATATGCTTTACACTACCTCACATGCTGGCAGACCGGTCGGAAGCTTAGAGCTTGTCCCGACTGGGGCGTTGCCCCATTGGTGGGAGACCGTTGGTTGGGGGATCCTCCTCTAGTCGGCGGTAGGTCGCCGTCCAGCGGGGGAAGATTACCACCACCTCCCGATAAAAACATGCACTACACTTACGAAACTAATTACCTCAGTAGTTGTCGGGCCCGGATCACTAAAACCCAACCTACCTACCTTCATTTCTAAGCCACGTTATGAAAAAGTTAATCTTGTGACCGCTCTACCTTTTCACTATATTCTAAAAAGCCTACAGCGGGTCACTCAAGTAACCTAGTAGTATTACTTGACCTGCGACTTGTTATGACAATAACACACCAAAAATTAGGAATGGTTTTATATGTCCTAACTGCCCTACAGGAGTGGGTTCGTCACCTGCTTTTTGTAATAAAAGAAACATAGGCAAGTTAATCTTTTAATTATGAACAGAGTTCTAGATATATATTCTGTTAAATATTTTAATACAATTTTATCTAGCATTTACACATTGCATTGAAAATTCTATCACTTGCTATACCTTTAGCAATTACGTGATTACGTAACAACTGCAGTTGCGTTTCAACACTCGCATAAACACTTTACATACACAATAAAACACAAAAAAATAACTGGACACAAGACACAATAATACATGGAAACACAAAATACTGAAAAAGAATCATATACCAAAATACCCTTTACATGCACCTTCAAAGAAATTGTCACTTGAATAGTGAATAAAATATATACAAGACGTTGTTTCACTTTCACGTAGATTATTACTTTATACAATTTAGCCAGCAAAGAAAGAAAATGTCGTTGTGCAATGAACGTACAATTAATTAACACTTTTACTAATTATTGGTTGGTTTTGAACAATTTGAAAAAGATTGAACAATAAATTGAAAATACACACTAAAAGAAATATCGTTAATAGAAAAATGAAAAAAAAAGTTTTTACAATTCTTTACATGAATTAGCTATCTGGCTTCCTTTTACGACTGCAATGTTATAAAAGATTACGTTTAAATTATTTTAATGTAATTACTCGACTATCTACGTCTGTAAGTGAGGTGAATTCTATCTCTGTAGGATAATTCTCGCTTCTTTAAACATTCTTTTTTGAGAATTTCTAGTGACGTTTTCTGACTCACGACACGTCGTCTCGAAGAAATATTTCCACAGCTTGGAGCGGCAATGGCGACCCAGATCCTTTCAAGGTCGTGGCAACCCCTTGCTTCGGCGACCACGTGCTCTGGTGAATCGCTACCACAGTCCTTCAAATTTTATACAATATGACTGCAATCTCTCCGCGTAATGAATTTCTTATGTGGTAAGTCAAGACGAAAGACAAAAACAAAAAGCTGGAAATAGAAAGAAACATTTCCTATAGCACATGCTTTCTACTTCAGTATACGTTCTTGAACGTTGAAATATATTATTTCCTCGTTGATTGAAAAATAGTACATTTCTACGTAATGCGTTCACGTGAATTTATCAGAATATTCATGATTTAAAATTCGCAATTCTCTCATACATGGTATCGTTATTTTAACATGAGACGAATTACCTTTTTGAACCTTCTGATCGTCGAAATACCGCAAATTGTCTTCTCCGTCCAACACGAACAATTCCGGTGCGTCCAGATCGACGGTCGGCAGCAAAAGACAAGTTTTTCGTAGCGGTGCTTTGCGCTAGTGCTTATATTTTCAAGGGTGATTTTTGATTGGCTGTCGTTCCATTCTACGCGAGTGCGTTCAGAAATTTAAATTCTCGCAAGGGATACCATTTACTGCTGTCGCGATCTCTTGCAATTCGGTAACGCTATAATTGCATCTTGTCGTGTCTTGACGTTCTCGGGTGCTTCTCAAAAATCAATGGAACCGACATATGGGCGATTACAAGTCTAAACGTTATGTTAAGTCTATGCGTCATTATTTTAATTGTTTTGATGTTAAGTTATAATAATTGTGACTTATCTTAAAGATTGGATTTGGTTCTCGCCAAATAATTTTCATATCATCAGTTTCTATCATTTATTCCAACGCCACTTTTTCCTCCATAGTTTTCCCCAAGATGATGCCATGTTTTTCTCTTCCATGTTTTCCTTCTACATCCGCCTTTGGTCTTGTAGATTCTCGTCTTGCAGGTTAGGAACGTGATCTGAAAGCGACGACTTTATCGATAACGCTGCTCCCAAGGAACCACAAAAAGCGAAAGTATCGAGTGATCTCGCGGTGCTCTTGTTTGGTTTCTCGCATGCTCCACCCAATTGGCTACTACTCAGGAGCAAGTTTCAGCCCTCAGCTCCGGCCCGACCCACAGTGAGCCGAATTATTATTATTATTATTATTATTATTATTATTATTATTATTATTATTATTATTATTATTATTATTAATAATAATAATAATAATAATAATAATAATAATAATAATAATAATAATAATACTCAAGAAAAAAGCGCAGGTAGAGCAATTGAGAAGTATTATCCTTAGGTCTGCTGTTCACACAGTTTGGACATTAATAGGAAAATAACTTTCTCGCAGAGCGTAGGTTAACGAATGGTTAACAGTTTACAGGTCGATTTTCTGTCTTCTTTTTTCTATGCTGTTTCTTTTTTGCTCTCACACTTTCACTGTGCCTCTCCTTCTTTTCCTTTCTCTTTCTCTCCTTCTCACTTATTAACTCTAAATCTTTCTCTTTAGCTTTTTTCTTTGTGACTTTTTTTCATTCTTTCTAGCACTTTCTTTCTCTTTCCTTCGCTATACTTCTAAGAACTTTTCAATGAGTGTCTTTTAGCTCGAGTCAGGCCAGTGTGTGTCCCCCCACCTCTCAGGCTCTGGCGTATAATGGGCGAACTTGACCCAGCGGAGCGGCTGCATTCGTTCCGCTACACCTGACGCGTGAGACTGTTCATTGTGTTGCGCACGCAGCATTGTACTGACCTTGTCCTCTCCGGTCCAAAGAATCGCAATTTAGATATTTGCTGTCTCATCTAATTAAACCGGTTGCGATAGCTCTCCGGTGGTGACACCGTTACCTGGGCAGCATTAAGGACCGGGAGGTCCTAGGGTTCGAGGCCCTGCGCAGTGAATTTTCGACTCTAGCTCCACATGGGCTGGATTCAGCCACAGTCTGGAGGAGAATCCTAGCGGTCGGCTATTCTGGTAGTTTTTCTGGTTTATCCGATCGATTAGGCCAATGACAGTGCAGTATCTTAACAAACGTGTCATGGACCGGGCGCAAGCTTTCCTTTTAGGTTTCTGTCTCCTCCTCTTCCCTCGCTCACACATACATACACACACATGTACCAGACCACGTATGTCGGAAGTTAAGTTGGTGCTAATAGCTTGTCCAGACAGGGAAGATAGCTAAGTAGGGGGAGACCGCAAGTAGCTTGTAGGTCGGCGCTGGACCTCACGTTCCGGCGAGCAAAACATCTTTAGAGATATAAAATGCACTCCACTAAACTAGTGGCCTACGTAGTTAACGTGCCTGGAATCACTCGAGTGGCCAGTTTGAGGAAATGGTTTTGCATGATAATTGATATATTGATAATTTGTTTTCGAGGCGTTGGTTCAGATAGAGAATGCATAAAGCAGGGCTCTGATTACTCCTTTATGAAGGGTGATGGCATTATTTAAAATTGTTGAGTGCTTACTTTTAGAGTTTAGAAGTGACTTCAGTTGAATTAGTTTTATTTTGGCTTGCTGTGATTTTTAATGCTGTGTTTTGTTGTGTCAATTTAGTCCGGTATCAAGTTTCGGCACTAGATATTGGACAAATTGATTGTGTGGGTCCATAGAATTGGCTGATTGCTTATGTGGATTAGAGCTGGGGTTGAAAATGTTCTTAATGGGAATATTTTGGTGGATGGTTTTGTAGGATTGAGTTTCATTTTTCATTTGATAGACAGTCATCGATTTTATTTCGATGTGTTTGAATTTGCTTATAGAGTAAATAATTTGAGTGGTTGGACAAATGGCGGGGTCGTCAGCGCGTGGGGCGATGTGAGTATGTGCAGTTATGGGAATGTAGGCTGAACTTATGTTGAAAAGCTTGGAGGATAGTGGTGAGCCTTGAGGTAATCCAGCTGTGATTCCACAGAGATAGAATGTATGTTTATCGACTGTGACTAATGTTTTGTTGTGGAGGAAGCTATTGTTTGTGTTGATTAAATAGCTGAAAGTGCTATATCCAAAGTTTGAATGTTGGCCAGGATGCCACACTTTGTCAAATACTTTAGAAATGAACAAAAATTTTGTATTGTATGAAGTTCTTTTTGAAATGCAGTGTGTATGTATTCCTTGATTCTTAATAATTGATGCGAAGTTGAAACGTTATTACTGAAGCCAAACTGGTGCATTGTGATTGTTTGAGTTTTGATCAAATGGAAATTCAGTCTTTAAAAATTAATTTTTCTAGGATTTTTGACAGAGTGGGAAGGAAACGTCTGTATCTAATCTGTCAGTGCTATTAGATTCTTGAATAGCTTGGGGATGGGTATTTCATTTGAATTTTTCCAAATTATTTGAAATAGCCAGTTCTAATAATTGAATTGTAAATATAGGTAATATATGCTGATGTGAGATTGGGGAAGTTTTTTCATAATTATTTTATTTTTTGCCATTTTTAAATGCACGTTTTTAGTTAAATTGGTGGCTTCATTTGGGAAGATGTTGATTTTATGTGGAACATTATTGTTGGGGGCTACTGCTATTTGGAGTATATTTGAATGCAAGGGGTAAGTTGGGGTGATTGTAGTAGTTGGGGTGGTATTGGGAGTGAATAATTTAGAAAAGTATGCTTCAGCCTTCTCATAAGGAGCGAATATCTTTCATGTAGAAGTTGTTAGTGGGGGTATTATCTCGTACTTTAAGATATTTTTCGTGAATTTCTGCAATGTGTAGTTATTTGTGGTTCGGACCTGAATTAAAGAAGCTTGTTTTCCAACAGCATTGTTCTACCAAAACTGTTAATATTTACTTAACGACACTATACAATGTAACGATTTTCAAAGTATAGTTTTTCAAAGTCAGTATGAAAGAGGTTATCAAAAATTTGTCGTCCCTTTAAAATCTTTCTAGAAAGCTTTATCATAATTTTTGTATTATATTTCATTGACTGAATTAGATTTCTATCCACTTTATGCCATATGTATGATACGTTTCTACTCAAGTTTTCTGCTTAGTGTTTCGTGTCCTTTTTGCACGAACTGAATTTTACAGTTGCAATTGGTAATTGCCTTATTAATCGAATAGTATTGCACTATTTACAAAAAGGCTAATTCATTAAGGAAATAAGTTTTATAATGCACTTCACTGTTCCTTTTATCTTTTTATTTATTTCATTCCATTTCTTTGAAATAGCTTGAATTGTGAGGTATATTTGATCATAATTATAGTAGTTTGACATATTCTTACAAGTAATTCAGTATTGTAACCGAACAACCGGCCTCGTCCAATTATATGAGTCGCCACCGCATCGACAGCACAATTCACCATTTCGATTTTCGGGGTGACTGGAGGATCGATCCATGGAACATCGAACCAACCCATTGCATGGTCACGCTGCGACGCCGTGCACAAATGGATGTCAAGAACCGTTAGTCGGCGTGTACGAGAGGCGAGGGACCGCTCTCTGAGAGGACGATTTTTGGCCCTATGAGCTCTCGGTCTGGAGATCATAGGGTACCTACCACACCAAATGGGGGGAAGGCTCAACGGCTGTAAATTGGCTTCATTTTTCGTACATAAGTGCTTCCGAGAGAGGATCACCCGTGTACCAAAAATTTCTGATGTCATTGCAAAGGGATCACGAGTTCTCATAGAGTCTCAAACTGTTAAACAAAATTCTTTTATTGAGAGTGTACCCCTTCGTTTGCAAATAGTGTAAGAGATAAGCATCCTAGAATTAACACGTTTTTTTTGCAATACTGCAGGTGTTTGTGAGAGGTAATCAATAATGTCCACAAGTTGACCAAAAATGTCAATGGGTATTGATATTATTGTAAATGAGGTTTCCTCGTGGTGATTTATTTTCGCTTTACACAGTAATGTTGTTGGGGACCATCATTTATGTGTAATAAGGGTGTTGTTTGTCTTTTTGCTGTAAAAAAGGGCTCACATTTCTTTATTTGTTTCAGGTGTATTATTGGTCAGTTGTTTTTGTGTGTATATATTTTTTAGACGATGATCAATCTCAACATGCTAATATTTCAGTTCAATGGGAAGTGAATGTCTCTCTTTGTTAATTATAGTTTTGAACGAGGCCTCCCATTCCATTTATGCATTTTCCACATATCCATTTATGTTAGCCGCGAGACAACATAAACTGAGGTTTCCATATTTATGATAGAATAATAATTATTTGTCTAATTTTGAGGGACTTAATCACTTAAAATTTTATTACATTAACCACCAAATTTAGATTGAAGAACGATTCTTTAGTGTAATAAAGTAAAATTCCAAACTGTATACCTGTTACTTTCGCCTTCCATTTACGTCGTATCTGAACCACTAAAGTCACATGCAAATTCTCTGAAACCAACGCAACTGGTAAACTGGTTTCCTCATCTCATCCTCACATTTTGCAGAGATGATCTTTACGCTAGACGTTTATAATCTGATGTTGCTTCAGTCACATGTGTCCCATTTGCTCTTCAAGTCGTTTCTTTGATATATAAGACATTGGTCATACTATTTTTAAGTGCATTATTTTCAGTCATAAATATTTTACAATTTATTTTTATTGTTTATTTGCTTATTCATTCATTCCAGGTTTGTCTCTTTTTGTGAAATACATTCATGTATTTCACAAAATGAGACAAACCGACTAAATTAGCTCAGGGAAATATATGTTGCGAAAGCAATGACTGAATCTAGGTCGAATTCAGTTGCTGTTTATGGTTGACTGCTTTAATCATTAGTTTTCCGTGGTTTAACCATTCAATACCAGGCGAATGACAAAGCAGTGTCCTAATAAATTATTAAAGTATTAATACAGATTGCTCTTTTCACAACCAGTTTGCATTTCACATTCAACAAAATTATTTTTTTAGTTCCTTCACTTTCAGTCACGGACCGTTGCACAACCATGGCACATAAAGATTTTAGTTAAAGAACAGGAACCTTTGACTATAGTTTAAGAATGGTACCCCGGATGTTTCAATAAAATTCAAAAATTCAACAGTAGAGTGCATACATTGAACAATATGAAGAACAATGTCTATTAAAAAAATGTTTTAATTTCACGCGGCAACATGTGCATGATCTTTAAATTTACAGGATCCACATACTCATTTGTTGAAGTGAAAGTTGCTCGGTAGGGAAAACATTTTTAATCAGACTCTACATTTTTGTCAATTGAACAAAAATCATGAATAAATGAGGTATTTTCAAACATCAACTTGCACATTACCCTTTCCAATATTTTATAAATAAATAGAAAATTTATCTCACGCTAAATCATTATGAATACGTACTCCCATATTTTGCTTGAATTGAACTGTCTTCACATATCTCACGAGGGAAGATTTCTTATACAGGCATTTATGTACTTCTGATGAGAAAAATATTTACCCCAAAATTAAAAAACGGTGCACTAAATACTGAATAACACACTCACTAAGATGATAATTATGTGATAAATAAACGTCAGTTCTTATATTCTTTTTACCCTAAAATACAAGAAAAAATAAACAAAATAAAAAAAATTATAATCTTAAAATATATCAAACATTTATCATCTTAATTAACTGATTATTACTACTTACAATTAACTTAACTGACATTGATACAAACAATTTTAAACACACAATAACATTGATACAATTTAACATTGATGATAAATTTTTAACCTTCCATTGCTACTCTTTTCAGGGGTTTCTGAGTCTATCAGACCCAAGTGTTCTCCAGCCCACTATTTCGAAGATACAATTTTTGCTGTGGCATTTTCTAATCATTTACAATGAATAAATGAATAAACTAAATGTTTTTATTATTATTATTATTATTATTATTATTATTATTATTCTATTTTTAACTTTTTTGACGTATCATTTCAGAACCGCTCCTTTTTGTCAATTGTAGCTACAAGATAACCAAAAATAGAAATAAATAATCTTGCTAAATCTTCCTGTTTTAATATTACATGTTAGTTGTACCATTAATCACGGCATTGAACAAAAAAGAGGTAATAAAATAATTCTATTAGAGTTCTAAACACAAAGATCATGTATTTATTACTTACCTAAAAAAGCAACAGTGGGTCTACGTGACATGAAACGTCTATGTCTATGAAAAAGCAATATAAAAATAAGTCATTTTTGAAAAACACCCATTCAACACCTATCTGTTCATCTTAATGAAATAATTTCAATTTAATGAAATAAAAATAAATTTCAGGGCTTTTGTAAATAAGGTTTTGGAAGATGCTCATTTCACATATCATATATATATATATATATATATATATATATATATATATATATATATATATATATATAACCTTTCATATCATCATATAATCCTTCCAAATCAACCTTGATTCTTTAATATGTTATCTCTCTGTAGAAGTTTGACTATTACACGTGTAATATTGTTGACAAATTAAAGAATACAAGCAGTTTGCTGTGCACAGCAATGTTCAGATAATGTGCAACAAGGTGTACTAAAAACTGAATAACATACTCACTCAGGTGATATTATGAGCTAAATAAATGCCTGTTCTTATATTCTTTTTATCCAAGAATACAGAAACAAATAAAAAGAATTTTCAAACATTTATTTAAATTAAAATTTTAAGTGCCCCAAATATTGTAATAAATTTTAACTATAAAATATTTTCAATGCTTGATGCTGATGGCAAATCAATAAAAAAATTGAAAGTCATTTTTGTTGAAATAAACACATTCAATGCCTAACGGTTGATTAATTTAATTAAATAAAAACAAATATCCCAGGGCTGTTGTAAATAAAGTTTTGAAAGATGCCCATTGCTTATAACTAGGGCCCGGATTTTAATGACCTAAAAATCAGGGAAATATGCAATCATTTATGACCTAAAACAAATGTAAATATGACCTTAAAAATAAAATATGACGTTATACAAGTTTATTTTTTAAAATTACTGTTGATTTTTTAGGTATAACAAATACAAAATTCACTCAAGAACATATTATAATACGTACATACGGTTTGCAGTCTTTGGAACTAACTGTCATTGTAAAAAGATTGCTTGTGTCTGTAAAACAAATCAAGTTCAGTACAATAAAATCCATCAAACAAAATGTCTTGCTTTACTACTGTATACTTCTTGTTTAATATTTTCTAATTTCCTCTCAGTCTTCAGTTTCTAGAGAGTTGCATTGGATCACAAGGTATATTGTCAGGTTTTTCATCTTAAATGAACTCACCACATCACGTGACGTCACGGGAGCGTATTAGAAGGCGGTAATGTCACTGCAGGCCAGCTTTGGTTCATTGTCTTCAAATATTGCGGCATTTCCAGATATTATATCGCTAATTTTGCACATTGTAGAATGTACAGGATTTCGCAGAAGAACACTCAGCAATTTGTTGTACACTTTTTCAGCCACATAACCAAAAACTCGACTAAACTCACTTCGTTCAAATTCACTTACGTTTCAAATAATCCTTTGTGGTGCAATTTTTTAGTTTATTTGTGTATTTACCTGATAAATTGTAATGCGAGACACATTTTCAAGCCTTTTGTTCTTTTAAAACATGAAATATGTATGCATTTGGGGCAAAATTTGGCCGAAATATGACCTTTTACTAAAAACCTTGTAAATATGACTTTATTTGCACAATAAAAATACGTTTTTCTAATCGACAATACCTGAATTCGTGCATGAATTGTTTTGAAATTCACCCGAAGGTTCAGAAAAAGTATGACTTGGCATTAAAATCCCGGCCCTACTTATATCATAAAGTAGTCGAAATAAATTTTATTTCTTTAATAACTATTATCTGTCTGTATAAGTGTGACTGTCACACGTGTAGTATTGTTGACAATATTAAAGACATACTGTGCAGTTTGCTGTGAACAGGCAATGTTCAGATTCGCTTTGCACTGGCAATTTTTTCACATAACCCAATGTGAGCAAACTTATCTAAATAACTTTGACTTCGGTTGAAAGAAACACATCACACAAAAGATACTAAAGGACAATCAGCGAGAGCTGCAGGTCTCTCAGAAATGTGGTTGTGAATGTAATTGTGAATGTAAATATTAACCTTATTGGGATAAAAATTAGCACCCGATTGCATATTTTATTTGCATATTGCACAAATATTAACTAGTAATGTGTTGTAATTTGCAGCATTCATCCTGAAAACGTGAAGTTAATGGAATTAATCTTTATGATAGTCATAATAACTCAAAAGTTTCTTGATAAAATCAAGGAAAATTATTCAATATTTTTGAGAAAATCACGCGTTGAGGAAAATAAACGCAACACATCTGAATTGAAAATTCATGACACCAATTCTATAAATTTTATTTGCACTTTCAAAAAAGGACTTTGCCACACTATTTAAATGCCAAATAAGTTATTACACTTCTTAAAAAATATTATATTATCCGCTATAAGTAAAAAAGTTAACTTATAACATGAATGTAACCATATTTTCTCTCTGAGTAAATATGTATGTTTTGCGTTTTCATTGAAATCCACACGGAACTTTGGATATTGACAAAATCACCCCATGCCCATGAACTGGTAGAATTTAAGAACCTTCATTGTGTGGTCAATGTGTAAATACAAGGCATTTGAATATTCTAGGCCATACTACACTGTTTTTTCAGTTTTCCATTCTATCACATCAATTATCCAATTATGATCACTCGACAGTTTGGAGAAGGTAGCCCTAATGTTTTGGTACATCGAGAGAATAGCTACCCCCTGCTCCAAAACCCCCTGTACGTATAAATCTCCGTAGCAACGTACTCAAAGTGAACTGATTATTCGTAATTTTCACGCTACAGATTTAATTTTATAACCTACACGATTCTTTAACCAACGCATATTTTTCACCAAGTGGTCCGCGACGTGCTACCGCGCGTCGCTACCCGACGGATCCAACGTGCTACGTTCGCGAGGGCCTTCCGGCCCTCGCTCTCGAGACCTGGTTCGCGCCTCCGCTGTCGCTCCGGCACTCACGTTGTTTTATATACCTCCCTCACTTTTAAAAAAAAATTATTTTAAAGGGAACACACTTTTAAGAAAATTTCTTTTAGAGGGAATAGTAAATAAACAGACACTAAAAAATGTCATTTCCTACTAAGAAAATTTAAAAAATATAAAAGTAAAAAATATTTTACTCACGTCTAGTCTTTTTGTGAAGTTCTGTAAATTGATACTATAGATGTTAAGAATTTCCACATAATGTCACTAATACTTTTTGAACATGTTTTTTTTTCTCCACATATATTCAAAAAGATAAATCTGAAATTGGTCTTTGACGCCATGCCGAGGCAATTGGCGCTTAATTGCACTCCAAGGGCTTTCGATTGTATTGGTGTGCTCATTATTTTCATTTTTTGATAATTTCATTTCTCCCCCACACTTCTAACATTCATGGCTACTTGCAATAATTCCAACATTAATACACCACTTAATTTCTAATTTTCCTTTCATACGTAACTCACAGAAAAAATTACCATTTAAAATTTCACTCATTCTCACCAATGCAATTGAATTCACTAGAAATGGAATTAAAGAATAATTTCAAACTTACCTTTATCAATATATTTGGAGAAGAATGCATAAAGCAAATGACTTTCATTAAATCAAACAAACGAATGGAAAAAAAAACAATTGCTTAGAAACGTATGTGACTGAATGTAACCTTGACATAGGGGGCTATTCTACCGATCAGCCATAAAAAAACATGATTGCTTACCATTGAACATGATTGTGTTAGGATTATTTCATGCGTAAACTCTTTACGGGCTAACAATTGATTAATGACGATACGAAAGGTGTTTGTTTATCATTGAACATGGTTGCATTTCGAAATTTCAAGAGTTGACAATCGATAGGAAAATTCATCCCAGCAAAATTATTAAATGAAATTGTTACATGAATGTTTTCGAATTTAGTTAAATTGAATCAGAAATTACAAATTTTATCTTCACCGAAATGTCTTACGAAACACATGATCACTGATTGATGTCTACTGCAATCTTCTAAAAGGGCACGAATTCACTGCTATTATACGCGCTTGTTTTCTTGAGTCCCGGAATACCCACCCCCACTTCTTCGCGAACAGTTTAAATACCAATAAATGATAGCAACAAGCGTTTGACAAAATAACCATAAATGACATGATAACCAGAAATGTTTGCTCCCGTGTAATAGAAACTATTTTGCACCGAAAAAAGAACTAGAAATTCGATATAAAGTTATTTTGGTCAAAATAAACAAACTTCCCACTACTCTCGCATCTAGCAAAGCAAGGCCCAAGAAAAAGTGCGCGGATAATACTAATCAAACCTTGTTTGCGTCCTCATTACTAAAAAATTAATTCAAAACGGCATTAATTAAAAACGATATAAAAATTCCATTTTATCATAACATTCACCTCTGTCACTTTAAATAAAACATACGTTATCCCGGATCTCGTTGCGTGTCTCACATATGCACTACTTCACGAACTACAAGTTATGTGATGTACATAAAGATATTAACATGTGTTTGAAATGAATGTGTAAAGAACTTGTACAGCATGCAGGATATTCTACCAGCCCTTGAATGTATAGTGAAATGTGTGCGACGTTGAAATGTATATTGAGTGTTAGTGCTGCAACACAGGAGAAATGGATTTGTGTAGGATGTACAAGAGATGTGGACTAGTGTACAGTACAGACAGGAGTAGTGCATCAAGTGAAAAATACCTAATACTGCTTTACAGATTACCACAACACGGATTTTCGCCAGGGTACCCGTTCGCGCCTAAACCTAGCATATTCTTCTCTATGCCAACTCTATCTACACTTATTAATAGAAGTTCATCACTTAACTTAAGGGCCAATTTACACTTCTATAAATTGCTAGTCCTCCTTGCAATCACGTACGCAGCCCCGATATGGGGCGGTGCAGCCTCCTCAACCATAAAATATATCCAAACCCTACAAAATAAAGTTCTCCGCACTGCTTTGGGTGCCCCACGGAACTTTGCAAATGAACAAATTCACAAAGACCTGAAATTCCCTCCAGTCACCCAGCACATTGCCCGCCTCTCCGAAAGATTCTTCAACAAGCTTCATATCCTCCCTTTCCAATCGACATTCTCGCTAGGAAAAGCCACTAAACCGCATCCCGTTCAGATTCCTCAAAGGTAAATTCTTTCCCCCATACCTCCTTTTCTATCTCCACACCATAAGCCCCTTTAATCCCATACATTTCACAAATCGCAAGCTAAAACTCCTGTGTTTCACCTTGATTTTCCATCGAGGGGGCCCACTGAGGACATTCTCCCTCATATTTTTACTTTCTCGCCCTTACAAAGGTACTTCGTAAGAAAGTAAAGTTATGTAATCGTGCGCCGGAAAACGGCAAATTTTCGACAGAAGAACTTACTGCGGCGCCCTGGAAACGAAAAATTGTATCAATCCAGTAGCTAAATATAGAAAAAAGTCCTGTAACACGTGGTGGAATCTGAATCCATGTATTGTGGGTCCTCAACACCGAAAAATTGATGACAAAACGTCCGTCTGTCGTCAAATCTAGCGCCTAAACTGTTTAGCTGATTTTCCCCAAAATTGATGTTCCTCACTGATCTGAACGAATTCGAGGCTTTGGGAGTTTCAAACATATATTTTGGTTTTTATGGTTTTACAAGAAGCATTTACGTTCTAATGCGTCCGCCCGAGTTCGAACTTACGGCGCTTCTGTGTCTAGTGGTATGAGTGACAGCAAGTGAACTCCGAGGATCTGAGTTCGGGTCCCGGAGCGGAAAAGTATTTTGGTAGTTATGTAATTATACCAGTTTATGTAGTAGTATAATTTAGCGGAGCCGTTAGAAATAATGCGAGATACTATGTGCTTTCGTAGAATCACTTGCATTATTGTGTACCGAATATCATCTATCAGTTCTGTAAAGTTGCTTCGTAAGCTGAACAAGAAAAATATTTAATAAAAGGCATGATCATAAACTTGGACTGTACTCCCAATAAGTGTTGCCTTGTAGGCGTGGTAGGCTTCGGCGCCCGTCCCGGAGGAAGTGGCCTCGCGGCGCCGCGGCCGCCCGCTTCCGTCACACGTCCAGCAGCCGTTCGCGGCGGCGGCACGCGACAGGTCGCATTAAGCGCGCAGGTGGCCGATGCCTGCTTGCCTGCCCCTGCGCGCTCACGGGGCTGCGTCCTCGCGCCCCCCGCCTCCTGGCCGAAGAACGTGGTGAACGGCCATGACACAAGGTGGAAATATCCATGCGTTACGCATAATTACAAACCACTGCATGGATCATCATACGCTGTAGAAATCTGTATTATCTGCGCTGGCTAAATGTACAACTATTATTCACTTAATTAATATACAACTATCGTATTACAATTATTCACTTTAAAATATTAACCGCTAATAATTACATGTGAGCATACGAGATGTAACCAGATATAAAAATGTTTTAAATTTTTAATAATCAAAAACAGCGTCTGTACCTTCCTCACCTTCATGTTCCACGTGCAATGATTTGGACACAATGAGGTACAAGATTCAACAATTATTTTAGGTCAGTATGCCGAACTTACGCAACCGTGAGCTAATTTTTATGAAACCTTTTGTCATTTTCGCTTTGAGCGTGTCGTCAATGAATGGATATGTGAATATGCTTTAACACTCTAACTACGAGTACTAAACAACACCATAGAGGTACAAAACTGTCTTTCGTTTCTTACAACCATCCTGTATATCTATTGACTCGGCAAACTTCAGAGATTTTGCAATGTGTAAAAAATAATGAACAAATTTTGATATTGTTTTACAAACGTAATTTTCGGAAACTCGTGAAAAAACAAAAGAAGTTCCTACGAAAACATTAAAATGTAAAAAAAAGCTTCAATATCAGAGATTATCAATATGCAAGATAGACAGGTTATTGTTTTGGATATTTTGATTTGGAAAGAAATACAAAGAGCTAAATTTCATTTTTTATTCAAAAATAGTATGGCATTGAACTCATTACGATAAGGTACTTCACTTATTACTTACAGAGGCGAAATATAAGGTTTACAATAGGTGTTTATTCACCAGTGTGTTGTCACCAATCATAAAGGAAATAACGGTGCTCGTAAGTTTGATAACGGTGCTCGTAAGTCTCTCTTTAGAGATTATGAATTATTACGGTAGTAATGAAACATGCTCTGAAGATACTCGTAAACCAATGACGCAAACTGCTTCTAACTACACTTTCCATATCAGTTAGAGATTAGTCGTCATCAAAAATGAAAATATTTAAACCTCGTCTTTTCTGGAAAAGGAAAAACATTAGGGTTTTATTTGTCCCGGTCTCTGTCGCCTGAGTAGTGGGTTTTGTGCATTGTTCTCAGAATGGCAATTCTCTTCACATACGAAAATACTCTTATGATAAATGTAAAATAGAGAAATCGTTTGTGGGAAGGGAAATAGACAAGTTTCAGGGACCAAACGAGAATCATAAAGGGGATTTTTGGCATTTGCCATCACATTTTCTTGTGCTGTCATATCTATTGTAATTCAAATTATCTGAACTCTGAGTATACACAATTCTGAGCAACAGAAACAAAATATTTATTTACATATATTTCCAAATATCGCAATCCAAAAATTGGCGCAATATATATAATATATTTATTTATTATTGTTATTAGTTCCCATTTCAGGAGAACAATACTAAAAGACTAAATATGACATATAGTAATTCATATCTTGGCTCTCTCGATCTGGTTTCTCGTCCACTTTCTCTTGGAAATCCAGTTGCAGTCCACTGTCTTTCGTTTATAATTAAAAAATGTGCAATAAAAAAGAGCAGAATTTTGATATGGTAAGTAATTTAGTATGGTTGGTAATTTTGAGGTGGTAAGCAAACAAGACGACGGATCGCTTTTGTCGGTTTGCTAGTGGTCATGAAGTGTAAAAGGAAGCGAAAACACAAAACCTGGTGTAAAGATTGGCTTACAAAGAGAAATGAATACACTCCTACAAGATTACTAAAAAGGTTAAGTTCAGTTCCTATAGATTACTGTAATTATTTGCGGATGAATGAAGTCTACCAAAACTGTTGTCACTTGTAACTCCTCTAATACAAAAGAAAAATACAGTTATGAGAACTTCTATTTCTCCCCATGAAAGACTGACAGCTACTTTGAGGTTTCTTGCAGGGTCGACTGTACGAATGTCTCAAGTTTTCTACTATAATATTGTAACGTCGTGAGTAGGGATCTACACCACAAAGGAACAGACACGAGTGGGTATTTACAATTTATTTACAATAAATTATGTACACTATTCACAGACCTCACTCTAAGGTGTCTGTCGGAGCTACCTGCAGCAGCCCCCCTCTCCCAACACGCGCCTTGCGGCCGCGCCTGCGTTTAGCCAACTCGGCAATCGCAAATTGGAACCTGGTGTGCCTCGGCAGACAATCTGCCCCGAAGTATCGAGCATACTTCACAGTGCTCGAGACTCGAACACCTACACGTGCCTACAGCACTTCCGCACCAGACTTGGCCGGACAAGGTTTGCGGTGTTGTGCCGCGAGGAAACCAGAAACATTACCCAACCCAGGCTTTTTGTCACCCCCTTATATATGCTCGAGTCACATGACTTCCTGCGTCATCTTTCCCCCACGCACTCGTCTTGAGGCGCCTGCTTTTTCCGTTGCAATTTGCACCCGGCACCTCCAAGCCCTCTCCCCTTTTGGACTTTCCCTGAAGGGTTGGCCTTTGTTCGGGAGCCTATTTTTGGCTCCATCATTCCCATACCTTGCAACTTGTCTCTCTGGAGCAAGGAGTCAAGTCTATGACGCTACAATATCACACCAAGGTCTTGGCGAAATAACTCCGGTGACATGTGAAGCCATCTATAATGTGCTGTAGAAAGAGTATCATAGGCGTAGTCACTAGTTAACATTATTGTACACGTAAATACAAAACAATCGACTCGCTCTACTGAAGAAAGTAGTCAAAACTAACTTAAAAACTAACAGGCGTACTCTCACATACGCTCAGGTCTACTCACTTGCGCAGGTAGAAAGTATTGAATTTCGATTCGTCTCCAGTCGCTTGCGCAGGTCGCCTCAGGCTGTGCAGTTCGGCCTGCAGCGGCTGGCACACACGTCCCGGTTTACCTGTACATGTACAGGTACACCTCACCGGTATACCGGAACGTGTGTGTCGGGTCTTACGAAGCGTTTTGGCGCTATCCGTCAAATCCGGTTAGGCAGGTGACGTACACCATGGCAGCTAATATCGGGATAGAGCAAAGCCTGAGACATTCGACCCCCCGGACCCCTCAGACCGGGTGTGGGACTCTTGTAGTATCAGAATTGTATCTACTTTCGTAGACGCAGCGAAACTATGCAAGGCCAACGTGTTAGTGCAAGTGGTGATGGGCGTGTAAGACCGATGATGTCACATCCAGTAAGACGGCAGCAAGAAGCGACCGAATCCGAATGGCCGTGCAGGGTTAAAAAACGAAAATATGCCGATACCCCCTCCCCCGAGGGCTTCTCCATCAGCCCACACTCCACACTCAGCCTGCCCAAAATAGTGCTGTGGGGCCACCGCACAGAGCAGCCAGGGGAATGCCACCGGGGACGCAAGCAATAGGAAGCAACAAGGAATCCTTTCAATACCACCCTGATGTGGATCGGAGAAACCACGGAAAACTATCAATGAGAGCTGCTGGCCCCTAGAATTCTTCTCCAGACATCAGGTGAATTTGAGTCGAAAGTCTGCCCCTGTCAGAACTCGAACCCTAGTGAAGGCGAATTTTACCAAAACATACATGAACATTGATGTTTTGATACATCGCTAAAGGGTTTTTTGTGTCAATGAAAACATCGACGAAAAAACATCGATGTTTAAAACATTCATGTTTTAATTGTAGACCAATAAACATGGTATTTTCCTATATATTTTTAATTACAGTACGCAAAAGGGATATATTTTATTGTTCGGTTAAAGCATGTTAGTGATATGTTAATAAAAATTATTATCGAATGTAAAGAATAAAATTAACAATAAAGAACATCGTTTCGGTAAATTCAGTCCCTTCCATTCATACACCATCGAAATGAAACCTTCTAAATCGTATGTGATACATTTTATAAACATTTTAGTAGTATTTTTTTATATTATTGCAGTATACGTTATAATTTTTCTTATATTTGACATCTGAAATTTTCTAATCAATATTCTACATATACCATAAAAATTATATAAAAATATTTTTTAAAACATTATAAAACATTGCATGAAAAATAAACTCATTGATGTACATTTTAAAATCTACCCTAAAATGTGTATGACGAAGATAAAACGAAATTGTCCACGATAAAGCGAAATTGACATCTCAGATTCATGCAGCCAATAGAAATACTTTCGACTTGTCCAACCAAATCGATAATTAATTTTTTTGATAAAAGTGAAGTTAGAACCCTTTTATTTTAAGTTGCTAAATGTCTTCAACCAATTACAATAACAAAACACTACCAAATATAAATCTTGACTTACCTCCCCGACAACTGGAATTAGCAGTTAAATTTCACAAGAAACGAAGCTCTTCTGCCTGAATCGTGCGTACCGCTCGCGCACCACAATGAACTAACGGAAGTATGAGAAAGACAGTATTGCCAGATAAACTCAAGCACTTCCTCTCTAATAGCACTGTAAAAACTACAAAATAACAAAAAGAAACACTGAAATAATTTGGTGATAACCGATATTTGAACAAATATACTTTACTCGCACGTATAAAACGTATTGTATTTATAAATATGTGGTGAAAGACGTGCCAGTTTGGAAGGGAATGGTTGGTGACACATCACATGTTACTGTGAGACTTTTCAGGATGGAGCGAGTCTGATTCACTTGTCAAAACGTCTGAAGGCCATTTCTAACACTACTGTCGATTCAGGCAATCTCACGCCTGGCGACAGTATACTTTCATAACACAAGTAGCTCCCGAATTTCCTCAGATCGCACAGGCAAAATGTGCAGCGTGATAAGAGAACGATGTAAAACAACGATATTGCTGTGAATTGCAACGACTCTACATCGTATTTAAACTCCTTTATTTAAAATTTTAAAAAAATAATTAAACATTAAAAAAACATCGAAGTTTTTGCAACAAAATAACGCTGTAAAGAAAACATTGAAAGCAAGCTACCGTTGTTAATACATCGATGTGTTGCCATCCCTCCCTGCGCTGGAGGTGAGCGACCAGGAAAGGCTGCCGCCCCGCCGCGCTTTACGTAACCATCCAGCGGAGGCGCCGGAGGAAGAGGCGACGATGGTGTCTTCGTGGCCTCGAGTCAGCGGTCCCCGGATCGACCTCGGCCGCCGGCCTCGCCGCGGCCTCCGCCCGCGCCGCGCTTTAGCCATCGCCCCCGCCTCCTCTACCTCTGTGCTAGATAGGACACTGACCCGAATATCGGATAAGTGGGAGGGGGAGGCCGGCGTAAAAGGTTCGATAAGCATCCTTTTTTAAAATTTATTTCTATCTGCTCGAGCAGATGGTCCTACAGAGTTGTGAATACATATACACAATTCTTGGAAAATTTCCTAAGTTGATTGTCTTATTGAGGTGTTAAATCACAAAGAAAGACAAAAATGTATGTTTTATGGTGAGGTGAGAAAGGAACGATAAGCATCCAGTGTAGATTGGATGAATTAATACAGATTCACATAGGTAGAACGAGGGTTTGCAGCTAAATCATCTGCTTGGGAATAAGCTCGGAAGCCGGCATGTAGGGCGACGCCGGATCTCTTCATCCACTCAGGGAAGATCGCCAACTTTGTTGAAAACAACATGCACTACTCGTACGGACATTACATAGCCGTTACCGCGCCCGGAAACACAAAATTATCAATAAACTGAAATATCATTGTTTCCAGCTTTTGATTACGGTGAGGAAACTAATGAACAAATATTTGACACATGCGCAGGTTGATAATTTACAACACTATACATTGTTGAAATATTTCTTATAGTGAGATTTCTGAGTGAAATTCCTTGACAGTGTAGATTGTTCTAATAAGCATGTTCTTATATTTTCTAAAAGTTTCCCTTTCGTGACCGATTTAATTTTTTTTTCGGAATTTTTATACACAACATAGTATTTAAGTTACTTTTAAGTTACTATTTCATTATTTATTCCTGAAAATTGTTTTTAATGTTTAGTTATTTAGAAATTATGCCTCATTGGTCTTTCATGGTATGATGGAACATACTACGAAGAATTTTTCTATACTTTTCATTATGAAACAATACAAAAATCAAAAAATGAAAATAATTCCATTTATTTGAAATAAAATTTTTAAAAGCAGGTTCAATGCAATGGGTTATTTTACATTCCTGGCATATTGTGTCGGTACTTTTCCTTTGCTACAACCCTACTGCTGCCTTGTAATGCAATAATACGTATCGTCATAAATATAGAAAAACCCCAGAAATCAATTTACGATGTAATATAATGAATTAAATAATTAAAAATAAATATTAAAACAACCTAAAACGCATAGGAAAAAATAAACCTGTGTCTTGCCCAAGACTAGGAACGCAATATTCACCTTCCTGTAACAGCGAGAATAAATCACTCAAACCTTAGAATAACTCGTAACCGGAACGCAGTACATATTCTCCACAAGAGTACAGAATGTACCAGTATGGGGTTATATGTATTCCAGAAAACTTTTAGAGGAATGTATTAGGTGGGATATATATGTCCCATTGGTCACGAAAGAGTTCTCGGACAACATCCCTTACATCTCCCTCTTGCATATACACAAAGCTCTTTTCATATGTCTTGCTTTGACGTTTAATTAGCGATAAAATATTTGGTGTGTTGTTTATTCCATATTAGGTCTGTTATATGAATGAATGATCAACAGAAACTTTCCTTTAAAGAGTCTGAATGCTTTTCATATAACAATTCTGTAAGAAATTATAATTTTTATTTTCTCGCCTTTCGAAGGTCTTCGTAAGAAAAGAAAGTTACGTAATCGTGAGCAGAAAACGGCTAATTTTTGGCAGAAAAACTCTTATTGCCTGCCCTTGTAGCGAAAAAGTGGATATCTTCTGTTGCTAAATTTAGATAAAAATTATCTCCTCTAACACGTGAAGTAGCCAGAATCCATGCTTTGTGGGTCCTTGATACCAAAAAATCGCTTGTCGACAATACATCTGTGTCTGTCTGCCTACTAACCACTATCACTTAACCGTTCAGCTGTTTTTCTTGAAAATTGATATCTCTCAATCGATCTGAATGAACTCGTGGCTCTGTAAGTTTCAAAGGGAGAGTACATCAAACCTAAAAAGTATTTTCAAAATTTTCTCAACTACTGCTCCTAATTTGTTAATCAAACTTTGTCTTCCAATAGCGTGAAGAACGTTTAAGAGAACTGTGGTAGTCTCATGTTCGTTGAAATCACAGATTTTTTTCAAAATTGAAAAGTGGAATTTTTTGAGGGCGTCTTCCTACAACTATAAAATTGCAGAGAGCGATTTTTTACTTAATTAAATCTGTTCCTCATAGACGGATCTTTAAATAACTTCATGTTCAATTTTTTTGAAAATATGAGTAGTTTTCAGTATTTTACGTAAAAAACATTTTTCTAAAAAACTCCATTTTTTTCTTTTAATTTTCTCTTCATATATAATAAAGGACGGTAAAAAATATGGTGGTAATACCATTTTCGGCTATTTTTCCGTTTTTTGAAAATGCCAAATTTGCGATTTTTGCTTTAAAAAAGTCTTTTGTAAACATCAACTCTTAACAAAGGTCATGTACAATGTTTTGGAAAAACGAGCTGATTTCCCTAAATTAGTGTCTGACCTTGATACAATTTCTAAAAAAGTCTTTTCTCAAATCCCGCTCCTGATTTTTTCATTAATGTTTCTCCTCGTATATAATAAAATAGTGGTGCAAAGTGACTAGACCTTGCACTAGTTAGTTTTCTAATCTTTCGACTAGCTTTTGGGTTATGCCTTATTTTCTTCCCAGCTGCTATCTTTTGCTGCCTAAAGCCTTTTTGGCTTCCTAATGCTTGAATTATAAAAATAATGTCTTAACTATTATAGAAGTGTAAAGCTGTGTCCCACCCGAATGGCCGAGGTGGTTAAATGGCACGCGCAAAGATCCATGCTCGGGTTCGCATCACGTGAGGGCACTAGAAATTCAGGAGGACGTTCTGGTATATACCTTGTAGCAAACTAAGAATATTTTATCATGTTCCGGAAACGAGGTTATGAAAATTGAAAATGAATGGATTGCAATCGAAGAATTTTCTCTATCATAAACTTTGGCGTTTATGCTCTTGTGAGAGACAATTTTTTCTGATAGTAGCTTTCCACTGTCGGAAGAACTTATCAAGTGGTTGAATTTTTCCGATGGTTCCGGGAGGTATCTGGAGCAATCCAATTGTCTTGCCTACAGGAATATCTTCAATACAAGTTTTGTCATTGTACGTGGTCCATAAATCTAAAAGCAGAGTAAAATTTTCACTTGCAAATGAGAAGAACGCTTCTTTAAACCACTGTTTTAACTCTTTCTTTCCCATTTTCCCTGATTTTGTAGCTGTAACAATTAGGTTTTCGGCTTGAAACATTGTTGGAGACTACAGGACCGAAAAATCCTTTTGGTTCCTGCAGCTCAATAAATAATTTAGGCAATAAAGATCCATCCATACTTATTGTTGGCATTATTTTGTACGAGTGTGATAGAGCACTAACTGATTGAGCAACTGCCTGCGTGTGTTTTTCGCCAACAAACGACAAAGTCCGTTTCGATTGCATTTTGCGTTCAAATCCACTTTGGTCTGTATTGTACGGTGAGTAATGTGAAAATCTAACTTTGGTATTTTCGAGAAATTTCTCTGCAACCACACCCTTTTCGGTTTTGTCGTAAACATGAGTGCGTGATACAAAGTTTATTTTCCTGCTCGTAATTTATGTGCCTTTTTAAATCGATTGATCCAGGTGTGAGAGGTGGAAAAATTCTTATTTTTGCTGCCAGTTCCTTGTGAAATTTCCAGGGTCCACTGTCGCAGATCTTCATCATTCACATTTTGATTCGTTTTTCTTGCAAGTTCAAAGCGAGACCAAAGTTTCTCATACATAATTTTTGTGAGTTCTCTAGTATCTGAATTCATGTTTTCTACTTGCTTCTTCCACAAAGATAGTTCGCTCTGACGTCACGCGGCGAAAATTTCTACGAACATGTGATATTGAATATCGTTTCTTACCGCCCTCATTCAACCACAATTCCACAGCTTTCTTCTTATAGCTAATGGTAACATTGCGTGATGCGAACCCGCAGCTGATTGGAATGCTGTGTACATATGGTACTTTGAATTCACAATTTGTCGGTTAAATTCCCTTCAGAACTTTGATAGGGCGGTTATTGAAATTTACAAGATTGAAAAATATATTTGATGAGCGTTTTGTAGCTTTTACTTGCCGTGAATGAAGGTTCGGATGAAATGTTTAATATTTACAGTAATGTGGAAGGTGAGACGTTCTGAACATTTAACAGAGAATTGTATTCAGACGTGGAGACAGGATATACTTAAATGGATAGCACAGGGGAAGATAAGCTTTTTTAAGGCTTCGTTTACTGTTACTGCTTTAAAGGTCTATTGTCGGTTACGGTAAATTATTTATTGAAAATTTTAAATATGTTCTGATGTTAGACAAACATAGAGAAATACGAGTAATGTATCTCGACTTTCAACAACTATTCACATATTTTATTATAATTTAAGGGAGTAAATATTGGAACAATTGAAGGAGCGTCCGAAGAGAGAAGGAGAGAAGGAAAGAAATGCAGCTTTCCCATGTTATAAGGGCCCCATGCCCCCGAGGGCGAGGGCGCGGCCCAGAACGCGGAAGTGGCGGCGGCAGCTGGGCGAGCAGGCGTGCGTGGGCGGTGTCGGCGGCGAGTGCGAACCCGGGACCGCAAGGCCGTCTTTTGTGCCTCCCGCGAGCACAGGTCAGCCGCGCTTTCAGAATGCTCTTCCAGGCGAACAAACGCTCCGTATGAACGAACTCATGGCTCACTGGCATGGTCGGATGGTTAATGCAATCAGGCTTACTTGCTTCTTTCTTCCTACGTCTCAACTTTCTTTGATTTCCTTCCCCTCTTTCTTTCTTTTCTTTCTTTTTTCTTTCAATTCACTTACCTGTTGTTTATGGTATACCTCTGTATGGTGTGTCTATGCAGTATTTTTATATGGATGAAACAACGTTTCTGATGCGTAATCCTAATCACACGTATGACTGATCCAGCAAGAAAAAATTCTTAAACCAAAGAGGAGTTCATTAATATCGTAAATAAAACCGTAAAATATGTACCATTATTGTCATATTATCTGAATTGCCTTATCCAATGTTACGTTTTAATTAATATAATCAACATGATGCATTAATACATTATGATATACTATATGATATTACACATCAGGAAGTGCTAATGTTTATCATTTTATCTAATGCGAGCTGGGAAACGCAATGATGTTTCTCAATCTGCTAGAACTCGCATATTCATATAAAAGACAGTATTACTCTCAATATTGTCTATGAAAGTAATGTATTAATGTTACATCACACTGTTTGAATAAACAGTGTGATGTAATATGATACTGATATAAGAGAAAGAAAGAAAGAGATAGAAAGAAAGATAGAAAGAAAGAAAGAAAGAAAGAAAGATAGAAAGAAAGACAGAAAGAGAAAGAAAGAAAGATAGAAAGAGAAAGAAAGAAAGAAGAAAGAGAAAGAAAGAAAGAAAGAGAAAGAAAGAAAGAGAAAGAAAGAAAGAGAAAGAGAAAGAAAGAAAGAGAGAAAGAAAGCAAGAAAGAGAGGAAGAAAGAAAGAAAGAAAGAGGAAGAAAGAGAAAGAAAGAAACAAATTTATTATTATTTTAAAGTACACTTCGCAACTACTTTAACCGTAAATTGTAAACAAATTCCATTTTGAAAGCAAAAAACTGCCACAGTTCCGATATTGACACTGAAAGTTAATATTAAATTAAAATAATAAGGATGTTGAAAAGATAAAATAGAAATGCAGACATGATCTTAAAAAATAATGGCTCTGAGAAATTGAAATAAATTTCTGCAACTGACCCGGTATATTTATTTTGGATGTCAGTATTCAGTTTCTATTGACTATAACCGTCGTCACAAAGTCCTAATCTACATATCACCAGAAAGAAAAAAATTATGACTCAATACCTCCTCAGATATTAGCATTTCTGCAATTCAGGAGTTAATCTTGATCATATAGAGATTCATAAATTTCTCTGTTTGTTTGCAAAATCTAAATTGTGTTTATTTTTATTTTTCAGGGTAAGAAAACCTGTGGCCATAACCTGAGAAGTTGAATGCATCTACATATGTACCCTTCCACTCCAACGTGCGTTCATATTGATGAAGTGTAATCACGCGTGTTGGTAAGTTGAATGCGGTGTTAAAAGTCTGTTTGTATTTGGCATGTTAGTGCCCGATTAATCCGACTTCTGCCAGAGCGGTGTTTGCAGGCCTGAGACCTGTTTTTGTTTTGTTATTCGCCTGGGGGTAAGGAAGCGATGTGGCGAGCACGACGTGTTCCCATAACTGTATGTATCTTACTTGGCCCGTGTGAGCTTTTTTCGTCACACTACAAGAGAAACTGAGACTATTTTGCGTTAGAAAGCTACAGCTCTGTTTTGCCCGTCCCGGGAATCAAACCGGGGACCTTCACACAGAAAGCCAGCACGCTGTCCATGAGCCACGTGAGGGGGTTATTACCGTCGTCCTCGAGAAAAAATCACACGTAACGATATTAAAATGCGGTATATTTCCAAAATGCATTTCGCAAAATGTATTAATATTTGCATTCTAAATACGTTCAGTACTCAAGAATATGAAATCATAATTTTAATTAATTTAAATTTAAGATACTGTGTTCGTATTAATAGTACAAAGTTCTATATGGCTTCCAACAATGTAAATAAAGTCTTCGCTTTGTGTTGAACGTGTAATAAATTATGCACACCCAAATAGAAATTTAAAACACAATTTGAGGCAGTCACGAAAGAAAAGTGAGCTCTGAAGGCCGGTTACATTGTCAGGTTTTCGTTGCTCTCGGTATCCCACTTGGAGAACCGCCAAGAATAACTTCTGCAATGCGGGTACAATTTTCACATCTCCATAGGTTTGTATTTGACCGAATTATTCTAAGAACCCAAGGAATTAATCAAGCCCAAGAATAGACATATTGAGATTTGTTTAGTTTGTATTGATACAATTAATAAAGACAACAAAACATCTATTGTATCTCCATGACCACCACTCAAAAATACTTGAAAAAACACAAAGACTACCTACGAAACTAATTACTCAAACACCAAGACTAAGTAGAAATCACTTATACAAGACAATGTGCCAGGAGAGTAACAATTTGTTCAATATAGTTGGTTAATCTCGAGTTTACGGTGCACCTCGGCCTTCGTGTCACAGCCTCCTTAATACTATATGTATCGTTCACTTCTGATTCTTGTGTCGTGAGCGAAAGACAAATGATTAATCGTTTACACGGAACATTTAAATACTAGTTTTAAAACATTCCTTTTGGTAGAAGTGTAGTTTATGAACTGTTTCGCGCACGGATTGTGACGCTTCGCTTCGCGTGTCCACGTTGAGGAAAAGGCTCGGACCTTTGACGCTCGCGTTTACATAAAACATCTTTCAGTCCGTCCAAAACATAATTACTAACGCATTTTATGCGAATAATTATTAAAAATTATTTGGAGTGTATATGTTCTTTAAGTTCTTCACTGTACACGAATAAGTTTATTTTAATTTTTTTAAAGGGAACACTCACTTTTAAAAGAATTTCTTGTAGATTGTTTCTCAAAATAATATAAACAATTCCTATCTGGTGAACGATAACATACGTGCTCACCGATTGGAAGAGAATCGGATCACATCAAGGCAAAGTAATCGAGGAAGCTTAGGTTAAGTTGCACCGTAAACTCGGGATCAGCCGTCTATTTATTATAATGTGAGTGAGTGGTTATTTATATTAGTCTCATCGAAATCTGAGGTAATTAATCCGTACGTTTGTTGCATGATATATCCCTGAAGGTGGCAGAGTTTTTTGCCCTCTGAAATGTAAGATTCCGCGGCAACCGACAAGTAAGCTTACGAGATTTTCCCCGAGGGTCAATCACTTCATCCGGGGCCAGCTGCAATCTTCCAACAGTGAGATACTGTAGTACAGTGTAAATTTTTTTTTTTGCGTTACGTTAATCTTTTGATCAGTTTTTCTTTTTGTATTTTTGTTTTATGTTTATAAGCAATAAAATATCTACCAACTTTGTCATTTTGCCTTCCCGTGATTCCTTCTGCACCCAACTGTGACGATGAACAATTGTTATGTTTAATTCCCTATCAGCGGCCATACGGGAGTTATTTTAAGCTTTGCTTGGTTTTTGCACTGTGCACCGTCATTTCCCTACACATACCGCCTTGCAAGCTTCTATGCATCTCTCTTTCTATCATACGTTCTTGCACCCCATATCGCTTACCATCATGCATGCATAGATTATCCTCGCGGTTTTGTCTTTCATTTTCTGCCACCATTCTGTAGTTCTTCTACCCAATATAATATTTCTGCATATTGTAGCCACATAGGGGATCGTATTAGATGCTAGATCAAAAGTGACACCAAAGAAAATTACAATTGGTAAAAAAATTAAGATATTTTTGTTTCAAAAAATATTTTATATGTTACTAGAATACATAAGTTATTATATTAAGCTAGATTTAACATCACAATTGAAAATGAAAATTGTGTAACAATAACTTCTTTGAAAATGAAATTCAATTTAAATAAGAGTTAAAATCGGACGGTGTTGACGGTACTGAATATACTTCTTACGAGTTACGTAATGAATAGTTCGTCTATATATCTTGAGAGTTATTTTCATAATGACTGGGATTGATTCCGTAGACTTGATATAATTGCTGTATTGTGGATTAATGATGTTAACTGTTTATTGTTTACAAAAAACTGTTACTGTGCATGTGGATTAGTATTTACCATTGAGCAACAAGTTTCCCGTCCCCCTGTCATGGAAAATCTATTGTCATCTTATTCGAAACACTAACTTCTCACACACAAACAGGATCGACTCTTTCGAATCTTCGACTTCGACGATCGACTCTTTATAATGAGAATTCGGAAAAATTATTTGCATTTTTTGTCATTTGGATTCCAATCATTCTTTGAATCTGGAAGTATTAATGCTTTCACATTTTTCCTATATCACTGTTTAAGATGTTGAGATTTCTCCTTAACTCTGTCTTGTCCAAACAGTGTCTGCATAACGCAACCCAATAGAGAAACGGCCGGCCGTTAACGAATTAACAGCCGCCAGCCGTTATGGAATCACGTGATCTTCAGACTATCTATTAAACTTCGAAAACAAATGACCAACAACCTAAGTAACACAAACACACAAGATAAATAACTTATACAAAAGTAATTTTTAACAATTCAATTTAAATATTCTTAGTTTTTAATTAATAACTCTGGAAGGACTAGAAATTATTATTGATTTCTAGTCTTTCGTAATGAGACCACTTTCATTTTTGAATTGATTTCCTGTCTTTATTTAATCATATACTATTTCATATACTTCGGCCCCACGCATAGAGCCACTGAGACACCCTGAAGAATAACAAAACTGACACATCCACACCAATTAATATTATATGAATTCAACAACCCTGCCCTCCTTCTAAGCTCGAATGCTATTCTGGCCATTTTCTGGCAAATCGAAATTTGAAAAAAAAAGAAATTCGCGATCTGCGATTTTCGCTGATCTATTCGTTCGCCGTCTAATACCGTTCTCTATTGAGTTTAACATGGATCACCTGGCTAATTTGAAGACTAATACAATACGCTATATGTTCTGTATGTCCACACGTCTGTAGATTTTTTCCCTTTATTGTTCATTTTATTAATAAAGTTATATGTCAATAATTTCCCCTGTCGAAAAAATATTTTTAATATTCTATCCAAAATTTGCTTTTTTCCGCTTAATCCTTTTTAAGTGGAGATTAACTCATAAATCTTTCACCCTTTCTTCTGTCTTTCGCATCATATTATTTATACTTTCTCATATACTTACGCATATACGGATAAATATACGTAGAATAGAGAAAGTTATGTAATTCTGCGAGAAAAAAAGCAAATTTTCGGTAGAAAAAGTTCATTGCCGGACACTGATAACAATGTAGATAAAGCCAGGGCTAAATTTTCAAAAAATTCTCTAACACGTGGTGAAGCCACAATCTTAGCTTGATGAGTCCTTGATGCCGAAAAAACAATTGGAAGCAAAACGTCGGTCCGTCCGTCTGTTCGTCCGTCCGTCCGCCCGTCTGTCCGTCTGTCCGTCTGTCCGTCTGTCCGTCTGTCCGTCTGTCCGTCTGTCCCTCGTGTCCGTCTGTGTCCGTCTGTGTCTGTCGTGCGTCTGTGTCTGTCTGTGTCTGTCTGTGTCTGTCTGTGTCTGTTGCGTGTCTGTTCGTCTTGTCTGTCTGTGTCCTGTCTCGTCTGTCTGTCTGCTGTCTGTCTGTCTGTCTGTCCTGTTGTCTGTCTGTCTGCTCTGTCTGTCTGTCTGTCTGTCTGTCTCCGTCGTCTGGTCGTCTGTCTGTCTCTCGTCTGGTCTGTCTGTCTGGTCTGTCTGTCTGGTCTGTCTGTCTGGTCTGTCTGTCTGGTCTGTCTGTCTGGTCTGCTCCGTCTGGTCGTCGTCTGGTCTGCTGTCTGGCTGTCTGTCTGGTCTGTCTGTCTGGTCGTTCTGTCTGGTCTGTCCGTCTGGCTCGTCTGTCTGGTCCTGTCTGTCGTCTGGCTCGTCTGTCTGGCTCCGTCTGTCTGCTCGTCGTCTGGCTCTGTCTGTCTGGTCGTCTGCGTCGTCTGGTCTGGCGTCTGTCTGGTCTGCTCTGTCTGGTCTCGTCGTCTGGTCCGTCGTCTGGCTCGTCGTCTGGTCTGTCGTCTGGTCTGTCTGTCTGGCTCGTCTGTCTGGTCTGTCGTCGGTCTGTCGTCTGGCCGTCTGTCTGGTCCTGTCTGTCTGGCTGTCTGTCCTGGTCTGTCGTCTGGTCTGTCTGTCTGGCTCCGTCTGTCTGGTCCTGTCTGTCTGGCTCTGTCTGTCTGGCCTGTCTGTCTGGTCTGCTCTGTCTGGCTCCGTCTGTCTGGTCGTCTGGCTCTGTCTGTCTGGTCTGTCTGTCTGGCTCGTCTGTCTGGTCTGTCTGTCTGGTCTGTCTGTCTGGCTCGTCTGTCTGGTGTCTGTCTGGCTCTGTCTGGTCGTGCTCGTCTGGTCTGCTCCGTCTGCGGTCTGTCTGTCTGGTCGTCTCGTCTGGCTCCTGTCTGTCTGGTCTGTCGTCTGGTCTGCTCTGTCTGGCTGCGTCTGTCTGCTCGTCTGCGTCGTCTGGCTCTGTCTGTCTGGTCCGTCTCGTCTCGGTCGTCTGTCTGGTCTGTCTGTCTGGTCTGTCTGTCTGGTCTGTCTGTCTGGCTCTGTCTGTCTGGTCTGTCTGTCTGGTCTGTCTGGTCTGGTCTGTCTGGGTCTGTCTGGTCTGTCTGGTCTGTCCGTGTCCGTGTCCGTCCGTCCATGTGTGGTCACGACTAGCGCCTAAACCATTAGTACGATTTCTTCCAAATTGAATCTCCTGTCGATATACCTCTACTTGAAGCCCAGTATTGGGTATTTTACATGAAGTATATATAATTTTAGTGGAAGTTGTAATATTTTACAGAAAGACTCCCGGACACTTTCAACATTTTCTCAAAAACTGCTCCAAATTTTTTCTTTAAATTGCTTGATAGAAGGAAAACACTTATAGAGGTACATAGTCCAATTTTTTGGAATTCTGAATTTTCGAATATTGCAAAAGTTTAATATTTTTCCCATTATATTTTGTTGTTCATAAATAGTTCTTTCTTTAAAGGCATGCACAATTTTTGAAAATGTTCATGCAATAATGCGTGCAATATTTGCAATTTTATAAATAACAAAAATAAGATTTTCTCATAGACAACTCCAATTTTTTTTTCTTGGTAGGAGCAATTCCAAATTTACCCTATAGGATGACATAAACGCCATATTTCAGTATTCTTTTGTTTTTTCAAAAATTAGAAATTTTTTTACTTGTCTTGCACGTCGGTAATTTTTTAAGTAGATGCTTGACATTATTATATTTATGAGTAAATGTGCTTTAAATAATATTTAAAATTTCTTAAACTCCACATTTTTTTAAAAATCAAAAGCTTTTCTTCAATTTTTTTCAATGGATCAACGTAAAGCTCATTTTGGTGTATTCTTTTGTTTTTTCAAAAAATTCACAAATGTATTTCACGCTTTATATGCACATTTTAATGGATTTGCATACATTATTGAATTTATGAGTGGGTGTTCTTTAAATTAAGTTTTTCGAAAACTCAATAGATTCCTGTGAAAAAGAGCTTCAAATTTCGCATTTACAGTAAGGTGAAAGCCCATTTTCCTAGAATGGGCTCCAATTTTCTCAATGGAAATTGCCATTTATGTTGAGGTATTTACTTTTCTAGAATATTCTTAAAGTAATATTTCAATTTCACAATTAGAAAACCGAAAAGTTGAGAAAGTGTCAAAAAAAATTACTTTGGGTGACTTACGATAGATGGCAGCTAGGAAGAGGATGGGGCAAGTCCGTCAACCAGTCCACACCAAAGAAATTTGAAAACTTTGCTACGTGAAAGTCTGTTCTATTTGGTATCACCTCTAGTTTTGTGTGTGTGTGTGTGTGTGTGTTTTATATATATATATACACACACACACACACACACACACACATATTTCACTGCAACTAGCACTCCGTTGCTAGTGGTTTCTATTTCTCCAATAGTCAATGACACAAGTTCGTCCTTCCCCACAAGATCATCTTGAACATCCCCTCGTTTTACGAACGTCAACTTCGTCTGTTATTTGTTTTTTATCAATCGAATGTCGTTAATAACTATAATATTAATATGTCAAAGTTTCTCTCATCATATTTTTTGGTGGAAGATAATGAAGACAATAAACACCTACCCCAAATCTCGTCAATTCCTTCACAATTGTGGGATTAATGTTTGCTTGTTACATAGTAAACTAAAATAATGCTTATTATTATTTTTTTTTGTTTTGTTCGCGAATAGGCCATCTTGGACCACGCAAGACATGCACTTGCACGGGCTCAGTATTAATTTATCACGTTGCAAGTCTTGCATGTAGATGATTAGGGGGATCAGCATTAGGCTGAATCCGATTTTTACACTCCAGGGTTGTTAGTCCTGGAGGGATGGAAGATGAAATGATGATGATTATGAAGGCTGAATGGACGGCACACACAAGCAGACATACACAAACACACCCATGACCGAGGCGGGACTCGAACCCGCGATCCTTCCGTCCGAGATCGCCACGGCACTACTGCCTTAGCGGTCTCGGCTATCCGGACCGGCATTATTATTATTATTATTATTATTATTATTACTAAAAAAGGCGTATTGTAACGTATAATACAAAAAACGACTTAATAATAATAATAATAATAATAATAATAATAATAACAATAACAACAATCGTAATATAAGGGTGGTTATTGTCGTGCTAAATTGATGAATGTTTTAGGATTGTACAATAAGCTGATGTGTGCGCGCGCTTTAATTTTGCATTTGCGTGCGCGGTGAGGTGCCGGCGCGAGGGGTGGGAGGCGAATAGGAAATGCGCAGAGGTCGCGCCGCGCGCCGCGCGGGTCCCGTTACTCTGCCACCGCTGGCTGGCTGGCGGCGCGCCGCGCAGAGCGAGCGGCTGCCCCGGATCTCTTTTGCCGTATCTTTTTATACCTTGACGTAGTAAAGATAGTATTGTTATTCTGCGGCGGATATCTGCGATTTTTTGACAGAACAACTCGTGTTGTCAGTAGCGCTATTCTGTACAGTCGAACCGACTACAATCGGTATCGGTAGGCCTGATTACCGACAAGTGTCGGTAGAAGCTATTCTGTATGTTCCTGTAACGACAGCCTGACGCTTCTAGCCGTCGGTAGAAACTATGAGAATCGCTATCGCGACCGACGGCTTGGGTGCACGTGGGTAGCTTCTTAACAACGTGTTTCTGTGAGTCGACGAGTGAATTATACGTGATCCCGCTGTTTGCCTTCCTCTACAGTAGATTCTACTATAGTATTCTACTATAGTAGAACGTAGTAGAATAAGCTTTCACCGTTGTATTTACAGTTGTGAAAAAGGTTTTGAAGTAAGTACAATATAATTTAATTGCTGCTTATTATAACTCTATTGACACAAATGAAAAATATAATTTATTTTTCTCAAAGCTTTCATTTCTCTTTAACGCATGTTTTTCTATTAAAAAGAGAAAATTAACCGTGTCACGAAAAAGTAATACTTGGATCACATAAGGAATTAGAACATCGTGTAAAAATAAACGTACTCTCTACTTTATTTCTAAATATCATAACGTATCACCCGGTTTCCACGTCTACTTCCGAGAATATAAAAGAATTTTAAGGAAAATAATAGTTCAGGCAAAATAATGAAAAATAATGAGGATATTTTGAACGCTAAAAACAAAACTAAAGCAATGTGGAACATCATTAAAAATTCGACCACGTCATCACGACATTTCGTAGAAAATGTTGTTTTAAAGGATAATGAAAGAGAAACAAGAAATCCAGAAAAAGTTGCGAATCTCTTTAACCAACACTTTTCTAGAATTGCGGTTGATCTCACGAAGGGAATAAAACCACAAAATTCAACATCATATGCTTCCCAAAAAATTTCGACACGATGTTTATTTACGAAACTTCTTCTAACGAAATCCTCAGAATAGTCAGTAAATTAAAAAATAAATATTCAATAGGTTTAGAAAAAATTTCGGATTGTTTATTAAAAACGTGTGCACCTGCCATTATACACCCATTAACTCACATTTTCAATGCTTCCTTCTGCACAGGAATATTTCCAGATATTTTCAAAACAGCAAAAATTAAGCCACATTTTAAAAAAGGGAACAAAAATGAAATTCAAAATTACCGGCCAATTTCTTTTTTGTCAGTTTTCTCAAAAATGTTAGAGAGGCTGTTCTATACGCGAATGGAAACCTTTCTCACGAAAAACGAAGCGTTTTCTGACTCACAACACGGTTTCAGGAAATCAAAATCTACGGAAACTGCCATTTTTTCTTCCCTTAAAGATGTTGCTTCATCAATGGACCAAAATGAAGAACCCATTAGGATATTTTTAGATCTTTCGAAAGCTTTTGACGTTATTAACCATAACATCTTGCTCTCAAAATTACCTTCTTATGGAATTCGTGGTATTGCCCTAGATTGGATAACTTCGTACCTTAAACATCGATCTCAAAGAGTAGAAATACCGTACTGGCACGAAAGTACATTATTTACTTATCTCTCCAATTCTTTGCCAATTGAAGATGGGGTCCCACAAGGTTCGATCTGATGTCCTATCCTCTTTCTATTGTACGTAAACGATATGCCCTCATCTATTAAAAATGGAAGAACAGTTCTGTTTGCCGATGACATGAATGTTCTTTGCAAAAAAGAAACAATAAATAGTACAATTTCAGAAGTTGCAAATTGGTTTTGTAATAACAAATAATTAGTTAACGAAGGAAAAACTGTCTCAATGCAATTTTGTGTTTCAAATCGGCAATCGTATGCTCCATTGAAAATGAACAATATGCTGATGTTAAAGTAACAAAATTTCTAGGTCTCTCAATTCAATCAAACCTCAAATGGAATGTACATATAACACAATTAAACACTAAATTAAGCTCATTATGTTATGCACTCAGAATTCTTTCTAATTCTATCAGCCTTCATGCAGCTCGTTGCGTGTATTTTGCAAATGTACATTCCCGCCTGAGATATGGCATAATATTCTGGAGCTCATCCTTTAGTTTCCAGACATTTAGATTGCAAAAGAAAATTATCCGAATAATAAAAAAATCCCATCCACGTGATCCGTGCAAGCCTCTTTTCATTGAGCTTGGAATCTTACCATTGCCTTGCCTATTTATTTATGAGTCTGTAGTATTTGTCAAAACTGACTTACTTAACGGTGGGAACTTATTTTCATGTAATACTGATATTTATACTTACAACACTCGACGAGAAATATGTTCATCAGTGTCAGTATCAACAGCTCACTACAAGAAATCCACATACAATACATGTACGTTACTTTACAACGCATTGCCAGATGAAATTAAACAATTAAAATTGGTACACAAATTTAAGTTAAAAGTAAAATCTTTTCTGCTGCAAAACTGTTTCTATACAATTAGAGACTATACTGATCGTCAAAAAGAAAAATAATGTTTACTTTAACAAAAACAAGATTAAAAAAAATTGTAGTCTACATTTGCATTATATAATTTAAAAAAAGACTCAATATGCCTGTAACAAATAATGTACTTCCGGGTCAATGATCCCCATCTCGATCGGGTTTTTGTCCAGTTTCCCTGATCCATTGAGCAAATGCTGAGAGGGCCCACGTTTTGTTGAACTTTCCTTTTGCTTGTAGTGGTAGTAGAGCTTAGGGTGAGTTTCTATTTTGTTAGCAATACAGAAAAATCAAATCTGTTTGTTCCATTACCGTTAAAAATAAGTTTTCTATAATTTGGCAACGAAAGTATCTAGTATTTGAAATGTTAATCCCTCGTTTTTTTAAATTTGTTGTTATTATTATTATTTTTCATCTTTAAACTATTAATAGTTAAATTGTTGGGAAGGGATTCTGAAACCCAGGAAAGCGTGCGCAGATGATTTTCTCCCCCATACGTCACATACAGTTTTTGACTAAATAAATAAATAAATAAATAAAATGCTTGATTGTAATACTTTGAGGTTAAATGTACAAAATATTGATTTCTATGTTTATTATGGCACCCTGCTTTTTTGTGAGTCTTGAATATACAAAAAATACAATTATTTTGTTCTATTACTGAGGGAACTTTAATATTGAGATCATAATCATTGAATATTTTAAAATATTAGTGATGTGTTGTCCATATGTTATAAGTAATTAATCACCACATATCTCTGTATAATAATAGGTCATTGTTGCTCATTATCTGTTTTTAAGCTGTCTGATTACTATTTCCAAATGTGCATCATCAATAGGGGTTCCATCTATTTGTAGATAAATGTAACTCTTTTATTATTCCATATTTTTGTATATTTATTGAAAGGACTTTTTTCATTAAGGTGTTACTAACCCTTGTAAAATAAGGTTGTAGGAATAGATGGAAACTAATGAAATAAAAAAAACGCTTGTATATGTGCATGTTGTATGTAAATGTCTACAAGAATCATTCATAGTTGACAAGACAATTACAACGTAGTTTCGCAGTTCACATGATGAAGGCCTGAAAACGTATCTCATTTTAAAAAGAGTCTAAAATAAACTTTAAATTATGATTTAACTTCAATCCATGCCTTTTTTAAATTCAATATTCTCAAAAAAGCAGGGGATCATAATTAACATAGAAATTAAAATTATTTGAGTCATAATTGTAAGAAGATTAACAAAGTTGTGCTAATTCTTACGTAGAATGGCAGAAGGGTAGCTGTACTCGTGGCTCATTGCAAAGTCGCAAGCCTTTTACCACTGAGATCTGGGTTCAATTCCCGTCGAATCTTATGTGAAATTTGTTCCAACAAAACGAGTTAGGCTGCTTCACAAGGGCTAGTCCAACCCCTGTGAAGTGTCCTAAACCCTACCCCTATCCTTATTCTTTCCTAATTCTGGCCGCTGGGTAGTGACGTAGGAGGCGCGTACGCGGAGATGCTACCTGGCGGTCCTCTTGACAACCGACTACGACGAGACGCGACAATGTTAACTCCATAAAACAAGCGCAGTAATGGGAGGATTACTCCGAGAAGCGCAAAGCGCTCAACGCCCCCCAAGGGGCTTGGAGACGCGTTGCGTCGAAGTAGACGCAACAAATTTTTTAAAAAGGGTATTTAGCGTCCAGCTAATGAAATGAGGATTCCAGGTCCAGCTAATGAAATGAGGATTCTTTTGTGTAGTAAATAACTTCCTTCAACATGCTCGGTACTCAGAATTCACATTTTGAAACTGATACCGAAAAATTCATTGACGGCAATAGCTCTATTTGTCCTGTGGTCAAAGTGTCCAGTGACCAATGCTAGCGCATAAACCATTTTGATGATTTTCGGAAAATTGATATTTCCCATTGATCTGGAGTTCTCAAAGTCCTAGGATCTTGAAACGGATATTTTTGTTTTCGGAAGTATTTTACATAAGCCTCAACACTATTTTTTTTATAAAATGGCTTCTAATTGTTTTATTAAACTTTGTCGTCGGATAGCATAAAGGAGGCTTAAAATGGCGCAGGACACATTTTCGATAAAATCTCTGAATTTTTGACCTCTCTGAATCTTCTAAATTTCGAACTGCAAAAGTTCGAAATTTTTCAGTGTCTTCCTGCAACAGCAATATATATTGAAACATATCCCTAACTGCTACTTATTGGGCGATTCTTGCTCTACCCACGAAAATATTCAAAGTCCCAACATGCACAAATTAATCTATCCACGAGCGAACTGCTCACCGTCACGACATGCGACCGAATTAATTCTTTTCCTCCCTTTTAAAACCCACAAAGCCTCGCCTTTCTTTTATTTGACAAAATGCCCAAACTTCCGTTTTAATAATCAGTCGCCTCCACGGTCAGATGAATGTTTGTTTATCCTGACAACAACCACGACGTCGTTACTAAGGCGCCATATTGCCTATTATTTGCCCTAACCATTTCGCCCATTTACAACAATATTCTGTAATAAAAAATATATATATATATTATATATATATATATATATATATATATATATATATATATTATATATTATAATAAAATCGGTTTTTCAAAGAAGCTTAAAATTAAAATTAATTATTTCTTAAAATAGGTTCAAACGAGTAATTCTGGCTTCATTTCTGGTTCAATTTAATGCAATTTAATTTTGGAAATTCTCGAAAATTGCTAAAAAAGTTTTCTTCAATATTTTTGGGCTGAGCAAAGAATGCTTAAAAATGGTGCCGGACTCATTTTCGCTCAATTCTCTGAATTCTCGTAAATTGGAAAACTAAGAAATAATGCGAGAACATTTGAAATGTTGTAGCTCCATTAGTTCGTAATACTGTACAGTTATCATTAACTTAACGCAACAAAATATAGTGTGTTGGTGTCTAGTGAATGGTCGAATATGCGTCCCATCGGGACGCAAAGGGTAACCGGCTGTCGGCTCGATAAAAACCCCAGAAAGAAAGAAGAAAGTATTAAAAAACAGGCAACGTAAGTATGCATTTTACGATCTCTGAACGGTAATTTTCCGAGGTTTCTCCAATGAACACCAGTGAATACCGGAACAGTACCCTAACAAACGGGCCACAGACACCCGCGATATTTCCTTCCTCTTCCTTGTCTTATCCTCACCCCTTACTTACATACACCTCATATGCTTTACACTACCATACATGTTGGAAGTCCAGTCGGGAGTTTAGAGGTATCCCGACAGGAGCGGAACCACGCTGGCGGGAGATACCTGGTTGGGGAAATCCCTGCAAACCGACGCAGGTGGGCGGGATCTGGCCAGCTCACCAAGATCACCGCCATCTCCCGAGATAATAACTTCCACTACACTTACAGGACTCGTGTCCTTAGCAGCTTACGCGCTCGCAATTACTATTCTATCAATGAATCATTAAGCCAATCTTAAAAGTCATTCGGGCCTGTGTCAAGGCTCATTTCTGACCTGTATACGAAATGAGGGCTCAAATGATTGTAATCTTTTCTAGTTGCGCGTGACTCGCTCATCCAATCCATCAACTCAAACATCTGCCCATCCATCCATCCATCCACAGTCTATTCACTCATCCAACCACACATCAATTTATACATCCAACCATCCTTTCAGATAGGCATGCACCGCGGTAAAAGGTCACGGATTGTCAAAATAACTACCTAATTCTCGAATTTTTTGACCAAATCCAATACTTTTGCTCTCTACCTATGTATAGCGGAGGAGTAAACCAAAATAACGGGGGCTGTATGGAGTGAAAGGCAAGTCTGAATACGCTCCTCTTTAGAACTTAATTTTGCTTCCGCTGCTCAGCTGTTATTTCTGAAGACAATTTTCCCGTTAGAATTAGCTCTAGGACAAGGTGTAAATAAGCTGCGCTGTTGCAGTCATAAAAGAAAGTGTTCATAGGGCTAAACAAAGTGTAAGAAGTTGCTTAAGACACATAGTAAATTTTTTGAAGTATTTAGTTATTTTAAAAAACGTATTGTTTTCATACCAAAGAGCTTACACCGACTACTACTACTTACTGAATGTTGAGTTGTGGTGAACTATTTATTCTTTAAAAATCGATGCATTATAATGCTTCAGACGCCCAACAGAAGTAAAATATTTAGTGTTCTGTGTGAAAAATAAATCTTACAAAACCCAAGAATGCTTCATACTTTGAAGAAGTTCTAAAATTTGTTAAAATTATGAAGAGATAGAAATGTGTCTTGATTGAAAACTGTCTTACATAAATAAAACTGAATTCATTATTTTAACTAGTCCTTGGCAATACTAAGGAATTAAATGTCTTGAGTGCTTATAAAAATAATACAAAAGTTGAAAAGCTTAACCTTGTTCTGTTTTATGTAAACTGAAAATTAACGTTGCATGACCTTTTCTTCTACTCTTTTCGAAATTCCACTCCTTTGAAATTTGTTTTTCACTGCCTGTAGTAAGCCGAATACTAAACTCAATTATATTTGTTCGTAAAAATTGACGCCTCTATCACTGGTCTTGTGTCTTATGAAGTGCATTTATCTTTCGAGAATCTTTTGTTTGAAATCCGTTCAATTTTCTTCGCGCGGGAAGCAATACTATCCTAAGTGAGTCGACCCCAATTCGCCTTTTCTTTTGAGAATTTAAGAATACATGATTAACGATACTCGTAATTAGGATCCGTCTGAAGGCTGCTAGCATTGCTGTTGACGTTCGGCCTTTTACGCGTTATGCATATATTTCTCTTATTCGGTGCTACCAAAATACCCGGCATTGCCCGGGTTTTCTTCATATCCAATCCTTCTGAAAAAATAAAAATATCAATTTTATATAAACCACTGTGTTTAAGATTATTATTTCAATGAAATTGGTTGAAATGTTAATAAAATACTGTACTTTTGTATCATTTTATTTTGCAGTAGGTTGCTATTAGAATATGATCTGTTCTGTTTTCCTCATGGTCCCAAAGCGTTTCCTAAAAAATCTCTATTTAAACATTAAATATTTTTGTAAAATGAATTTCTATGAATACATTTTTCAAGGAAATTTTCAACGTTGTGATAAAATATTTTCAGTGTTTACAACATACACAGTGTTTTCCATACTAAGTAAAAATACTATCCTTAAAATTCATTTAAAAATGTACCAACGAAGGTGAAACCAACACTAATCGAAGTGATCCAAAATATATTAGCCTAATTAATATTGACCTAATGATACATAATTAATACAAACCTAATAATAACTCCATAGACAAATTGTCTGATCAGAGTTCGGTGTCGGGATTGCTTAGGATCAGAATAGCATGTGTTGAACAAATACAATATATCAATGATACATGCTCTGATCTTTGACAGTGACGACTGCACGCACACTACCTACTGTGTATTACAAAAACTACTATCGTGTGAACGTATTTAATTTGTTTGTTAACAACTTGAAAGAAACATTAAACAATGGCGTTACAAAATGTACATTTAATGGTTTAACGATTCGAAATATGAGTACATTAGGTTTTGAATCCAGGAATACAAGATTTCTCCCCGATATTAAATGGGTTTCGCTAATGCACACTATGTATATTTCGTACGAACATAAAAATATTGTAAGATGATTTCAGTTTTCTCATTTCATTGGAAGTCTAGTTAAGAAAATAAATATTATTTAAATTAATTGGCATTGTGAAAGAAAACTTTCAAGCAAAGATATAAGGAATAAATGACGAAATGTTTTGATTTACTATGTTGTCAATTAAATTGGTAATTAGTATTTTGATTTTGTTGTGAGAAATTAAAATTTATAGAGTTAGTCAAATGAGATAATGATAGAAAATTTTGATTATTTAAGGAAGGAGATTAGTATTAAGTATTGCAGAAGGTTTATCTGTAGATATGGAATTAATTGATTTTAATATTTTTTTAAGATAGGAAATTCTTGTTATTTCAATATGCTGTCCGCTGCAATGTTCACAAATTGAAGAGGTAGGTTTGGGAAGAGAATAGTTTGAATAATAATGGTTCCAAGTGAATCAAACGCCACGAGAGGTTTAAAGTCAATTAGGTTGTGAATTATTAAACCGCTGACATTTTTTACATCGAATGGATAATTGATTTTGAGATTTAGCTAGAGTTTTATCAGTGTTATAAAATAATTTTTCTAGTTGAAATTTATTTGAAGATTCCTCAATTTTAATTACTTTAACTGAGTAAATTGTAATTGGCTGACCCTTTTTGCTATATATGATACACTTTTATAACTGGAAATTTAAGCCGTAATTCGTATAACATTTATTCATTAGAATAATTACTTGGAATGTTTATAATAGAAACAGAAATTGTTTTTGTTGATGAATCTCGATAGAAGTAAAATTCAATGCCCATTTTCTCAGAGTTTATTGTAATTTCGAAGATCTATGGATTGAAATAAAATGTTTACTACATTTCTAATTATCTTAATAGAAATATTATTTTTAGCAATTTGTTTTAAATCTTTAATGACTTTCGAAAAGTTTCTGACACGATAATATGTGAACTTAGTATGGGTTTGAATCGTTCTCCGATTCTTGCAGTTCTGATAATATTTAAAACTTGTTGTATATGGATAATTGGAAATTAGAAGAAATTTTCTTCTTGATTGCTAACCTTTCACTTGTTTATCTATATAAATAACTAGAGGTACTGACATGGCACAGACTTTCTCGTAGTCAAGTTTTCTAATTTCATTGGTGTGGACTGCTACTGTATAGTCTTGTCCCTCCATCTTGCCTGCTTCCATCTAGTGCGGCTCAAAGAATTTTGTTTTGAAATTTTCTCAACTTTTCGGTTTCCAAATAGTAGAACCTAAATTATATTTTAATTATATTCAAGAAAGCTATAACATCGTCCTAAACCACAATTTTAATTGAAACATTTGAAGCCGTGTTTACGTATTACTGAATATACGAAATTTGCAGTTCTTTTTACAGGATTTCGAAAAACTTCTTTTGAAGTCATTTGAAGTACTTCCACAATAAAATGCAATAATGTATACAAATCGATGTAAATCTTCATATTAATGGCGTTAGTGATATTTAAAAAACATTACATTTGTATAGTTTTTGAAAAAACAAAATACATCAAAACCAACTTTAAGTCAAATTAAACAGTGCAATTTGCACTATCCATTGGAAAAATTCGAAGAAAATATTTCGAGCCATTTTTAGAGAAAATGGGGTCGAGCGTTTCTGAAAATGCTGATATATGAGATCTATTTTACAGAAAAATGTTCAGTTTTCGAGAAACTTTATTTAACATTATTTCAAGCAGATGTACTCATAAGTCCAATTATATGAAAATATCGCTTGTAGTGTAAATATTTCCGACGTGAGAGACAAGTGAACTAAATTACATGTTTGTAATTTTTGAAAAAAAAAAAAATAGAACAATATGGTGTTTATGTCGTCGGATAGAGTGCATTTGTTACTATCCCTACCAAACATTCAAAGAAAAATGTTTAAGCAGTTTATGAGAAAATCTTGTTTTTGATATTTTTTTAATTGCAAATATTACATGCACTATTGTACGAAAAATACTAAAATATTCAAAACAAAATCTCCATAACCTTAATGAAAGAAAAATTTATGGGCAACAAATTTCATTTGCAGGAAAAATCTCTATCTTCAATTTTGTACTCGTAGGAAGGCACCGGAATAAATTAAAACTTTTTCAATTTTCGAACCTTCAGTGTTAACCGTGGAAATCGTACCAATGCCGCTTTTATAAGAGTATTTTACTCAGTTCTTACAAAAAATTTAAAGAAGCAATTTGGAGGGGTTTTCATAAAATATTAAAAAGGTCCACGGTACTTCATGCAAAGCACCCCCAAATTTTAAAGAATGTTATTCAAATTTTTCAAGCGTCAACTAGGGCTACATGAACAGGGGTTTCTTCAATTTGGAAAAGATCGTACGTGTGGTTAGGCGCTAGGTTTGTGAGAGTCGTTGTTCACATACGACACACGGAGAGATGGACGGACGGATGGGCGGACGGACGTTTTGAAAAAAACAACAACACTTTTTCGGTATCAGGGGATCCCAAAATGTGTATTTCCGTCGAAATCTGGAAATTTTTCGCAGCATTACATAACTCTCTCTATACTACATATATTACTCCCAAATATACGCATGTATACGAGAAAGTAAATTAGTGAGGCTACAGAATGACACAGACTTTCTTGTACTAGTTACTTTCCCAATCTTGTTTCGTCAGCATTTCGGTTTTGTCCCCATCTCTCGTCCCGGCTGGTTCCTATCGGCATCAAAAATAATTTGTCTCACTTTATTAATTTTTCGGTTCCCTAGTTGCAGAACGTAACTTGTGGTGCAACAACAGAACATTTTTGCTCTTGATGTATAACTCATATAATTTTCGAAAATTAGAGGGTTCAACGAAAATAGATCGTTTTTTAAGTGTCCTTTGCTCTAACCGACGAGAAAATTAAAAGAAGTTTGGAGCGGGTTTTGAGAACAAAAATTTAAAATCGCCTTCACTTCAGTCAAGTATTACTTCAAGTATTTTGAAACGGGAAAATCAATACGTAATTTCCAAAGTCTAATTTCTATTTATCTTTCATCACGTCTTTCAGGATTTTCGAAAATATTGAAGAACAAAACAAATATGGCGGTACGAAGTTCGCCATGTTAGCTGTTTGATTATAAAAATAACTCTCTCTCTCTTTTATATTTATATTTACATTTATATAATATAATATAATATAATATAATATAATATAATATAATATAATATAATATAATTCTTTAGCTGAGAACCCAATCTGGAAGCAGAGTCGGAAGTTAAACTACTTCCCGAAGTAGCAAGTTGAGGAGTGTAAGCATTCTGTTGCATTGCATAATGTTGAATTTGCTGCACGGCACTCGAACAGTTTCGCTGACAACTGACGTAAGGAATAGTAGAATCTAGATGCGTTTGCAAAGCAGCATTATTTGAAAAACCAGTTGAATTATATGACGGCCATTAGCAGTGTATACATACGGCCTGCTGCAGTGTATACAACTTCCATTTGAGTAGATACAGTTAGATTCACGATTGAAAATGAAGACACTGTATCGCTTTCAGATATGGCGCCCAGGAAGTCATGAGGTTGAAAATTAACTGTCCTTTTCGTTGAAATAAACCCGAGGCATACAAAATTTATGATGAGCAATACAATATAGTATTTATAAATTTAAAATATTATTGAAGAAACTTTCTGGAAAGTTTATATTCGGCAAATCTTCATTGACGCTTCACAATCACGTTTTGTCATTAGCAATGGCCCAGTGGAATCCAGGATTTAAAAAATCTAGAATCTTATTGCGTGATCTTACGCACCGCTACTGACTTCTGGCGGAATATATTAGGAATAATTTATTAATATAAACACCAAACATTTAATGAGAGGCGAATATTAATGATCGCGGTGCATCCACCAACATATTATTTAAATTATTTATTTTCCGCATTTATGTTGTTTTAAACTTTGCAAGGACACTGCGACAATCTTCAAGAAGAACCTGTAAAAATTGCGCACCTATTCATACTCTACTTTTAGAGGTGAAAAGAAAATTTAATTTTGAAGGTTAATTTTGCTTCGATGAGTGTTTTTCTTAATTGCCGGTTCAATTTTCAAAAAAAGGGTTAGAGTAAAATTGCCAGTGTTTTTGTAGTTTATTAGAATATTGAGTGGTCCTGATTGTTGTTAAAGGACAATGTGAATTGTTGAGTAGTTTAGTATTTATGAGAATTTATGTACCTCGATTCTTGTGGTTTTCAATATGCAATGTAATGAATTGTAACTTATGTGTAGTGTCAGAAGTGAAAAATTCAAAAATAATACAGCTGTGTAATGTTTTGTATTGTAGTTAATGTTCAGTAAAAAATAATTTCGATGGATAGCTTTGCTTCCAAAAGCGTTTTCTTATTCGCCGGTGGAGCGCAAGTCCATTCCTTCTGTAAGTGCTTTTGTTGAATTTTCAAAAACAGATACGAGAAAAAATGATTGTTAGTGTAGTTTATTAGACTTGTATTTGGTTGTGATTGTTCGCACAGGAAAATGAATAGTGTTGCATATGTTATGACTTATAATTTTTCGGGGGTTATATAAATGTTGAAAAATTAAAATTGTTGTGTAATGCATTGTTTTGTGGTTATTGTTGTGTCGATAAATTCTAATTTTGCTGATAGTAGTGTTAAAATTATTTTATTGTTTGAATGATGAGTACATGGTTCAGTAGCTTTTACTTTGATGATGTGTTACTTGTGATGATTGATGGATGGGAAGTGTAATTCTGTATGGAGTTGATCATTAGAAATGAACCAATACTTTAAAATGAAAAAGATTTAAGTAATGCTTAGCACACAGAGAACTTAATTCCTAAAAATGATGTGAAATACCAGAACTCGTGCCCTCTATCTTCCAATTTTTAATAATGCGAACAAGTTTCAAGATGAATAAAATAGGTTATATAGATGGATAAAATAAAATTTAGGTAAGAAAATATAAATATATATTACATACACAGTGTGCGGATGTGCTATGACCAAATTAATGTATACATTTCAACTAGATGAAAAATACTCATATTTTTCTTAATAAATGAAATATGTTTTGGTGGAATCATTTGGATATTTGAAAGTTTGTTTCTCGCAACTCTAATGTTGCTTTATTTTCGCCTTCGTCACAGAACCATGATGGTCTCATTATATATTTTTATTGCTGCATAAATAGGCTTTGCATAGCAAGACAAAACCACTGCAAAGTAATAATTTACATGAGAAATAGAACTCTCGTTGCGTATGGACACAACACGCCTATCAGCACCTGCCAGGGAACTATTTGCCCACAATATGGCGCTCTTCAACTTCTAACGCTACACTAGCACTACATGTGTATATAGATAATACTCTCCAATATCTTTGGTGTGGCGCAGCCTTAATAACCACTCAGTTTTATGCCAAAACATTATAATAGCACCATATTTCAGATTGTAGGAGTCCCTAGTTCATCAAAAATTTCTTTCTCAAACAGCGGCATGTTTATTCGTGGTACCTTGAGCTGAATTGCCGAAGTGTGTCCAGAAGACCTCGGGCTCTCCGCCCTGCCCGATTTATTTTGATTACCTAACCTCGAGCAGGGTCACACTTCTCCCACCGGTTCTGTAGTTCCCATAAATGTAGATGGCTGCTAATTGCTAATTCTATCTAATCTGTTATTCTACTATACTTATTCTAGAAGGGAAAGTTTGTGTGACCGTTGTAGGTATCAAGCTTTTCTATCAGGAAAGATATTAAATATGTACCTTTAAATATGAATTAATTAGTATTATAACTATTATTTGTTGTAAATATACTCTGTAATCATAGTTGCTATCAACAATAAAATTCCTAAACGTCTTTGTGAACTTCGGCAGTCACAATCTCACTTTATACCAATTAAGAGGGTAATTCCTTCACATCCTGTGAATTCCAGCTATTGAAGCATGTTTTCCAAATGGTCCGCAAAGTTTGGCATGAAGGATTACTATACAAACTACGACAACGCGTTTTCCCTTTCTACCTTAAAAATATTATTAAACATTTTCTCTTAAACCGGAAATTTAAAGTCAAATTAAATAACATTCATTCAATTGAATAATTTATTAATGCAGGAGTTCGGCAAGGTTCTCCTCTCTCTCCAACTCTTTTTAATACTTTTATCTCTGACCTCCCTAAATTAACTTATACAAACATGGCCTTTTTCGCAGGTGATACTGCAATATTTACTGCACACTCAGATCTGATACATGGTCGACATAACTTAAGAAAATATTTAAATAAATTGTATACCAAGTTCACCTATTGTAACATTAAAATCAATACTCAAAAATTCCAACCCAACATTTTTTCATTAAAGCATATTCACCCTACGTATCCAAAAATTATAAGCTATCAATTGGCTCCCCAATTCTACCCCAGTTAAATATTTACGTTTACAAATAGGCACAAAATTAACATGGAAACAACACATTTCATCGATATCTAATAATACACCTATCAAAATTCTCAAATTATACCCGTTCATTAATTGAAAATCTAAACTCTCAACTGACTCAGGTATCTTAATTTCTAAATCTATCATTCGTCTCACAATAACATTTGCTTGTTCAATATGGGGTGATTCTGCAAAAACACATAAACGCAAATTAGAAGTTATTCAAAATACGTTTTTACGTCAAATATTAAAAGCTCCTTATTCATTCGTAATGATCCAATTTTAAATGAACTAGCAATAGATTCAGTAAGTACGTATATTTCAAATTATTTCATCGTTTTTATTCTCTTCCGTCTTGTCCAGCAACTAATGAATTTAAATTAGGCAAATCATGTAATAATTTTTCCTGCATTAAGACTCAATATTCAAAAGATCTCTTTCAACCACCATAAATAGCAATATGATATACAAACTAAATAAAACATTTTTAATTAATTAAAAATAATAAATTATGTAGGATCTTTCCTGGGTAACCTTAGGATTTATATATTATTGTAAAATGTTATAGTTTACTGAATGTGAAAAAAATTAAAATTGTACACATCCTTGAAAGACAATAATATAATAATTAAAATAATATAATAATTATAATATTTAAAAAATCATGGTCCGCAGATCTCCTTTAGGGAAAACTAACATTTCCAGCAATACGACATTGGCTATTCTTTATGTCCATGGAACAAGGGTGTTGTACCGCCGCTTGCACAAAAACTGGGCGATGTCCTGAGACGGACTTTACCAGTTTTCCGACCCCTGCCCCGCCCTGCGGGATCGAGCTGACCAATCCGCTTTAGCTTTATTTCAGGGAGGCGGGACTATTCATCTTGAACATTACAAAATGGCGGTGATCGCGAGATAAATTATAGTAAATATTTGAATATAAATATTAAATCAACCAACAGTTTTACATAAATGGTGTATATAATTTAATTATATAAATAAAGTATGAATTTCCCATAAAAACATATTTCAAAACAGTTATAAAACGGTTTTCGAGTATTAAGCTCCATGTCTACATTTCGTGTTTATTAAAGTAATATTTAATATAATAATGCATTGTATGCATTGTCTAACCTAGTTATTTTATTAGAAAAATTAATAACTTAAAGAAATACATTTAACAATCAGTTGCACAAATACGTCTCCGAGATAGCACCTTTCAGTTGTGAAATACTTCATCATCAATGTCTCAGATGACCGAATTAAAAAATACTAAATGGTCACGAACATTAATATTTTAATAAAATAGTTTTGATATATAAAATACTAAATAAACTAAAAGTATTTAAAGTTCATTTAGTCACAATGAACGTTTTCTACTGCAGGCAAATGAATGATTTGTGATCTTTTGTTTTGGGGATCACAATTCATTACTTCACTTCAATATAACGTTATGGTGATTGCATTTTTCATGGAGTTCTTTACCGCAAATATTAAAAATCATATGTGATACCTAGTCTTTGAGGATTTTTGCGTGAGAATCAAAAACGAGATGTGACTCTTATACATTTTTTTTTGTTTATTATAGTCGCATCAACCAAAGGTTTTAAGCAACTTTTCAGTGTTTTACATATTACATATTTCAAAATTCAAAATTTATTGCTTGTTTATCCTTGAAAATAGGTTTTATTACATGGGAGTTTTTTGTTTTTTTTTTCTCCCTTTCAAAAATTCAAAATTTAAGTAGTATATGACTTGGTGTAGAGATCGCAGAATTTTGAAAATGTGCACACAATTCACTTTTCCCCATAGCACGTCATACGCAGTTTTTAACTGTTTTTTTGACGCAAATAAATAAAAAATAAATAAATAAATAAATAAACACTTACATTACATTACATTACTTACATTACATTACACTTATATTTTATTAAATATATTAATCTTCTGGCAGAATCTTATGATTTCCTGTTGATATGACTTGGAATATATAACTGCTTCTAATTGTTGCTCCGGTGATAGGCCATCACTTTCTTCCTGGAACTTAGGGCAAACGTCCAAAATATGAGATACCGTTAGTTCAACTTTATAAAAGTCACAGAGGGGCGAGGGTAGTTTGTGAAACAGCTGTGCGTGTGGTAAATTAGAATGTCCGGAACGGAGTCTGGATAGCACAACTTGTTCTCGCCTAGTCATTTGCCTACCCATCTCGATCAGGTTTTTCGTCCAGTTTCCCTGATCCATTGAGCAAATGCTGAGATGGCCCCTTGTTTTGCTTCTGGACATAAATGTAACTTCATTTTATGTGCACGTCTTCTAGAATTCAGTGGGAAATACAATTATTTAAATTATCGTTTCCATGTTGTCGCGGCAGGAAGTAATAAGAGCCAAACTTTATTGCTTATTTATCCTTGAAAATAGATTTTATTACATGGGAGTTTTTTTTTTTACAAAATTTTATTGCTTATTTATTTTTGAAAATAGATTTTGGGTTTTTTTTTCTCCCTTTGAAAATTCAAAATTTATGTAGTATATGACTTGGTGTAGGGATCACAGATTTTTGAAAATGTGCACACAATTCACTTTTCCCCATAGCACGTCATACGCAGTTTTTAACTGTTTTTTTGACGAAAATAATAAATAAATAAATAAATAAATAAATAAATTTGTTTATCTAGATACACTGAGAAGAAATCTGATTGCGTTTTATGGAGGTGGCTGGCTTTGTATTTGGTCCATTCTTGATTCCAGTTAGTCAACATTCTTTTGTTCATAAATTTAAGGATGTCAGTTGTGGTGTTAACTAGGTTGTGAACTGTATTGTCTTGTTTGAGGTTTACCAAGAAAGAAGCCGCAGTGCTAAACTGTTGAGTAACGTTGTTTTCCAAGGATGTGGGGATTCAGGCAAATGAGATATCTTTTCCAGTTAATGATATCTGATAGTAGAGTTCAGTGATTGTTTGTAAGATTTCGCATTTGCGCTTACTATGGTTTAACTGGAATAGAGTGCTTGATGAGTTAGTTACAATTGAGAAAGAGGGGTGCGTGAGTTCTTTGACCAATTTTAAAGCCTGCATGATTCCATATAAACCCGTAGTTGTTAGGCTTACGTGGGGTTTGAATGTATACAATGTGCTGCGGTCAGCGGTATACACATTGCCTTCCGGACCGTTGTCTTGAGAATGGGCTTGATACCGATAACAGTATGTAACTTGTATTTCTCAGCAAAATCATTGAGAACAGATTTCCTGTATTCTTCTGAGGATGAACTTTTCTCAAGTTTCAGTAAAGACAGGTCAATTTTGAATTCTTGTAACACCCAAGGTTGAATTTTCCATGGGCGGTGTTTTCCAATCTGAGAAGTTGAATATTAAGTATTTCGAGAGGTTCCTTGATTTTTAGATAAAAGGGAATGATTGATGTTTCTTGAAGAGATCCCGAAGGTATGGTGAAACATTGTTGGTTATAATTGGATTGATAGACGAGCCAGCTTTAATTGCATACTTCATGCCGAGCAATTGACGTCGGAATTGTAGAGATGGCTCCTTGGCTTCAGTAAGTAAGCTACCAATAGGCGTGGTACGGAGGCATTCTGTACATAAGCGGAACGCTTGATTGTGTAGTGTCTAGATTGCTAAGAACACTTTGGCTAGCTGAGTTGTAAATGATAGATCCATAGTCAATCTTACTTCTGATAATTGTTTTATAAGTAAGAAGCAAGATGTCTATATTCGCTCCCCAGTTGTTGTGGTTAAGATATTTGAGAATGTTAAGCCGTTTTTTACAGTTGTAGATCAGCTTCTGAATATGTTGTTTCCAGATCAATTTGTTATCAAAGTATAGGCCTAGGATTTTAGTACAGCGGACCGCAGGTAGGACATGGGAAACCAGTAAGAGATGCGGCAAAGTATGGTGCCTATTCCTTGAAAATAGGATACATTCAGATTTTTTAGTAGAGAATTTAAATCCTGACTTCAGGGATAATTCGGAGAGTTTGTCGAGAGCTTCTTGCATGTACTTTTGAGTGTTCAGCAGATTATTGCCTTTACATAAAACAATGATGTCATCCGCCTATTTCCTTATTGTAACAGGTAAGGCAATATCCTTATCCACGTCGTTGATTGCGATAAGGAAAACTGTTACACTCAAAACTGACCCTTGTGGAAGACCATTTTCAAGCATCCTAGGTTGAGATATTTGGTTATTAATTCTGACTTGAAGCTGTCTATTAAGTGTAAAATTGCGGATGAACTCCAACATATTTCCATGAACACCGATGTTGTGAAGAATTCTAAGTACTCTATAGGTCCAGACCATATCATAAGCCTTTTCTACGTCTAAGTTGACAGCAAGTACCGGTTGTTGATTGATGAATGCTTCTTGGATGAATGTGACAGTATTCAGTATGTGAGATTGTGTGGAATGTCCTTGACGGAAACCAAATTGGTTGTTAGTCAAAATTTGTTGGGAATCCAATAACCAACGTAGTCTATTGTTGATGACCCGCTCAAGAATTTTGCACATATTAGATGTTAGAGATATTGGACGGTAGTTATCAGTTATAACCGGGTCTTTACCGGGCTTAGGGACAGGAATAACAGTAGCCAGTCTCCAGGTGCTTGGGAAGGTCTTTTCTCTCCATATAGAATTGTAGATGCGTAATAGAATAGATCTTCCAACATTTTTATATCTTAATGCTTGCAAAGGTAGATACACCAGCTTTTGTCTATTGCGTGAACTTTGGTGGAACACACACACACACACACACGCACGCATATCAATGTATTACTTACATGCAATTTATGTATGATTTCCAATCCAACGCAATGAAATTACTGTATTTACATTATTATAGCAAGTATATTTTTGGTTACGATATTTTTATTTTCGAGAGACTAGCAATGCACACAAAGCTTTTTACACGTCATCGGAATGTTACACCACTTCTTCTAGAGAAGCAAACCTATGTGAACATTGTTTTCGCTAATCCATTAAGAATCACTAGAGATTCTCCTGTTATAAATTAGTCCAAAATTGTAATTGTTAATATTGTTTTTAAATTTTGTCAAACTTCGTAAATCTGTATCACGATAATCGTCAGAGAATGAATAGGGATCCTCTTCTGTAAAATATCGTTGCAAAATTCAATTTTGTTTATTTTTAAACATTTTTTACATTTTATACAAAATTGCCAATTTATTGGATGTGTGTCCACTTGCATCTTCAGTAATATTGAATTGCATATTTATATTTTTAATCAATTGTTAATAAATATTGTAAACAAAATAAGCAATTAATTTTTTTGATTTGGGAAAAATTCATTCAAGTTATACGTATTTATAAAGTAATTTGAGTAAAGTACTATAATATGAATTAAGGTTGAATTTTAAAATTATAATTAAAATATTTATTATTGTTGAAACGCATTGCAACTATATTACAATGTAACGCTTTAAAATGTACTGCCCATTGATTGTAGTTTTGTTCGTATTTAATATATCTCACGCAGAGACTATTTTACAAAGAAAATCTAAATAACACAATGACCTCAAATTCATAATGAGGGATGATTTCCTCTTCTGCCAGTAGAGCATGTTTGGTTGCCAGTGCTTGGTGTACAATATTTGCAGTTAGGTTGTGCCGATGTAGGTACTCCGTGTTGGCGAGGTTTGTGCACCCAGTGATGAGATGGTCTATTGTCTCTGATGATCGATGACATACTCTGCATTCGTCATTAACTCGAAAACTAAAACTATTATAGAGAATTCCTCTATCTGCATGTTACCTGCCCCATGATTCTGCATTGTTCAGCGAAAACTGCAACTCGATACCCTGAACCGTTTAGAAGTAATGGGGGTGGTTCATATTTGGTGGGACAATCGGTATCATATAAACATTAGAAACCCTATGTAACATGATCGATGATAAATGAAAGCGATTGCAGTATACTAAGCGAAAGAATAAGGATGACAAAATACGTCTCGTAGTGGAAAACGCGAAATGTTTAACGTCAAATTCGGGTAGCTATTTTTTCTTAATTAAACCTTAAAATATCCAAGCAGTTATTTCAAATTAAATAAAAGTACAATTTTATTGACAATAATACTAACCTGATATGACTTTCTACAAACAAATTTAAGGAGATATGAACTTCTTCATCCTAAATCGTTACTTTTAATTTTAACGATTATGTTAATGTTTGCTACTCAGAGACACGGAGCACGCTCGAAAGAACACAATATGTAAACGAAATTGAGGATATTATGATTAGTATGTCATAGTAGCTTCATTGTTGAAATGACGACTGATTCATATGTCAGAGATTTTCTGAGTTTCATGAAGATGACCTCGGCATATCGTATTTCGAAGACTGAAAACTTCCATGATTTTGATAAGCGATAAGCGATGACCTCAAACAATCCACTTAGATTCAGAGGGTAATGTCAAAAAGTATTGGCGTGTTAGTGTCGAATGGAAAAGAATGCTTCTAGGAATTGTTTTGAACTTGGAATAATTGAATTTTAAAAACACGTTTATTTGCAAACTTTTCACATTCATTGAAATTTACTTAAGTGCATACGTAAGTTCACATTCCTTCAATTACAAATGTGCATCAATAAACATATGTCAATGCTATATTATAATAGTATTATTACTTTTTTTGCATGTTGGACTGAAAAAAATGATATGGGAATTATACAGATCGAAAAGCAAAACAATAACGTTTGGGCGGCGATGAAATTATCAGGAACCAGACTATCGTTTAGGTGAGGTCGTCATCCCAAGAGTCTCATCATGCAAGTACTTAGGCATTCATATAGATAGTAAATTGGTGTGGGAGAAGTATATAAATCAGGTAGTAAGAAAAACGTGGAAGTTCTTGCATTTTGTAATGTGAATTCTAAAGAAAAGTTCTGCTAACGCAAACGAATTAGCATATTTTTCGCTGGTTCGCCCTCTCATGGAATACGAAGTGGCATGTTGGGATCCATACAGAAAGTCGCACCGGAAAAATCTAGATAGAATACAGAGGAAAGCCAATAAGTTTACCTATAGAACTAACGCAATAAAAAAGCGATGGGAACCTCTAGAAACAAGAAGAACAAGGGCGAGACTTTGCGCTCTTTATAAATCTTACGTAGATCAACCAGCTTGGAAGGAAATTCAGGTTAGACTAGAAAAAGCAAATTATTTCGGCCAAAGCGATTACACTCACAAAATTCGAACAAGGAAACAAAATTCAGATCTTGGGAAATTTTCCTTTTATAACAGGTCAATTAAAGATTGGAACAGTTTACCCGTACCCCAGCAATTTTCAAAGCTTTTCCTCTAAGTGTCTGAAGCTTTAGAAATAAGTTAGAACATTATGAAAGTAATAGACATTAAATGAGTAAGTGCTGTGAAGTGCTGTGAAGTGCTGTGAAGTGCAGTGAAGTTGTGAAGTGGTGAAGTGCTAGTCAGAGTAATTCAAAGCAAAAACCGTGTAGTGCAGTGCAATGTAGTGCAGTGCAGTGCAGTGCAGTGCAGTTAAGTGTAGTGAACGCGATCAATGAATAAAAAAGAAACTTAGCCAAAGTTATGTAGCTTGTATTAAATTTAGCATCACCGACGTATAATTATTGGATATCATGATTGAGTTGAAATATTTGTTTTAATACTTAATATTAGTGATAGTATGATAATTGCATGTTCAGCTTGTACTGTACTCCTTTATTATTATTGTTAATTATTATTACTAAAATTGTTATTATTATTGTAATTATTGTTATTTAACTGCCACCTAGACATACCCAATTGCAGTTCAAATAAATGTATTTATGTATGTATTCCATGCTGATGCTATATGCTTCTAAAGACTTACTGGGTAGAATCAATTCTGGATGTTATAACAATTTTCTTTGGGTGAAGACAATTAATGCAAAATTATTGTTTTCTGGTATATTTAATTTGGAAAATTGTCCACAATTTTATATGTAAAGAATTGTCTTCCTATGAAGGTTTTTTTTTAATTTATTGATTTTGATGGTAGGTACACAGATTAGTTTTTAACAACTTTACATATGTATTGATTACTTATTAACTAACTTAAAATTAACTTATAATTAACTTACAACTATTACATTGGGAGAGGGTCCCTAGGGTCCCTAGTGGGTCCTCTAATCAGGTTCCAAATTGGCGAATTTGATGAGAAATGAATGGTAGAGGTATTTATTTGTAATTCTGGTTTGATGGATGGGATTTTTACCGAGTCTGAAAGGCACCAGGGAGGGAATTTGATTTAAGCTAGAGTAAAAGTTAGTGGAAAGATAAGATATATGCTGTGATAACGGTTCGAGGTTAAATTCTTTATGAAGTTGGAGGTTGGATACGAACCTGGGGCTTGCAATTGTTCTAAGAAATTGATTCTGTATTACTTGAATTCTGTTAATGTTGGTTTTGGAGGCGTTGATCCATATGGGGCAGACGTACAGTAGTAGAGGTCTTATAACTGTTTTGAATATTAATATGGAGGAATTGAATGGTACCGAGCTATTTCTGTGAATTAGTGGTTTTAGCTGCAGTAATTTTATTTTGGCTTGAATTAGTTTGTTATCTATGTGTTGCTTCCAGTTTAGTTTGGTGTCTAGTTGAAGTCCGAGATATTTAACCGGTTTGTTGGGGGTAACCATTTTTGTGTTATTGTTTAGTGTCAAGGAGTGGGTGGAGTGTAAGGCTTAGTGTGAATATTTTGGCGAAAGTTTTACTTGGATTTAACTGTATCTTGAGTTTGGAAGCCCAGCTATCCAACATGTGAAGGTATAATTGCATTCTGGTTCTAATCAGATTCATGGATGTGTCTGAAGAGAATATGGCCGTATCATCCGCAAATTGAGCTATTTGAATATTATGTGGTTTAGGAAGATCAGCGACATACAAGTTGAATAGGTCGGAGAAATTGGGGAACCTTGAGGGAGTCCAGCGTTTATTAATCTCGGATTTGAAAGGTGGTTGTTAACATTACCGAAAATGTTCTATTGTCTAGAAAACTATTTATTATTGAGAGTATGTAGTGGGGAGTGCCAATTTTGATTAGTTTGTAGCTCAGGGCTTGATGCCATGTTCGGTCAAATGCTTTTGTAATGTCTATGAAAATCGCTATGGTGTGGTGTTTTCTTTGAAAGGCTATGTGTATATGTTCCGTAATACGGAGTAACTGATGTTGTGTGGATATTTTTTCTGTGAATCCAAATTGTTCTATTGGTATAGTTTTTGTTAGGTGGACATGATTGTTTAGTCTTTTTAGGATATTTTTTTCGAAAATTTTTGAAAGGTTTGGTAACAAGCTTATAGGGCGGTAACTGTCAGTAAAGGCAGCGTTTTTGTTTGGTTTGGGGATGGGAATGATAATTGCATGCTTCCAAGTCAGTGGGAAATAGCCGATTCTGAAGCATGAGTTGAAAATGTTATTTAAAAATGCTATTGCTGGGGGTGGTAAATACTTTAGAGCTGTGTTATTAATGCAATCGTGACCTGGGATTTTTTAGTTGGGAGGTTTTTATGATTTTATTGATTTCAGTCGGAGATATGTATTGGATTTTGTGGTGAGGTCCATGAATACTTTCTCTGTCTGTTTTTATTATGGTGTTGTGTTCGGGATGAAATTGTGAATTATTTAAGGTGAATGTCGAAGCAAATTAGTCAGCAAGTTCTTCAGTTTATATATGATGATAAGTTTATTATGGTTGTTAAGTTGTGATTTTATGAGTTTTTTGACAATGTTAGTGATTAGATTTTTCCTTAAGTTCTCTACTTTTAAGTTGGATCCAAGTCTTCTGGTTTTATTTTTTGTGATTATTGCATTTTGAATAGATAGGGGTAATTTGCTGTATATGTTTTGTTAGAGTTTGGTAGTATGGTGGGTTGAGATTTTTTAATAGTGGAAATAATTACTTCGTTCAAACAGTTTATTGATTGATCTATTTCAATTGGAGTTTTCAGGATCTTTATTCTAGGAATTGCATTTCTGATTAGTGTTTGATAGTTTGCCCAGTTTATTTTTAAAGTATTTATTTTAGGGGTAGGGGCGTGTTGAGGGGTTAATTGTTGGGTAGTCATTAAAACCGGAATGTGATCTGAGTCTAGTTCAAACATTTTTGAAATGTGAAATTTTATTTTTGTGTTGGTTATGGCTAAATCAAGGATATCCGGTTTGCGCAGACGGTCGAAGGGGTAATATGTTGGTTCGGGAGGAGATAAAACTTTTAAGTTAAATTGATTAATTATATTTGCTAAGATTTTGCCATCGTGATTACTGGTTTGGCAGCCCCAGCTTTTATGTTTGGCGTTGAGGTCACCTAACAATAGGACATTTTCCGTGGGTTGGAAGAAATTTTGTAGGTTTGCGTTTTGGATTTTGGTACTTGGTGGCTTGTATACTGATATTATTTTCCATACTTGATTGTTTATATTTATGTTAATTGCGATGGCTTCAATGCCGGGGGAGTTGGAAGATTAGATTGGTAGTGATTATAGCATGATTTTACCGCTATTAGTACGCTCCACCTTTGGTTTCAGATCTATCAGATCTGTAAAGAGTGTAATTTGGAATGAATAGTTTGTTTCTTTGATTCAGGTGCGTTTCAATTCTATGAAGGTGGATAAAGGTTTTCTCGAAAGCGAGTGTTACGATTTACGCTTACAAGCTCAGCGTATTTCGCCTTGAAACGTGTGGAGGAAGGACGCTATTTTCACCGGGGGGTATTTCTGAAAGCCAATTGATGACTCTTTCTTGCTCTCAAGTTGAAGATTGTTCGGTAGCCGACTCGAGTAGTATTTTAAAATTTATGCTGTAATTGTTAAACAAATGGAACTTAAAGTATATAGAATAAAATGAAAAATTAGGGAGCTGAAAACCAGGAATATCTAACCAGCAACAATTTTCGTGGCAATATATGCAAGCGTTGTGGCCGCTTGTCCTCTCCACCCCCGTTAGGAACTTCAAATGTATTTGCCGAAGAAACTAAGTGATCCGTTGCAAAACGGCTTGTAGAAAAGCTTAGCGTGGGAACTTCCAAAAAATAGTTGTCATGACATGCTAATTTCTTATAAACAATTACGTATCTCGAAAACGAAAGAGATAGCGCTAATCGGATTGCGGAATTTTACATCTCGTTTAAAGGCAACTTTAAAAAAGCAATACGTTTTGTTTGAAAAATTTAAAAATTTATAAACAATTTCCAACTTTTGCAATCCTAAAGTGAGAAGGGTTCTCTGATGTCAAAAAAACGAAAACTGCGAATTAACGCTTTGCAACAATTAACAATTTTATAAACAATTCCGAAATGTTCGCTATTCCTGCCGGGGAGTGTCCCCAAATTGTCCCTAATTTGATGATAGCAAAATAACAATTTTGACATGAGATGCAAATTAATTTCTTAATATCTAGTTTAATTGTTACTTTAATGATAAATATACAGTTAGTCTTTGAATTTTACTTTCTTTTATTGAAATGGTTCTCTAGCAGTCCTAACGATTCGAGAAAGACAGTATTTTGCATTTTTGCAAATGTAATATACATATGAACATTTGAAAATATGCAATTATAATCGTTTTTCTTATCGCAAAATTCTGTAGTAAACTGGTCATTTGATAAAGTTCATAAATTGTGTTTGGACAAGAATATTGAAATTTAAATGTTTATAAGAATTGTTCTAAAATTGGTGTTATTTTATCTGATAACAATGTAATTTCTTCAAAAGGAATTGTGTTAACAGTGGTTAAATGCTATGTGTTCATATATATTTCAATGAATTTATGTTTTTCATGTTCATACAAGTGTTTCTTCCATGTATTTTTTATTTGAAAATACTTCCACATCTGAACTAGCGGCGCCCGCCATTTTGTACGTCGTAATTTTGTTAGGGCACTCCCCCCTGCGTTGAGATTGGCTACGATGGTTTGTGAGGCTCCGCCTGCGACGTTTCGTCATGACAAGGGCTGGCCAAGCCGTGCAAAAGTTGAACTTTGCCGCAGACGGCCGCGATCAATTTATGCTTCCAGTACTGTACAACATCCTCGATTTGTGTGTTTGGCGTTTAGATCACCTAGTATTAATGTATTTTTATTTGGGGTGAAAAATAAAGTTTATTTAATGGTTGTATTTGTATTGTTGGAGGTTTAGATGCAGCTATTATATTCCATGGTTGATTGTTCATTATTAGGCTTATTGCTATTGTGTCAACTTCTGTGGTGTTTGGTATATCAATCTCGCGATGGTTAATGTTGTCCTTGATTGCTATTGTACTAATGTACCCTGCCTCCTTTATTTTCAATCCTGTCATTTCAGTAAATTTTGTATTCCGGTATGTAAAATTTGTTTCTATTGTTTGGGTTGTATATTCTGCATGTATATCTATGTTGTATGTAAGTATTGTGTAGTTCTATTTTTTACGTAATGCCGTTTGCATTCCAATTTGTGAATGATATATTTCTACGGGCTTGTGTTGACATTATTGTTATTAAAATACGCTGTTACTGTATTCTGGATAGTATTGATCATTGGTGGAATGAGGGAGCTGATGAAGTTAATTACGCAGGACGTTATGGAATTAATTATTGAATTTAGAAGAGGATTAATACTATTACTTTGTTGGTTTTGTTGAGTGGGGTTGCTCCGCGAACTGTTATTGTTAACGGAACTTCATTGATTTTCAGGGCTGTTGGACCTATTAAAGTTTCGGATCGGTTGGGTAAATGGTAGTGCTGGGGATTTTTCATGCTGTTGGTTGATAAAGGATAGGGGTTTGATGGGTTTCTTGTGCTACGAGGTGGGGTGTTAGTATAAACAGTTCTCATTTCTTACATCCGCGCGGTGATTGCCCTAGCGGAGAGTGCAAGTAGCGTGTGCTTCACTTTGGGGACAAGTTCCCTTATGGTGGTTACCAGAACATATTGCGCAGTTAATTTTGTGGTTGCAGTTGTTTCTAGAGTGTCCAAAGTCCAAGCATCTATAATACTGTAGAGGCCTTTTAGGTCTTTTTCTTCTTTCGGTGGTGACTTTGAGGTTGCAGATTTGATTTATGTTGAGAATTGTTTCCAGTTGTTCGTTACCGTTGAACTCGGCCGCTCTTATAGAAATGGGATGGCTGTCCTTCTGAAGACGTGTGTTTTTAACAATGGATGGGTGTCTTTGTTTTAAATCTTGCATGATTTCATCCACAGTTAAGGAAAAGTGTTCATTTTTAAATACTATCAAAAAGTTTTTGTTTGCTGGGTCATTGAAGAAGTGGAATCTTCTATTAGTATTTATTAAGTATTTTATGATATTGCAAAAATCTGCAGCTGTGCCGGGAGATAATTTTACTTTGTCATTTTATGTTCAGCTATTAAGTTTTTAGATACGATATTTTTAATTTCAGAAACGAAAGAGTTGATAGTTGTTTTCTCGGAAATGAAAATTGGGGGTATTTTGGAGGTTGTAATGGACTGTTGAAGATTGATCAAAATTTATATATTTGAAACGGTTGTCTGAGGGGGGAGAGTCGGCTTCCCTGGAACCTAATTCTGAAAATCTATTGTAAGAGGTAATCTATTGTTACCTCTAACCTGCTCATCTGTTCTGGTAATCTATTGTAAGCAAATCTAAGGTGTCATTTTCGTTATTGAAGTTTTGGGCTACGTAGCCTATGTGAATTCCGGAACCGTCTGTATGTGGTGCACTGTTTAACGCTGTTGAATAACTTTTGTCATTGTCACTGACATTGGCACTGGCACTGTGTTTTTTTTGTTATCACTGTTGGTAGTGTCCTCGCCTACTGACCTTTTTTTTGGTGGATGTTGGCGTCTCCCTCATGCTGGCTGCCTAAGAAGGGTTGTACCTTGCGATGGATTTTGATAACATGACGTTTCTGATGTAGATGATTCCATGCCTCCATGACTGATAATTCCATGCACTTTCACTGTGTGAGGTTGGTAAATTGATGAAGTTGCTCTGCGGAATACTGCTGGTGTTGTGTAGCAAGTAAAGAGCATTGCTGACTACGTTGCCTCTTGAATTCGAATGTCATTGGTGAAAGTTATTCGATGCACTGGATTAACAAAGTATTTTCACTATTTAATACGTAATATTAGAAGCACCAGAAATATAAACCGGTTGGTCGGTATCTGGCGGGCGCGTACCGACAGCAGTGTTCCCACTATTGCGAGCGCTCTGCGATGTGAACGGTTCGGTGGTCGGGACTGGAATGGAAGCGTCAAATGTCGATACACAGGAAAGATTTTGTGAAAGAGATTGAGTTGTTGTGAGTGACAGAGATAGAACCAATAGTGAGAGATTTTAATATAGGCGTAGGCGTCGAGTCAAGAAAGGTGACTGTGAGACAATGAGTTGTGACACATGATAAAATTACTTACAAAAAGAAGACAAACGAAAACGAAGGTGACGTGTTTCATCGAAGCCGTAACTGTCACAGAATGTATTAGATTGCGGTCGAGAGCACATGAAAGGCTATCTGGGTGTAGTAGAGATTTAAGGAAACTGGACGTTTAGTTGTCGTGATCTGGAGCAGTATCGAAAAGGGATGTCCATCCGAGGCACTCGGGAAGAATTTGTATGTAAGCAGTTAATATTATTTAATTTTGATACAATTTCAACTTCAAGAAAGACGAGCATAAGATTACTGGAGGTCGTCGAGTTTCTTAAAAAAAAATTAAAAATATCCCTTATTTCGACAGCACGGTCTACGAGAACCTCTTCACAAACCGTAAGCGCCACAGAAAACATATTGCAGGAAAATGTAATCATTATTTGCTAAGATATTGTTTGATCTTAAAAAGGCCTTTAGTAAATAACAAAAGCCATATTAAATTTGATCGTATGTCAATAGTATTTATAAAGTAATATTTAATTAAGGGAAGTCGGACCAAATAACCAAATATAAATATTGTTAAGTGTAATCGTTAAAACAGTTTAAAATTGACTTCTCCAGTGTGAGGGAAATGGTATTAATAAACACATTCATTAAAACAGTTTCCTGTGTGCCGACGATTATTTTGGTGCAAAGCAAAAATGAGTTGGGATAGTTTGTGATTCCAATATTCTTTCCGTAATGAATATGAGTGTGTTTTTTTAACTATAACCCATAAATCGTGAAATATTGTAAATGGTTTGTGGTTGAAAATGTATCGTAATAAATATATGACAAATTTTTATTTTTTGTAATATAATTGAAAACTTTATATTTTTATAAGTTAGTATATTTAATATACACCTACAAAATCTGAACACATGAACAAGGTCGGTCAAAAACCAAGTTCATTCTTCTTCCTCACCTCGGTTTTTATTAATCTCTTCAAACACCAGTCGTCATCCATGTCGCGGGCTCGGTTCCCCCTTACTACGAAGTGCAGCCATGGTCTCCTACGCTGACATGTAGGCTTCGATGCTGCCGGTGGGAGTCAGCTCCCAGATCCCAGGAAGCGAGGGTTCAATGCGGTAGGCATCTCACCTGGTCTGCGCATGACCGTAATCGCCGTAGGACATATGAATGAAACGGCTTATAAATACGAGCGTAACTGTTGTAATGAACATCAATTAGGTGAATGGAACAGCTATGACCGAATTACTAAATAAAGAATGTACATAGACATCCATATTTCAAATAGCGTTCCCAAATTTGTACGTCTTCAATCAGGCCTGCCCTAAAGTGGCCGAAGAGCCTGACCACTCTAGAAAGACGTGTTTCGAAGAGGGAGTTGCGGCATAACGTCGCTAGGGAGGGGAAGGAGAGGAACGTTTGCTGGCCCAGGCATTTTTCGGACCACGATGTCGTGGATCCAACGCGTTGGGGACGCGTATCTTCAACAAATGTCCTTTTTCAGCACTCAAAATTACGTCCCACTCAGAGCCTGTGTCCTGTCAGCTTGCTTTTTGTTTGTAAGCTATTGTATGCACAATGCCATTGCATTGCACGGGCCCGAGTCCCGCTAAGTTGTTCGGTTTGATTGATTACTTGATTAGTGTGTCCGTGTGCGTCATTGCTGAAGTTGTTAGTTTGGTGAGTGGAGACCATGTCATAAACCGTAAGGTGGCAGTGTACCTCCCCTGCTGGAACCCGAGTTCCGACACTGCACCGTCCTACATGTCAGTTTCCGGAGTAAAAGCCATCCAGATATCTCCACCAGCGAAGCACCGCCCAAACTGAGTCAAGCTTTAAGCTCAGGTTAGGGCCATGACATCAGTATTTCTGTTGAAGTAAAGTAAAAATGACCATTATGTTTGATTCGTCGTTTAATGTTAATGGAGACAACCACCACTAAGATCATTAGCCCGTTAGTGTGGTTCTTATTCTTGAAGGTGCGGTGCTTGAAGGTTGCTCCCCTGCTGGAAGGTGAGATCCGCTGTCGGCCTGTACGCTGGTTTGCGAGTTTACTCCTGCAGAAATCTTCTCCAGTCGAGTCAAGCTCTAAGCTCCCGACATTTGTAGTACTGTAATATACGTGTGTGTATGGAAGTAATGGGTGAGGAAAGGACAAGGAAGAGGAAAGAAAGACCGCGCGATCATGACTCGTGTGTTAGGGAACTACGAAACTGCTTAGAGAAACTACGAACGAACTATCTATAAGAGCAGCAAGCTGTTAGGATTCTCCTCCAGACCGAGGCTGGATGCGACCTAGCTTCTTGCTTCTGACGAAAACCACCAACGTCGGGGCTCGATGTCTAGGACCTCACTATCGGAGACGTTGCAGTGACAACAGTTGTTGCCGTGCGCCATCTCAGTCCTTTAAGTTGCTAGTTTCTCTGCCCCCCCTTCAAGTCGGACTGTTGCAAGGGCGGGACTAGGCATGCATGCTCGAGCGCGTATACCCCTCCCCAGGCCAGCAGCGCCACGGCGATCCCGTCGGCCGTGGGGCTAGGTCGCAAGGCAGCCCGGGATGCCTTTCCACTGGCGCCGCTCGCCAACGCACTCTCAGGGCTCAAGAGCCTTCGGGGTACTCGAAAACAAAAACGTTTATTCACCAGCTAGACGGCAAAGTGGAATTCAGCTGCAGTCTAGAGGAGAATTCTAGCGGTCGGCTGCTATGATTGATAGTTTTCCGTGGTTTATCCGATTAACACCAATCAAATACCGGAGCAGTACCCTAACAAACGGGTAACGGACCTCATGCGATCATTCCTACCGCTTCCTTGTCCTATTCTCACCCCTTACTTAAACTTGACCTGATATGCACTACACTACTACACTTCTCAAGACACCAGTCAGGGGTATAGAGCTTGTCCTGGCTGGGGCGGCGCAACGGTGGTAGATCTGCCAAAATCCTCACAAGCCAACGTGGCTCGGTGCCGCATCTCGCGCGATAAAAATGCATGCACTACACTTGCGAATCTAATGACAGCGCTTCGCGCGCCTGGAATCGCTAATAAATTAATTGGCGCGAACAGTGGTACATTTGAAAACAAGTGGTTATACTGAATGACAGAGTTTCTCGTAGTAAAGTTTTCTACTTTGTGAACTGGTACTATACACTCTTACCCCTACTCTTGCCTGCTGCCAACTATCGCCGCGCAAAATATTTTTTTTACATTTTCACACATTTTCGGTTTCCAAATAGTAGAACCGAAATATTATTTTTGGAATATTAAAGAAGAAAATGGCGTTAAGCATTACTGTAAATACGAAATTTGAAACTCTTTTTTACAAAAATATATTAAGTTTTCGAAAAACTTCATTTGTTGGCAGAACTTTCAATACAAGAATAAAAAAACATATGCACGCTTGGAAACACAACACCTGCAAATCTCACTTTGCCAATCATTTACTTCAGACAGGTCACACATTCAATCCACACACAGACATTCACGTACTGGAAATAGAAAATCAATATCATACCAGATTAACATTGGAAAACCTTCACATTTATCTCAATAGTTACCTACTGAATGTAAACATAAACTACAACCCCTCCCCTCTGCTAAAATTACTTTTTTGACACCACCCTCACACCACACTCTTCGGGGGTGACACAACACAGCACACCGCACTCAGGCCATTAACGCTCCTCCTCCACCCCACACAGCCGGTGCTTAAGCTTCCGAGGCACGCCCGAGCCCGGGTAGTCGTTTTTGTGGCTCCCAGACAGCAGTTAAGAAACAGCTCAACTTACTTTTCATATTTTCTCTCTCAAAATTGTACATGTACTATATTTTCATTCATTTTTCTTGCTTAAATTTAAAAACTACTATATTACATAAAGATATAACTCTCCGCCCCCCCTTTCTTTCTTTCATTCTTTCTTTTTCTTTTCTTTAATTCTTCTCCTTTCATTTCTTAAGATGTGTTTTTTAAAATTAGGTAACTGTGTTAATTCTAATTTTATATTTTCCTTGTACCAGAAAACTGATGATGATGGCTGCTATTTGTGAAATAAATACTATTGTTGACAATGACAACACTGAACATGCCATACCAAGGATTTGGCGTGAAGCCATTGTACTCCCAATCCCTAAGGAAGGAAAGGACAGAACAATCCCCTCAAGTTACCGCCCAATCTCGCTCACAAGCTGTCTGTGCAAGCTTGTAGAGCGAATGGTAAATACACGTCTGGTCTGACTCCTGGAACAAAAGAACCTATTTACACCTCTCCAATGTGGCTTCAGGAAGCACAGGTCAACCAGGGACCACCTAGTCACCCTTGCTGTGCAGATTTCCACTTCTTTCGTCCTACGTCAGCACCTCGTAGCAATTTTCTTCGATACAGAGAAAGCGTATGACACCACCTGGAGGCACGTTATTCTTTGCACCTCGCATTCTTGGGGCCTTAGGGGACGGCTCCCTTTGTTTCTAGTAGGTTCTCTTTCATCAAGATCTTTCCGCGTCCGCCTTGGTGACGCGTTATCCTCTAGTCACCAGTTAGAAAACGGTGTTCCCCAGGAATCGATTTTGAGCGTCATTCTGTTTGCCATTACTATCAATAGTATTGCATCAGTTATCCGGGAGCCTGTGAAGGCATCACTGTTCGTTGACGACTTTGCAAGTTTTTGCTCCTCCAAGAGCGTGCAAGTTATTGAGAGGCAGCTACAACTTGTTCTCAACAAACTGCAGGAATGGACCGATGAAACAGGATTGAAATTCTCTACCTCAAAAACCAACTGCATGTACTTTTGCAGAATCCATCACCTCCGTAATCACCCCGACCTTTTTCTTGGAGGACAGCAACTTCCATTCGTTGAATCCGCAACCTTCCCTGGGCTCACATTCGACAAGAGCCTACCCTGGCGAAAACACATCCGTAAACTACAGGGCCGATGTGTGTCACCTATAAATCCCCTTCGCACTCTTACTGGTAGCTCTAGGGGCGCAGACCATGTCGGCCACTAAATCCATACACAATGCCGGTATACGGATTAGTACAGACGCCTACCACACGAGTCGCATCGAATGCCTCTTGGCCGAGGCTGCAGAACCATCTCTGAGTCGAAGGCGGGATATTCTGATTGCCTCATATGGCGCGAAATTATCCAATGTTGATACCCCCTCATGCCAAGCAGTCCTCCATCCAACCCATTTGACTTCATATGCACTTAGACCATCGTTACCCCATCCCCTGGGAGTCCGTCTCCGTATGCTTTTACAGAAGCTAAATATAAAACTACTCAACCCTGTGAAACTGCGAATAAATCTCTTGCGGGGACAGGACATTGGGGCAATTTTATATTCCTCTGACTTTCAAAACCAAGTGGTAAAATTTTGTCAAATTATTGGCATTAAAAAAGAAATTTGAGGTCAAAACATGTTAACTTCTGTGAACGGCGTATATTGTAATAACGTAGAAATAAGGTATTAAAGCAATGTAACTATTATTAGAGATATAAATGTTACCTGTGTACTCAGATAATGTAATTTGATGCGGTCGCTAATGACCTTGTAGTTGATGCGACCAAAAATAAACTAAAAAAAACCTTTTTAGCTTTTTACGAGAGACTAACTTATACAGTCTTATCTGAGAGAAGATGATAATGACAATTATTGGCTTTTAGCCCGAGATTTTAAAGTAACTACCTGGCATTTTTCTGCCAAACCCTTTTATTAGGATATGTTCCGTTTCAGTTTTACTTTGCTTTCTATTTAAAGATTTTAATTTTCCTTTGTTAGCCTGGCACTGCAATATTGTGCACTGGTCTTAAAATAATTTGACACGGGTGCAAATGACCTTCGCCGTTGAAGCACCCTTAAACTTAATCAATCACTCAATCCAAATTAAAGACACCCACCCATCTGGCTCTACTTAAAGCTTTGAAATTTTGAAAAGCATTCTTTAAAATTTGAGGGTACTTTTCATGAAGCTCCCCGGACATTTTCAACATTTTCTCAAAAATGGCTTCAATTTTTTCTTTAAATTTCTTGTAAGAACAAAGTGAAGCACACTTATAAAAGTGGCATAGATCCGATTTCCACGGTTAGCTCTGAATTTTCGAAATTTCAAAAGTTTCAATTTTTTGGGCGTCTTTCCACAACTACAAAATTGAGAATAAAGATTTTTCCTTCAAATTAAATTTGTTGTCCTTAGGTAGTTCTTAGGTTATGTACATTTTTTGGCAAATTTTGGCAGTTTTCTCGCAATACGGTGTGAATATTTGCAATTTTTAAAAAAATTACAAAAAAATGATTTTCTCAAAACTGGCTCAAATTTTTTCTTAAAGTTTTTGGTAACGGTAGAGCCAAACGAACCCTATACGATGGCATAAACACGATATTGCTGTAATCTTTTTTTAATTATTAAACTTTTAGAATTCAAATGATGTTTTTCGAAAACTCAATAAATTCCTGTGAAAAAGAGCTTCCAATTTCGCATCTACAGTAATGCTTAATCGCCATTTTCTTAAAAAGTCTTCAAATTTTTCAATGAAATTTTCTTTGTAGGACGAGGTTTTACTCTTCTTTAATATTCTCGAAGTCATACTTCGGTTCTACTTTAAGAATGAAAAGGTGAGAAAAAAATGTTCTTGGTGCGACGATAGACGGCAGCTGGAATGAGGATGGGGCAAGACTCTAAAGCCAGACCACACTAAGAGAATTAGAAAAATTTACTACGAGAAAGTCTGTGATATTGTTGCACCTCTAGTTTCCTTAGTTTCACCTATCCATTTTCTATATTTTTCTCTGATTTTGATTTATTGGAAATTTCGATAATAGGCACATTCTGCCTTCACAGTAATATTACTGATTGCTGCAGTGATAGTTATGAGCACATTCAACAAAGATGTGCCTTGGACTAGATGCATTGGATGCGATGGCTCTTGCACAACATTATCATTATGGCGATTCTGTCATGCCCGCCTCGTTTAAACTGAAGCACTAGGACTGGGTGCGAATTAAGCACTAAATCCAACTTACCCGACACAAACTAGTGAGACTTCACGCTAAATAGTATCCTTCTCTATTTGCACCTGCGTACTTGATATCCTTCCCGGAATTTTTGGCAGATATAAGAAAAGTAGTGACGATGTGCGCAATACATTATTCGATTCAACAAATCAATGAAACCATGGAATGTTTAAACCAAGTAATGGAGACTGGTTCTACCAATGACCTTGCAACTAAGAATTCTTTTCTGATTGAAAATAAAGCCCTGTGATTGAAAACAAAGAATTGTATTAGATGTCCTAGGGAATGAAATTATATTCATGACGCACAAATTTCCTTTTCTCCATATGATTTCCAGCCGTTCTAACCGCATCGGATATGAAAGCGGAGAAAATCTCTCCTCGCTCTCTCATCAATTACCTCTGTGCAGGTTCTTTGAGAAAAATCACCAGTTAGTCGCCCATTCGCTATCGCTCCAACATGTTTCGAGAGAAGCGAGGAACGATCAGGAAAGCACTCGTTTCCGCTTTGTCGCTCATTAAGTAACGATTGTGCTCCGGTGGCACGGAGGCTGTTGTGTAAATGCATTCGGATTTGGCCATTTGGGAGAATCGGAAACGTGACGGGACGTGAGCTCGGTCCGCCTGATTAGATACTCGGAAAGGAGACCTGGACGTTCGTTTATTTCTCGTAACTAGAGTTAAAATGTCAGCGACGTTATTATTAGAGTATGTCAGAAGACAGTTAAAACGTTATCAGGAATTGAATGAAAATAAGGGCAATATTTCATTATCTTAAGAGTTGCCCACATAATCTTTCACTTGGCGAACGAATTTTTGCCCCTAATTTCAATTTTTCAATGACTGTCATCATCAACTGAAAAATAACACTCTCGTTGTAACTTGTGAAAGTCGTTTGGCTGAATTATCGAATATTCTCATGAACGCAAATTTTCCTGGGGATAGGATAATTGGGAAAATGAAATATAAATGAAAAATTAAATATGAAGAAAAAACCTAGAATTTTCTGACGAGGTAACTGTCAAATTCTTATACATCACTAAATGGTTCGAAAGCATGTATTTTAATGCACTGATGCTTGCAGGTAACAGGTAGTATCTTGTAGAGGCACTTGTAGACATAATAAGTAAAATAAAACGGAGTTTGTTCACCAAAAACCCTTGGACCCGTCGTAAACAGGGAAGCAAGTTGCTTAGGAAGCTTAGTCTCAACGGCGTAGTCTAACCATTGCGACGCTTGTAGTGCTGACGTAGAGATTTCCACATATGGTAGGCATTAACAGGCTTATCAGTATACCTCATGTCGCTAGGAGAGTCTACTCAGTCACCGGAGTACGATGTAGACAACTAAATATTCCTACAGATGGCAAATTGGTACCTGTAAACTCAATAGAATAGGAGTTTTTACTATTTATATAAAGCTTTAATTTCGCTTGCTCTTCTAGAAAGAGTGTTGTCGTGAATTTCCATTTTCATCATATCAGGAAGTTCGATGTTCATCATATATTAGAATATTTCGCTGTTTTTGAAGTCATTTTTACAAAAGACTATAAATATTACTGTAACTGAATGACATATTCCAGTAAGTAGAATAAAGGACATCAATAAAATCGCAAATTTTCAATGAACGTGATTTACTTACATATTATAGTAATATAATTTACCGCATTATAACTCCTTTAAAATGTTTGTTCATTTTTAACGCGTATTCTATTACCTTTTGCACTATTGTTTGAAGTTTTACCTTCACAGCCATTACGTCAGTCGTTTCCCATTACTTTGCTGCATTTGCATTGGAATGCGCTAAGCACAGCAACCGGTATATCCTTCCTCTCACGGTCAAAGGGAATAATTAGCATCCATCATGATCATTGTAATGATATCGTCTAATTGTAAAATTGCGGAAATATTTTACTTCTAAATTTTTCAGAATGTATTCGTGTGAAGTATTTAGTTACATTAAAATATTGAAATGCCTTAGATTTGTTTGACCTTCGTGATACGTAAAATTTAAATGTGATTTTAATCAAAACGGAGAACATTGTTCTGTTCTCTAGTTCCAGGGATTCTCAATTTTAGCGAGGTTCCAGACTACATTTAGTAAAATGAGTGATATAATAGACAAATAGAAGAAGAAGCAGAAAGTAATTACTTCACAGAAAAATCCCACTCATAGTGTAAACAACACATTAATGCTATGTAAATCTATTATCAATTATATATATATATATATATATATATATATATAATATTATATATATATAATATTATATATATATATATATATAATATTATATATAAGATATACATTTTCTTGTGGTTTCTTTGAAGTGAAGGGTTCTGTTATAAAGATATTTATTTCACGTTTTTCTAATGGGTTAGTACTTCAAGTGAAGAGACTTTTCAATAAGTCAAAAATGTCTCATTAATTAGGTAAATAATATCTAAAACTCGTAATTTAGAGAAATTGTGATACCATATTACCATTTTAGTCGTATGTAAGAGGATTACAAAGCTTTACAAAGTTTGAGAATCTCTGATGTGAACTATTGGCGAGAAGTGTGGTACTAGAAGAATCAGACTATTGTTGCATCGACTTCGCTTTCAGTTGTACCATCCTTCCTTACTAAGCATTTACTGCAGTAATTGTCTGCTGGACGACCGAGATCCTAACTAGTTGAAATAGGAGAAGCCTCCTCCTCTCCTTAATGTTGGGTCTCATCCCTCAACCAAAGTCGCACTCCTAATGCAACTTAGTGTCTTATTTGATGAAAACTTGTACATTTAGAAAGGGACTGAAATTTAGCACCAAGGAAAATTTTCCAAACAAATCCAGTTAATGATCTTTGTTGCCGACCGAGATGATGTTATCTGCAGTAGCGGGATCTGCTTTGCACAAGGATTATGGGTTACAATTATATCAAGAATATAATTTACTAGTACCAGAGAGTATTCTATCAGAGACGGCACTCAACGTTAATCAGTACGCTCTTATTTAAATCTCTAATTTTCATGGTAGGCTTTCCCTTCTAGAAGTGGTATTTTTTATTTTATTACTGAGTGATATCAAAGTGGTCGAAAGCTCTACATATCGTTCGCACGGGAATTTTTGGAAAGAAAGGAGAAAAGCCCAACATTATTTTTATGCATTGTCAAAGTCCTTTGAATGTTTTTGAGACAATATTCCACTTCCGGAAGAGAAAGTCTACTAGTTTAGGTTTTGCAAAAACGCAAATATTGAAGATCCAAAAACAATTGGAGTTATTTTTATAAGTTTATATTTTTTCAATAAGTACGAAATCAGCCAAAAATTATTTGTGTCGAATTTTATTTGCCAAAATGTGTGCAATATTCAAACAAAATTTGTTACTCTACGTTCGGTATTTTTTAGTTTATTACTGAATGATGTAAAAGTGGTCGAAAGCTCTATTCGCACGAAAATTTTCAATTTTGGGAAAGAAAGGGGAAGAGCCCAAAATTATTTTTGGACATCGTCGATCTTCTTCGTATGTGTTTTATACAAACCTCGTTTGCTGGACGAGAAAGCCTTGTAGTTTACGTTTTACAACAACGCAAATATTGAAGTTCGCTGTAGTAAGTGAGAAATTTAGGTGGTTTTGATATTTTGTTTTCTTATATAGAAGTGAATTTTGAAATTTTGAAATGTGGCGCTCGGGAGCCCAAACTTCACTTGTTTCGACCGTAGAAAAATCTTGAATTTTGAGTAAGTGGGGATGCAAACCCCACATAATTGTTGTTTGAATTTTACAGGTATTTAGTTCACCATGTTCTTAAGAGCTATTGACAATATGTAATGTTTCTTTCATTCTAAATTCATCAGACGTATTCGTTTTAAATTCGAATTTTCAATTTAATTAATTTATCAGGAATGTCTAAACTTACATGCTATTTTTTAAGTTTAAAAATGTTAATGTGTTATATCGAGATTTCTAATTGTGATTGTTAATTTATAGAAAATATGTTTTCAACATGATGCCAACTATTAAGGTCAATTTTATCATGATCTCTCATCCAGTTCCTTGTAAAGTATGTAATCATCTAAAATTTTAAATGTAATGTGAATTCTTTATAATGTTAAACACACCTATTTAACCTTAATATATGTTGTTTTAATTTTTTATTTATATTAATTATTAAATTTACTATTTTAGTTGACATATTGTTAAAGGCCTGTTGATGGAGGCACAACTCGACCTCTAAAACCTTGCCAGGCTATTCTTGTTCAAATACCAATTTCAATGTAATAATCATTAATGTTTTAATAAATGTAGTTTCAAATTTTGGAACTTTTATTAAGAAAAAAATGTAAATCACACTTGAAAACTAGTCCTAACCTTCAACTACCATACTAAACTCACACTGAAGAGGCATTAATAGTTGGACTCTCCTTCATATGGCTGGTGAAAAAATTACATTTCACTGAGTGATACTAAACTAGTTCTAATCTCTGGCAACAAAATCACTCCCTGCCCTGAACAGACCATAAATGATCTGAACAATGATCAACACACTATACAATGACATATCACTTGACATCGAAAATTACTACACAGAAACATTGAAAAATTACCAAAATTGATAATATTGTATTACATATCATTTGGAACAAACTGCACTTCCAACTTGTCTTCCAGTCTTTTTCAGCAAATGGGGAGGTGCCTGAAATGTAAAAAAATGATGTTATAGGATTTCAAAATGTATAGTGCTGTGTCTCATCTTCGTAAAATACGATTTTTAAACTCACCAGGTCATGCGAGGAAGCCAAAATGAATGGTACATAAAATGAATTCAGAGGGGACCGCATTCCATGGTGCTATTTCCTGCAGTCTACATTACTGGCATTAAGTGCTCAACGCACACATTCCTCCTTAATAATGTCCTCCACCGACAAGGCAGATTCTAAAGAGCCAGCAGTTATTTCCTGCACCTAAAATAAAATTTGTATAATGCACGTTAATTCACAAAATAAATATTCAGTTTAATGTTGTTGCAACAAAAATAATAAGACCATATTAAATATAAAGTAAATAACACTCATTATCATAATAATATGAATCCAATCTTAACGAAAAAATCATGCAAAACATATAACATAACATTACTTACTGTTTGGAATCGCACAGCAAAGTTACCTTCCGCGTCTTCTGTTTGGTTGTTATGGCAATAGGGAACACAACAAACGCCGAATATGCAGCATTTTTCTTCACAATCTTGCATTCTGAAACACACTGTGCGCGCCTCACAACGTGAAACGATATTTATTAACTTCAAAACTTTTGGACACAGTTCAAAATAACCTCGGGAATTGCTGGGGGTGGCCTGTAGATCGCTGCACCTTCGCACGCATTTGCGCCCTTCGGCACTTTTGGCGTAAAAGTTGGGCGAAATATGGCGGACCTACCCATAATTTTTTTTTTAATTTGTTGCGTCTACACCTTGACGCAACGCGTCTCTAAGCCCCTTAAGGGGCGTTGAGCGCTTTGCACTGGGGAGTAATCCTCCATTAATGTGCTTTATTTTTAATATTTGGGAAATCTCGTCACGTCGCAGTCAGTCAGTGCCTTTTATCCCTTCGACGAGGGGCTCGAAGCCGTTAGATACCGGGGTTCCTGGCCGGTCACCCAACCACGAACCCGCGAGTCTCGAATTCGCTTAACCTTCGTGACTTCACGGAGCGTAGTAAACGAATTCGGCTAGCGCCGCCGGCTCCCATAATTCTCTCTACCCAAATTCAATTAAGAAAGGGCCGCAGCCTATCTAGTGACAGAGGACTGACTTTTACGTGACGTTAAAAGGTACAGGCAAACAACGGAATGTTACAACAGTCTAAATTATTCATCTTTTAAAAATTGACTTAGCAAAGACAAGTATTTATTGCCCACTTTCTGCCAGAGATATGAAATGAAGATGTACCTTAGATCTTAATTAGTGAAGTGATGGAATATAATGTTTGCGGAAGTTACTTGGCTTACCTTGCCAATGTTTCCGCTGGTCAATGGCATTCCTTTTTCGTCACAGAGGCGGTCACGGTGGCCAATGAAGCCAAACAAGGCGTCGTCTGATCGTGAAAAATTTGTGGCTAGGTCATTATTTATAGATTTATTCGTGTCAAGGTTTCGTGATTTAAAAAATACTATTCAACGCTATAAAAATTGTACCAACATCTCAAAATATAAAGGCCTTTCAGTACAAGACCTCTCATTGGCTGTGAGATTTGTTCCGGTGCGACAAGGCAGGCTCGTTGGTTGGTGGACTTTTACAACTGAGTGCTTGACAGAAATAGTATAACGCTCGTGCGTTGAGGAGAAAATGCTTACGACACGCCAATAAATTCTTCTTATTGGTGTAATAAAATGGTCATAACATCGTTTCTGGGCATTTAGGCTCGATTATAGTCCGCTTCTGCTCGTGGTGCCGAAAGGTAGTGCCTTGAAGTAATCGCTGTTATTTTATGTTAAGGTTTGGCAACGCCATTCAAGAATCGCATGTATTCCTTTAAAGCTTGGAATACAGACTGATGGACTCCTCCGTATCAACAATATAGTTTGCTTGAACAGGAATCATGTCTTGTGATGTTAGTTTTGCAACATCAAAGAAGAGGTAATGGTCATTTTCAACACATTTTCCTTGTGCGTGAGGTTAACTGCATACGTGATGACGTTAAAAACATTATCATAAATATGAGTGACTTGTGAGTTTTCTTCAGTCAGAAAAGTATGATCTTCAACGAATCTTTGAATATATGAAACTATTTATTATGTTATTATATAAGGCCATCCGTCATATACATCAGGGTATGTGTTTGTACTATAAAAGAAAGCACGGCAAATACTTTGTATACCATCGAGCTGAAACTAGTAATTTTATCATGGTGAGTAACAACAATAATTATTTCATATATTGGCCTGTCTCTTTGTTCCATGATCTTCCTGCTGAGTAAAACGCATGATGTATAGAACGATTTTCCAAAGGGTGAGCCAAAGTGACAGCTAGTGCTGGCAACATAACTGTCATTATGCCCAGGAGCCCATTAGACTCCCTTCTTGCATTCGTTCGTTTGCAGTTGGCTAACGTGTAAGTGGCTTCGACGCTTTCTTTTGTGATGTCCTCGGCCGACAAAAATAGAGTGCGCCGCGAGAAATAATTGAAATTAGGAAGTGCATTGTTATGTGCTCTAGTATAAAAATTCTTTTTTTTTCTATAAACATTACATTACATTTACTTTTTCTGTGATAAATATTATGTTTATTTTAAAACCAAGACTTGAATGCGAGAGGCGTACCGGTGCACGTGTTTCCGGCTTAAAATAATTTTTCTGTCTATTTACATTTGTAGAAGCTTCCTTCTACTGATTGGGAGAGCATGTTAAGATATTTTCCACGTAATTAAATTTAAATATTTACCGCGTTCGCGTACGTGCATATACCTGAGCAAAACTCTTGGATATTTCCAAATACTTTACGAAGAGGCGTGGCTGAACAGCTGTCGCGGCGGAGGGATACTACTCTGAATTACATGCGATGTTCACCTGTTACGCGAACTGTCACTTTGGCTCATTCTTAGGAAAATCCTTCTATACTATGAAGTATGTGGGTTTGCAGGTTAGAGGACAAATCTTTATTTCAAAATAATAGAGCCACAAAAGATTGATATTTTATTTTAGTCAGTTTACAAGGTAGATTGATTAAAAAACCTTTATCACATGACAATTATGAAATGCCAGATGAATCATACCAAGACGAGTTTCTAACGGACTTCGAAACGGAGAAGGTTGCAAACTTCATTCTCTTTATATTTTTTATGCTTGTACTCCGGTTTAAATATTTTTTCTATACTTTCAACGAAATAATACCCCAGTTAATAAAATTCTTCTTAAAAGGTTCCAAGATATTATAAAAATAGTGAAGTAGTGTAACATTTAAATGATTTGTCCAAATATTCTTTAGTTGATTTAACTTAACGTCTGTCTCTGGGAATAAATAATTAAGGAATACTTTTGATACTTTTCATGAAATCATCTGGACATTTTCAAAGTTTTCTGATGAACCACTCCTGATTTTTCTTGACATTTATTGTTTAAATACATTAATTATAATTTCTAAGTGAAACCAGCTCATTCAATGGCCGATATCTAGCATATCTTAAACTTCCGTTTATTATTTTATAGATTGATTGATTTTTTCGTGTTTCCGGGCGCGTCAACTGCTTCGGACATTAATCCCGTTAGTGTAGTGCATGTTTTTCTCGGGAGATGGCGGTGATCTTTCCCCGCTGGATGGCGAGATCTGGCACCGACCTACCGTCCGCTTTACCCCTAACTAGGACTCTCCCACCAGCGGGGCACCGCCCCAGCCGGGACAAGCTCTAAGCTCCCGACCGGTCTTCCGGAATATGTGGTAGTGTAGTGCATGTTAGAGTAAGTGTGTGTGTGTAAGAGGAGAGGATAGGACTAGGAAGAGGAAGGACAGATCGCGCGCGGTCCGTGGCTCGTTTGGTAGGGTACTGCTCCGGCATTCGCCTGGCGTTGATCGGAGAAACCACGAAAAACTACCGATCAGTGCAGCCGTCCGCTAGAATTCTCCTCCAGACAGCAACTGAATTCGACCTAGCTGAAAAGCTAGTGTCGAAAATCCTGCCGCCATCAGGACTCGAACCTAGGACTTCCCGAACAGAAGCGCTGCAGCGACATCAGTTGATGCACTGAGCTACAGCTACCGGTTATTTTATAGAAGAAGTTGCATCTCTACGTCATTCTTAACCCTACACAATAAATATACAACTCTCCCAATTTGAAAACACGTTAACTTTAACATTTTTCGTCAAATGAAAGTACAAGATATTGTAATACAGAGGAAAATCTGTTTTGACGTGTGCATTATTTGGCTAATAACATGTTTTATTGGTTTTGTATTGTTTTGAAAAATCAGCGACAAATGAAATGTTTACAATATCATTCAAGGTTTTAAAACTTAATAAATATTTTCAATCAATACAATGAAAAAGTAAATGTTATTCTTACTTTTTTTCAATAATTACGAAAATGCTTTTCACTTCTTACTCAGATTTCTGAAACTACAAACTTTAGCAAAGTGCTTTGCATTTCAATATTTGCGTGCAACGTGCACATTATCTGAAAGAAATTCCACAATGCTAGCTGCAAATAAGACATAGTAACTCTTCTATGTGGTGTACCTACTGTAAGGAATGTAATGTCTCTCCTGCAAATGAAAGTTATCTTCATATATATGTCTTCTGAATATGAAGGTTATCTTCATCTTTCTGCTCTTACTGTATATATTTCGTCAAAAACAATAGAAAAACTGTATGTGACCCACAGGAGAAACGTATGATCTGTGCCCGTCTTATTCATGCTTATCTTCTTCTTTCTCTACTATGCAACATGAACAATCTTTTGCATGGCATTCAGCCTCAAACACGTTTACAGAAATAATAAAATCACAAAACATCATTCTCTTTCATTTATGTAATTAATTGTTAACAATTACAATTACAATTAACTGTTTACAATTAATTATCTCAACATACTGAATTACTACCTAGAACAGTTTTAAATCAATATCACATAAACCCTTGAGAAGTTACACCACATTCGCTTTTTCAAATCTAACCACATTTTTCCTGGTTTTACCATCAAAGTAATCTGGATTTTCATTTGTCAGTACAATTTTTAATTATTTTATTTTTACTCATTTATCACCGTTATAAGCTCACTGACATTTTCCTACCCTTTGAGCAATTTTCCCAAATATTTCTTTCTGTCAGTATTGCCAACAATGGAGTATTTGAACTGAATGTTTGAAAGTAACAGTGAAAGTCAACATTCTGAAGTCGAAGTTTTCTTTCAATAGCTATTATCTAAATAGGATTAAGTACCAATTTAGCATTATCACCACCAAATTTTGCTAAAAGTAAGATTTTAAATAGGTTATTGGGTACCGAATTGAATAGTAAACATTGTGTACTAATTAATTTTGTTCGACCTTGTAATTTCAACTTCTTCACAGATCCAGTTAACATAATTGAGAAACGTACCATAGCGGGGTTGGTTGGAAAGACGCGTACATGTAATTTGTAATTTGTAATAATTTGCATCATATCTAGCTCAGTAAGTCGGTATTTGTGAAAATGTTTGCAAATAAAAAATTGTGTTTTCGAAGCTCTAATAATTCTTAAAGAGCTTGGAAATGACGCCAAGGTCGTCGAATTTGGTTCCGAACTTCTCTCGTAAGGAGGGTGTGACAGAATCAATGTTATTAATGTGTACTATTATATATTAATATCACTTAATGTTACTAATATGTTTGGTAAATGTCAGACTTTTATAATTTTTGAAATTATTTTGTATGTATATATATTTTAAATTATTGGTAATGTGTACATTTGAATCAAATCGTGTCAATTTTTCAAAAATACAGCGTTAAAAAGATTTTCTAAAAGAGGACTCCAAATTTTTAAACGTGATTTTCAAATAGAGAATACTGCACTGAATCATGTGGAACTAGTCCTTTCTTTATTAAATGTTAAATTTTCAAAAATTACTTAAACGGGTGCATGATCTATCTTCTCAGAGGTAAAGAGGGAGTTTGCAGGAAGGAAGGAATATGTTTAGACTAGATATTTCTCGGTTTACTGATGGTTATTATAGGCATCAAAACTATTAAAAACTAAACATTAAATTTCTATTTATTAATTCTTAAGTTATATCTATTTATTATTCTATTTATTATTCTATTAGCCGGCGGCGCTAGCCGAATGCGTTTACTACGCTCCGTGAAGTCACGAAGGTTAAGCGCATTCGAGACTCGCGGGTTCGTGGTTGGGTGACCGGCCAGGAACCCCGAGATCTAAGGGCGTCGAGCCCCTGGCCGAAGGGATAAAAGGCACCGACTGACTGCGACGTGACGAGACGACAAATATTAAAAGTAAAAGCACATTAATAGATGATTACTCCCAGTGCAAAGCGCTCAACGCCCCTTAAGGGGCTTGGAGACGCGTTGCGTCAAGGTGGAGTGTAAAAGATGCTTAAAATAATGACGCAGGTTTTAACACACATCAAAAGTACAATAACCCACATACAAATAAAATAAACATTTGAACATCAATTTATTATTTCAAATAATATTTATTAATGTTGATTATGTGTTTTTTATATACAGAGTTTGCCGATAATTAGACCAGCAACAATTGTATCGTACTTTTCTACATACGACGAGAAAATTTGAATAAAAATTTAAAGCTATTTCTGAGAAAATAATTGTTTAAAAAGTGCCTTATTTCACGCAACATTATGCTAGAACTATTCACAGTTTCGAAAACTAGTACATGACAGTATTTTAAGATGTCTGAAGAACAGCAACAGATTTCATTAATGAAAAAATCGCAATCTTCAATATTGCTCTTGGAAGACGCCGAGTAAATTAACTTGGGCAATTTTCGAAAGTTCGGAGATTTGAACAAAAATAATGACTGTGTCATTTCTACGCTCTTTTTACAGTAATCTACAAAGTTAATAATAACTATAAGCTATTTTTTAGAAGATGAAACTTTCAAAAAATATTCGTATAAAACTCACTGGACCTGGAGTTCGTTCATGTCGATCTATAAATATCATGCAGACCGACAGACACCTTTTGCCTTCAAGCAATTTTTCGGTAACAAATACTCACAAAACGTGGATTCTGACTAAACAATGTGTCAATGGAAGAAATTTACTACAATTTATCCACATTTTCGTTACCAGGCGCGAAAATATAATAGTTTCTATTGGAAAAATAGCCGACTGCTTCCGCCGTATTACAATGCTTTCTCTTTACTACTTAACTTAAAAAGTCAATAATCATAAACCATGCCCCTCTGGAATTATCAGAGACACGTCTGTCTTTATTACGATTAAAATACTCGCTTTTTGAAAGGTTTTGGGAAATTTTATAAGTTACTCGTTACATATCATTCTAGTTCATTTTATCAGAAGTCAGACGGTGTAATAAAATAAAGTATTTGTGTGAAATATGTTCAGCCAAAACACATGATAAGGAAAGAAAGGAATAAACTCATTTCTTCCACAGAAAATGTTATTTTTTAAATTGGTACTAAATTTCCTTCAGACTACAATATTTGAACTTCTATGTCCATTCACAAATTTTATTTTCTTTAAGAGTGTCGAAGTCGTCTTGATAGTAATTGCAACATATAATGTTCATTCTTTGGTAATTTTCAAGATTCTATTTTTCTGAAATAAATTAACCGGTCTTGAAGCCATAGCGTTTAATATTTAGAAAGTGACAACACTGTTGTGTTGTATCGGTCCTAAATAATTACTAAAAATAGATTCCTTGATTTAAATAGGGCATAATTTTGCTTAAAGTTTCTTCTTCTTGAAACAAAAATGTAGAACGGCAGCTGTCGTTTACAAATGTGACGCTAATGACATCAAAAAGTTGAGAAAAAACGTGAGAGAAATGTGATGATTTGAAGGTTAATGACCGCAGGAAAATTACACGACTCGCTATCCGTCCCCAGTGAGCGTTTCGGGTGAAGGTGGGGCTATCCCATCAACCTCTTTCCACGACACCTCACGGTTGAACCGGGAAGAACGGGAGCCACTGGAGGAAAAGCCTCATTGACTGCAATAATTATTTCTATATCAATTATAATTGATGAAGAAATGGGATATGAAAAGTGTTAATACCTTAAGAAAAAACGAATCATTCTTTATCTTAATTAATTTATTTTAATTTCAAATTAAAGTGTGTGGAAATAGTATGTATATAATCAGATGAAACATAAAATTTCAAATATTAGTTAAAAAACGAATGATCAAATTTTCTCTTCGTCTCATTACATTTCCTTTAAATTAATGAAGACACTCACTCACCCACACTTACATCGCAAAATTTAACTTATATAGTATTTACTTTTTTAGATTTTTTGATAAGGTAATTTCTTACTGTATTTATCTCAATTTTGTAATGTAATGGCAATTATTTTAGAATTATTACATTTCTAAAAGCTTCGTTTGAACTAGCAATAGTTTTAAACAAGCAATTGGAAACAAACAATCCCTGGAATTTCCACCTTTTGTGTGTTCCCCCATTTGCGCTCTCCTAAACTTAGAAATACCCTAAATTAATTTCCTAAACTGTTGAACGCTTTGAGGGAAGGATTCAAAGGTTTTTGCAGACAATCTTTTCCAATCCCTTATCGTTCGATTTGTGAAAGAGAATTTCCCGACATCCGTTTTCTGCGGTCTTAAATTTATTTTGTGCCTGTGATCCCCTCTACTGATGTACATAGGAATACTTTACTGACGTTTCATATCTTTACAAGCTGGATGACCGCTATAAGCTGTATACAAAGGGCAGAGTCTTGCCAATGTTCGCCTGTTTTCGAGTAAATCCCACTCTGCCATTTCCTTGTTCCAGAAAGTAAATTTAGCTGCTCTTCGCTGAATCCTCTCCAAATTCTTACACTGCATAATTTTGTGTGGATCCCAACCAATTGTTCCATTTGCCATTATCGGACGAACAGGCGATAAATAAGCAATTTCCTTTGCGTTTACTGTACTGTTTTTTAAAATGCGCATTACAAAATGAAGAGATCTCCACGCTTTCCCTACAACAAAATCTACGCGACTTTCCAACTTAATTTACTATCGAAATTGATTCCTAGCTACTTGCACGAAGAAACTCTCGGAATAATGTCGTTACTTAAGTGGTAATTTGTTACGCTGTAATTATGACCCCTGCCAAAAGTGATGGATTTGCTTTTAGAGCTATTTACCGTCATGACATTATTTTCCGCCCAGTAATATAACACATGAAGATCCTGTTGCAGCATTTTTTCATCATCTTTCGAATTTCTTAATGCGATATATTATGCAATCGTCTACAAATAGCCGAACATTTGACATTAATGGCGCTGGCAAATCATTAACGAACGCTAGAAATAGAAGAGGTCCAATGACAATCCCTTGCGGTATTCCTGACGTAACGCTTGCACAGAAAGATAACTCTTGCACAATTCGGACTTTCTGTTTTCTATCTCGCAGAAACTCGTTAATCCACGCGACCGCCCTGGGATCAATGCCCGAATTCATTAATTTCTGAACAAGTCGATCGTGTGGAACAACATCAAACGTTTTTCAAAATCTATAACTACTGCGTCTACTCTCCCGCCCGCGTCAATTTCATCTGCTAGATCCTGAAATAGTGCGACTACCTGACTATCGCACAAATAACCAGTCCTAAATCCGTGTTGGCCATGATAGTGCCATTTTTTGATTTCCCATTTTTGCTAATGTAACTCGCAACTAAATGCTCTTTACTCTCTTTCTCTATTTGTCCTCGTAAATCTACTTGCTCTATCGATAACGACACTAACTCTGTCTCAGCTATAATGGTAATCTAAGCCAGGAAGGATTGATAGATTTCTAGGAAGGCATACGAAGTCGGGGCTGACAAATCACGAAGTCGAAAAAACAGTGTTATTGAAAGCTGGGGTATAAGTTGACCCCACGTGACTACTTAAGCGTTCAGCATAAAAAAAATCCTTTTGAAAAAATATGTAAATCTCGTAACAAAATTTAAATTCGCGAGAAAACTATTATATTCTAAATACTATTACTAAACAACTTCTTATAATTGTTGCATTGCAAAATCGATCATTTAATATTCAAAATTTCAAAAATTGAAATATCTGGGATAATCCTCTACATTTTTGAGAACTGACTAGTGTACCTAGCAACAGTAGAATATCCATTTTGGAAAGATAATTCTACTTGCGCTTTGAAAACGTTATTCATGTTCAAAGTGTTGGCAAGAGCTCCGAGATCGACTTTTCGGCTGAAAAAAATACTTTCTTACGCATTTCAAGACTCTAACTGAATATTAGTAACATTTACTTCCTGGAAAAAATCTGAGTTTTTTTTAAATCTCGTTTTTGTACAAAATACTACTCTCTAGTACTCAGTTGAGAAAGAAAAGTGCCTCAGTAACATCGAACGGTTAAATACTAAATAGACCGTGACTAGAGGTGATACAGAATAACACAGACTTTCTCGTAGCAATTTTTTTTAATTTCGTTGGTGTGGACTGGCTTTAAGCTCTTGCTCAGTTCTCTGGACAGCAGCAGTCTATCGTCACCCAAAGTACATTTTTTGACATTTCCTCACCTTTTTGCTTTTCTAATAGTACAACCAAAATATTACTTCAAAAATATTAAAGAAAAGTAAAACCTTCCCTATGCAATTAGCACTATCCTTTGGAAAAATTTGAAGAAAAAAATTGGAGCTATTTTTGAGAAAATTTTGAAAATGCCCACGGGAGTATATGTATGAGAATGTTAAATACCCCTAAATTTTAAAGAATGATTTTCAAAATTTCAAAGCTTCAACTAGAGCCAGATGAACAGGGGGTTCTTCAATTTGGAAAAGATCGTACGTGTGGTTTAGGCGCTAGCAGTGTTCACGGGCGGACGGACAGACGGACGGACGTTTCGAAAACAAACCACGTTTTTGGTATCAGGGGACCCCAAAACGTGTATTTCCCTTGAAATCTCAAAATCGATTTTCCGCAGCATTACATTTCTCTATACTACATATATTACTTCCGTATATACATATGTATACGAGAAAGTAACTAGAAGTGCAGAATGGTGCAGAATTTCTCGTGGTTAAGTCTTCTAATTTCCTTGGTGTGGGATGGCTTTACGGACTTGCTTCATCCTCGTGCTAGCTACCTAAAGTATCGTCGCCTAAAGTACATTTTTTTGACATTTTCTGAACTTGTCGGTTTCCTTATAGTGGAACCGAAATATTATTTTACGAATATTAAAGAAAAATAAACCCTGCCTAAATAGCTCTTTTCATTCAAAGATTTGAAGCCGTTTTCAAGAAAATAGCGATTAAGTATTACTGTAAATGCGAAATTTGAAGCTCTTTTTCACCGGAATTTTTGAGTTTTCGAAAAACTTATTTTAAAATCATTTGAAACATTTCCTCTCACAAATGTAATAATGCATACAAGTCGATGAAAATGTGCATATTAACGGCATGAGAGACATTTTTAAAAAAATTACATTTATGTAATGTTTGAAAAAAAAAAAAAAACAAATCGACATCCCCTGAAGCTGAAAAAAAAGAGGAAGAAAGAAAGGAGGAAGAAAGAGCCGATCCGATGGACGAGATCGCACAGGCAGTAGTAGTTCGTAGAGATCTTGATACCGAAGGATCGCGGGTTCCAGTTCCACCTCGGGCATGTTTGTATTTGTGTTCGTTCTTTTACTCCTTATCATCACCATATCGTTTCATCTTCACAGTAACCAAAGCATTAACCCCAATAGTGGTCACTAATGATCTAGATGTTGATGCGACCTTAAATAACCAGAAAAAAAGAAAGAAAAAGTTAACTTAAAAGTAATTAAATTGAACGTTGGTTGGGGTTGCGTCGTAGGCGTGCCCCGGGGTTGCTCCTTGCGTCCGCACGCGGAAGTCGCGAGCGCCGCCTAATTGGCTGCGATGTGGAGCAGGAAGGCCCCGCGCAAGTCCAGCGGCGGAGCGGCACCACTCGCATCACTGGGCAAGTTATGTTGTTGATGCAGTTGTTACTGTTGTCTAATACTCGGATTCTGAAAACTTGTTCAGTGCCAACCCCTGTTGGAGGCTTTAATTGTTGGATATTTTCAAATTTCGCACAAGATCCAAAACAAGTCTCCAAAAAGTGATTTGAAGGGGAAGAGCAATTTCACCTCAGAGTTTCCGGCCTGATCAAGAGAACGCTCAACAATGAGGAAAACTTCCGAACAGTAGATACTTTTATCTTTTTTGTTGTATTGCTGTAAGTAGGCAAACGTTATCTTAATCAGCGTTGTGAATAGAGGTGTTTGGGTGCGATACCGTGCGAGAAATCTCAGTGTTTGGCTTCAGAAAGAAACTCCGTTCATACAGCTAATATTACAAAAAGTATTTGAAAGACTGGCTTCAAGGAGTTTGGTTCATCCGGCCTACAACTCGGATTTGACATCACCTCTTCTCAAAATTGATGAAAAATGGACGAGGAAAAAAATTTTCTGATGACTGTGAGGTGAAAGAAGTATTTGATCATTTGGCCAAGAAAATATCTGACAATTTTTTTTACAAGACGTATAAATGTTAATACACTGATAGGAAGAGTGCGTTGAAGTAAATAATGAGTATGTTGAATAGTGACTTGCTTTTTAATAGGTTATTTAAAGTCGCATCTACATCTTGGTCATTAGCGACCACTATTGGTGTTAACGGTATGGTAATTATGAATATTAAACGATATAGTGATGATAAGGGGTGGTGAAAGGACGAACACAAATACAACCATGCCCGAGGCGGGATTCGAACCCGCGACCCTTCGGCCAGAGATCACGGCGACACAAATGCCTGAGCGATCTCGGCCACTGGGTCGAGAGTGACTTTTTTATTTGTATCAGAATTAGAAGGTAGTGAGGCCAAAACCTACCTCATAAGAGTGACCAAACATTTTTATTCGCTGATTCCGTGGCTGAGCAAGAAGGGGTCTGATGATCGCGGGTATTGTGGGAAGATTCAGTTTCTCCGACGTAATTGGTGTCCTTTTATATACCACAATCTTGACTTGGCGACTTGACTGTCCGACGAGAATTCACTGTCCCTAGCTGGGTTTGTACCCGCGTTCTTGGGTTTAGGAAGGGCCATTTCATTAACTGTGATGAGTATTTAAAGAAACTGTGTTAGTAACATTTATATGCCTCAATTTAAATATTTACAAACCTTTAATGGGCAGCTAAAATAATTACTGATATCAAGACGAAATGTACGTTAATTTGTTGCGGAATTCAAGTACAAGGTAGTTCTTTCTAGAAGAACATTTTATTCAACAGATTATGTGTGCCAGCATCCGTGAATGTATGCAGTTCACAATATATTCTTTTAAAAAATAATTTAGAAATTACAAGAAATTGTTGTTACGTAATGGCCTAAAATATAGTGGAATTATACATTCGAGGATTATATTTTTAATAGTATACTATTTAACAGTATGTTGTGCAATAGAACAGCAAAACAGTGAAAAAATAAAGAAGAGTAGTTACTCTGCCACAAACAAGGAAGAACTCCGTTGTAGTGAAATACTTGTGAGATATACTCTTTGAGTGAAGAAACATGCTTTAAATCAATAACATGCATTGAAGACTAGGTGTTCAAAATTAGTATCTACAATGTCAAAATCGGGAACATATTGCTGGGGTAAGTAGTGACGAAAACAGCAGAAATAATTACGTCAGTTTTGGAGATGTTTTAGTTGTGGAGAGATAATAATTGAGTCAAGTAATAAAATGGGAAGATTTGTCAAAGTTACCTTTGGTGAAGTATAACTAATCCATATTACAAATTATATGTTGCAACTTGCTAAGTTAGAAAAAGTGTTATTGACCTATTGGCGAAGAGTAGTGTAAAGAATAATCAGAAGAAAAACTGTAATTTTCTTCTCCAATTTTATTTTATTTCGATACAATGATTTTCACAGTTGAGCTATTATTTACATATCAGTCATATGACTGTCATAATCTGCATTCAACCAACGCATCTGAAGATCTCCAAAAAAAGTTGCTTCGGAAAAAAGCACAATTTAATGTTATTTAAATGAACGGATTACTGGTTAGATTCTATATTAGCCTTTTGGCATTTGTTGCCCCACTTCCAGGGTCCTATGTAAATATAAGCTCGAAGATATTATATGCCGTGGGAAGAAGTGTGGGAGAAGATGCCGTGGCAAGCGCCATGCTTAATTTGCCTACTTTCCCCAATATTTACTATTAGTAATGCCATTAAATATTGGTGCTCATTCTGAAAGGCGGCTGAGTGTACTTCAGGAACGCCCTGAATAGGACATAGCCGGGAAATATTCCCAGCTTAGTTGAAGTTTAACACGGGTCCTTCAGGTTAGTAAACCTGTGTCCTCACAAATACGCTGCCACGATCCTTTGTTTATTTCTTAATTAACTAAATTATTATTTACAAAACATTTTTTTAAATAATTTCTTGAAATTTGTATTTTTTTCGTAAGGGAGAGAGATTGACCCAACATAGGCGCTCTGCGTCGCGGCAGGCAGTGCAGCCGCGCCTGTTGCCAAGGCCTCGCGCAGAAAGCTTTCGGTCTGTTCCTCGGCCACCACCGCCACCCCGTCACCCTCTCCGTTGTCGGCGCCTTTACGCCCAAGGCTCCAAAGAGGAAACAATAGAGCCAGCTCGGCGAAAGCCCGAGAAGACCACCGGCCGGGCGGGGCGAGGCGAGGCGAGGCGGAGAGATCCATGATCTCACGAGTGCATGTAAACACACGGCCACGGCGAACTTGGCGAGGTTTTGGATGAACATACACGCCTAGGTCATATCGATGTCTACACCCTTACGGTGTTCGTTGCTTGATTGATTAGTGTTTCAACTGCTAAAATAATTAGTCCCTTGTGTAGTGCATTTTTTTAATCGCGGGAGGTGGCGGCGAACATCCTCTGGATGGCGATATCCAGCGTCGACCTACACGTCATCTAACAAGCTTTTCCTCAACCAGGTATGACCCACCAACAGTTCACTGCCCCAGCCGTGCATGCAAAATGAAAGCCTACATAAGTAAGGAGAGAGAGAGAGGGAGAGAGAGAGAGAGAGTAGGGCAAGGAACGGGAAGGAAAGATTGCGCACGTATGCTGTTTGTTACCGTTCTGCTCCAGCATTCGTCTGGTGTTGATTGAAGACCACGGAAAACAACCGATCAGAACAGCCGGGCGCTAGAATTCTTCCCCAGACAGCACCTTTATTCGACCTAGCTCTCTAGCTAATAGCAAAAATCCTGCCATCGTCTGATTCGAAACCCCAGAACCTCCTTGTCAGAGGCACTGCAGTGACAACAGTTGGTGCACTGCACCTACGCCAGTTGCTTGATCTGGAATGCCCTTGTAAAAAAGCGGTGTGCACAAAACGAATGTAGTAACTCACGTATTTGTGAATGATCTGCCAGACAATTTATATTCAAAGGTGCGGCTATTGGCAGATGACTGTATAATATATAGAGTTATTCAATCAAATGTAGACGAGGATATTTTGCAGGGTGATCTAGACAGATTACATTTTTGGGCGAAATTACATGACAATAAATAGTTCGAAAAGCAAAACCATCACGTTTGGTAGGGGCCGCAAATATAATGAAACTCAATACCGTTTAGGCAACGAAAACATTCCAAGAGTCATGTCTTGTAAGTACCTGAGGATAATTTTTGATAGCAAATTGAGTTGGGAAAATCAGGTAAATTGTGTCGTAGGGAAAGCCTGGAGGTCCTTGCATTTTACTATGCGAATACTAAAAAAGAGTACTGCGAAAGCGAGAGAATTAGCTTATTTATCTCTAGTTTGTCCATTAATGGAATGAGGGGCTGTTTGTTGGGACCCTTATAGAAATTTCCAAAAGGAATATTTGAATAGAGTACAGAGAAGAGCGTATACATTTACTTTCCGAGGAAATAGGAAGAATGTAGAAAGGGAGTGTCTGGAAATTAGGAGAGTTAAGGCAAGACTCTGTGCCCTGTACAAAGCGTATGCCGGTTATCCAGCTTGGAAAGATATCTACTTCGAATTGGGTAGACCTTCGTACTTTAGTAGGGAGGATCACAAACACAAAATTCAGTTTAGGCCACAGAGAACAGATGTTGGAAAATTTTCATTTACAAATAGAAAAATAACGGACTGGAATAAGTTACCTGCGACAGCCTTGGAACCCTTTCCTCTAGGTGTTCAAAGATTTAAAAATAAATTAACTAATGATATTTGTAAACTTAATTAATTTAGTAAGTTGGATTATTATATTAGTTATTATTTGATTATTATTGATAGTATCATTGCTATGATTATTGTGTTAATTACTATTAAATGAGTTTTTCTGAATATATAATTATATTCAAAGTAGTATTGTATTGAAGTGTGGTGACGTGTTGTGCAGTGTAGTGCAATATAGAAGTAGAAAGAGAAGTGCATTTCAAATGTTGCGAAGTGAAGTGAAATGTAATTAAAAATTCGTGTAATCTTGTATTAATAGTTTAAAATAGCTGTGCAGGTCAACCATAAAATGTAGTTAATGCTATTATTGTTAGCATATCATCATCATCATCATCATTATTATTATTATTATTATTATTATTGTTGTTGTTGTTGTTGTTGTGTTAAATAATTTAAAGTTACATTTTAAGTAATTTAAAGTTAATATTAGTAATATATTAATTGTAGAGTTCTGCCACCAGGTTGTATATACCTATCTGCAGAATAATATCTATCTATCTATCTATCTATCTATCTATCTATCTATCTATCTATCTATTATTATCTATGTATCTATCTATCTGACCTGGATGTAGTTCACATTCGGTTTAATTGACTTAGTTCAATTCTGACATCAACGATTTGCATTTCGGCTTCAATTTTGGGTTAGAATTTAGTTCACATTTCAACGAGCACTGAAGCATCCTGGATTTCGTTTGAACGAACCACATTTATTACAAGGCTGTATACACTTCCTACAGCTAGTCTTCATCTTTCCCTTGCGTTGCCTGTTCAAACAGTGAAAAGCAATAGTTACATGGATGAAAGGAATCAAAAAACATTAATGTTCAAAAGGGGGAACTCTGACTCAGGTTGGGGCCCCACACGTATGAAGATCTCCCAGTACATCAGAAAGTCAAATATATAAAATAGGTGTGTCATTGAAGTGAAAATACGAAGAGGCAACAAATATTAAATCGTAAGGAAGAAGTGAGGAATTGCCATAGTCATCAGCCACAATCAGACATCATGCCAACCATCAGGCAATATTTGAGCATTAATATAATTTATTTCATAAATTAACATTATTCGTTTACGCACATTCAAAATATTGTTTATGGTTTTGATACACTGTAGCTGGGTTGAGAAGTGTCCCTCGAAACTTGCAGCCTTCAGTTCCGCGTACTTCGACGCTGTTCCATCCCCTGCGCCACAAGAGCACGCCCTTTCACAATAAATATTTGACCCAATCCGATTATTTCGTGTTTCCAGTCGCGTCAACTGATATGGTCATTAGTCCCGTACGTTGAGTGCATGATTTTACCACGGAAAGTGGCAGTGATATTTCCTCACTGGATGCATAGAAACGGCGCCAACAATCTACACGTCGGAGGATTTCTTCGCCCAGGAATCTTCCACCCGCACCGCCGCAGCCAGTAGAAGTTCGGAGCTCCTGACTGGTCTCCCAACATTCGTTGAAGTGTAGTGCATGAAAGTGTGTGTAAATAAGTGGTGAGCACAGGACAAGGAAAATGAATGAAATATCACGAGCGCTCCATGGCCCGTATTCGCCTAGTATTGATAGGAGAAACTATCGATTAGAGCAGCTAGAATTCTCCTCCAGACAGCGACTGAATTCATCCTAGCAATGAAGATAGGGGCCGAAAAACGTTCCATCGCCAGGACTCGAAACAATAACCTTCCGGTCAGAGGCTCTGCATTGACATTAGTTGATGCCCAGGATCATCCCAGCTGGTAATCCGATCGCTTTTAAAAAGCTCTTTACTTCAGAGTGTTCGGTGTAAATGAAATTGCTAATAATCAGCTCAAATAAAACAAAGCTTCTTGCAGTAGAGATCATGGCTAATTATTACATTCGATAAAATAAAAGGTACTGCCGAAGTCAATGTAATTTCATTGTAAAGAGATGTAGTTAAAAAATATGTTAAAACTGCGAGCTGGTAAGATGAAACGTATATTACTCGTGGATAAAGGACCTTCAAGAAATCGTTAGTAATTAAACACCCTATCGCGCTCATGAATTATCAAGTAACTTGTACATATAATTGCATATGTAATTGTCAATGATTAGTTGATTTTATTTCGAAATAATTTCTGTGATCCCAATTCGTCTACAATAGAACAGCTGTAACCGAAATGTTACGACATTCAACTCCTCGGTCTTTTTTCCTGCCTCTGTGAGTTATTGTCAACGCATATTTCACTACTCAATGGTATGTTTATTTTCCTTACACATGCAACTAGAGGTGCATCCTGATGCCCATAGTACGTAACGTAACAGTGACGACCTTCTCCGTGAGCACCATGATTGTCAGGCTCAGCAATACATTTACACCGCTCGTGACGCATTTTAGGAACGATTACTAAAGAGCATTACAATGTTTCCTCGAATATTTATGAAATGTAATATTCTTGAGTAATACGATAACTATACATGACGAATATATTTAACATTAACATTCAACTTTAAACATATTTCTGAAACATTGTTCCATTTCCAATACTGAAATGCTATTTGAAAGAATGTTGATGGGAATTTAATCGTCTTAGACTCACTATTAATAAAAAAATGATTATGACACAATAAATTAATTATTTATTTATAAACAGGCAATCGCTCAAAAATACATATTGTAATGATTTGCAACCACTCCAGAACGCGCAGATCCCGAAAGCGAAATTTTATTTCATCAGATAGACATTAAACACAGAGAACAATAGAGACGACGCCGCGGACATATAATTTTCAGAATTAGCGGAAAACGCGAAAAGCGTGAAAGGGCAATGTAAAAATGGTCAGAACAGAATTTTAGAAAAATCAAAAATCGAACCGCGATGTAAGAAGATACAAGAACCCATTGTTGTGATAGCAAAAGAATCAAATAAACCAGTTTTCATAAATATCTCGAGAACGCCTTGATGAAATACTTCAAACTTTCTGGAATTGTAGAGTATAATATTAGGATCACGACAAAATTAGCCACGGCACGGGACAATTAACACAGGACCTAGATAAATTGAATATTTAGATTAATTACATGAGGGATTAGTAAAAACAAACGACGCTCCGACCGACGTAGTGGAGTGACGTCGTCTTGGACGAATAACACGAAGATAATTATTTTAAATAAAGAAAAAGAAGGGAAAGAAATATAACAATGTGAAATTTCTTTATTAAAGAATAGACGATTTATAAAACCAGTAATGAAACGCAAGACGCCCGTAAAACTTTCAACTATGGACATATTACGATATGTTTTTGCAGTGATGGGCAAGTGTTTTAGAAAACGTTTCCAGAGCTTCTGGACCAACAATGCCAAAGAGAGGATAGTTCAGTGTGAGTTGAACTCTCGCAGCGTACACATCACCCGTATCAGAGTGATAGGAAATTCGAAATTTTGGTGTAATTAGTCTTGTGAAAGTTCATGTGGGAACACTATCAATTAGATGAAGTTTAAATTATCTGCAAAATTTAATGGACTAAATTGGAATTATATATATATATATATATGTATATATGTATATATATATATATATATATATATATATATATAATATATATATAATGCGTTTAGTAATATTTGATTGAACATAATTTTTTTTATTGGAGAACATATATATTTCATTTACTAATTTGCACATTTCCCTTAATTGTGCAAAATACAACTGATTTGTTTTCGCTGAAGGTGTTAAAAATTCCATGTGTTCGTTGTTTCTCAAATTTAACAATGGAACTTTTCACAAGATTTTTGCATCAAGATCGATACAACCAATTTAATTGTTGAAAATCAAATTATATAGAAACTTAACATCAAATTATGTCGTTTTAAATTAAACTTACGTAATTAAATTTTACAGTCATCAAAGTATTAGAAGTCGTGATAAAACATGTATTTCGAATCAGTTTTCATTTGAATCACTTTTCTCGAAAACACATGCCTACTTTTGAGAAACAAGTTAATGTAAACCTAAGGAACTTTTTATTTTTTAGTTCTCACCATTATTGGGCATTGTTTCAATGAACAACTACCATATGGACCTCACTGCTCACCAAAGAAGTATTTTGGATGAGGTATTTTGAGATTGTCATGGAACGTGTGATAGTTGTTAAAAGAATAATATTAAACTTCTCGTTCAAGTTCAAAAGTCGTATTCACTGAAATAATACTTTTAGAATGGATATAGAGAGCCCGATCGAAAACAGAGGGAAGGACACACGTGCGCCAGGAAGTGTGGTACTGTTGTGCGACCTTTCATTTATTGGAGACAGTTTCCGAATTGCGTCAGATAATGAACCAAAAGTGTTTTCGTGGAACACCCATTTTTCATGGTCATGCGTTGTATCTGCGCCAAATTTATTTATCAAAATTCGTCCAGTATATTTATATTTTTCCTATCACAGAGAGAAAAGGAAGAAGATATTGGTGTGTGGCTGTACATAGAAAATTCCAGACTGAAAATTCATGAACGTAAATGTTTTAACATGTGGTTAGGGATAATAATAATAATATAAAAAAAATAATAATAATAATAATAATAATAATGATTATTATTATTGTTTTTATTAAGAACAAAAATATTTTCTTAGACTGCTGAAAACGAAAAGCATAATTTCAAAATCGAACATCATTGTGAATGTAATGTTATTGTAATCGAAATGAGAAGAATTAGTATTACCTGATGGAAAAGTTGCACCCTATCATTTGGATGCAACAGACAAATCAATTTGAAGATATTTGCCCAAGTCCAAAATATCTACTTCATGTGATGAATAGAATCCGAATAGTAGCGACTAAATCAGTGGAATAGACGAATATTTGTGATAGAATTATCGAAAAATCTACATAGAAGTTAAGTGATGATAAAAGATACCTTTTTCCAAATTATCACTTTGTGACCCCCTGAGTATATCGCATTCTTGAAAATTGAAAATGTTCTCACTCATAATGCTACAGCTATTTTGTAGCGATCCAGTGTCCTTCGGCATTTGCTGAACTTCCGTTTTCATTGATATCTCTTACTTCAAATATGATTCCTGTTACAAAGAAAAGCGGCGCGGTTTTAAAACATTGATTAAACAAACAAACTATCAGACGATGTATCACTGTAAAAAAATCGTTGGCAGAAGTATCTCGCTGGTGTTTACTTAAAACCAGAATACGGACAGAGCATCCTTGCTTGTCTTTCATACCATTTGTCGCTTATGAACGTGTCTCACAGAAGTGCACTTCCTGTTTTCTTGGAGCGTTCATTCATTTTGTCTGGATGACCTAAGAATATTTGAGAACTGTTCTCGAGACCAACTCAGCAAATTCATCAGCTAAATATTGCTAGGCAAAATGATATACGTAGGAAACAGATAAATCTAAGCTTTCTGGTATGCGCATCACATTATATGCAGCGCACGAGCGACCTCCCGAAGTCTAGTACTTCCCACTTCCCTACACCTTCACATGCTTTCTGACCCTGACAAAGCGCACCTTTACTAACGTGTCTGGGTTCACAACGTCAGCTGTCCCGCTCGTAAAGTGAAGCGAACAGCGGCACGCAACATGTTTGAAAAGAGGAGACGTGCTGTGGGTTCGAGACCGGGCGCGGGCACTGGCGGGCGGCGAGTGGCGGCACTGTCACGGTCGCGGGGGCGGAGCGGAAGCGGAGCAGGCGGAGGCGACGCGGGAGGCGACGCGGGAGGTCACGCCGGAGGACCCTTTCTGCCGCGGGCGTCGCGGAAGCGCCAGGGTCACCCACCTGGCGGCGGGGCAAGGGAGGCGGTGCGGGCGGCGGTAAATCCGGCGGGCGGCGGCGCGGCGGGCGCAGTGCGCGCCCGACCACCGACCCGCCGACCGACCGCTCGGCCGACCACCCGACCACCGCTCGGAGAGAGGGCCCGCTCGCTGCTCTGGCTCGGTGAGTGGCTCCACGTCGCCTGGCGCCGGCCTCGGCAGTTACTCGCTCACTGGCGCATTGGGGTCTGCCGCCGGGCCGGCCCAGCGAAAGCTACTCGCTCAACTACGGGATCAAAACGAGTTTAGCGTGAATGCTATAGAGGAAACTCTGAGCAGAAGTACAATATTACTATTTCATTAATGCATTTTTTTAAAATTTTAGTATACTCGGTGCTGATAATATACTGAACTTTTTATACACATAGTAGGCATATTCCTAATTTCCGCATTATGAGAGCAAAGATGCATCACGAAGATACATTACGCACCAAAAGTTTCATATTTCAGGTAAAGTAATTGAGAATCAATTAAAAAATTTGACAATATATTAGAAATCTACAGGTTTTGGTGAGTGCAGTGCCTCGAGGATAGGTGTTCAATAACTGAATAAAATGTCTACGATAAATCAACACGGTTTCAAGTTTTTGTTTCTTAATACGTATTTAGATCTAATATTTTATTTTATAATCATAATTATTATATATTTTAATCGTAATATATTCCTAAAAAATAATTATTTAAACCCTAACAGTTGTTGTAATCCGTTGAAGTTGATCGAAATTCAGTTCTGAAAAACGTGATCCTAATAATTATATACAGAACGTATGCTTTATTCCTTAATAATGTGCTAAAATGTTAATATCGGAGCATTAATCACACAGGGATGCGACGATTTGCCGCTTTTGATAACAATGGATGATAATGAATCTTTTTTTTATCTTGATCACGTATATAATTTTAGTTTTTTTTCTATCGCGTACAGTTTTTGGAAAATGTTCGGTTTTTCGTTTTTCAAATTAGCACGCGCAATGTCATACGTAACGCAGGGTTGCGACGATTCACTACTTTTGATTAAAAGCAGGGTGACCATGAGTAGGTGTTTCAATGTGATTAGATATGTCGATTTAGTTTCTTATTTAAAATTTCAAATTAATGCTGGCAATGTATTATAATAACTCTACGTATCATTATATAGAAGCTAATCGGTACTGTTTGAAGATAAGTTGATCGTTCTCCAACACCAGTTTCTGTCAGTTAGTTGGTCTTGGGTATTTCGCAAGAACTGTTTGTTATAAAGGTTGTAAATGTGCATTTCATTGGTGGAAAAAGTGTTTTAAAGAATGGCGAGTACATCTAGAAAAAATGAAAGTGATCCGAACTGTTTTTTCTGATAGAAGTGGCTCATGTTCACTAAAACTCCGAAGGTAAACATCACCTCTTTTGTAAGGAAAGCGAATCACGCTTACGTCGGCATTTAAGTTAGGGGATCAAGATAAATCTTGGGCCCTACAGAGTGTTTGTCACACGTGTTGAAAGTTTAAGAAAATGGTATCGACGGATGAAGAAATCTTTATGTTTTGGTATTCCAATGGTGTGGAGAGAGAAAAGAATCATGTAAACGACTCTACCTTTCCATGTGAAAGTGTACGGATATAGAAAGAAATGTATGAAAAATAGTATATCCTAATATTCAGTCAGTCATTAGACCCGTACCACATGATCCTGATATTCCTATACCAAACTGAACATGATCTACCATCAACATAATCTTCATAGTATTTTGACTGCAGTGATAGTGAAATGGAAGTTACTGATTTCCTCAATGAATAGAGATTATCCCGGTTGTTTAATTAAGAAGAACGTAGTGATTTGGTGCGAGATCTTGGTCTCTCAAAGGAAGCAGGTGCAGGCGCAGGTTTAGGCGCAGGATTGAAAGAGAAAAATATGCTCGCTCCAGGCACGTTCTTTAGTATCGAAAGAGACAAAAAGAGTTCCCTGATTATTTTACAAAAGAGGGTCAGTCTCTAAACTGCAATAACACGACGTACTTTTAGAGTTTGAAATAAGATACGTCGGTGATCAATGGAATTTCTTTATAGATTCTTCGAAACGCTCCCTCAAAACTGTCTTGCTTCATAATGGAAATCAATGACTCAAAATCAGTTCTAATAGCCCATTCTTTTCAGTTAAAGGAAACATACGAAAATATGGAAGAACATTTTATGATGTAACATGAGCATCGAACTACATTTCCTCCACAACCACCTGGATTTCTTCTCCCATAAGGGGATTTCAATGATGAACTTGGAAAGAAGTTTCAACCTTAAAATAGAGGGGAAAACCTTATCAGAGCCGATATTTCGAAGTGATGTTGGCAGACTGCTGTTTGTTTTAAAGAAAGTTAGGGTATAATTGCATAGAATATGACCGAGGGGGGGATTTCAGTAAAAGAAAGCGTTTGCAGATTCTCTGACATTTTTAGTATAAATATAATATTGTTAATGTAAGTAGGTTGCCAGTGTACATGAAATGTGCACCGCTTGTTTACACATATTTATACCTCTACTTCCTTCAGTATAATTGTGTATATGTAGTCTTAAATCGTTTATTTACTGTGTTTTCTTTCATTTTTTTTCATTTATTTACTTGTTCGGCCGTGAGGCTTTTCAAGGGCTTGAATACATGAGTATTATCATTATTAGGAATGGGCATCCTTGACTTTTTTTAGCTTTAGATCGATGCTCCGTTTATTAGGTGTTTGATTTTAGATGGGCTATGTTAGGAGTTTATTTCAAAATTACTTGTTTTAATATTAGGCTATCTATTTTACCTTTTTTTCATATACTTACTGGGGGACGAAATTTGCCTTTGGGAATTTGGATTAGATTCGGTAAGGTTGCACAGTAATTCGTCATAGGTTAAATTTATTTGTTAAGTGAGAAATGTTGAGTGTAGTATAGATTTTTTTTTCAAAATTGAAGGGATGTGATTTTTGACTAAATCCATACGTAGTTCCCTATAAGTCCGAGAATTGGGTATAAACCACGGTGCTTGCGGTTGCCATGATTTTCCTAAGACATTTATTTTGTACCGTCTGAAGTTTTTCTATTGATGAGGGTGCTGCGCTTCTCCAAACTGGACAAGCGTATGTCAAGGTTGGTAAAATGATTGATTTCAATTTTCAAAAAGCCGACATTCAATTTTTAATGAGGATTTTCTATTAGTTAGTGGGTATAATTTTGATATTTCCCCTTTGGCTTTATTTACTAATGCAAGGATGTGTGGTTTCCATGTTAATCTTTTATCGAAAAGCACACCAAGATATTTAATTGGAGCATTATTCCATTGAATCGGGTTGCAGTTGATTGTTAAGTTGGGAGGAGTTTTTGGTCTACGGAGCGTGAATATTTTGACTTGGATTTTATTTTTATCTTGGGCTATAACCAATTTGATAAGTTTTAATTCTCCGCAATTACCTCCCATAATTTATGTTTTCTAAGACGTGGTGAATTATAGTTTGAATTTGGAAGATAATATCATTTATTACTTGTGTTATAATATTAGAGATTAGGTTTGATAAGTCTTGAGGTTGAAATTATGAACGCAGTGCTGCTGGAGGTCGTTTCGGGGGTGGAGGAAGGTGAATGGACGTCTTGGGGGCGATTGTCTTAACTCCTGTTCATTACGACTTGGAGCAGAATGTCCTCCTTGGATTTTGGACGTAATTTTAAATTTTTGAGATGATTCTAAGGCCTTTTTGTATTCCGGGCAAACTTTATAGTTAGTAGTAGTTTTAGTAACCTTTATTATATTTAGTAACCTATATAATATCTACAATATCCTATAAAGTTTACAAACTTTCAAAATTGGGTAATGTAAATCCTTTAGTTCTTTAAGAATTTCATTTTCAGAATAATTAATGGGCAGATCTTTTATCACTACTTGTAAATTATTTTTTGACGGGTCTTTATAGAAATGAAATTGGATAGTTTTGTTTTCACAAAACTTACGATAATTCCTGAAGTCTTCTATTGTCGTAAATATCACCTTGACTGAGTCTTTTCCTGGTTTGGTTGTGAAGTCCGCTGGTGTGTTCTTTTTGATGCTTTCTACAACTCGCGAATAATTTGTTTCATGAATAAAAATTGGAGGAATTCTTATACCCGACACAGTTTCACTTTCTTCCCCGTTGTCGTGGACGTCAGCTAGCGGTCGAAGGGTGACGACGCTTCGACACCATATTCAGTAGCATCTTCTGATTCACTTGAGCATTTCTTGCGTTTAAGATTTTTTTTCACTAGTGTTCATGCTTGTTGGTATTTCAGTCATTTCGTTTCTTTCATTACGTTGAGCCAGTTGCTGTTGTACTTCCATGCTTGGATTTGATTGTTGTTGGTCTGGGGAAATTAGCACTTCCGGTTCTTGATTTCAGTTATGAAGTTAAGGAGCAGAAGCAGGTAGATTTTCGAATGACTGGAAGGAGCAAGGGTTTTGGGAGTATGGATTTTGATGAATTCATTGTTGGAAATGGAATACTTGTTGTTGAAGGAAGTAAATATACTGTTGAGATTCTTCATATGTAAGTTGTTTCACTTTCTCTTGTGGTAGTGAACAAATTTCTTGGTGTTCGATACTGCAGTTGGTCGCACCTTCGAGGTTGAACTGCTGCATACCTGGTTGAATGTAGCCTCTTCACTCGCGCCTACGTCGCGTCGCGTCGCGCCTTCACTCGCGTCGCGTCTGCGTCGTGTTTTTCAGTGCAGCTGCTATGTCCTTACATGGCTACAATGGCCGTTTCACGGTTCATTGTTGAGCTTAGGTTGTTCAGAAACACTGTTCAGCACTTCACAAGTTGATTAGCACTTTTTCACAAAAAGAGGGATAAACTTCTGCCTTGTGAGGCGGCCGCCCCGTAGGGACACCTAAGCTTCGACTGCAACGCTTTGGAAGAATAACAAGTACTGAACTATGCTTCAGCGCTGAACTATGCTTGACACTGAACTTAAGCGCGGCGACCCTTGCAGACCGAGAGCGCACCGCTTACTGATACGCCTTGAGTTTATCTGACCAGCGAGCGGTTGGCACAACCGTTCACGTCGGAGACTCTGAGCGAACTGTGTGTTTTCTGAAACTTTCATAAATTCACAGTTGTTGTTTATTAGTCTTTTCTTTGAAATTACAAAAAAAAAGTCTCAGTGTTTGAGAAAAACGGATTTCAGATTTAATAAATATGAGCTGAAATGAATTCAAATCACCCATCAGAACCAAAATCGCCGAGAAGTTATTTTTTTTCGCAGCTCTGTGTCATTAAGCATTTTTCAACTTTTTATAGTAACTTCGTTATCGGAGTTTTTACTAGCATAAAGAAAAACAATGTCATAGAATTTATTAAAAAGGCATTTCCAGCTACATCGGCACACATATTTTATATGAAACGATTTTGCTGTACATTTCATGCAAACCTTATCTGAACAGGTGCTCGTAGCTACTGTCCACCAGGTCCATTTTCCTTTCCCGACGTGCTCTACTGAAAGTACAAGTTAGTCTTAGGATGTGACACCAGGAAGGGAGTCTCGTCGGCCATGGCCTTAATGTCATTGCCTGTCGAGCATTCGCATGAAATCGCCCGAGGAAACGTTGAAAGTTGGAGACCAGTGTTGGAGATATGATCCAGTGGAGACCAGTGTTGGAGAAACCAGAAAGTTGGAGATATGATCAAACTGCAAACGTGATCCATTGAAGATCCATTCAATGGATGTGTTATCTATGAGTTTCTTCGCCAGTATTTGAGTAGCTGAAAGACATTGTGTATAACAGAGAGTGTCGAGTTAGGCAGGAAACATTGTTTCTCTCGGATCGATACAACTTATTTGATACATTACATGTATTTCACGAATTAAAAATAGGTATTGCTGTAATTAGAGGGAAATTGCACACGATGCAATGCTTGAGAATTCGCAAATAAACACTGTGAAGACACAGTATATGGAAATTTTGTGATATGATTAACTATCGTAAGAGGTTAACCGTCATAGCTAGGTTAATTGACGGTATGGGCCACAAAATGTGAGTAAAATCTTACATTGTAAGTTGGTCTGTTCAGGGCAGACTTAGTGCCCGGTAATTTCCTGACTAAATAGGGGGAACGCGGTGTACCTGATATCTTGTCACTCTGAAGAGTACTATAATTTTGGAAATTAAAATACAATAGCAAGTAAATTTAGTTGATAATTAACGCCCATTAGAAACTGACATATATTCGTACCCTAATATGACATAAGATAACACTAACATTGAAAAAATTATAACAGAAAATTGACCAGACTGGGTATCTCATTTATCCTTATTTGACATGTTCATGTTATATTCTTTCTATTTTACATTATTCGTTTCTTATGTATGGAAAGTTTAATTGTATGTTATTTGATGAGAAAATAAATGTAAATATCACAGTTCTAAGTATCACAGTTTGACATAATATATGTCATATTAGAGGTATGAACATTATATGTTCTTACACTGTTCGTTAATTATCAAGTATACAATTACAAAGAAATACAACCTTACTTTGCACTAACGAATACGATGGATATGACAGGTCTAATGATATGGTAGGAATATGAATAAAGATCTAATCCAGACCTATGCAGCATTTCTCACGTTGACTGACCTTGGAAGCCGCGCGCGAGCAACTTGAGTTTGCACCCGGCCGCGTGGATGGGTGGTGAGAAGACTCACTTTAGGAGTGAGGACCGCTATTGAGAATGTGCAATTCGAACCGTAGCGCGTAAGTTGAAATAGCAATTGCGAGAAACTATTTCATACATTCGAATATCATAACTTTTATTTTGGAAATGTTTTTGTATTTAATAAATATCCTATTATAATTTTTAAGGAAAATTTTTTAAATTTTAATTAATTTTTTTTCTGCTTTAATTTCCGACAAGTGTACATTATATATTTCTAATTTCAAATATAAGAACACTATTTAATCATAATCGTTTACGACATCGTATAAAAGGAATTAAGCCCTCTGCATTCTACTTAACAAGACTCATAATAATGTCATAATAACGTCATGATTGCCCGTAAAATATTGTAAAACAAGTTTGCTCGTTGGTAACTTATTCAGCTTCAAGAAAGAAAGTGGTCACAAAGATGCTGCCAAACATTACCGTTCTTAAAATTGCCTATATTTCATTTTCAAATCAATATCGATGTGATAGACTGCTCTTAATTTCCTCCGTTTAATTCCTGGATAAAAATCAATTATAAATTGTAATTTTTTTCTTAGTTAAAAAAGAAAACACTATTTTAAAAGACGCCACCCCTTTAAAATATTGTTTAAGACTTACAATGAGAGTAAAGTAAAAATATAAAAATGTGTCGATACATAGCATTGCACAGAAGAACATAAACAATTAAGTATGTACCTTGATAGCTAGAAATACGATAAATTACCCATTTAAATAAAATGGGCAAATGATTTCACAGCATGGATCATTGCATTAGACACCCAGGCATTCAATCTAAGCGCCGCGTCGACCTCGTTCCGGCTTCTCCCCTCCCCGAAAGCCGCCTACTCCCCACTACTTGCACTTTCGCAGCTCTCGCGGGTAGATGGCTGGTTTGTAAGAGCAGAATGCCCGCGGGAGCAGGCGTTGTGCTGGCCTGGTCAATGACTATAGGGTAAGTTAACATTTATTAGATAGAATACACGGTTCCTTCTGAGATGTCATTGGAATTATAAACGACCGCTTCTGAATCGGAAAGCCAGTTTTTGCCATTGCACAAGGAGGCGACAAATTCTAAATACGCATCCATTATGATTCAAGTTAAAATATTAAAATATAAAAATTCAATTATCGAATAAATTCAATTAATATAAAATATAAAAATTCAAATATCACATTCAATCTCAAGTGAGCACGACTAATACGAATGTGATGATTTGTGCAGTCTTTCTTAAGCTTAATAACTTCATTTTGTTGTAGTTGGAAGAAAGTATGCCGCCGGCGCACTCAAACTCTATTACAAATATTCTAATGATTCACAGCCACCTATTATTACTACATTTTCTCACATTTTGCAGAATATAAAAGAAAGTTTCTTATACATTAGAATTTTTACAAAAACGATAAAACCTTATATGATATTCGTATCGTACAATACTGAATTAGTTATCAAAGTAGGGCTTTAACTCCTCGTTTAATAATTTTCCCATCTCGTATTGCAATATCGAAGTCGGTATTGTTAATAGCGTAAATAAGATGTTACGAATATGATTAAACTCCATAATGTAATGTATTAAGACGAATTGAAAGCAGACCCTTGACACAAGTGTAGACACAAAACTGTGCTTCAGAGAGAAATACAAAGGGAAGTAGCGCGTCGTTCGGTGGCGCGGGGGCAGCGGCGCGGAACGGCCCGGCGCGGCAAAACACGCGCCGGCGCTTCTTAGAAGGCGAGGGACGGGAGGGGCGGCCCCCGTACTCGCTGCTGCGGGAGAGCGTCAGACGGCGCATGCGCGCTGGCAGGCTGGCCACCTCGCGGTCACGGGGGATTTCACACCCGGGTCGCGCGGGAAAGCGCCGCGCCGCCTCTTGGCACCGACCCTACCCCGTCTCAACACACTGCTACCCTTCATGTCGCTGCAAAGCTCACAGCTCTTATCCCTCTCAATGTCGTTGCTAAGTGAGTAAGGTATTCGCGCACGTCATGGGGTAAGAAATATTTTGTATAGATTTTGTTCCTAATATTTTTAGTTTTTGAAAAATTTAATCCTCTTTGATTTTTTGTAATGTAATATTTTTCTCACCAGCAATGGATAGATGATGAAAGGAGGAATCCAATTATGTTTCATATGTTCATATTTTGTTAGAAATTTTAGTACAAAAATGGACTTTCTGATATGTCATTTTCAATTAAACGGACAATATTTCCCCTTGCAGCTTCGCCTTTGGGGAAAGTAGTCTTCGCAGCGCCGAGTCTGTTACGGACGGCGACGCCCCGAAGCAAAGGCCAACTTCCCCCAATGCAACAGTTGCAAGGCTTACTAAAGGAAATAATGTCCGTTTAATTTAAAATCACATGTCAGAAAGCCTACTTTTATACTAAAATTTCTATCAAAATACAGACATGTGATACATCATTGAATTCCTCCGTTTATGATCTACCCATTGCTGATGAGAAAATATTTATATTTCCATTTAAAATTCAAAGATGTTTAAATTTCTCTAAAACCAAAAATATTTCAAACAATCCCTTTACGGCATATTGCTTGCCCCATGATTCCACATTGTTGAGTGAAAACTGCATATCAATACTGTGAACGGTTTAGAAGTTATGGGGATGGCCCATAGTTGGTATGACATCCGATATATTCCGGGTAATGCCGGTGTTCCTCCCTTGCTGGAACATGACATCCAGCGCCAACTTTCACAACGGAAAGCGGGGTTTTTCCTTACAGGTATCTGCCCACTTGCGGAAAAGGCTCTACGCTCAGAATTGGTGTCCCGGGATAGCGTAGTGTATGATAGCGTAGTATGTGTGTGGGTGTAAATGAAGTCTAGTGGATTATGATGAAGGGCCGATCGCGCGCGATCCGGGGCCCGTTAGTTACGCGACTGCTCCGGCGTACACCTGGGAAAATAAAAGCAAGGAAACGTGATAGCGATGTGGGAAGGTACTATTGTAGTAATTATCTTATAGAAATAGAAAACGTTGTTTACTGAAAATTTATTAAAATTTATAGTTGTTTTGCGACTGCATTTTGAAAATGGCGAAAATGTGACAGAGGCATAATACCCTTCTAATTTCAATGTGATTCCCCTTTTAGCACTCACTAATAACGTACATCAGATTGGTATTTGTAATGAGTTTTTTTTTCTTCTCTGGGAAAAAGTTTGCCTTTATATAATAAAGAGGCAAAAAAGGCTTATAAGCCGCAATGCAGTTTCGTATTAAACAGCCTTGTTTTTGAAGTAGCATAAAAAATTGAATGGTTCTTCGAACCATATTCACACGGAAATAGGGTGTGTAATGAAAATCAACACATTGCCTTCTTTTAGCTTTCTGGAACCTACTTAAAGTTCTTTCTTGATGAGAGATTAAGAAAGATCAAGATTTGGTATATAATCTGTTTCTGTAAGATAAGGTGATTATTGCTCCTTCGTACTATGTAGTGTGTGTGTGTGTGTGTGTGTCAGAATCAAGAACGTGTTGTTGCTAGGTGAAACGATACGTGTTTTCAATGCCATCACATTGATTTCATCTAGTACACTGCTTCCTTTTTACCTTCTGTTTGTTTTTCAAGCTTTTCTACATTTTAAAATAAACTGTACAGCAATTCTTTCAATCCATATGCAACGTTGTACTCGAAGTTATTAGTTCAATTTGGAAAACTCTTGAAATCTTGCATGCAAAGCTTAGAAAGGGATATTATTAACAATGTATTGAGTAGAAATAGTAGTTAGTTAATCCGGTGAAATAGTAATTCATAATTATTGTTTGTTATTTCAGTGATGAAACTCTTGTGAAAATGCGCGTAATAAGATATTAAGTAAAATTCACGAAGTCGTTTTCTTGATAATATTGAATCAATAATATTATAAATTAATAATGTTTCTAATAACTTCCATATAATACATCAATTAATTTTAATGGAAACAACTATTGTTTAAGACATACGAAGTTAGAGAGCGGAGGAAGTAAAACATGGCCACATCGTAGATATGGCTACAAATGAATTACATTTTATTCCAAAGAAACAAACATACCAACGCAACCCAAACTTGGTGGTGTAAGTAGAAGAGAACTTTCCTGCACCGGTCACGATTGACACATCAAGTTGCTCAGGGGCGTGAGAGGGGGCTGTGGCTGGGGCCAGGGCCAGCGAAAGGCCGCAGTTAGACGGACGGGTTGAGTCAGCGGGGATCCCTTGGGCAAAGCACTCCGCAGCACCGCCCCACTTAGCCACCGCGCGACCTTACTCTACGTCGCAGCTCGCCTCGCCTCCGCCTCGCCTTCAAAAACCATTTCCTTATGCTCACTGCTGTTGTTGATGTCTTTTTTTTTATTATCCTCTTCTGTACTATCTTCTTCTGAATCTTCCTAGTATTCTTCTTCATGATACAGCACATCATCATCTTCCTTCACCTTCTCTATTTCCACTTCATCACCACTGGCGTTTTGGCCCGATATGGCTTTTTTATGTCTTCTCGGATATATTGTATCACTTCTCGTCTCGTCTCAGAGCCTCTCGGCACTTTGCCGTTTTCTTCTTGCTTTGTTGCCTTTCCCGGTGTTTGGTTTTTAACATTCCCTGTTTCTTTTCTTTCTTTCTCTTTTTCTCATTTTTCTTCCCCCCTCCCTTTTTTTCTTTCTTTATTTCCCCTTCTCTTTTCTCTTTCTTTCTTTCCCTCCCTCTTTTTCTCTCTTCTTCTCTTTCTTTCTCTCTTTCTCTTTCGTTTTCTCACCTTCTTTTTTCTCTTTCCTTCTTGTCTCTCTCTTTCTCTTTCTTTCTTTTTCTCTCTTTTTTCTTTCCTTTTCTCTTATTTCGTTTTATTTTACTATTTCGCACTTAAGAAGGAACTTCTTTAGAACAGAATGTTAAGTAATGCTGCGCGAAAAACGCGGCGAATTTTCGACGGGGAAAATTATTTTGTACTCAGCCGTGGCAACAAACAAGTGGATAAATACACTTGCTAAATTTATAAGACAAAAATTCTCTAACACGTGGTGTATCCAGAATCCATGTTTTGTGGGTCCTTGATACTGAAAAATCGATTCACGACAAAACCGTCTGTCCGTCAGTAAACAGCGCTAGCGGCTAAAATTAATATTCCACAATCGATCGGACTGATGTCACGGTCACGAATTTGAAACCTATATTTTTATTTTGGAGGGTACTTTACATGAAGCCCCTTGGATATTTTCAAAAGTTTCAAAAAAATGGCGCCATCTATTTTGATTCAGTTTTGTTGTTGGATACTGTAAAGGACGTTTACGTGAATGGCGCAGGTCTCATGTTGGTGAAAATTGAAAAAAAAAATATTAAAAAATCGGTGTCTTTCTAAAACTACAATAATGAAGATACATTTTTTTCTTAATGAAACGTGTTTATCGAAAACATGTATTCAAATAAGGTCACGTTGAATATTTCGAAAATATGAGTATTTTTTGAGTAATTGGGCGTCAAACGTAATCGCATGCTCTAAATATCCTGTGCTTCGTAATCTTACATGCGATTTGTGATAATTGGATGCTACGTAAGTTAGAATGTGTATATTTCATATTTCTTTGTTCGTTTCTTATATTGGAGTTTTTGTTACACCTTACAAATTGAGAAATTATTTAAAACCTATTTGAAATGAATATGACAAAGATTCCTAACCTTCAGCCGCCCTTTACGCTGTTGGATGCTACATAAGTTAGAATTTTTATATTATGTCATATTTCATTTTATTATTATTAATTATATTTTTATTAAATTTATGAAATATCAATTTAAATTGCATCCTTTCTGTTAAATGTGAAAACGAATTGATCAGCAGTCATTGTTGGTTGTGTAACCCATTGTTGTAACGTCGCACTGATAAAAAAAAGGTGTAATGACAGCTGCTTTTGGTTCGCGGTAACAATAAACTAATACTTTTATATATTTTTCCTAATACGTATTTATATTTTTTGGGAAGGCTATTAATATTGCTTTTAAATTAAGATCCCCTTCTGAATTGAGACCCACCTCACATGCATGCCTCAATCATCGTTCCTAATACAAAATAAATGTTCCGTTGTCTTCTAAGCAACCAGCAAATCTACTTCTTTTTTTTTCGTAAAAGAATTCGAGGTCTCCATTCAGGCGTTCTATAGAGATTTTTTACGTTTTTTCTGTCACTTTCTTCTGACATGTGTTTATACCTTTCTCTTTTTCTGTTTACCAAACTTGTTTACTCTTTTCTCCCCCCTAGTCAGATCCATGTGTTGCACACGTCATTTCCTTTTCTTAATAATCCACTCGAGGTCGTTTCTATGCCATGTGCTCCCATTAGTTACTGACACAATTTTTTGCATTCTCTCTTGTTAAGTGTCAATTGAATGTCGTGCAATATTACACTGATATTCTATATAATGTAGTAAAGTATATCGATCTCAACGTCATAGTCTTCGATTTCGCATTATACTCATTAGGCTATTTCGCGCAGACGAGAAAATTTACGAAACTCTAAATTCGATGAAATAATTATAAAAAAATTAGCTCTATACACATTAATTTAATAAATATTTACTGGATATTATGGTAACTAACCTTAGCTTCACGTAAATATGAAATAATAAATCTGGAACATTTTCGTTACCCATAACTTTAATTTTGAAAACAGCCGAAAATACAAATTAAGTTATAAATGCTAACCACGTTCCAATTCAAAACTATATTAATTAGTTTATGACCCCATAAAAACGTTTCACTAAAGTATGCTAAAGTTATTTCCTTTCAAATTAGTGTTATCGGTATTAGAGTACCATGAAAATGACAAAAGCTTGCCTATCCATTCATATATTGGCCGCCAGATGCTAATCAGTTTTGAGTGATGAAGCAATTTCACGAACCAATAAGTCTTTCTTTTTTATGAGAAGAAAAAAACCTATTTGGCAGTAGCGGGTCATGTTCTTATCTTACCGCAAATCTTTTGCAATATACCCGGCGCTAGAAGCGATACGGAGAGAGTTGCTAGTTAACTCAATGCTGAACCGCAAGTAGAAGTCCCTAATAGGTTGAGTAAGTTTACACGTTTGACTGGAGACGGGCATGGTTTCTCTGGACGTCATGCGGAGAATCTAGCCGTTTCTTTCCCAAACGGACCGTTTTCGTCGTCGGCTGGCCATCTGGAACAGTGTGTGGTACTACCGTGTGAAACTCGGTATTTTGCTGGGCATCGAAGCCAGCAATTCCAACGTTCGCAAACATTCCGGTACACTGGACCCGCTAACGTGAGAATCTGAACCATTAAAAAAATCATTAAACGTTGAATTTCTTCGAAGGTCACATAATCCTAACATTTTTATTTCAATCATATCCCCGTACAAATTTATGTAATTGTTTCAGATATAAAACATTATTTTTAAAACAATGTATCTGTAATGTATGTAAATACTTGAATTTATCCCATCGACCTTGAGTGTTATGACTACGGGCAAATTTGTATAAATGTGACAGCTAGGATAGACAGGCGTGATAAACTGAGGTTATCGTATAATGAAGTAAACATAGTTTTCAATATATGTTATATTTGCTCCCAAAAAAAATTTTATAACAAACGTTTTAATTTCTACTGAGACCTCTACTCAGGCTGGATGTGAAATGTTCATGGATTCGGGGCTATCCCTTTTGAAGATTTGTGTAAGAAAAAATAACACAAAGTCGTAGTCACAGAACATTTATAATTGGACGTTTCCTTGAGCATTTACCAAGATACAGAATGTCATTCCATAAACACCCATTACAAAAAGAACAAACATTGTACAATATTAACAAATACAAAAACTAACCCAAGAAAAAAACAACAAGTTTTCCTTAAATATAAACAAAATTTTGTTTTGTTCAGGAGACAATCATTTTATCCATTTACTAGTTTTCTTATGACTAAAGCAAGAATTGAACATGCATTAAAAACACAAATTGAATTATTAATTTTTTTTAAGTGCAGCATTCATTGCAGATTATTTTTCTCTTAAATGGCCCTTAAAGTACATCTCACCTTGAGAACACGAAAATAATCCATAGAAAAATAATTTAAACATATTTTTTTTAATTTAACAAATGTCGACAAGAAGCAATGAATTCGCGTGTTTCGAGCAACGATAACTTTACGAGACCGTAAGGATGACAAAAATGGTTGAAATAACGTTTTGGAGCTAAAGTAGTGTGATCCAATGCCTTCCAAACGAAATTTGATAGGCCAGAATTCCGAACGCGCACTTTGAATTTTGCCATTATGGCCAGGTTTTTGGCCCGACCCAGTGTTTGCCGCAACTGTTCTTGCTTCTGATGCCGACAGCCGTACTAGACGACTTTGAAGTTTTGTAGACATATGAATATTGATATATTCATATGAATACTGATTGACTGATTTTTTTCGTGTTTTCGGGCACGGCAACTGCGTTGGTCATTTGTCCCGTAAGCGCAGTGCATGTTTTTTTCCTTGGGGAAATGGCAATGATCTTCCTCCGCTGGATGGCGAGATCGGGCGCCGACCTACCGTCTGCTACTGGGGTTTCCCCCTAACCAAGACTCTCCCACCAGCGCGGCACCGCCCCAGCCGGGACAAGCTCTAAGCTCTCGACCGGTCTCTCAGAATATGTGATAGTGTAGTGCATGTTCGTGTAAGTGTGTGTAAGGGGAGAGGATAGGGCAAGGAAGAGGAAGGAAAGATCGCGCGCGATCCGCGACCCGTTTGTTAGGGTACTGCTCCGGCATTCGCCTGGTGTTGATCGGAGAAACCACGGAAAACTACCGATCAGAGCAACCGGCCGCTATAATTCTCCTTCAGACAGCGACTGAATGCGACCTAGCTGAAAAGGAATACTTGTAGAGATTAGTTAATCATGTAATATTATAATTGAGGCTTAATTAGTTAATCATGTTATTATATTTTCGAGGACTTGATGGATGCCTGTGGCTCTAGCCGAATCCCTTTATTATGCTCCGGAAGTCACGAAGGTTAAGCGAATTCGAGACTTGCGGGTTCCTGCTTGGGTGACCGGCAGGAACCCCGGAATCAAACGGCTCGAGCCGCTGACCGAAGGGATAAAAGGCAGTGACTGACTGCGACGTGACGAGACTTCACAAATATTGTAATTACTCGGTAACGAAGGATTATTCCATAGAAAGCGCTCAACGCCCAAGAAGGCGTTACGTCAACAACGACGCAAAAAAATTTTAAAAAAATGAACAACCCTTTTATTGTACATCACGAATGTTTAAAATAATTTCTCGATTTTTACAAATTTTTCAGCATAGTGTTTCAAAATGCCTAAAAATGTCTCTCTGTTTAATTAGTTGGTCGTAGTTTGCTGTATCAGGTAGAATTCCTGAACTACGCCAGAACGACAGGTTATACACGGCATGCAACTTACATTCAGTTGAGACATGTGTCATAGTTTAATCTGACATTCCACATGGGCACGTGGGGATGTCTGTTAGGCCTCTTCTACGCAGAAATTTGGAAAAGAATCCGTTAGGAACTGTACCGTTACTCTCGATGGTTTGAACCATTTAGCATGTACACTGAAGGAAACATTTGGCACATTTTTTTTTTATTTCGTCCTTCGTTTCTTTAAATTTTGTTTCGTCCTTCGTTTCGCCTTTCGTCTCTTTAAAAAATAAAAAAAATGCGCTCCTTTAAGATTGAAGCTCTTGGTCCAAGTCAATTGAGTCCAAGGTGCGGTGTTGCCAATTCATTTTTTGGAAGTCTGTTGCACTGCTTGTTGATATTGTTCATAATACCGTTTCCTTATGTTGACAGAACGCAACCAAACAGAGAAAGAAAAACATCCCTTAATGGTCAGCGTTCATTAAGGATTTTAACAGTTCCCCGCCTATTAAAAACAATCCAAACAAAGAAGCTATAGCTAAAGCACCTATTCAATGAAAATTGTTTTCTTATTTTTAGTTTCCTTGTAACACACACACACACACACACACACACACACACACGCATATGCACACTCACATTCAATATTCTACCCCACATGTCGATTTTTATTGATTTGTGATTCCAGGCGCGTCAAGTGCTAAAGTTCCTGTAACTGTAGTAGATGTTTTTATTGAGGGAATTGACCTTCCCTCAGTAGATGGTGGGATCTGGTGAGAACTATTCATCGACTTGTTTTTTCCACAATTACGTAGGTATCTTCCACCAAGCGGGGCTCAGCCCCTACAGGGGCAAACTCTAAGCTCCAGACTGGTCTCCCGGCATGTACGATGGTGTAGTGCATATAGGTGTGTGAGTAGGAGATAAAGATTGGGCAAGGAAGGGGAAGGAAGATCGCGCGCATTCCGTGGTCCGTTTGTGAGGGTACTGCTCCGACAATCAACTGATATTGATGGGAAAACCACGGAAAACTACCGATCAGCGTAGCTGACTGCTATAATTGTCCTCCAGACAGTGGCTAAATCCGAGCTTCCTAGCTATCTATTGTCGGAAATGCTACCACCGACGGGGTTCGAACTTAGAATCTCTCGGTCAGAGGCACTGCTATATCAGTTGATGCCTTGAGCCACATCTTCCGGTTCACACATATCGGGAGCTTAGAGCTTTTCCCGTCTAGTGCGGTTCCATGCTGGTGGGAGATACCTGGTTGGGAAAATCGTTGCAAGCCGACGTAGGTCGGCGCCGGATCTCGCCATCCAGCGGCAAAAGATCACCCCACCTCCCCCGAAAATAACGTGCCCTACACTTACGGGACCAATGACCATATCACCGCCCGAAATCACTAATCAATCAATCAATGAGAATGTTAATCATCTAATTAGTGTTGAGTCAATTTGGTGGTGATTAAATATTGATCTACAAATAAAATTAATATTAAGTTCTGAGATCGTTCTATTTATTTAGTTACCTTTCACATTCCATTAATACATTATTTTCTATTTTAAATTTCTTGTTTCCTTGTTAGTTAATATAGGGTATTGTAATTTAAATACTTTTAGTATCTATGTATATATTTAGACGCAATCATGTTATCTCTAGCCTTGCTAAGTATTGCTGCCTGCATCACTACATAATCACACGTTTCGGCCCTGTGAAATTCGCCTCTGAACGGGTTCCCCATGTACACGCAACACTGCCACCCGGATGTCCAGCAGCAACGAAGGCGGCGTCACCCGGGGGCGGACGGGCTCCTGACTCACCCTGGCTGCTTGCAACGAACGGCCTTTGGAGCGGGCGCGAGAGTGCAGCGCCGCTCGCATTGTAATAAATCTTGGCGATCGCTGAGAATGTCCTCGCTAAGCCTTGCGTTCACTCTGGACTGAACCGTATTCATCTACTTCGGCATTATTAGGTTCGCATGATTACTTCACGCAATATTATGGTAAAATAGAATGGCTCTGGTTGGGTTTATCTCGAACTTGACACTAAGGAATTGCTTGTATAATATTCTGAGGGAGGATTAATATACAGTCTAAGCAGGTGTTTAGGGCCCTTGGTGGATAAGGGCCCGAACATTTTGTTAACAAAACTATTCTGTTACGTAAATATTCGGTTATAAAAATATGTAAGTATGTAATGTAAAAATTGATAATATTGACAAGCAAAAATGCAAAAACTAGAAATCCTACAGAATGGCACAGACTTTCTCATAATAAAGTTTCCTAATTTCCTTGGTGTGGACTGGTTTTACGGACTTGCCCTGTCCTCTTGCTAGCTGCCATCTAACTGCTATATATATTGCAAGCACTGTTGCACGAAAACTCCAAAAGGTCAAAAATAGTATAGAAAATTATTGAAAGCGCAAATATTTATGCGCAACAAAATTCATCTGTAGGAAAAATCTCTGTCTTCAATTTTGTAGTTGTAGGAAGACACTGACAGAAAATCAAACTTTTGCCATTTTCGAAAATTCAGAGTTAACAGTGAAAATCGGACCTATGCCACCTTTATTTTACTGTATTCTGACGAATACGTATTTTACTATCTTCTGACAAGAAATCGAAAGCAAAAGTTTGGAGCCGTCTTTGAGAAAATTTTGAAAATGTCGGGGGGGGTATGTAAAGTACCCCTAAATTTTTTATTAAATTTATTTGTAGTCGCATAAACTGCGAGGTTATTAGCGACTATTCAGTAAGTTTACAATAAGGGGTTTTCATAGCATGGTTACATACTTCTTTACATTTTAGTTCAGTGAATTACATTGGTTGGAAATATTTCACATGTTTTGGTAATATGCACAATACATGCACTTAAAAAAAGAAACTATTACACTTCGTTAGATACATTAATTGATTTACAAAATTTATAATTTTTTCTTGTTAGGTGCTTAAATGAAGTAAATCATCAACATTAAAGTTCTGTAAGATTGACGGGATTGGTTGTACTTAGGACATTCCTGAATAATGTGTAATATTGTTATTTGTACATTACATATATTGCAAATTGGGGGAGTATTCTTGTTTAATAGGTGGAGGTGAGTAAGCTTCGTGTGTTCTGATCTAATTCTGGTGATTGTAACTTGATCTTTACGGCATATTTTTTGTAAGTTTGCAGGTTGTAGAAGTTTTCTATCTTCTTATGAAGACTGCTAGCCTTACAAATCTTCCACTCTTGGTTCCATTTGGTTTTCATTTTTGCATGCAAGTATTTCCAGATATCACTCGTCGTATATGCTACATTATGTACATTTCTCACTGACTGGAGGTCGATCACTGGAGGGGTCCATGTGGTCGATGTGACTGTCCGCCACGAGGGTGGGTCTAACTTTCTAAAAGCAGGGGAGGAAAAAGTGGTAAAGTACCAACCAGTCATTCCCCTGGCAGCCCAACTTCATGGAGTGTCCAACGCCAGAATCCTGCCTGTGGTGGTTGGAACCTCTAGGGCTATGCCACATCAACAGTCAGTGCCCTCAAGACATTGGAGATCGTGTCTCGGGGAGATTTACTGACTATCTCGTTAATTGCTCTCAGATGCTCTATTAAGATTTACACACAATTTGTAAATTACGATGGAGCAATTTAGCATTGCTGGCAATAAATGCAGAAAATGAACTTCTTGGTCCCGTGGGGCAGTCTAGGGAACCCAGGGGATCCGACAATGCCTAGAATATACTTAGTTACCACGACTTTAAGTGTGAAGTGTATGCTATTTAATGTAGCATATAGAAAATTGTGTATTGATTCTATTTTCCTCAACGTTTTTGTGCTAGCAGATTGGTATAATAGTGAACCATAATCGATTTTTGATCTAACGATCGCTTTATATGTCAGCAGCAAGAGGTTTTTATCAGCTCCCCAGTTGTTGTTGGAGAGATATTTAATCATATTAAGTCTGTTCTTGCATTCAATGATTAATTCTTGCAAGTGAATCTTCCATTTTAATTTTGGATCAAATTGAGTCCAAGAATTTTCATTTTATTAACAAATCTAAGCGGTTGATTTCCAATCTGGAGTTTAGGGGATTCTGTATCAGCTATCTTTGAAAAAAAAATGCATGCTGTTTTCTTGGTGGAAAATTTAAACCCTGTGATCATAGATCATTCGAAAATTTTAGTTTAACGCTTCTTGCATGATCTTTTGGTAGATAGGAGAGATTTCCCTTTGCATAGTACAGTTCTGTCATCTGCATATTTTCTAGTGATAATTGGAGGTTGAACCTCCTTGCTTAATTGCTAATAGGAAGAGAGTCACACTTAGCACGGACTCTTGAGTCTTGTCAATCTGCTTTATATCTGAGAGTTGACCATTGATCCTGATTTGTAGTCTGCGATCAAAGGTACATTTTTCTATAAAAGCATACATATTTCCTTTTATTCCTATTGTCTGCAAAATCTTCATGATCCGTCTTTTCCATACCATGTAGTACGCTTTCTCTATATCCAGACTAACAGCAATTACATGTTGATTGTTCATGAAAGCCTCTTAAATATGACTATCAACGCTTATTAGATGTGACGTAGTGGAACCGGTTAAACCGAATTGATTATCATGTATGATTTTCCGAGTATCAAGGACGCCTTTATACTACCACCTGAGGCATTTATTGATAATTTTCTCAAGTATTTTGCACATGTTACATGTTAGTGAAATAGGTCGGTAGTTATCAGGTTTGAATGGGCCTTTCCGAGGTTTAGCAACAGGTACTACTATGGCCATCTGCCAGATCTTGGGAAATACTCTTTTCTTCCAAATATAGTTATATACGGCAAGTAAAACTTTCTTTCCGAGTATGGGGAGATTTTTGATGAGGATATTCGGAATATTATCTGGGCCAGAAGAGGAATTATTAGTGGATTCAATGGTTGTAAGAAGTTCTTCCATGGTTATGGGATTATTTAGCTGAAGTGGTGTGCATTTGTCATCATATTCATCTGAAAGATCTACTTTTTCTTCTTCATTTTTATATTCTTGAAAGGCATCGGGGAAGTTTTGAGAGCCGGAATTTCTGACAAATGTATCAGCTAGTATGTTGGCAATATCTGCAGATTGTGTAATAGTTTTATTTCCTTCTTGAAGAAAATGTATCTGGCCACATCTTTTGTGTCCCTTAATTGCATTTATTTTTCTCCACGATTCTCTTATACTGTTTTGTGAGCTAATAGAAGATATAAATGTATTCCAGGAGTTGCTTTTACTCTCTTTAAGTATTCTTCTGGTGAGAGCTCTTGTCCGTTTGTATTCAATTTGGTTCTCGTCAGTTTTATGTTTTTTGAACCGGTTGTAAGCATGATTGGATCTTTTAATTGCTTCTTTACATTTCTCATTCCACCATGGAACGCATTTGGTTTCCAGTGATGGTGTGCAAGTTCCTATAGATTCATTTGCTGCATTCTTTATGATGTGAGAAAATGTATCAATCCACATTTTCCCATACTTGATACTTTAAGTCAAAATATTTAATATACATGTTTATTAATTGGTAGTATTCATTCCAATTAACCTGATTGAAGTTCCATTTTTTTATTGCATAATTAGTGGTAGACATTCCTACAGGAGTAGTGACACTAGTAAATAATGGGAAGTGGTCACCGTTATGGGGATACTCTGACACAAACCAGCTGCATTTTTGAGCAAAATTTATAGAGCTAAATGTGAGGTCAATACTACTTAAACTTCCATTACTTATTTTAAGGGGACTTATGACTGAATCTTGAAACTTCGGTAATTTTGCGCATACAAATACAAAATTTCTACAGGGCATGCATTTCATTTATGTAAAACACTATACCAACTTTCAACTCGATTGTTCCAGTCAATTAATTGTTATAAATTTTTAATTAAATTTTTGTTATGTAATACAAAAAATGCTCCTTGTATAATAATTTTAATTTTTTTGATTGATTTTTTTAGTAATTCGTTAAATACATATGAACAAAATGCGGTATGGATTTTATTGCAATGCAAGAACTTATGTTTCTACAATTTGTTAATGTATTGCATAATGAATTTTCGAAGAAAAAGGTATCTGGTTGATTTTTAAAATTCATGAAAAAATAGTTTGACTTAGTCACAAAAAATCCATACCACAATATCTTTATTAGACATTTTACTATAATATCTGAAAGTTTCACTGAAATCAAGCAAAAAATGTTAAACATGGAGCATTTTTTATGTAAGATAATGCTGAAAAATCACACACCGAGAAAATGACAATTAAAGTATTATGAATCCCTGTGCACTTCAGAATTGCCCTGCACTGTATTGTACAACCTTCATTCTTCTTCTTCTGTTCTTCTTCTGCTATTTTCTGCCACTTTTGAATGTTTCTCTTCTTTTTTTCTTCACATTTGCTTCATTTATGGCTTTGAAGGCAACGCTTTCGGTCACACTGCTCACTAATGATAAGAGAAGATATTGCCACAAAAAGCTTTCTCATGGAGTTAATAGACCTCAAAGATCCCATATTGAACTCCATTACAGCTTTGAGAACACCTAACTCCAATTTGTTTTTGGAAACAAAGACTTCTTTTGGGCAATACTTCCACACCATGCTATGTAGGGACTCATTTGGGTTCTGTGTCCTAGCTTTTGTGCAGCGTTCTAACAAGTGGTCTGCAGCTAGTCTCTGGTAGACAGGAAATATCTTCTCTACAACTTGAGGTGACAATTTATACTGCATTTTACTGTGGCTGTCAGGTTTTTCTCCATTAGCCAGCAGTCTATAATAAAAACACCATGGCTCTTTACCTGGCAGGCATGTTGCATGTTGAGGGTTACTGTCTGTAGACATATAATGCCTCAGAGTAGCATAAATTGCCCTTTTCATCTTATTAACATCAGATGCATTGTTTACAATGGCATGCCTGTAATGTTCTTCAGTGATTGAAGTCACTTTCATGCTTTGTTGCGCGTACCTTTTAATAGCTGCCCAGTATTTAACAACATTATGTTTGTTTCATCTATGACAGTTTCAAGTTTACTGCCTCTAGAATCGGTTTTTTTAGACACGGTTTTTTTAGATTTTAATTCACAATGTATTATGTGAATTAAAATCTTCAAATATTAAAAAATGGTTTGGGAAGTTGCTTTACAATATTGATGAGCTCACAAATTTCAAAAGGGTAGCTATTCGGTAAGTATATGTTGCATATACAGAATTGAACCAAAGATGATATTTGGATAGCCACCAGTTCTACATCAGTGTCAATATCCAACTCAACAGCTGAGTAACGTTCTTTTACATACGTTGGAACCCCTCCACATGCAATATTGAAATTCTCTCTATTCTTGTTGAAGCATTTAAAGTGTTTTATTTTACTACTTTTGTTGTTTTTGAAGTTAGTCTCTTGCAAATATAAGACATCAGGTTTATATTGGAGGCATAATAGTTCTTATCTTTCATATCTAGGGTAGAATCCATTCGCATTCCATTGTAGGATGAGCATGCCTAGAATAGTTTAGCAGCTACTAATCTGTTGATGAACATTCAGATTCATTCTGTATTTCAAAACTGTTTTTAAGTTTATTTAATATTCTTGTAAACCTGTTTTCTATAGATCGATCACAGAGTGAGAGGTAGGTCTCACTCATCATTGTAATTAATACTTGTATGTCTGTAATGTACGTCTTTTGCAATAATTGCTGGGTTGTTAGATCCAAAGATGATACCGGGAGCGGTAGCTCAGTGCATCAACTGATGTCACTGCAGCGCCTCTGACGGGGAGATCCTAGGTTCGAGTTCTGATGACAGCAGGATTTTCGACACTAGCTTTTCAGGTAGGTCGAATTCAGTCGCTGTCTGGAGGAGAATTCTAGCCACCGGCTGCTCTGATCGGTAGTTTTTCGTGATTTCTTCGATCAACACCGGCGAATGACGGAGCAGCACCCTACCAAACGGGTCACGGACCACGCGCGATCTTTCCTTCCTCTTCCTTGTCCTATTCTCTACTCTTACACATACACTTACACTAACATGCACCACACTACCACATATTCCGGGAGACCGGTCAAGCGCTTAGAGCTTGTCCCGGCTGGGGCGGTGCCCCGCTGGTGGGAGAGTCCTGGTTAGAGAGAAACCCCACTAGCTGACGGTAGGTCGGCGCCGGATCTCGCCATCCAGCGGGGGAAGATAACCGCCATTTCCCGAGGAAAAACATGCACTACACTAACGGGACTAACGACCAAAGCAGTTGACGCGCCCGGAAACACGAAACAATCAATCAATCAATCCAAAGATGTTTTCTAAGAAGCTTACAAATTGTTCATAGGATAGTGGATATTTATCCCCATTAGTTTCAATTGTGAATTCAATTTCTACAGTTAATTCTTCGACAGTTTTTGTTTGGTTATTCAAAGGTTCTTTAGAATTTTCAAGTTTCTTTTTCTTTTTATTCTACCTTGTGTTCTTATCCGCCTGGGACTTTTTACTGGAAGTACTTTCTGGTTGAGTTGATGACTCTGAAGGTAGTTTTTGAAGGGGAGGGAAATTGTTATTTGTTATTTCCTTCATTGCATTATTTACAGTTTGTGGGGTTGTACTGATGTTGAGGTTAGGTACATGCTGGGTAGAACTTTCAGATGTTTCCATGTCATTTACATTTGGTTTATTTGGTCACAGTTGAGCTATGTGTCCTTCTTGTCTACAAATGAAACAAGACATGTTATCGGTAGACAGAAAAATACGGTATGTGTTATCAAAGTATATCACAAGAGAATCTGGGAGTTTATCTGTGTCATCAGATTCAATATACACCTGTCTTCTGAAACTCAGTATATGTGACAGTCGTGATTCTGATAATCCTGCTTTAATAAATGAAATCTTTGCAGCAGTTACTATGTTCATCTTGGTAAATTCTGCTTCTATTACATCATGAGGTAATAAAAAAATTAATTTTAAAGAATGTTTTTCAAAATTTAAAACTTCAACTAGAGCGAGTTGGGCAGGGGTTTCTTCAATTCAAGCGGACGTACCGACGGACGGACGGATCGACGGACGGACCGACCGATGGATGGACGGATCGACGGACGGACCGACCGGCAGACGGATAGACGTATGACAGACAGACGTTAAAAAAAACACTTTTTCGGTATCAGGTATTTCCGTTGAAATCTCGAAACGATTTTCCGCAGCATTACATACCTTTCTCTATACTACGTATATTACTCCCGTATATACGTATGTATACGAAAAGTGAAAATGATGACATAACGTTATAAAAAGGACTATAATTCACAATTCATAAAAAATTCAAATTTAGTAAGTACAAGACAATTAAAGAGAAGTATGAAACTTGATGTGTCATTGAGATCAATAGAATTCCGAACAATAAAGGCAAGATTTTTAATTAATTTCAGATACTAAATATATCGATGGAACGTCAGATTATGTTTCATTGTAACACCTTTGTATATATGTTTTAGATATATTGTAAGTCCTTTACTATATATACTCGCTCCAGTGATTGATTATTCATAGTGTGCAGAGTTCTTAGGTATGATGTATTTCTTGTATAAGTGACGTAAGAACATTGATGTAAAAATAATGCTGAAAATCAAAACATTCTCTATGCTCCAAAGGTAATTATTGATATCGGATTGTATTTTTTCTGAATCATTTTCATTTTCAATTAACATAAACACTTTTAAATCATCATAAAAAAAACATCTTTTAATTACACTGGTTAAATCAATTCTATAAATTAAAAATAATAGAGGTAGGCCTGAGGTAATAGAGGTAAAGCTGAAATTTGACACATTTCTCTATATTTGTTAAATATTATTTCATTAATTTTAGGATCGTCTTGAAAATCCAAAGGCATATAATGTAGGAAATCGAATAGTGTGATTTATCTTATAAAATAATTTCTATTTATAAAAAAATATATATGTAAATAGTGTCTTACCTGAATTCTATGTTCTAAACTGTTAGAACTGTTGAATAAAATTTACAAGATTAGTGTAGTAGATCTATCTGTAATAAGTCCACGCTGAAAATGAGATAGATAACATTTCACATGAATAAAAATTGTGACATATATTATTTATTCAAACATTTTAGCAGGAGACGAATTTATTTTAGTCTAGGATATTCAAATTGAAGAAATCCCTCTCGTTTTTGCCTAAGTCGAAGCTCTGCGATTTTGAAAAACATTAATTAATTTTTGGAGAGACTTTAAATGAAACCCTTGGGACATTTTTAAAATTTTCTCAAAAATGGCTCCAACTTTTTTTAAAATTTATTTAAAAAATAGAGTGGAATACACTTACAGCAAAGGTGACATAGGTCTGTTTTTCATTGTTATCTCTGAATTTTCAAAATTGTAAAAGTATATGTGTGGTGTAATTATAAAGTATGTAATGTATATTTTTTAATGTATAATGAAAATTTTTACTACTACAATACTGAAGAAAGAGGTTTTCCCGTCAAATGAAATTTGTTGTCCTTTCATTAAGGTCATGTTTGAAAGTTTTAGTAGTTTCCCCGTAATATTACGTGAAATATGTGCAATTTAAACTAAAAGGTGCTACAAAATGGCACAGATTTTCTCGTAGATAAGTTTCCTAATTTCCTTGGTGTGGACTGGCTTTAAGGTATTGTTCCATTCTCTGGTCAGCGGCTATCTATCGTTGCCAGAAAGCATTTTTTAAAAATATTTTTTCAACTTTTCGTTTTCTTAATAGTGCAACCGAAATATTACTTTAAGAATATTAAAGAAGCAACCCTACCAAAATTTAAAGAAAAATCTGGAGGCGTTTTTGAGAAAATCTAGTTTTTGTAATTTTTTAAAAGTGCAAATATTGCACGCACTACTGCACAAAAACAAAATTTTCAACAAAGTCTACATGACCTTAATGAAAGATATATTTATGGGGAACAAATTGTATTCGAAGGAAAAATCTATGTCTTTAATTTTATAGCGTAGGAAGACGCCTAAAATGCAAACTTTTGCAATTTACTAAACTTCAGAGTTAACTGTGAAAATTGGACCTATGCCAGATGGCATAAGTGTATTGTAATAAGTGTATATAAGTGTATTGTATTTTATTCTTACAAGAAATTTACAGAAAAATTACAGAAAAATGTTGAAAACTTCGGAGGTGCTTCATGTTAAGTACTCCCAAATTTTAAAGAATGTTTCTAACATTTCAAAGCTTCCACTAGAGTCTGATGGACAGGACTTCAATTGGGAAAAGATCGTTCTTGTGGTTTAGGCGCTAGGTTTGTTCACATATGACTGACAGACAGGCGGACGTTTGGCTTTCAATTGAATTTTTAGGGCCCATAAAACAGGAATTCTGGCTACTCCACGTGTTAGGGGATTTTTTTTTCTTAATTTGGAAGTTGTATTTATTCACTTTTTCGTTGTCAGGGCTCGGCAATTAATTTTTTCTGCCGAAAATCCGCCGTTTTTTCGTGCAGCATTTCAGAATTTTCTCTATACTACGTATACGAGAAAGTCAAAACAGTAAAACGTCGTTCTATATGGAAATTTTTGTTGAATTTAGAGCCGTTTTTAAGAAACCGGCAAACAAGCGTTACTGTAAATGCGAAATTTGAAGTTCTTTTTTCACAGGAATCTATTGTTTTCGAAAAACTTCAATTGAATTCATTTGAATCACTTCACTCAGAAATGCAATAATGTATACAATCGCTGGAAATGTGCACATTCACGACGTAAGAGATACTTCAAAAAATTACATTTGTATAATTCTTGAAAAAACAAAAGAATACACCAAAATGTACTTAACGACATATTAAACTGTCCAAGTAGCACTGTTTGTTGGGAAAGTTTGGAGAAAAAATTTGGAGCCTTTTTTGAGAAAGTTGGATTTGAACGATTTTCATATCAAATTTATCATCTATGCTCTATTCTTTTGTTTTTAAAAATTACAAAATGTAAGTTTTTGACTTGTTTCTTAATTTTTAATTTTTGGTGCTTGGCTTTAAATAATAATATTATATAAAATATCTCGATTTTGATTTTGGGGTACTTTACATGAAACTCCTGGGACATTTTCAAAATAAGGGCTCCAATTTTTTGATTAAATTTTGTTGTTGAATAGTGGGAAGGTCGTTTAAGTGAATCATGTAAGTCTCATTGTTCTTGAAATCCCTAATTTGTCGAAAATTGCAACAACAAAATACAACACAAAATTGAAGATAGACATTTTTGCCGCAGATTATATCTGTTGTAAAAAATTAGCTCTTTGAAAAAGGCCAGGTATCATTTTTTGGAAAAAAAAATTTGTTTCTCAAAAACTGCTCCAAAGTTTGTCTTTAAATTTTCTCCACATATGTAATGAAGGACGTTAAAAATGTAGTGCTAGTCTTATTTTTGTCTATTGCTCTTTTTTCGATAGTTGCAAGAAAATCAAATGTATAAAATTGAAGTTATAGATTTTTCCCTCAGACAGTCTGTCAAATTTAGGACTGAAGAAAAGATCATCTTTTTGGAAATGTTAGTAGTTTTCGTGTAATTTCTATTAAAAATTTATGAAACACATGGGCGTCACGTTGTACAAAAGTATAACATTGTAATATTTGTGAAAGTATCACCACTAATTCTATTCGTTTTGTCTTAAGCTTTTCCCTACTGGCCAATCATGAACATTGATTCATCTATCTTAGACGGCGGTAACCATTGATTGCTATGTCGAAATGCAATAAACTGCGTATGTACTATAACATAAGTTTGATTTTAACATAACTTTTTCACAACATATTCTACATAACATTTTCACATAGCATTTTCAATATATGGCGCGTTTTCGAATTCTGTGGGACATAATTACATTCGTGGAATAGTGGTATAAAATACCACTAGTGCTTTGGATATTCTCAGATAAATTCTCTCCTCGCTTCGCAAGTCGGGGATTTATTGACAATTTCTAAAGCACCCGGTGTATTACCTATGATAATATCCCATTTCATCAAAATGAACGGAGCACGAAGAACACTAGCTTACAGCATTATACCACGTTGCCACTTATTTTGAAGTTATATGGTCAATATTTGAAAAGTATCAGGAGGGATGCTTAGATTTATGACATTGGTCAGACCCTCCACACCGTATAACTGACTTCCAAATAATATTAATAAAATTGTTACATGAAATATTTTAAGTAGTTCATTATTTTTTTAGATTTTTCTTCGCCCACTACACCAATCGTATACAAAATATCTATCACAAATTATGTGTTCAAGGTCCAAAGAGAAATGTATGTTTTAGCGTGAAATCTGCGTGTGTCACTCATGCAAATGTCGTGTCTTCGCGCCTTCAAGAGACCTCCTCCTGTTGTTTCCGCCGTTACATAAAAACCTAGAGCACATGGATGGCGTCACGGGGACACAATTGGAGAAGTCTCCGGCTCCCGCGAACCAAGAGTACTTTTCCGGCACCGGCCGCGCGAGATGTGTGGGGCAGAGAGACTCGAAGAGGAGAATACAGCAGAGCCAGAGAGTGTGGATACCGGGGGCCGCGGGACAAGTGGTGGGGACGAACAGAGCGGGGTGGCGGAGTGAGCAGCTCAAAGGCAGGGGTTGGGGGGGGGGGCCCAAGGGGGGGGCGGGGGGCCGCGGGACAAGTGGTCGGGGACGAACAGAGCGGGGTGGCGGGTGAGCAGCTCAATGTGGAGCGGGAATGTGTTGGATGGAGCTCGGCGCTGACATGCAAAGAATCGCCAGCTTAGAATTGCGCATTTTCTTTGTTTCTTCCTAGAGGCGTTTTGTCTGCTTCCTATCAACTCGTCTATTGCTCGTTACGCGCTCTAATGTGCACATCATCGTCTTGACGCTCCTGTCATCAACATACAGGCGGGCGTTGATGACGAAGTGGAGGCAGGTTAATGGAACAAGGTATCTCAGTTGCCTTGCGAATAAAACAATGCAACGTTTAAGAAACGAAATCTCTGTGCGTTAAATCTCTGTATGTTAAACGAAAGCAGGAATGATTTTGTGTAAAGATTATTCTCTTTCATAGATTCTACTTGGTCGTTATTTTTATAGACAGAAATATATAATTTTTGGAAACCAGATTTTCATTTAAATCAAATTTAAAAAATAAAATACAACCCATTTATTAAAAATGTGTAATGAAAAATAATTAAATATATTAATGTATAAGGTAATAATGTATTAATGTATATGTAATTAAATAATTAATGTATTAGGCCAAGTAGAACCTGTGAATGTTGATGTTTCTGCAGACAGAGAGAAAAGTAAATTAAAATTTATAGTCTTTGTGCAATATGCATTAAAGTTACAGATCACGTGTAGTGCATCATTGCAAAAAATCCTGTTGGGTTCTCCGGGAAAAACTACTTTAACATTTTTAATGATTATTTTTTTAATTGAATTTTAAATACAATCGCTTCAATGCAGTACACTATTCGTTTAACAAGATACAAACATATTTAACGAGTTTTAAAAACTATTTTATGCATTTTTTTCGGGACGCTCAGCAACTCGTGGATGGGTATCCCCTATGAAACTGCTTATTTTGTTTCTAGGTAGATATGACCCTGGTCACATGTATAAGAGCATTAAAAGTCCTATTTCTGGATATTGTAGAGATTAAAAACATCTTATGTGTGAGATATTATAGGAGTTACACAATACATAGGGATAGGCAGCTGACATTTTATTTTTAGAATCTGGATCGAGAACTAGATGCATGTTCATTCCGTAAGTGAACATTGTTGATATGAAGAACAAAGAGATAATTGCGTTGAAGAATTTTTAGCTTGCTTTTGTAAGTTTCAGTAATGTAGTAGTTCATGCTTCAGAACATAAACAAAGAATAAACAACATACAATCTACGAAATGCGCAATGGAAGTCTGTAACAGCTTTTTAAAAAACTTTCGTAATTATTTATCAATTTTTTTTAAACGTTTGGTAAATAAAGCAAAGAGAAACAATGTGTTAAGAATTCAGAAGCAGCATTTTACAGTATGTGACAGTTATGTTTCGAAAGAAATATTTTGACACCCAAAATGGTGAGATACACAAAACACGTTTATGAGTAGGATAAACAAAACGACAGCTTTTGTTTGTAACTGGAAAGGAATTTCAAAAGAAGCAGGATTCATGCCTGGGCGAAAGGGCTGCGTCATTGCGATGAACGTTCACTGATCTTT